>CM024604.1:57660099-59029967 GCA_014182555.1 Eucalyptus erythrocorys | reverse complement strand
AAAATGGAAAGAGAAAAGAAAAGAAACCAACCACTGTCGCTATAATCGCGGAGATGGAATGTCTAAAGCTATTACTCAGTATTATCATGCTAAATCGTTGAGTTTCTTTAAGACCTACAAAAGATTGGAAAACCCCCCTCGTACTCTGATTAAGATGGCGCGTTCACACCATGAAAATATTTTCCCCTTACGGAGCACGTGGTTACAGCGGTCCTCTTGACTCCATCGGTTGCGCGATTCATTTGGGATTCTTTATCTGATAAAAAATAAAAAGAATTTCTTCGTGTCGAATAAAAGAGAATAAAATATTTAACAGTAGTGCCGCCAGGGGGGCCTCTCGCGTCACTACGTCAGTGTCACACAGGCCGAGACAAACTCACATCGCAGGTTAGGCAGGCCAGGGCCATCGAGAAAATATTGGGTGGGTTCGACCCTCCACGTAGGCGGTGGGTATCACCACTCAGGAGCCGACACGTGGCGCCACGTGTGCGAGGCGTCAGGCGTTCAAAATTCACGCGCGTCGCTCCTGGGGCCCACCACTCTGACGTTCTCTCTCCTCTGCTCTCCTTTGCGACCTGTCCACTCGTCCTCTCTCTCCTCTCTCTCTCTTTCCCCGTTCTCCCCGTTCTCCGTTCCGTTTTGCAAGAGAACAAAAGTCGCAGGGCTTCTCTTCGAATGCTCTTCCCCTCCTCCACTCTCTCTCCTCCGCTGGTTGCTTGCGACGCCTCCTCCGCCGGTTGCCTGCGACGCCGACGCCCTTTCCACTTCCGCCGACGCCTCTACTCTCTCTCCTCCGCTGGTTGCCCGTGACGCTGACGCCGACGCCGACGCCGATGCCCTTTCCACCTTCGCCGACGCCTCGCTCTCTCTCCTCTCGCTGGTTGCCCGCGACGCCGACGCCGACGCCGACGCCGACGCCCTCGCTCTCTCCTTTCGGTTACGCCGACGCCCTTTCCACTCTCTTTTCTCGCTGGTTGCTCGCGATGCCGACGCCCTTTCCACCTCGCGCGCGCCGACGCCGACGCCCTCTCTCCTCCGCTGGTTACCCGCGACGCCGACGCCGACGCCGACGCTCTCTCTCCTTCGCTGGTTGCTCGTGACTCTTCCGCCTTCGTCGTCGCCCCGACTCCGACGCCGTTGCCGACGCCCCTTCGCCTCCCTCTCGCGACCTTTGCTCGCTCTGTTCCTCTTTCCTCTCCGCAGAGCGCCCTTGCTGGCAACCCCGACGTCGACGAACCCCGCTCGCGTTTTGGCCTCCCTCTCCACGAACGAAGGTCGCCCGCTCGCTCTCTCCCTCTCTCTTTCCTCGCGAAGCGCCCCCCGCTCCCGAACGCGGACGCCGCGACGCCGCCGTCATCTCCGCCGTCGCCTTCCCAAGCCCCACCGATAGGCACCCCATTGGCGACTCCCGTACATCCGAAGGTTCTTTCTTTACTAGAACATGCCTATGCAAAATGTGGATTACTGATAAATTTTTGCCCGCTACATTGCAGGTGGATGGCAGTGACCTTGGTTGACTACTACATCAATGTTGTTCTACTTGCGGTATGAACAAATTATTTGTCTTGGCTATTACAGATCACACCTCTTTATGCAACTTCATCAATTGATAAGTTTGAAAACCATCTTAACTATAACACCATTTAAGAAAGCTGCGAGTGTTTTATTACATAACGACATATACTTAAGCCCAATAATGTTCAGGTAATGCAGTTTCATGTCGCATTGACAAGCTTCTAGGAATAAGAAAAACCAAAACATGGTACCTGATGTGTTTGCTGGTAGTACTTTCCAGTTTCACTAACAAGATGTCATCATTTCTTTGGATGTCAAGTTCCTTATGCTCTACTGTCATACATCTACAATATCATTGTCACTTATTTATTAAGGGTGAATAATTGCTTAAGGACCTCAAGCCATTTATTGTTCCCATATGTAGTCAGTTGGTCGCACGGTTGGTTCCAATATTATTACCGAAGAGGTTTTGGCATCTTGTTCGGAGGTCCTCGTGGCAATGAACAGTTAAGTTTTTTCCTTTCCACTTTGATGTTCTTATCTTGCGCCTTGTCTCGCTTGGCGCACCTAATGCTGTTAATTAGGAAAATAATATGTAGGCTTTGATATTTTTACTCAATCCCCATTTCATTCTCGTGGTTATTTTGTTCATTGTTTCTCTGGGTCATATCTACTGGACATAAGTGTGGCTCATCTTCTTTTGAGAGTTTGGGACCTCATTAGTCATGCAATTTGCACATCAGCTGTCCGTGGGCATATCTAAGCAGTGTTTAGATTGAAAGGTATCTCTGAAATTTGTAATATGGCCTAGTTACGTGTTTATGTTGACAGTAGAGCTGTCATCTGTTTGCCGGCTCCTCCATATCAGGTAGAAGTATCAGAATAAGTGCAATTAAACATGAAGCTGGTTTGTGTTATACCACAACCTTTGATCTAGTCTCAAAATTGTTTTTTAACTGACATCTGCTGCTTCTTTTGAAGGTATGCCGCCGTTTTTGCATCTTTTGTTGTGGGTATGGCTTGTTTAGTTGGGATTGATTTCAGTGCAAAGTTCCTTGCTTCTCTCGCAAAATACTTTGAGGTCCAAATTTTTATTTGGAGCTTACAGCATCAGTACATTCTCAATGCTTGTCTATATGCAATGAGACTTCTATCTATAATTGCATTTGCATGTTAAGCTTTTGTCAGGATTTTTGGTCTTTATTATTGGGTTCTTCCTACTTTTTCAGTTCTAAAAAAAATACCAATAGCAAGTCTCTTGGTCTGCAGAATGAGTTCCCAAAAGCAGACAATCTTTCCCTGCGGAATCTGACTCTCTTGCTCTCCTATCTATGCGTATTCGGAGTTTGTTCAAGGTTAGTGAACCACACATCACAAAACTACAAACTTGATTTTTGAGGGAGAAATTTTCAGGCACCTTGTATTTTTTGTACTTCTGGACAATGTCATGTTAATTTTGAATGCTTTACTTTCCATCAAGACAAGAATAAAATCGTGGTTATTTATATGTTTTTGTTTCTAACTAGTTGTCCTCAATCTGATCTTCATAATAGGGAAAGACATCTGCATTTAAACGCGTTCACAATATTGAGTTGTATTAGACAATTTTGAATTGTTAGGGTTCCTGGAAAAAGTCGTAGAGCCTAAAGCTTGAATGGGGACTATGGTAAATGCCATGTGTGTGCTTTTACCTGGACATAAAATGATATCTTGAACAACCACGAGATGGGAAAAATTAGTGTGAAATTTCAGCACTTTGCATGATTACTAAATACTGTTGAATACGTCAAACTTTATTGGCAAAAGGAATGAAGATTAGCACCCTAGGAACTGCAAATGTGAAAGCTCTATCATTTGAAGTGGCATGTCACAATATAATCATTTTTAAGGCTAAAGCTCAAGTTTTGGATACAAAATGGTTTAGATCAAGTTAATTTTCTTATTTTCTTCGAATTATTTAAATATCTTCATTGACATCAGGCTTTCTCTTGATGGATTCCAGTGACTTGATATATGATTTTCTGATCGTATTGAGCCAAAGGTTGACAGAGATTGATGTCTCTACTATCTTGACGATCTTGCAATGTAAGACTTCTAGAACTTTGTTGTTGGCAGCTTTTTAAAGCTTTTCTCACATTTCGCAGATGGATTAGATAGTTATTTCAAGTAAATTTTCAAGTTTTAATGGACTTTACTTGCTTGACTTAAGGCCTTTCTTTGGAAATTTTACTGCTGATTTATGGAAGGAGAAATTCCCAACTTTTTAGTTAGGTCTAACATGATGTGGTCATTGCCAATTAGGCTGCGGAATGAAAATAAGAGGTGACGGTCCTGGTGCCATGAAAAGTTTCATCGTGAGTGTTCAAAATAGGGTGAATGAGTTGAAGGCCTCTCCAGATGATGGCAAGAAAAATATCAATAGTAAAAGAGTAAGTTGTTAATTTATTTCCTCTAAGAACATCATTTCTTGAAATTGTCCCCTTTAAGTATCTAACTGAATCGCATTGCAGATGGAGTTCATGCTTGATACCATTTGTGATAAAAAAAACAACAAAAGAAGGATGAAGGAGGATCTTGCACCTCACACAAGGATTAAGAAATGGCTGCAAAAGGTGAGCTGTTTAATTTGATGCAATATCCATCTTTTTAGCCCTTCTTACATCTGTCCTTTCCTCCTAGTGCAGCCCTATTAGATGTAGTGCCAATTTTCTGGGGGAGTCTATTTGACATATCTGGTCAGCTTTTTGTTAGATTCATTACACATTTTTCGGCAAACTTCCAGCAGTTCAGAGAAAAAACTTGTGCTCAATATGGTGCCTTTGCTTGGGCATAATCTGTTATTCTTTCCCAGCAATTCTTGTAACATGTTCTTTATGCTTGACCCTCTGGTCTTTCTATTTCATAATTGATTTTGTTACTTCAGTGAATGTCTGCTGAAGCAATGGAAGAGAAAGTGATATACAGATGAAGCCAAAAATAATTGATTTTGCCACTACTTAGCCTCGACGTGATGCGCTTGTCACCGCTTTGTGGAGATGTCAAGTGGGATGGTGAATAATGAGAATTAGTTCTTGGTTGGCAGAATGAGCGGAGATCATAGGAATAGCATGTCTTTATATTCTAGTGCTGATTCTTGAATTGTCATCTGCCGTTGTATATTTGAGTGTCGATGTTCAACTTATACGTTGATACTTCATTTCCCAGTTAGGGATAGAGAATGTTCTACTTAGAGGAATCAAGTGGAGTAAGTTGCTTGATCCAGACAAGAAAGGCCAATGGTGGCTGTCGGGGGACATGGCTTCTAAAACTGACGATATTGTCGAGGTTGCAAATACCATCGACAAAGAGGTCGTAGAAACCCAAAAAATGCTGCAGCTTGCCTCTGCCTAGAGAATGAATACAGATACTAGAAGGGCAATATTCTGTATAATAATGAATGGAGAGGACTACATTGATACATTTGAGAAACTTTTAATGTTGGATTTACCTCGGAAAACAGGTAATTTACTAGCCGCACCCTTAGTGGGCATCGCTTTCTTTCACTAAATTTTCTGTTACCTCGACTGAAATCACACAAGTAGCGTCATTGAGAATTACGAAGGAAAGGTCCATATTTGTGCTGGGCCTAGACCCATTTGTCGGAGGCAAAGAATCGAGATATATCATCATTCTTGTTTGTCTTTTATGTTTGCAGACGAGAGAAATTATGCGGGTTCTTGTGGAGTCTTTGTTTGCGGGAGAAAGTGTTTAACAAATACTATACAATTCTGGCTGCTAAATTATGTGAACATGACAAGAACCACAAGTTTACTTTGCAGGTACTTCTATTAATCGCCTCACAATAGCTTAGAGGATTATGCCGTTTTCTCGCATGATCTAAGGAATTAGTGGCACCTTTTATACGGAAGTAAGAAAAGATGGTTTGTATGCAATTTCTCTGTAGTCTAAAGTTTTTGTTCGGGCACTTCAGTTCAATAGTAGGTACTGAAATAGGCTATCAGTGAGGAAAATAAGAATATTAGAAAATAACCGAACTTAGTAGTTACAAAGAAGGGGGATACGGTTGGGTCGACTGCCTCTTGGAAAAGCCATCGATATTTTCTTTCCTTACTATTCTGTCTCCCTGAAGTTTGTTTTTCTTCCTCATTTTATTAATTTGCTATCATCCCGTGCAAATCCACAGTTCTGCCTTTGGGATCACTCTAAAGAGCTGGAGTCGATGCAACTCTTGAGATCCATGCACGGCGAGGTTCGTGGCGAGATGGTGGCCTCATTTACCCTATCACTTTCCCTTTTGAAAACGGTAGATTTCAGCGATGCCAGCAACTAACGGCGAAACGGATCATTTACTTTTGGATGCTATTTGAGGTGATGTTCGAGCAACCGGATAGTCTGATTTGGAATGTCTTTACGCGGGTTGCATTGAGTCCGGAGCTCGAGACTCTTCGATTTGGCGTCGAGTTTTTTATTCGGGAATATGTGGTCAATAGCAATAGAGCTCTGAGCGGAAAATTTAAGATTGTGAAGAAGGCTCTTAATAATGTCGAGGGCATCCTCATGTGATTTTTTTCATCCTCTTTTTTTCTTTTGATAATTATGGGGGCAGAATCCTCATTTGAGTTTTCTTACATGCCTTATCGACCGAACAAGGACCTAGTAATCTGCAGGGACCCAATTTGCGTGTCCTTGCATTCAGGCGACTACAGATGTCACCACCCAGAGCAATGTGACTACGAGGTGGAGTATGCAGATGGCGGCTCTTCTCTTGGGGTACTTTTAAAGGATGTCGTTCATCCCAAGGATATAAACTCCTTTCTCTTTTGCAGGTGTAGAAGGTTCTAAAATTCCACCAGTGGAGAAGTCTCAAAATGCTTTAACTATTGGTCCATCATTACGACTTCAAGGATTGTTAGTACCCTTCTTCTCTTTCAAACGACCATCCCTTGGTCAAGAGAATCAAGTTACCTCCATACCTTCACTAAGATATCTCACACATTTTATGCTTTTTAAATTGCTTATCAAAAAAGAAAACATTCAGATTTTTTGCCACTGTATGTGGTATTACTGATTTCGAGGTTTTTTTTTTTTTTTTTTTTTAATGTGTTGCAGCTCTTTTAATTTTGTAGTTTTCTTTGTGGATTTTATTTAAATTTGTTTGTAAAGCTTTTTCAGTAGAACATTCGACATAATATTGCTCATGTTCATTCTTCTTCCTCAGAAATGATGTTGGTCTACATGGAAAAGGCACTGCTATTGTCTCTGTTTCTGGATCATCAGACAGGTAAATATGTTGTATTGCATTCTATTTTAGTGTCTGTTGGATTATGGGATATTAACTATTTCTCTTGTCCCTCGAGATAATCATGAAGCTCAAGTGTAACTTTCCTTGGAACGGGGGATTCTGGCAATACTAGGCATCATCTCTACGCAACAGCTACCTTTCCCGTCGAGCTCATTTGATATGGCCCACTGCTCAAGATGCCTTATCCCATGGACTGAATTTTGTAACTCCTTTTCCTGATGCGTTGAATCTAAATACTAGGAAGAATTGGATGTTGGGTATGAAATCTCTCTTTTCTTACTTATGAAAGTGCATTGGTCACAGGTGGATTATAACTCCTAGAAATCAACTGGTTACTGTGGCCTGGAGGTTTCTGGGTCCTCTCAGGACCACCAGTCAACTACCAAAACCGCTGGCGTGGATGGAACACCACCGTGCAGCAGAAGTCAGATTAAAATACAGTATTGGCTAATCGTGTGATTGGCACAGAAGAGGCAAGAAAGCAGATTGATTTGAGCGAACTCTGGTACTTTCTTTGCTTAACAGAAAATAAATTGTTTACAGGTCATGAACGATCTGTGTGAATCCAAGGGTTCTTTCTGGTTTCTGAAAAGCAGAAACGTATAATTCACACGATCAGAACAATCGAGTGGTAAAGGGAAGTCCTGGACGAGGCTTGATTTGAAGATGCCCTGTCCTGTGGACTACCTATGGATGCCTTATGATTTGCAGAGTTAGAAGGATAGTCCTCTTGCAGCACGGCGATTGTAATGAACATAGACTCTTGGGTTTGCTATGTTCGGCTTGAAAATTGATTGCTGAGATTCTTTCATTTTTATGTATATTCAGAGATGTTGTAAAACTCATGTCAACTAGGAAATATACACAGAAGAGGTTGTCTCCCATTACAGACAGGGATAACATTTTTGGTATCGCAAGATCCGGTCATCCTTTTTTCTTTCTTTCCCTATCCTTCTACATTTTGATAATTCTTTTGTTTTCAAAATGTCCCATGGACTGGAAATGTTTATATTCTTTGATTCATTGATAGACATTCTCAGATGGCCTAGTTCGTGAATTTCAACAGACTTGTTTGAAAGGACTGCTTGTTCACATTCACAGGCAATAACCCTTGGCAAAAATTTTTACTTCTGTAATTGCAGATGGAGGGAAGGGAACTTCCGCGCAGAATTTAAAGTCTGAAATCTTCCACATTGGGCAGCGAGGATGAATTTTACTATCTAGTGTCAATAGTAAACATCCCAATCTCTGGAAGAAAAATGTTGACTGCTGATCTGGATACCGACTTCTGTCCAACAATACACAATTTAGGCGCTGATAAAAATCAAGGAGAAATAGTCTTTTGTGAATTCAGTGAGCCCTGGTAAAAAATGATCAATAAGATTGAATCGAGAACAAAGTACGGCTATGAAATTGATCAATTCATTCAGTAACTGCACACTAGCATTTGTTCATTCAATCGTTGGGGCAATTATCCAGTCATGGATCTGGACAATGCATTAGCATCCTGCTGCTGATCTGGATGTTACACAGATTCATCCCAAATTAGATTTAAATGGGTTAGAAACAGCGTATTTATGACTATACAGTCGGAACATCGAGAACGTGATCCAACAAGAAGCTACATACGTCATCCTCTTCTAAGGGAGCTGTGTCAAAGAGCCGAAACTAAAAACAAATCCTCGGACAAATGGTTAAACATCTGTATTCCTTTGTACTCGATCAACTTATAAGGAACCAAGTGATCAGGACACTTGTGGTATCTTTGTGTTCCCAGCAACTTTAGTGTACCATGACTTCCATGCCTCCATGTAATGTGCAAAGAGGTCCCTCAAAGCTGCAACAGCATCAATAAGAGCTATCACGCATGTAGTGCAGTTAGCTTATGTGTAAATGAGACTATTATAGGCTCGGCCACCCTGTGAAGTATGAACCAGACCCTCATTTTGTGAGGATTCAGTTAGCCTAAATAACAGCTTCGTAATGCAGAAATTGACATACGTTAAGACTGCATCTATGCAAGCATGAAAATCCAGAACCTCGAGGTGAAAAAGTCAGATACCTTGATTATGGTACTGAGGGCGATGAGTAGATGCAAGTGTTTCCCAGTCATAATCTTGCTTCACAGACTTTGGTGCAGAATTTACTGCTCTGGGCAAACACACAGGAGCAAATGGGCCATATACATAACCCCTCGAGCCATTGTCTGAATGGCACTCTTGTTCGCACCTGTCGTAGTTGTTTTCTGGATCTTGTTTGACAAGAAACGCCTTTTACTGGGTCACATGATTTTGTATTGTTTGAAGAATCCACCTTACTTCTCTTTAAAGGTTGATTAGTGATCTCAGTGCCAAACAGTCTCTTCCTATATTGATTCTGCTCTGAAAAATTAGCATCAGTATCCCCAGATTTTCCTCTCCATCCTAGCCATCTAAATGCAGGTTTCCTAGTGTCTGGGTGAGGTGTCTGCAGGTTAGCCATTAACCAAGCAACTGGTAAGTCAGAGAGCACAGAGAAAAAACATCAACTTGAATTTCCTCTCACCGAGGCTCCCCAGTGTATACCTTCTCAATCAGATTCATGGATGAAAAAACATTGGCAATGTCATACAGTCCTTTGATCTTTGCTGCAAATTAGCATTGAAATTGTTAGATACAAGTTCATTTTTCCTTCCTTATTTCAGTTAACAAGTCAAGAACAGGATTAATTACTTCTCATAGCTGTCGTATTGTTGTTATCATCGAGCAATGCCACGACAGCAGTATCAAGAGAGATCAAATCCACCTAGCGTCGAGGAATAACGCACAATGAATAAAATGGGAATGATAGAAGAAAGAAATAGGAGCACCATGAGGTAAACTCACATTGGAACAAAGAAAAAGCTTCACGAAGTTCTGCGTAAGAAGGGCCAATGATTTTTCTCTCCTGTTTTCTACAGAAAGAGGACCCGGAGATCTCTCTTTCTTATTGTCTGCACAAGCAATCATTCATTCTTCAGTAAATAACAAGAACAAATCATATAAAATCTACCTAATCCAGTGTAAGCATAGTTGTAGTCTTAAATAACTAGCCAATCTAGGGTGATTTGAGTCTCAAGACAATCAAATAGAAAAAGAACCAGAAAAAGTAGAGAACCAAAATTACCAGATTTGGACGATGCTGAAGAGTTATCTTGCATCTCAAATTTGAGATCCAAACACCCTTCATTTTCAGCGTCATTAAAAACCTAACCATTCAAAATACTTAGCATGAGTCATTCGAATGATACCATAGCTTTCAAATTAGCTCTCAAGAGCAAGACTGAATATAAGTCTAATCTATATGCATAATGTCACATGTTCACTTAACAAACTATCAAATGGTAAAATGAGACATTGATACTGATAACACGTTTTTTTTTTTTTTTTTTTTTTTTTTTTTTTTTTTTTGTGGTTTTTGGAAAGAACCGACCAGACGAAATCCAAAATAAGACATCTGCACTGACAAGCAAGAACGAATCTCGGTTCAGGAGCTGATCACATCCCACATTTTCCCACATTAGCTACTCGAAGGACACGGCAAAATAAAAAAACAGGATGAACTCCAACTGAGGCAGTACCTTTGCCGGGTCGCCGCAATTTGAGTTATTGGAGTTCTCTCTCAGACCTTCTTCCTGGCGACAGTAACCACATTAAAACCATCAAGCTGACTTCCCAAAGGGCTAAAACTACTATTGCCATAGGCATTCAGGAGCTAAAATTCACCTTGAGCTTCTCCAAGGCATTGGGGATCGCTCTGAAACCCTTCCACGAATACTGGTTCTTCACTTTCCTCGCCACAACCTATACACATCGAAAGACCAAATCAACTTTGGCAATGCAACATAAATGGTAGCGGAATGCGTTCCTCAAATCCCAATCTAAGATAGTCATAAGGTTTAGAATCTCACGCCAACGTTTTCCAATATGTTCACCACGTCATAGATTCGCCTCCGCTCCACTCCTGCTCGTTCAAAGAAACATCATCTTCGTTTTCCCAAGAAGAAAAAATTCTGGGTTCATCATAAATGCGTCTGTCTCGCGAGATCGAAGCGAAGTAAATAGAAGGAAGGAAGCAAGTACCTAGCTTGAGAGCGGCATCGTTGAGACTGATCACTTCGACGCTGTCCCAATGCATGAGTACAACAAACTATCATCAATTTTCAATTGATCATATGCAAGGTATATGTCTTCTATAGTCGCAGCTTCATATAGTGAAGTAAGATCTTTGATGCATGATATGTCCTGGACCACGAAGGGCAAATATATCAAATCATTGTTCGCCATCTTAGTTAGCTTAATGTGAATAAATCAGCACATTGGTAATAATAAAAGCCAACTATTTGAAGATGTTGGGACTGAAAATAATGATATAAAATGCCTACCTTCCTTGGAACAGAAGAAGCTTGCAAATGAGCCAACAATCCAAGCCAATAGGCATTGGACTTGATTTCTGCTTCATGTCTCATTAAAAGGGTCCGTTTCGCTTGCATCAGAAGCACAAATTGGATGAGGCAACATGCCTTTACACTTGGACATCAATCTTACACTTTGAGAAATAAACATCTGCCTCGCTGATGTCTTCATGTACAACTACTATCTAATGACAATCATTTTTCTAAAATGCTAAGGGAATTCCCTTGGCCATGGAAACTCACCCTATCCAACTCCCTTTGGGCAATCTTGTTGCTATGCAAACCTCTGAGTACATTCTTGGAAGCATCCACGGCTTTATGCACCTGATGTGGTAATCAGTCGTGGCTGTAAGGATACAACAATAAAGCAGCTCCAAAGCGTTGTATTTAGACAAATGTTAGCGATCCCCATACCTTGGCCGGAGTTGATGTTACAGAGATAACATACCATCCAAGCTCAAGCCTATCAAACAGGTTTAATGTGGCTTTCTTTGCCCCTTCAACTCCTGCAACTGGGATGAAGAAATAAGTTCTTTTGGTAACTCAAGCTGCAAAAATAGAGATCAAGTAAGGGATATAACACATTGTAAATCAACCAACATTTGAAAGACACAAAGAAGAAAAGTTCTCTGATAATAGATAACTCTGGTTCAGGCTCAATAGGTTGCTCCAGACCAGTTTTCATAGCATCAATAATCTCACTTGGTGATATTCTGAATTCGGTTTCACCAACTCCGTCTATGTGCACTTTCTTGGGGATACATGCAACAATTGCCGCAGGTTTAGGTGCATTAGGCTTTCCAAAATCGGCAATATACTCTAGCACCTTTGCACCCACAGCATTGACCTACATCCCACAATTTTATGAAAGAAACATATTTAAAAAAATGAGAAACTAATGTAGATTAAAATTTCATTTTGCTGATTGACATGCACAATGCATACATGGAGATACTCAAAAAGCAGAGTGCTTAGGATGAGTGGGTGGTAATTTATAATCAACATGACTACGTGCGGTGAACTGTCGGTCTACATGTCATTCAAATCGATGAGCTATTCGGGCGCAGAAAAAGGTCCACTATTGACAGAAAGCCAGCGCATTGTCAATTGTGCACATCTTGCAGAGGAAAGCAGAACAATTCTTCTGTCCATAAAAGCACCCAGTAGATCAGCTCCTAAGATAAGCATTATCAAAACACCACTTCCAATGTTTAGCACAGACAAAGTGTAGCCATCAAATTGATCTAGCAAAAATGTGTTGCCTTAAAGTGGCTGATAAAAGAATCTCCTTTTGTGTGTACAACACTGGTCAATGGCCTTGTAGAAGGGACACTGCAAAATATCATAAGTTCCTACATCGTGAAATATTATAAGTCCCTATATCCTCACTGCACCGAAAAATTTCAGACCAACTTTCTTTCTAGTAGACCAAAAATTCACATCTTAAAGCATGAGAATAGTAGTTGATGTTACAGATAGATCTGAAAGAAATTACCTCTTCAAGCGTAACTGTTTCGGCAACAGTAACAAGACTCTCATGCCCTTGCCTCTGATCCATTACAATATGGCCCAATGCATCACTCTCCATGATGAAATCCAAATTGTCTACTGATGACACATTATCAATCATTGCTGCAAGCTGTTCACTATCTTTCAATAGTGCATCCATATATCGAGTTAGTTCACCTTTCGTGACACCAAATTTCTTCAACCGTCGAACCTAAACCAAAAAAGTTATATCACATACTACAGCCAGGAAAGGCAGGGGAGAGAAAATGCAGTAAAAACATTGTCGTGATCAAAAGGAGTTATTATCATCGCCATCAAGAGAGTATTAAAGTTCGTCTTCACAAAAGCTTTGAGGAAATGCACGACCAAAAGAAGAATCATGTAAAAGCATTAGAATGTCAAATCATGTCCTCAAACCAAAAGAATGGTAATTTCTATTGCAAATTCCTAGAATCCCTGGTCAATGCCACTCGTAAACAGTTTGAGAATGACATAATAACAAACCTCTTGAACAGCAACTTTAATGGCACTCTTGCCAATTCTTGGGTTCTGCAGTCATAGTAAGAGTGGTGACTGTGCATCCTTCTCTCCCGAATCACCGTGATCCAGTTCAAGGCGACGTGAAGGGTGGATTAGAACTCAAGAAAAACAAGAGTCGGTTAAAGAATTTTTCAGTGCATAAAGTTTCTAGAAACATGCCGCAAGTATACATAGTGTAGCTATTATAAGATCTACCATCAAGTGTTCTAATCCAAGAAGCTAGGAGGAAAAAATTGTAAATTAAAAGGAAAAGAACGTCCATTGGCAAAACAGCTTTAATCAAAAGCTGCAAATTGACCTTAAGAATGCCAACTGTTCGGTAAAAAGCAAAATATCAAAACAAATTCATTTGGTGAAAAACAAAACATACAAAGATATAGGTCCTCAATGCAATTAAAGATTCAATATATTTTACATCATAAAATCCAGAGATCCTCTACTTGATAAATTGAAGGAAAGAGCAAAAGCAAAAGCGTAGTGTATATATAACTCTATACCAAACTCAAATGGTAAAGGATACAAGAGAAGAAGACAACCTTGTATCTAGTGTTAATCCGAAAATGAAGCGCAGATAGAAATATCCTTTTCATCAAAACATTTCACAGGTCGCCGTATGTCTGAACTTTGCTCACAGGAATCTGCAGTAAATCATTAATAGAAGTGCTTAAAATGGGTAACCAAGTCCATCTACCTAACCCAAAAACTGCAATGGACACGGTAAGAGTTAAGTCCAAGAAGAAATTGATCAAGAAGAGACCAGCATATTATCTTTGCAATACATCAATTCTAAAGTGAATGTATTGGTCCATAACCAACAACTCAATTCTTCCATCTCCTCTAGTTAAGTAACTAGACCTCCTAGAAAATTTGACACTGCAAGTGATTCCTTATGTCACCTTTCATCAACAATCAATGTCAGTACACTCAATAGGACAGTGTTCTCCCTTCATCAAAAAAAGTTATAACGGGCAGCGATTGACAAAATAAAATTGATGACTCAATTCATGCACCTAGCGGGCCCAAGACATCCCATTAGATTTTACCAAAAATGAATCAAAATCTAGCAACAGAGAGAATGTGATTTGTTGAGAAAAAAGGAGATATGTTGAAATTATGCTGGATGCAAGATGATTAGGAGCCAGGTGCATGATAGAATTCCAAACCTTACAGAACATGTTAATTGAACTGTCTGGCAAATCTAATGCATCACAAGGAAACCCAAAACCACGAACTAGCTTAGCAGCATATACCGCATGTTTTGACTTGCATTCGTTGGCTTTAAATAGTTATTGCCAAAATCCGATGCCTAAAACATGAAACAGTGAATTGAAAAGCTAAGCGAGCACTTGTATATTGCAATAAATTGGCAATGCTCTAAAGCCGATAATTACATCTCCAGAAAACAAATTTGAGTAGCTTCACTCAAAATCATTGCCGAAAACCTTTATAAGGCTCCTGCAATTTTTGCAAGGGGAAATCGCTTCACCACAGGAATGCTATCCTTTCTTGACGCAAAACTAGATGATCGATCACTCATGTGATACATTATTTTATCAGTTCAACAAGATTCGCCACATGCCCATCCCTACGGGAATGCTTGACCTCGTGAACAGAACTTCAATGGTACTTATCGGGAAAGGAAAAACTACGGTGAAAATCGAGGAAAGAAACCAAAGAGTAATCATAATCCCAGATAAAGGGTCCATAAAATCTTTCCTCCTCGATTTAGTGTTTGATCATTACTTGGTTGAGAGACATCAGTCTCTAGGTTTGACTATAATGTTGAAGTTGATCTTGATAAGTCGTCTTAAAACAAGGGAAACGACAATTTGAAGATAGAACAAGACCTCTAGGCCGACATCAAAGGGAATATCCTCTAGCAGCCCATCAAATTCACAATCTTTTTCTTCATTTTCACGGACTACACCGTTGAGGCAAAAGTGCTAGCTACTACTTTGTTCCTTATCACTGTCGAAATGAGTTACCCATGCTTTTGAATAAAGATGAAATTAAGGTTGCTTTTTGGTGAGAATCGGCAGCAAAAGCAGAGCCATAACCCCAGCAACGCAGCAGATGACACTGCGAAGAAGTCCACAAGGTCGAACAAGCACCTGAGCTCGCGCTCGAGTCGCCGGAACAGATTTGCCCGAATAACAACGAGCAGAGATAATCAAAGAGGCGAGAAGCTACTGCAGTACCCGACGAGGATCTTTGTGAGATATGAGCGGGGTCCCAGCTGAATGATCGGTCGAGGCTTCGGCGGAGGCGGAGGTGGGCGTCGGCGTTGGAGTCGGGGGCGACGGAGGCAACCGGCGGACCCGCAACACGACCTTCACCTGCATTTCCACCAATAGGATTGGAACGGTCATATGAGTTACTGAATAAACTGTAAGACTCATGAAAGAAGCATAAAAAAAAAAAAAAAATTACGAAAGGGTGTCGGCGATGGCGTCGGGGGCGGAGGCGGAGGCGGAGAAGGCGTCGGAGGTGTCGGGGGTGGAGGCAGAGGCGGAGGCGGAGGTGGCGTTGGAGGGCATCCGGGGCGGAGGCGGTGTCGGAGGGCGTCGGGGACGGAGGCGAAAGCGGCGTCGGAGGCGTCGGGGGTGTAGGCAGAGGCGGAGGCGGAGGCGGCGTTGGAGGCGTCGGGGTGGAGGCGAGGCGGAGGCGGAGGCGGCGTCGGAGGGCGTCGGGGGCGAAGGCGGAGGCGGCGTCGTCGGCATCGGCATCGTGCGGAGGAGTGTCGGTGAGAATGGAGAGAGAGAGAGAGCAGAGGAAGGGGAGAGAAGCAGGGGTGTGACTTTTGTTCTCCCCGAGGAACGGAACGGAGAACGTTCTCGAGAGAGAGGAGAGAGAGACGAAGAACGGGGAGAGAGAGAGGGCAGAGAGAGGACGATTTGACAGGGGCGCGGCGTCGCAGAGGAGAGTAGAGTATCAGAGCAGTGGGCCCCACACGCGGCCCGCGCGAATTTTGAACGCCTGACGCCTCTCCTACATAGCGCCACGTGTCGGCTCCTGAGTGGTGATACCCACTGCCTATGTGGAGGGTCGAACCCAGCCAATATTTTCTCCAGGGCCACCCATGTCGAGAAAATATTGGATGGGTCTTACCCTCCACGTAGGCGTGGGGTAAGACCACTCACCGTTTGACATGTGGCGCCACGTGGGCAAGGCGTCAGGCGTTCAAAATTCGCGCGGGCCGCGTGTGGGGCCCACCGCTCTGACGCTCCTCTGCTCTGCTCTGCTTGCGCCCGTCGAATCATCTCTCTCTCCCCGTCCTTCGTCTCTCTACTCTCTCTCTCGAGAACATTCTCCATTCCGTTCCTCGGGGAGAACAAAAGTCACCCCCCGCTTCTCCCCCTCCCTCGCTCTCTCTCTCTCTCTCCATTCTCGCCGATGAGCTCTCTCTCTCCATTCTCGCCGACGCTCCTCCGCACGAGGCCGACGCCGACGACTCCGCCTCCGCCTCCGCCTCCGCCCCTGACGCCCTCCGACGCTGCCTCCGCCTCCACCCATGTCCCTATCCTATTGGATATTTCCTAGATTTGAGTCACTATATATTCCCCTCTGCTGCGGCGGTTGTACGTACTATCTGTCTCAGTCAAGTCTCTCTCCATCTCTCTCTCCCTCTCTCCTTATAGTTCGCTCTCCCTCGGCCCCAACAGTCAACCTCCCCGGTTTCTCTTCGTCTCGCTATCACCGACACCATGGGTACGATTTCTCTCTCTCTCTGTGCTAAGTCTGTTCAATCTCGAGCATTTAGGCGGAAAATGTTAGGTAGGTGAATCAAATCTGTCAATGCCTGTACCAACGAGTTTCACATTGCATAGATCTCGAGATTTTCCCTCCCTCTCACATTGCATAGATCTTGAGATTTTTCCTCCCTCCCTCCCCCCCTCTCTCTCTCTCTCTCTCTCTCTCTCTCTCTCTCTTCCGATACTTTTCCCATCGAGCATTTGCATAACTGCACGGCCGAAGCCCCGGCGGCCACGTCTTCCGCAAGCTTGAGCTCAGATGACACCATCGGGGCAAGATGTCAAAGCTCACGCGACCGTGGCTGCTGCTAGCTTGAGTTCCAACCAAAGCGAACTCAAGAGAAAAGTATTGGAGGGAGGAAAAAGCAAGCGAGAGACAAATAGGAAAAAGAGAGAAGAAAAAGTAGAGAGGATTATCTTAGACTCCGTTTGTTTCGATGAAAATAATTTTTGGAAAAACATTTTCCGAATTGCCAGCATTTTTGCGGAAAATAAATTTCTTAGGAAAATGTTTTTCATAAAAAAAAATCTTCTAAATTATGAGAAAATGTCTTCCACTTCTCTATTATTTCACAGTTCTACAAATCCTTATTTCTTCATCCCCTTTCTTCTTCTTCTTCTTTTTTTATTTGAATTATTTTTTAATTTTCTTTTTTTCTTTTTAATTCGAATTTTCTTTTCTTTTTCTTTTCTTTGTTTCTCATCTTCTTCTTTCTTGGCTAATTATCGGCCGTCGCGGGCCAATGTCAAGCTCATGCTTGTTGATCTGGCGAGCTTCGACGCTTGTGCTTGCCAATCTGGTGAGCGGCAAGCCCTATGCTCGCCGATCGGCTCAAGGCTCGCCGGTGGCCGGTCGCGGGCTATCGTCATGGCCGGTGATCGGCCAAGAAAGAAGAGATGGAAAACAAAGAAAAAGAGAAAAAAATTAATAATAGATTTTAAAAATTTTAAAAAATAAAAAATAAATTTAAAAAAACATGAAAAATCCATTTAAAAAATAAAATAAATGAAAAAGAGTATATGGAGAAAAATATTTTTCTTGCCGAACAAAGAAGAATATTTTCCACTACATTTTTAGGTTTCATCCGAATATCGGAAAATAATTACATTTTCCTGAAAAATGATTTCTTAGAAAATATTTTCAAGAAACTTCATATTTTTTGCGAAATGAACGGAGCCTTAATTTGACGTGTCGAATCTATTTTACGCAATCTTTTCTCCTTAGTATGTTGTGCTTCGCTTAAGCTCGAGATGATTTCGCCCCAGAAGAGAAGCAACCTCCCTACAATGGTGACAGCAATGGAGCTAGCCCCAAAAGCGGCGGCCCAATCAGCTTCACTATCCACTGGAGCGACACTAGGACGACCACTGGCTCGTCGACCATTCGCCCTGCTAGCCCAATTGGCTCGTCGAACCCCCACCCTACCGGCGGGTTGAGCGCTGGAGTGACCGCTGGCTTGTCTCGCCTTGCCAGGGTCCCTCCCCCATCGACCCTTATCCCTCCCAATGTCGTGAACATAACCATTAATGCTGAGAATAACGCCGGCGATTTGTAAGTTTCTTGAGCAGTCATTTGATTCGTCCAACTAGTAACATATTTTGCTGCACAACATATATTTAAGTCTTCATTGTGCTTACGTTCTACGGGTACTCTTGGGCAGGTCGAGCATTTCCGACCTGCTACGGGCCATCGGGCTAACACCAATTTATTGGATTTCGTTGATCCAAAAAAAGATACGTGAATAGAAAAGACGTATCTTAATGTGGGGGATTGTTGTGATTATGGTTAATGGATCAACGAAATCCAATAAATTAAGATACGTCTTTTCTATTCACGTATCTTTTTTTGGATTCATGAATTTCCTATTGTTTTATGTTCATGTATCTGTTGAGTTCATGAATTTCTTAGATTCATGTATCTTTTAGTTCATGAATTTATTGAGTTAATGAATATCTTGAATTCATGTATCTTTGGATTCATGAATCTCTTGGATTCACGTATTTCTTTATACATGAATCTCGTGAATACACGCGTCTATTTAATTCATGTATCTCTTTTGTACATGAACTAAAATTCTCTATAAATAGATGGAAGCATAGAGCTTCATTGATAGTTTTCAGATTTCTCAACTCGATTCCAAAAAGCTCTGATATACTTTTCTCCTCTTCTGATTTTTCTGAGTGTGCTGGTTCAATTGAACGGTTCGACCGAGTCCTGTTTGCATAGTGCTAATCCAAACAGGTTTGAGGTGTTGTATCTTGGGAGGCATAGTTCGTGAATCTGCGGAGCACCATTGGCAGGAACTAATCGCCTTAAGGAGATTCGAATATCCGTACCTCACCTCCAATTTTATGTTATATCTTATTTTCTTCTTCTCCAAGAGTTGTAAGTTTACATAAAAAGAAGAATATTATATAACTGTTATCGTCTTCTCAATTTCATGTTCTGATTGCAACAAACAAAGTGTATTCTCTGGATTATAATATCCAAAACTTTTTTCTTTCCTTCTTTTCTTTCTTTTTCTCTCTTTCCTTCTTTTGCTGAATGCTCTGCGTAAGTGTCCTTTCTATCTTTATTTCCCCTCTTTTTTATGGAACATCAATTGTTCATCAATGGATATAACCCCAAAACGGTTGGCTTGAATAAACCCTATCTATGAATTAGTAATCTCTAACTCTATGATGCTATAAGCACGGAGATATAACATATGGGGCTGAAATTACATGCGCACTGACAAATTAGTAGAGCAATGAAGCTTTATTGGACAGATATATGGGTAAAAGAAGACCAAAGAGGGAAAGAAATATCGAGGGTTGAATATAATGTGCTCTTGGCAGATTTAGAGTGAAGAGAAAGGGAAATTCGGTTATTAAGGGCGCGTTTGGTAACATTTATGTTTCGGGGAATAATTTTTGAACAGAAATAATTTTTTTTATTTCTGTTCTAGGGAACATTTCTAAGTATAAGAACACGTTTGGTAACTACAAAATTTTTTTATCTCCACGAATATAAACGCCTTTGGTAAACTTGTATAATTTTTTAATAATTTTATTATATTTTTTCTTTTTCTTTTTCTCTTTGGTCGGTCGCTGGATCTAGGCGAAGCTCAGCCTCACCGGTGGCTTGGCGAGATCTTTGCTGGCCAAGCGAGCCTCACTAGAACATCAGTGAGGCTCAGCCTCACCCCGGCGGCACGAGGTCGGCCTTGCCTTGGCTTGGTGAGGCCCGACCTTGCGCTGGCTGGGAAGGTTGAGCCTTGTCGGGGGCTGGTGACACTTCGACGAGGTTGCCGGTCCTTGTCTGGCCGGTCGCCGGCATCGGCCATGACCAAGGCTGGTGACCGGTGGAAGGAAAAAGAAGAAGAAGAAAAAAAAAAGAAAAAAGAAGAAGAAAAATGAGAAGAAAAAAAGTATTTCTTGGAAGTGTTCTCGGAATCAGGAACAAGTTTTTTCTATTTCTTGTTTCTGTTCCAAATCTGTTCTCAAAAACAAAAAAAATAGATTTTTTTCTCGGGAACAAAAGTGTAAATAAACATATTTCTATTCTTTTTTGTTTCCGGAACAAAAGAACAAAAATTTGTGTTGGGGGAACAGAAACGGAAATAAACAAACACACCCTAAGTTGGCCACTAATGGTTCACACATGAT
The DNA here is from genome assembly GCA_014182555.1 of Eucalyptus erythrocorys. Taxonomy (NCBI): domain Eukaryota; kingdom Viridiplantae; phylum Streptophyta; class Magnoliopsida; order Myrtales; family Myrtaceae; genus Eucalyptus; species Eucalyptus erythrocorys. Next base: position 59,009,269 of record CM024604.1, on the reverse strand, counting down.
TAAAGTAAAAAAAGAAAAAAGAAAAAAAGACGTGTTTCATGGCGCGATTGAAGTGAAAGGAAATTCAAAAAGCAAAAGGAGGACACAACTCATAAAGAAGAGTCTTAGTGGTTAGGGTTGTCAAAAACCGAACCGAACCGAAAAATTCAATTTTTTCGATTTGATTTTCATTTGGTTCGGTTCTCATTAAAAATCAAAATTTTTATTATAGATTTGGTTTTTCTCGCTTAACCAAACCGAATCAACAAACTGATAAGATCTTATTTCTTGGAAACGAAAAATATATACAACAAAAAATTAAAAAAAAAAACAAATGCAAAAACTGAAAATTGAAAGCTAAAAAACAAAAAAACCGAAAAATCAAACCTAACCGAAATTTCGATTCGGTTCGAATCTCATTCGGTTCGGTTCGGAAGTTTTTCCTAACGGTTCGATTTGGTTCGGTTTTTAAAAAAAAATCGAATCGAAACAAATTATTGACCCCCTACTAGCAGTGGTGGTTCTCTGGTCAATATTCACCCTTTCACGGAGGAAAACACGCGATTAGGGAGGGCAAAGGCAATGATAATAGAGGGGAATCCGAGGAAGCATAAAAAAAGTATTTACAAAAGCAAGAAAATATTAGCCAGTCCCCACCGAACAAGCAAAAAGCTTTGATTTTGTTTTGCCATGGAAGATTAAACAGAGTAAATCCGGCAAGTTCCTTTCGAACTTATCATGTTTGGTGTTGAATACTCATGAGTCTTAAACTTAGGAATGTACAAACCGATAATCGCCCAAACCCGAATCGGATCAAACCGGCCGATTCAGTTCTCGATACTCCGGGAACCGACCACCCCTTCTTAAACTCAAGTTATTAATAATAATTTCGACAAAAAAAAGAAGTTACTAATAAAAATTATCATCATTGTAACCGAAGAACAACAGTTAAGGGGAAAGCTTTCGACTCGAGAGAGAGAGAGAGAGAGAGAGAGAGAGAGAGAGAGAGAGAGAGAGAAAGAGAGTACCTGAGTGGAAATGGACCAAGTATCCATCAATGAACGGGAACAGAGCTTCATCTCAGATAGATAGATGGAGAGAGAGAGAGAGAGAGAGAGAGAGAGAGAGAGGGAGGGAGGGAGGGAGGGAGGGAGGAAGTTGCTTTTCTTGGCGGGTCGTTCACGACAGCCAACAGTGACACCATCGTGACAAGATGTCAAAGCTCAGGTGGCCATGACTACTGCTAGCTCCAGTTCGAGCCATCTACTTTGGGCTCAAGCTCGAGCTCCGTGGCCATGGCAGCTAAGAGACTAGATTGAGCCTGCGTCCACGAGTGTCTCAATCTGGCGGATGTGGACAGGAGTTCAAAGCTCTGGCCCCCATGGCCATGATGTCAAAGCTCAAGTGGCCATTGCCACTAGCTTGAAGCCAAGCTTGAAACTCGAGCGGCCAACGCTACCCCAAGCTCCGATTTTGAGGTCGTGCTTCATGAACAATGCGGCCATGAGTCCTGGGCTGTTGGAAGATATGCAAGCCAGGAAATATGCAAAGAATCAATTATGGATTCAATCGAGATTATTCAATATCAAATCTAAATCTGTATATTATTTTGTTTCCTTTTCCTATTACATTCTTCTATAATATATAACCTTCAAATGTACAGTTAGAGATATACAATGAATATACAGAGAAATTCTCCCAATTCTTCTTTCCCTGTTCCTTCCTTCTCGTTTTCTTTCATGGTATCAGAGCAGGTCTCGTACCTGTGATCTGCCCCTGCTTCGTTCCTCTGATTGCTGCCGTTGCAAACAGACTAACCTGCAAAAAAACGTTAGTACTCCGGCGTACGAATCAGAAACTTGCAGATTGAATATCCAATCGACAAAGGATAAGAAAGAAGGGGAGCTTATCTCATCAAGCTTATCTCTTCATCATGGCCGAAGATCAAGTACATCTACCTGAGGAAATTTCGACCTCAGAAGCACAAAATCCTGTGCAACTCATCACTGGTCGAGTTGATCAGCCCATGATGGGGCAATTTTTTCCATGGCAAACCAACATGGGGGTGCCCACATCGGGGCCTTCCTACCAATGGATGCCAGTTTCGATGTATTATGGGGCAAATCCTCCTCATTTTTTTTCCAGGAAGTCAGAATCAAGGTGGCTCACCAGCCATCGCTAGGGCAAGCCACTCAGAGACAACCGGATCGTCAAATGCGGGCGGAAACCCTATCGGGTCAGGCGACTCGAATTCAGGAATTCTGGGTGGACCCAATCTGGGCCAATCAACAAATCCCTATCCGGGAGTTCCACCCGGCTTTCTCCCTTTTCCCTTTGCGGCCGCCATGGGTCGCCCCGAGCCCGGCGACGTGCTCTATGTCTCCACTTCCGACGGGCCGGAGTTGTGACTTATCAGCCACCATCTCACGGGACCCGAAGACTACTCAACCTGGGCACGAGAATTTCGGAGAGCACTTGTCACAAAAGACAAGGAAGGGTTTATCGATGGTACTGTACCAATTCCGACGGATGAAAAAATGGGAAGACAGTGGAAAAAATGCAATCAGTTGGTAAGAACATGGATGGGAAATTGCGTAACCCCAGAAATCGCCGCCGGGTTGCCCCCGACAGAAGATTCAAAAACCTTTTGGGAGAACATTAGAGAAATGTACGGGAAACTAGATTGGGTGAAGATTTTCTCGCTGCATCAAGCCCTCAGCGAGCTGAAGCAAGGAAACATGCCTATTACGGCATGCTTCAACAGGCTATCAGCCCTCTGGAACGAGCTAGAGGCTGCCGAAGAAAAGCTTCAAGGACCCGAGGAAACCCTCTGTCAGTTTAAAGAGATGAGAGATCGAGAAAAAGCCACGCGTTTTTTATTGATTCTCAACGAATCGTTTCTTACCTTCAGATTGTAGATATTGGCTATGGAGCCAGCACCCACGCTTGGCCGAATCTTCCAACTGGCTGTGCAAGAAGAAAGCCAGAGGATTTCCTCATCGGAGAACAAAGCTAGCGAAACCCTAGCGCTGGCGGCAAGAGTACAGAGGGGGGAGAAAACCCTAGCCGAGAGGAAAAATGATTTGGTGCTAGGGTTTGCTCCTGAAAGGCAGCTTTTTAAAGCATCTTCAATGGACGGTCAGGATCGAGGGCAGCGATCTGACGGTCCATGAGGCGCGTGATACTCAACCGATCTGGACGGCGGAGATGCATCCGGATTCAGGGGATCTAACGGCGGGGATTTGTCCGTCTTTAAAGGATCCAACGGGTGGAGATGCGTCCGGATTTAAAGGATCCAACGGTCCAAATTTTTCAAAGAATTATGGGCCGAATTTCAAAAATAAGGGCAAATTATTTTGTGATTATTGCAAGCGGCCCCACCACACAATTCAAAATTGCTGGAAATTGCACAGTAGGCCTGGAGAAAAAAAAAGGGGGAGGATATCTGTAGCTGCTTCAGCTTTTCAAATTACAGGACCTGCAGACCAGTCTATCACACATGGGGAATATCAGCAATTGATGCAGGCATTACAAAAATTGGATGTTCAGAAAAAGGGAGGCACCTTCACAGGTATTTCTTGTTGCATGATAAATTCTATATCCAGAAATGCTTGGATTATCGACTTAGGAGCTAGTGACCATATAGTATGTGATAAAGGATTATTTTCTGGTATTAATGAGGAGTTAGACAATCCTATTACTGTGCAATTGCCTAATGGTAATATCACTCATGTTACCACAATAGGAACAGTAACTCTCAACTCCCAAATCATTCTAACTCATGTCCTTTATGTTCCGAACTTCTAATTTAACCTCATTTCTGTGTCTAGAGCTTGTAAGGAAAATTCATGTCAAATCCTTTTTAATGCTGATACTTGTCTGTTTCAGGCCCTTTCGACTGGGAAACTGATGGGCTGGGGTAATCTCTCTGAAGGACTGTTTTTCTGGAAAAGCTTGCCCAAAAATTTCCATTCATCTTGTAATAAATCATTGTGTAATTTGACTACCAATGATAAAGAATTTCTTTTACATTCCAGAATGGGCCATAGTTCCCTTTTCCCTTATCCTCAATGCCATATCTGTCCGCTTGCCAAACAATCACGTAGTCCTTTTCCTTTAAGCAAAAATCGTACAGATAGCATTCTTTCCTTATTACATATTGATGTCTGGGGTCCATATCACACACCGAACCATGATGGATCTCGGTTCTTCCTCACTATTGTGGACGATTATTCCAGAGCCACATGGGTATTTCTCATGCAATCAAAAGGTCAAGTTTTGTCTCAATTGAGAACCTTCATTTCTCTATCCAAGACCCAATTTGGGAAAACTGTTCAAAGAATAAGAACGGATAATGGGAAGGAATTCTTTAATCATGAATGCGCTGCATTATTTTCTTCTCAAGGGATACTACATGAGAGCTCATGTGTATATACACCACAACAAAATGGAGTGGTAGAAAGGAAACATCGCCACTTATTGGAAGTTGCCAGGGCTTTGAAATTTCAGGCTTCTATCCCAGACAACTTTTGGGGAGACTGTGTATTGACTGCAGCCTATTTGATAAATCGTATGCCGTCCAAGATATTGGACGGACGAACTCCTTTCGAATTACTTTTTGGGAAGAAACCACACTTAGGTCATCTCAAAGTTTTTGGCTCTCTTTGTTATGCTGCGATTGTGGGACCCAAGGATAAAATGGGTGCTCGGGCTCGACGCTGCGTATTTCTGGGATATCCCAATTTACAAAAGGGATACCGGGTGTTTGATTTTTCTACACAGGAATTCTCAGTCAGCAGAGACGTTCTACTTAAGGAAAATGTTTTTCCTTTTGCTTTTCAGAAGTCAGACACAGATGACACTGAAAATCACCATATATCTCATATGGAGGAGTCTACAGGAGATCCTGATTATGTATTTATTCCTTCATCTGTAAGTACAGGAAATCCTTTTGCGTTACGTCCTAGTGAGACACCTTTTATGGACAACGCAGATGGGAACTCAAATGATATCATTCCCACATTGCCTATGGAAGAACCAGCTACTCAACTTCCACTGGAGGATGAAGCACCACGATGTTCCGGACGGGCGACACGTCCCCCTACTTGGACCAAAGATTACATCTATGGTGTCCGGAACTCACCAGGTATTCTTTTTCCTGTCTCCTCATATGTTTCCTTCGACAAGCTCTCTCCCGAGCATAGATGTTGTGTCACTCGTATATCCGAAGAGCAAGAGCCAACCAGTTTTGATGAAGCCAGAAACGATCCACGATGGCAAAAAACCATGGAGGCAGAATTGAAGGCCTTAGTAGATAACCATACATGGGATCTTGTTTCACTTCCATTGCATCGTAAAGCAATTGGGTGCAAATGGGTATATAAAATCAAACATCGAGCCGATGGATCAATCGAGCGATATAAGGCTCGGTTGGTAGCAAAGGGCTTCACACAGCAGAAAGGATTTGATTATCATGAAACCTTCTCCCCTGTAGCCAAGGATGTCACTGTCCGTTCCTTCCTTTCAATAGCAGCCTTCCGGGATTGGTCATTACATCAAATGGATGTCCATAATGCCTTCTTGCATGGAGATCTCAATGAGGAAATCTATATGGAAATGCCCCAAGGATTATGGAGACAGGGGGAGAATAAAGTGTGTCGTCTCTGAAAATCCTTGTATGGACTCAAGCAAGCTTCCAGACAGTGGTACGCGAAATTTGCTGAGTCACTGATAGCTGCAGGTTTTCAGCAATCCAGATTTGATTATGCAGTTTTTACATGGACTCAAGGTACATCTTCTATCTACCTGATGATATACGTAGATGATATACTAATCATGGGTAATGACGAAGTAGCTATCAAGACTCTCAAGGAATATCTGCATTCCACTTTTCACATTAAAGACCTAGGTCCTCCAAAGTATTTCCTTGGAATTGAAATTGCACGATCAGATCAAGGTATCTCCCTTAGTCGAGGAAATTTGCTCTAGAAATTATTTCGAATGTGTTTATCGGGATGTAAACCAGCAGCGATACCAATAGAGCAAAATGCCAAACTTACCACAACCGATTATGATGCTGGGTTTTCTCAACAAGATGATTCCATTCTTAAGGATTCTTTTGGGTATCGGAAACTTGTTGGGAAACTTATATATTTGACCATGACAAGGCTAGACATAAGTTATGCTGTGCAAACACTCAGCCAATTCATGCACAAACCCAAGCAATCTCATATGAATGCCGCATTAAAGGTGGTGAAGTACTTGAAGAAAAGTCCTGGACTTGGCATTCTTCTTTCCAGAAAATGCAACATGAAGATGACTGCATATTGTGATGCAGACTATGCGACTTGTCCAATGAGCAGGAGGTCCATAACCGGTTTCTGTATCAAGTTAGGAGATTCCTTACTCTCATGGAAGACAAAGAAACAGCCGACTGTGTCGTTATCTTTAGCAGAAGCAGAATATCGTGCGATGGCTAAAACCACATGTGAGATAGTGTGGTTACGAGGATTACTCAAGGATCTTGGGATACAGATTGAAGGACCAACAAGATTATTTTGTGATAATGATGCAGCCCTCAGACTTGCATCAAATCCGATTGTGCATGAAAGAACGAAACACATAGAGGTGGATTGTCATTTCACTTGGGAGAAAATTCAGCAAGGTATAATTGAGACACAAGGGATTGGAACAGAAGAGCAGCCAGCAGATATCTTCACCAAACCCTTATGTCAGAGACAGCATGCGTACCTCCTAAGCAAGCTAGGTGCCTTAGACATCTACAAGCCACCAGCTTGAGGGGGAGTGTTGGAAGATACGCAAGCCAGGAAATATGCAAAGAATCAATTATGGATTCAATCGAGATTATTCAATATCAAATCTAAATCTGTATATTATTTTGTTTCCTTTTCCTATTACATTCTTCTGTAATATATAACCTTCAAATGTACAGTTAGAGACATACAATGAATATACAGAGAAATTCTCCCAATTCTTCTTTCCCTGTTCCTTCCTTCTCGTTTTCTTTCATGGGCTCGAGTTTGAGCCACAGCTGATGCAATGGAAAGCAAGAAATGGAGGGGAGAAGAAGCAAAGAAAAAGCAAGGTAGTGGAGAAAAGTAGAAGAGAGAGAACAGAAAGAAGAAAACGTTGACTGGAGAGATAAAAAAAAGATGAGAAAGTACCGTGGTAGAGAGAAAGGTAGTGGAGAGAAGAAAAAGTAGAGAAGAAAAAGTAGTGGAGAGAGAAGGAAGAAAAAGGAACGTAGTGGAGGGAAAAGAACCCCGACCATGGCGATAGCCTTGGAACAAAAAGTAAAAGGAAAACATTTCGTTGCCCAACATATACCTAACTCCTCATTGTGTTAACGTTCTACTGGTACTTCTGTGGAGGGCAAGCATTATCGCCGACAAGGCTGGCGCCTCGAGCAAGGGCTCTGCGAAACTATCTTCTTTTCGCTGTTGTTCTTGAGATATAACATAGGGGGCCGAAATTACATGTGCAATGTTAAATTAGGAAAGCAATGAAGCTTTATTCGTCACACACACATATATATGGGTAAAAGAAGACCAGAGAGGGAAAGAAATATTGAGCGTTGAATAAAATATGTGTTCTTGGCAGATTTTAGAGTGAAGAGAAAGGGAAATCCGGTTATTACGTTGGCCACTAATTCTTCACATGTGATTAAAGTGAAAAAAAGACGTGTTTCATGGCGCGATTGAAGCGAAAGGAAATTCAAAAAGCAAAAGGAGGACACAGCTCATAAAGAAGAGTCCTCTGGTCAATATTCCCCCACTCACGAAGGAAAACACTAAATTAGAGAGGGTAAAGGCATCGACTAGAGGGAAATCAGAGGAAGCATTAAAAAGATTATTACAAAAACAAGAAAACATTAGCCAGTCCCGACCGGCCATGGCATTGTGCTCTCCTTTCTTTGGACGATTTCTACGCCACCACCAGGGCCACGCCCAGATCTGGACGAGCGGTTCACAGGTGATGCCGACACTCTTCCATGGCTGCTGCCGGTGTCACATCCCAAATTCTTCAAGGATAGGGGTAACACAGCCCTCCTCCCACCGGAAAGTTGGAGCCTCAAACCATACCTCAACTGACTAAAAAAAAAAATCATACCCAAAATTCACTTTCAAAGGTCCTCATCAATAGCACTCTTTAACCTACTAGTTGCTAATCAAAGGACTTGAAAATGTTTGGAAATATAGGGTTGAGAAAGTACATATCTTCTAAGTAGATCGAACAGCCATTAAATATAGAACACTCTCGAAAAATTATAATCCAACTCATTAAATATATATATATATCAAATCAATAACGAATCATTCATTTCAACAAAATATTATACAAGTTGGAAATACACACTTAAATCTACAATCACGATTCAAATATCAATGGTCAAGTTTATTGATTAATCTCTATCAAAAACTACATTGATGATCTATCCATTGATTTATCTCATATCAAAACAAATGTCGATGGTTCATCCATCGACTAATTTTTTACTCAATATCTAACTATGATCATAACACAACACCTTGTGATAAGGCGATCAAAATCCTTTTCTTGGCAAAATCTCTACCAATAAAGCCAGTGGCTCAGTCCACAAGGATATCCTAAACTTGATCTGCATATCTCCAAAAACCCTTCACTGGATTCACAATCATATTGAGCATAAACAACCATTATCTAATACTAGTTCAATATTGTAAACCAAACAAATAACCTTTTGCAGTATTGCCTATCATCAATTTCCTATCCATTTCTCAAATTATCATAATTCATAAATTAATCCCAAATCAATTTCATATATATTTTTTTCACAAACTTTGTATAACACGCTTTTTAAACATTCATAATCAAACAGAGTAGTAATTGCTCGATTCGGCTTCCATGTAATAAAAATGCTCTTATCAATTCAATATATATACATATATATTTCAATACATGAGTTTACAAAACCAAGTAAGATATAGTACTACTCATCTCGTTGTCTACAATCAAATAATAAATGATACTCGTATCGTCGAACTCACGACCCTATCTAATAACCGAGGAATAATGTTAAAATCAAAATAAAAATCTATTTCAATTACCAAACGACTAAATTACACCTTAATTCTAACAAAATGACTCCTATGTGCTAACAAATCACATAACCAAAGCCATGAGAGAAGTATACTAATGGTGCCATAAGTTGTGTACGGAGCTAACTTTGGTGCCGAAAGTTTCAATCGGATCATTTAAGTGCCAAAAAAATTTGAAAACGCTCACTTTGGTGCCAACGTCGATCTGATCGGTCGGAAATCCACGTGGCATTTTTTTTATTGGTTCCATACGTTGATGTGGCTCGCCGGAGTTTGAGGCCATGTCAGATTTTGGCCGGAATCTTTCACCGGTGGCACTAAAGTGATTGTTTTTCCTCCGATTTGGCACTTAAGTGATCTGATGGAAACTTTTGGCACCAAAGTGAGCGCCGTACACAACTTATGGCACCATTAGTGTCCTTTTCCCCCAAAGCAATTGTTCAAACCGCTCGCAACATGAAGTTTAAACGCAAAGCTTGATCGCGCCTTAATTTTCCCCTCCAAACCTTGATCTAAACGTACTTATAGTCAATAGAAAACCTTTCAAACATACTACAAGAATCCCAACTTGGCTGTCCCAAAATCAAGCCAAGAAATGACAAAATATGAGCCCAAAGCTAGTGGATGCATATTGTTCATTATGTGTGGAAAATTTCGAAATTTTGTTTCGGGTAAACTATAAGCTTAATCATGATTTGTAAAATCCTATGACTCCACAACACCCTAAATTATGATTTCTATAAAAATACGCAGCTCAACAACTCTAAAATTGGACTTTGCCGCTTGATTTTCTCAAAATTTTGAATTTCAAGTGCTAAGTCGAAAACTACTCTGTTTAAAAGAATGAAGGATGCGATTGCTTACCAGGCGTTATAAATAAACTTGGTGAGGTGTCCATGGCGTGAACACACAACGCCCTCTCTCTTCTTCATTCTTCTCTCCTCTTTTCCTCTGCCTAAACTTCTACTTAAATGTGGGCTTTCTTTTCCTTTTTGTCTCTTCCCCCTTTTTTTTTTCTTTTTCATTCTTTATTTTAAGTGGGCCTCACCACCTTTTATTTGACTTAGTCAAAAATCTTAAATATTACAGTCAGTGTCGTCCGGCCAGATTTGGCCAGCATTTGGAGACTTTAGATGGGGCTTTCGGCTTTTGGTTATCCGTGATAGCGTAAAGATTTTGGTACAGTGATTGGGTTTATTGTGAGTTCTTTTGTAACGATCTGGTTGAACTTGGTGCAAAAATGTATGCTAACAAGCGAAAGCATCCCTTCTCAACAAGAAGGCTTGTTCTTTTCTTTTTTCATGGAAATCGGAACTCATTGAAAGAAACGGGCCCACGACCAAGATATGTTTTTTATTAGGTGATATTTTGCAAAATAGAAAGAAATGGGTAAATTTTTTTTTTTTAAATTTTTTGTTCTCAAAAAATAGACTATGAGAGGCATCATGAGACATGAATCGACATGGAGCATAGGACTTTGTAATAAATGGATCCTATGTCCATATCATAAGTATGTTCGATGTCATCGTCTTTCATGAACCATCCCTCTTATGTGTGTCGGCTTCGTAAATTGTGCTTATGATTCGTTAAGTGAAACCATCTTTTACGTGTTTTGGCGAACTCATGGCAAAACCCACTCCCTCTTCAAAAGCGACCATTTAATCGGGGGCATAATTTAAGTCGAATTGACACGGCTTACTGCTTGAGCGATTGGCAAAACCCCTCCTCTCCCACCGTCCCCTATCATCACTGTTCCAATTCAACTTGCATCTATCTCGATGGACTCGAAATGGTGGATCCCACCTCCTCTCCCCCATCCCCTCTCTCTCTCTCTCTCTCTCTCTCTCTCTCCCCGAGATTAAGCTCTTTTCCTGTTTGTTAATGGGTTTCTGAATTGGAACCCACTAAATCTCTCATTGGTCCAAGTTGTGGACGGGTGCGTGGGCACTGGTTTTCTTGCACCACCACCAGCTCTCTTTCTTTTACTGGGATTTGTGTGTGAAATGATTTTTTGAGCTCCGATTCGCTCTCGCACCGGGTCCCTTTCCACTCATGTACTCTCTCCCTCTCTCAAGTTGAAAGCTTTCCCCTTACTCTTTTTCTCAATTTTTGGGGTCATAAATCGTTGTGATCGACGATAGAACGAATTTAGGTTTCGTATAAGAACATAAAATTTACCCGTTAGAACAAATTCCTCATTTTTTAGAGCCTAAAACCTATCATAATTATCTTGAAACTTAGAATCTATATTGTTACAGGTTCCAAAATTAATTTCAGGTTCTATTCAAGTTCCATTTATATTATTAATCGAACAACTATAATAAATTATTAACTTTAATATCGGTCATTTATTGCTACAATTCACTAATCATAACTTATATTTATACATATAAAAAATACGAAACATTCCGTCATGAAATGAAATCTCAAACTAGTAGTTCTAGATTATATGTTCATAATCGATCACTGTGGAACATGGTAAAATTATATGAAGATATACATCGAGAAAAACACGGAAACTTATTTCGGGTTTTAGGTTACAGGTATCAACTTAGAATCCGAAACCTATATATTGAATCGGATTAAGCAAATTTTGGAACTTGAAACCTTCTATGCATATTTTGGAACTTGAAATCAAACAGGTTCCTATCAGCCCAGTTTTCCGGTTTCAGATTGTTCCTCTCCCCTAGTCGTGACCAAGAAAAAAAAATCCGGCAAGTTGTCCTTTCAAAAAATATGAATTAATGAGGAGGCGGACCCCGGCACTTTCTGCCGCGAAGCTCGGTCCCTTTTGACGCACAGCCCATTTTTCTTCTTTTCCTTTTTTCTCGGCCCGGTCAGCCCTATTTTCTTCCTGCACGCCTCTTTCTCTCAGCCCAGCTGCCTTTTCCCCGTGCGCTTCCAGCTCCCCTTTTCCACACCTCTCTCAAACCGGCCCATTCCATTCAATTTTCTCGGTCCGGCCCACTAAGCCGGCCTCCTCCAGCCCACAGCCCCCATTCCCATTATTTCTCTCAAAAGCGAACAAGCTCACGCACGAACAGAGCTGGCTCGCGGATGAGGAGAAGACGCGGGCCCCGAGCGAGCGGCAGGTGCTTCACATGGCAGCTTCTGGAATCCGCGCTGAACTTTTTCTCCTCTCGAATGAATTGCCCGCACAGCCGTTGGCAACAGGGGAGGAAAAGGCGAGCGGCAGAGCAGAAAGAGAGGGAGGCGAAGACGATTTAAGGGGGAAAAAAAGGGTGATTTTCTCTGCACCGTCAACATCCCATGGAGCTTGCCTCTCTGGATTTGCAGAGCGGCCCCAACCAACAACTCCTCTCGAATTAGTCCACCTGTCAAATGGATGAGTGGGGTTGGATTTAGATCAGGTCATAAATGGCCTGTCTCAAATTGATCCCTTTAACCTATTTATAATTTATATATCATATTATAAAATTCTCAACCCATTCCCTCTTCATTTAACTAAATTTAAGAAAATTTATTTTTTATGATTTATTTTTAAAAATGATATTGCTAAAATACTTTCATAAAATACAAATTTAGTAAATAATTTTTATAATTTTCTTTAAAATTAGCCTGTGTTTGTTTCTTGAAAAATATTTTCCAAAAATGTATTTTCAGGATGGCTCGGCCTAAAAAGATATCCTAAATCGGTATACAAACTCACAAACCTCTCATTGGGTTTAGAGTGATATTGTGCGTGAACCTCATTTTCCAATAATCCCACGGTCAAAACCATAATTCACCTCATATACCGGTTTCACAAACCGAATCAAATCATTCACAACTAAAAAATTGAACTTCACCACTTGGATCTCACATAATTCCGAATTTGAGCCCAAACCTCGAAAATTAATCCGATTGGAATAACGAGGGGGCGCGATCACTTATTGAGCATTGTGTTATGTGTTATGGAGTTAAATTGACTCAGTGAGACGTCTGTGGCGAGCACATGTGAATCTCCTCATTTTTTTTCTTCTTTCCCTCTCTTCTTCTTCTTCTCCTTCTCCTTCTCCCGAACTATTTAAGGTCCTTTAAGTGAGCAACTAGTGTTTACTTCATTTTCCCTTTTCTTTTGACCTTTTCAACCGTCTTTATTTCTTTTTTTCTCATCTTTCTCAAAAAGTGGGTCCCACCACCTCTTTGACTTGGTCAAACAAGAATCCAAGTATTACATAAAATACCTAGAAGTACCAATTTTTGAATTCTTTAATAGCTCATATCCATGTTTATAAGTGACCACATGTTTAACGTTTGAATGTTCTCTCTCCAAGACGTGGTGGCTTGACTACTATATGATTGCCAACACAATCCGAATGTCTCAATTCAGAAAATGCCATGTGGAGCCTAATTATTGACAATATGAACCCAATGGAGCCTTTAGCAAATACAAATGTATAGCCATTCGGACAACTGTACGGGGCACCATCAAGCTTCGTAGCTTTCAGTATGTTGAATTTCTCCCGATAATATTTTCTTTGCGGTAATGGTATTGTTTTATCCTATCTTGTGGAAAAATTGAGAAGAAAGTTTGAGACTTCTACGCTGAAAATATGCATAATCAATATTGGCATTGATGATGAATGCAGTGTGAGATAGACTCGCAGAAACGTAAGTAGAAGGTCGTCTTCTCTATGGCTTTGGTTTTTTGTCATGATCATTTTTCATCAAATGAATTCGTGATTGTGTTTGTTTTTTTTGTTTTTTTTGTTTTTTTTGCTAAGAAAGAACATTTTTTCACTTATAAGGCAACATCGGTAGAAAGTAATTGACAAGTCTCTAAGCATAACAAATCCCAAAGGGGTTGTGTTACACCCCAATCCTCTGAGCGTGTGCCCATCCCTCGACGATCGTCGACCCATTCATTCTTATACACATGGGGAAGTGAATATATAATCCTCAAACAACAAGAAGATGGGATAGGAAAGTAGGCAACAATTCACAACCAAAACAAGCCTTTTATAAACACACAACTTTATATACAATGCCAGGCTGTTTACAAAAATATTGGCTCAACAAAAAGGGAACTGTCCTATGATTCACCAGTCAAACGCGTTCGCCAATTCTTCGGTCTCCATCTTCCCAGACTCCAGGGCTTCAGGCTTTCCATGACCGTCATCTAGGGACCTGAAAATGTTATCCCACAACGAGGTAAGATGACGTCCCAGCAAGTTCGCCCCCTAAGACTCGATTAGGAAGGAAATATGCCTTAAGGGTTGCCTAAGTACAAGCACAAGTCAGAGGACTTACCTTTGCCTCAGTCCCTTCCTACGAGTCAGTACATTTCAATCTCTCAAACAATCATTTCAACAAATCAATTTATCCAATTAGATCTAACCATCGATCAATCGACTCAGTCGACTCCATGTCATCAAGACGATCTCCCAGCCAACCATTATAATACTATCTATCAATCAATCATTTGAATAAATCAATTTATCCAATAAGATCGAACCATCGATCAATTGACTTAGTCAATTCCATGTAATCAAGATCATCTCCCGATCAACCATTTCAATATTATATATTAATCAATACTATCTATCAAGTCATTTCCTTGAAAAGATTACTGCTCACCTAAGTTGTTACAAATGAATGCTTGCCTAAGCTGACAATGATAGATGGTATAGCTCATCGAAGCTGATATAGATAGATAGCATAGCTCACCGAAGCTGGTATAGATAGTGTAGCTCGCCTAAGCTGATTTGTGCTCACCGAAGCTGATTTATAGACGTTATACTCATCCACTACCCATTTCACCGTTTTCATGATACCCAGTAAAATAATCGTGTGTTGGCACATGGTAGGCCTCAACCAAAAATGTAATATCTTTAGTTTATTAAATTCCACTAATTATATAGTCGATAAAAACACTTTTGGCACTATAAACCGACGCAGGGTAATTTTCTAATTAATTACCAAAAATAATAAATTTTCGGATAAATACCCCAAAATTACAAATCACACTCAATTTGCACAAACCGGCACTCAATTAAATAAACAAATCACATCATTTCCATTAGCATACAATTCCGATCACCGGCTATCCCCGTCTAATTTCCGGAAAATAATAATAAATTAAATAATTATGAAAATTAATTATTAAATACTAATAAATAGCAAAAATAGCAACTTAGGCCGAAAAAGCCTAATTAAAAGCCGAGACGGGCCTGAAAAAATTCCGAACCTATCTAGATAAATATTACGGCTTATCTACTTGCTAATTGCACTACTCTAACCACTTAAATATGCAATAACGATTAATTAAATTGCTAATATATTCTAACTAACCACCTAATCCTAGCTTAGCCTAAACTAATCAACCTTTACGCATCATTAACTTACTAAGCAGGGATTAGCGAGTTAAATTCACTTGATCAAAGATTCGCTCGGACCACAACGACGGGAAAGCGGAGATGGTCCACAAACTCCAAAGCGGCACCACCAAGCGAGGTCGGGAAAGGCTTGAAAACGGGCCAAACAGTGGGCTGGAAACCTACTAGCTTCGGTTCTATTTAAAGGTTGGAGGAGCTACTACGGGTGGCTATGAGCGGCAGGGATGGACAGCGACGATGTAGCGGGGTCGTGCAGATTGTGGCGAAGCTTCACGGCGGCGAAGGTGGGCTGGACGGGCTCCGACTGAGCATGATAAGGCTTGAGGGGCTTCCAATTGGGCGGTCAAGATGACAAAATGAGGTTGGATGGTTGCGGGGCTTGCAGACACGCGACAGGCGAGCGGTGGCTCTGGCAATGCATGGCGACAATCCGACTGGGTTGCTTGACGGTCAACAGAGGGGGAGGATGAGCTGCACTGTTTCTCTGAAAATTTTGAAGGCTTCTTGGTCTACAAATGGATGAGCTTGACGAGCAGGGGAGAAGGAGGGAAGGGGGAAGCGGTTGCTGCAAGGGGGGCCACCTTTGGTCTCTCTCTCATCACTTTGTTCCCTTGGAAGGCCCCACCAAGCCCAACTGAATTCCTCTACAATTTCCAGCAGCCAACTCTCCTTCTAGAAAAGCTCAAGCTCAAATACGAAACGATCGGCTTCTTTGTTATCAGCAAATGTTTATCAGATGTTTGCTTCTACTACTGATTAATCTAATTGTGACAGGGACCTTACTGTATTTGTTCTCTTCATTTGACAGTGCGCGAGAGACACTATCCACCTGCTTCTGACGATGAGGTCTGGAGATTAGAGAAGATTGCCAAAGATGGGATTTGTCACCAAAAACTGAGGGAAGCAGGAATACATAAAGTGGGGGAGAAGTACACTAATTTTGCCATAAGTTGTGTACGGCGCTCACTTTGGTGCCAAAAGTTTCCATCGGATCACTTAAGTGCCAAATCGGAGAAAAAACGATCACTTTGGTGCCATCGGCGAAAGATTCCGGCCACCGACGAAAGATTCCGGCCAAAATCTGACGTGGCCTCAAACTCCGGCGAGCCACATCAGCATAAGAAACCAATAAAAAAACGCCACGTGGATTTTCGACCGATCAGATCGGCGTTGGCACCAAAGTGAGCGTTTTTCAAATTTTTTGGCACTTAAGTGATCCGATGGAAACTTTTGGCACTAAAGTGAGCACCGTACACAACTTATGGCACCATTAGTGTACTTCTCCCCATAAAGTGGAGGACTTTCTACTGCAATTGTTTGTAGACTCCAAGAAACTGAGAGAGGTAAGCACTTGGTTATTGATTCTCAAATAGGGTTTGATTGACTACCAAGAATGTAAGTCTTTGTGTGTTCACTCATCATAGATTCTTGGAAAGAGCATGCCACCGAAGAACTGGGATATCCTTGTGCGTCATGCAAAGACTTGCAAAACAACTCGGAAACTTTATTTGTACTATGATGATGGCACGAGGAAGCATGGTGCTGTATTCAACACTGATGGTCAACTGATCGGCCTAATCAAAGAAGGGATACATTTTGCTACTCATCGACTTTCTGCCCAAGAGAAGGTAAGTAAGTAAGGAGTTCCTATTGAGTTTTGTCGAGCCAGTTCATGCACTACAAACTACCATGCTGGAAATCATAGGACTCGTGCCATATTATCTATGTGGTCAGTAAATTAATGTTGTAGGTGTGTGGCTTGATAGGTGTTAGCATTGATCAGAGATATGGAAACCTGAATCTAGGCGTTGGTTGGACATCTAGATGCTTTTTTAATTGATTGGTAAAAGTAATACGAAGTGCCTTTGAAGAGAATAAAAGGAAAATCTAGATGTTTTCTTTAGATCCATAACGGAGACTTCTTATTAAAAGAGTGATTTTGAGCTGCGCTCCTTGCAATGCAAAGTTGAGGATAGTGACCTTGTGAATCTAGGTGGCCCGCTATACTCCATAGAAAATTATACGAAAAAACATGAGGAAGTTAGAGAGCACTTTAAACAGTTGTCTCAAACACTCATCGTCATATCTTAGTTTGAACGATTAACACATTGGCGTTGCAACTATGACTTTCCTGCTTTTATATTGCAAAGATCTCAATTACTCGCATAGTACAAGTTGATGTGTGTTTTATTTCTTCGCGGGTCCTTTCTCAATCAACTTTGCTTCTTTACCCTGAGGATCCTTGCATTGATTGTTGATTGCACTCCCATTAGATCTTTTGTGCACCTGACCTTGATGTGGTGGAGAGACGGGCGGCGACAGGCATAAAGTAAATTAGGGATCTTTCAACGTTCTTTTTATTCTTCTCTCTTTTCGCTGTACTTGCATATTTACTCTGAATACAAGTTCATCCATTGGAACGCAATAATACTTGCCAGAAAAAGAAATTGTTTCTTGAAGTCAGAGCATGTACCTTCAAAAGAATAGAAGTACGTACTTCCATTAGTCCAGCTTGAAGGATATACCGAGTGGTTTTCTTCCAGGAACATGGAGATACAGTCGTTAAAAGGGCCTTTCATAACTGGAATGATGTTAGGGAGTTCCATGGTTAGACCTTTTCTGGTTCATTGCCAAAGAAAAGCTCAAGCTCTTCCCATGTCAAGCGTTTGAAGAACAAATTGAAAACATCATCCCTGTTCAGCATAAGTTGGCTCCACAAAGCTGTGCTGCTCCAGTTGGTACGGAAGCTCCTCCGGCAAGTGCGGGCGCCACTGCTGAGGGTATGGGCATTAAAACAGAAAACTCTGTCTCCCTTTAGACGCATACAAAGTTGTGGCCTGTGAAATGTGGATGAAAATAGGACTTTTTACCTGATCTTTGAGCTTTAATGAATAAAAGCAATGTGTTGCAGATCCTTATGATTTGTGGGTTCCGCATGGTGTAAGACGTTTATTTGTCCAGCTACCCTTAATTGAACTTGCATAAAGGAGATTTTACCAATTTTCGCCCCTCTTTGGAACTGACTCGTAAGTTATATGTAGAGGATTACCAATTGTAAGTTGGGCTTTGTCTCTAGATTCAACGAAAAATGCTCGGAAATAGTTTTTATTGAGGATGACCAATCAAGAGGAGTGGGTCGTTGCAAGTCAGTGCCAAAAGCAGTAATCTAGATGTTTACCAGTACAGAGTTGAAATTGCAATAATCGAGTACTTCAATTCATCAGTGCTTAATTTAAGAGATGCAACTTTAATTTGGACATGAAAGATTTAAGTGTTGGAAGAGTCAAAATGACCTATAAGAACACGCAATGTGAAGAGTAATCAATTTCCGATGCTAATTATACACGAAAGATATATTCCGGAAGCTGCAATTGTTGCAAAAGAATTGGTGATTGATACAGTAGGAAGTTTTCATTGACACAGGTGTGCCCTTTATAATGGAGGTTTAGCATATATCTAACCATGGGGAAGTTCGGTGGCACGTCGCCTTTTATGATTAGCGTCTCAAGATGCAGCGAACTTGCATGCGCTTTTGCTATACAGAGAGAAACCCCCTTGCATAGACTTGCCTCTCTAGTGTTACAGACCTGCAATGTGGCAAAAGAGGTCGCACGTCTTGCCTCATGGTCAGTGAAAGAGCCTACGGACAATATATCCGTCGCCGAAGGGTGCAGTCTATACATAACCGTAATTATAACCCCCGAGAGGAGGAAAGGAAGAGAACTCATTCTTTACACGTTGGAAGCAAAGACGATTTCGCTCGCTGTTAGGCCCCCAAGCGATTCTACCTTGCTGCAATGCTCCTGCACTCGTGGACCCCACAAGTATACAAAGGAACATGTGACTGCTCTTCAACCGAGGACGAGGCTTCGACTATTCTTACCATCTTGGGCGGAAATGCCCTGATATGCGGAACGACAACAAACGAGCAACGAAATTTTTTTACAGTGGATAAAAAATTACAATTAGCTAACATCGACCAATCACCAATTCTTGAGTTTCTTAAATAAATGTTGATGCCATCCACGTGCACACAACTTTCCGACTTAAAGTTCTCGAGAACAGGGCTACCCATCGAAATCTTCTTGATCATGACATCACTTTCCTTGGTTTTGGGGATGAACAAGGACTCAAGTGAAGTTTGGCTGATGCTTCCAGTAGTGCGTGACTGTCTAGCACCAATACCATTTGCTAGATACGGAAGCGTGGCTCTGAATTACCATTTGCTAGATACGGAAGCGTGGCTCTGAATGTAGAAGCATGGTGGTGGTAACACGAAAAAAATGTAATACCCAATTGGAAACAGACTAGTAACGATGTATTATATAAGTACAGCTCTCAAATAAAATAACGTCTCAAGTAACTACTTTAAACTATAAGTGAATCGCAAAAGACCACACCCCACTAGCACAGATTTTATATCTCATTCCAAGTACAAAACATTCGAAGCAGATTAGGTCATGCAAGGATACACTCTTAGCTCTTTTTTTTCCCTCTCTCTCTCTTTCTAACGAAGCCGACTCTCTTCCTCTCTTATTCTAAAGCTCACTAGCTCCGTAAGTTACTCCTAAGTTCCACGTAAAATGGTTTTGAGCTTTTACTTTTGATATCACGGAAAGTGCTTCGCATCTCTTTAATTTTTGTTGCCACTGGTCTTGGTAATCTTTAAGTGCTTCAATTGACAAAGGCTCTTTCCCTTCATAGCTTGAACATTTTATATCTCAGTTTCTAGTAAGTTTAATTAATTGACCTTTTTTTTTTTTCCTAATACGGTCTTCCGGTCACCATTTGATAAAAATCCACATCATGTTGCCGTGTCTTCCAATTACGTGTGAGCTTTTACATGTGCATCGTAATAATCTCCCCTCACATACATTCGTAACAATCTCCCCTCAAGTGTGAGCTCTCACACGTGCATTGTAATAATATCCCCTCCCATGTGAGTTTTCAATGTTTTAGGTATCCTTTTGCATCAACATATCTCAAGTTGAATCTCCATCAATGCCCAACTTCATCCCTACAAGGATGCATTGTTACACTGCAACACCCGCTTGCCCAAAAACCGCAACCATCGATTCTAATACCATTTATTGGGAGCAAGGAGTAGTAATCCAATACCCTCACCTGGAGAGATCTCCAATAGAAGCCTAAGTCCAAGCCTGTCAACATATCTAATCGGGATCGACATTCACTCAAAAACTTAAACAAATGAGTTATCAGCTAGTTAGAATATATTAACTGCTTTACACCATGATTCTCCGATATGGAATTCCTCTGACACAACTTACACATACATTATAACACTCATTACATCTAT
This sequence comes from Eucalyptus erythrocorys, assembly GCA_014182555.1. Taxonomy (NCBI): domain Eukaryota; kingdom Viridiplantae; phylum Streptophyta; class Magnoliopsida; order Myrtales; family Myrtaceae; genus Eucalyptus; species Eucalyptus erythrocorys. The sequence continues at coordinate 58,988,537 of CM024604.1, read as the reverse complement.
TCATATCTGCCTAGTGATGATAATATCTTGTCTGTATAAGTTTTGCATCACCCGTGTGAAGGTGTTCATGAGTATGTGCCCTCCACTTCCCCAATCCCCCAGTCCCAGAGCACATATCAATAACTAATTTCTTAGTTGCTTTTTTGTTGATTGCACATAACAAGTATGTGCATACGTACATACATGGCCAGAGCACATATCAATAACTAATTTCTTAGTTGCCTTTTTGTTGATTGCACATAACAAGTATGTGCATACGTACATACATGACCAAATGGATAGGGTGAATTGAATGAGGCTCATTTTGCAACAAATCATAGCTACCAATCGAATCAGATCGAATCATCGATTAATCGACTCAGTCGATTACATGTTGACATGATTTTTCCATGGTCAGCCCACTCAATACTATCTATAAGGTCCTATCAAATCAGGAATGCTCACCCTAAGCTAAAGATAGATAGTATAACTCACCCAAAGCTGATAATAGAATATATTGCTCGCCTAAAGCTGATGATAAAGTATATTGCTTGCCCAAAGCTGATAAATCATTGCTCACCAGAAGCTGACCACACAGTATACTACTCACCCAAAGCTGATATATCATGGCCCATATAATATTACTCATCAGAAGCTGCCAAATATACTGATATGATCATTTAACACTTTCACCATTTTTAGCATACTTAATAAAAATTATTGTGTGTAGGTACACGATCGACCTTAGCCAAAATACAATATTTTCACTTTTGAACATCCCACTCGTTTCAACAGTATATTTTTGGCGTTGTAGATTGACACCCTGTAATTTTCCAATTAATTACCAAAATTATCAATTTTTAGGATAATTACCCACAACTACCAATCACACTTAATTTGCCCAAAATAATAGTCAATTAAATAAACAGACCACACCACTGCAATCAGCATAAAATTCCGGTCACCGACTATCTCGTTCTAATTTTCGGAAAATAATTAATTAATTAAATAATTACGGAAAATAATTATTAAATGCAAATAAATAGCAAAAATGCACACTTAGGCCCAGAAAGCCTAATTAAAGTCGAGACAGGCCTGGAAAATTTCTGAACCACTCTAGATAAATATTAGAGCTTGTCTAGACTCTAATTACACTATTCTAGCCACTTAACATACAATAACAATTAATTAAATTGCTAATGTATCCTAACTATCCACCTAATCCATACTTAGTATAGACTAATCAACCTTTAAGCATTATTAACTTACTAAGCAGAGATTAGTGAGTTAAACTCACTTGATGAATGATCCACTCGGATCAAAATAACGGGGATGCGAAGAGGAGCGAGACACTCCAAAGCGGGACCGCCAAACGGGGTCAGGAACGGCCCAAACAACGATTGAGATACCCATTAGCTATAGTTCTGTGGTGGTGCCGAAGAAGCTGGTTGAAGGTGTGGTTGAGGCGAAAACCGGCGAGGACGAGTGGCGATTGTAGTTGCAGGTCTAGGCGGGGCTGGTCGACGGTTGAACGATGGCGAGCTGAGCTCCAACGGCCAGGAGGGAGGCTGGGGGACGCAGCTAGAGTGGAGATGAAGGCCACAGATGATGGTGACGTGCAAGCGAAACGCGAGCAACGACGGTGCGGCTCCGGGCCGCGACGGTGGCACAAGCGGCGTCTGACGAGGCTTCCATGGGCTGGCTGGCTTGTTAGTCAGTTCCTCTGTGATTTGTTGAGCTGCAAGCGTGAGGAAGAAGGAGGAGAGGTGCTCGACGGTACAAGGAGAGAGGAAGGGACCGGTTTTCTTGGATGGGGCCACCAATGGCCTCTTCCTCATCTCTTTGTCCCCTTTCTTGACCCACCAAACCCAGCTGTCTTCCTCAGCTGATTTCCAGACCAAAAAGCCCTATTCTAGAAGCTTGAGTTGGTCCAAAGGTTGGGTCCATGGGGGCTCACGAAATTTGAGTTAATTTCCCCCAAATTGGACTTCATTCCTTCATGAATCAACTCAATCCGGCCTCTAAAAATTCCATTATTGAGCTAATGATCAAATTGGTATTTTTCATCGCCAATGGAACGTACTTGCATCCTAATTCTATGATAAAAAATGGTCCTCTGAATTTTCTGGACGAAACGGCCCTACCTCAGCTTTTTCACCAAAAATTCTGGTTTGCAAAAAAATCTTCAGAGACTGAGTCAACGTTCCTAAAATGACTTGGGACATGACGGAACTTTCGATTTCTGAAATCGGATTCAAATTCGTGGATAATTTCGATCTGGCGCGATTTTAGCGTGACTTAGGCTACTGGGAAGTTTTTAGAAATTTTTAGGGCAAATGACCCGTGGTCGATTTTCTTCGAGCTACAATGAACCTCTTTGATACATTGGCAACTCTTGATTGTTGTGAAAATCTCGAGATTTCATATACGAACACAGGGCACCAAAACGATAGAAAAATCAATCTAGTGCCGATCGACGAGAATTTTGCAATTTAGTGGAATTATCCACGTTTAACCACACATCTCGGTCGAACCAACCCATCTCTGATTTTTAATCGATCTTACTATGCTGAAATGATCTTTGCAGATGAACACGGTCGAGTAGTTGATTCCTGGTCGAATCCTCAAGTCTATTGCATTACAATCTCTTAGTAACTTCTCTAGCTAGTGTAGTTGTTTCACGAGTGATCGGTTTTGAGAATAGCACTATAGGTGCGTCGATGAAATGCTCGATTAATTTAAGTGAAAGTAGAAGTAAAAATCCAAGATGTCACAAAACAAGCATCTCTTATATTAAACCCTGATATAATGAAGTACTTAATAACATTGAAAGAACCTCAATTCACTTTAGGCCCATCGCCCCCCATTTCTCCGCCACATAAAAGTAAGTGCTTGAAAGATGTAATGGGGAGTACAATCAAGGCAAGGTCCTCAAAGTAAAGATGCAAAGTCGATGGAGAAAGGAATAGTAAAATAAATAAAACAAGCATCGACTCGTATTGTGAACGTGAATGTGCCAATTATCATGGATGACATAGAATCAACTGCTTAAATTGCTCTCTATAGAAGGCCATTTAGATTTACAAGGTCACCATCTTCAACTTTGCATTGCGAAGAGCGAAAGGTCAAAATCAATAGCATGGTCAAATTAATTATCTAAAACAGTTTTTAGAATCGATAGCTGAATTAATGATCAAAAACGATTTCAGATTGGCCAAATTAATGATCTGAAACGGTTTTGAAATTAATGGCTGGAATAATGCTCTATAACGATTACAGAGTTAATGCCCAAATCAATGCTCTGAAAAGGTTTCAAAACCAATGTCCAAATTTAAACTCTGAAACGAGTTTAGACTTAATGGCCTAATTAATGCCCTGAAACGATTTCAAAGCTAATGGGTGACATGATTTAAATAAATTTGATCTGAGATTGAAAATATGAGAAGGAAATGCCAAAACATATTACAATGCTCTGAAACTTTTTGGATGTTGACTGTTCTCCATATTGCATGTCCTTATAAGTCATTTGGATACTTCCAACTCTTAAATCTTTCATGTCAAAGTTGAAGTTGCATCTCTTACATTGAACCCCGATATGATGAAGTACTTGATTGATTATTGCTCTTTCACCTTTGTATTGATTATTGTACTCCAAGTAAGCACATAAGTGCAGCACGGAGAAGGAAGAAAAAAGAATAACATTGAAAGAACCTCAATTCACTTTAGGCCTATCGCCACCCATTTTCCACCACATAAAAGTCCGTGCTCGAAAGATGTAATAGAGAGTACAATCAAGGCAAGGGTCCTTGGGGTAAAGATGCAAAGTTGATTGAGAAAGGTCCAGTGAAATAAATAAAACATGCGTCAACTCGTACCGTGCAAGTAATTAGGATCTTCATAGTTCTAGGCTTGAAAAGTCATAGTTGCAACGTGAATGTGCTGATTATCATGTACAACACCGAATCAACTATTGAAAGTGTTCTCTATAAAAGGCCAGATTTACAAAGTCCCATCCTCAACTTTGCATTGCAAAGAGAGAAAACTCAAAATCACTAGCATGGTCAAATTAATGATCTGAAATAATTTTCAAAATCAACAGCCGAATGAATGTTCTATAACGGTTACAGAATTAATGCCCAAAATAATGCTTTGTAACAATTATGGAATTAATGCCCAAACTAATGCTCTGAAACGGTTTCAAAATCAATCTCCAAATTCAAATTCTAAAACGGGTTAAAACTTAATAGCCGAATTAATGCTCTGAAACGGTTTCAAAGTTAATGCCCGAATTGATTTAAATAAATTTGATCTAAGAATGATAATATGAGATGATCAAATGAGACGCACACAAGGACAATGGCTAGTATAGTTGAAGTGGTGAACTCTCTCATAATTCTCTCTATCATTTGATGTGTGATTAGTGGTGTGTCTGAACTAGAGGTCCGACATTTGTGGTGATGAAACTAAAGAACATCAAAATTACATTACTTTAGACACACTACAAGGAGATCAAAAGAAGTTTGTGCCTTGAAACTGAAGAACATCATAACCAAATTCCTTCAGGCACGATACCAGGGCAATGCGATGAGCCCTCCTTTGCATTTCTACGTGCTTCTTATTAAAACACACAAACAATACTTTGGAGATACATCCATGCGTTTTTGCTTTCACTGCGAGTTTTTATTTAATTTCACCTATGCATGTTTTCGTACAAAACCCAACATCAAGTCCACCAAAAAGAGCCAAGCAAGAGCTCTCAAACCTCGCCGATGACCTTCCAAAGTAAGTATGAATACATTCACAATTAGTTGAAAGTTCCCTCTTAATTGCATCTTCGTTCATATGATTTCATTGATTTTATCGTCTTGTGAACTGTAATATCGGTGTCAACAAATGGAAGTTGTGCCTCTAGGTAATGGTGAGAGAATTATCAAAAAGTTATAAACCCATTATAATTATGTCAATTCAGTTTTTTTTTTTTTTTTTTTTTTTTATGAATTCAGTCCTAAATCTTTTGCATATGTGCCATTAGAGTCCATTTGGCCAATTTTGGCCCGCCGACGCTAATGTGGCACTATCAATTATGACATGGCATTTTTAAAATAATATTTTGCTAATGTTTTGAATATATTTTTTGATTTTTTTCTTTAATTTTTCCCTCTTCCCCTTCCCCCTTCTCTTAGAGTCGGCTAGCATTGCCGGCCATAGGCGAGGGTTGGGATGCCCTCACCAGGATTGGTCGAGTTCGTCCTGGCCCTCACCAGCTCCAAGCGATGAAGGCCAGGATCCTCACCTGATTTGCCCCCACCTGTCTAAGGTCGACGCCGTTGTGGCTCTCACTCGCCTAAATCAAGTGAGGCTGTCACATGCCTTGCCCGGGCCAAGTGAGGGCCATGATGCCCTCCCTAGCACTAGGCGAGGGCTACGGCGCCCTCGCTTGGCCAAATCTGGTGAGGGCGTTGCAGCCCTCACCGAGAGCCGGTGGGGGCTGAGACGGACTAGCCTGTGGCCAGCAAGCATTGGCCGATGACCCTTGCTAGCTCTAAGGGAATGTGAAGGGGGAAAAAATTAAAGAAAATAACAAAAAGGAAAAAAATTATTTTAAACATGCCATATGTAACGTTTTGGTTACAAGTACAAATGAATGTCAAACCTAATTACTGCATAAAAAATAGATACCAGACTCAAGAAATGCACTCCCTTAACCGGAGGCCCCACAGAAAAGTCAATCAAAGATGAAACACATATTTCTCCAGCAATTACAGGAGCGGGTAAGTGATATTGGCTAGTGAATTCACCTAGAGGGGGGGTGAATAGGTTATTACGGAATTCTTTTGGAATCTTTTAATTGAAGAATACTTTAACATAACAAAAACATCAACAATAAATAAATTATGCATTCACAAAGTAAATAGAGTAGGGTAAAAGAGAATTGACACAAGGTTTATAGTGGTTCGGCTTATTCCAAGCCTACGTCCACTCTCCACGCTGGCAGCCGATTGGCTGTAATTACTATGTAGCAATTGAGAGCTGTTACAATTTAGGAACTAGACTTCTTCAGTAGACAGTCTCTCTTACAGCTTTTTGCTATTTTCGCACTATAAGTGACTCTTTTTGATACACAGATTGAACACGAGAGATTTTAGTGAACAAATGATTTCAGAGGTTCTAACATCGAGATTTTTTTATCAAGTCTCTCTATATTTTCGAGCAACACCGATCCACCTTAAATAGCCTCCGTGCCTTCATACCCGTTGGCACTTTCAAAGAATTCATCCAATCAACCCATTGGATTGAATCAATTTAAGTGATCTTCACGTCGCCGAAAATGTAAGTAGACAATAGCTCGTCAATCCTGTTCGCCCATACAATCAGGATCTTGAGTTCCCAAAATTAGATCCTTCCAAAAATTCACTTGATCTTCAACGGATAAAATCCGAAGAGTAAATCTTCCGAGCTCATAATCATAGCCAGAAATATTCCATGGATAAGTTAGGGAATATAATATCCAAATCTTACTTTCCTTAACCATAAAAATAACCTGTTGCCAGCCTGTCAAAATCGTAAACTGTCTTCAGACTTAGATTTGGGTCTAGAAGGTCTTCAGACTGAAACTGAGTCTTGACTATCTTCAGACAGAAAAACTTCAGACCGAACTTTGAGTCTGAGAGTCTTCAGACGGAAAACCTTTGAGACTTGAAACCTTCAGACTTAACCGACTCGAGTCTTGGATTCTTCAAACCTTACTCTCGAGGCTGTTTTGTCAACTTCAAAACTCCAAGGGATTTTTCTTCAACAATCTCCCCCTTTTTGATGGTGACAAAACCCTTAGCAGATTTGCGAATTTAAAACCTGTAAGGAAGACTCATATATACTTTGAAGATTATTTCTACAAAACAGAGTGTTAGTCTAATAACAATTATCCTCATAAATATAATGATCTTGCAATGCAAATTCACAAGTCTAGAAATCCAAATATCAAATCATCAGGATAAAGTCATAGAGATTCAACAGTCCAATCCAAATCCAAATCAACATTAAAACAATTCAAGCAAACGAAATGAAATAAAAGTTCAAAAACAAGTTTCAAAAAGCTTCAAATCTGCAAACTCTCCCCCTTTTTGTCCCCTCAAAGGAGGTAGAGTGAATAAGAGATGTTTTTGGAAATGATTTAGGGCTCTCCAGGGAAATGAACAAGCTGAAATTTGCTGAGCTCCTGTACTGTCTTCTCGAGATTTGCAAGAGCTTCCTTCACTGAAATCAACTCTGCACTGTTCTGATTTGATTCCGCTTGAGCTCTCAGTGAGTTGATTTGATCTTGCATATTCACAGAAGTACTTAGCTTGGCCTTCTTTAAATCCCTCAGCTCGAAGTCCATTCCAAACACCTACTTCTTAAGGTCAAACATAACATCCAATAGTTGTGTAAAAGCTGTCGAATTTGCATTACCTCCACTAGGACTAGTAGATTCAGTTCTAGGAGTTTGGAAACTCGGAGCATCCTTCTCAGCCCTTTCCTTCTCTATTGGTGAGGATTCTTCATTCTCTGGGAAATGAGATGCATAGACCTCCTTAGGATCAGCACCTGACCTACTCACATCACTAAAATGTAAAGGTGAAATTGTTCCTTGCTCTGCAGTAACTCCCCCTGTGTTGATGCCTGTGGGTGGAGTAGAATATTCCTCGCCTACATCTATATCAGCACTGTGACGTTTCTCAGTCTCTTCCCCAGATTGAGCGAATGATGGCTCAAATCCTGTAGCCAAATCCTCCTGCATTCTGCTTTCCTCTTCATCCTTCTTCCTTCTTCTTCCTTCTTCTTCTTCTTCTTCTCTTCTCATCTCTTCTTCTTCTTCTTCTTCTTCTTCCCTTCTTCTTTCTTCTTCTTCTGCTTTCCTCTATCTTTCCTCTTCTTCTCTCTGTTCCTCTTCTCTTCTTTTTCTTTCTTTCTTCCTCTCTTCTCTTCCTTTCCTCTTCTTTCTTCCTCTGTTTCTCTTCCTCTTTCCTCTGCTTCTCAGCTTCCTTCTCCTTTGCTTCTTTTCTTGCCCTCTCTCCAGCCTCTGTTCTAACAGGGCTCCTCAATTTTGAGAGAGCAGACAGAGTCATTGCATCATCCTCATCCTCTTCATCTTGTAGGATGATTTTTCGATGCTTTTTCTCAGCCATGGGCTCTTTGCCCTTTCTCTTTGAAGAAACAGTGGGGATCTCCTTGGAAGCTGTATCTTCCCTCAACCTTTCCAGTGCAACATTCAGCTCTGGAAGCTTCATCTTCATCACCATCTTCTGACCAACAAGCATCAGACTTAGTTTGGTCAGGCATAGAGGAGCAGGAATCTGAATATCAAAATGCCTGAATAGCTTGGTGATGATCGATGAATAAGGCAATTGACCCTTATCCTTAACCACAGTCCTGTAAATGTGGAAAAGAATAACATGTGGGAGAGAAAATGGTCTGCCTTGGTTGATGGCAAACATCAGCTTGGCTTCGGTCTTGGAGACATCGGTCTTCGAGGTTGTCTTGGGCTGGATGCAGTTGATGATGATTTTGTGCAGCAATACATTTGTGGCATTCATCCTAGTATAGGATATTTTTCCCTCTACTGTTCTGTCTCGCACAATCTCCAAAGTTGCATAGGCTGTGGACATCTTTATTGGTTGGAAACTCCTTCTCTTCACCCCAATAATATCAGCCAGCATATCAACATCAACTATATAATCCTTGTCCATAAAAGAAAAAGACAACCGATTCGCATCCAAAAACGACAAATTTGAGTAGAAATAAGCCGTAAGTTCAGAATGGGCATTTGTCGTATCCGTGCAGAAACTTTCCAATTGTAGCCTAGCAAACTTCCCTCTAAGATTTATCTTCAACGAATCAAGGAAGTCAAAGTCCACACTTCTTAGATTTACTACATCCCTCTTCAACAACTTCATGTATACTCGCTCATGCTCTTTAGACCGAAACAAACTTCCCGAAGGACAAACAGAGTTAGCAACCACACCCAATCGCGGCTGGAAGTGAGAGAAAAGTCTCTCATCATCATCTAGGGTCTCGGTTGGAGTATTTTCAAGCGGATTACTTGAAATGTTTTCAAGCATTCTTTGTGCAGTTCCTTCCTTAACGACTTTCATCTTCTCCATTTCAAGCAAGAAAAGATACTCACTCTTGAATCCTCTTTCTTTTAGATAATCCTCAATCGTCTTTAGACTTACTCCTCCATCTTTAAGCCTTTTGTAAAGATCAAAAGCAACATTCGGTTTAAGAGTTATTACCGGCTCTGCTTCAGTGATCCCTTCCTCAAAATGCTGACTTTCGTCTTCCCCTTGAGGAGATTCCTCGCCTATGAGGTCCACCCTTATAAGACCCTCTGGTTGTCTCTGTGGTCCCCTGCTTGCGATTCTGGAAGACTTCCGAGACGACATTTTTGAAGCACAGGCGAAAGTTCAACTTGTTCGCCAAAAAGATAGGATTTTTATCGAAAAAGATGATGAAACAGGAACGCCAAATGAAGCTTTTAGGGTTTCGAAAGCGAATGAGTATGGAGATGAATTGCAAAAGAGTAGTAGCGGATGAAAGTGATGATTCGAGTGTATAAATAGTAAAAATAAAAATAAAACCGAGAAACTGAATCGTTGCCAAAAAGTAAAGATAAAAACTGCTAAAAATAAACCGTAATTTTGAAAAGAAGAAAACTGCCTTTTTGAAAATATAAACCGCCATAATTGCATGTCAGAAATTGAGTAAAAAGAGATTTTGAAAATTCGAAAAGTAATTAACAAAAATAATATAATGCCAAGAATACGAAGAGATACGTAAAAGGACTTTAAAATAGAGTCTGATGGTTGTTCAGACTTTACCTCAGAGTCTAAACTCTTTTCAGACTTTACCTTTGAGCCTGAGAGACATCAGACTTTACGTTGAGTCTGAAACGCCTTCAGACCTTGCGTTGAGTCTGAACTTTTCAAGACTTTAATTTTGAGTCTGAACATCTTCAAATCTTACGATACTCAATCTTGAGCGAATTGATTCAAAGTGAGCCTTTTCTAGAGGCTTTGTGAATATATCTGCTAATTGATTCTTTGAATCTACATGCTGAATCACCACTTCTCTACTTTGAACATGATCTCGAATGAAATGATGCTTGATTTCAATGTGTTTTGCTCTTGAATGAAGAATTGGATTCTTTGTGAGGTTGATTGCACTTGTGTTGTCACATTTGATTTCTGTACTTGTTTCCTCAACTCCAAAGTCTCTCAATTGTTGTTGCATCCATAGGATTTGAGAGCAGCAACTTCCAAGAGCTATGTACTCTGCTTCAGCGGTTGAAAGAGCCATGGTACCCTGTTTTCTTGAGAACCAACACACCATCCTGTTTCCCAATAGTTGACATGTACCTGTAGTGCTTTTTCTATCCACTCTACAACCAGCAAGGTCAGCATCAGAATATCCAAGGAGAGTAAAATCTCCTTGTTTGGAATACCACAGACCTAGCTTAGATGTAGTTGCAACATATTTAATAATGCGCTTCGCAGCAGTCATATTATGGCGACATCATGGTATGGAAGAAGCCACATGGGAGAGTGAAAATGAGATGAGGGAAAGATACCCTCACTTGTTTGAGGAAACATAAGTTATGTCTAATTTCGATTACGAAATTCTCTAAGGAGGGGAGGGTTGTGGCATCCCAAAATTTAGGGCGACTCCTAGAGATATTAAAGCCTATGATTAGGTAATGGAAATTGCCTTTGATTTATGCTTTAGCTATTGATTTTCTTTTAAGGTCAAGTATTATGTGAATGGAAATATATCTTATGTTCACAAATCATTAGAGTTAGTATAAGGAGAATTTATTTTTGGCTATGCACTTCTTAGATTTAATTTAAATGGCCATATGAAATTATAAATTTGGTAATTGAAAAAGAGGGAAATCAAGGATGAATGATTAAGATTAAATATGGGCTTATTTAAGGAAATTCTTGAATTAATTAAGTTTGGACTTTAAGCCCAAGAAGTGTTAGACTTAAAGTGGGCCGAATGGCCAGCTCAAGAAGCCCATTGGGCCGTCGACCACAAGGAGGGGAGAGGCCCATAGGCCCATCCTCAAGCCCATCCTTGCGTGAGGCTTGACAAGTGGCAAAAAGAAGAGCCATTTTATTGGCCAATTTGGGCGGCCACAAATGATTGCAAATGATGGCAATCAAAGGGAAATAAAAAGGGAGAAGTGGCCGGTTTAGGGGGAGCTCGATCGTGAGAGAGAGAGAGAGAGAGAGAGAGAGAGAGAGAGGAGGAAGAGAGAAAAGAAGAAGAAGGAAGGAGAGGAAGAGGAAGCCGTCCGTCCTAGCCGTGCGCCGATTTTCTTTCCGTTTGTTTTGCTTATAGAGGCAAGTTAGATCCTTGAACTGCTCTTGCATGTTGTGCTTTGAATGTATTGTTGTGTGGTGATTGATTTCGTGTGCCTTGAGTGTGAAAAACCGAAGCTTTGAAGTGTATTGCTTGATGAAGTAGTAGACTGTTCTCGAGTAAACTGCATGAACCAGAATGTTGTAAGGGCTTGCATGCGATGTTAGAGTTGGATTTTGGCTTCGACTCCTTCACGAAAGTTGTAGATCAAATCTTAAACTATAACATACTAAAACTTGAAGTAAAATGGATGAGTTTTGAGGGATGAAACCCATCTTCTACGAAAACGGCTAGATCTGGAACTGCATGTTGACCTTTTGGTGATTTTAAGTGTTGCATGTAACTTTTTATTGAGAATCTCACTTCGACTTCTTCATAAGAGTTGTAGGGAACATCTTGAAGATCAACATACCCAAATTTGAGGTAAAATGAACAAGTGTAGCCTAGTGAAATGAATTTTCTCTTGAAGACGTTGGATCTGGACAAGCATTGTTGAACACCAGTGGCTTCGGGGACAATAAGACGACTTTCTTTTGGAAATTTTACCTTGACTCCTTAATAAAAGTTGAAGTAGACACCTTGAGCTAAAGCATATCAAAATTCAAAAGAAAAGAAGGAAGATAAGTAGGTAAAATGGTGATTTTTCGGTGATGGTTTAGTCTGGAGGTTTCGGTACTAAGAACAGAGGCTTTCATCGACTATAGTTAATTATCTAGGATGAATTTAGCCTTAATATCTTCATGAATAATCTACCTTAGAGTCTTTATTATCACGTGGTAAAGTTTTATAACTTTTTAAGGTCGTTTGGGTATTTAATTTGAAGTGATTCTAAAACCATGCAATCTGGTGTGTCCGAAATTGTGAGCTGTAATGCATGAGCTGTATCATTTCGTGTGAGGATCTTTTGGGTATGATTTCTTCATGAAAATTGTGTCTTTATGTCTTAACTATTATGTGGTAAAATTTCATAATTTTTAAAGGCCATTTGGATATTTAATTTGGGAGAATCCTAAGACCGTGGAATCTGGTATGTCTGAGATTTGTATGCTGTGGTGTGTGAGCTGTATCTTTTTGTGTGAAGATTTTTAGAATATGCATTCTTCATGAAAAGTGTGTTTTTATGTCTCGACTATCACGTGTGCAAATCTCATAATTTTTAAAAGTCATTTGGGCATTTAATTTATATATTTTCAAAAATCATGCATGCTGGATTTTATAAATTTCAAAGGAAATGATGTGTGGACATTTTAAATTGCATGAACAAAATGGATGATGTTGTCTTAAGTGATTGAATCATGCTGCATGTGTGATGACATTTGGCTTTTCATATAATCATTAAATGTTACCATCATATCATATGCCATGTTGAAATTGGGCCATAAATGTGCATGTAAATTATGGTAAATGGGAATGCCGTCGGAGGTGTGAGCCAACGATGCCCCGGGAGTCAGGATGCCCAAAGGTTCGAATGAGTCGATGCCCTTTGAATGCCCGGTTGTATTATGATACATGCCCAGATGTCCTCGGGAGTTTCGAGATGCCTGGTGGTATACGGTACGTAATTCCAGGGGGAGATGCCTGGTGGTATGTCGGTACATAATTCCGGAAGCCCTGGAGGTGTGTGCCGGGGGGATTCCTCGTGATGCCAGTTGGGGTGCGAGCTGCCCGGAGGTGTGTGCCGGAAGCCCGGAGGTGTGAGCCGAGGATGCCTCGTGATGCCAGTTAGGGTGCGAGATGCCCGGAGGTGTGTGCCAGGGGTGTTTTTCTCGCAACGCCAGGATTGGGTGCGAGCAATAAATGCTAATTAAAAGAATAAAAAATTGAGAATTGAAATTGAGTCTTGCATAGTATGATGACATGTATGCATGGTATATGCATGGGTACTTGATAATGAGTGCATGGATGTATACGCACCTATGGTATGATGGTATATGCATAGGTACTTGATGATAAATGCATGGATGTATATGCACCTATGGCATGATGATGTACATGCATGGATGTTTGATGATAAATGCATGGATGTATATGCACCTATGGCATGATGATGTTATATGTGAATGGATGCTTGATGATGAGTGCATGGATGTATATGCACCTATGGCATGATGGTATATGCATGGATGTTTGATGATGAGTGCATGAATGTATGTACACCTATGGCATGATGGTATATGCATGGATGCTTGATGATGAGTGCATGGATGTATGTGCACCTATGGCATGATGGTATATGCATGGATGCTTGATGATGAGTGCATGGATGTATATGCACTTATGGCATGATGGTATGTGCATGGATGCTTGATGTTGAGTGCATGATAGTGCATACATGATATGATGACATATGTATGGCTGCAAAGTAATTAGTGCTTGTATACATGAATGATATGTGCTCACCATGATACCTTAATTGTCTTGTGTGATGCGTGAGTAGCTAATAGGATCTTTTACCTGCTGAGTGGTTGTACTCACCCCTTTTGGGGATTAACATTTCAGATTAGTAGATGGATTTAGTGGTTGGATATGACCGCGAGGAGGAGGATAGCAAAGAAGGGAACTTGTGGACGCTGACACTGGTCGGCGGACCTTAAGTATACGACTATGGGAAAAGATGTTGGTCATCTTTTGAAGTATAGCCGAGTGTAGAAGACCTTGGCATTTTGATGAACCGATTAAAGATGTCCATCTTCTACTATGTAGAGTGTTCAGGCCTTTACTTTCTACTCTGATGAAATAGTCGGTGTGCATTGTATTATGATTGTTGGGGAAAGGAATGAAGGTGTTAATTTTACTTCCGCTGTGAGATTTTGCACTGGGACCGTTTTAAAAAAAAAAGAAAGAAAAATTTGCCTAAGAATTTACGGCTTAACTGTAACTTTGAAATAGAGATAGGTAACTGTGGCGACCTCAGTTGGTTCAGGGGTGCTACAGCCTTGGTTGGTATCAGAGCTATGGTCTATTTGGAGTGATAAGGAGCCTCAATTGGAAATTGAGGAACAGGATGACAATGCACACCATAGGATACTAACTGGGATAGTTGTCTAACTTTGAACAACGGGTGATGGGTATTCACTCGTAGATCCCTAGTAATCTTTACGAGTTGCATCTAGATTGTCAGTAACATGTATATGTTACTTATTTGTAGTTGTAGTAGCTTTAAATTGGAGACAGTGAGTCTCAGATTACTTCTGAGGCAAATGCTTGGAAACTGCAGGAGAGTCATGGTACGAGCTGGAAGTGCTCAACCATCGAGGGTTGAAGCCTTTGCTGCAAGGGCTGAACCCCGGATGGAAGATATGTGGCATCCTAGAATTTGCATGTCGACTCCTAGATACACAGCGGTCCACGACTAAGTGATGGAAGTACTGTCAGACTATATTATAGTCATTAGACCAACGAGTTACAATTAAACAAAGGCCGAGTTTGTAAGGGATGTATTTTGAAGGAAAAAGACTTTGGCCATGTGAAGTATAGAGTTAAAATTTATACATCCATAGACTCAAGTGTATAGATTATTTAATCTTGTAATTAACCTAACCAAGATTTAGTCATTTTGAATTTGGATTTGGATTTGGGCTTGGGAATTTTGGGCCAAATGGCGTGGGCTTAAGGCAGGCTAAATGAGCCGGTCCACGAGCCCAAGAAACAAGCCACGGTCGAGCAAGCTAAAGGGAGAGAGTGGCCGGTTTGCATGCCCAATTCCAAGTGTCTTCAGTTGGTGTTAGGTGTCAATTTGCATGGAAAATCATCATTACACTTAATGATGAGGAATTAGGGATATAAAAAGAGAGGTTGGCCGGTTCTAGAGGGGTTAGTCGATGGTGAGAGTGAGAGAAAGAGAGAAAGGAAAAGAGAAAGAAGAAGGAAGGAGAGGAAGAAGGAGGAACCGTCCGTCGTCGCCCGCTTTGCCCGCCTATTTCTGCGTTCGTTTTGCTAAAATTAGAGGCAAGAATTGATCCCTTAACTACTCTTGCTTGCTGTGTTGTGAATGTAGTGTTGTGTAGTGGTTGAATCCGTGGGTTTTGAGGGTAGAAAACAAGGTTTTGAAGTGTTTTTGTTTGAAGGTGCAATCTGTCTCGAGTAGACCAGTGTGCACTAGAAGATTGTGAGGGCTTGCATGTGACTTTAGAGTTGGAATTTGACTTCGACTTCTTCATGAGAGTTGTAGATCACATCTTAAAGTACAACATACTAAAACTTGAGGTAAAATGGAAGATTTTTGAGGGGTGAAACCCATTTTCTACGAAAACGGTCGAATCTGGAGTTGCATGTGGAGTTTTGGTGATTTTAGCTGCTGTACGCGACTTTTTACTGGGAATCTTTCTTCGACTTCTTCATAAGAATTGTAGAGAACGTCATGAGGATCAACATACTCAAAATTGAGACAAAACTAACAAGTATAGCTTAGTGAAATGCATTCTTTATTAAAGATGTGGAATCTGGACGAGTTTTGTGGAACACCAGTGCTTTCGGGGCTAATGAGACGATTTTTCTTTGGAAATTTCACCTTGTCTTCTAAATGAAAGTTGAAGTGAACACTCTAAGCTAGAACATATCAAAAATCCAGAAGAAATGAAGGAGAATAAGTAGGTCATATGGTGAACTTTCGGTGATAGGTTGATCTGGATGCTACGGTACAATGAACATAAGCTTTCATCGACTGTAATCAATTGTATATAACGAATTTGATCTCGATGTCTTCATGAAAAATCTACTTTAGAATCTTGACTATATCGTGGTAAAATTTCATAATTTTTGAAAGCTTTTTGGGTATTTAATTTGAAGTGATTCTAAAGCTGTGCAATCTGTTGTGTCCGAAACTGTTAACTGCATTGCCTAAGCTGTATCTTTTCGTGTGAAGATCTTTTGGATATGAGTTCTTCATGAAAGTTGTGCCTTTATGTCTCAATTGTCATGTGGTAAAATTTCACAATTCTTAGAGGTCATTTGGATATTTAATTTGGGAGAATTCTGAAACCATGCAAACTGATATGTCCGAGAATGGTGTGCTGCAATGTTTAAGTTGTATCTTTTTATGTGATGATTTCTAAATCATACATTCTTCATGAAAAGTGTGTTTTTATATCTCGACTATCACGTGTGTGAATCTCATAATTTTTTAGAATCATTTGGGCATTCAATTTAGACATTTTCAGAAATCATGCATGCTGGATTTTGTAAACTTCAAAGAAAATGATATGTGAACTAATTTGAATTGCATGAACCAAATGAATGGTGTTGTCCTAAGTGATTTCATTATGCTGCATGAGTGATGGTATTTGACACATGATGTAGTTATTAAAAGTAATCATCATATCATATGCCATATGAAATTGGACCATGCATGTGAATATAAATCATGATAAATGAGAAGGCCGCCGGATGGTGTGAGCCGACAATGCCCCGGGAGTGTCGGGATGCCTGGCCAGGGAGTGTAAATGCCGGATGCCCAGTGGCCCTAGGGGCGTAAATCTGGATGGCCTCGGAGTTGAGATGCCCGGAGCGTAGGGGATGCCGGAAGCCCAGATGGTGTGTGCCGGGGGATTCCTCGTGATGCCAGTTGGGGTGCGAGATGCCCGGCCAGGGAGTGTAAATGCCGGAAGCCCGGATGGTGTGTGCCGTGGATTCCTCGTGATGCCAGTTGGGGTGCGAGATGCCTGGAATGTGGGGGTGCCGGAAGCCCGGATGGTGTGTACCGGGGATGTGTTTTCTTTTGCATTGCCAAGACTAAGTGCGAGCAATAAAGGCCATCAAGAATTGTGAAATTTGAAATGAGTCATGCATAGGGTGATATGTATGCATGGTATATGCATGGGCATTTGATAGTAAGTGCTTGGATAAATGAATACCTATGGCATGATGTTGGCATATGCATGAACATTTGATGATGTACTCAAATATGGTATGATGACATGTAAATGGCTGCAAGGTAAGTAGTGCATTGCATACATAAAATGATATGTGCTACATTGTGATGTCTTGATTGTCTTGTATGATGCATGAGTAGCTAAAAAGATCATTTATCTGCTGAGTAGTTATACTCACCCCTTTTGGGGACTAACTTTTCAGCTTAGAGATGCCGCTCCTACCTGTCACGCGGGGCACCTACTATGGCATTCCGATCGATGTAGAGGTCGAGGTGACGGAGATTGACTGTCCTTCTGTCCCTGGTCTGACTTTCTTTCGGGTTCGTGCGGTTGTATCCTACGAGGTGGGCCTGGCTGATGGTCCAGTCGTTCAGGAGTTTGTCTCCATCCATGTTCGTCAAGACGGGATAATGCGGGGAATGTTACCACCGCCACCACCCGATGCGCCAGGATGGGTACAGAGACCTGCGTGAGGAGCTAGGAGTTGAGATTTTTGGTCATAGCCGATACCGGTGGATGGATTGGTTTATGTGATCGGTTAGGAGGGTAAAGGTTTTTCTTTTTGGAGCTTAAGCCAAGCTAGTTATGAGTTGGCTTTTCTTTTGATTGTACCTACCCTAAAAAATCCATCCTGTAAATATGTAAATAAAAATGGTTCGGTTTTTATCCTAGATGCTTTAGTTGGTGTGTATTGCCTCATGGTTGTTTGGAGGGAGAATTGAAGAGATTTGATTATGTTTCCGCAATTAAACTGCGCTGGGACCGTTTAAAAAAAAAAAGAAAAAGAGCCCAAGAATTTATGGCTTAACTTCGTGGAGATGGATAACTGTGGCGACCTCAGTTGGTTCAGGGGTGCTACAAGATATCCTGCAGGCATTGGCCAATATAGGAAATCTGATGGAAACGCAAGCGCAGCAACAACCTGGAGTAGAATGCCGTACTCAAGGACTGGTGGAGCAGTTTTTGAAGCT
This sequence comes from Eucalyptus erythrocorys, assembly GCA_014182555.1. Taxonomy (NCBI): domain Eukaryota; kingdom Viridiplantae; phylum Streptophyta; class Magnoliopsida; order Myrtales; family Myrtaceae; genus Eucalyptus; species Eucalyptus erythrocorys. Next base: position 58,970,317 of record CM024604.1, on the reverse strand, counting down.
GAAGCCACCTAAGTTCAGTGGAATGGGAAGTCCTGAGGAGGCGGAACATTGGATTGATGGAATGGAACAAATTTTCAGGTTGTTGGACTGTAGCGATGCCGAGAAAATAACTTTGGCAGAGTACCAGCTAGAGGGAAATGCAAAGTTTTGGTGGAGAGCTTAGAAGGATATAATCTTTCCACCAGGTAATGCTGTGAATTGGGATGAGTTTGTTAGGGCTTTCAATAGGAAGCATTTCTCTAATTGTGCTAAGGATCAAAAGATCACTGAATTTTTTCAATTAGAACAAAAGGAGCTGACTGTAGATCACTATGAGGCAAAATTTTCTGAATTGTCTAGGTATGCTCCTAGGATGGTTGAGGATCGAGAGGAAAAGGCTAAGAGATTCCTAAAAGGGCTAAGGACTGATATCAGGAAACAAGTAGTGCCTTTGAATATAAGGGATTATAATGAGATTTATGAGAGGTCACAGTTGGTGGAGCAAGAGTTAGTGAGAGAGCGATTAGAATCTAAGAGGCAGATGACCTTTATTGATGTTCGAAGGGGTACGAGACCTTATCCTGATCAAGGACAGCACTGGGAATCTAAGAAGAGGAATAATTTTGTCAATTCTAGAAAAGTCAGGAGTGGCCCGGTTATAGGGAGAGTACCCTACCAAAATAATATTTGTCAAAGATGTGGTGGGCAACATGGACCAGGACCCTGTAATGATCGATTGAAATGTAATGGATGTGGGCAAATAGGACACTTTAAGAAAGATTGTCCACAAAAGAGGTCGCAGCCAAACGTCAGCTCGGTGCGACAAGTGCAACAACGCACTGCTGAACCAAATCCACCAAGGAATCCACAGAGGTCACCAGCACAAGGAAGGGTGTATGCGGTCACCCAAGAGGAAGCGAAAGCTTCCGAAAATGTTATCTCAAGTACAATTTCTATAGAGGATAAGAAGGTATATGCGTTATTTGACATGAGTGGTACGCATTCATTTGTGTCTGAGAAATATAGACGATTGTAAGAAATAGGAACCAAATCTTTAGATATGCCTCTTCGTATCTCTACACTACTAAAAGATATGTTGTTATCTACATTAGCATGTGAGATGTGTGAGATAACCCTAGGGGAATGAGATCTGGAAATGGACTCGATAGTGATAGTTATATATAACTTTGACCCCATCGTAGGAATGAACTAAACTGGGAAGGCAGTGTTTCTGGGGTAATTTTATCAGAGTGGCGCAGCGGAAGCATGGCTAAGCTTGTAGAACTTTGAGGATTAAGTTATGATCAATTGAGCTAAGTAGTGACTTCCTACTAGAGGATCTTATTGAAAGTCTTGATGCATTACATGGAGGTATTTAGTATGTATAGATTGATCTTGGAAGTCATGAGTTTGAGTAGTCATATGAGACATGAAATTATTGGTGGTTTATATGTTGGAATAATAGGTTTAATTGATGGAGGTCAACTTCTAAATTTTAGGTGATGATCTCAATTTGAAAAGGGTTTGGTGGAATTAGTGGATATGATCAATTGTGGTTATAGTCTTTCCAAGGTGAAAAGGCGAAAGTTCAAGTTGTGGATTTGATGATGGAAATTAGACAAGTTCTTATCTTGGTGGATTATTGATCTTTGAATTGAATAAGTCCTGGTGAAATATCGACATTTGAACCAAATGAATGGTACTATATTTTAGGCTTAAATCCATATTGCAGTGAAGGCAAGTGAAAGTCGACTAACCTATATAATGCACTGCCGTTGTTGTCTAATGCAATGCAGTTAGATTTGAAATACTTGAGTTTGGATGTTTTCAAAGCTCTAAGATTTCACATGTAAACTACTTTGAAAATCTTAAGGTCGGGACCGAGTTTGATGACTCGCCGATGCGTCGATTTCGGTATTTCAAGGAAGGCTTACGGTTTTGGTATTTCAAAGTTTTAGTTTCCAAAATCTTTACGTGCCATAACTTTTTTCGGTACACTTAAGTGCCACTTTTTTTCAAATGGGACACTTAAGTGCCACCTCCGGCGACCTTGCCGGAAATCCTACGTGGCACGTGTTTATTATTTTTTAATGCTTGCGTGGCTCGCCGGAGAGCTGAGTCAGCGCTGACTCAGCAGAAACGACGCCGTTTACATAATAAAAAATTAATTAAATTAAATTAAAACTTAATTTAATTAAAAATACTCTAAATTTTAAAAAAAAAAAAAAAAAAAACGAAAGGGGCGGGCGGGCGAGGGCCGAGCCCTCGCCGCCGCCCGCCCCCGCCGTCTCCGGGAAGGGCCGACGACGGAGGGGGAGGGTCGCCGGGTCGCCGGCCCTCGGCCGACCGGCGGCGAGGGCCGCGAGCCCTCGCCGGATCGCGGCGAGGGCCCGCGAGCCCTCGCCCAGATCCGGCTAGGGCCGTGAGCCCTCGCCGCGATCCGGCGAGGGCTCGCGCCCTCGCCGCCGCCGGCCGGGGCCGGCGACCCCGGCCGACCCTCCCCCTCCGTCGCCGGCCCTTCCCGGCGACGGTGGGGAGGCAGCGAGGGCCCGCAGCCCTCGCCGCGATCCGGCGAGGGCTCGCGACCCTCGCCAGATCCGGGCGAGGGCTCGCGGGCCCTCACCGCGATCCGGCGAGGGCTTGCGGCCCCGCCGCCGGCCGACCGAGGGCCGGTGACCCCGACCGACCCTCCCCCTCCGTCGCCGGCCCTTCTCGGCGATGGTGGGGAGGCGGCGGCGAGGGCTCGGCCCTCGCCCGCCCGCCCCTTCGTCCCCACTTTTTTAAAAAATTTTTTTAGAGTATTTTTATTTAAAATTAAGTTTTAATTTAATTAATTAATTTTTTATTATTTTTACACGTCGACGCGAAACGGCGTCGTTTTTGCATTTTTTTCCACGTCGCATGCAAAAACGACGCCGTTTTGGACCTCCATCGCCGGAAAATTGCGTTTGGCCGGATTTTCCGGAGTGGCACTTAAGTGTTCCATTTTACTCCGATATTGGCACTTAAGTGTTCCATTTGAAAAAAAAGTGGCACTTAAGTGTACCGAAAAAAAGTTATGGCACTTAAGTGTTCCCCCGTGCCAAGTTATGGCACTCCGGGTGTTCTTTACTCAAAGTTTCTTAATTAGTCTAATATGGGGCTGGTAGAGGTAGCAAATGGGTGGGTCGGGTCAGGTATGGGTCGGGTTGAAAATGGGTCGACCCATATTTGACCCATTTAACCCGTTTTGACCCATATTCTTATAATGTAAATCTCATGACTCATACCCGACCCGACCCATATCCGACCCGTACCCGACCCGGCCCATATTATTGAAACACATTTAATTCAATTTAGTTACTTAAATAAAAACTTCACACCAAATTTAAAAAGTAAATAAAATAAAAAAATGTGAAAAACCTTTAAATTAAGATACTTTTGAAGAACTCTTAATAAGAAAAAGTTTGATGAGCTAATAATTGACATAAAATAATATATATTTAAAATAAATCTTTTTGAATACAAGAATGCATAGCTTCTTAATTGTAATTTTTTTTTAAATTTTGATTGATTTATTGATTTTACCAAGTTAAAAATTAAATTATGATGTTTTGAATTTCTATTTATCAATCTAAAAAAGATCGAGCTTCGTCTAAAAGTACTTCTCCAGTAGTATGTATATGGATATCCATCTATCAAATATTTTTTAAAAAATCGACTTTTTTTAATTTTTTTAAATTATTTATTTATTTATTTTCTTCTTTTCTTCTTTTTCTTTTCTTTCTTTTTCCTCCTCCTTCTTCACCATTGTTACTCCATCGACGGTCTCCATGGTTACTCCATCGACGGTGACTGGCCAAGCCACAATCCGGCGAGATCAAGGCTCCGCCCGTCCGAGCAAGCTTGAGTTGCCGAGCTCCGTCGTGGTCGGTGAGGTCGGGGCTCGGCCGATCCAGGCAAGCCTGAGCTCCATCACGGCCGGCGAGCTGGCAGCTCGCCAGATCTAGGCGACCCCAAGCTTGGCCATGGCCGGCGAGCTCGGGGCTTGGCCGATCCAGGCGAGCCCGAGCTCCGTCGCGGCCGGCGAGCTCGCGGCTCCCCAGATCCAGGCGACCCCGAGCTCGGCCATGGCCGGTGAGCTCGCGGCTCGCTCGATCCAGGCGAGCCCGAGCTCCATCGCGGCGGGCAAGCTCGCGGCTCGCCGATCCGGCGAGCCCGAGCTTGCCCATGGCCGGCGAGCTCGCGGCTCGCTCGATCCGGGCGAGCCCGAGCTTTGTCGCAGCCGGCGAGCTCGCAGCTTGCCAGATCTAGGCGAGCCTGAGCTCGCCCATGACCGGCAAGCTCGTGGCTCGCTCAATCCAGGCGATCCCGAGCTCCGTCGCGGCCGGCGAGCTCGCGGCTAGCCATATCCAGGCAGGCCCGAGCTCGGCCAAGGCCGATGAGCTCGTGGCTCGCCTGAGCTCCGTCGAGGTGAGTCGCGGCGGCGAGTGGCGGAGGCAGCTCGGAGGCGGCTCGAAGGCGGGTGGCGGAGGTAGGTTGAAAATGGAGTTTTGACCGTCGAAGACTTGAGGGTGAAGGTCAAAGACAAAGAGTGGAAGACGAAGAGTCGAAGATGAGAAGGGTTAAGGAAGTTTATGGGTTTAAAAATGGGTCGAAAATGGGTCAAAATGTGTGACCCATTTTCGACCCATCATATAAAACTGAATTTAAAATGGGTCGAATGTGGGTTTGAGCCCAAACCCACATTCGACCCATTTGTGAAGAGTATGGGTGCAAAATGGGTCTATGACCCATTTTGCCACCTCTAGGGATTGGCTAGTGTGAGCCGAGTTGAGCCTGGCCCGTAATGAGTGGGACTGGTAGGAAACTCTATAAATATTGCTCAAGTCTCTCCTCTAACCAAAATTTCACATATCCTCACCTAAGGGGCATTATTCTAACGCTAATCGTGAGGGGCCGCCTCATTGAGCCAGTGATTTGGAGGGCGATAGAGGAGAAGGATTTGATGTGTGGATAAACCCCTTGAGTGTGGGCAATCCCTTTCCGCTTTCGCTTTCAAGAACGAGATCCTAAAACAGGTGCGTTAATCTTTTACTCTTTGGATGTGTGTTCTTGTTCTAGTTATGGAGATCTTGGAGTTACGCAATTTGCATCCTACATGTGGTATCAGAGCCTCCATAGCTCTAGAACTTACACCCTAATTGATTTTCCCTAATTATACTGATTTGCCCTAGTCAGTATGAATCTGACATAATTTGTGATTTTCGAGACTTTTTGTTCAATAAGAATTAAATTAAATCACAAATTCCGACTGGAGGAGACGAGATGGTCAAAACCGTCGTCGGCACGTTGCTGGGGGACGCCGCATGCACCCCCACGCGCGGCCACGCGCCGGTGGGGTGTCGAACACGCGCCCGACGCGCAGCCACGCGCCGGTGGGGTGTCGAACACGCGCCCCACATGTGGCCACGCGCCGGTGGGGTGTCGAACACTCACCCCACGCGCGGGGCGTGCGACGCACGCGGCCACTGACGTCAGCACTCGACCCGTTGACGTCAGCGACCCAGGTTCGACCTAATGCGTGCGCCGCACGTGCGTGATGACGTCAGCACAGACCCGATGACGTCAGCGACCGACTCGACTCGAGGACTGCCTCGACCGTTGACCCGAACTGGGACCGTTGACCGACTGGACCCGACCGAGGATCCAACCCGATTCGTTGACCGACCCAACCCGGTCAACCGTTGACCGACCTGGTCAATCGGTCAAACCGCTGCCGATCGGACCGGTTTTGACCGGTCTTCAGGCCAGGCGCATGAGCTTCACGCACCGCGCACTCAGGCGACGCGTGCGGGCGCTTGGAGGCTCGAATCGGCGTGTGACTGGCGGCGTTGGATTCGTATGGTCCTCCTCTATCTCGTGATATATTTATTTTACATGTTTGATGATTTTATGGATGTGAAAATACATACAAAGCCCTAAATACGTGTATTTTTGCATATTTTTCTTGTATTTTCTGTGACTTTGGAAATACAAGTGTTGGGTTATAGGTATATTATCGCATAATTATTATAAAGGTGTGATTCGTCAATAAAAATCAAACTTTATTATGAATTGAAGCTGGCTTAATGAGATACAATCATTATGAGATAGTTATTGAACTATATCTTGAGATAGTGAGAAAAACTTTTGTTGCTCATGCATACTCCTTTACATGCTAGTAACCTTTGAATGTTAGACGTCTAAAGAATCTGTGACCAAACTGATTGTACTAATTAACATATCTGCTGAGTGTAGGTAATGCATGTTAGTTAAGTTATTGCATATTATACCTAAACTCATATGGTCACTAGTTAACGTCTATCAAATTGAATTTTATTTTTTTTTTTATGGTTAAGGAGTAAGGAAATATTTATGCAAAGCAATAGTATCTACTATTATCGTTTAGATATTTGGTTATGTGATGACTCAATTTATAGGCCACTGGTTGAAGTAATAATATTTGTTACTTTAAATTGACTGATAAATTAGTTGTTGGCCTTGGAGTCATGTTTTGCCTTATGAAATTCATGAGTTGTAATGGATCAGCTGTCAGGCTTCTCGATCTGGTGTACCATGTATTGCTATTGATGTTGATTTGTGATAGATTCTCTAGATCAATATTAAAAAGAATCATTGGAATCTGTGATTTTGGTGCACAAGAGAAGTTTCCTGTGTTGCTGTGATTGGTGATCTCATTGGAATCTATCTTTCAGATTCTCTCTATATATATATTTATATATATGTATGATTAATTTTATTAATAAATAAGGTAATGTAATTAGCATGATATGTGATTTCAGTGATATATGCCCCTATCACTAAAGTTGAAATCACATGTATATGGTATATGTGAGATGTAAATATATCCCTCGTATGAGAGAGTTTCAAGGATTCAATTGAGTAGTGACCGCCAAAGTGGCACGCTTGATTGGGTTTAAGAAATTTCGGTCTCGTACGCTGATTGGGATGTCTCCTGGTCTAATGCATGGTCATACTCCCAAAGGAAGTGATTGTGTATTAGTTCATGGAGGGATACATGATGGTGTGGTGGAGGAGTGATCAGTCCTAATGGTTCATCTGCCCAAAGGTGATGAATTCACGAAGATTGGAACATATTCTCATAACCGCTATCATATCGGGAGTGTACAACTGCATGTCATGTATTCTGCTCAAAGGTGATTATATGATTATGCATGTAACTCTTTGGATGTATACTTGTATGTCAAGTTACACGGTGCTCACACGATGCTAATTATATACATTGCTTGTTTTTCAGTCACCTTTCTGTAATTAATAACTCCACTATTATTGAGGTTTTTTAAGTTGTAGACATATGATTTATTGCTTGGGAAAAGAGCAATAGAATATGCTTATTGTCCATGAAGCGTTCCATTCTGGAACACTTGAAAAGTGGTTTGCCTACTAACTGCATTACCAAGAGATTATATGTTAATTTACAGACAAGTTTAATTCTTGCAGTTAGTAGGGTATTCGGATATTAACTTTGCTGACTGTTAGGATGATATAATATTAATAACAGGATACATATTTATGTTAGCAGGAAGTGCAGTAAATAAAGTTCCATGTTTACTATGTTAGCAGAGTTTGTAACTTTCTTTTAGGCTATTACTTGAGCTATTATGCTTCGGAACCTTATGAAGGAGTTAACCGTTTTGACTTTTTGGATAGACTCATACGGTTGTATTGAGATAATAAATTTCTTGTTTATTAATAACAAATGTCTCAAGGGGTCTAAATATATGGCGGTCAAATATTTTTGACCATAAAGAAATGGTACAAAAAGGTGACTTATAATATAACATATTTTCACAGATAATGTGGTTGCAGATCCTAACTAAAGGCCTACGCCCATGTGTATTTGAGTAACATGTCATTAGCATGGGCCTAGGAGTATCTTCAGATACTGTTGCTTAGTAGAAGCTATTTTGGCTTTACTCTGATAAAGTTCACATCTGTGGTCCATTACATTTAGTAACGGTTTGATATGTATCAACTTTTGCATTCAGTAAAATATTTTTGAATGTATTGTTATCATGTTGAATATATATTGAAAAAGTCTCAAGGTATTACCTTGAGTGAAGGCTAAGGGCATTCGGTTATTAGCCTTGTGCATATGTTCTTGTGATACATAAAGAAAGGTTAACCATAAGGACAAGACATATGTGGGTTCATTAGAACAATAATTTCATTCTCTTGTGGCACAAGCTTTTGTGTCGCCTAAGGTAAGAGAATGGTGACTAATAAATGAATCTCTCTATGAGAGATGTTAGCCATTTGCCACACTACCATATTGAATCCATATCAATAAAGTTGAAAGCACTTGTGACCGTGGAAGGCTCTGTGTGTATACATGCAGTTACCGCAATGATTCGGTATTGGAGGCTTTATGGGATAGGATTGACTATTAAGAATTATCTCTGGACCAATGTGCGCACATACAATACAATTTCAATTAATATAGTCTAAGTGGGAGAATGTAAGAGTTTTCCTCTAATGTGGACTAAATTAATTGACATTGTTATTTACCGTTTAACGTTTACCGTTTTATGGGGTTTGGTCTAAGGTGAGATAGAAGGTTTCTTAATTAATCTAATATGGGGCTGGCTAGTATGGGCCGAGTTGAGCCTGGCCCGTAATGAGGGGGACTGGTTGGAAACTCTATAAATAGTGCTCAAGTCTCTCCTCTAACCCAAATCTCACATATCCTCACCTAAGGGGCGTTATTCTAACGCTAATCGTGAGGGGCCGCCTCATTGAGCCAGTGATTCGGAGGGCGACAAAGGAGAAGGATTTGATGCGTGGATAAACCCCTTGAGTGTGGGCAATCCCTTTCCGCTTCCGCTTTCAAGAACGAGATCCTAAAACAGGTGCGTTAATCTTCTACTCTTTGGATGTGTATTCTTGTTCTAGTTATGGAGATCTTGGGGTTGCGCAATTTGCGTCCTACAAAAAAAACACGAAAAGCCTGAGTCATGTTCTTAGTTGAATTGCTTCACAGGAAAAGCCCAGAACAATAAGCTGGTGATTTTTACCGCTCGAACAAAAATTTCTTAAAGATCCCGCTGCAATTTCACATGCGGATTTCTATCCAAAAACTGACTGGAAGGTCGGCGATGCATTGAACCGCTTCTAACCAAAGACATCAGCGATTGAAATGCTATATAGACTGCATTTTTCATGTCCAAGTTTGCAAATTTACTCATCATCCCACTTTACGCAAATCCTCCTCCTCCGAACAGCTCCTTGACACGTTCCTCTCGGACTTCCATCATTGACTGTGTGAAGATCAGCACAAATACAAACAAGATTACTCATCTTAGCGAGCTGGATAGCAAAGTAATGCATGCTTGGTCAAAATATTAACAGAGTTCACTATGAGCTCATTAATACTTCGCATTAAAGCCACAAGCACAAACCCACAAACTAAAACCTGAATGAAAAGATTAAGAACTGTCGCGAGGCAAAAAGCTAATAAGTTTTATACTACTCAACAACTCTTCATTAAATTGCCCTTGAGTAAACCCAAAACCAATGCGATCATAAACAACTAATCGAGCATTAAAACCTTAAGAAGGAAGGGCAAACATACTTGATCTGAGCAGAGGATGACCTCTTGGGTTGACTTGATTGTCGTGAAGAAGTGGAAGCCGAATATCTCTTTCGCTTCGACATGAGCTTTCTTTGTTTCTCGTGGAGCTTGACAAGATCTAAGTATCTGAATTTTGGGTGTGTTTGATTGCAGAAAAGAGTAGCCTAGAGAGATTACACGATAGCAGTTCCTCATTTTATACTCGGAGTGATGTTTCAAAATCGCTTGAGTTTCTTTTCCCTGGGATGGGTGAAGCCTACCAAGGATTTTCCCCGAAATTTCCTAGAAGTGGGACGGTAAACAGTATTTTAAAGTCAAATTGCTAAACCGTCCATTTCACGAAGTGAACCTGAAAACAGCAATTCCCAGAATTGAGAGGAGGGCTTGTAGAATTTTCTTTCCTTCCTGCACGCTCCACCGATTGTAGAGAAAAGAAACTCGAGCGATATTGAAACACCACTTCGAGTATAAAATGGAGGAACTGCTATCGTGTAATTTCTGTCGGCTACTCTTTTCTGCAATCAAACACCCCCAAAATTCAGATACTTAGATCTTGTCAAGCTCTGTTGGAGAAGGAATCCGATTGAACTTGAAGATTGATTCATCAAATCATATATAATCGTAGATACACTTTACTTTAGGAAAGTTAATATTGTGTAAATATTCTTTGATTCATTTACTGTACTACAAATACATGTACATTGATATGCAGAGACATACAGAATACAGAAAATTCCTCTCTACCCTCACGAATCTTGTCATGGTATCAGAGCATTCGGTTATGATATAGCTTTCGCAAAATCGTTCGAATTGCTCCTTGTTGTTGCAACACCTTGCCTACAAAACAGAGCTCTTTTTTTATTGCCTTCGATTGTTTTCTAGTTTATTGCTACAACTCAGTACCTGCAAAGCAAAATCAGCACATCGAAAGGAATTCAACGCTGCATCATGCAGAACCTAGACGGTAAAGAAGTCATCCTACCTGCATCCACAACACCCACCGATTCAGGGGTCATCCTACCCGCATCCATATTCGAACAGGTCTCGGAAGAAGTTGAGCAAACTGCTCAACACCCACCGGCTCCAATTTTAAGCCAGCCCCCAGCTTCAATCCAATGGCCATACATGCCATGGGTTCCTATTCAAGGGTCATGGACCGCCGGAACCAGTTAGTGGATTCCCAGACCTGACCAACAGTGGGATCAACAACAACAGCCGAACCCAAATGGAGATCCGAGTCAAAGACCCGAATTCATTCCGGGTGGAATGCCGTCAAACCCAAATGGAAATCCTTATGCTAACTCTTACCCGAATTTTCCACCGGGGTTCGTTCCGATCTCTTTTCCGAACGTCACCGGTCGTCCAGAACCTGGCGACCCACTATATACTTCATCAGCTGATGGCCCGGAATTGAAGTTAATCATGCTCCAACTTGCTGGACCAGACCATTACTCGACATGGGCAAGGGATTTTCGCCGAGCTCTCATTACAAAAGACAAGGACAGATTCCTTGATGGATCCGTCCCTCTTCCGGCCGACGATCGCATGCAACTCCACTGGCGGAGGTGCAACCACTTGGTACGAACCTGGATCGGGAACTATTTGACGGCAGAGGTCGCCGCCGGACTTCCTCCTATAGAAGATACAAAAACAATGTGGGAAAATATTCGAGAAATGTATGGGAAACTCGATCGGGTTAAAGTTTTCTCTTTGACCCAAGCCCTCGCGGAACTGAAGCAAGGGAACCTCTCGGTTACCGCTTGCTTCAACCGCTTATCAGCACTTTGGAATGAGCTTGACGCCGCGGAGGAGCAGCTCGAAGGTCCAGAGACAACAATCAGGCAGTACAGAGAGATTAAGGAAAGGGAAAAGGTAACTCGCTTTCTATTAGCCCTAAATGACAGTTGGATACCTTTCCGCTCACAGATCCTCGCCATGGAGCCGGTGCCGCCGCTCGGTCGCATTTTTCAACTTGCTGTCCAAGAAGAAAATCAGCGTCTTGCGACCATCGGACAAGAAAGGGGAGGAGAGAGCATCGTGCTTGCAGCACCCGGGAAGAACTCAGGCCGCCCCCATGGTGTTTTTCGCGTGTCTCAGCGAGGAAGCAGCTCCGAATCTCGATCGGGAGGGAGTGCTCGAGTAACAGAAGGGGGAGAGGAAGAAGAAGACTCTTTTGGAAACCCTAATCGATCCAACGGTCAAGATCAGAAGCATGGATCGGACGGTCCTCGTGCTTTCCGTATTGACGGTGGAGATTATAGGCGTGGAAGAGCATCCGACGGCCCATATGTCGTGCGAACCGACGGCCACGATTAGCGCCACCCACTTGGATCCGACGATTCCTATGCTGCATGATTTGACGGTCCAGATCGGCGCAGATCACACGGATCTGACGGCCTTTATTCGCTACCCTATGCTGCCGATTTATATAGAGGGGGAGGACAAAATTCTAAATTCAAGGGTAAGTATTGTGAATATTGTCGTCGTCCGCATCATACTATTGAAACATGTTGGAAATTACATGGTAAGCCTGCTGACAAAGAAAAGAAAGGGAAAGAATTTTCTGCTTATCAGGTATCTGCACATGGAAATTATCCAGCTCATCAGCCACTTACCCAAGATCAGTATGAACAAATTATGAAGGCACTAAATCAGTTGAGGACAGTTGACAAGAGTGCCAATTTTTCAGGTACTTCATTATGCGAAACTAAGAATATTTTAGTTGATACATGGATCATTGATACTGGCGCCAGTGACCACATAGTTTGCAATAAATGTCTATTTTATGATGTCCACACAAAGCCTAAATCCTCCATATCTATTTGTCTTCCAAATGGAACTGTCACTGATGTCAGAAAAATTGGGACTGTATACCTTAGCCAAAATATTGTCCTGAAAAATGTGCTGTACATTCCTGAGTTCGAATTTAATCTCATATCAGTCTCCAAACTTTGCAAGGACAATCGTCTTCAAGCCAATTTTAATTCTGAAAATTGTTCCTTTCAGGACCTTTCAACTGGGAAACCGATGGGTTTGGGTAGGATGGAACAAGGACTCTATTTTTGGGTCACTCTTTTTGGAAATTCTGATTTATCCATACCTTGTAATGCTATTGCTAGAAATAAAATTTCTCTTTCTCATCAGCGTCTTGGTCATAGTGCTCGTTTTCCCTGTCCTAATTGCCCGATATGCCCTTTGGCAAAACAAACACGATCACCATTTCAAAATAGCACCTCTCCTGCCATCAGTGTCTTCTCATTAATTCATATGGACATTTGGGGTCCTTACCACAGACCACACCGTGATGGATCCCGTTTTTTTCTCACCATAGTTGATGATTACTCTCGTGCTACTTGGATATTTCTCATGCAATCCAAGAGTCAGACTTTTTCATATTTGTCGAAATTCTTATCCATGATCAAAAATCAATTCAATAGAGGTGTTCAAAGGATTCGAACAGATAATGGCAGTGAATTTTTCTCCAATGAATGTCAATCTTTTCTATCATCTCAAGGCATATTCCATGAGAGTTCTTGTGCCTACACTCCCCAACAGAATGGTATTGTCAAGCGTAAACATCGACATCTTTTAGAAGTTGCTCGAGCACTAAAATATCAAGCTTCCATTCCTAAAAGTTTTTGGGGAGATTGTGTGGTCACGGCAGCCTATTTAATTAATCGCATGCCAACTAAAATATTGGCCCTGTTTGGTTCAGCATTTGGAATGCTCATTTGGGCTCTAAAGTCCCTTGGCCAAATGCAAAGGTGTTTGGTTCGTTTTTTTGCACAACTTTGGCGAGATGCAATTGCATCTCCAAGTGGCTCTAAGGGCCTTTAGCCCAATGCAGCTCTTGAGGTCCTTTGGGAAGTTGCATCTTGAGAATGCAACTTCCGGTATTATTCATATTTCCGGTAGAGAAGCCGATTGGCCGTCCGAATAAAAATAAATATAAAAATAAATATGTTTATATAAAAATATAAACATATATTTTATATGTTTATATATGTTTATATTTTTATATAAAAATATAAAAATATCTATTTTTATATTTTATGTTTAATAAATATATATTTATAAAAAATATATATAATACTTATATATTTATATATATTTTTATATAGATATAAACATATCTATTTTATGTATATTTTATGTTTAATAAATATATTTTATGTTTATATTTTTATATTTTAATATAGGCGGTTCGGCCGCCGGATTCAGCCGGTCCGGTAGCGGACTTAAAAAAAAATATAAACATATTTTTGCTTTTTTAATTTAATAAAATTTAATTACAAATGCAAATTTTACCAAACGGTATTTTGGCCAAAGTTGTTTCTCAATGCAAATTTTACCAAACAACATTTGTATTTCGGAAAACCCCCTTCAGCCAAAGGTATTTGCATTTCTGCAAATGCATTCCCCAAAAGCCGAACCAAACGGGCCCATTGAAAGGACGCACCCCTTTTGGAATGCTTTTTGGCAAGGAACCGAAGATTGATCATCTTCGTATATTTGGTTGTCTTTGCTATGTAACAAATATGAGATGTCATCATAAAATGGATCCTCGTGCTCTTCCATGCATCTTTATGGGATATCCAGCTTTGCAAAAGGGTTATCGTGTTATGGAGATATCTACAGGTCGATTCTTTGTTAGCCGAGATGTTGTTTTCCATGAAGATGTATTTCCCTTCCAGAAGATGGTATCTTCACATGAGTCGTCGATATCTTCAACGAAAAATCGACAATTCTTATCAGTGGAAGATATATATATGCCGCCACAACATTTTTGGGTTGCCACCGATCAGCCATGCTCTGGATCATGCCCTGTAGCACTGCCTGTCGAATCCCCTCCTTCACCTGTGGGATCCCCTATGATGAATCCATCTGCCATTTCATCACCTCAGCAAGCTGATAGTGGGTCCTCTTCATCACCAATTACTGAACAAACACTTGTTCCAATGCCCAGGCGCTCAAGACGAGAGGTGCGACCTCCAACATGGACAAAAGACTATATTTGTCCAACCCTGGAACACCAGGTACGCAATATCCAGTGTCTTCTTATGTTTCCTTTAGTAAATTATCGCCAGAGCACACATGCTACATCAGTAGAATCTCTGAAGAACAAGAACCATCTTCCTATGAGGAAGGGGCACGTGATATTAGATGGCAAAAAGCTATGAAGGCAGAATTAGCTGCTCTTATAGCAAATGAGACTTGGGATGTTGTTCCTCTGCCTCCTCATAGAAAACCCATTGGCTGTAAATGGGTCTACAAAATAAAATATAAGGCAGATGGTTTGATTGAGCGGTACAAAGCTCGTCTAGTTGCTAAAGGATTTACGCAACGTGAAGGTTTTGATTATCATGAAACTTTTTCTCCTGTTGCTAAAGAAGTGACTGTTCGTTCTTTTCTATCTGTTGCTACAATGCGTAATTGGAACTTACATCAAATGGATGTGAACAATGCCTTTCTTCATGGAGACCTAGATGAAGAAATTTACATGGAACTTCCACCGGGATTACGTAGACAGGGGGAGACTCGAGTATGTCGTCTCCATAAATCCCTTTATGGACTCAAACAGGCTTCCTGACAATGGTATGCGAAATTCACTGCAACACTCACAACTGCAGGTTTTGTACATTCCAAATATGATTATGCATTGTTCACATGGACCAAAGGTACTTCATCAATCTACTTATTGATTTATGTGGATGATATACTCATTATGGGAAATAATGATGTCGCCATCCAGAAACTTAAGGGATATTTGCATATGACCTTTCATATTAAGGATTTGGGACCTCCCAAATATTTTCTTGGTATTGAGATAGCTCGATCCAATGAAGGAATTTGTCTCAGTCAGAGAAAATTTGTCTTAGAAATCATATCAAATGCAGGATTATCAGGATGCAAGCCAGCTGCTATACCTATTGAGCAGAATGTCAAATTGACAACATGTGAATATGATGCGAACTCTCCTTCTCAAATGATGATCCGTTGCTCAACGATCCATCAAGTTATCAGAGACTCGTTGGGAAATTGATTTATCTCACCATGACTAGGCCCGATATATGTTATGCAAGATGATACTTAGTCAGTTTATGCATAATCCAAAGCGATCACATATGGATGCAGCATTGAAGGTTGTGAAGTATTTGAAAGGATGTCCGGGACTTGGAATTTTGTTATCTCGCGACTGCAACATGAAGATGACAGCCTATTGTGACACAGACTATGCCACTTGTCCAATGACAAGAAGATCCATTACCGGTTTCTATATTAAGCTGGGAAAGTCCTTAATTTCATGGAAGACAATGAAGCAATCAACAGTTTCATTATCATCAGCTGAATCAGAATATCGAGCAATGGCGAAAACTGTGTGCGAGATAGTTTGGATTCGGGGGTTACTTTCAGATTTGGGTGTACAAGTCAACAGTGCAAGTGAATTGTTCTGTGACAATGATGCGGCTCTTAAATTGGCTGCAAATCCGGTTTTCCATGAGAGAACAAAGCACATCGAGGTTGATTGCCATTTTACTCGAGAGAAAATTCAGGAAGGAATCATTGCCACTCGAGGAATCTCAACTGTGGAACAACCTGCAGATATTTTCACTAAGCCCTTATGCCAGAGACAGCACAGATATTTATTGAGCAAGCTTGGCGCTTTCGACATTTATAAACCGCCAGCTTGAGGGGGAGTGTTGGAGAAGGAATCCGATTGAACTTGAAGATTGATTCATCAAATCATATATAATCGTAGATACACTTTACTTTGGGAAAGTTAATATTGTGTAAATATTCTTTGATTCATTTACTGTACTACAAATACCTGTACATTGATATGCAGAGACATACAGAATACAGAAAATTCCTCTCTACCCTCACGAATCTTGTCAAGCTCCACAAGAAACAAAGAAAACTCATGTCGAAGCGAAAGAGATATTCGGCTTCCACTTCTTCACGACAATCAAGTCAACCCAAGAAGTCATCCTCTGCTCAGATCAAGTATGTTCGCCCTTCCTTCTTAATGTTTCAATGCTCGATTAGTTGTTCATGATCGCGTTGGTTTTAGGTTTACTCGGGGGCAATTTAATGAAGAGTTGTTGAGTAGTATAAAAATTATTAGCTTTTTGCCTCGCGACAGTTCTTAATCTTTTCGTTCAGGTTTTTGTTTGTGGGTTTGTGCTAAAGGCTTTAATGCAAAGTATTAATGAGCTCATAGTGAACTCCGTTAATATTTTGACCAAGCACGCATTACTTTGCTATCCCGCTCGCTAAGATGAGTATTCTTGTTTGTATTTGTGCTGGTCTTCACACAGTCAACGATGGAAGGTGAACAGCTGGGTAGAATCAGAAGACGTCAAAACGCTTGGAGGTGAACGATTAGTTCAGTTTGAAGCCGGAGAAAACCAGAAATCTTGTGTGCAGAAGCAGCTCCTGCTGCAGGCGAAGTAGATGTATGATATGCTTCTATGTTCCTGAATAAGAGACCCGAATTTTCTGCTGATTTGATTTGTTTTCAAATTAGGGTCCAGCAACCAATTTCAAGGTCTGTATCCGCATAAAGTAACCTTGAGAAATTTGAGCAGTTATTTCCTCTTGTGCAAGCATCCAGAGGATCAGACAGCCTGCAGAAGCCTCTATTTCTCGGAAAACTTATGCTTTGCTCTAGAATGGCAAACTGAATGTGCAGTTTGTAGATATCCTGAGCTGCAAGTGTGTACAACGGGTCTTTTGACCAAGAAAGAGCTTACAACGGCTGGATTGATGATTGGCAGGCTATTGAAAGGGCCCATGCGCATCCTGAACATGCATATGACTTCTTTATGCTAGCTTGATCTAAAATCCATTAAGAATACCTTTTCTCTTTTAGGAAAATATTGTTTCATGCAATTTTTCCAATCTTTTTATTACTAATCATATAATTCTAATTGTCCTCGCATAAATACTCAAACAATAGAATGAAACAGTCAATAATAAAAACAAATAAAAGAAAAATGTGAATATAAAAATGCAAATTGAGGTGTATTGACAAAGTAAGACCCCTCATGAATTATAAATCGAAAAACAATGCGAGTTTTCTTAATAGACCGATGCCTAAAAGGAAAGTGAATATGCAAATTGGATATGCTATGTAAAGGAATGTAAGAAATAAAGTGTTTTCCTTGAGGCACTAAAAATAGGATAAAAATAATAATATAATGCAATCTAAAATGCAATGCAATCCTAATTGTATGATGTGAATATGAAGATGAACGAAAATTTCCCTAAAGCCCCCGCCGACTTTTTTTAATTAATTTTTTAACAAAATTACAATCAATATGCTAACATTAAAATTGCAGAGATATTAGACGTATTCTTACATGAAAAACCTAAGCGGTATGTGCCTAAGAAACGTACAAAAGGCACTTCAAAGTGAAATTAGCTGCATGCAGAGAGAGGTACGACATAAAACATAAGATCAATAATGAAGGGAACTACATTTATTTACAATTCATGAGCATAAAACATATGGTCAATAATGAAGCAAACTACATTTTTTTTCAATTCATGAGCATCAACTTATTATGCAACGATACCAAGAATAACAAACAGACCATCAAATAACCTTAATGAGCAATAGAGCTTTTTATGAAGCCATTATCTAGGAGAATTACCAAAAAGTAATGAAGTTATTGCAATTGTACCAATTCAGTCCTAAACTTTTTTTTTTTTTTTGGCTAATTCAGTCCTAAACCTTTTGCATTTGTACCAGTTAAGTCCATCCAACCAATTTTGGTTGGTCGACACGGTTGACACCTAAAAGGAGGTTGCGACCGATGCAACATGGCATGTTTAAAATAATTTTTTTCCTTTTTGTTATTTTCTTTAATTTTTTCCCCCTTCCCATTCCCTTAGAGCCAGCAAGGGTCATCGGCCAACGCTTGCTGGCCACAGGCTAGTACGTCTTAGCCCCCACCGGCTCTAGGTGAGGGCTGCAACGCCCTCACTAGATTTGGCCAAGCAAGGGCACCACAGCCCTCGCCTAGTGCTAGGGAGGGCATCGTGGCCCTCACTTGGCCTAGGCAAGGCATGTGACAACCTCACCTGATTTAGGCGAGTGAGAGCCGCAACGGCATCGACCTTAGACGGGTGGGGGCAAATCAGGCGAGGATCCTGGCCATCATCGCTTGGAGCTGGTGAGGGCCACAACGCACTCAACTAGTCTTGGCAAGGGCATCCCAACCCTCGCCTATGGCCGGCAACGCTTGCCGACTCTAAGAGAAGGGAGAAGGGGGAAGGGGAAGGGGAAGAGGGAAAAATTAAAGAAAAAATCATAAAAAAATTCAAAACATTAGCAAAATATTATTTTAAAAATGCCATGTCATAATTGATAGTGCCACATCAGCGTCGGTGGGCCAAAATTGGCCAAATGGACTCCAATGGCACATATGCAAAAGATTTAGGACTAAATTCATAAATAAAAAAAAATGACTGAATTGACATAATTATAATGGGTTTATAACTTTTTTGATAATTCTCTCGCCATTACCTAGAGGCACAACTTCCATTTGTTGACACTGATATTACAGGTTCACAAGACAATAAAATCAATGAAATCATATGAACGAAGATGCAATTAAGAGGGAACTTTCAACTAATTGTGAATGAATTCATACTTACTAGAAGGTCATCGGCGAGGTTTGAGAGCTCTTGCTTGGCTCTTTTTGGTGGACTTGATGTTGGGTTTTGTACGAAAACCTGCATAGGTGAAATTAAATAAAAACTCGCAATGAAAGCAAAAACGCATGGATGTATCTCCAAAGTATTGTTTGTGCATTTTAATAAGAAGCACGTAGAAATGCAAAGGAGGGCTCATCGCATTGCCCTTGAATCGTGCCCGAAGGAATTTGGTTATGATGTTCTTCAGTTTCAAGGCACAAACTTGTTCTAATCTCCTTGTAGTGTGTCTAAAGTAATGTAATTTTGATGTTCTTTAGTTTCATCACAACAAATGTCGGACCTCTAGTTCAGACACACCACTAATCACATGTCAAATGATAGAGAGAATTATGAGAGAGTTCACCACTTCAACTATACTAGCCATTGTCCTCGTGTGTGTCTCATTTAATCATCTCATATTATCATTCTTAGATCAAATTTATTTAAATCAATTCGGGCATTAACTTTGAAACCATTTCAGAGCATTAATTCAGCTATTAAGTTTTAACCCGTTTTAGAATTTGAATTTGGAGATTGATTTTGAAACCGTTTCAGAGCATTAGTTTGGGCATTAATTCCATAATTGTTACAAAGCATTATTTTGGGCATTAATTCTCAGAACCGTTATAGAACATTCATTCAGCTGTTGATTTTGCAAATTGTTTCAGATCATTAATTTGACCATGCTAGTGATTTTGAGTTTTCTCTCTTTGCAATGCAAAGTTGAGGATGGGGACTTTGTAAATCTGGCCTTCTATAGAGAGCACTTTCAATAGTTGATTCGGTGTTGTACATGATAATCAGCACATTCACGTTGCAACTATGACTTTTCAAGCCTAGAACTATGAAGATCTTAATTACTTGCACGGTACGAGTTGACGCATGTTTTATTTATTTCATTGGACCTTTCTCAATCAACTTTGCATCTTTGCCCCCAAGGACCCTTGTCTTGATTGTACTCTCTATTACATCTTTCGAGCACAGACTTTTATGTGGTGGAAAATGGGTGGCGATAGGCCTAAAGTGAATTGAGGTTCTTTCAATGTTATTCTTTTTTCTTCCTTCTCCGTGCTGCACTTATGTGCTTACTTTGAGTACAATAATCAATACAAAGGTGAAAGAGCAATAATCAATCAAGTACTTCATCATATCGGGGTTCAATGTAAGAGATGCAACTTCAACTTTGACATGAAAGATTTAAGAGTTGGAAGTATCCAAATGACTTATAAGGACATGCAATATGGAGAACAGTCAACATCCAAAAAGTTTCAGAGCATTCTAATCCGTTTTGGCATTTCCTTCTCATATTTTCAATCTCAGATCAAATTTATTTAAATCATATCACCCATTAGCTCTGAAGTCGTTTCAGGGCATTAATTAGGCCATTAAGTCTAAACTCGTTTCAGAGTTTAAATTTGGACATTGGTTTTGAAACCTTTTCAGAGCATTGATTTGGGCATTAACTCTGTAATCGTTATAGAGCATTATTCTAGCCATTAATTTCAAAACCATTTCAGATCATTAATTCGGCCAATCCGAAATCATTTTTGATCATTAATTCAGCTATCGATTCTAAAAACTATTTTAGATAATTAATTTGACCATGCTATTGATTTTGAGCTTTCGCTCTTCGCAACGCAAAGTTGAAGATGGTGACCTTGTAAATCTAAATGGCCTTCTGTAGAGAGCAATTTAAGCAGTTGATTCTGTGTCATCCATGATAATTGGCACATTCACGTTCACAATACGAGTCGATGCTTGTTTTATTTATTTTACTATTCCTTTCTCCATAGACTTTGCATCTTTACTCTGAGGACCTTGCCTTGATTGCACTCCCCATTACATCTTTCAAGCACTTACTTTTATGTGGCGGAGAAATGGGTGGCGATGGGCCTAAAGTGAATTGAGGTTCTTTCAATGTTATTGGTTTTTCTTCTTTCTTTGTGCCGCACTTACTTGCTTACTTTGAGTACAATAATCAATACAGAGGTGAAAGAGCAATAATCAAGTACTTCATTATATCAGGGTTTAATATAAGAGATGCTTGTTTTGTGACATCTTGGATTTTTAATTTTACTTTCACTTAAATTAATCGAGCATTTCATCGACACGCCTATAGTGCTATTCTCAGAGCCGATCACTCATGAGATAACTACACTAGTTGGAAAAGTTACTAAGAGATTTGTTGACACCTAAATTTTGGCGATCCAATCATTTATTTATTGCATAAAAAAATTAAGGGTTAATTTTATTCTTAAAAAAAAATATCAATTGCATAGCATATAGATTTAGGTGCATTTGCATTTTTGCATTTATTTATCGGACCGGTGACGGATGGATTCAAATTAGTGATTCTGAGCTTTAATTTAATGAGTCGGGCTAAGCCCACGAAGAGAACAGATTGGCCCAAACCCATATCCTCGAGGAGATTTTGCGAATTTATCTTTGTGAGATTTCAATTCAAAAGAGAATATTGCGTTTGGAATAAAATCAAATATTACGTTTGGAAAAGAAATCTTCGTTGATACGGTTTTGGAAAAAAAAAAAAAAAAAAAAAAAAAAAAAAAAAAAAAAAAAAAACCTAAACCGGTGACCTATATATAGATTAAAATGCATAGGGTTAAAAAAGGCCACACAATTTGAAAACACACGGCGACAAAATCTAGGTCAGCCACAATATAAAAGTCGTGAGAGAGAGGAGGGGGAAAATCAAGAAAACACACGTTCATTCACGAGAGAAAAAAGAGGATTGTGTTCGATCAAGCTTGGTCTCTTCCGGTGTCATTCTTCTTTGCTGTTGCCGTGATGTGTTCTGGCCCCAGCGTGCACCGAGTTTTCATGTAGCAAACTATCAGTCTCGGTGAAGCTTTCCGGCAACATCCTGGCGCAGTCTTCAGCAAATCTCAGCCACATCGACAAAGTTTTCAGGCCAACGCTAACGTTCCAAAAGTCACACGGGTTTCCCAAAGACAGTCCAGCAACCTCCAGGCAATCCCGACAATTTCCAACGAGCTCACGTAGCAATTCCGACGATCACTCGCATGTGCGTCGAGGGCTACAATTGACGCAAGAAGAGAAAACTGGAGCGACCGGTGGAAATTTGTCCTATAGCTGAAGGAAGTTCAAGTGCCAGAATTTGGAGCGCACTATTTGTTGGTCCAAGCTTTAACAGGAAAAAGATAAAGAGTTGACTTCAGTTGCTACCCGTTCAAGCCATCGTCCCATGCAGCACTTTCTACAGCTTGATATCACCAGCAAAGCCTCGTTGTTCCTTAAATTCTCGATGTCCGTTTTTGCAGGTTTCTGGATGAGCGACTAATGCATAATTCACGATTTTCACAGGTTCCTGGTCGAGCACTGTAATTCCCAGTATATTTGGTCCTCTTTGCCTCGCCGACAAGAAGCCCTTGTGCCGACCACTGAGCCAGTCTTGATCCGGGAAGGTCACACCGAGAATCACTAGTGTCCAAGGAGGCAAAGCCGCTGGTGATCACATCCTCATAACGAGGCTGTCTCACCAATTCGAATGTGGGATTCAATCGAACATACGACTACAATTGAGAGAGAGACGTTCTTCACGCTAACGAAACGATAGATTAGAGAAGATTTTTTTTTTTCCTTTAACTTTTTCCTGCAGGTCACAAGAGCACACGCCTCACCACTCCACTACGTTCAGGAGGGCATGCAAAAGAAGAAATATTCATATTATAAAAGAATTGGTCAACAAAGGGTTTGTTGAATATCTCTCTGGCAGCCAGCAAGCTTTTTGTCTTCTCTGGTGAGCATCAAAGTGTCCATCCTACACTGCGGCACTATCAATGCACGAGAGTTGATAGCAAAGAATAATATAAAAGGGAAAAGACAAAAACAACAAAGAAGAGAGCTTCTTTCGTGAAAGAGGCGAGGGAGGAAATTCAATTTGTGAAATTCACGGATAACTTCTTGCGACAATCGGACACCATGAGCAGCATCAGCGAGTCGTAATCGACGGGCCTGCACCACCCGTCTAGCAACCCTTGGTGTCATAACACCATCTCTTCATTGTGCCAAGCCGCGCCCGTGAGTCATCTCGCCGTCCGTCGTTTGACCGAGCTCGACAACGTGGTCCACGTGACACCAAATATTAGGTAAGAATCTTGTTTAATTCAATTTTCATACATCCTTATCGCCTAATTTATGGGATTGTCTCATATGAATATTTGAATGATGTCATCATATCCACAAAATCTCGAGTAGCGCTTCGAAATTAGGAAATCTTCCTAATTTTGCAACGTATATATGATTGACGGTCCGATTTTTAAATGCTCGAAATACGACCCGCATCGTATCGTGAGAAAAATCACCAATCCGATCTCACGCTCGAGATAGGATTCGTGATTTTATTTAAAAATTGGCCAATGTCACTTTATGTATTCCTTTAATATATTTTTTATTTTTTAAAAATCAAATTTATAATTATAATTATTTTTTATTTCTAATGTAATTTTTAATAATTTCTTTTTTTTTTTTCCTCTTTTCTTCTTTTTTGGTTGGTCTTTGGCCATGACGATGGCTAGTGATTGGCCATGGCAAGCTCTAGTTCACCCACCTTGGGCGAGGCTCCAACCTCGTCAGATTGACGAGCTTGAATCTTGATAGATCAACGAGGCTCGGGCCTTGCCAGTTGTCGGCAACCACATGCTTGCTTGAGACCCACGAGCTTGTCCCTCACCTAGTTGGTCATTGGCCATTGCCATGCCGGCCATTGGTCAAGGGAGATGGAAAAAGAAAGAAAAAAATGGAAGAAAAAAGAAAAATAAAAAAATAAAATAAAAGGGAAATATAAAAAAATAATTATAAATTTGTTGTTCAACTGCCCTATGCTCGAACCAACAGACCGAGACTCGCTGTTCCCAGTTCACATAAATGCTGGAATTGAATGTGCTGTTTTCTGCCGACTTTGGATCCTGTTTGATGATTCTTTGCGGGTTTCGGCGTGAGTTCGAGTACTGAATGAATTAACGTTCTCCCTACAGTCGATGCACCCAATCTGTTCGATAAAATGCCTGAACTAGATTCGCATGCGTTTTCTCTGATTCTGGGGTTGTTCTAGGCGTGTTGTTGGCATGGTTTACTTGATAGAAGGACTCCATTGATTATTAAAACTGGAGTCCAGTCTGCCTTACTTCCCCCGAAACCCGAATCTGACCGTGATCTCCTGGTTCTTTTCTTTCTCGTTTGATTGTTAATGGCCAGTCGTGTTTAATCGTCCGCAAAACCGTGACTGTGGATTCGTAGTGCAAATAGTAATCTTCTTCACCGGTTTTTGTTTGCCATTCCCTCATTGCTTGTTTATGTGATTCATGTTCTTGATGCGCCTGTGTATACCGGAGGATCGTTAGCCTGCAAAACGGCAACCCGTGGTGGCCATTAGCGTGACGGCAGCGCCATTGGTCCGGTGATGGTACGGACTCACGGAACTGGTGGTTGAGGACGGTCGGGAACCGGCGAAAACCGGGAATGGCCGAAAGATGAACTCGGTCATCAAGTGCTTGTCGACGAGTAATCGGCTTTAGAGGTCTAAAGCTTGCTTGGTCTGTTTAGTTTGGACTGGATTCGTTTCGGGTGAAATTGTGCTCAACTCAATATTGTTGGGCATGATGGGATCCTTTTAGTGGGCTTGAGATAAGAGCCCAAAATTGGTCTGGTCTTGGGCTCTATGGGCTCCAACCCATCAGGCTGCTATGGTCCATGTCCGGCCCGGTCTCTGTTTTTCAGAAAATAGTGATAAAAAATTTAGATACTTTTAAAACCATAAGAATTTTACTAAAAAATCCGAAAAGAAAAAATTATTTAAAATATTAAATAGAATATTAGAAAATTGATTAAGAAAAGGCCACTTCTTGTTCTTTTAGTGGAATTCATACCATTGGTTATTTGATCGTTCAGCAACTTGTGTGCCCAACCGCATGCTTAAATATATTCGATTGTGAATGTTTTGATTTTGTTTAGCGATGCAAGTCCTTTGGCGGTCAGTTTATATGGAAGAAATTTAATTAGGGGTTAATGACGTTAGCAATTGCTTTGTGAACACAAGTGGGGTTAATGATCATTAATTTTAATTAATGAACCTTTAGTTTGATTAGAAGGTGGTTGGGCTTGCCGGATTGCATGAGTGGAATCAAATTCTCAAACCGGATTGCTTGATGGTTTGCTAACTAGAATTTGTTAATTGATTGCTTTGATTGAATACATGATGTGAGTGTTAGATGAAATGGATGTTCGAAACCAACGAGGAGGTGGCGGTTGGAGGGGGCCAATGATGGAAGAACGATGTCCATTCCGTTCTTAATCTTGTAATACCTAGCTCAGGTTTAGCTTATTATAATAAGATTATCCTAGTCAAGCATTTTAGGATTAGTTCAAACTTCAAAATAAAAAGCGAATCGCACTTAGCCTCGCCATCTCATTAGAACAATTAGGGTACTCAAGCTTGGGCTTAACCTTAATCGATTGATTAGACTCAGGCTCGCCCTAGTTTCAAATGGCAAGCTTTCAATGGATCATGTCTCGAGGCTTAACAATGAGGTAGTGTAATATTACTTGCCTGACCGTTTTATCAAGCTTTCTTTACTCGCACTTAGAAAGATGCTTTCAATTACTTGAGTATTTAATTCTTGCACCGTCTTTCCATACATTAATTGATAATTTCCTTTTTTAGAATAGAATTAGAACATAATGAACACCCTACAGGAACATTTGCATGATGACTTAGTGGACTCATTGTTTTAGGATCATAAAATGATAATCAATAGTTAATGGTAACTTAGGCCCTATTTGATAACTTGTTAAACAATGTTTGATTCTATTATTTTATTCTTTGGAACAAAACAAGAACAAAATTCATTTGGTAACTTTTTCGTTCTCGATAATAAATTTATGATAGAATCAAGAAGTTAAAAAAAAATTGCATCTTTGTTTCCCGAAACAATCTTGGAATCAAGCCCATTTTCTTTTCTTTTTTCCTTTTATTCTCTTTTCTTTTCTTCTTTTTGTCTTTTCCTTTTGTTCTTCTTCTTCCTTTAGCCAGTCGCTGACCTTGGCAATGGCTAACAATTGGCCAAATGAGGGTTAGTGGCCTCATCAAAGCGTCACCAACTTGGCCAAGGTCGGCAATTGGCTAAGGGAAGCAGGAGAAAAAGAAAGTGAAAAAAAAAAAAAAGAAAATTGTAATAAAATTAATAAAAAAAACTAAAAGAACTCTAAATCACAAAAGAATTTAAGGTTCTACCAAACGCAATTTTATTCGGGGAATAGAAATTTTAGATAATTACCAAATGCCTTGAAATGCTTAGTAACTCGTTTAGGAAACAAACTAAAAAAAATTATTTCTAAATAAAAATTGTTTTCGGGAACAGAATACTTATCAAATAGGATCTTAGATAACACATTTTCAAGTTAGGTATTGAAAAGGTACTAATAAAAATATTAATGTAAACAAGTTCCTGAACTTACAAACTTTGATTGCATAAGAATCGAGATAACCCTCTCATATCTTGATTGGGTTCTAGTCGACCCACAATAAAGGCTAGTCATGACTCCTAAAAATGAGGTTTTTAATGAGCTAAAAATGAGACATCATGCAAGGTAATGGGCTTGGAAGAGCCCGTGCTTTTACTTGATGAATCAATTAGATTGACATTAGATGACGTATTCAAATTGTCTCGAATTGTCTTTTTATGGATTGTCTTTTGAGCAATACTACTAAATCTATTCTCGAGGGTGGCCCCTTAGGAGTAGGTTGTGATATGAATGTCTACTAAAAAGCAAAAGTATCCCCTCTTAGTTAGCGAAAGGTTTGAATTTTTTTCATGGAAAATGAAACGGAGTAAAGCATGCAAGTCGCCAAGCCTACTTCTGATACTTTCGTTGGTTAGTTTACATCCCTCTTATCGAAGCACAAAAGCAAAAGGTTTTTACGACGAAAATGAAACAGACTAAAGTACACAAACGTTTGATTCTGTTGCACTCAGATGTGTAAAAGAAGAAGAGGCAAATTATTAATGGAGGAGAGAGAGTGCTCAGTTGTTCAGAAAAGAGAGAGTAAATATGAAAAGTAGGCCCGTGCGATGTCTCACATTCTCAATGGCAAGGGAGCACGATGACATGGTGGGTTGGGACTACCTAATATTTGAGAAAATGTTAGTTGGCCGGCCACTCATGCAAGTGACCGAAGAACGTATATGATGCTGCTGAGAGGATTGAGGATGCATGAAGAAATTGTGAGCACCAGGTAGAATCTGTATTAAGCTGACATCTAGTTTGACATGGCCTGGATATTACAATGAACAAAGTAGCTGCAGCCCTTACGGTTGTGATCCTTCTTGTTTGAACGTTTGCTATTACTCTGAAGCTTTAAATGGACAATGTAGTGAATCATGAGTCAGCGTCCATTTCATTATTGAAAGCAAGGGTCCAGATGATTGGACAGACTTTGGTTTAGACCGAAGCATTCTGAAATTGTATTACAAAAGGAAAAGTTCATTGTCGCAGACAGATTGTTATGAAGAAAAATTAAATAATCTGTCCATTGGCCAACAAAAGAATGAACCACAAACAAAGGACAAATGAAAACTCTCTGATTTTCATGACCTCCTCACAACAAATTAGAATCTTATGTCAAATTTAATTAGATGGTAATTTCAATCATGTAAGCTGCAATTGATGCGTAATCTTACTATGGTTAGCTTTGAGGATGAATTGTTAATTATCTAATTTCAATAAAGGAAGACTTCAATAAATATAAAATTTGTGCCAATGAAAAACCCGATTCCCAAAAATAAAACAAATGAAGGGTCCAATCCAGTACTAAAAATCTGCTTGCCCAAAAGCAAAATTGCATTTTGTATAATAGGGGGTAAAAAATAAAATTTTACGAAAAAGACAGAGTATAAAATGCCCGCGACATAAACCTTAATCCCGCGCCACCGGTGTTCCTCAAACCGTTCGTGTCCGACCAGTGTCGCCCTTTTCTCTCATGAGCTTCTTCTCTTCCCGAGCCAGCGCCCGGCGCCCCCGCATCTCCGGCTTCCTGTCGATCCGCCGGGCCGCTTCCAGCCTCTTCTCCTCCGCCGCCCGCCTGGCCGGCGACCGGCCGTCCGACTTCGCGATCGTCGTGTCCCGAGTCCGCGCCGGGAGCAGCGAGCACGAGGTCCTCCTCCGCTCCCTCGAGCGCGACCCTTCCTGCGCCTCCGTCGAGGTCTCCCACGGCCTCGTCGAGCGGCTGCTCGACCGGTTCCGGGACGACTGGAAGTCCGCCCTTGGCGTGTTCCGATGGGCCGGGAGGCGCGTCGGGCCCGGCCGCGTCTCGCCGGAGGCGTGCGACGCGATCGTCGACATCCTCGGGAAGAGCCGGCGGACGGATAGGATGAGGAAGTTCTGGAGGAGATGAACCGGAGCAAGCTCGTGAGGCTTAGCACGGTGGGGAAGGTGATGCGGAGGTATGCTGGCGCGGGGCTGTGGGAAGAGGCGGTCAAGGTGTTCGATGAATTGGGGGACTTCGGTTTGGAGAGTGATGGATTTTTCTTTTTGTTGGGCCTATTTTGGCCTAATGGGCCTAGAGGCCCGGCCCATGGGTTTAGGGCCCATGGAAGAGAGAGGTATAAAAAGAAAAAAAAGAAAAGTGAAAAGGAGGTTTTTTCTTTTACGGTTATTTGTTTTTTCCTTTGGATGTACGACGCTCTCTCCTCCCTCTTGAAGAACAAGAACGTCTTTCCCTCCTCGAATTGCAACGCCGGGTGTTTAGTCTGTGGAAATAAGGTGCGTTCGTCCCCGTGATGCACTTTTGATCGGTGATTCGTGATTGGGTGTTGAAATCTTCTTCCGCTGCGTTTCTCCTCTTTTTGGGATCGTTTTTGTGTCGAAACGATCGTTTTGGGAATCCCTGTTTCCCGAATCCAAACCCTTCATTGGTATCAGAGCCATCTCAATCATGTTTCCCTTTCTTTATTTGAGTTTATAATCGAATTTTACATGCCTGTTTTTGTTTAACGTGATTAATGATCAAATTAAGAGAAATTCACCCCGACGCGGTTCTGTTTCGCATATTTTTTTGGTTTTCCGTACATCGTTTCGTAATTCTGATTGTTTGGGGTTGTAGTACTCGTCGAGACGAGAATTTGGAGTGGTCGCACGTCGCCGGAAGCCGCCGGACGCGCCGCCACGCGCAGCCGATGCGTTCGGCTCCGTCGGCGCGTGCAATGCACGCGCCAAGACGGTTCCCCAGCGCGTGCGCGCACGCGCGCGGTAACCGCACACGCGCGCGGCAATCGCCCGCGCGTGCAAGGCACGCGCCGGATGACGTCACCGTGACGTCAGCCGGCGGTTGCCCGCGCACACGCCCAGGCTCGTGCCGGTCGGTTCGCCCGACGAGCCCGACGGTCCGACGCCCGGCCCGCCGCCCCGGCCCGCCGGCGACCGGCCCGACAGGCCGGTCCGTCCAGCCGGCCCGACCGGCGACCCGACCCGGCCCGACCGACCGACCCGACCGGTGACCCGACCCGTCCGACCGGTTGACCGTTGACCGTTGACCCACCGTTGACCGTTGACTAACCGTTGACCGCAAAAAAAAAAAAAAAAAAAAAAAAAAAAAAAAGGAATTTGTTTCTTTTTCAATTATGCCTATGTGGGTTATAAGTAATCCATTTTTATTCTGCATTTGTTGCATGAATCATGGAAAATTATGTATTTTTCCTTATGTTTATTATGGATTATAAGTGATCCATTTTTTCAAAGTTCCGCATTTGTTGCGGGAACTATGATGCGCTATGCACGGATACCGCATTCCCGAGAACGGACGAAGAACGTGCTAGACCGAAAAGGCTGATTACAGAGTTAGCTAATTATCGGTGGCATAACGGTGATTTAGTATCACATGTGGTCGGGGTCAATCGATGATACAGAAATCATCGGAATGGTTATCTTATGCCGGATTTTGAGAAGGTGTCGACCTTCAAGAACACTCTTCCACCCGAATGGCAAGCGGTGTTAGATCGGCTATGGGAGGTCAACGTGGTCCCGGATTATAGGAGGCTGGTAGAAGCTTTTGTGAGAGAGTACTATAGGATTGAGCTAATCAAAACTTCAACCCTTAGTATGAGTGCTACGTGGCGCAAAATGAATGCGCCTTGGAGACGGCATGACAGCTCTCCAAAAGTTTTTCCATGGTTGGCAAATGTGCCTTCAGTTTTCTTAGATTTTTTGATTGATAGATTAGCAGGGACTTTTCCTGTTTATTTCTTAAATTAGTTTGAGATGTTTTGGGTATATATATATATATCTCTTTCCATGTTGATATTTTTCCTCGTATAAATATATTACTTAGTGTAATGGATATGCGGTATTATGTGAAAGCGTTATCATATTATTGAATGTCGATATTTTATGCTTTCGTTATTGCTAATTGATGTGGGAAGTTCATGGAAGTTTTTGTAACTTCATAGAATTTATTTTGCATAAGACAATTATATTAATGATAGTTTTAAGTCAGGATTTTTGGAGGATGATTGGAAACATAGTGACCTTTTGATTCGAAACCTTACTTAAAATTATTCATTAATATGATGGGTCTATGTGAAGTGGATGCATAAATGATAGGCATTAATTATTCGTGCATATGTCCGATGTGTTCGAGATCAATGGTTTCAGCAAGTAAGAAAGTAATTGCTGATTTGAACGGCAACAATTGTGAAATATTGAATATGAAGATTCAATATGTGCTGGAAAAGCCAGAAGCACTAGAAGCTCTTGACCATGTTATGGAAGATCTTGAGGATGCTGTAAGCCACCTTGAGCTAGTGGAGGACCACCTAACGGCATTTGAGCCGAAAGCAGATATTTGCAATGCTGATTCAAGCTCAGAAAGGGCTTTGAGCTCTAAGCGCAAGCGTATTGATTCGTTCAATATGTGGTCATGCAAAGGATCAAGTCCTCCTTGCAAGAAACCAAGAGTTAACCAACACAAGAGAGGAAAACGTCCTCAAGCGAAGAAAAAGTCAAGGGTAAGGTGTTACAATTGTGACAAGAAAGGTCACCATGCTCGCAAGCTGTCGTGAGCCGAAAAAGGTAAACACCTCTTGTACATTTGAGAACTTTGCTTATGTGTCAAGTTCTGTATTGTTGGCTGAATCCAATCCTTTGTGGACTGTAGATTCGGGAGCAACAGACCATGTAGCAAAGGATAGAGGATCCTTTGTGGAATTCGACGAATACCAACCGGAACTAAGTGGATCTATGTGGGAAACGACTCCGAGCTGAAGTAAAAGGAATTGGCACCTCGCCAACCGAACATGCGTGGTGGACGCACTTTAATCCTACATGATGTAATGTATGCTCCGGAGATTCGTCGGAATCTAGTGTCTACATTTTAGTGTTGGTCAAACTACGTTTTAATATGAACTTCCGTAATAGAGGTGTGGATTTGTTTTTGGAAACAAATTTCTATGGTCATGGCTATTTTCTGGATGGTTTTATTGTTTTAGACATTGACTATGTTAATGCAAATGTTTGTTATTCCCTTATCACGTCTCCTAATTCATATGACAATGATGTGAATGTATGGCATGCTAGACTTGGTCATATTGGCCAACAACGTATGAATAGACTAGCCAAAGAGGGCTTGTTGGGCAATATTGAAAAAGTCAATTTGCCCATATGTAAGCATTGCCTAGCAGGGAAAACAACAAGGAAACCATTTGGAAAAGGTAAAAGAGCTGAATTTCCTCTCGCATTTAATCCATTCGACATCCGTGGTCCACTTGAATGTGAGAGGAAGGCATGGGGTTGTTTATTTCATCACTTTTTATAGATGATTATACTCGATTCGGATATGTCTATTTGATTTCTCATAAATCTGAAGCATTAAGTTGTTTCAAAAAGGTTTATGGCCTTGGTAGAGAATCAATTAGACATGAAAATAAAAGCATTGAGATCCGATCGAGGTCGAGAATATTTATCTGATGAGTTCAGAAAATTATGTGATGAAAAAGGAATGAAAGACAGTTGTCTATTCCATATACTCCTCAACAAAATGGTGTTGCGAGAGAGAAGAAACGAGAACCCTACGGAAATGGTTAGGTCCATGATGGCACATGCTAACTTACCTATCACTTTTTGGAGTGATGCATTATTGACAGCTGCCTATGTACTTAACCGGTGCCTTCCAAATCGTTACTTCCACTCCATATGAGTTATGGACAGGTAGAAAACCGGACTTAGGTTTTCTTAAGCCATGGGGTTGCGCTGCCTATACCCATGAGCCCTCTCACAAATTTGGGAAATTGGGTCCCAGAGGAAAGAAGAGTATTTTCATAAGATACTCTGAACACTCAAAGGGATATGTGTTCATACGTGAGCAGGAAAGTGGGAGTGTAACTGAATTTGAATCACGGGATGTCACATTCTTAGAGGATGAGTTTCCTAAGAAGGGCGAAATAGGTGAAGATTACTCCCTATTTGAAACCATGGATCCAGATAATGATATTAGTGGGGTTCGCCCAAGTGGGAGTAATGTGAGAAGTGATGAATTGCATACAACTAATTCTCAATTACAACCACATGATGATACGACATCATCATTATCGATCCTAGTGGGAGCATAATGGGAAATGATGTGCTAAGTGTACTATCTCCTATACGGCGAACAAGTCGCAAAAGTATTCCCCGTCAACGTTTTGACATTGAAGGGAAACTTTTATGATTGCCCCACAAGATGAGGATGAGCCAACAAATACACATGAGGCTCGAATTGCCCTAATAAGAAAAAAATGGATGGATGCAATGGGAGAGGAAATGGAGTCAATGAAGTCAAACCATGTTTGGGAACCTGGTTGAACTTCCAAAAGGACGCAAAGCTATTGGGAACAAGTGGGTTCTCAAAATAAAGCGTAAAGCTGATGGCTCAATAGAAAGATATAAAGCTCGCCTTGTGGCGAAGGGGTATAATCAACGGGAAAGAATTGATTATGAGGAAATATTTTCCCCGTTGTTAGATTCACCTCAATTCACATTATTTCGGCAATAGTGGCAAGTATGGATCTTGAATTACATCAAATGGATGTAAAGACTGCTTTTCTCAATGGAGACTTAGATGAGGAAATATATATGGAACAACCTGTTGGTTTCATTACGAAAGGCCAAGAAGGAAAGGTATGTCGACTTTTGAAATCGATATATGGCCTTAAGCGATCGTCAAGACAGTGGTATATACGTTTTCATAATGCTATGATGGCATATGATTTTACAATGATTGATAAGGATCATTGTGTATATATCAAAAGATCCAAAGATCAATTAGTGATCATATCATTATATGTTGATGATATACTAATTGCCGGAAGTAATATGGAGTTAGTTAATACCATCAAAAGTTGGTTATCTTCCAATTTTGAGATTAAAGATATGGGTGAGGCTGCATACATACTTGGAGTTAAGTTTTCAAGAGATCGTTCAAAGAGATCATTATCTCTTTCGCAAGAAACATATATAAGTAAAGTTCTTGAACGATTTCGTATGCAAGATTGTAAACCCATAGACACTCCTATTGCAAAAGGTGAAGGATTGAGCCATAGACGTGTCCAAGGACTCCACAAGAGAAGGAACAAATGAAGCATGTTCCTTATGCTAGTGCTGTTGGGAGCTTGATGTACGCTATGTTGTGTACAAGACCCGACATATGCTTTGCGGTTGGAATGGTGAGAAGATACCAATCCAATCCAGGTCAAGCACATTGGAAAGCCGTTAAGAGAATACTAAGGTATCTAAAGGGAACTGCTGATTATATACTGAGATATCAAGGAAAGGATCTGCGACTCGAAGGCTATTTAGACACAAGTTGAGAAGGAGATTTAGATGAAAGGAAATCTACCTCTATTTTTGTTTTTGTTTCTGAATAATGGCACCATGTGTTGGTGCGGCAAGAAACAAAAGTGTATAGCCTTGTCCACTATGGGAGCTAAGTTCGTGGCATTATCAGCAGTGGTACAAGAAGCAGTTTGGCTTAAGAGATTTTTGGATCATTTAGGTGTTATTGAGAAAGCTGTAAATCCATTATTGGTTAATTGTGATAGTCAAGCAGCTATAGCGTACACCAAAGATCCAAAGTATCATGGCAAGACCAAACATATAGATACCAAGTATAACTTTGTCAAAGATATAGTTGCACGAATGGATGTGAACTTACGGTACATATTTACGCATAGAATGGTTGCAGATCCTATGACAAAGCGAACACCTAGAGATGTGTTTTTGTGGTCATGAGAAATCTCTAGGATTGCGTAGAGTCGATGTCTTGGATATTTTGATTTCCCGAGTTATTCACATTTATGAAATTGTGTTTTTCATCATTAATGCCTATGAATCTTTGTTTGATCTTTATGCATCTTAATGCTCGGTGCATTATATTGAGTTGAGAAAGTATGTCGACGAGATAAGAGATTAGCCCACTCACACGGGTAATCGCCTCTATTTACTTGTGTGATAAATAGAGATGAGACGGTTTTTAAGCTTATTATCTAGGTGATAATCGAGAGCTCGGGCTTAAAATATATATGTCGCCTTAACTAAGTGTTAAGATGAGGACATGATAAATACTATGTCCGAAAGTAAAATAACCCACATATTTTACTTTATATGTCTAAGATGCCAGATGTGAGTTCGATGAATTATGTGAATGAGTAGATACGTGAACTCAAGTTAGACATTGGGTATGTCCGAACTATCATCTGTACGGTATTGATTGTGTAGACATACGCTCCATGGGAAAGGAGTTAATACCGTAATACGCTTTTCATACTGCGTATGCATGAGACGACCAATAAGAGTGGCAAAAGTTTGATCTCAATTTTTATGCCGTGTGAGACTCTTGAGGAAAATAAGTTCCTCATTTTTAGTCCCCTCATGACTCTTACTTATTCTCAAGATTTCTATTTAGTGTTTGCTATCTTAGGATGTTGCCAATGGCCATGAGTTGATTCGATCTAATGGGACATTTCTAGAAAAGCAAGCTGGACCGAAATTGAGAGTTTGAAGGAAAGAGGAAGATCGATTTTGGAGAATCACATTGTAGTATTGTATTCACTGGTCGACCAATTATGACTGTCTTTGGGATAATCATAATTGTGAATGCAATAAATATACCATTGTTAAAAGAGATCAAGAGAGATATAAATGTGATCGATCGATCTAGGGTACTACATACTAAATCTACTCAGAGTTTGACGCCCATTATGAGCTGCTATATATTCCTAACAGATGTATGGCAACGAGCTCTCAAAGTATCTTTGGTCGCACGGACTATTCACCAGTATGAATGTTGCAATGAGAAAAAGGACTGCGTTCGGCCCATCGTGTCGAGTGGGAGATGTATTTAATGGATTCTTCTTTGATGAGCTAGAGTAAGGCTTGTCCGCCCATGTTGGTTTTGGACCACCATGTGCGAGTGGGAGATGATGGATTTTTCTTTTTGTTGGGCCTATTTTGGCCTAATGGGCCTAGAGGCCCGGCCCATGGGTTTAGGGCCCATGGAAGAGAGAGGTATAAAAAGAAAAAAAAGAAAAGTGAAAAGGAGGTTTTTTCTTTTACGGTTATTTGTTTTTTCCTTTGGATGTACGACGCTCTCTCCTCCCTCTTGAAGAACAGTAACGTCTTTCCCTCCTCGAATTGCAACGCCGGGTGTTTAGTCTATGGAAATAAGGTGTGTTCGTCCCTGTGATGCACTTTTGATCGGTGATTCGTGATTGGGTGTTGAAATCTTCTTCCGCTGCGTTTCTCCTCTTTTTGGGATCGTTTTTGTGTCGAAACGATCGTTTTGGGAATCCTGTTTCCCGAATCCAAACCCTTCAGAGAGGAACACCGAGTCGATGAACTTGTTGCTGCACACGCTTTGCAAGGAGCGTCGAGTCGAGCAGGCGCACGCGATTATGCTGCAGCTCAAGCCTCACGTTTTGCCCGATGCGCACACGTTCAATATCCTGATCTTCGGTTGGTGCAAGATTAACCGGGTCGACGAGGCGCAGTGGACTATCCAGGAAATGAAGGGCCACGGGGTTCGGCCCTGTGTCATTAGCTACTCGACGATCGTGCAGTTCTATTGCCGTCAGGGCAATTACAATAAGGTCTATCAACTGTTTGACGAAATGCGGGACGAGGGGTCCCCGCCGAATGTGGTCACTTACACCACGGTCATGCATTATTTGGCGAAGTCGGAGGAGTTCGATGAAGCGCTGCAGTTGGCCAAGAGGATGAAATTGGACGGGTGTGAGCTGGATACGCCCTTCTACAATTGCTTGATCCATGTGCTTGCAAGAGCTGGGCGAGTTCATGATGCGGTCGACGTTTTTGAGGTGGAGATGCCTGCTCGTGGCTTGAGACCAAACACGTCTACCTACAATACCATGATTTCAATGTTCTGTCACCACGGTCAAGTTCAGAAGGCGATGGATCTCCTCCAAGAAATGGAAGAGTCAAATTTTGTGAAACCTGACGTTCAGACGTACTATCCCTTGCTGAAGTCTTGCTTTAAATCTGGAAAAACTGATGGCTTTTTGAGCAGACTGTTGGATGACATGGTCAACAAGCATCACCTCAGTTTGGATGTCTCAGCATACACACTTCTAATTCATGGGTTATGCAGAGCGGACAAAGCTGATTGGGCTTACCTTCTGTTTGATGAGATGGTTGGTCAAGAAATAACTCCAAGGTATCAGACATGTCGTTTGATGCTGGATGAAGTGAGACAGAAGAACATGTATGATGCCGCTGAGAGGATTGAGGATTTCATGAAGAAATTATGAGCACAAGGTAAAATCTGTATAAGCTGACATCTAGTTTGATATGGCCTGGATGTTACAATGAACAAGTAGCTGCAGCCCTCAATATTTGTGATCCTGCTTTTTTGAATAGTTGCCATTACTCTGAAGCTTCAAAATGGACAATGTTGTGAATCATGAATTAGAGTCCAGCACATTATTGAAAGCAAGGGTCCAGCTTGGTGAGATGACAAGTGCTTTTTAGTGCGTAAGATGGTTGGATGGACTTTGGTTTGGACTAAAGCAGTCTGAAATCAACGAATGCACTCAAGGAAGGTTTCTGAAATATGCACGGCAAATTCAGAATATGGGTAGTGTGAATATCCTTGTTACACATCTTCAAGGTGTTGGAATGGTTCGTGTGTGAAACTCGATGGTCTCTTTAATTACACTCTAAAGGCATTATGTTTACTTACTAGGAGCTTGAGTCCTCCATGAATACTAAGTATATTATAGTTAGAGTCCAACTATATCTATATAAAACCTTGGTCAATATGTTAATCAGACAGAGCTCTCCTTTTGTGTTCATAGAGTGGTTGTTTCTGTCACTGATGTGAATCTAACTTAAAGAGCATCTTTGGAGCTTCATTTGTGTCCTTCTTTCTTCCTTATAAGATTGTAGAAAGAGGCCAACAAGGTCATCTTTGTGAATTTCAAATTCGTTGCAGCCTAGAAGCAAAGAGAGTTTGAGTTAAATGACTGACAATTGCCTTGATCAGCTTGAATTGAGGAAATTCCCTTGCCTATTGTTGCTTTACTGGCAAGTGAATCCAACCACTTATGGATGCGATTTTTATTTTTATAGATTTGAATGCCAAAATGATGTGCCACAGTAGAACGGTGAAGATAGAGATTATTGGATTTTGCTTCAATTCTTAAAAGTAGGATTCATGTGGAGAATGTTGCCGGTGCTGGTGGCAGGATATGAATTTCTGATCGATGTAAAAGCATTTATCACTTCAGTTATTTTGATCCCAACTTCTCTATGCTCTCTTCATGTCTTCCCCATTGGTCAACACGCACACCCTGCTTGACTGATGAACGTGCTCTTTCTTTAAGGTTTGACAACCTGATTTTACCCTAACGAGATTGCCTTCTGCTGCACCAGGCGCTGGAAGCCTTATTTTGATACCGACATTATTAACCAGAAAGTTGCTCAACGGTCGCAGTCTGTTAGGACAGCATAGGACAACCATGACTGGTGAGTATTATGGACAGCCAGAGGGCAGAATTGACATTCTGCCCGTGGCAACAAAAAATCCATCATCAATGGAGTTTCCGGCAGACCGAGTGCTACAAACAACGACGCCGTTTGCTCACCATCTTGTCTTTTGCGAATGAATTCACCAAAAATCCTGAATGAAGGGGATTGCGATGGACGCTTGATGCGACATCATGCCATGCAAGTGCTTGAAGAAGACAAACACATGGGACTCAGATAGTAGCTGAGCCAAGAAATAGTGTAGATAAGAGTTTAGAGCCAAGAAAATGTGTATTGTGTTGTTCATATCACTTAAAATGATGATGTGATATTTTCACTTGATAGTAAATGATTAATTGATATGTCCTTTTGAATCGAAATGCTTAGTCGGTGTAATGGTGGAACAACAGTCGACTGTTGAGCTGAAGCCTCGATGGGGATTTTGGCGACATGATAGGAAGTGCTTTTGTACTAATTAAACCAAGGATTTGATTATCATTGTCATTAACATTGGCTTTAGTCAAATTGAAGTTCTAAGATAAGGAGGCAGATCATATTAAGATGGGACAGATTAGTTGCGACGTATTTTCTCAGGACACGTATTTTGTATGAATTTTGACAGTAAATGAACCGTGTCAACTAAGTTTCCCAAGCTCGGTTTCACTATGACACCAGGCAACCGGAACGAAGAAACTCTCGCATGGGTGGGCAGATAGCACCCCTCACCTCGAGCTGGATTTGAATTGTTCTCTCTTCTTCCATTGTCTCTGCTGACTCTTGTGGTCCCGGTGCTGCCGCACCCCTAGCCACTACGCCATGTTGCCGGTCAATTTGCTACTTGCTCAAGTGAAAAATTGGCAAGATCATGAATGAATGATTTAGTCGGCAGCGTCATTGTGGTCGGGTAAAACATGGAACTACTTTAACCGAGAAGATTGCATTTTGAGCATGCACTCACGGAGTCCTCGAGAACATCAGTAAGATTCTTTTGAGAAGTTGCTTCACTTCATTGGATTCGTGGTCGAAAGTAAGAACAATCAGCTGTTTTGGTTAGGACTGGGTGAATTCACTGGAACTATTAAGAAAACCTCTTACTACATTTGGAAATTGACAAAACCATCTATTATATTTGATGAGTTGATAAATGCATATGTTATTTTCATGCGACATCAATTTGAACGAGTGCTAAGCAGTAGGACTTCAAAAGACTGGGGGAACCTTGACTAAGGGTGAATAAGTCAAATGAAACAAGAAGTTTGTGATGATTTGAAGGTACCAATTGGTGAGCAGCTCAATAAAATCCTAATTGCTTTTGTGCTTGTAATGAACCTACGGAAGGCAATTAGATTGGGCGATTAGAAGGTCGGAGCGCATGATCGTCACCTGCTTAAATAATTAAAGACCCGGATTTTCTGTTGATCATCAATTCAAAGAATACGATGACAAAGGGTGTTTTGGCGCGATCGTGAACATGAAGTCAAAGAGGCCAAAAGCAGAAAAAATAAAAAGGATAGGCAGGGTAAGAAACGATCATGTTGTGTGCCAAGCGTGTTGCACACATCGGGCCAATAGCTACTTTATTGTATTATGATATTCAATAATTGAGATTTTCCAAGATCCGTCGAAGGTCGGCAGCCACCTCTCGAAAACAAAGGAACCCGCAAGAATCGATGTCCTCCTCACGGTTGGAATTTTTCTTCCCCACCAGCCCTTTAGGCTTTGCTCTGTAGGGAAGCCCCCACTCAAGGGCAGTACTTTTATGATTTCATGTTTCGAAAACACACATACGCACAAAACAAAGAGACGCTATACGCATCGCCCCGCATCGCCCCCGTCGTCTAAGCCCCCCTCCCGTGCCCGGCTTCTCGTCTTGTCGCCTGTCATTTCCAATCTCTCGCAGCTCGATCACCATGGGTACGACCTCGTTCTCTCTGTCTCTCTGTCTCTCGCTATAGTCTGTTCGATCTCGCGTATAAGCAGAAAATACTAGGTACAACAGATCTGTTAAGGTCAGCGAAAAGGCAGTCCAAAGCACGACACCTGTACCCAGGGGTTTCTTCATTTTTGGTCAAAATTTTTGAGATTTTTCTCTCTGTCTCTCTCCTCTCCATCCGTTAATTTTTCCTGTGCGCGCGGGACTTGCTTGTTCCTCATCTTCTCTGTTACTTTTTCCCATCTAGCGTGCATGACCGCACGCCCAAAGCTCCAGCAGCCATGGCTTCCGCGAGCTTGAGCTCAAGTGGCACCATCGCAGCAAGATGTCGCAGCTCCGGTGGCCATGGCTGTGAACTCAAGATGTGGCAACCATGGTCGCTCGAGATCTTTTGCCTCGAATCCTATAAAATTGACTACATTAATGTACATATTTAATTGTCGAATGCCTTTCTGATTTCATCATTTTTTTCCTCTTTTTTTTATGTCTACCTTTATAATTCGGGAGGATAAGATTGACTTGAGTTCGTGAAACATTATAATAGGACATTAGAATTATTAGGGATTTGAATATAGTGATACCCATGTTGAAATGATTCAAGTGTCATTACTTAATTGACCAATTTATCAAATAACATATGTATTCTCCTTGATTTTAAGTTTAGTATCAACTTGCCGAGAACCATAAGATGCTACCTTTGGAGGAAAAAAAGTCCCAAAAATAGAAATTGTCTTCAAACATATATGCATTGAGTAAATATCAAGTTTTTGTAAGAACACTGGGATGATGCACGTTTTTTAAATTGTTGTTGACTGTTCTTAACTTGAATAGAATGGACAAGTAGATTTAGGATGTGTTTGTTTAATAGAAAATGAATTATTCAGAAATCATTCTCTTAATAATGATCGCTTGTAACAGTTGTGAAAAACGAATTAATGAAAAATATTTTTATCGTCTATAAAATTACTTAAACATAAATTATTGTTACTAATGAAAACATTTTTTATTGATCAATTATTTTAAATGATACAAGTGACAAAACATTCATTTTCTACGGAATAAACAAAACCACCTTGTGTGCTCAAATTAATTTTAAGTTTCTAATTCAACATCAATAGTTTCCACAACATAGTAAAAAAACCCAGATTAGGTGGATATATACTTTTAAGCATAAGCTGCGATTCTTTAACTCTAGCATAATCTTCTCATAATTCGCCCGAAAAAAAGGTTTTACACGTTATACTTCGATCAAACATGGTTGAGGCTTGTCGAAGATGATTTGGGGAAGAGAGGGACACGAGCAACAGCAGACCTGAAAAGGGGCAAGCGGGGGCCCTCGCCTTGTATCGACCACTCGATTCCTTATAGTCGTAGGCAGCTCTGAGCAGAATCTGGAGCATTGATTCCCTTTCAGGACTATTTCCACCCTAAATAAAGTCGACGCATCACTATCGAGAGGAGTACCAAGAACATTATGGTCATCCTAGAACTCGCAATTTTCTGGGATAGCTCATCGGATATCATATTCTAAGCAACATCTTGGGGTTGGAGACAGATAATTTATCATTACCAGATCCGATACTCCAGCAAAACGTTCCCATAATGAAGAAATGAGATGTTCATCATGTCGAGACTCTGGCGTTAGAGGCGAGAAAATGGCGTTAGAGGCGAGAAAAAGGAACTAAGAAGATTCATCAGAAAGAAAGGGAAAGGACCACCCAACCTAAATACTTTGATAGATTATTCTCCATCAGCCTTTTGCGATTCAATCCCGTCATGCGCCTGGAAAAAAAACCCCATTTTTCTAGAAATCTCTCCGCTTCATACCATTCTCCCTTTGCCTTTTCAAATTCACCGCTCCCTTTATCCCTATGGTTCTGTGGTGGCCATTTGTTCTTGTGCAATGCGAGTGTCTTGCACCTTTCATCATCGGTACCTTGAGGATTAGAAAGATCAAATTGGACCCCCTCCACTTTTGTTATGAGAGTGCCATCACATATGAAGCCACCTATGAACAAAGACCGAGAAAAGTGCGCCCGCCAAAGGTGAGATCGTATTTTCCGGCCTTTGATAGCGAGATCCACCGGGATTAGTCACTTAGAGCTGATCCTCATCTAGACGACAATTTGGAAAAGCTTCAATTCATATCTGACCGAAGCGAGTAGCCAAGTATCTTCGCATATCTCAATCAAGAATATCAAGGTTTGCATGTTATGATGATATTTTGGAATATAGCATGGAAAGTTTTTAATATCGTTGAGGTTTGCATGTTATGATGATATTATGGGACTTAGCACGGAAACATCTTAATCTTTTGCAAGGGGTTTGATTTCCATTATTTCCACAAAGCATGTAGCAAAGTATATTCGCACGTCACAACCATAACACAAGAATTTCGATGATTTATGTGTCGCGTGAGAGTTTTATAATGACATTAAAAGAAATAGTGAAGAAGCATCTAAATCATTTATGAAAGATTTGATTTGCATTATTTCCTTAACATAATGTGGATAGGTGATGAAACACTTGATGATCATGAATGCTGGGATGGCTATCATTCAGTCCTGTTGAGATTCTCGAGGTAGGTTTATTAAGTTTGGTTTCTGTCTCTCAACAGACAAAAGGTAGGGAAAAAGAAAAAAGTTGAGGTCGAAATGAACATAAGCTCTTTTGATGTAGTGGTTGTGAAAGCATTTCTCTTTTCCCATCTCTGTGAAAAACAAGTAAATTGCTCATGCCACTCACCAAGTCAATTAAGGTTCTTCTTCCTTTTCTGCTGCTTCTTTTGGCCCTTGATTCCTTGGTTGTCCGCCACCTTCTAGTCCTTTTTCTAGGAAGCAATTGGTTTAATTGTGATTGTCCCAATGTTATTTATGAGAACCTAGTTCAAGTTGTACGACTAAAAATCGTTAGCTTTACCCATGTTTGCAAACTGTATCGGATACGGAATTGTATGGATGTTTGTGTTCGCTTTTGGTTGACGGTTGTGGGATATGAACTGGCTAATCCTGTCGCTTTAATCGATGTTTGCAAATTGTACTGGAGACGAAATCATTCATGTTCACTTTAGGTTGACGGTCGTGAGATATGAAGGCTGCGCATGGTAACTTTCCCCAGTCCAAAAATTTATACTCTTTTGTTCCCCGAAATAAAAAAAGAATAAAAATTCGTTCCGTAATGTCAAGTTATTTTTTTGTTCCCGAGAACAAAAAGTTAGCCCAATAATGATTTTGAAATAGAAATGAGAAGTAAATAAAGTTGTTTTTTTGTTCCCGGTAATAAGTTTAAAAAATAAGTGAATTTTTTTTTCTTTTTATTCTTCTCTTGTTGCTGCCATTGACCGCTACTGACCGCCTGCCGACCGCTGCCGGACGTCACCGCCGGACGCCACCACTCGCTGGCGGCGACGTGCGGTGGCGAGCGGCGGTCAGCCGGCGGCAGCGGCATCCGGTAGCGGTCGGCCGGCAAAAATAAAAAATAAATAAATATAAAAAAGAAACTATTTTTTACTAAATACATTTCTATT
Source organism: Eucalyptus erythrocorys (assembly GCA_014182555.1). NCBI lineage: Eukaryota > Viridiplantae > Streptophyta > Magnoliopsida > Myrtales > Myrtaceae > Eucalyptus > Eucalyptus erythrocorys. Next base: position 58,926,499 of record CM024604.1, on the reverse strand, counting down.
CTTTTTCTATTTCTAGAGTAAAAATTTTGTGTAGTTACCAAATGGGTTTTTCTATATAGAAATTGTTTCCCAGAATAGAAATAGAAAAGAAGCATTTCTGAAAAAAAAAAAAAAAAAAAAAAAAAAACTCTTCCCTAATTAAAAAGTGTTACCATTCGCAACCGAATTGGTCGGTCCGGTTTGGTTTCTAACACATTGAGCTTTTATGTAACAAGCCCGGAAGGGGTTGCTTGGGGCAGCAAGAACCAGGCCCATATTCATGGGACCGTGATTCACTTTCCCGCTCTTTTAAATGAAGATCGAGCCCAGCCCACTGAACTTTGTATTTTAAGAAGAGACTGCACAATGTAGGTCTTGTTTTTGTTTTATTAGGCTTAATTGAAGATCCAGCCCAGCCCACTGAAATTTTTATTTGAGAAGAGACTGCATAACGCAGGTTTTGTCCTCTTTTTTTTTTTTTTTTTTTGATTGTAGCTTTAGCAATGACCGGTGCTCCCGCTCGTTTTAAGAACAATGTGACAGCCATGGCGATATCAAAAGCTTTCTAACCATGATACTCTTGGAATAAAACTGAATTCGACCTATTTCATGGAATTTGAAATCTTATCATTCATCGGGTTCGGATCCAACAAGTACCAGGATTTCCTAATGCATGGAAGCATGGTATGTGAAGCCTCAAACCAAAGAAGCTCTTATCCTAACTTGTTCGTAAAGCCTCAATGCACAGGTACAGTTGTAGAACACTTCCTACTAAGACGTCTCAAGATCGATTTGTCAATCTGCGTCACCGCTGCCAACTCCTTGTGTTTGCCTAAGAGGCATAGACCCGTGTGACTCTATAATGAGCTGATATGATTGGGATTAGAGAAAATTAACCATACCCGGTGGAGCAGTGGTCGGGATGTGATCGGGAGGGTCACGCATTTCCACACAGAGTGAACTATGAATCACTTACCAATTAGTGATCGACATGATATAGGATAAAATTCATAGTATTAAATAGATAGTTACACGTCTTGATAAACATATCGTTAATTTGACCTTTTAAAATAATCATGAGAAAACGACTTCAATAAGGGATAAATTAGTTAGATAAGATAATTGATTAGGCATTCTCTCTGTCTCTCTTGAAAACTTAACTGGGGTTTTTTAAAGGGAAACTTGCTAATTAAAACATGACATTTGTGTACCCAAAAGAAAGTAGAGATCTCACCAATACCATGTCTAATCAATTAAATTCTCTTGACGTAAATAGATCTAAAGCAACCTTTTCAGTGGGCCCGTGCGGTCACTGAGCCTGGTTTCTGAAAACGGTTATGGACGCCAGACCAGCCACAAACAAAAGACGAAACGAAAGAAAAGTAAAAGAAAACAATCACCATTGCCATAATCTTAGTCATTAGCCTACCAACTCCATCGCTATCCCACCCTAAGACGGAACTCTATTTTATAGTATTATCATTATTATGTACCAAAGCAATACAATAAAACAGGCCAGAATCTCGAACGCCGCTGCCCCTCAAGAACACGGACGCGTAAATGATGGGGCCTTATGTTTTCATTTTGAGATTCAAATCTGGGGAGAGAGATGATGAAGACAGGGCATCGCCATAATCTTTTAGTTAGCAACCTACCAACTCCATCGGTATCCCACCCCAAGACGGAACGTCATCTATTTTATAGTATTATCATCATTATTTTTCCAAAGCAATACAGTAAAACAGGCCAGAATCTCGATCGCCGCTGCCGGTACCAAGAACATTATGGTCATCCTAGAACTCAGCGAATTTTCTGGGATATCTCATGGGATTCCTTATTCTAAGCAACATCTTGGGGATTGGAGACAGATAATTTGTCTGTAAACCTGGACAGAGAGATGATGAAGGGAGAGCACGTGGTTCTTCGTGGTACGTGGGTTGGTGGACGATAAAGCGAGCTTTTCAGTGGGACTGCACGGTCACTGAGCCTGGTTTCTTTGAATGGTTTAAATAGACGCCAGAGCAGCTAGACACAAAAGTCGAAACGAAAGAAAAATAAAACAATCGCCGTCGCCGTTATGTTTTCCCCCTAAGACGGAAAGTCATCTAGTTTATAGTCTTAACATCATTTTGTTACCAAAGCAATACAGTAAAACAGGCCAGAATCTCCACCGCCGCTGCCCCTCAAAAACACCGAGCTCTATTCACTCCGGAAGAGCGAGCCTGTCGCCATTTCTTTTGGTAAACCTTCTTCATCTTTGCCGCTTTCCTTTTCTTCCTTCTGTTGCCTAGTATTACTTCGCCACGGAGGCGTTCTAGGGTACGCACTTCGCTGTTTTTCGATTCTTAAATGGCGACATTATAGCGACATTATGAAAGACGTGGGATAATTACATCATCAAATTCTGGACTTTCATTATTTTGTTACACATGAAGCGTCATTTTTAAATTTTCAATTTATATAATTAAGCTCATGATCTTTAGTTTAATATACAATATCAAACCTAAAGTTCTAATAGACACCTGATGAACCATGTCTATTGAGTTTCCTAAGTTCGGTATCAGGTACAACTTCAAGCAAGCGGAATGATCTCACACGTTGATATGATTAGGGTGTGGTTCATATTCTCTATCGATAGGAAAACACATGGGTTCAAGGCCACCCCCGCAAGAGTCGCGAGGGTAATGCTCGCGAGTTGCCAGAGGGTTTTAATAATTTGAGTTTATATTTTATTGGTAATTTGAGCTTGAATCCATAAATAGTTACCGATTATATATAATCTCTTTCTCCAATAATTGAGTGATGTAATAAAATGTGCGATGTGCTAATTAAGTGGAATCTTCTGCCAGACGAGGGTAAAACCTCGTATCTCGGTTTCTTTTCCTCGCTCTTATTCTATATGCTTTTGTAATTGTGCGCCGAATTCCAACAGACTTGACATCTCGAGGTCCCCATGTTGCCTTACCTCTAGCCGCCCGGCCGTGCTGCTGGTCAATTCACCACTTGCACAAGCGGAAAAATTGGACGATACCATCATCAATGATGGACAGAATTGGAAAATACTTTTAATAATTCGATTCCCTTTATACTTTCTGTGGCAGCACCTGCAAGGCATGGCCAAAAGTTTTGTGCATCTCTAGTTTAGAACAAAGTTGTTTTTTCTTGTGACGAAGTTTGTGTTAATCAGTGCATCTTTCTATCCATGTATGAGAAAGATAATAAGCACCAAAGGCTCAAATCAGTGGTGCTTTAAGATCAATTGGACTCTTTTTAATTAATTTATTTTGTCTGTTTGACACTGCTTGCTCACATGGAATTTGACTTTATAATATATGATAAGTAGCTTTTAATGGATGGAGTTTTTTGTCACGTGGCAATGAATTGCACACTGCACTCGGGATTTCGTTTGTTTGGCAAAAATGGATGGTTGAAAAGATATTTTCTTTAAAATGATTGATTGTATCGCTTAACATAATCGGTCAATGAAAAAAAATTTCATCATTATTGCGATAAAGCGAGTGATCGAACAATAATATAGACGGAAGAAGAAAATAAATCAGATACGGATTTACGTGGTTCAGTCGTAAAGACCTACGTCCACGGGGAGAGCAGTGGCGAATTTCACTATAGATCAAGCAATATAAGGAGATTACACACTCGAGTTACTCAAACACTCTTTTGATATTTCTCAAATCCCAATTTATCCCAAACCTAAACTCACAACACAAAGTTACTATGCGTTTAAGTTCAAAGTTTAATGTGTACGTGCGCCTGGTTCGCGTACATACGGATTTGCAAAACTCGCGGCTCTTCGAAAGCGCATGGACGTGCGACTCCTTTCTTCGTATAAGCTGCAGCGGCTTCTTACGAAAAGGCTTCGATGGCTTCATCATTCTCTCGGCATGTCCGTGCAACGACCAAGAAGCAAAAAAAAACCCTCACTGTCGGCGTCCTTTTATATGTGTGCGCCCAAGGTCAAAAGCACTTTCCTTTTTCATTCTTCACGGGCAGGGCTTCTCCCTTGGGCAGCATCTTCCTTAAATAAAAAAAGAAGACCTTCAATTGTTTCTTTACGTGTGTCCTGACCTCGGCCTACCACGTTCTATTTGTCTTATTCGCACGCACGTACTTCATCTACACGCGTTTCGGATTCCGCAAGCAATTAAAGAAAAACTTTGCTTCAATTTATTTTATATTTATGCTACTTGGGAAATTTTAACGAAAAATTCGGTTTAATAAATTATTATCAGAATTCAAATTCGAGACAGAATTTAACAATCGTCAATAATTTCTATCCAAATAATTTCATGAATGATGAAAATATTTTTCGTTAATTTATTTTTATAAGAGATATAAATAATTATTTTTAGAATTTTTTTTCAAATAATTTATTTTTCGAAAAAAAAATGGAGTCTTAGTTTGTGTATTAGTTAAAAATCTCAATTATCCATGAAAAAACCATTTGATGTATATCAAGTGTGTAGAGGGCTTACCTTCGACTTTCCCTTGTGATTTCCGCAATCCCCTGCAATTCCCCCATCGCAGCATTCAAGTTTTGAGTAATCACTGTCGTGGTGATTGCGGTCGACAGGCTACCACCCCCAGGTCGTGATCCAGACGGCCGTCTATACAGGGTGAGATCCAGATCAAGATCCAATCTTCTCGACATTCTATTGCGATGGTTGCTCGAGATCACCATGACTATCATGGCGATAGCCGTGATTAGTGACATATTATTTCCTGTCTACTTTTTAATTGTTTTTATTATATCCATTGTAAATGTCTAGTCTTTCACCAAACAAAACACAATATACAACAAATCCCCATGTGATGGACACGGCGTTCCGGAACCAGCGGGCTCCAACATAGTCCCAATTCAACTAAAAGCAGCGGCTCGGAGCATCGGTCTTCGCTATCGGATTTCGTTTCGCCCAAGGCAGAGGAGAAAAAGAGAAATGCTGACTCGTCGACTCACGTGACCCGACCCGGGCGAGCTCACCCATTCGACTCGCTACTTGTTTTTCTCAAACCACTCTCACGGCTCACTCCAACCTCTGCACTGCTTGTTTTTCTCGTTCTTCTCTCGCTATCCATTTCCAGAACGAATCATCGTTCTGACTCGCTATTTAAAGCAACCTTTAACGTCCCTCATCCTATTGTCTCAACCACTCTCAACTCCCTTTCGTCTCTGCATGCTTTTCTCCTTCTCATCTCGCTAGCCATTTCCAAAGCTCTCGTCGCGCACCGCTTGCCATGGGTACGATCTCTCTCTCTCTCTCGATCGAGTTCTCCTCCTTCGATTTGGTCCGATGCTGATGCGTTTTGTGTGTATCTGTCTTCGCAGGGAAGGTCAAGATCGGAATCAACGGTCAGTAGAGTCTCTCGATCGTGCGCTTTGGAGATCGACTAGACATCTCTCCATTTCTGCAGCTAATCTTGAGGCGCTCTTGGCTTGATCTTTACTTTTTTACCTTGTTCCAGGTTTCGGAAGGGTCGGTCGCGAGGGTCGCGCTCCAGAGGGACGATGTCGAGCTCGTCGCCATCAACGACCCCTTCATCACCACCGACTACATGGTACGTCGACCCCTCCCTTCTTCCTCTGATCCGATAGCGGGCTTTCTTTCGGCGTAGAACCGATTCGTTGACTTTTTTTGCGGGACGCGGCGAATGCGCAGACGTACATGTTCAAGTACGACAGTGTCCACGGACAGTGGAAGCACCACGAGCTCAAGGTCAAGGACTCCAAGACGCTTCTCTTCGGCGAGAAGGCGGTCACCGTTTTCGGCATCAGGTTGGTTTAGCCGTTTCTCGCTCTTCTTTTCTCTTTCGGCTCGATCTTCTTCCGATTTTTACTCTAAGAGACGGTGTGAAATGGGACCTGGTGTGATGATTCGAAAAAATAATCTACAGGAACCCCGAGGAGATTCCGTGGGGCGAGACTGGAGCTGAGTTCATCGTGGAACCTACCGGTGTCTCCACCGACAAGGAAAAGGCCGCTGCTCACTTGAAGGTTCGTTTGTCTAGATGCCCTTCTGTTCCGTTTATTTATGCCTCTTATCTGGGACAGATGAAAGATCGATTGGATTGACTTCCTCTGCCCGTCGTTCTAGTTGGTTTATCGTTAGACCTAGGGAAGATTCCCGTAATTCGTCAAAAAGTGACTTGAATCTTCATTGCTGACGTGGTACCCGTCGTTCTAGTTGGTATATCGTTAGATCTAGGGAAGATTCCCGTTATTCGTCAAAAAGTGACTTGATTCTTTATTGCTGACGTGATATTTCCATGTTTGGTAATCATCATTTTCCAGAAACAATTTTTGAGCAAAAAATAGGAGATTGATAATTGTACAAAATTTCTGATTCTGAAATAGAAAAATAACAGAAACGCATTTTGTAATTACATAAAATTTTATTCAATTTTTTTTTTTCAATTACCTTTTTAGATGAGTGTAAATTTGATATTGAATTCTCATGAACCACTCACCAATATAATTGTCTTCTTATGAATGAAAAAAATTATATTATATTTTCAATTTCAAAAGAATTCGAATTTAGAATTTTATTAAAATTCTATCAAATCATAGAAATTCTATTGATTAATTATATTTATACTAAGTAATAAAAATATTAACTAATCAAATTTTTATTAAATAGTAAATAATATACTATAATATAAACTATAAATATAAATACTAAATACTAAATTAAAATACAAAATTAAATATGTATTTTATTAATAGCAAAATTTCAATTCCTACTTCAAATCACTCTTTTTAAAAAAAAAATAATTTTATTATTTTTTCCTTTTTTTTTTTTTACTTTTTCTTCTTTTCTTTTTTTCCTTTTTTTCCTTTCTTTCTCCCATTCTTCTTCTTCTTCTTCTTCTTCTCTTTTGCTGGGCGAGCGGCCTCTCCTAGATCTGGCAAGGCTGAGTTTGCCCAGTTGTCGGCGGGGCTTGACCTCACTAGGCCATCGCGAGGTCAATCTCACCTTGGTCGGGCGAAGCCGACCTCATGGTGCCCCGGCGAGGCCGAGCTCGCTCAGCCGCTCGACCAAACGCATTTCTATTCAAAATCTACTCTCGGGAGTAAAAGAACAGAAATAAGCATTGTTTGGCAAGTTGCCAAACAATGCCCTAAGATTCCATTGAAATTGCACCGTGTCATATGAGATGATTGACGAGGTATTTTATCCGTTTTTAGGGTGGTGCTAAAAAGGTTGTCATTTCCGCACCTAGCAAGGATGCGCCCATGTTTGTTGTGGGTGTGAACGAGAAGGAATACAAGCCGGAGCTCGACATTGTGTCCAAGGTTTGAAACATGAGTGATTGGTTTTTTAAGCATTCTTAATCGTTCCTGGGCAATGTGAAGTCCGTTTGTGAACTGACCGTATATTTGTATATTTCAGGTCATCGATGACAAGTTTGGCATCGTTGAGGGACTTATGACCCCTGTCCACTCCATTACTGGTGAACCGTTTTCCCTTTTACTCTTGTAAAGGAATTCAGTACATCTAATCAAATTAGAAAACTGAGATGGGTTGCTTCCTCATTTGTGATACAGCCACCCAGAAGACTGTTGATGGCCCATCGATGAATGACTGGAGAGTTGGAAGAGCTGCTTCCTTCAACATCATTCCCAGCAGCACTGGCGCTACAAAGGTACCTTGAACTGTAAAGTTTCCTGGTTACTGTTGTATTGTGACAGTGAATGCGCTCATTTTCATTTCTTCTGGGGTTGTTTGCCGCGGCTACATATTTTTGCATTATCTGGTGGAATTTTTGGCTACGAAATTCATTATCTTGTGTGTTGTTGTGCTTTGCGAAGCCCAAGTTGAATTTGCTAAGCATGTATCTGGTGCTTATAGACCGCGGGAAAGGTGCTCCCAGTCCTCGATGGTATGCTCACTGGAATGGCCTTCCGCGTTCTTACTGTTGATGTGCCAGTTGTGGATCTCACCGTCAGGCTTGAGAAGGAGGCATCTTATGATGAGATCAAAGCTGCCATTATGTGAGTTTGAAATAGTCTTTTGGTTTGTCTATTTATTAAGATATTTTGTTGCACAAGTGTTGTTGCACAAGTGGTTCTTAAGTCTACAATATGTTTACATGCTACTTGCCTATTCTCATTAAATTTATTGGCCCTTCTTAGGGCGGAGTCTGAGGGCAAACTGAATGGCATTTTGGGTTATGCTGAAGAAGATATGGTCTTTTTTCTTCTGCTCCTGCTCCTGCTCCTGCTTCTCCTCCTCTCCAAGTACTTTGTTGGTGAAAGCAGGTACGACGATATTCGGAATATAACGAACCATAACCTTAATTACTTTTTGAGTCTTGTTTGGTTGCTGAACCTTAATCTCTTGGCATATTTTTGTGCAGGTCAAGCATTTTTTATGCCGAGGCTGGAATTGCTCTGAGCAAGAACTTTGTGAAGCTGGTCTCATGGTACGACAATGAGTGGGGCTACAGGTAAATGTTCTTCTCCCCCTTGCAATTGCTCTCACTTTGCCATTGTTGCCAAAGCAGGCTTTCCTGCCCAAATGAAACCTTGTGGTGTTAATGGATGCATATGTGTAAAGGAACACTTGCCAAATGATATATATTTTCTGTTTTTGCAGTTCCCGTGTTGTTGACTTGATCGTCCACATGGCGTCCACCTGCGCTTGAATGGGAAACCCGTCTTATGATTAACCGAGGCCTTTTTGTTTGTGTTTGGGTGTACTTATATGCTCAACCATCATGATGTCGTTGCGAGTGTCTGCTCATGCTTTTGTTTAGGGTCTTTCGGCATGTAAGCCCATGGTATCCATGGTATTCCAGTATCCTCTCTCTTAGATATTTGGAGCAATAAAAGAACACAAATTGCCAACATCCCTTTTTATGGTGTCCTCTGGCTTGCTGAGGCTTTGCAATACTTAAATGGGATATTGTACTATGCACTCTCCTTTTCATTTCACTACAGCTTTTCGTCAACTGACGTGATAGGAAAATTGGCTGGACGGATGGATGTCTTAATTAAGTCATTCATCTTATATGGTTGTTCTTACTTCTTAAAACGTTGGATTTCAGACATAGCCTGATCGATCAAATTGTACGGGTAACACTCATCTTTCACAGGTCCCTTCCCATTAACTATTTGCTTGAGCCCATTTATACCCTAAGGTTTTTGATTAGCAATTTCCTGGGGACCAAGGATCATCATATATCATGCATATGTACTAATACTACCATGGGTTGCTTGGTTTCAATGAAATATGGAGGGGAATGCATAACTTGTTAGTTGTATCATCGGATGGAGTGTGATTCCCTAGATATGTAATTTGCAATTTGCCCGTGAGACAGATTCGATCCGTTAGTAAGTGTTGAGTTTGTGGAGCACATGTCGGGTCACGGTGTTTGTCGCTATTCTTTACCGTAACCAATCATTATTTCATGTGATGTAATGATTCAAACATCATCTAGCCCGACTTTTGCGGCCATCGCCATCGATAGGGGACTGGAAGGAGATACCACGCGAGCACACATGTTTCGAGCGGCGGCGATGACGACCGTGGCGAATCGGCCGATTACCCCCACATCCCCAACCCCCCCTCCTCTCCCTCTCTTCCCGACATCGCAAAATAATTCAAATTTGGCCCCCATATTTACCCAAAATTTGCGATCCTCACCACCTCCTTCACATGAATTCACAGTACAACATCGCGCGACTGTCCACCTCGTCGACTGCACGAGCGATTAGATTTCGCGCGACTTTTTCTCTTCAAAGGTCGTGAGAAAGCCCGTGATGCTCAGTGTTGGGTAATTAATCGGGCTGACTAATCACATGATGTTTCAAGCTTGCAACTTGCAAGTAAAAGTTTTGGATTCTTAAGTATGCAAAGTAAAATCTAGGTTCCAAAAATTAGGAAATTTATTTTGATGAGCAAGTTTTAGGGTTTCTGAACGGAATCTGAAATCGCTTATCCCTATGACAAAGTGTGTGTTGAGTGAAGCCATGATCACTGAGTTTTCTTTCCTAAATGCTAGACCAGCCAAAAATACAAAAGGAAAAGAAAAGAAACCAACCACTATCGCGATAATCACAAAGATGGAATGCCCAAAGCTATTTTTTAGTATTATCATATTCAATTATTGAGTTTGTCCAAGGCCTATAAAAAGTCGGAAAACCATATCTTAAACGGGCTAATTCATTGAAAACCTCTAAATTTCAAGTCTATTGTCAAATTTGCTCCAAACCTTTTTTTTTGTCTAAAAAAAAACCCCAAATTTCAGGTTTAGTCCCAAATTTGTGCCATTTTTTTTTTGTCTTAGAAAATACCTTAAACTTTAAGTTTAGTCACATATCTACGTTGAACTTTTCTTTTGCCTTAGAAAAAAATCTCAAACTTTAGGTTTAATCCCAAATTGACCCCAATCTAATTTTTTTTTTGTCAAAAAGAAAATCATCAATTTTTACTCTATTCCTAAATTTATCCTGTTAGCCCTCCATCCAAAAGTGACAGTTAGTCGTCCTTAATTTTTATATCCTAAAACAATTTCATTTTGAAAATAATCTTTCATGTCGTCTTGCAAATAAGTATTTAACCGATGTAGAAATGCCACATTCAGTTGAGATTGGATCATGGGGGTAGATTTGAGAATATATTAAAAGTTGGTGATCTTTTTTAGATAAAACAAAATTTGAGCCAAATTTGGGATTGGACCCAAATTTTAGAGTTATTTCTAAAACATAAGAAAAGTTAAGGGTAGATTTAGGAATATATCTAAAGTTTGGGTTTTTTATAGATAAAAAAAAGTTTGGGATAGATTTGAGACTGGACCTAAAATTTAAGGTTATTTAGGGAATTGGTCCCCTCGTAAACAAGACTCTATGGTCCGGGTAAAAAAAAAAAAGACTCATATGGGCTGTCATCATTTCTGTTGGTAATGCTACTGTGCTAGCAGTTTTACTTTTATTTTTTTAAATATGGTTTTATCCTATTCCTATTTACTAACCACCGTGTACTCTGTGCGTTGCGTGTAGATTTCGGAATCCTACTCACTCAACAAACGTCTCCACGCCCAAACCCCCTTGCCACTGGGCGTGGCGTAATTTTCCTTTTCTTCTATTTCCTTATTCCTTCGCCACGGGACGTTCTTGGTATATAGTGGTTGCTTGTCGTCAATTATGAAGGCAGAGGATGCCTTCATCTTTATCAAATATGTGCCTACAACAATGTTGATCAAATGTCCATGTTAATAAGACACTACTTGTACTGGTATGTGTATCTCCTCCCGACTTGCCACTCATGTCGGCATGACGTTGTGTAGAGTATTTTTGTTTTTTGTCTACAATGCGAGAGCAATTTGGTATGTTTTTCAATAGCATTAGCAACTTGATGCACTTACTCAGCTCCATAATGAACGCACTTTACCTTTATATATATAAGCACTCATTATAGAAATAGCATTAGCAACTTGATGCACTTACTCAGCTCCATAATGAACGCACTTTACCTTTATATATATATATATATTATCTCTTCATCTATGACTTTTGAAAAATGATTCTAGGCATTGGATGTATATTGTTTCTTAAGAAGGAAGGTAAGAATCGGATATCTTATTTACCTTGTTTGTCGTACTTGCAAATGGCTCTTTTTCACTTTCTTGACCTCACAATTCCAATTCTATGATTGGACTCTTCTCGTAACATCCCTTTAGCTCAATTAACGTGTTATTCTTGATACATCTACTTCACATATACATAACAATACTAGAATATTATTGGAAATTTCAAAATAAAGATATAACATTTATTTGTTTTCGGTTCTTCATTTCCAATTCAATTCTTATCCAATCAAGAATTGGATTTGTAGTCACGGGAACTTGAAACTTGACGAGTTCCTATAAACTGGTTTAGTCCTATTTCTAATTCTATCATGGACCCATGTTTACTGTCGCAACTTAACTCATCGAGGGAGAGTGAGTTAGATTTAGGTTGATAATGATCAAGGACACAGCCAGGATAAGCATTGATAGGAGGGGTGATCAAGGTGACTAGGTGGGTCGTTCTTGATCAGGCGGTTGCTAAGTGTGTCTTTCTTGATCCGGTAATTACTAGGACTAGGTGAATCACTAGACTAGGTGTGTGACCAGGTGAATCACGGGGTTAGGTGTCTCCTTGACAAGTGCAATCACTAGGACTAGGTGTGTCCTTCTTCAACGGGTTGTCCCCTTCTCTTCTTTAAGATGAGGTAAGATGTGAAAAGAGTGGGCCTATCCAATATTGTCTCGAATAAGAACGTATCGCCCTCGTCGCTCATCACCCCCCTTTATTGCCCACTTTCTGTCTATACCACTCCCAAGTCTCCCTCTCCCTCTCCCTCTCCCTCTCCCTCCCCCTGATAAAATATTAGGTGCGCCGGGCGCTCTTCTCCCCTCCCCCTCCACAGCTTCTCGTCGCTCAGCGGTTACCATGGGTACCATCTCTCTCTCTCTCTCTCTCTCTCTCTCTCTCTCTCTCTCTCGCTATAGTCTATTCAATCTCGAGCATTTATGCGGAATATATTAGGTAAAATAGATTTGCTGAAGTTAGAAAAAGACTGTCCCAAGCGCGGCACCTGCACCAACGAATTTCACGTTGCCTGAATCTTGAGATTTCCCTTGCTCTCCTCTCTCGCTCTCCGTTACTTTTTTCTGTGCGTGCGCATTTATTTTTTCCTCACCATTACTTTTCCCATCGAGCATGCATAACCACACGCCCGAAGCTCCAGCGGCCATGGCTTCTGCGAGCTTGAGCTCGAAGTGACACCATCGCAGCAAGATGTCAAAGCTTAGGTGACCATGGCCACTGCTAGCTCGAGTTCGAGCGAGAGCGCACGCAAGAGGAAAGAAGAAAAGCAAGTACTAAAGAGAAAGAAAGATGAGAGGGAGGAAAAGGAAGCGAGAGAGAAAAAAGAAAGAGAGAAGAAAAAGTAGAGAAAGAGTAACGTAACGGAGAGGACGGAAAGGGGGGAGGAAATCTCAAAATTTCCACTTTGAAAGGACTATCTTGATCTGTTCGTGTGAAATCTGTTTTACGCAATATTTTCTCATTATTATTTATGGGCCCGTTTATCTTAGATGTTGTTGTGCTTGGCTTAAGCTCCAGATGATTTCGCCGGAGGAAAGAAGCAACCTTGCGACAATGGTGATAGCAATGGAACTAACACCAGAAATCCAACTGTCCCTGGGTTGTTTACGGGTCACCCTGTCGTGGTCCAGAAAATGGCAACTTATAATGAAGAAAAAGCCGGCGCTCAGTAAGTTTTTTAAACAGTCTTTTGCTTCGTCCAATTAGGAAGATATTTCGTTGCACGTCATATACTTAAGTCTTCGTTATGTGTACGTTCTACGGGATACTTTTGTGCAGGTCAAGCATTTCGGATGACAAGGCTGGTGGCTCGAGGGAGGGCTCTCTGAACCTGTCCTGCTTCCCCTGTTGTTCTTGCGTTAATGTGATTATTCTCCCCTGTTATCTTACTTTGCCATTCACGTCAAAACAGGTTTTCTTGCCAGATTTAAATCCTAATGAATTTTCTGGTTTTGCAGTTCTCCCGTTGCTGCTGACTTCATCTTCCACAAGGCGTCGAGCTTTGCAGGAACCCCATCTTATGGAGTCCCTTCTGTTTGTCTGATGGAGCGTTTAGAGATACTTCTATGGTCAATAATCGGTCGGTCATTCTCAGCGTCTGCTCATGCTTTCGTTTAGGTGTCTTTTCCTAGGTTTTCTGGTGTTCATGCCCTATGATGTTCGAGGCAATTCAGGAGATGCCACATCCTTTTCTCTTTATCGGTCATTCTTAGCGTCTGCTCATGCTTTCGTTAAGGTGTCTTTTCCTAGGTTTTCTGGTGTTCATGCCCTATGATGTTCGAGGCAATTCAGGAGATGCCACATCCTTTTCTCTTTATTGCTGAGGTTTTTTAATACTAAAGTGTGGTCCCCTCTCTTTTTTACGTTACATCAGCTTTTCATCAACAGACATGACAAGAAAACGGTCGGATGAAATAGAACCATGTGAATTAGTAATCTGTACCTCTATGATGCTATAAGCACGGAGATATGACATATGAGGCCGAAATTACATGTGCAACGCTAAAGTAGGAGAGCAATGAATCTTTATTCATCATATATATGGCTAAAAGAAGACCAAAGAGGGGGAAAACATTGAAGGTTGAATAAAATATGCGTTCTTGGCAGGTTTACTGTGAAGAGGAAGGAGAATCCGGTTATTGGCACGATTGAAGTGAAAAGAAATTCATGAAGCACGATTGAAGTGAAAAAGAAATTCTTCACATGTGATTAAAGTGATGTGTTCTTGGCACGATTGAAGTGAAAAGAAATTCATGAAGCAAAAGGAGGAAAGAGCTCACAATGAAGTCCTCGGGGTGGTCCTCTGGGCAAATGTTCCCCCACTCACGAAGGAAAACACACGCGATTAGGGAAGCGAAACCCGAGGAAGCATGAAAGAGAGTATTACAAGACCCAGAAAATATTAGCGGACGAGTTCCACGCCACTACCAGGGCCACGCCCATGGCCACCGTCGGTCTCGTTCGGCCAGATCTAGTCAGCGTTTGGAGAATTAGATGGGGCTTTCGGTCTTTGGCTTTTGGTGATAACGTAGAGATTATGGTACAGCGATGCGATTGTAGTTGGTTCATTTTGTAACGACCGGGTTGAACTTAGTGCGAGAATGTACACTAACAAAGTATCCCCTCTCAGCAAAAAGGTAATATGAAACACAGTGAGAAACAAGCCCACGACCAAGATGTGTTATTTCTTAGGCAATATGTTGCAAACTAAAAAAGAAATGGACCGATTTTTTGTTCTTGGGAAATAGGCTATAAGGGGAAGGGGTAAGCATAATGGACTGCCTAGATTGGGAACCAACCAAACTGGACCGGACTGGCTAGTTTAGTTCGATTATTGGGGGCGTTGGTCCGGTTCTCGATTCCATAAAAATGGAACCAGTGATTTTCAATCCAATTCTCAATTCTTGGGAGAAATCGGAACGGACCAAATCGACACTATTTTTTAAAAGAAAAAAAAATTGATTTCTCAAAGCAATCAATCCTAAATTTGTAATAACTCTAGTATTTTTTAAATTTTAAATTTTCTTTTTTGCTAAGTGGCCGATTCTATAAGACTATACAAGAAACTGATCAACCTAGGGGGCCATTGTGGGATATGAATCAACGTAGAGCATAGGACTTTGCAATAAATGGATCCCATCTCTATATCATAAGCATGTTTGATTTCATCTTTTTCATGAACTACCCCTCTTGAGTGTGTCACTTTCGTAAATCATAAATATTATGCGATTCTTCTGCTTATGATAATCTTAACGCGTAAAGTTAAAATCACCCAATAAAACCAATCTTTTAAGTGGTCTACCCCGCCATCCTCATTGACGCGTCCACCCCCATTCCCTCCAACCTCCTCGTCCATCTTTCCACACGACGCCTCCATCACCTTCCTCCACTCGCTCTCTCCACCTTCGTCGCTACACATAGCGGTCCACCCCTCCATCTCCTTCACCAGCAGCTTGTGCAGCCGGTCACGGCAAGCATTCGCCGAATCAACTCACTGTTATACTGAATTAATAATAATAAAAAAAAAAAAACACACTGTTATGAGCTGCGAACGTAGCAAATCCGAAGCCGAATCAGAGAGAGCTGGAACTTCTTATCGCTTGGAGTCTACGAGTTACAGCAAGAACATTCCTCACCGTCTTGCGTTGGGAAACCACACCGGAGTAAGGCGGAGAAGGAACACAACGACATAGGCCGAAGAAGCAACGAGCTTTGGGGCAGAGAGAGAAGATGAGCGAGCGCCGGAGCAAGGGGGAGGAGCAACGTGCTTTGGGCCAGAGAGCGGAGATGACCCCGCCCCGAAGCAGGCTGGAGAAGCAACGCAACGTAGAGGGCGAATTCTCACCCTAAATTTTGAATTGAGAAGGAAAGAAAGGAGGGAAGGGAAGCTGTAGCGTAAGAGCATTCGTTCTTGAGAAAGGAGGAGAGAGAAAGCACCATTAATGTGTGCAGCCTACTCCAAAAAGGAGGAGAGGGAAAAAAGCAGCAAATGACAGCAAATTTTTATATAAAAAGGGAAAATAATATATTTTGTGCAGAAAAACTAGCGGAGCCACGCGTCACTTTCTCATTGGTCTGGGTGCACGCTGATTTTGCCCCTTCATTGTGAGCTCTTTCCTCCCTTTGCTTCATGAATTTATTTTCACTTCAATCGTGCCAAGAACACATCACTTTAATCACGTGTGAAGAATTTCTTTTTCACTTCAATCGCGCTTCATGAATTTCTTTTCACTTCAATCGTGCCAATTGTTGTAAAAATATGATGATGGCTTCGAAAATGGGATGAACAATGAAATCGGATCGAGTAAAACAACTCGGACTTTGAGGCGTGATATCACTTTTTTTAAGAATTTATTTGCCCCACAACGTTACTAATGGTCACCGACAAAAAACCTCCAGGATACAACAAAGTCTTGGGTGAGAATACTAGATAGCAATTCTAGTATTTCTCCAGGGTCTCTCAAGGAAACAAATAGAAAAGTGGCTGTCGTTTTTTTTTTTTTTTGGAGAAAGAAAAACTTGAAGAGAAGAAAGAAAGAAAAATGATCACTATCTTTTTCTTTTGGAATCCGACAAATATATATATATATATATATATATATAAGACACTCTTTAAACAAAGGCAACTCTTCGTGAAAAATGAACAAACATGTCCATTCGAAATTCGCCCAAATGAACAAAGGTGTCCGATCGGAAATTAGTTGAAAATCCGAACAATTACAACTCTTCGGGAAAAATTACAACTCTTCGGGAAAAGTTACAACTCTTCGGGAAAAGTCGCAAACCGAACAAGTATCTTTCCAAAGGTTGTCTTTAAAAAGACACAAAGAAAATTCGGAATTAATAATAATAATATTTTTTTAATAAATAAATAAAATTTCGAATTTATTATTATTTTATTAATAATTCCGAAAATTCTCAAAGAAGAAAAAAAACAACCTTTTAGAACTTAAATAAGATAACTGCATGTAAGAAAAATAAAATAAAGAAGAAAATAGAAGGGATAAGTGCTAATTAAACCGTGGGCGCGCAGGCGTGCTAAGTGCTAAGTGCTAAGTGCGCCAAAATAATCGCGCCAAAATCACGCAATTATTCGCGCACCCGCACGCGGGTATGGTGGGGCCTAGCCCACCCAACTATTCATTTGATCATTCAAGGGAATTTTCACATTTTTAAATAGGCCCACTTCCTCCCACAAAACCTATGTGGGACAAGTAAAAACACTATGAGCTTGTTTTCACAAACAAACTCCCAACACCAATAACCGGATTCTCCTTCCTCTTCACAGTAAACCTGCCAAGAACGCATATTTTATTCAACCTTCAATATTTTTCCCCCTATTTGGTCTTCTTTTACCCATGTATATGATGAATAAAGATTCATTGCTCTCCTACTTTAGCGTTGCACATGTAATTTCGGCCTCATATGTCATATCTCCATGCTTATAGCATCATAGAGGTACAGATTACTAATTCACATGGGGTTTATTTCATCCGACCATTTTCTTGTCATGTCTGTTGATGAAAAGCTGATGTAACGTAAAAAAGAGAGGGGACCACACTTTAGTATTTCAAAAAACCTCAGCAATAAAGAGAAAAGGATGTGGCATCTCCTGAATTGCCTCGAACATCATAGGGCATGAACACCAGAAAACCTAGGAAAAGACACCTAAACGAAAGCATGAGCGACGCCGAGAATGACCGACCGATTATTGACCATAGAAGTATCTCTAAACGCTCCATCAGACAAACAGAAGGGACTCCATAAGATGGGGCCCCGGTCCGACCGGTTGACCGGACCAGTCAACAGTTGATCGGGTCGTGACCGGGTCGGGTCGGATCCCGGGTCGGGTTGATCGCCGGGTCGGTGACGTCATTGGGTAGTGTGCTGACGTCATCGGGTCAGTCACCGGGTCGGGTCGACCCGGGTTGCTGACGTCACCGTGACGTCATCGGTCATGTGCGACGCACGCATCGGGTCGGACTCGGGTCGATGACGTCACGCTGACGTCATCGGCCGCGTGTGGCGCACGCCCCGCGCGTGGCCGCGTGCTCGACACCCCCAGCGGCGCGTGGCCGCGCGTGGGGGCACGTGCGGCGTACCCCGGCGACGCACCGCCGACGGTTTTCACCGTCTCGTCGAGCTGAGTCCCAATTTGCAATTTAATTTGATTTTTATTAAACTTAAATTCTCGAAAATCGCAAATTAGGGCAATAATTATACTAATTAGGGAAAATTCGTACAGATTAGGGTAAAACCAATTGCGTTCAAGTTCTAAGATTATGGACACTCTAATACCACATGTCGGACACAAATTGCGCAACCCCAAGATCCCATAACTAGAACAAGAACACACACCCAAGAGTAGAAGATTAACGTACCTGTTTTAGGATCTCGTTCTTTAAAGCGGAAGCGGAAAGGGATTGCCCACACTCAAGGGGTTTATCCACGCATCAAATCCTTCTCCTCTATTGCCCTCCGAGTCACTGGCTCAATGAGGCGGCCCCTCACGATTAGCGTTAGAATAACGCTTCTTAGGTGAGGATATGTGAGATTAGGGTTAGAGGAGAGACTTGAGCACTATTTATAGAGTTTCCAGCCAGTCCCCTCATTACGGGCTAGGCTCAACTCGTCCCACACTAGCCAGTCCCATATTAGACTAATTAAGAAACCTTCTATCTCACTTTAGACCAAATCCCGTAAAACGATAAACGTTAAACGGTAAATAACAACGTCAATTAATTTAGTCCACATTAGAGGAAAACTCTAACATGCCATTCCTTTATTCCTTGTTTATGTGCTTCATGTTCTTGATGCGCCTGTGTACACCGCAGGGTTGTTGGCCTGCAAAACAGCAACCCGCGGTGACCATTAGCGTGATGGCAGCGCTATTGGTTCCGGTGATGGTACGGACTCACGGAACTGGTGGTCGAGGTCGGTCGGGAACCGGCGAAAACCGGGAATGGCCGACGATGGGGTTCGGTCATCAAGGGCTTGTTGACGACTAATCGGCTTTAGAGGTCTTAAGGCTTGCTTGGTCTGGTTTAGTTTGGACTGGATTCGTTTCAGGTGAACTTGTGCTCAGCTCAATATTGTTGGGCATGATGGGATCCTTTTAGTGGGCTTGAGATGAGAGCCCAAACTTGGTCTGGTCTTGGGCTCTATGGGCTCTAACCCATCAGGCGGCTATGGTCCATGTCCGGCCCGGGTCTCCGTTTTCAGAAAATAGTGATAAAAAAATTTAAATACTTTTAAAATAATAAGAACTTAAAAAAATTCCGAAAATAAAAAATATTTAAAAATTAAATATATAATTAGAAAATTGATGAAGAAAAGGCCACTTCTTGTTCTTTTAGAGGAATTCATGCCATTGGTTATTTGATCGTTCAGCAACTTGTGTGCCCAATCGCATGCTTAAATATACTCGATTGTGAATGTTTTGATTTTGTTTAGCGATGCAAGTCCTTTGGCGGTCAGTTTATATGGAAGAAATTTAATTAGGGGTTAATGACGTTAGCAATTGCTTTGTGAACACAAGTGGGGTTAATGATCATTAATTTTAATTAATGGACCTTTAGTATGATTAGAAGGTGGTTGGGCTCGCCGGATTGCATGAGCGAAATCAAATTCTCAAACCGGATTGCTTGATGGTTTGCTAACTAGTGAATTTGCTAATTGATTGCTTTGATTGAATACATGATGTGAGTGCTAGGTGAAATGGATGTTCGAAACCAACGAGGAGGTGGCGGTTGGAGGGGGCCAATGATGGAAGAACGATGTCCATTCCGTTCTTAATCTTGTAATACCTAGCTCAGGTTTTGCTTATTTTAATAAGATTATCCTAGTCAAGCATTTTAGGATTAGTTCAAACTTCAAAATTAAAAGCGAATCACAATTAGCCTCGCCATCTCATTAGAACAATTAGGGTACTCAAGCTTGGGCTTTACCTTAATCGATTGATTAGACTTAGGCTCGCCCTCGTTTCAAATACCAAGCTTTCAATGGATCATGTCTCGAGGCTTAACAATGAGGTAGTGTAATATTACTTGCCTGACGTTTTATCAAGCCTTCTTTACTCGCACTTAGAAAGATGCTTTCAATTACTTGAGTATTTAATTCTCACACCGTCTTTCAATACATTAATTGATAATTTCCTTTTTTAGAATAGAATTAGAACATAATGAACACCCTATAGGAACATTTGCATGATCACTTAGTGGACTAATTATTTTAGGATCATAAAATGATAATCAATAGTTAATGGTCACTTAAGCCCTATTTGGTAACTTGTTAAACAGTGTCTGATTCTATTATTTTATTCTTAGGAACAAAAATTCATTTGGTAACTTTTTCGTTCTCGATAATAAATTTATGATAGGATCAAGAAGTTAAAAAAAAAGTTGCATCTTTGTTTCCCGAAACAAGCCCATTTTCTTTTCTTTTTTCCTTTTGTTCTCTTTTCTTTTCTTCTTTTTGTCTTTTCCTTTTGTTCTTCTTCTTTCTTTAGCTAGTCGCTGACCTTGGCAATGGCTAGCAATTAGCCAAATGAGGGTTAGTGGCCTCATCAAAGCGTCGCCAACTTGGCCAAGGTCGGCAATTGGCTAAGGGAAGAAGGAGAAAAAGAAAGCGAAAAAAGAAAAAAAAAAAGAAAATTGTAATAAAATTAATAAAAAAAACTAAAAGAACTCTAAATCACAAAAGAATTTAAGGTTCTACCAAACGCAATTTTATTCGGGAATAGAAATTTTGGATAATTACCAAATGCTTTGAAATGCTTAGTAACTCGTTCAGAAACAAACTAAAAAAAAATTATTTCTAAGTAAAAATTGTTTTCGGGAACATAATGCTTATCAAATAGGATCTTACATAACACATCTTCAAGTTAGGTATTGAAAGGGTACTAATAAAAATATTAATGTAAACAAGTTCCTGAACTTACAAACTTTGATTGCATAAGAATCGAGATAACCCTCTCATATCTTGATTGGGTTCTAGTCGACCCACAATAAAGGCTAGTCATGACTCCTAAAATTGAGGTTTTTAATGAGCTAAAAATGAGACATCACGCAAGGCAATGGGCTTGGAAGAGCCCGTGCTTTTACTTGATGAATCAATTAGATTGACATTAGATGACGTATTCGAATTGTCTTTTTGATGAATCATTTGGATTGTCTTTTGAGCAATACTACTAAATCTATTCTCGAGGGTGGCCCCTTAGGAGTAGGTTGTGATATGAATGTCTACTAACAAGCAAAAGTATCCCCTCTTAGTTAGCGAAAGGTTTGAATTTTTTTCATGGAAAATGAAACGGGGTAAAGCACGCAAGTCGCCAAGGCTACTTCTGATACTTTCGCTGGTTAGTTTACATCCCTCTTATCGAAGCACAAAAGCAAAAGGTATGACGAAAATGAAACAGACTAAAGCACACAAACGTACATTTGTTAACAGATATTAACAAATCGCCACGGCCATGGACGAGGTTTGATTCTGTTGCGCTCAGATGTGTAAAAGAAGAAGAGGCAAATTATTAATGGAGGAGAGAGAGGGCTCAGTTGTTCAGAAAAGAGAGAGTAAATATGAAAAGTAGGCCCATGCGACGTCTCACATTCTCAATGGCAAGGGAGCACGATGACATGGTGGGTTGGGACTACCTAATATTTGAGAAAATGTTAGTTGGCCGGCCACTCATGCAAGTGACCGAAGAACATATATGATGCTGCTGAGAGGATTGAGGATGTCATGAAGAAATTGTGAGCACCAGGTAAAATCTGTATTAAGCTGACATCTAGTTTGACATGGCCTGGATATTACAATGAACAAAGTAGCTGCAGCCATTATGGTTGTGATCCTTGTTTGAACGTTTGCTATTACTGTGAAGCTTTAAATGGACAATGTTGAGAATCATGAGTCAGCGTCCATTTCATTATTGAAAGCAAGGGTCCAGATGATTGGACAGACTTTGGTTTGGACTGAAGCATTCTGAAATGAATGAATGCACTCAAGGTTTCTGAAATACGCACTGCCAATTCAGAGAGTGGAAAGTGTGAATATCCTTGTCACACGTCTTCATGGTGTTGGAATGGTTCGTGCATGAAACTTCATGTTCTCCTTTATTACGATCTGAAGGAATTATGTCCACTTACTGTAAGCTTGACTCTTCCGTGAATACTAATTATTTTATAGTTTCTGTTGCTAGAGTTCAACTATATCTATATAAAACCTTGGTCGATATGTTAATCAAATGGAATTCCCCTTTTGTATTCATAGTGTTTGTTTCTGTCACTAATGTGAATCTAACTTAAGAGCATCTTCGGAGCTGCGTTTTTGTTCTCTTTCTTCCCTCAAGATTGTAGTAAGTGGCCAACAAGGTCATCTTTGTGAATTTCAAATTTGTTGTAGCCTAGAAGCAAAGAGAGTTTGAGTTAACCGGCCGACGATTGCCTCAATTGGCTTGAATCCGGGAAATTACCTTGCCTATTGTTGCTTTACTGGCTAGTGAAGCCAACCACTCATGGATGCAATTTTAGTTTTATAAAATTTGAATGCCAAAATGATGTGCCAGTAGAACTGTGTAGATAGAGATTATCGAATTTTGCTTGGATTCTTAAAAGTAAGATTCGTGTGGAGATTGCTGTCGGTGTCGGTGGCAGTGTGTGAATCTCTGATCTATGTAAAAGCATATATCACTTCAGTTATTTTTATCCCAACTTGTCTGTGCTCTCTTCATGTCCTCCCCATTGGTCAATACACTCACCCTGCTTGACTGATGAACTTGATCTTTCTCATGTCGACAACCTGATTCCCCCCTAACAAGATTGCCTTCTGTTGCCCCAGGAGCCGGACGCCTTATTTTGATGCTGACATTGTTAACCAGAATGTTGCCCAACAGTCGCAGGCTGTTAGGACAGCATAGGACAACCATGGCTGGTGGAGTATTATGGACAGCCAGAAAGCAAAATCGACATCTGCCCGCGGCGATGAAAATTCATCGTCAATGGAGTTTCCACTTTCCAGTAGAGTGAGCGCTGCAAACAATGACGCCGTTTGCTTACCGTCTCGTCTTTTGCCAAGGAATTCGCTGGAAACCCCGAGTGAAGGGGATTGCAACAGACGCCCAATGCGACATCAAGCCATACAAGTGCTCAAAGAAGAACAAACACGTGGACTTGGATAATAGTCGAGCCTTATGCTGAAGGATTAGGGTGAGAGCTTGCTCTTTTAGTGGAAAGATAGAGAGTAGATGGGTAATTCGCGGATCAAGCAGAGACACTAAAGAGTAAAATGCAAATGTCCTAGTTCGTAGTCCTGATGAGAAAGAAAAGTAGGCAGGCATTGGGATGCAATAATTCATGTAACTCGACTAAGTGCGTGCCAAACTGGGTCGCATTGGGGGCCTTCTCACGAGATGTCGACACGCGTGATTCCCTCGAACTTTATATATCAAGACCCGAATCCCAAGTCAGGCCGAGAGTGAATCCAAATCTCGCGATCCAAAAAGCACGATGGGCGATGAAAAGCACTTTGAGGGGAGCCAAATCAGGAGCACAACACAACAACGGACCTTCTAATCACTTAGGCCCCATCACATTCTTTCCTCGTCGTCGACATTCCCATGTGCTTGATGGGCCACCTCCATGATCATCATTATCCCTTAAATCGCTTCTTTGGACGTGGGTCTGAACCACCGCATTGTCATCTTCCCTTTGAAATCTTACTCCTTTAGGAGCTATGCTGTAGGAATCGCGGAATCCGGCCCCGGAGCAATCCATCCCCGCGCGTATCTTTCCTTGGACGTGCACTCTGTCCAACATTCAGCGTGGGTCTTCAGTTGAGTTGTAACCGAAGTGGGGAAAAAGAGAGTTTGAAACCAAGAAAAAACGTGTTGTGCCGTTCATATTACGCATGAAACGACAACGATGTGATATCCTCAGACTGATCGAGTAGTCTTGTTCATTGGACATTAGGGGGTTGATTTACATATCTTTTTTAACAGGCCGTTGAGGTGTTCAGCTCCGATGGGGATAGGAAATGCTTTCCGCGCTAATTGATTAAAATTAAGGATTTTGATCTGCATTGTCATTAATGTTGGCTTTAGCCGAATTGAAATTTCGAAGATGGGGAGGCTTAGAGCATTGTTGCGGTCGGCAGGGCTTTGAGGTTATCTTAAAGGCCGGTATCGAAAGTCATTTAGTCGATTTTCTCTTTCTAGATTATTATATTAGAATAAAAACGATATAAAAAGAAAAATCTCTCAAACGGGCCTCTGGAAATTCCTTTTTAATAATCCGTTGAAGAAACGAATTTAAAGATAATCTGGAAGGTAATGATGTGGGAGAGAACGGCGGGGTCCATGTAATGGAGCCCCTTGTCTCCTCTGGTCCAGAAAGGTAGCAAAGGAATGGAAGTCTCCAAATGATTTTAGCAAGAAAATGGCCATTTTCTTCCTTGTTATTTCGCTGATCTCTCTCAATTTTGTTAGGATCAGAGATGC
This sequence comes from Eucalyptus erythrocorys, assembly GCA_014182555.1. Classification (NCBI taxonomy): domain Eukaryota; kingdom Viridiplantae; phylum Streptophyta; class Magnoliopsida; order Myrtales; family Myrtaceae; genus Eucalyptus; species Eucalyptus erythrocorys. The sequence continues at coordinate 58,901,921 of CM024604.1, read as the reverse complement.
AAAAGGTAACAATACTAGAACATGAATTTTTCTTTTGAACGGATGATGGTCATAAAATGATTGATTTATAGATATCATTTATAACTAATCACGCCGGCCGGCGCTTTTGTCCAAGCAAATTCCGTTTTACTTAACTTTACGTGTGTTTATTCTCCTTTTCGTTGTTTGTGTCAATGATTCTATATGCCGGTCAGTTGGGGTCGTCGTCCATCGATTCCAAAAAGGTAACGAGTAAAAGCATTTGTCAAACCGGATGCGAATCATTATCCAGAAGCTTAAACCTACAACATAGCCGAGTAGAAGTAAAACAAAACGAAGAAAAACGTGAATTGGCATCCAATGGTTTTAGTGTTTTCATTTTATTTTTTTTTTGTCATTTATGTGGGGGCAAATCCTTCACGCGAATCCGTTCTTTCTTGAAATGCACTGAATCCCAAGGCCACCGACCAGTCCTTGTCCAGACTCATTGATGGAAGACGCATGCAAAGGGTGGAGATTCTCGGAAGGTACATTTAGCGCTCGGGCCAAGACAGGAAGATGGTCGATGCAGCATGTGCATTTCTCGTATAAAAATGGCAACTTTCGCAGTGGATTTTTAAAGAAGAAGAGAGGGTCCCGATCGATGGTTGGATCGCTGGATGCCGGGGGCCGATGCCTTTGTTTCTTTCTTTATAATATAATTCGCACATCATTGGCAGAATGTTGCGGATTTCGTCAATGGACGGGAGCGTTCTAGCGTAGCTTCCTCCTGGCCAAAAACTGTTCGTCCATCCCTGAAGTGAGAGAACAGGTCATGTACACAAATCGCACGCCATCGAAAAAAAAAAAAAAAACTGGAGGGAAAAGAATTGTTCGAAAGTCATTTTTAATGTTTTGGGCCGACCCCATGAATTGGAATCATTTCGTCCCCTCGAAAAGTCGATGGAAATGGGCAATGAAGGTCAACGGTGCCAAACTCCATTCCCTCCCTCCTCGTCCTTTCTTCTCATGCCTGGTTTCGGTTTCGGTTTTAGGAAAGGTAACTCGGGTTTCGACGTGGATGAAATTGTCTTCGATCCGAACCAAAAGCATAGAAATTCGTATAGCTCAGCGGCCGCGGGGGGAAATATAACCTTTTCTGTCCGGATTTTGATACATTCACTGTTCCTCATGTAGTTATCCGCTTTGGTCTCGACGTGATTAATGAAGAATTTATCTGGATGTCCAGATCGAGGGCATAGATATATACAGTAATTATCTCTTAAACTGCCCCGATGACACGGGATTTCATTTTCCAAACGAGCAAACGTGCATATCCGGAAATTTTTCTGGCCGCAGTCTCCCTCCGCAAGATCTCCTTTTCGTAGGCCATCACGGGGGGCCAAAGGAATCAGATCCCAATCATTCATTTTCCGTCTCCAGACTTCTTCCCCACCTTAAAAAAAGCAAGAAAGAGAAACGAAGAAATGTAAGAAAAGAAAGCAAAACGCCCTCCAAAAGTCTCCCACCACCTTCTTGCTATCTCCTGTGTGAGCATGAGCGGGAGCGTGTGAGCAAACAGTTGCAAAGGTTGTCCCTTTTGCTCTCGCCTGTGTTCTGCTCTCTCTCTCTCTCTCTCTCTCTCTCTCTTTGAGTCCTCTTTCCCTTTTGCTCCGCTTTTGAGGGGCAAAGAAATCATTGTTTTCCCTCGTTTTCTCCTCCAAACTCAACTCGGCCTCTTCACATTTGACTGCCGAACTCTGCAAAGCCTTTCCTTCTTCCGTTCGTCAGCTTCCTTTCGTCTTCCTCTTGCTCGTTTTCGCTTAAAGCTCCCGCCTTTGTTTCTGGGTCGTCCTCTTTTCTGCCTGGGAATGCCGCCGGGCTACTTCCCCCTGCGGTGGGAGAGCACCGGCGACCAGTGGTGGTACGCGTCGCCCATCGACTGGGCGGCGGCCAACGGCCTCTACGACGTGGTCAGGGAGCTGCTCCACCTGGACTCCAACCTCCTCATCAAGCTCACCTCCCTCCGCCGCATCCGCCGCCTCGAGACCGTGTGGGACGACGACACGGCGGGGCAGTTCGACGACGTGGCCCGGTGCCGCGCCGCCGTGGCGCGCAGGCTCCTCCTCGACTGCGAGCCGCGGAAGGGCAAGGGCGAGAACTCGCTCGTCCGCGCTGGCTACGGCGGGTGGCTCGTGTACACGGCCGCTTCGGCGGGTGACCTCGAGTTCGTGAAGGAGCTGTTGGGGAGAGACCCTTTTCTGGTGTTTGGAGAGGGAGAGTATGGAGTGAGTGATGTGCTGTATGCTGCTGCTAGGAGCAAGAATTGTGAAGTTTTCAGGTTCTTGCTTGAGTGTGCGGTTTCGCCGAGGAACGGGTTGACTGGTGGTGGTGAAGGTGATGGGGACAGAGGTTTTCGGTGGGAGATCATGAACAGAGCTGTTCATGCAGCTGCAAGAGGAGGGAATGTGGAGATTCTGAGGGAGCTGGTCGAGGGTTGTTCTGATGTTTTAGAACACAGAGATTTGCAGGGCTCCACTGTGTTGCACAGTGCATCTGGAAGAGGGCGAGTTGAGGTTAGGATTTTTTCTTTTTCTTTCCCCTTTTTTCTTTATAGTTTTGGGATTTCTTTGTTTTCTGTATTACATTTGAAGATTTTCGTTTCATGCTTTGGCTGTTAAATGAAATTAGTCAGCGGAATGTGAGATTGATAATGGTGGTGGTTCATAATTTGGTGACATGCAAAAGTGTGGCTATAAGAGGAGCTCTTTTTGTCTTCTTGGCGGAACTCTCTTTATGTTGACTGCCTTTACGATGCCATCCTCCTTTTGATCACCAATAAGTTGGGAGTTTGGTTGCTTGTGTGATATGAAGTTATTGAATAGGGGATTGAGGGCTGACTCTAATTGTGCTGGAAATTGCCACGGTATTTGTCGCTTTATGGATTGCTTAAGCTGGATACATTGTGCTCTGTCATGCATAGCAAAAGAGCACTTGTTCGCAAAGACCGGCTTAGCTTCATAAACATCTCTATGTTTCTTGATGAGGAAGCGATTTGATGCTCGGATGTCGCGTGCTATTTTATAAATTCCACCGTGGAAAATGCCTTCGTGATTCTTTTTCTGCCTAACATTTTGAAGCAGCCAAAAGCAGATGCCCTATGATGCTGCAGTTTTAGAGTCTTTATTCCTCGTGTTAAATTCCTCTGGTTTTGATATGTGAAATGTGAGAATGGCCCCTAGCGACTTTTTGTGCTAATCGTAGGAAACGTGATGTTTCATTGGCTAGTCAATCAGAGCATTTCTGAGAGAAACACCCAGCAACTCAACTTTTAACGAGTGCATCAGCATCATGCTTTTTGAATATTTCAATCTTTACGGGATACAAAGTGGGGCATCAAAATGGTCAATGAGACCGTATCTAGATGCCGTTGTCGTGACTCGTCAATTTTGTGTTTCCTGTTTTTCTTTCAAGGAGTGTAACTGTAGTGTGTGATGTTTTATTTTATCTCTTCTTATTTTTAAACTAGGACAAAGAAAATTCTTTTCATTTGCTGGTTTACCGACCCCCTTGTGGTAATGAAATCCCCATGCATTCAATCACGGATGCCCACATTGCCACAGGTTTTATTTAGGACTACCTTTGTGAACACTTACGCTTGTTTTTGCCGGCTGCAGGTTGTTAAGGATCTAATAGCATCCTATGATATCATTAACTCAACAGATAATCATGGCAACACAGCGTTACATGTGGCTGCTTACCGGGGTCATTTAAGTGTAGTGGAGGTCCTCATTCTTGCATCTCCGTCTCTAGCCTCGGTGACAAACAGCTATGGGGATACTTTCCTTCATCTTGCTGTGGCAGGTTTCCGAAGCCCTGGATTCCGAAGAGTTGATTGTCAGATTGAGCTTATGAAGCAGTTGTTAGGTGGAAAGATCATAAATATTGAAGACATCATCAATGTGAGGAACAACGATGGAAGGACTGCCCTCCACATGGCTGTAACTGAGAATATCCAGACGAGTCTCGTGGAACTGCTGCTGACTGTCCGGGCAGTCAATTTGAATGTCCGTGATTCTGACGGAATGACTCCACTAGATCTTCTCAAGCAATGGCCCAAATCAACATCTTCTGACATTCTAATAAAGCAGTTGATTTCTGCCGGGGGGATCACCAATTGTCAAGACCGCAAAGTTAGAAATGTGCTTGCTTCTCATCTTAGAGAGCAGGGCCTAGTGCATAGCCCGGGAACTTCATTCAGGATTCCCGACGGAGAGATTCTTTTGTATGCTGGGGTCGATAGTGCATGTGGGTCCCCTGTCAATTCGGGCCTTCTGGAGTACGCCAGCTGCTTGAGTGAAATGAGTGATGGAGATTCTGGTAACTTGTCTGAAAATAAGATGGCAAGTCCAATAAATCGTAGTGCAAGACGCCTGAAGTTTCTCTTTGGTTGGGCCGGAAAGAAAGAGAGAAATGCCATTAAGGTGGAGTTTAGAGATGACAATGACAACGATTCTTTTGAGTCTGTCAAAGCAGGTGGTAATTTCAAGGATCATCCAATCTCTCTCAGACAACGGTATTCGAAACAAGCATCCCTTCCAAACAATAAGAGGACTTACTCTTTGGGGACTGATTTTCCAAGTCCTTCCACGAGAAAGAAGTATACCACGGGCCTTATGCATGGTGTGCTTCAGGCGAAGCCACAATTCTGGCAAGCTGATTCCGGTCCGAGCTCTTATTCAGGGTCATCCGTATCTTCACCTCTATCAGTTGATGGCAGACAGAATAGTGACGTCTTGAGAGCGTCAGGGTCAATTAAACCCTTGAATGACGGCAGAACCCTAGGGAGGGACCAGATAAAGACCTCGTTCAACAGGAGGCTGATGAATCAGTACTTCTGCTTTGGTGCACAGCGTCTAGTCACTGAAGATTCCGTCGAGTCTGCCCCAGAATATCGAGCCTACGAGCAAGCCTTAATGGTATGATCTTGATTCCACGGAAGAGTACAGTATTAGTGGGTTTTCCTAGATTAGATATTCTGAGAGATCATGATATATTGTTGATTCGTTAACCCTTCTTTGTGACGATAAACATAAAGCTGTTGGAAGTTTTTCAGCACATTAAAACACGTGGCAATGTCCCAGTGTTGGTTGTATAAATAATGTTCTGAAGAGCAAGATTCTGAACAAGTATGTGAATTGTATATACGCGGTAGACTCTGTATGGATTGCATGTTGATGGAGATTCCAATGCCTTGAAGTGACTTGTTCTTAGGTCATGTATTTGAATGGACCCAAGATTGCGGAGTGATGATTGAGGCGCCCTGCACTCGTGCAAGTTCTCGTTTTAAGCAACAGCCCATGTTATCTGTAGTTTTAGCGGAAAACGATGATTATCCGACGCCAGGTAACAAAGCATATGTCATCAAGTGCAGTTAGGTCGGTCTCGAAAGATGGCGCGGCCTAACAAACTTTTCGTCTCGAAAAGGCTTGCACTTCATTTTGGTATCCTCTGATCTTCTCATTCAATCGCATCTATTGGTAGATAGGTAAATACCCTCTTCTTTGTTATGATTCCAGCAGAATCGCGAACGATGAAATTCTAAGCGAGCATGCAACTTGCTTCAGGCGTCCACCTCCGGATATAATTCAACGTGCAGGACAAGATTCCCAAGGTGCTCCTAAATTTTAGCTACAGAATTGCCTGCCCTTCATTGAAAAAAAAAAAAAAAAAAAAATCAGAAAAGGCCCACGTAAATGAGGAATGGGTGGCTGTAAGAATATTCAGGTTTCGGTTAAGGTGTTTTACAGAGAGAAAACGGCCGAGACCAGCGTCATGGTATATTCTTAGTAAGGGGAGGGTTGCTAAAAATGGCTTCTCTTTATTCCAGGGGTGATCTCTCCTTCTATATAGATCACTTCCATCTTCATGCAACGAGAACTCACCGTTCCGTGGTTTTGGGTCTGGGGAAAAGCCTGCGAACGCCTGCATTTCCCTAGCAATGGCCCAACACCAGCCACGGAAGGATGAGGTTGATGAGAAGGCGATCGATGATTGGCTTCCGATCACATCCTCCCGGAAAGCCAAGTGGTGGTACTCAACCTTCCACAATGTCACCGCCATGGTCGGTGCCGGCGTCCTCAGCTTGCCTTATTCCCTGGCTGCGCTTGGATGGTAAATTATTGCATACCCTCGATTCTTCAGTTTCCATTTCTTCTCTCAACCATAGCATAATTTTGGCTCCTTAAAGCCCGTTAGGCGGAACTTTTCATCGCTGTCTGTTCTACATGATGCTTGTATCCATTTCTTTCGCCTTTGCTGTTTACATCACTTCTCCCGCATTGATGCTTCAAAGGTTGCTTTTGACCTGAAAAATCTTCAGGATCCTAGATGAGGGATGCGATTCTTTACGCAATATTCATTTCATTAGCTTGAATCTCAATTTCCAGTGGGCATAAGAAAACACAATGATGCACGAGGATATCAAAGCCAATGTGAACTCTCAGAAATTCCACTTCATATTGAGAGAGAGATTTCAAAACTTCTGTTTTATCTTAAAATGTTCAAAAAACCTAAAGAAATCTTCATGGACTCCATCTCTCTTTTGAATCCTTTTATAACGCAGATATCTAAACTTTTTGGTTCAACTGATTCCCACCAATGCAAGCAAACTGCGCCAAACGATGATGTTGTTTTACATCTAGATTTCTGTCTTGACATTGTCCTTTTCCCTTTTTCTTTTTTCTAAACATGGGATGGACGTCATTGCAGGGGACCCGGTGTAGCTGTGCTCATCATTTCATGGGTTGTCACTCTGTACACCCTGTGGCAGATGGTGGAGATGCACGAGATGGTGCCGGGGAAGAGGTTCGACCGGTACCACGAGCTGGGCCAACACGCCTTTGGCGAGAAGCTGGGCCTGTGGATTGTGGTCCCCCAGCAGCTGATTGTTGAAGTTGGGGTCGACATCGTGTACATGATCACCGGTGGCAAGTCCATGAAGAAGATCCATGACTCGCTCTGCACCGGTTGCAAGCCCATCAAGACCTCCTACTTCATCATTATCTTTGCCTCCATCCACTTTGTCCTCTCCCACCTCCCCAACTTCAACTCCATCTCTGTTGTCTCCTTGGCTGCTGCAGTCATGTCCCTCAGGTAAAGGAAAAACAAGATAGTCTATCTGTTCATGAGAAACCTTGAACTTCCGAGAGCAAGCCACATTGGCTTTAGCTTGTACATTAAGAAAGGATCAAGGTACGCTTGATCCTGAGACCGCTTTGGAAGATTACATAATGGCCCTACTATAGAATTGGTCATAGTTTTGATGGCTCGAGAGACATGGTAGGCTCGCTTCTGTCTAGGTTCGCTTAATCAAGCCAAATGGTACATAGGCCAACGACAGAAAAAAACGCAGACGCAAGCAAGCTTGACCTTTCCCTTTGGCTAGACTTTTTCAATCTTAACTTCCTTATTTTTTTACGTCATGTCACTTTGATCCATCACAGGGTCTTTAACATATTTTCATGAGTCTGGTATCTACATCGACCCCACGGTTGGTGTTGGTCCTGCAATTTTATGGGCAGGCCTTCATCTTTTTTCTTCTTTTTCTTTCGTGTGCACACAGCTACTCCACCATTGCCTGGACAGCATCTCTGCACAGGGGAGTGCAACCAGATGTGGACTATTCGTACAAGGGCAAAGATCAACAAAGTATAATGTTCAACTTCTTCAGCGCGCTGGGAGATGTGGCCTTTGCTTATGCCGGCCACAACGTGGTGCTGGAGATCCAGGCCACCATTCCCTCCACCCCTGAGAAGCCCTCGAAGACGCCCATGTGGAGAGGCGTGGTGGTTGCGTACATCGTTGTGGCCATCTGCTACTTCCCTGTGGCTCTCATCGGCTACTGGGTGTTTGGCAATGCCATCGATGACAACATCCTCATCACTCTCGAAAAGCCCAAGTGGCTCATTGCTGCTGCTAACTTGTTTGTGATCATCCATGTCGTTGGTAGCTACCAGGTGAGGGGGAATACACAATAAGAAAGACCTAATGATTTGCTTCTGCCTTTTTCTTTTCCTGTTGAAAAGTTTTTTCCCATGCGGAGAACTGTTTTCCTTACACTTCGCAATGGTTTGTGTGCACAGATCTACGCGATGCCGGTTTTCGACATGCTGGAGACCTTTCTCGTCAAGAAATTGCACTTCAAGCCTTGCTTCACTCTCCGTTTCGTCACACGTACACTTTATGTCGGTGAGTGATTCAAAAAGCTTACTGGTTCTTGATGAATGGAAGTTCTGAATCTGAAGCTAGAGTACGGACTTAAGTGGGTGTTCCCGTGAAAAAGAGCTGTTCTTCTGCAATCCCACTAACTATCTTTTCCGGTCTTCCTCGCTCAGCATTCACAATGATCGTCGGCATCTGCATCCCCTTCTTCGGTAGTCTCCTCGGGTTTTTTGGAGGGCTTGCTCTTGCTCCAACAACGTACTTTGTAAGTGACAGCAAAATTGCTTCATTCATTACCTACCGCTCTCACTTGAAAATTTAGCAGACACATCAGAAAATTGATATCATCTTTCCAATTTCTTCAGCTTCCATGCATCATGTGGCTTGTCATCTACAAACCAAGGACATTCAGCTTATCGTGGTTCATCAACTGGGTAAGCACCAACTGTCATGGATTGCACCTTCGCAGAACTTTGATCGCAAACTCTTGGTTGTTTTACTGATCTAGCTCGATCTTTTATGTATTTCAGATTTGCATCATCCTTGGTGTAATGCTGGTGATTCTCGGACCAATTGGTGGCCTAAGGAATATCATCATTTCGTCAAAAGATTACGAGTTCTTCTCGTGAAGGCTTTCGCCCTAAAGAGGAGGATTGACTAACCTTGACGATTATCACGATATAATGATAGCAATTCCACAGAGAGTTGAGGATTAGTTCGTGACAGTGTCTTTGTTTATATATGTCGACGTTTGTACAATCATCTGGCTTAATTTGGGAGGATCGTGTTCTAATTACGACTAGTCTATGTGTACATAAGGTCAAAGCACGCATTTAACGTAGCTACTATGGAAAACAGGGACGTTTAGAGAAAGCATGTATGTCTCCATGTTTAAGATCCAACTATCTATCCAAACTCCAAATTGATAAGAATTCCCGCGAAGTCTTCCAACGCAGCATTGATCACTATGGTGTACAGCAACTGAATGTGCGAAGAAATTTGAATTCTACACAAAGCCCGTCAAAAAAATTAGCAGACTGCTTTACATAAATCCAAATTTGGAGAGGAGATTTGGAGTTGAAGCAGGAGACGAAAAAATTTTCTAGAACTGGTGAATTCACGGCTGCAAATCACGACTTCCTTATCGAGCAAAAATGACCACGCGGTTGGTATTCCATGAACATGTCAAACATGACAAACGACTCTGTGATCGACTGCAGCCTAAAATTCGGACTGATTATTAGCAATCGTTGGCAAAACAGAGATTTTTACCTTAAAAGAAATAAGAATTCAGATGTTCATTTTTTCTAGAGTAATTGCTACAAAGTTTATAATTTAAGCTAATATAAAAGTATAATTAATACCCATTAATGAAAAGGGCTTTGGTTTGAAATTTGAAACAAAGCCAGTTGTAAAATGATTCAAAAGGATGGTTGGGAAATTTAGGTATATTTTGGTCCACTTGTGAGAACAGAACAGCACCAAGACATGACCAGCATATTTTTTAATTTGAGAAACTTCCGTCCCGTGCATCAATTACCTTCTTTTTGAAAGGGGGGCTTCCTCATTTTCACAGAAAATACATGGTAGCATTAACTAAACAACGGTTAATTAGAACAAACAGAATCATCTCTGGACCTGCTCGGCAAGCTTAATCAAGCTATACGTCTCAGCATCCGGCCTCGCGCCTCCGAGGATCATTCTTCTCAGGAGGTTGGGATCACAAGCCTTGGCCTTCAGATAAGCCTTTATCAACGTGTTGTACACAAAAGTATAGCGGGCGTACTTTGCTTGAGCAAGCTCCTCGAAATACTTCTCGGCATTGACGACATCGCCCTTCTCCGCGAATATCTCAACTATAGACAGTGTAGTCTCCAACCACGGCGTGGATTTCCTGACCTTTGCACTTGTTGTTGACCGTGAACCCATGTCCAGAGTCCTCAGGGCTTCGTTTACTAGATTCGCCTTCATACAACCTAATGCAAGATGACGGTAAGTAATGGTATTCGGTTTGCACCCGCTCGCGACCATCTCTTTGAATAGAGCAGAAGCTTTATTAATGGAACCATGCTTGCAATACACGGATATGAGAGAGTTGTATTGCTCTGTTGATTTCAACTCTTTCGTCGACTTCATCTCTGACCAGAGCTCCTCAGCTCGAGAAAGTTGTCCAATCCTACCAAATGCTTCAATCGCCAACATATAACTCTTTGACCTAACATGGGGAAGATCTTTCACAACACACCAAGTTCTTTCCAGCTCCTTAGCCTTCCCGAGATATCCGTACAATATAAGAAGGAGATCCAGTGTAGACCAGTTACTTCCTGTAGCAGACTTCTCTATAGACTCAACATAGGCCTCAGCAGCAGTGTATAACCTTGCCACAGCATGTGCAATAGCGAGTATGCAGTAAGACACCTCATTCGGCTCAACTTTCTTTCGATGCATCTCACCGTATACCTTCGCCAGACCTTCGATGTTATGTTCATTAGCCTCTATTTTCATGAGAATGTTATATGTTGACACATGTGGGCCCACCTTATCGGCCTTCATTTGAGTTAGGATCTTTGGGATCATTTTCCTACGGCTGGGGGAGGAATGGAGGATAATGAGGCGGTTGAAAACCAAGTGTGAGATGGCATAACCTAGCTCCCTCATTTTCTTCATGTATGTTAATGGAAGCCTTACAACACCTTTCTCTAAGCAGATAATTACAAAATTGTTGTAAACCAGCTCGTTCTGAAACTCCATTGGAATTCGAGAGAAAAGACTCTCACCTCTTGATATCCCATGAAATCTTGTCGTGAATTCCAACAGATAAGAGTACTCGAGTTCCTTTGGCCTATATGGCCTCTCGCGAATAACCCATTCCATCATCTGTAAAACACATTTAACACGATAGAGAATTAGGCTTCCCATATTCAGTCTACCTTGGATCCAAATACAAGAGCATCTAGATAAGGGTGAAATATTGCTGGAATTTTCTTTAACAAGGTAAAGGAACAAATATGTGCCTCTCAATTTTTACAGTACAGCCCAAGAGAAGGAGAATGTCTACCTAAAAGGATGCTATCGAACTAATAAATCTTTATACAATATGATGTCTCCATTTATTTGGAACAACACAAGTCGACCTCGTAGTCAATTTAAACTTTCCTCAATATTCTGACGAGAATCAATGATCGGGTGAAAAAGAACCCTCTAGAGTGCACTCATTTGATGCAAATAGCATATTTTGCCATCGGAATCAAACAACCACCCATGAAAATAAAATCAAGCAGAGAAGGCATTCACCTCAAGAGCGCGCTTGTACATCTTCAGCTTCCTCAAACGATTGATAGCATGATATATTTCCCCTCTATGAATGGGGAAACCGTCCCCCATCCAACTCTGGAATGCACACCCAACTGGCTGTCCTCTAGGCAGCTTCTCAATTCTATAGGAAAGGCATTCTGCTTCTGCTTTTACTGGCAGGCTTCCTTGGGGAAACTTCTCGGTAGCTTCAGTGCAAAGGAAGTGGCAATAACTAAATGGAATCTGAGTGAACAACAAAGATATAGCGTGTGCTCGATGATGGATCGCTTGAATGCACCGCCTGCTTGGCCCAAAAGCCAATGCTAGCATGACTTTCACGATTTTCTTGCTACTTTTGGCTGACAGTATAGTAATCCTTTTTGCACCATATCCATTGCAACCAGAGAGTTCAACTACAACTCATGTGACAGACCAACTAGTTCTGTAGTTAAGTTTTGTTCCTGTAGCAGAAAAAGAACATAGAATAATGAACAAAAGAGCAAATATACATCTCTAACTTCAGTCAGATTCTGAGTAGTTATAAATCAGGATTCATAAACAATCTTGTCCATCCATAATTACTAAAATTCAAGAAAACTGCATGCCAAAATCAGAGAGATGTATGCAAAATTCACCTACTTTTAGCCTGATATAAAACAACACAAAGTTACAGGAATGAACCCAAGTCAGGTGCCCATGTATTCAACTTATCCTAAATAATTCGCAGTAAGATTGGGGGGGCAGGCGGGCATGGGGTATGTGGGGGTAATATGTATGGATCAAAACTGAAATGCGTGAGGGAAAATTTTGAAATTTGGTCCAGCATTCCTCCACCAGCTCTCATTCTATCCCTCTGCTCCCTCTCTTCCCAAACAAGCATAAGTATAAATTTTTTAACACCCAACATAGACATCCTTATGTATCTAAAACTAAAACAGTTGAGTCAGGACTAGATATGATGCGAGTTCCCGGTAATTCACCTCCTCAACCGAATCTCTCCATAATTACACGGCTCACATTGATAGGCCAAGATACACTAACTTGGAAGGGAAAGGTCGCCAATTAGCAAAGAGGCACAGAACTCAACAAAGAAAAACTAAACATCTCTGGAGCATTTTGTCGAGCACGGTCAATGCAGTCATCACCGAGAGAAGACGCTTCCATGAAGGAAGATTCATGCAACCAAAACGTCGCACCCCTGAATAAGCACGGCATTATCAATCAAAAGCAGTCGTCAACCGTACAACTAACAGCAAAAGATGAACTTTTTAACGCGAAAACAATTCGCAGAGACGATACCCACTAAAGCAAACAATCAAGCACGCCAGATTCGCTCCCGGAGATCGGTTCAATTCGCCGCGGGACCGAAATCACGAGGCAAAAATCCGCCCAAAAACCAGCGCGCGCCAAGGAGCCGCGAATCCACGAAGGTTTCCCAGTCGAAGCGGCGGCGCTCGGACAGCGGCTCCGAGCTAGCGGAGCTCAATTAGGACCTCGTCAGGTCGCGCCAGCGGAGATTTCACGGCGCGCGGAAATGCCCGAACGGCGCTAGAATCTAGCGAGTCCCCAGCATTTACGGACGCGGCCCTTCGTGCATGCTTCGTTCTTGCAGCATCGGCGTCGGTCTATACAGTAACGTTACCGACCTTATGTTTTGAACGAACGGGTACCGTGCGCGGCCGGCGACCGACTCTCGAATCGGACGAGTCGGATCGAGTTCGATATCCTGGGGATTTAATCTTTTATATCATGTCATTGGTCGTACTTGACAGTTGTTTAATCTTCTTTGTCATCGATTCTCTTTCTTTAGGCACAGTGCTTGTAGCTATCTGCACCCCTTCGTTCGGTAGCGGGTTCTTTGGAAGGTTGGCAAAAACAAAAACATCGGAAGTGACATAACCTAGAGCGCTTATTATTAGAATTAATTTCATATCGGTTGTGAAATAGATTAATGATCGACATTTACACTTGAATGGTGATTTTTTTTTTTAATTATAAAAGATGGTCAAATGCTTGGACAAAAAATTTTGAAGTCAAAATGAGTATCCTACCAAAATTATGACACTGTTAATATCTATTTTTCAAGAATTTAGTCTCTTTCCAACATAGCTCTTCTTTAACAAGGGAAAAAAATACTTTATTTCGTTACCTATCACTCTCTTTACAAATCCAACAGAAGGTTCATTCACCTTTCCAATTTCCACAGCTCCGGCGCATTATGTGGCTTTGATTCTACAAACTGAGGAGATTCTGCTTATCATGGGGGTACCAACCGGGCATGCACCAATTCTTATGGAGACATAACCGCTTACTTCTATAGCAAATTCTTGGTTGTTTTACTGATTTAGCTTCATCTGTGCTGCCCATCAGATAGCATCATACTCGGTGTCTTGCTGCTGACTCTCCGACCAATCGGTGGCCTAAGGCTGATCATCCTTTCATCAAAACAGCACAAGTTCTTCTCATAAAGACTTTTACCCTAAAAAGGAGGATTGACTAGCCATGAGGATTATCCCGGCATGATGTTGACAATGTAGACGATTTATGATAATGACCAGTTCAGGGAGGAATAGATTGCGACGGTGTCTTTGGTCCCGTGTCTCGACATTATCATAATCTTCCGGCTTGATTTGGTAGGATCATGTTCTTTGTTTTGACAAGTCTAGGTGTACATAAAGCCAAAGCATACCTTTCGACTTAGCTATCACGAAAAGAGGGACATCTGTAGAGCATGTATATCTCCATGTTTCAGATCCAACGATTTCTCCAAACTCGAAATTATTCATAAGAATGCTCTCAAAGTTTTCTAAAGCAGCATTAATCTCCGTGGTGTCCAGCAGTAGGTCGTGTGTAGAAATTTGAATTCTACGCACAACCTATGAAAGAAAGTGGCAGACAGATTACTTCCAAGCTAATTTGGAATTGAAGCTGAAGATGAGTTTATATCCTCGAACTAGTAAATTCAACACTGCAAATCATAATTTCCTGATCGTGACAAAAATTACCATACAATGGTATTTCATGAACAAGTACATGACGAATGATTCTGGGTGATCAATTACAGCTGATAATCTCAAAACTTGCCACAAAAACCTCTTATTGTCCATCTTAGTAATATAAGTTTTCAACATTGGCTCTAATGCCATACCACCGGTCACTTGTGAATCGCTGCTGTGTAGGCTAAGCTCTGTTATTGGAAGTTCTATTCAGGCTTCAACAAAGTAGATATAATACTCTACATGACCATTCCACCATCTATTGGGAAGACCTGCATATTAACATCAAGTTATTAAGCAAACGAAAGATGAAACACTGTGATGAGCAGGGAAAAAGGTAAAACAGCAGGAAGAGCAATTCTTTTACCTGTCCCGTAATGTAGCTGGCTGCAGGGTTGATGGCCAAAAATTCCACCAGTCCAGCAACTTCTTCTGGCTTTCCGTACCTTCCTGTACTCATAAGGATGACTAACATCAGAACAGAAGTCCCACATACTCTTTGATGAGATAAATTTTGAGGGGCTACTCTTAGTTAAGGCAACACAGCATGGATACAAGGTTCTATATTCTTCTTATTCGACATTCCATCAGGAGTTATCGATACTCTCAATCCCTCCCCAACACTAAAGCCACCAAAACTTTTCCTGGATATGGTGAGTATCTTCCTAAGTATCATGCTAAGCATGACTGTTATTAGATCTCATGGAATGTCCTCAGAAACAGTTAAGAGGACTGGAACATCCCTATATCAGCAATTCTACAGTGAAATTCCATTCCTTGCATATCTTACCTAACGGAATTCCCTCCAAGATTTTCTTTTCAAATTCTTCCCCAAGTTTGGCAGTCATATCAGATGCAATGAACCCCGGAGCAATAGCATTAACCTGGGAAAATAATGTTGTTAGAAGTAAGCCAACTGCAGTTTTTCATGTGGTCAAACAAGAGGAAAAACTGACCATATTCTTAATAAGGCATGGAATAAACAATGACAAGATGTCAAAAGCTTACATTGACATTTCGGCCTGCATATTCTTTGGCTACAGTCTTCGTTAGGCCAATAACTCCCGCTTTTGCAGCACTGTAGTTGGCCTGCCCAACATTACCCACTAGGCCAACAACTGATGCAATGTTTACTATTCTTCCCTGCAAATTCGGCCTCCATTTAAATGTGATTGGACCATATACTTAATATCATAATTCCACTTGATGGCATCATACTAATGAATAAGAAGATCAAACTCAGCCAACAAGCCGCCTTCTTCCTAAGGGCAGAAGTTCTGTAATCACAAATGAAAAGCCAGCATAGGAATGTTATGCTACCTTTTTCTTCTTCATCATAATTTTAGCTGCTGCCTGAAAAAGAAGTGCTAATTTTTGTAAGTGATCAAGAAAACCATTCATATGATACAGTCAATCTGATAAGTTCACAAACCTGAGTGCAAAGGAAAACACCAGTCAGATTCAAATCAATGACCTCCTGCCATTGGGCTTTCTTCATTCTCATCAATAACCCATCACGAGTGATCCCTGCAACCACGGCTGATGCTTCATTTCGTATATGAGACATAGAACTAACTGCTTCTCTACTCATAATATGCTAAAAAATTTCATCTTTATAGCGACATTCTCCAAATTCGAATGGGCCATAGTTAATTCGAACAGAAGAACTATTAACGACTGGCATGTTTGAAGTGTCACAAGTTGCTTAACACCCCCAAAAAATAAAAAATAAAAAGCGAAACAAGCAAATGATAGCAAAGAGCCTTCATGCTTTACCCGCATTGTTAATCAATACATCCACAGTTCCCCATGCATCCACTGCCTGCAAATGAGAATTGCGAAGCGGTAAAACAAGGTTCACCACCATGTCACCATCATTCTAAAATTTTACTTACAGTCTTAATCATAGCTTCGACATCAGCCTCTTTTGAAACATCCCCACCAAAAGTAAGAGCTTGACTACCACATGCTTTAATCTGGAAGAAAAGATTTACCAGTGTTGATCAGCTTAATTTTTAGCCAGCTAGGAGTAGAGAGAGTACTTGCAAAAGATACGAGACTAAAAGACAGCTTTTAATAGCAATTCTTTCAAACTCCACCAGATAGGTATGGGCACCACATGGTAAAGGAGGAGGCAGAGTAAAGAAGATTTTGGTATGGTCAATACCTCTCTGACCACTTCATCGGCTTCCTTTGATGATCTGGCATAATTTACTAGGACCTGCGATGGCACAGGGAAGAACAACAATGGCATGACTGATGGCTTAGTGAGGGTGAATAAAATACAGTTCGAATAAATCTGTCAGAATTATTCATGGCTTAATACATACGAAGTTCTAGAAAACTCGAAAAAAATTAATAATAATAAATGTCAAAGCTTTTGTGCAAAATGCAAGTGGCAGAGTTTCTTTAATCTATTTCATGATCCAACGTTTTGAGTTTCCAAGTTTAAGTATATCACATCAATTCGATAACTATATAATACTATCAACCACGTTAAAGTTTTTTACATTTCTTGGGAATATCTTTTCTTTCAACTTGTGGAAATCGAATGAAAAATTAGAATGTGGATATTCTGAACCAAAAGACAAGACGGAACTGCATTTACAAATGAGCGCAAGGAAGAATGACACGTGTACAGGCCCACACACAAGCATACAAAATCATGGCCTGTTACGATGATATACTGTATCTTGAGAACCAACGTATGCAATTACTTGAATGATTTCAGAATGGCTCACTGAATAAGGAAGTCCATTTACTCTTATCACCGTAATCACTTTGCCAAGAGAAAACAACAGATGTGCATGGAAGAATATTCATTCATTTGCAGAGCAGAACACTCATAAAGAAATACTAAGTTGCAAATAGTCAAAGCCTGTCGATTGACAAGATCACACCCACCTTGCAACCTGCTTTACCCAGTGTTAATGCAACAGCTTTACCAATACCCCTGGAGGCTCCAGTCACTATGACAACCAGTGATTCTACGTTTTGAGCAACTTCTGTGCTCACTTTTTCAACAGTGGCAACCTGAGCTCTTACATCTGCATGAACAATGAAATTCCATGAGGTTAATGATAGAATTATCCAGCACTACAAGCCAGAGATTCATGGCCCCTGTTTCCTGTGCAACAAAGCCAAACCCCAATAGATCACCACTTCCCAGAGGACTTAACTTGCATGAATGCAATCACTAAAGCGAAACTTGTGTTCCTCAGTCTCACACTAATGAAATTTTGGAAAAATATAGCATGTCATCGCTAATCCTATGGTGATTGCACTTTCCATGGGAAACGCAAAATACTCACCCTACTTAGTAACCATTCCTCATAACTTCCCAGTCAGTCAGCATTCCAATCAATCAACCGTATCAAAAATCACAAACGAGAAATCAGCAGAAAATCTTCCACTGTTGCCGATCACTCCGGCGCCTCTCATTTCACAAACCACGAGCACTCCGCGTAAACTCGAGAGCCGAGCCCCCACAACAACCGACTCTAAACGCCCGAAGCCTCAGCAGCAGCAGCAGCGAAAGCATAGCAAACACATTGCACGAAGCGGAAAACGAATGAACCAGTACCGGCGATCGAGCTCCCGCTTCGGCACCGGAGGGACGGCAGGCTCGGGAGCCGACTCGGCCGGGCTCCGCCGAGGACCGGGCTCACATTCCGCCGCGGGAGCCCGAGCCTCCGACCGCCGGAGCTCTCGAGCCGGCCCGAGAGGAGAGCGGCGACGCTCGATCCGGCGGCGACGGCGGCCATCGGAGATCCGGCGAGAGGTCGCGGCGGCGGAGGAGGAGGAGGAGGAGAGGAGCGAAGGCGAGAAAAGAAGAAGATGGTCGGGGCGGAAGAAGAATGAAGAAGTTGGAGAGGTATAAATGCGAGGGGAAGGAGGGAGGGGAGGGGAGCTTGGGGAGGTCCGGAAATGCGCACGCCGGTGGCGATGGAAACGAAGCGCTGTGGGGTTCGTTATTTCAAAAGAGGTGGTTGCGACGTGCATCGACGATCCCACCGACACTCCCATCAACTTTCACGGCCGTTGGTTTATTTCAAAGGTGCCGTCTAGGATTCAATTCTCTAGTACCATGACCAAAATGGACTCCCGCTTTCTTTTCCAAATCGATATTCTAATACGTTATTGTCATTTCTACCCATCACTTTCGTTTTTTCCTTTTTTATGAAAAAGAAAAAAGCGACAGGATTGTCCTGAACTAAATAATTATTCCAATGGGACCTTTTCTTCTATCGGAGATTCGATTCGAAATTATTATATGTCCAAGGTCCAATATTGAAATAATTTTAGAAATTTTCCCTGACTTAGTTCGTGTCAACAAATAATTCGAAATTAGGAAATTAAAAAATCATTTTTTAAAAAATTAATCGTTTATGTTGTTTATGTAGATAAATAAATAAATAAAAGAGTTTTTATTGTTCATGAAAATATTCTTTGGCTATATATTTCATACGATATAAGCTTTTAATTTGTGAAAATTACCAAAAAAAAATCTTAAATCCATTGTGTTTGTGCTAATTCAGTTCTAAACTTTTTTTTTAATCAATTAGTCCTAAACTTTTGTAATTATGTCAATTTAGTCCAATCAATCAGACGATGTGAAGAATTTTTAATATTTTTGTTTCTTTTCCCTTCTTTCTTTTATTTCTCCTTTGCTATTTTCCCCACTTGTTGGGCATTGGGTGAAGTTGCCTCATCAACATGATGGGGAAAAATAGAAAAAGAAGGAAGAAAAAAATAATTCAAAACATATATATTATTAAAAATTGTTCATGTTAATAATGAATGAAAGGCGAGTATGTATATTAGCACCAACTAGCCAAAATTTAATAAATTGACTGATTTGTTATGATTGCAATAAGTTTAGGGTTATTTTTTTGGTAATTTTCCCCTCTTAATTTTAGCAAATGTTTCATTTTTAAATGAAGCCTAAAGTTACACGACAAAAGATAATGCAAAATTTGAAATTTTGTTAAAGGGAATGAAGCCATCACAATGATTAAAAAAGCGATATTACGGCTTATCTAAATTCATGGCGTGAAAATGCAAAAATGAGCTCTCATTGAGAAGTTCAATTTCGAAAGCAAAAAATAAATTCCAGTCAATTCAACTTAAGGGTGTATTTGGTTCAGCCTTTGGAAAGCTCATTGGGAAAATGTAAAGCAGTTTAGCCTAAAGAGCTTTGGAGGAAATGCAAAGATGTTTGGTAAATTTTGCTTTGAAAAGCAATTTTGAGAGAAATATTGTTTGGTGGAAACACAGTTGCAAAGCACCTTTGATGATTAATCTAAATATTTTAATTTTTATTTGTTTAAAATTTTAAAAAATAATGTTTGCGATTTTTTAATTTATATTTGACAACAATGTTAAATATGTTGTGTAAACAATTTTATTACAATAAAAATTCCAACAATTTTATTACAATAAAAATTCCTTTTTTTGCTAAAAAAATCAAATGGAAAAAATTTATGTGCTCTCTTTCTCAATTACAAAAAGAATACTTTTATTACAATAAAAACATTATGACATATGCTTTGAGGAAAGAAGCTCATTATCCTTAAAAATTACAAATATCTTTAATTACTTCCTAAATTCATAACTATTTGATCACGTAAACATGTCATATCAGATGCCACATCATCATTTGAAGCATTACCCTCCCTATTTACATCATTAGAATCCATTGTATATAAATTGAGATCCAAATCCACTCTAGCAAAATATACATCATTCAGGACATTTCTTCGTATATAATTTTGCAAAGTCATCATTGATATCACAATTTTCACTTGTTTTATATATGGATAACTTGACATACTCTTTAAAATCTTCCACTTCTTCTTCAATACGCCAAAAACTTGCTCAATTTTTTTATTGTAGTGAGGAGTAAGCACGATTGAACACTTCTGTATAACCCGTCGGTTGAGGATCTCATTGAAACTCATGTAAATGATATCTAACTTTTTTATATTGCCTCAAATAACCCGTGGGATTTGGATATCCAGCATCAACTAAATAATAGTTACCTACACAAAAAAGTTGTAAATTTAATCAACATATAACATATACATATATTGATGCGTAAAAATCATTAATTAATGAACCTTTTGGAGGATGAGGAAATTGTAAATCATGTCTCCTAATGACTTCATAAAAAATACGAGTATCATGAGCTGTTCCCTCCCAACCGGCCCACACATAAGTAAATTCCATGTTAAAATTACACACGGACATCACATTTCGCGTCGGTGTTCCTTTTCGACCAATAAAACGAAGCTGCTTACTCGTAGGTTGGAATATGAGTACTATCCATAGTTCCAATGCAATCTTTAAACAAGAACAAGAATATTATTTGATTTATATTTGTTTCATATTTTCTATTGTATAATTGTAACTTATCCTAAAATGTGGAAAAAAAAATCTTGTATTATTCTTGATCTTCTTTGGAACTTCAATTATCAATCGGATGGTTGGATCAAATCTGCTCCCATTTCATATACTTTATCTAAAACTAAGCTAAATAGCCTGCATATGGTTTCCCCAGAATGCTGAAAGCGCTTTTGTGCTAATCTATTACCTATATTATAACCTAAAATATGAAAAAAAACAATCCTAACATTTCTGTAACATCAATATTTCTAGATCCTTGCAAACCATATCATATCACTAAATCATTCATTAAATTCTTAAATACAATTCTATCCATTTTAAACATTCGATAAAACTTTTCAGGATTTGCATTCATATCCATTAACTCTCTTAACCATGCATTTTCTGTATATGATGAGGTTATGCGCGGTATTTTTTGACCATATATTGCCTGATCGTAGGTATGTGCAGCTATACAAAGTTGCCAATATTCTTCTTCCTCTTTTTTAAGGTTTTCCCTTTCAAGAAAATTACTCATAACTGATTAAAGTAACGAAATAGAATTAAAATAAGAGATATAATAAATTATTTAGATCATTGATCAACAAAAAACACTTATCATATATATATATATATATATATATATATATATATATATGTACGTATGTAAATATGTATGTATGCAAACTCCACTCAATAAAAAGAACACCAATTAGAAACAAGTCTGATAATATAGCATAAATATATCTCGCCAACTACTATAAATAAATAGTGCAAATATGTATCACATTACAATAACGTTACAGATAAAAAATATAAATAGCAAATATCCTAGTGAGCCTTACGTTATGCGAACTAATACTTGAGTCATATGACTTTTTCTTATTTACCATCCAAGTTCATAAAGATTTACCTATTATCTTTCTTTTCTAAAAAATAATTTAGTGCAAAAAAATATAACTCTTGGTCTTGCTTAATCTTGGGTATAGCTTTCAGTGTCTGTATGAGTTCCTTGTAAGGATCAAACTCTTTGACATAACTTCTACATTCAATAGCCGAACAAATTCTCTCTATTTATGTTGCTAGCTTATCAGCTGTACTCGATTTTTTTGTTTCTTTCCTTGAGATTACCTCACCAAACTCAGCGGCATTCTTTTATCACTTCAGTGTTGCTCACTAGTCTTTCCACCCACATCGCCCTCTATATTATCATCAGTAAATCATGCCGGACCACCAATGTCAAAATTGTGTGGCCACAACATCCTCATCAATACATAAGTCTTGTATAGAATTTCATGTGATGCTTCCAGTGGCAACAATATCTCCAAACATTTTATCTAACAAAACTTGAAGATTCATATGTATGCATTTCGTTCTAAAAGCTTTAACCTTAGAATTTTCCTGTTATAATAAACATTTCATGAGTTTTATTGTAAAAAGATGAACTTAAAAAAAATTAATAAAAGAAGGGAAAAAAACCTGAATTTTCTTCTCCCACCATTCATCACTTGCATCAATGGTATTCTTTTTTGGATCCCATTCTAATCAAGTTTCCTTTAGGATCAATGTCCTCCATCTTTTCCAATCTTCTTTAAAATTATCCCACGTATTCTTCATTTGACCTTTATCAAACTTTTTGCTCCTTAGGTCCTCAAATTTCTTAATTATAACCATCCATCCATCACTTTTGTTGTTTGCAGGACAATTACCATTGTCAATTAGTTCAACGCACAATTTACAAAAGGTTTCAACATCTTTAGGGCTCCAAAATGCTTTTTCCTTCGATGAACTTACCATCTACTAATAAATGCAATATAAAAAAAATGCAATTTGAGTTTAAAGACAATAGACAACATATGCAATCCACATTGTCATAAGCATAACATAAGGCATCTACTAACTCAACATTTGAAATCTTGTTAAGAGCATCTTTTCATTTTGTGGGTTCCTTGAATGGGACATGAACAAGAAAGTATTTTCCACTCAAAGCTAATCAAGTTCATGAACTGAACAATCCTCAACAAGACCGATTATTGTTATAAACTCTTTCCCTCTCTCTCCTCCTCTCCCTCTCATAGATGTACTCTTCATGTACTTATGGATGAGACACTGCCACCACTTTCTACGTTTTCAACACTGAGTTTAATGTGAACAATAAATAGGCAGTTGCTTGATCATAAAAAACGGTTGGATGGCTTGAGGTACTTTCACATGGACCGCATAGATACAGCCTAAACATTTTATGCATGACACTTGTTAGAAGACACCAAAAGCCTACCAAATCATGTACCTGAATGCTATGGGTAAAATTGGTTTTTACTTTTACAAATGGGTAAAATTGGTTTTTCGGTAAAGTTTTGAGGGTAACATAGGCAACTTACTAATTTTCATTAAATAAGCCCTTCAACATTCCCAAAATGCTGAAAGCTCAAGGCAGGTCCCCTGTAAGGACTCGAGCCTCTCACTATGTAATATTGTCCGTTTTGGGCATTCGGCTTTCACAACTTTAAAACGTATTACATAGATTAGAGAACCCAAGCCTTATAAACTAGTCCAGGACTCCCCCTAAGCGATGTGGGACAAGAGACGCGCCCCCTCCCTACGCACGTCCGGGGACTGAGGCGTGGACGCACCGCCATCCCTCCTCTCCCCGCACCGTCGGCTGAGTTGTCACACTCTCCCCCCCTTGGGAGCATAGCACCTTCGCTGTGGCCCCACATGTGGTTGGGAGTCGACTTTGATACCATTTGTAATGACTCAAGCCTCCCATTGTATAATATTATTCACTTTGGGCCCTCAGCTCTCGCGGCTTTAAAACGCGTTACATAGGTTAGAGAACCCAAGCCTTATAAACTAACCCAAGACTCCCCCCTAAGCAATGTGGGATTGGAGACGTGCCCCCTCCCTGCTCGCGTCCGGGGACCAAGGCGCAGACGCATCGCCATCCCTTCTCCCCGCGCATCGTCGCCTAGGCCATCACATCCCCACCTACCTCAAGCTCGAACTTTCAACATTCCGGGAAAAGTACATTAATGGTGCCATAAGTTGTGTATGGCACTCACTTTGGTGCCAAAAGTTTCCGTTGGATCACTTAAGTGCCAACAAATTTGAAAAACGCTCACTTTGGTGCCAACGCCGATCTGATCGGCCGGAAATCCGACGTGGTCTTTCTTTTATTAATTTCTTATGCTGATGTGGCTCGCCGGAGTTTGAGGCCACGTCGGATTTTGGCCGGAATCTTTCGCCGGTGGTGGTGGCACCAAAGTGATCGTTTTTCCTCCGATTTGACACTTAAGTGATCTGAGGGAAACTTTTGGCACCAAAGTAAGCTCCGTACACAACTTATGACACCATTAGTGTACTTCTCCCCCAGCATTCCCAATGGCTGGCTTTCATTTGAAAGCCCCTTGGGGATGACTGCCAAACACCCCAAATTTTCTCCAATGGGCTTTGAGGCTCCATGGGGCTTTTCAAATGCCGAACCAAACACACCTTAAGAAAAGAGTCATCGAATAACGCTTGTTTAATTGCCAAGCAACGTGTAGAATCAAAATTGAAACTTGTGATTAAACATTCAACGACTCTTTTCTTAGGGTGCGTTTGGTTTGGCATTTGGAAACCCCTTGGAGCCCCAAAGCCTATCGGAGAAAATTTGGGGTGTTTGGCAATCATCCTCAAGGGGGCTTTCAAATGAAAGCTAGCCATTGGGAATGCTGAAAGCTCAAGGCAGGTGGGGACCTACCTTGAGCTTTCAACATTTTCAGAATGCTGAAGGGCTCATTTAATGAAAATTAGTAAGTTGCCTATTTTACCCTCAAAACTTTACCGGAAAACCAATTTTACCCATTTGTAAAAGTAAAACCCTCGATGGCGTTCTGCACCGTTCTCCATCGCTCTGCACCTTTCCCCATCACTCTCTCCCTCGTGACGACTGCGAGCTCGACTGCACTCTTCACTACTCAACTGCACCCTTCCCCACCCTTCCCCATCGCTTTCTCCCTCGTGATGGCTGCGAGCTCGATTGCATCCCTCCCCATCGCTCTCTCCCTCATGATGACTGTGAGCTCGACTACTAATTTGTGCAATCCTAGATAAATTAGCAGTTGTTGATAAAAGGAATATATATCATGACAGTTGCCTTGAGGTCTTTATCTTCATCTTTTGGCCTATGCAAAAATTATTTAGGATACACACAATTTGTTCACTTTGTGCTAAGGGAAGACCGTATGATTCATTGTGCTGGGAATCTCTATGTGTTCTTGTCAGTTGCTATCATGATGAGAAAGGGTGACTCAGGCGAAAGGTTGAGTTAAGATGATATATCTTCTTGTCATTCTCCGGATTAAATGGAGCGATAGCATTCAAGTACATGATTTGGTAGGCTTTTGGTGTCTTCTAACAAGTGTCATGCATAAAACGTTTAGGTTGTATCTATATGGTCCATGTGAAGGTACCTCAAGCCATCCAACCTTCTTTTATGATCAAGCAACTGCCTATTTATTGTTCACATTAAACTCAATGTTGAAAACGTAGAAAGTGGTGGTAGTGTCTCGTCCATAAGTACATGAAGAGTACATCTATGGGAGGGAGAGAGGGAAGGAAAGGGAAAGAGTTTATAACAGTAATCGGTCTTGTTGAGGATTGTTCAGTTCATGAACTTGATTAGCTTTGAGTGGAAAATACTTCCTTGTTCATGTCCCATTTCAAGGAACCCACAAAATGAAAAGATGCTCTAAATAGGATTTCAAATTTTGAGTTAGTAGATGCCTTATGTTATGCTTATGACAATGTGGATTGCATCCGTTGTTTATTGTCTTTAAACTCAAATTGCATTTTTCTATGTTGCATTTATTAGTAGATGGCAAGTTCATCGAAAAAAAAAAGCATTTTGGAGCTTTGAAGATGTTGAAACCTTTTGTAAACTGTGCGTTGAACAAATTGACAATAGCAATCGTCCTACAAACAACAAAAGGGATGGATGGACGATTATAATTAAAAGTTTGAGGACCTAAGGGGCAAAAAGTTTGATAAAGGTCAAATGAAGAGTAAGTGGGATAATCTTAAAGAAGATTGAAAAAGGTGGAGGACATTGATCCTAAAGGAAACTGGATTGAGATGGGATCCAAAAAGAGTACCATTGATGCAAATGATGAATGGTGGGAGAAGAAAATTCAAGTTTTTTCCCTTCTTTTATTAATTTTTTTTTAAGTTCATCTTTTTACTATAAAACTCACGAAAATGTTTATTATAACAAGAAAATCCTAAGGTTAGAGCTTTTAGAACGAAATGCATACATCTGAATCTTCAAGTTTTGTTGGATAGAATGTTTAGAGATATTATTGCCACTAGAAGCATCACATGGAATTTTGCACAGGACTTATGTATTGATGAGAATGTTGTGGCCACACAATTTGACATCGGTGGTTTGGCATGATTTACTGATGATAATATAGAGGGTGATGTGAGTGGAAAGACTAGTGAACAACATTGAAGTGATAAAAGAACGTCATAGAGTTCGGTGAGATAATCTCAAGGAAAGAAACAAAAGAAATTGAGTACGGCTATTAAGCTAGCAACGCAAATGGAAAGAATTTGTTTAGTTATTGAAAGTAGAAGCTATGACAAAGAGTTTGATCCTTAGAAGGAACTCATAGGGACGTTGAAAGCTATACCCGAGATTAAGCAATATCAAGAGTTATATTTTTTTGTTCTAGATTATTTTTTAGGAAAGAAAGATAATAGGTAAATCTTTATAAACTTGGATGGTGATCAAGAAAAAGTCACATGGCTTAAGTATAAGTTTGCACAACGTAAGGCTCATTAGGATATTTGTTATTTATATTTTTCATGTGTAATGTTATTGTAATGTGATACATATTTGCATTACTTATTTATATTAGTTGGTGAGACATATTTATGCTATATTATCAGACTTGTTTCTAATGGGTGTTCTTTTTATTCAATGGAGTTTGCATACATACATACTTACATACGTACGTGTATATATATATATATATATATATATATATATATCATAAGTGTTTTTTGTTGATGAATGATCTAAAATTATCTATTATATCTCTTATTTTAATTCTATTTTGTTACTTTAATCAGTTATAAATGATTCTTTTGAAAAGGAAAATCATGAAAAAGAGAAAGAAGAATATTGGCAACTTTATGCAACTGCACATACTTACGGTGTTTATTAGGTAATATATGATAATAATAAAAAATACCATGCATAACCTCATCATATACATGAAATGTATGGTTAAGAGAGTTGATGGACATGGATGTTTTTTTTTTTTTTTTTTTTTTTTTTGGACATAAATGGACATGGATGTTAATTCTGAAAGGTTTTATCGAATGTTTAAAATAGATAGAATTGTATTTAAGAATTTAATGAATGATTTAGTAACACGATATGGTTTGCAAGGATCTAGAAATGTTGATGTTGCAAAAATGTTAGGATTGTTTCTTCATATTTTAGGACATAATATAAGTAATAGAGTAGCACAAGAGTGCTTTCAGGAAAACCATATGCAGGTTATTTAGCTTAGTTTTGGATAAAATATGTAAAATAGGAGCAGATTTAATCCAACCATCTGATCGACAATTCAAGGAAGTTTTAAAGAAGATCAAGAATAATACAAGATTTTTTTTCCACATTTTAAGGTAAATTACGATTATACAATAGAAAATATGAATTAAATATAAATCAAATAATATTATTGTTCTTGTTTTAGGATTGCATTGAAGCTATAGATGATACTCATATCCCGGCAGTGGTACCTACGAGTGAGCAGCTTCGTTTTATTAGTTAAAAAGGAACACTAATGCAAAATGTGATGGCCGTATGTAATTTTAACATAGAATTTACTTATGTGTGGGCCAATTGGCAGGGAACAGCTCATGATACTCGTAGCTTTTATGAAGCCATTAGGAGAGATGATTTACAATTTCCTCATCCTCCAAAAGGTTCGTTAATTAATAGATTTTACGCATTAATAGATGTATGCATTATATGTTGATTAAATTTACTTTTTTGTGTAGGTAAATATTATTTGGTTGATGCTGGATATCCAAATCCCACAGGTTATTTGAGCTCATATAAAAAAGTTAGATATCATTTACTTGAGTTTCCGTTGGATGTATGTCCTATAGCTACTATGTAATAGTTACAATTAGACCTATTCTTGAGACGTCAAGAATATATGTGACCGGTTCATAGTTAAGCTGAATCTTTACACCGTTCCTGGTCAATGGATTATTGAGTGGATATTTATAATCCTGTTGAGATCGGTGTGCTCTCAACTTCACCATTAAGTATTGGATACTTCAAGGAATGATGAGTTACATGCCATTAGGTATTATGATGCATGAGTTAGAGCACAAGTGTTTGTGCTGAACGTGACGCATATTGAACGATTAGCGACATTGAAGCTTTTAGCGTGGTTAATGTCTAATTGTTCATGCTTTGGTCTTGTGTAAATAATCTTAGACCTGTGACATAGTGTTAACTTGTATGTCGAACAACTATGATTCACAGGTGCACGTAATACCTGATCGTTGATCCATCTTTATACCTAATAGTCATAGTTTGTTCATGGACAAAGTTGCATATTTGCGCAATATGGAATCTATCTCCTTGTTACATGCAAGGTATAATAATGATGTCCTATACGATCTAATTATGACACTGCATTGAAATCCTCGACCGGGGTTCTAACTGAGAATAAATTGTTTATGTCTCAAATAAAATGCATGTCAATTAGATTTGTACATATGATCGAATTGGTGACTTGACAAATATTCCATGGTTTTTATTTGATCAAAACATAGTGAGACAGAGGAATTGAATTATATTGTAGCTAAAACTGACAGGTTCATTATATTCTTAAAGCATTCAAACTATCTGGATAGTCATGACATATTGCTAAATGTCAATCATGGCTTGTAGGACCCAAAGATTAATCGGGACAAATAATTCCTTTGGGAGTACTAATGTGTTAGTACAAGTCTTACTACTAGCTTAATGATGAATCTAGGGATGTCACACACCATAAACAATTAGAATAACGTGGAACAAGAGAGAAATAATGTTGTAAATGTGTTTGTAATTACTGTAATCAAATTTGTATTATAGTCACGAGCCTATCTGCATATGATGCACATACATGCCCAAAGTGAATATATGTTAATGTATTCCAATTGTATATATAAAGATTATGTTCTTTTTGTTTTTAAAGGGGATAGATTAATTATTTATTTATTTGTTTAATTAATTAATGTGCAAATGGTTAGCAAGCCTTTTAATAACTAACAAAAAAAAAAATTGAAGCTTCGTGCACATGCACGAAGCATGGATGGTCAGCGGTTGCTGACCGTTAATGCATGATCATGCATGAGAGTGAGGATTAGCAACGGTTGTTGATCCCATGATCAGCAACCATTGCTGATTCATGAAAAAAAATTTAAAACATATATGCCACAAAAAGGTTGCGACAAATAGAGAGAGTGGACGTTTTGTTTTGTGTCTAAGAGACGCAAGAGATAAAAGAAATTCTCTTTAGTTCGAGTCATGACTAAAACATCAAGGATACGGCAGATTATTTCCACGAGATTGCTAGCATGATCATAATGATGATTACCCAAAAGTTCTCTCTTCCGCTCGACGTCCATTATTGGTGTGTCTGAACTAGAGATTTGACGTTTGTGGGGCTCGAATTGTAGAACATCCGAACCAATTCGTTTAAAGCACGCTTCAAGAGGTAATTCATTTAACTCCCTTTTTATATTCAGATTTTTAATTAAAACGCACGAACAACGCCTTCGAAGAATCATGTATAAAATATATCATCTTTGTTTCTACTGTATTTTTGTTAATTTTACATATACATGATTCATGAAACCCCAACAATGGTATTAAAGCCAACCTTAGGCGTTTTTCATGCGTTTAATTGATTTATAGTTCAAAGATATTTTTGAATTCTAATGGCCAATTTATTTTTATTTTTTTGTTAAGAGAATCTCTTGCTCTTATGTGGCCTATAGAAGTTTATTAATTTATGTGATAAATTTAATTAACTAAGCAAAAATTAGAATTAAATCAATTTTGAATCAAAAATCCGTAACTTGTTATACTTTGTGTTTATATTCTGCGAATAATTCGTGATTGTGAATTTAAAGTTACAGCGCAACTTCCGTTCGAAATCACACTCGTGAAATTTGTTTCATTGATTTCGATTTCTTGACATGGTTTGCGTTGTTCGGCTTTAAATTTAATTAAATGCAGAATTTTATTTATGCTTTCTGGAGCTTTAAATTTTGAATTTATGGCTCGCAAGGAAGGGTGGTGATCATGGAAAAATTCCTAATCATTGTGATTGTTGTATGGATGAATGTATGATGATTATAGGTATTCTTTTTTGGGTTGTAATTATTAAATGGAGGCTGCGTCCTTCCCTTTATATTTATTTTTATGAAATGTAATTTTAGCATAATTTAGTATATCAATTGTTGATGTAAATGCTACGAGAGAGGAGGAGCCATTAGATGAGCTATTAAGCCGGTGAGCTCTATGAGCCCGGTCTTTGAAGAGTTCAAAAATTCAAGAAGAACTAAAGAGCATATCCCTATTATTAAAACATTAAAATGGCTAAATAGGTTTCTTTGACTCGAGACTCATTGAACCATTAATTCCATGATCACCACGCAGGATAAATGTTTATGTAATATATATTTATTTATTGTGTTTATGTTATCATGCATGTTAAACCGGTTAATGTGCAAAGTGAGACCATTAATAACGACCCAAATCTCCTTATTAATAATATTAAGTCAAAACGGGTTTCGAACTCATGGCCTTCCATAGTTGTGGTTTGATCAAATATTATAGTAGTTAACTGACCCGCTATGGATACAAAGGGGTTAATTACCATTCATAATATTAGACTACTCTATTATGCATATGATGCTGTGAGGTTGGAACCAAATGATTTCTAATAGGGAATCGTTTATGCCTTCAATACTTGCATGAGACGACGGACAAGACTTAATTATGATCATGATGCCAATAACTGTTAGGTGAAGCTTTCGTGGTCTAAAGACCGAAGTTATGATTGGGACTCGCATATGATGCGTTGAACAAGTTGGTTCACTCACCAAGTTCATAGAATACCAATAACTGCTAAGTGAGGTGGGCTTTGGGCTAGTGCGACTCCAATCCCCACTAGTAATCTTTACCCAACAAAGATTACCGCTTCCCATCTTAAGGAGTATGGGATTCAAATATAAATTTAGTGGGAGGATCTATTTCACTTAAAGGCCAAAATGAAATAGTTATTTTGAAAGACACAATGGCTAATAATTTATTTTCTGCAACATATATATTATTACTCTGAAAATGGTGACCACAAACCAACTCGTTTTTATACTTGACAATAATTGTTTGACTAGACCCAATTTCACTGACTGGGTGAGGAAATTAAGAATTGTTTTCAATTTAGAAAAAATTGGGTATGTGCTTGATGAAAAAATGCCAACCTCTTTTCCTGAGGGTGGGACCCAAGAGGAGTGTGTCACTTATGATAAGTGGCATGACAATAACTTAAAAGTTATGTCATATATACTTGCTTCAATTAATAATGAATTACAGAAGAAGTATGAAATCTATGGAAGATGCTAGGTCGATCATTTTACATTTAAAGGAATACTTTGATGAGAATAGTCGAACATCTAGATATAAGATATCTAAGGCATTGTACCATATGAGAATGGCTGAAAGATCATCAGTTAATGATCATGCTATTGGCTAGGCTAAATCTCGTTATAAACAACTAGTTAGCTGTAGATTTGATTCTCTAATCTTTACCTGATTCCTTCTCTGGTTTTGTCCAAAACTTCCACATGCATAAGATGGGTAAAATTCTTGTTGAGTTACATAGCATGCTAGTAGTTTATGAGAAGGAAATGCACAACACGAAACCAAATGTAGTGGCTATGGCTAAGGCTAAGGCTTCTTCTTCAAGGGGTAAGACTGTTTTAAAGAAAAAAAAAATGGAAGAGGCCTGTCAAAGCTGTTGTGCAACCAAAACCCAATATTAATAAATGGAAATGTCATTATTGTGGTGTCAAGAGGCACTGGAGGAGGATCTGTAAGAAGTGCCTCGCGAGCTTGAAGGTCAAGCCCAAGGACCAACCTTATGAAGTTATGATGTCTATGCTTATTGAAACTAATCTTATGGTTAGTGCTGAATCCAGCTCATGAGTTCTAGATTCTGTTGCAACTTCACATATTTGTATGTCTTTGCAAAATCTGGAAACAAGCAAGATGTTAGGACGAAATGAGATTGTCCTGACATTTGCCAATGGAGCAAGAGTTGCTGTGTTAGCTATAAAGACTTTTCGTTTATGTTTGCCTTTCGGACATGTATTGGTTTTAAAGAATTGTTTGCATTATAAGGATGTTGTTAAGAATATCATCTCTATACCTCGTTTGGGTAAAGAAAATTATGAATTTTCTTTTACTGATGATGTATATTCTATTTATCATAATAGAAGATGTGTTGGTTCTAGCTTATTAACCAATAATCTTTATACCATTACAATGTCCGATAATGCGATTACCGATGTCAATAAGCAAAATAAAATTGATATAAATGTCATAACTAATAAATGCCCCAGAGATAGTCCAAATAAAAAGTATGTTTGGCATCTCCGATTAGGTCATATTGGAGAAGACAAAATTAACAAGTTGAGTAATGATGAGTACATTAATCCATCAAATTTTGAGTCATACTCGACTTGTGAGGCATGTCTTCTAGGAAAAATGACCAAAGCGCCTTTTGTGAGACATAGTGCGCGAGCTGCTGACATATTAGGATTAATACATACAAATGTATGTGGACCAATTAATGAAACTGCTAAAGGTGGTTATAATTACTTCATTACATTCACCGATAATCAGTCACAGTATGGTTATTTATACCTAATGAAGTATAAATCTGAATCCTTTGAAAAGTTCAAGCAATTCAAGGCTGAAGTTGAGAAACAAACAGGAAAATGTATTAAGGCTCTTCGATCAGATCGAGGAGGTGAATACCTTAGTACTGAATTCCCGGACCATCTTAAAAGAATGACATTTTATCACAATGGACACCTCATGAAACTCTAGAACATAATGGTGTATTTGAACGAAGAAATCATACTTTATTAGATATGGTGCGATCTATGATGAGTTACACCGATTTACCAATATCCCTTTGAGGATATGCCCTTGAGACAGTTGTATATATACTGAACAAAGTATCGTCCAAATCTGTTCCAACTATGCCTTATGAGATATGGCATAGTAGGAAACCTAGTCTTAATCATATTAAGATTTGGGGTTATCCAACTTTCATAAAAAAAAAGCCGAAAATGGAAAAATTGGAGGCAAGATCTGAACAAGGTCGCTTCATTGGATATCCAAAGGAAGCTCTTGAATATTATTTCTATTTTCATTCATACCAAAGAATTTTGGTGAGCAAGCACATTTTTTTTCTAGAGAATCAGTTCGTCCAAGAAAGTGGTACTGGGCGGAAAATAGTCTTATAAGAAAAAAATAATAAAGTACCAAACAACCGAGTTCAGATACCAATCTCTAATTCAGTGGGAACTTTTGATACACAACCTCTTAGGAGAAGTGCGAGAACGTCTCGTCCACCTACTTGTTATAGACACTCGGTTGATCATATTGAACCATTATTCATTGTGAATGATAGTTATCAACCTAGTGATCCTAAAACCTATGAAGAGACGATGTCGGACATTGATTCTGGTAAATAACTAGAAGCCATGAAATCCGAAATGGATTCAATGTATTCCAATGAAGTTTAGACCTTAATTGACCTGCTTGATAATATTATACTAATTGGCTGTAAATGGATCTTCAAGAGGAAGATGAATGCTGAATGTCAAATTGGAACTTACAAAGCACGGTTGGTAGCGAAAGGATATCGTTAGAAAGAATGAATTGATTATGACAAAACTTTCTCACCTATGACCATGCTAAAATCCATTCAGATTATGTTGAATATAGCTGCACATCTAGATTATGCGATATTCCAAATGAATGTCAAAATGGGTTTTTTAAATGGTTTTCTTGAGGAGGACATCTATATGGAACAGCCACGGGGTTTTGAATCCAATAGTGAAAAACAAAATGTGTGTAAGCTTAAGAGATCCATTTATGGACTAAAACAAGCCTCCAAAAGTTGGAATATCCATTTTGATGAGGTGGTCAAATCATTAGGCTTCATCAAAAATCCGGATGAACCTTGTGTATACAAGAAGATCAGTGGGAGTGCAATTGCATTTCTAGTTTTTTGTGTCGATGATATACTTTTTGATTGGAAATAATGTACCAATGATATCATTGATAAAATTATTCTTGTCACAGAAATTTTCCATGAAAGATTTAGAAGAGGCAACCTACATTTTAGGTATCAAGATCTATAGAGATAGATCAAAACGATTGATTGGCCTCTCATAGTCTACGTACATAGACAAAGTGTTTACACGTTTTAACATGCAATGTTCCAAAAGAGGATTATTACCTTTTAGGCAAGGGATCCGTCTTTCTGAAGAGATGTGTCCCATACTCCCGAAGAAAGAGAGTGGATGGCAAAGATACCATATGCATCTACTATTGGAAGCATAATGTATGCTATGCTATTTACTAGACTTGATATTGCACATGCTATAAGTATCACTAACAGATATCAGTCTGATCCAGGAGAAGAGCATTAGATAGCAGTCAAGAATATTCTTAAGCACTTGTGAAGGACTAAGGATCTATTCTTGATATATGGAGAAGGAGAATTTAAAGTTGTAGCTTATACTAATTCCCATTTTCAATCAGATCCTAATGATTATAAGTTTACGTTTGGGTTTGTCTTTACATTCAATAGTGGCGTAGTTAGTTGGAAAAGTTCCAAACAAAGCATAACTGCCGATTCCATTACTGAGACAAAGTATATAACCGCTTCTGAAGCAACAAAGGAAGCCACTTGCATGAAGAAGTTTATTTCTGAACTTGGAGTCATTTCCTCAATTGAGCAACCGATTACATTGTTTTGTGACAATAATAGGGCACTAGCTCAAGCCAAGGAACCAAGGTCTCACTAAAAGTCCAAGCACATTGAGAGACACTTCCATCTCATCAAAGAAATTGTTGGGAGAGGTGACATCGCCTTGCAGAAAATTACCACAGCAAAAAACGTGATAGATCCCTTCACTAAGGCCTTACCTTAGTCTTCTTTTGAAAGGCATATTGACAAAATGGGTTTGAGGTACCAGACAAGTTGACTTTAGTGCAAGTGGGAGATTGTTGAATGTATACCTTAAAGCTACTATGTAATAGTTACATGTTAGGAATTTCAGTTATACTATCATTATTATTTAATTAATGGCAATGACATATTCATTCATTTGTCCAATTTTTTTATATTTATGAATAATTACATAAGATCAGTTACAACTAGACCTATTCTTGAGACATCAAAAATATATATGATGGGTTCGTAGTTTAGACTAAATCTTTAAATCGTTCCTAGTCAATAGATTATTGAGTGGATATTTATAATCCTATTGAGATCGGTGTATTCTTAACTTCACCATTAAATATTTCATACTTAAGGGAATGGTGAGTCACATGTCATTGGGTATTATGATGCCTGAGTTTGAACACAGGTGTTTGTGTTAGACAAGTTCACTGAATGTGACGCATATGGAACGATTCGCGAAATGGAAGCTTTTAGCGTGGTCAATGTCTAATTGTTCATGCTTTGGTCTTATGTAAATAATCATTAGACCTGATGCACAATGTTAACTTATGTGTCGAGCAACTATGGTTCATAGGTGCACGTAATGCCTAATTGTTAATTCGTCTTTATACCTAATGGTCATAATTTGTTCATATACGAAGTTGCACTTGAGCACAATATGAAATCTCTCTCTTTGTTATATGCAAGGTATAATAATGATGTCCTATGCAATCTAATTATGACACTGCATTGAAATTCTTGGTCGGGGTTCTAATCGAAAATAAATTGTTTATGTATCAAATAAAATGCATGTCAATTAGATTTGTACATATGATGAAATTGGTGACTTGACAAAAATTCCATGGTCTTTATTTGATTGGGACATAGTGAGACAGAGGGATTAAATTACACTGTAGCCAAAACTGACAGGTTCATTATGTTCTTAAAGCATTCACACTATCTGGGTAGCCATGACATATTGCTAGATGTCAATCATGGCTTGTAGAATCCAAAAATTAATCGAGACAATTAATTTCTTTGGGAGTACTAATGTATTAGTACAAGTCTTACTATTAGCTTAGTCATGAATCTAGGGATGTCACACAACATAAACAATTAGGATAATGTGGAACAAGAGAGAAATAATGTTGTAAATATGTTTACAATTACTGTAATCGAATTGTGTCGACTTAAAATTAAATTAAATGAGATTTAATTTAATTTGTATTATAGTCACGAGCCTATCTAAATATGATGCACATACATGCCAAAAGTGAATATATATTAATGTATTCCAATTGTACATATAAAGATTATGTTCTTTTTATTTTTAAAGGGGATAGATTAATTATTTATTTATTTGTTTGTTTAATTAATTAATGTGCAAATGGTCAACAGCAACCCACATAATATGTGCGTTGCCTTTTAATAACTAATAATTAAAAAAAAAAATTTGAAGCTTCGTGCACATGCACGAAGCATGGATGGCTGACCATCATGCACAATCGTGCATGAGAGTGATGTTAGGGAAATCCCTTATGATGTTTTCAAGATGACAAAATAAATCAAAGGCTACTAACGTGTTTGATTATTGAGTAATAGACTATGCAGATGATAGAACATGTAAAAGATATTATCAAAATCTATACTTGAAAGAATCAGAAGACAGACTCTATACTTAAGCTGAACTTATTCAGAACGTGTTCAGACCTTAAAGTTAAATCTGTTCAGAAGCAGAAAATGTTCAGACCCAGAAGTTCGGTCTGAAGATTTCAAGACCCAAAGTTTCGGTCTGAAGTTTTTCCGTCTAAAGACAATCAGACCCAGTTACGATCTGAAGATCTCCAGACCCAATCAAAGTCTGAAGATCGCCAGACTCTAGTTTCAGAGTCTGCCCACGCTGACGAATTCCAGACCGAACGCGATGAAGAACGAAAAAGAAGACAGATTCAAGTTTATCTTCAATTCTTCAAAGCTTTGGTTTATTACAGGATGTATAACGGCTAGTGATCTGATTTGAATTCTACATCAAGATGATTTGATTAACTCAATCTAATTGATTGACGATTGGATCATGAAAACAATACATTTCTATACGAAGAAGCTCTACTTATGGAAACCAAGATTCTGTTTGTATGGGCGATCGGAATCAATTTGGGATTCTACTTTTGTCACTCAACGGCTACCAAATCTTCTAAATACAAATCTGTCCAATGGGTTGATTAGAAGACGATCCTCAAGATACTGTCCAACGGCTAGTTTAGAAGTAGATGAGTATTTAAGGAGATGAAGGACCGATAAGCAAGTAAGAGACGGACCGTAGAATTTATAATTCCAAAGTCTGAGCCAACTTCGATCATTCACTTGTCTCTCGTGAGCTTAAACGTTTGTGATCTTGAGAGAAATACCTAAAGAGTGACTTAGTAAGATAGTGTGATCTACTACTAAGTATTTGCACTCAAAATTGTAATCTCTTGTTGATTGCATAGTGGAATCCAGCAGAAGGCTGTTAGCGTGGGAGAGTGGACGTAGGCTTACATTAAGCCGAACCACTATAAACCTTGTGTTCTTATTCCTTTCCCTTAACTCTTTTATTTTGCTTGAAGTTTATTTTATTCCGCATATATTTGCCAAGGTTTATTTTAAACACCTATTCACCCCCCTCTAGGTGGATTCACTAGCCCATTTCAAGTGAGGATCAGCAACCATTGCTGATTTGTGAAGAAATTTCAAAAAAATATATGCCGCAAAAAAGTTGCGACGAATAGAGAGAAAGTGGGCGTTTTGTTTTGTGTCTAAGAGACACGAGAGAGAAAATAAATTCTCTCTAGTTTTGGTCGTGACTAAAACATCAAGGATACAGCAGATTGTCTCCACGAGATTGCTAGCACGATCATAGTGATGATTATCCGAAAGTTCTCTCTTCCGTTTGAAATCCATTGTTGGTGTGTTTGAACTAGAGGTTTGACATTTATAGGGCTCGAACTGTAGAACATCTGAACCAATTCGTTTAAAGCGCTCTTTGAGAGGTAATTTGTTTAACTCTCTTTTTATATTCAGATTTTTGATTAAAACGCACGAACAACGCCTTCGGAAAATCATATATAAAATATATCATCTTTGTTTTTGTTGTATTTTTTGTTAATTTTACATATACATGATTCATGAAACCCCAACAATTTCAACGAAGTCCTCAATCGACAGGTTATAAAGAAATGTTCAACCGTGCTCACTCTTCACTACGATCAGAAATTGAGCGAGCTTTTGGTGTATTAATGAAGAAGTAGAAGATTTTAAAGAGTATGCCAAGTTATCCATATACAACACAAGTGAAAATTGTGATAGCATTGATGACTTTGCACAATTATATATGAAAAAATGCCCCGAATAATGCATATTTTGCTAGAGTGAATTTGGATCCCAATTTATATACAACGGATTATGATGATGTAAATGGGGAGGATAACACTTCAAATGATAATGTAGTATCTGATATGACACGTTTACGTGATTAAATAGTTATGAATTTTGGAAGTAATTAAGGATATTTATAATTTTTAGGGAAAATACCACCAAAAACCCTAAACTATGCACAAAGTGACAAAAATACCCCAAACTTTTTTGCACCACCAAAAACCCCAAACTTTGCCATCCGTGACACATTTACCCCATTGAGGGTATTTTCGTCTTTTTTTGTTTTTTTCCTTTTTTTTCTTTTTTTTTTCTTTTCTCTTCCCTCCGCCGGCTCCAGCGGAAGGAAGCCCGCGTCCGGCGAGGGCGGCCCTCGCCGGCGTCAGCCCAGGAGAGGGCACCCTCACCCGACGCCGGCGAGGGGTGCCCTCGCTGAAGCGGGGCGTGGGCGGCCCTCACCCGACGCCGGCGAGGGCCTCCCTCGCTAGATCCGGCGAGGGCAAGGGCACCCTCGCGGCGTCGGGCGAGGGTGCCCTCGCGGGATCGCGAGGGCGGCCCTCGCACAGGCCGACACCGGCGAGGGCAAGCCCTAGCCGGACGCCGGCTTCCCTCCGCCGGAGTCGGCGAAGGGAAGAAAAAAAAAAAAAAAAAAAAAAAAAAAAAAAAAAAGAGAAAAATGTTTTTAAAAGTAAAATGACCAAAATGCCCCTAAGATTTAGGGTAAATGTGTCACGTAAATGAAAGTTCAGGGTTTTTGTGTCACAAAAAATAGTTTGGGGTAAATGTGTCACGGATGGCAAAGTTTGGGGTTTTTGTGATGCAAAAAAAGTTTGGGGTATTTTTGTCACTTTGTGCATAGTTTAGGGTTTTTGGTGGCATTTTCCCTAATTTTTAAGGATAATAAGCTCATTTCTTCAAAGCATATGTTATCATGTTGTTATTGTAATAAAAGTATTCTTCTTGTAATTGAGAAAGAGAGCACGTAAATTTCCATTTGATGTTTTTTAGCAAAAAAAAGGAATTTTAATTTTAATAAAATTGTTTACACAACATCTTTAACATTGTTGTCAAATATAAATTAAAAAGGTCGCAAATATTATTTTTTTAATTTTAAACAAATAAAAAATAAAATTTTTAGATTAATCATCAAATGGGTTTTAC
The DNA here is from genome assembly GCA_014182555.1 of Eucalyptus erythrocorys. NCBI lineage: Eukaryota > Viridiplantae > Streptophyta > Magnoliopsida > Myrtales > Myrtaceae > Eucalyptus > Eucalyptus erythrocorys. The sequence goes on along the minus strand of CM024604.1, from coordinate 58,862,188 downwards.
AAATATGTTTTCTACTAAACAGCATTTCTCTCAAAGTTGCATTTTAAAGCAGAATTTACTAAATAGTCTTTACATTTCCTCCAAAGCCTTTTAGGCTAAACTGTTTTGCATTTTCCCAATTAGCTTTCCAAATGCTAAACCAAACGTACCCTATTAAGGTCATGGGTGAACGGCCAAAACTCTTTTGGTGCCTAAAGGCTAAAAGCCCAAGGCCCATTGCCAAATTGACTTAATTTCTTCAATCTAGGCTTTCGGACCACAACCCTCAAGCAAATTTTCAGGTTTTCAAGCCCATGGATAGGAAGCCCAACACGATCAAACCAGCCTACTTTTAAAAAATAATTAATAGTATGTTTCAATAAATTAAGAATTATCATCAAGTTTACTGCTGGTTTGTGTGTACATATATAGAGAGAAAAAAAAACTTATGCATTATCGTTGGATGAACAAGATGTGTACTTGAAGACAATTGCATTACAGTATTCATCCACGTGTCACTTTAAATGTGTAAATAGTTTTTACACTTGCAATAATAATCCTCCATTCATATTTTAAATATCCTAACCGAGCTAGCCAACGAAAAATTTTAAGGAAGGTTTCCAGTTCCTTAAAGTTGTCCAAACCAGCTAAGGGCGAAAATTGGCTCGAGCACAATGGAAAAAGTGATAGCATTAGGGGCTATTGTACTTAAGAGCTCCGTAACTTTACTTTGTTTTGATTACGACCCTCTAAAATCATGAACTTCCTTTCTTTAAATGAAACTTCTAATATCTTCTAAGTACTATTTTCTCAATTACTTAGTAGTTGCATGAACGGACACTGGAATTCAATAATCAAAATCAACACAAGAACGATTTCCAAGACCAACCCATTCTCAAACAAGCACAAACTAAAACAAATCAATTTAGCATATGCAAACGGCAAGTTGATACCGATTCTGTGCACGCCTAAAGTTGCATTTTGCTCTTATGTGATGAAGTACTTATTCAGACCTTGATCCTCCAAAAAAAACTCCGAATATTCAGATGTGCTGACGCGAGAGCATTGACGTGAACAACCCTAACTTAAAAGAATGTCCGGCTAAGTTGGTGGTTAGTTGCCATCTGAGGGCCATTCCTTCATCTTCATCCTTGTTTTTTTTCACTTTGTTTAATTTTATATCCTTTCCTTCCCTTCCAAAACAATGAAACTAAGAGGAAAGAAAGGAGGAGTTGGGTCCACTCAAGAACATAGGCAATAGATAAGGCTTTTGGACAGTGCAGGTTGGTGCAAGGACATCATCGCTGTTTAGGAGATGTAAGCCAATAAGTACAGCCCAACCTCCAAAGGGGAGAAAACGATATTTGAATGGTTAGATAATGGGGACGGAATCAAAAGGGGGAGAGGCATTAGTTGAGGGGCAATATAGAAGCGAAAAAAGGTCAACATAACCGAACATGAGCCATGATTAGCCTAATCATCCCGCTCCTAATCCAATGATTCCGTCCTAATTAGGATGGGAGAAACATTGGACAAATTGAGATAATGATTGCGCGCTTCATCCATTCATTAAGGTAAGGTGGGCTCTTCAAAAACATTCTCAAACCAAACATCGCAGTTTGTCTTGATAGCTTCCATCTAATTTGGTAGAGGAGCTTGAAAGCTGTAAATGGTTAATGACAGCTTCGAGATTTGACTCTTCCCCCTCAGAAATTTACCCTTCGGGGGATGTTTGGTGAACAACTCCATCTTTTGATTCTTGGGTTCTATGTTAAAAGTCGTTCTTACCGTTCACAGACCGGAAACTCTCATATTTTCCCGCTGGATTTTCATCATTAATTTTTTAAGAATTGAAGTTAGCAAACACGTCGCTACCTAAATGAATGTTGAAATTTCCATAAAAGAATTGGCGGAATCTTTTACCTGGCATTTAATATGAGAGTCGGCGCAATCAATTTCATAAAAAAACACAATCAATGGGAATCGAGCAAAGAGCTGAAAGCAAGCGAACACATCCATATAAAAGCCTTCATTTGGGACTTTCTGACATGACATTTTCTTCTCTTTTTTTTTTTATTCAGAACGTTGTTTAATCATAAAGGAATATTTCGATTTTCAATGCACCGGTTGTGCATAAAAGAAAATTAGTGCATTGTAAATATCAAATTCGCATTAATTGGGTGTTTAAAGAAAGGAGCTCATTTTCCCTTACTTCTTTTATCTTTTTCGCTTATAAATATGTCTACACATGTGGGTTTCTTGCCGCATGACCGGACATATTAGCAGCAACTTGCGCGACCAAGGTGCATTGATTGTACGTACATCGAAGTTCAGAGCATCAGTTGAATGAGTATGAAATTTCGAGGAGGTCTAAAGGGCCCGTAATTAAGTAACGCAAGGTATGCTTTAACTACGTTATTCAAGAGGCAGCGAAATATCTCATATATTCATTTTTTACATGTTAGCAGAGTCGTGGAAATCGAAAGGGGAAATGAATATTTAGAGTTACCACATAATCAAATACACATAACTATTTGATTTGTTTATTTATAAAAAATCTGTAGGTCTTTGTACTCTTCTTTTTAATCGGATTTTTTTATTAAAGTATTAAAAAAGGGATAAATAATTTCACGAAAGCAGTTTTTTTTACGCGGGACGAGCAATGTGATTGGTTTCATCACATTAGTCGCGTACTCGACGCGTCGAATGTATGCTTGCTCTTCGTAGCTATGTCGCTTGGGTCTTTAATAGCTTTTAAGGGGGAAATCGAGCATGTTTAAATTTCTCCGCCAAAAAAGCTCGTCTACGATAAGTGGCGGGGCGTAATTAAGAGAATCCCAAAGTCTAGGGGAGTTAAATGGGCAAAAAAAATAAGTTTAGATTTAATTTAGGGCCACACAATTACGGGTGGCGCGACATATGATTTGCAATGCATTCATACATGCATGCATGCACTTGCAAATGATCATTTCCAACGCATTTAAGTCGATTATGTTATGTCCATGGCATTTTTCATGTTCGCGAATCTAATTTGAATCATGAATTTTGGATTAATCACTAGTTATCCCGCATTTTTTTTCCAGATTAACCTTCTTCGAAAATTTCGACCAATAAAAACAAATTTCTTACCTGAATTCAATGTGGAAATGCCTTAACTTTTCGGATATTTCTCCTCAATAAGACGAGCGCATTTTGTGAACAAGAATTGAAAGGATTGACAAGAAAATTTTGCCCAAGCTGAACGGATGTTAATTGGGATGCCCCCATTGTGAAAGATTATGTTCAAGGAAAATTCTTGATTCAATCATAAACTTATTTTACGGATATCAATTTAATTATAAACTTTCTAATTTTGCCAATTCAATCTTAAATCTTTTTGTAAAACTCCAATACATCCTTTCGACTATTGAAAACCACTGGCGTGGTGGTATGTCATGTTAGACGGCCATTTCAGTAATTTCCAGCGAAAATTAATTGAAATGATTACATTAAAATTTCACGCAAAGGTTTAAGATTGAATTAATAAAAGTGGAAAGTTTTAAGATCGAATTAACATACTTTCTTTTGACCATGTTGCATAGGAGAAGGGAAAAAAAATGATCATAGAGTGTGTTTGTTTTACGGAAAACGTCATGTTTTTGGAAAATGTTTTCCGGGAAATCATTTTCCAGGAAAATGGTTAGTTTTCCTTTGTTTGGTGATATATGATTGAAAGTATTTTTCGGTGTTTGGATCACATTTGAAAAATGATTGAATGACATTTGACTTAACAATTGACAATAGTGTGCCTCTTACTTCCAAATTAATTTGTTGAGTTCATGACCTTGCCCGATGCCGACGAACTCGAGCCTTGCTAGATCCGGCGAGGCTTAGCCTCGTTAACGACCGGTGAGGCTCGAGCTTGCCACCTCGGTCTCGCTGGATTAGTGAGATTAAGCCCGCCCGACACCGACGAGCTCGATCTCGCCTATGGCCCGTCGCCCGCCGTCGTCGTGGCCAATGATCGGCCGAAAAGAAGAAAAAGAAAAGAGAAAAAGAGAAAATAATGATTAAAAATTAAAAATTATATTTTTAAAAAATAAATATATATTATATTAAAAATTTAAAAATTCAATTTTTTACAAATATTTTAAAAAGAATTATGAAAATTTAAAAATAAATCTTTATAAGAATAATTGTTTGTAAATCAAGTATCAAATCTAGGCTTTGGTACATTCGAAAAAGTTTTAGGTCCTTTCAAAGGGAAATCATTTTCCCGAATTTAAGTTTTTTACAGAAAACGTTCTCCGTCGACTCGTAGGAAACGTTTTCCGTTGACTCATTTTCCGAGTGAACCGAACGCCGGAAAATCAGGAAAATGTTTTCCTCAAAAATATATTCGTCCTATATCTGAAATCTTAAATTCGATAGTGTCGACATGTAAACTTCAAATGTATGGTGCACTCTAAGGCCTTGAGTTACATGCTCGCGAGCAAAGGGGCAATGAGCTTGTCACGGCCCAATCCTAATCCCAATCTCGATCCTGATTTTGACCCTGACCCTCACCCCGACCGGACCAATTCGATGCTCATCGCGCGCAAATTCAATGGAGATAAAACAGCCGTGATGGAGAGCAAAATGTGGACGTTGCAAGAGCAAAATTGCGCAGCATTATTTTTGGGTGCGCCAGTTCAATCGCGAGGGGGCCATGTACCTATAAATGCCCCCCGGGACACCTGAATGGGGAGAGTGGGGGACCCAGCGCTATGCCGGTGGCGACGAGGACAAGTTAATTTCCTCTCCTTTTTTTTTTCCTTAAATAAACAAACAAATCCCGGAAAATCACTTTCCCCGTAATTAAATTTTCCGGCAGGTCGCTCCCATTCAGAGAAAATTTCACGAGGAGTTAATCCCGATCAAGCAAATAGATACCATCGGATAATAGAAAGAGGCAACCCAAAAAAATAAAAAAATAAAAACAGAGAGAGAAACAAATAAAGCAATAAAGCAAAAAGCTAAAAAAAAAAAAAATATTGCAGTTAGCAGAGAGTAGAGAGAGAAGAGAGAGAGAGTGAAGAGGCTTGCTTCAGAGGGAAGAAGAAAATCTTGAGGCCACAGCGCCAGCAGCGGACAGCGGAAGGCGACGTCGTCCGTCGAGGTTCTCTCCCGGACCTCCGAATCGCCCCCTCGTTCTCCCGGCGGAGGCGGAGGCGCGGAGGAGCGGAGGGAGAGCGGTGTGAATGCGAGGGCACTCGCGGCGCCCGCCGTCGTCGTCGTCGTCGTCGTCGCCGCCGGCCGATCCGCCGCCGCCCGCTCCCCGATCTGCTCGCCGGCCCCGCCGCTAGATCCGCGCGCGCCGTCCGGCCGTTCACCCCCGCCGCGCGCGCCGCCGCGGATTCCCGGCATTGCGGGTCGCGATTCGCGGGCCCCCCGAATTGAGCTCGGGCGTCGGCGCCCCCGAAGAGGACTCCCCCCTTTGACTTGGGGAGAATTTCCGGTAAGTTCGTGGCTCCTCCGGCGCGCGCGCCGTTTCCGGCGGATTTTCTTCTTCGAGGTTTCGATTTCGCCGCGAATCGGACGGATCTTCCCGGGGCGCGAGTTCGGCCCTTCGCTTGCGTGCGTTTGGTTTAATGGCACAGTCTCTGCGAAATTCGGTTTTCCGTTAGGGTTCCCCATTGTGCGGTTAATCTGTTCAGGTGGATGGCCGGTTGTGCTTGATGACGTGACCGGCTAATTTGCAGCTTTTGGTGCCCAGTTGGTTTTTTCCAGCTCCGCTGTCATCTGAAAGCTTTTATCTTGGTGTGCGCCTGCGTGTGTGTAGGCTCGTATTGATAATTGCTTGACGGGTTTTGTGTGGCTCTCGGTAGGTGAATTTTTTCGGGCGAGGGGGAAATGCCGCCTTCTCCGGCATTGAGATGCTCTCCGGGGAGAGAGATGAGGGCGGAGGGTCACAAGCGTGGCCGCAGCCTCGAAGGCGGGCTGCTCTTCAGAGAGAAGGATGATGATCTTGCTCTGTTTAAGGAAATGCAGATGCGGGAAAGGGATAATTTCCTGCTCCAGTCGGATGACGATATTGAAGATGTGTTTTGTGAGTTGCTGAATCGAATTTCCTTTTATTTCCACAGCATGGGGTTCAGGTTTCTGTTGCTTTACCTTTGCCATATCTAATAGCTTTGCATGTTATTTCTTGTTATGAACTTGCTGGCAGCTACGAAACTCAAGCACTTCTCTGACTTTAAACTTGGGATCTCCATTCCTGCTAGAGGAGAGAGTAGCGACCTTCTCAATGCCGATGGAGAGAAAAATGACTATGAATGGTGAGTCACATTCTCCCTGTGTTAAACAAGATGTAATCCAACCTAGGGTCCCACATCACTTTTGGAATATTTAACGTTAGATAATGTAACTGTTCAGTTTTGTGCTTTACAGTTTAGACCAAAATTCGTGCATCTGGGGTTGTTTGAGTTCAATTTATGAGCTAAATGCTGGAAGATTTGCTGCAAGTTAGATCTTAACATGTTTGTTTCATGATGCTAATTAGAAATTGTAATCTCTCCTTGCTTTCATGGTTCTCCTAATTGACATTATTATTTGGCGAAGGTTGATAACTCCTCCTGATACCCCGCTCTTTCCATCTTTGGATGATGAGACACCGCCAGCTAATGTTGTACCTAGAGGACGTCCCCGGAGTCAACCCATTTCCATATCTAGGTCATCCACGGTAGGTCGTTGAGTCACTTGATGGAGTGTAAATATGGTCATCTCGCACCATTGCTTTGTCTATGCAGTATGTATACATCTGCTCAAATTTCATCTTCTTAACCATGTTTTGTTGTAGATGGAGAAGAGTTATCGGAGCAGCAGAGGTAGTGCAAGTCCAAGTCGTTCGAGCCCATCTCCACGCTCTGGTAACAACGTTGCCCAGTCAAGGGGAAGGCCATCATCGGCTCGTCATGCCAGTCCGACTCCTAGCCTGCGGAATGCCACTCCTCCACAGAGGCCATCTACTCCACCAAGCAAAACCTCTACATCTGCTCCAAGGTCTTCCACCCCTACTGGCAGGAGGATGAGCGGTGGGTTTAGTGCTACTGGTGGTTCAGGGGTTAGAGGAACATCCCCTGTAAAGACAAGTCGAGGAAACTCTGCTTCGCCCAAAATAAAGGCATGGCAAGCCAACATTCCTGGTTTCTCTACTGAAGTGCCTCCCAATCTGCGCACTTCCTTGGCTGACCGGCCAGCCTCATATGTGAGGGGTAGCTCTCCAGCGTCTAGAAATAGTCGGCAATCAGTTTCTCCAACTGCTTCAAGAAGTGTGGCGTCATCTTATAGTCATGACCGAGATCACTTCAGCTCACATAGCAAAGGTTCTGTGGCATCATCTGGTGATGATGATGTGGACTCTCTGCAGTCAATTCAAGTGGGAAGTCTGGACCGATCAACTTTAAGAAAAGTTGGTGCATCTCCCAATAGAAGATCTTTGGTCTCTCCCAGGAAAAAAGTTGTCTCCTCGGTTTCGGCTCCAAAGAAGTCCTTTGATTCAGCTTTAAGACAAATGGTACGTGTCTAACTGAATCATTTTGTGTCCTTGTTGGTCGCATAAAAAACAAGGTCCAGTTGATTTGCAAGTGATAGTGCTGGTAACTTGTACTTCCTTAGTAATTTAATGAAAAATGGCGATGACATCTTACACTTTTTAGTCTCATATTCTTGAAGTTAGGAGTATTTGGCATTTAAGAGTTCTAGAATGGATTTTCAATTCAACATGGCGCCGTGGCATTTTGTAGTGGCTTAGTCTCCATAGATGGTTCCCTAATAAGCCCTTCATGGAGTTTCTCTCAAATCAATGTTCCTTATATCTTGAAAGGAAAAAAAAACGTATTTTGTAAATGCATGAACTATGAATTAAATGGTCTTGGTGATGTCGTGGCCTGTTATTTCTGAGTCCTTGTTCAGGGTTGCGAACTATGGAAATCAACTTTCATACATCAAAAGAAGTGGAGATTTGGAAAAGCTGAAATCTTTCAACAGACCTTATTGAGATTAAGTCTTTACTCACATTTGATTGGGTTTTGCTACCTTATTGTAGGATCATCGGAAAGCCCCTCAGAATATGTTTAGGCCCCTCCTGTCAAGTGTGCCAAGTAGCACATTCTATGTTGGAAAAGCAGGCTCTATGCATCATTCTATGGTATCTAGAAACTCTCCAGTGACAACAAGCAGCAATGCCGGTTCTGACCATGGCACTGGACCTGTACTTGACACTGAAGGGACTGACCAGATTCATGATGATATGACCTGTGAATCAGGCAGAGGAATATATGCTACTGTTGACGAAGAAATTTTTGAATTTGACAGGGGTAACACTGCTAATGAAGACACGGGCAGTGAAATTTATGCTGCACATCAATCACTTAATATCCCAGTCAGCGATTTTGATGTTGTCACTATTGCTGAGAGTGGCCATCCCAATGCTGAAGATAGCTGCCAAGACAGTGCTATCGAGAATGTAACTGCAACTTCTGAAGTTGATGGTTTTAGAGATTCGGTGCCGTGCTCTATATGTGGTTGCCAGTATGATGCCTCCGAACTGGTGGAAAATGAAGAGAATCTGTGTCCCAAATGCAGAAAGAAAGAAACTATTTTTCTGGAAGCTGACATGGTTGTTGCAGAGGACTTCACACTAACACCCATAGATACTCCAGATAAACATAAGAATTCGGGTCAAGTGAAATTGCCAATGGCTGAGTGCGAGTTGCAGGAAGTAATAGATGTAGATGAACCAACAGTTTTGTTAGGAGAGGAAATTGTTCACCAGAGTGAATCTTTCTCAAAGGAACAAAGCCAGGTCCATCTACTAGAAAAATCTTGTCCAGATCACCTGATTGCAGGAGATAATGAGAGATTCAGTGATGGGCGAGAATTTGTTGCACCAAGAGTTGGTTCAAGTCCATCACATGCAGATGTGACAAATCAAGAGTTGCAACTGTATATAGATCATAACAAGAATGACGTTACTGAAGGTGCGGGAATTTCTTTGTTGCTTAAGAGATCGAGCAGTAGCAAGGGGCGTGTCATTCAGGGTAGGACATATACTGTTTCTGCAATTCCTCGAGATGATCTATCTTACGCGAGAGATAGCACAACCAGCTTGAGAAGCTCTTATGGCCGGGAAAGTGTTTCTGGATCATCTTCTGTTGATTTTAGCTCTTCTAGACAAACAGATGTTCACATGCATCGGCAGTTAAGTGGCCTCAGATCTGAGAGTGAGAATTCCAAGTATGACATTAAAACTCAAAGCATCGGATCGTCATTTTCGGGGTTGTCAAACCATGCTTCCCAAGGTTTTGGTCTGGAAGCAAGCATGCATGACTCTTCTGAGGATCATGTTGGCAATGAGGATACTGATGCAGAAGAATCAATTTTAGCTTCTCTAGAGAGAATGCATGCTTTGGAGACAATGGATGCTGTTCATACATCCACAATGTCCACCTCTTATGGGGAAGATACTTTTGAATCTAATGAGGGCAGTACAGCCCTGAATGCTTCTACCCCAGATTTGTCAAGTCATGCAATTGGAATGGGACTTGAGGACAGTACAGTAGCGTCTTCTAATGTCACAGACACTATTTCACTTCATAACGGGGCAGTTCCCCAAGACGACTTAAGGGTTGTTACTGATATGGAGGCATCAGCTGTTGCTGCTCTAGTGTCTTCTGCAGGAGAGGGAAGTGGTTTGCTGAGCCCTGGCGCCAGTGCTTTAGAATGTTCAGATGTTCCGGCTGACCGGTCCCTAGTCATATCATCTGAAATGGAAACTATAGATGGTCAAAGTAGGACTCTTTCGGAGTCTGAACATAAATTAGAGAGTAAATCTCCAGGGACTTTAGATACAGAAATGGATGCTTCAGCTCCAGAAGCCAAGACCTCTGACCATGGGCATGGCATATTAGGTTGGTGTTTGCATAAGAAATGTTATACCGATAAAATTATGAATGTTGCAATCTTTTTCCCGTCACTGCCTCAACAACTTCCCCTGTCCATAACCCAGAGACTAGGATCCAAGATAATTCAGTAAAGACTGAAGCAGAAGTTTATTATGTGGCGTGCTGTTGTTCATGTCCATATTTGTGATTTTTATGTCTGCTATTTTAACATGCATATAGAACTCATCTATTGCGCTAGCTGTCAAAAATCATCCTTGACAATTGATTAAGGCACAGAAAATGAACTGCACATGAGTTCCTTCCTTGTGTTGACAAAAATTCTTTTTGAAGGAAAGAAGTTGCTTGTTGCTATTAGAATGCTAGTGATCTCTTCTCTGGAAGGGTATGGAAGGTTCTAGTTTACCGTGAAATATAGTTATCCAATTTGATGATTGGGAAGAGAAGGTATAGAACGGTAGACTTGATATATGAGAACTTGGTAGAAGGGTTCTAGTGTAGCGTGAAAGAGATAGCTATCTAAGAACATGGAGTCAGATGGAAGGCATAGTAAGAAAGGCTTCATGTATGAGCACCTAACTAATGTGAAAATTCATTTCTTGTTTCATCTGGTGATGTCTTCGTTAATTGCTTTCTGTTGATTAATTTTTTTCCTGTTGCAACTTGACATTTTATTTATGTGTTAGTTAATGCTGCCTCATGGTAGCTAATCCAGTAATTCTGCATGACAATCTTTTTTCTTCTAGTAGATGGCGGGGAACAATAAAGGATATATTGGGTTGCATATTGAAATCGCATCCTTATATAATGAAGCATCTGTTTTAAACCTGTCTGGTTCACTCTTACTGATTCTAGTGAACTACAACTAGCACCTAAATATTGTATCCTTGACCAGATATTTCGCCAATTTGCTCTCTGGTCTCTGCTATACAAATTATCTCAAAGCTCTTTTTGATGTTTAGTCAATGGTTCTGTCGCTACTGACTAGCTTTCCGTGACATTGACAGAGGAATCAACCGTCACAGTGGAGGCACGACCTGGAAGAAGAGGAAGAAGCCTTACCCTTGATGAAGCAACGGATACGATACTTTTCTGCAGTTCCATCGTTCACGATTTGGCATATAAAGCTGCAACTATTGCGATGGAGAAAGAACCTGCTGTTCCTCTGGAAGGCTCGCATCCTACCGTAACCATATTGGGGAAATCCACCACTGAAACGAGGGATCCACGCAGAGGCAGAATTGTAAGTAAACGCAGTTTGAAATCCCAGAAGGCGAGGCAGAGGCAGGTAGAAACTGAGAAGAACCTCCCATCCAGCAAGACTGAGAACGACGAGAACATCGACGAATCCTTGATGCGTAATATCGGGATCCCAAACAAGTTGGATGGTGTAAAGCCGCCAAAGCTTGAATCCAAGTGCAATTGCATAATAATGTGAAGAAGGTACACATCCTGAGTGCTCCCGTGAAACCGGGTTGCAACCTGGCTTGAGGGTCTTGTAATTTGAAAGGCATTGGCTCTTTAAGTTAGTACACGTTTAGCTCCTGTTTATTCCAATTTATTGGCAGCAACCACTGTATTTGTGTTGGGTTCCAGATTTGTAAATTTTTTTGTTTAGTATGGTTAGGCTGATGGTAGTGTAGTGAGGGGCATGTCTGTTTGAGTGTAACCCCACATTCTTGTATTTTGTCAATCTGTCTTAAATCCTCAATTCGGGAGCAGTGTGATTTATGAATTCAAAGCAAAGTCTACATTCATTCAATTATATGGGCGGCAACCACTCTCAAGGTCCTGGATTATGTTAACAAGTTTAGATGAGCCACGGTCGAGTCTCATTCGACTAACAATGTTGAGCTTCATCTCATGACTTGTTGCTGCTCTTGTTATTACTGTTTTGCCACTCGTGTTTAGCTTGGAAAAGTAAAGGGATGGTAACACAACCGGTCCCTAAACTTTGGGCTAATATACAAAATTGCTCTTGAATTTTTAATTTGTGCAATATAATTTTGAACTTTGGCTCAATGTGTAATGTATTTCTTAAGTTAGGATCAACATAAAATATGAGAGAGTTTGAGTTTTGCATTAAATAAATTAAAAATTTAAAAGGGACGTCACATATTGAATCAAAATTCAAAGGTATTTGTTTGATTTTTCCATAAAACCAAAGTAGGGGGTGGACCGTGAAGCGAGTAAAAACCAAACGGGAAGAGTCAAAAGAGGAAAGAGCCGCAAACCAATCAACTCTGCACGCAATAACATGGTGTGCCTCCAACTCCTGGCGTCTGAACAAAAGGTCAAAGCCAAGAAAAGGTAAAAGCAGGAAAAATAGGGGAAAAGAAAAAAGAAGGAAAAGCACAATGGAGATTTCTCGACTCTTTTTTTTTTTTTTTTTTTGTCTCTGGATCGTGCGTCGTTTCGAAGCTCCATTAGATTCGCATCGAATTCCAAAGTCAACGGCTCCCTCGAACGTCCAAAGGGTATTAGTCTAAACCATGCCGTGGAAGGAGGCCCTTCGATGGAATGTTGACCCGATTCACCAGCTCCGAAATTCTCACACCCTATTGAACCCGACAATGTCAAGATTTCATAGCTAGATAGATTTGACCATTTCTTCGCAAATGGTAGGGAATTTCCACATTTCCAGCTTGGGTCCATGAGGTTAATTGCTCTCTCTCTCTCTCTCTCTCTCTCTCTCTCTCTCTCTTCTTGGAGAAAAAACCCACAACCCCGACATGCGCATCGATTATTAAAGCGAATGGCATCGAACGTGCCATGACAAGCATAGGACATGTCACCCACCCATGCCCATCTTTTCTCATCTGCTCACCATGCGAGTAAACTCATCTGCTTGTCCATGTATCCATGCGTGTATATAGGCATATGCAACTTTGTGGAAAAACTGACATCGGCGTGGCTGATGTAACTTTGATACGACGGTCGTCGAAAAAGACTTGATGAACAAGATCGAAAGCCTAATATTAAACTAATGAGTGAAGGGAAAATAGCATTTATATGAAGATCATAAGATCTCCATTTACGTGCGGTTGGGATGCTTTACTATTCTTTTCTTGTGTAGGTTGGATTAGGAATGATACATAAGCATTAACAAACAAGAGGAAGTACGTGCAGAATAAATTTGGCGAAGCCCACTTCTGGCACAAAGTTAAGAATATATGTGGAGGGATGTAACATACTAACGACATGGGATAATTTAACACGTACTATAAATGCAAATTCTTAATTTCCATTTTCCATCAGAAAATGACGGACCCGATTAAGAAATTGGAACCAGAGAGAACAACTCAAACTGGCCTAAATCATCACCATCAATTGTACGTGCATCTTGTTGGTATCCGTGTGATTGGAATAGGATCAACACGAAATGATGGAAACCTTTGGCGGGGACCATGTAACATAGGAGGTCGAACTCGGCCGTCCTTGGTTCCGTTGGATACTTCCGATGTAACAACGTACGTCCTCCTCTCTCTATCGTTATCTTATCCACGCCATGAATTTAATTAATTAAATCGGTTCAAGTAAGCATGTGGGGAAAATACGTTTCGTGCCCCATATGATGTATTCGCCCGAGCCTCGCCCGAGTTTACGTATTCGATGAAAGATGGATTTTCTTGTAAGTTCAGGATTGCAAATACGTTTTAGGATGAGCAAGCCAGAATAAATGAAAGAAACAAATAAATTAGAATGAACGCAAGTATAATTTAGGACGTATTTGATTGAAAATGGATTATCTCGTAGCTTGAGGGAATCTAGAGACGCAGCCCGGAAAACGACGACGGATCCGACAAGTTTAGAATGGAAAAAAATAAAATAAGATGGTGGTGGAAAATGGCATATTCTGTTTTCTGGTTGGAATATATGGGAGAGAGGGAAGGACGCAGGACGCATTTTCACGCCTATCTTTTTCTCTCTTTTTAAGACGTGAAGAACGGGATTGAAGAGACCGTTGGTTGCTCCCCCTTGGCATCGACGAATCAGAAGGCTCGCATAAAAAGCCGGCGAGGGACGACGCCGAACGACGCCGCACGACGACGACGACGACCACCACCACCGATCTCCTCTCGATCTCGCTCGCTCTCTGCATTCCGAGATCGGACTCGAAGGAGGAGAGGAAGCGTCGTCGGAGCGACACCGAATCCAATCCGATACGTCCGCCGGCGATGAGAGGGATGCTGGTGGCGGCGGCGGCGGCGGCGTCTGGATCGTCGTCGATGGCGGCCTCGTCGTCGTCCTCGTCGTCCTCGGCGCCGCCGGCGTCGGCGTCGGCGTCGATCTTCACCAACTTCGCCCTCCTCGCCGCTCTCGCCTCCTTCACCATCGCTCAGTCCATCAAGTTCTTCACCTCCTGGTACTCTTTTCCTTTCGTTTCTCCCCGTTGTTTTGGCTCCGGCGTGTTCGTGAGGTTCCCGATCTTCGTCGTCGATGTCCACGTGTGCATCGGCGAAGGCGAATGTGCCTTTATGGTTTGGTCGCGCGTTGTCATGATGGCTTTTCTTTTGACTCCTTTTTGAGCGATGATCGAATCAAACCTCCGGATTCGATTCGATCTTGTAAAGTAAAACTTAGCTTGCGCAAACGACGGCAAGTCGATCTGTGATGAACGCCGTTTTGGCGTAATCCTTTGGCTTCCAAAATTGAACCTAACGCTTATTGTTTCGCCGAAGCTAGAGAACGCACCAAGAAACTAAATCTGAGCGGACTGATCCAGCTCGTCGACCTTAGGTCAAGTTTGTTTAAGGCAACCTTTTCGTGTGTCGCAGGCTATAGATATTCACCTGAATCCATGCATCTGTCGTTTAGACTTGATCTCCTCCTAATCCAATGCTTATATGCGGTTCGCTATTCTAAAAAAATTGCCTCGAATTTTGTTGTTTAAGATCATGGATGTCGTAATGAATTCACTTGGACTAGATGGCGGTAAAGTGGAATTTAGAGGGGTCTATTCGTTTCCCCTTTCTATATATATAATTCTCTTTTGTAATTTGGTTTACGTGGTTATATGTCCTAAGAGTCTTAAGCTTTTCTTAGATTTGCAGGTACAAGGAAAGGAGATGGGATCTTAAGCGGCTCATTGGATCTGGAGGGATGCCATCTTCTCATTCTGCGACCGTAACAGCGCTCACAGCAGCAATTGGGTTTCAAGATGGCTTCGGAGGAACAACATTCGCCATTGCATTGATCTTAGCGTTGGTGGTAGGGCCTTGTTTCATTTCTGTCCCATCTTGCGCAATTAAGGAATTCTAAGAAAGCCATGGAAAATCTGGTTCGAAAACCCAATCTTCATCCTATCCTTGTCGAGTCTTAAAGAATTAGTAGGGGAAAATGGAGTCATTGTCATGATTTGGCATTTTCTTCGCTTCTGCAATCTCCTGGTTTGCTGCAATGCCCGTAAGATAGTCTAGTATGCAAACTGACAGATTGTGTTGATAACCTGTTAAAAGGATGCTATTTGTTGTGCTGTCTGTTCCTAGAGAACGTTAATATGGAACAAATTGTGCAGGTTATGTATGATGCAACTGGTGTTCGGTTACAGGCTGGACGTCAGGCAGAGGTTAGGTTTTTTTACCATTTTTTCTGTTCTTCCGCACTCGGTGGTTATCTTTTACAATCTATTTCACAAAAAATGAATCTTAAATTAGAGTGCTTACATTAAATAAGACTATTTAATATCTTGAGGACTCATCTTTTCTGCATTTTAATTATCCAGGTGTTAAATCAAATTGTATATGAACTTCCTGCCGAGCATCCCCTCGCCGAGAGCAGGCCACTGCGTGAACTTCTAGGCCATACTCCTCCTCAGGTCTGCTATATGCTCGACTGTCCTGGTTCAAATTGTATCTGACATTTATTATTCACTGGGAGTCCTCGGAATATGGTTTGGGATCAAACATATGAAGGATACGCTAGGTGAAAAACCACCATGAACACATGCTAGGTTACCATCCATATCTTCTGGATTGATTATTGAAAGTGCTGCAAATGATGATTGTGAGGCTCAGTCTTTGCTTTTGCTCATCTGTTAGCATACAGTAGCTTACGTCAAATTCTCCGATTTGTACGTTAGGTGGGGACTCTTTTTTGGGGTACTCTAGTTGCCTGATTTGATGATTCCTGTTAAATCATCATCAAGATTGTCTCAGGCAAAGAGCATATGTCAAATTTCGAGCTTTACGATGTTGCAGAGTCATGGAGTTATTCACGTTCATTATGTGTTCTAAGGAGAGGATTCGTAATAGTTGGCAGTTCTTTTAAACTCTCTCCTCTTAAAACGCCTTACATGTTTAGGCAACTTGACTGGATATGGGCAAGTGGCTTACATTAGATTTCATCAAGTTTATTAAGATGCGATGCATTTTCACGTAGTAATTACAGAGGAAACTAAACGACATCTCTACCTTCCCCTGCTTATGTATTCTCAGAAACTTCGAATGTCGATACTCGTGTTTTTGCTTCTTTCATTTTTTTCCCTTGCTAATCACAGGTCATCGCTGGTGGGTTGCTCGGAATTGTTACTGCATCTGTAGGGCACATGATCATCCTGGCATGCAGCTGATGTTATTGACTAGTCAATTGTGCAGAAATCCGAAGCACTGTGCTTCAACATGTAAAAAACTCAAGCCGAGGTCACAGATGGAAGGATGTCCAAGCACATTCACTCCTTTCTCAAACGTGTTTCTTGATGCCTTAATTCAGCATTTGTTCCTGATGAACTTGACACTGTAAAATAGTACAAAATGAAAGATTCAAAGATTGAATACGGTTGCCGTCTGATCCAGTGTTGAATTGTCGGTCCATTGCATCCAATCATGGGGTTGCATATTGCAAAAAACGAGAGAGGGTGGGTGATTCAATTTAGGTCGCAGGGAAAGAAAAACGAGGACGTGAATTATTTGACAGAAACTATGTGAATTGTTGGATGCTATCAAGCATTGGGTTCTTCCCTCTGGTTACAGCGGAAGACAAAGGGCACGGAAGAAAATAAAAATAAAAATAAAAGCAATTCTTCGTGGCCATGTCCGGCTAGAGACTTAACAGTTTACCCGCACCTGTGAATCATCATAACTTTGCCTACTTTAGAGAGGATAAAGGGTGGTGATGTTTGTTATTTTGATCACTATTTTGATCATCCACTTGGAAGTAAGTGAAAAATTTTGCTAATTGGAGACGAGCCTTGTCCCTATCGTATTATGCATCCGACATCACCGAGTACTTGAGGGTCAACACCCAAATTATTAACTGTGGAGCAGGCAATCAATGCTCACAAAATAATATCCGTTGTTCTCCAAAACCTAAATCGATAGAAAATGCCGTACATAAGATCATTCTATTGCTACTTTGGAACTAACAACATCCATGAGGATTGCTAAGTTTCCCTAGACCGCCTTCAACTTAACACCCAGTACCACAGAAAAAGCCTTTCGCATCTCCGACATGGGATCGCCTATGATTTCAGATTTCGCACGCCAAGCAATATGCTCATCAGGCCTGACCAGAATCGCCCCTCTGTCGGTCATCTGGCACAACTCCCACCAGGAGGAAGAAGAAGAAATTGATGGATTCTTAACTTCCTGAACGTCTAAGTAATTTTTCCAAGGTGCCAATGCAACCTCACTACCATCTCCAAACGCATTACCAGCTTCAACAGGCCACACTACACAGACTCTAACGGATACTCTAAATTCTTCAGCCACCTTGAAAGCAGCACGAGCAAGGTTGTAGGAATCTTCAATTGGGGCAATGATGAGGACGAACTCAATCTTATCTCCACATACAAGGTCAAGAGTTGACATTTTTTCCTACAAGGCATTTACATAGAGGCACACCCGATGTAAGTAAATGGTGAGAAGCCAAGCTTGCATGCTTCATGTGTATATCAAATGAGCATGTCAGGAACCGATAACTAGGCATACCTCTTTGCCAGAATCTGACCATAGCCTCACATTCATGTGGGGAAGCCTTGATCCTGGATCTGCAGATGGTATATAGTCCCTCCGACGGCCAGTAGGTCGCAGAAGCGGAATGGAGGTACTATCAACATCAGGAATAAGTGCACCATCAAGGTACCTGAAATATAACAGTTGATTATCACGTCCATGCCGGCAATAACATATAACAGAAGCTTCCCAAAATAAATTGGTGGATTCTCAAAATCAAATGAGTTGTAAGTCAGGAAATTAATGATTAGTTACTATCAATCTCTAATTCCTAAGGGAAAGCAGGCCAAATATACATGAATATTCCTAACCAGGCTCAAAGTTAATCAAGCTGGATGACAAATGATCTGAATTTCATGACAGAACAACTAACATTACCCAATTGACAAGTTGCCAAGCAAGCAGAAAACATCAACATGAAATTTTTCACAAATAAAACACTTCTATTGGTCAATCACAAAGATTCCTCGATTATTTGTCACATTAGCAGAATGAAAGGTTGAATATGAGGTTTCCACCTCAGAATCTGCTTCTTTTAACTTTGATCTGAATATGAGCGATACCTGAAGCCAAGATCCTCAGCAGGAAACTGCAGTTGGAGGCTTTTCCCTTCGTGAAATATACGTTTCAGTTTTTCCAGTCTTGATGATCCCAGTGGGTTGTTTTCATTAAGAAGAAATGTTGAAAGCTGTGCACGGCCCAAGCTAAAAGCTCCATCCAAAATTGCCTTCTGAACTTCAGATGGTAGAATGGAACCAAAACCATCACTGACAACTCGATGTACTGTAAGACAGAGCACATAGAAAGGAAGAAAAAGTCAGGCATAAATTAATAGGCAGCTGCAGCAATGCTTCTGAGGACTTTATTAAAGATTGATAAGTTAAAAAACTGATAAAGAGTATTCTGCAGAGAATCGAAGCAAGCATCAAAATACCTGAGTTTGCGACAGCAGGATCGAGACCTAGAGCAGCTGGAACTGCCATGGCGGCTTTGAAGTTTTGAACACTCAATGTAGTATTAAAGATGGCAATCTGATCAGTTATCTCAAGGTCAAGGATCCATCCGATTCAAAGAATATACAACTTCCACCACTTACAAGGAGGAATCGAATAGAAGTACCGGCTTGCGTTCTGCTTCATAGGTATGAAGAAATGAAGATGGTGAAATACCCTTCAAAACAGAAGCCAATTTCCAAGCGAGATTGTGTGCATCCTGGATTCCAGTGTTCATTCCTGCAATAATTTCATGGAAATTTTACTAATCTATCAGTCTTCCTCTAACAGACTTTGACAAGTTGAACTTTCCTGCTCTAAGCTATTGATCATGGCATCAACTAGCCAACCACATGCTCAGGCCCACTCTAATTGAGCGTTTCTTAAGGATAAAAAGAGCAGGAGAATGATCAAAGTTCTCATCTCATTAGGTCATGATTCTGTTGATTTATTTCGGCCAAAATTATTTCATACTTAGGGTGCAAGGATTCTTGGAAACACTAGAAAAGTGGCAGCCTTTGGGGGCCAACTAAAGTGGAAAAAGAAGAAAGCATTATATATTTCCATGTTCAACAAAAAATCCAGTGCAATGTCAACATACAAAAGATTTTGACTTCCATCAGCAGCTAAAGCTAGAAATAAAGCTCAGTTGCTATAGCTTAGAAGCATCGCCTAGTTGATTTCTCGAGTCAAAAGTAATGTTCCATCCAACTATTACAAAAGGCATTGGCACAAGATCAAAGTGGATTACCCCAAATAAACTAAAATTTGGGTAAATAGAAGTGCGATTAGCACAGAAGCAATTGAGTAAAAGATGCAGGATTTAAACATGAAGAATCTTAACTAAGTAGCCAACTGATTAAAGGGCTACTCACCAAAACCACCAGCTGGAGGAAATCGATGAGCTGCATCACCAGCAATTATGACTCGATTGTTGCAGGAAAGAAACTTCTCTGCAACTTCAGCATGCATCACCCATGGTTTTACTCCAATTACATCGATGTCCACAAGTTCTCGGCCAACCAACTTGAAAATTATCTTCTCACATATCTACAACAGGTTGAATCCTTCAAAAAACATATCGTTTCCATCAACAAAGAATTATAATCCTATCGACATATCATAACTTAATGCTGCATGGCAAAAGCATCTATATTGCACACAGAGCACCTGAGAGGGTATTTTATCAGTGAACCTAACTGAGGGCACATAATTCGAAAACGCACTAAACCAGAATTTAAATGGAGTATGTAACAAATATCCAGCTAAAAAATATAACAGTACCTTTGGCTCAAAATCCTGTACATTTTGCTGAGGCGGATAGAATGGCATCTACAAAATAATAAGCAAATTCAGGTGTTATCCAGTGGGGATCTGAGGTAGGTGAAATGATCAACTAGACATTTTGCGTGAAATTCCAATGTATACCTGCAAAACAAATTCTCCTTGCTCCAGATCATGAGCAACAAGAACTCCAATAGCTTCAGTATTGAAGATAAAGTATAACATGCCAGGCCTCTCCCTGAGGAGATGTTGCCCAAGATCTTTGCTAAGAAAATGGACACTGACAAGCTTTTGTAAATCCTTTTCACCTCTCAAACTAATTCCTAAAAGCCTTCTCACACTACTTCCAGCCCCATCTGTACCAACAAGAGTACTGCACCGAAATTTTCTCTCCTTACACTTTCCTCCCTCAATATGAGAGACAGTGGCAGTTACACATCGGTTAGAAGTAGAATCGATGGAGATGCATTCGTGCCCCATCAGTATTTCTCTTGCCCTAGGAGCTTCACAATCCAGGCCTTCTGAGTTGTCTGCTTCGTGAATTTGGAAGTTGAGCTTTTTCAGATGCTCAACTAATAACCTTGTTAATTTGTATTGTGAAAAGTGTGCCACAGAGACAGGGCTGACAACTTTTTCAAAATCTGCTGAGCAAGGGATGTATTAAGCATCTCTTAGAACACAAATTCTCCACAATCAAAACTATATTGATGGGAAACAGTTAACAACTATCTCCTTTCACAGACGAATGGTACTACCGCAAATTTGGAAAGACCAAAAAAGAACACAAAATGACATCAATATTAGCCTAATTTTTATCAATAATCAAGCTGAGGAAAAATAATGGGACTATCCATACCTTGAGGTTGCATATGGTCAACTGTCCCTAGAACTGAACCGGTGAGTGAGCCGCAATATATGAACTTTCTCCACAAGTCAACAGGCGGTTCATATTTTTGAATTTCCTCCGCCAAGCCATTAATTTTGCGGAACACCTAATAGAACAAAAAAATCTGCTTATATAAAATCCCCAGAAAGACAGACAGACCTTTTACAACAGAAAGAGAGTCGACCTCCATCGTACGGTTATTGATGAAGTGAGCCTGCGGATGGCTAGAAAATGTCTTACTCTTCTCCACAACCGCACATTCCACTCCTACAAAAAGGCATAATGCCAGAAAATTATTCAATGCCAATTGGTCACGGCAAAAGTGAACCAAACAAAAGAGAAGAACAAGGGGAAAGGTACGGAGAGGATTAAGCCGCCTCTTTGCATCAGTATATTACTTTTGAATTTCGACAAGTAAGTGCAATTCTCTGAACTTCAGCGAATATGAAATATCCCAATAAGGGAAAGGAGTTACTTTTGTTTATACAGCCTGTTATAAACTCAGCAAGGCAGTTGTAAACCGTATCAAACCAGCTCTTAATAGTCTGGTTTGGGAACAGATTAAATTTTCTGGAAACCACTAAGCGGCGAACTCCTCTCAGTTTACAATTCATTTCACACTGGAGAAGGACGACCATTTCCGAGCTTCAAGTGCAAGTTACATATGCGTTTGAAGTTCTTCATTCTTTTCATTCCTCCAAGTCCTCGAGTCATTTACACTAGCCGACCTTACTGTGCTTAGATCGAAGCTCCATGATATGCGACAATGACTGTTGAATAGAGAGCCGCCGTCCCACATTCACACGCTTTCCTCCACTCATTACGATCGCTCGGAAATCGGCGGAATCATCCGCAAACGCGCCCAAAAACGAGAAGCGGAAAGAGAGCGGGAGGCCAGAACTGTACCTAGCTTCGTGAGAAGGATGGAGAGGACCAAGCCGACGGGGCCGGCGCCGACGATCAGGACCGGAAGCGGCGCCCCGCCGCCGTCGCCGCCGTCGCCGCCGCCGCTCGTGGAGGCGGATACCGATAACCCGCGGGCTCGGGAGAACGGAGACGGATGGAATCTGGTCCCGCGTCCGACGGCGAAGAGGCCATTGCGTAGCTTGAGAGAGCGCGCGACCGCCATGACTGAGGCGCAGAAAGAGAGACGAAGCTCGGGGAAAAACGCCCTGGGCTTTAAACGACGTCGCGGTCTGCGTTTCGGGTTTGAAAGCTGCGGTTAGCGACTTCCCCACGTTCGCGTCGAGGTGGCCAATTGAATTTATTTATGGCTCGTTGATAACTTTGCTCAAGCTCATTAGCACGGACACTCTCCGGAAGCCTTCGTGTTGTGTTCGACATTCCGACACGTGTCCGACACGCGGTCAACGAGTATCGAAAAATTCGACACGTGGTCAACTCTCTTCGACACGTTCCGACACGCGAGTCCAGAATTCTGACACGTGATTCCGACACGTACAGGGTCAATTTTAAAAATTTCTAATACTTGAGGGATCAAAATATAAATATACACAAAAGAAATAATAAAAGAAGTAATAAAATTGCTATAAATATACACGCACGGGTCAATATTTTTTTTTTCAGTTTTTTTAGAATTGTTTTATTTTTTTAAAAGTCTTTTACTATGAAAGAAGTAATAAAAAATGCTATATATGATAAATAAATAAATTTAAAAATATAATTTCAGCATTTTTCTTTAAACAATGTTTTTTTTTTTCCGCTGAGTTTTGTGCATTATTGTAACAAATTAAAATAATGAATGATATTATTTAATATTTTTTGTGTAAATTAATTCTAGGTTATTTTTATTATTATTTATTTATGTATTTATATATATAAATATATTTAATATATAACGTGTTGAAATTCTCTATTTTTAAGAAATGACGTGTCAGCGTGTCGTGTCGTGTCGCGTCGCGTGTCGCGTGTCGCGTGTGTGCTGTGTCTTCGGTCTACATAGCACCTTCGTCGGTAGATGGAGGAGCTCGATTGTATACTTATGGCTCGTTTGTCCGTTCGGACAAGAAAAAAAGAACTTTTGAAAAATTAGTTTTTTGACTTTTGGATATCTGAGTTATGATAAAACTGGTCGATTTATGGAAATTATGCTTCATGGACCATAAACAATAAACTTGAATTATGGTAGAACAATTCTCTTATCCGGAGAAAAAGAAATTATTTTTTTTAAATACCAAATAAATGAAAACTAACCACTTTTTAGCAAAATGAAAATTTTCCTTGCTGTCAGTGAATGAAGGCATCATTAATTGAGCATAAGAATATTTGATGTGATTTGAATGGATTGTTTACTTTGTGAGCTAAGACTTGCTCGTATTTTAATTAATATTAATACTAGAAAAAAATATCAAATTAATTCTTTTATCACCAAAAACCTTTAAATTAATATATTTATGATAAATTTACTGTCTAATCTAATTATTAAATTGAATAACATATGATGATTGACAGATGTAACAGTTTAAAGTTTTACCCTCATTTTATTAAAAATGTATTAATTTATGATTTTGTGATATTAATCCAATTTAATGAAAATTAATTGATAGTAAATTTATTATAGATTTACTAGTTTAAGATTTTTGGTGAAAATTTGTCACATTTATATTAATTTGTTATTTTATAGTCAAAAAATTAGTTTTTGATAAATTTGTCACGGATGTACAAATTTGAGATTTTTTCATGATATTACCCCTTTCATTTATACTCTTTTGTCGATAGCCGATGAAAAATTAAGTATACAACGCCATTTCTCAATTGATATACTTCTAGAATTCGTGAATTGGAGTTCAACCTCATACCTGAGTTCCACGAATTTATGAGTTATGACTATCTAGGCTTGAGTTCAAATCCAAGTTGAGAGTTTGAGAGTGTTCTTGCTTACATATACAACATGCCTTTCCTCAAAAAGATTTAGTGAAAGAGAGAAAACGTGACGTCGCTAGAGGCAAATCAAATGGATATGCTGTTCGGAATCCCTCGGCCCGTGACCCCCGGACCGGACGAGGGAAGCAGCAGCTCGTACGGCGGGACGCCCGCCCCGGTTCGGTTCTTCAGCCGCTTGTCCTTGTTCCTCTGTTCGATTATCTTCTCTATGTCCTCGAGCTTGCTCGAGAACGTCTTGAACAATTCCAGGACTCGGCGGTCGTTGATCCAACGCCCGTGGAGCTGGTTCTGCTGGCCCAAGTACTCCTCGTCGGGCGAGTGTGTCGACAGCGTGTCCTGCACCGCCATCACCTTGGTGGCCTGGAGCTGGGTCGGCAACGACGTCAAGAACATGTGCTGCGGGTTCAGCAGGAACTTCTCGTACCCGGGCTCGTCCTCCTGAGGGATGAGCCTCCGCATCAGCGTCGGCCTGTTGGGCACGTACCCTCCGAATGGGTACTGCCCGAAGTTTATGGCCGCGTGCTGGCCGGACGCCGTCCATATCATAATGGTCAGGATGGTGCACAAGTCCTCTTTGGTGTCTAGCTTCGGCCACCAGGGCTCGTTCCTCTTGTCGCAGTGGCCCTTGTTCTTGATCTCGTCCCACCAGGCTTGGAGCTCGACGTCAGACTTGACTGATCCGGGGTCCGAATAGAAGTGGTCTACATAGGATTCGACCCATTCTTTTGTGGCAGACCATATAAGGAGGCCATCATCTGCATAAGGATAGTCTTCGAGTATGAGCCTCAGGCCGAGGGGCGCCGAAGGATCTGCAACTGCCATTCCCCTGAAAGATACCACAGAGTCAGTGAATCAGTTCACAGATACTTCCTCGACGAATAGAAGGCGATCCTGGTTGATTCAGCATAGCTCACACTGTTTCTCATACTGCCTGTGGCTCGACCAGAAGGTTGATTCAGAGCGATAACTCGCTATGAAACAAGAGTGACTATGTTGAACTTGAAACGAAACAAAAAGAGAGCTCGAGACCATGGCAGGTTCTGAAAGCTTAACTTTTTCTTGGAATGTACTAGGATCTTACCTCCGAATGAGATCAGCAGGCAATGCCTCCATATCGAACCGCCACATGCTCTTGTATGCGGCGGAACTCAGCTCCATGGCATACTTTCCCGGGCTGAAACAGGCCTCAATTATACCTCCTCCGTTAATTAGGCTCTGTCGAGCTAAAGCATTAATTTCCAACGTGTAGCGCATGTGCGGGTGAAGAAGCTTGTAAATCGGATGCATCGAGCTGAGCTGCCTATGGGTCGCGATTATATAGGGCTCCATGGAGGCATGAGTCCTCAACCTGAGAGTCATTTGTACAACAAATGAAGGATTAGACAAAACATAGCATTGTTTAATTACTGACCATGTTCATCAGTCTGCACAAATTGTGAAATGCAAAATTCAGTCAAGATATAACCTCAATGTCGCGTGTTTCCGCATTAATGCCAAAATTGAACTCCAGTTAACACCAGGTCAAACCCACTAAAGCTTGATCTATATTTCATAAATTCTATCTCAGACTTTCCAATCTTACCAGTGGTTTACTAGTTGATGGATCCCGCCATCATTGGCAGAGACATGGGCTTTGGCTTGCTTCCAAATCCAGTGAGCTGTGGCATCGTGCCCTTGGGTGTAAACCCTTTTGTTCCAAGGCTTAGAAGGTGTTGGAGGCAGCGAAAGCTCGATAGCTATTGGCTTCAAACTGCCAGCTGGATTGTAGAAGAGGATAGTCCTGGAGGCATAAGTTTTTCTGTCCGGCAAGGAGTTGATCTTATCGACGAATGGCAGAAGCATATCGTGGTAATCAATTATGAACAATCGCTTTTCCTCTATGGCCTGCATTATCGAAATAGCCTGTGACGTGACATTTTCTAAAGCTAATAAGCGCTTTTGGAAGAAGCAGAGAAGATGGTTCATCTACCTGGTCGACACTCATTCCATGGAGTTCTTGTTCTATCAAGTCCTTGGTAAGTGCTGATTCTGGAGGGCCATAAACGGCAGGATCCAACTGGCTAAGGATAGGAAATTCCTGCCACATGACATCAAGAAGATCAAAAGTTTGTTTATACGCTGATTGAACTAAGAATTATGCTGCGATGGGAGTCTTCTCTTCGTTTTGTCGCTTTGACTACCTTCAAAAGCTGAATGCTGACTGGATTAACCCCAGCCAAAGCTTGGCGTGCAAACTCATTGTCTCGCAGCCAAGCAAATCTATCCCCTAGAAGATGCAGACATTTTGCAGGGTTTTAATGAGATGACAGACCATAGTTGGCAAACCAAAGTTCTTCGAAACAGATAAAACAATCGTCTTGAACAGACAACAGAAGGAAGAGATAATTACTTGATATTATAGTAGGAATTTCGTACTTCAGCAACCTCTTGCCTACTGTTAAGACCTCTCTCGTCAGATTTGCCAATGCCAGAGTGGCTGTGGCCTCATTCCGCTCGTCATCTTTCAGGAGCAGTCCATCGTTGTACAGCTTATCGATATCCGAGAAGCACTTGAACGGAATATCTGAGCTTGACAATGTAGCAGCGATTTGTGGCACCAGATTATGGAGCAGAGCTTTTAACCTCCCGGCAGAAAAGGTGTTCTGCTTGATCTCCTCGAAATTCTCGTCCCGAGGCACATATACTGGGCGGGGCTTCTCAATTCTACTCTCACAAAGCGGGTCTGTGGAAGATTGAAAAAAAAAATGAAATTTTTACATCATCAGAAAGAAAGGATGAAGAGATGACTAATGAAATCAGTAGTTTGCTTGGGTCACATTGAATAGTTGCTATACCTGTTCGCATAGGTGGCCGGCCTGTTCGACACCGCCTTGGATATGGTCTCTCCTCCCCGCCCAATACTGGCCTAGCAAGATCATCATCTTTGTCCGGATTTCCCAAGTCGTTATACAAATCATAATCGTATATCCGTTCATGAGCCTTTCTCTGGCCTTTCCCATTGCCCCGAATGCTCAACAAATCTTCGCGCCGGAGATCCCTAAGACCTGCCGGCGTTTCCGACGGTAAATACGCCTATTTACAAAGGAAACCCGCATTGCTTAACCAAAATAGAGGAACAGCAGATCCATTATTAAAAGAAACGGATTTCTAAGAAGGCAATTTGCGGGTCTAACTTGGTTACGGAAGATGATTCTGCTCTCCGGATTGTCCTTCTGGGCATGGATCCACGTGTTGGCGGGGAAATGAATCGGGCCTTCGCCAAAACCATGGATCACGATCTCGAGCAAGTGAAACTCCTTGCCATGGAGATTGGTGATGAGGACAGCTCCTGGGCAACCAAAGTCCTGAGGGACACTAAAATCAGCTGCATACTCGGCTATGTAGGAGTGTTCTGTTGGGTTTGGCAACCACCCTCTCACGCTGGACTCAATGGTCTTCCCTGACTGTGTCGCTGTAATTGCAGATAAGTGAGATTAGCGTTGAGAAAAATAACAAAATTGGGTGATTATGACTAAACTTGATATTTTGCAGCATTAGAGACATGTTGAAGAGCACATCCCTGAACAGTACAAGAGATGAAAGAGAATACTAGTGGCCAAGCACGTGAAGGACCATTTTTCTCCGCATGGTATGCCTTGATTCGTTAGATCAAAAAGGACATCCTAGAACAGGACCAGCAAGGTTCCTGGACTACTCATTTGGCCAAGAAAAGACAATTTAACTGCAATTATTGAATTCGACCGGAAAAAAAGAAAAAAAAATCTGCAATTATTGAGGGGGAAAATATTACAGCTTTCCAAGGACATCAAGCACAGAAATCTCTGTAAACTGGGATCAAACAAAAAAAAGGAAAAAGGACAAGTAAGCAAAGCATAACCATAACTTCCATTCGAGCACAATCTGACTGTTCATCACTAAAATCATCAAGAAGCGTTAAGGTCGGCCTTTCACGAGGTGCCGTGGAAGATCTGAATCAGACTGATACTTGTCCGTACCCCCATGAATAAAGAAAGGGTCCTCTGTTTCAGCCTCCTTTTTCAAGAAACTAAGCTTGACCAATAACCCGCAACAGAGAACCACAAAATTTTTTTTAAAGATTTCCTTCTTGCAAAAGTGATAGCACAACCTCGAAGAAGAATGACGACATGAAATCTAAACTGCGTTGCATGTTTTTTGCCAGCAATTCACCCTTCCAAAAGGGTAATAACAAATAGAAAACAGTGGAAGTTCAGCCACACAAAACCCAGTATGGAAAAGATGGAACTTCGAAAACGGAAAAGACTGATCTGGGCCGATAGACTGACCAGGATCGACCTCCTCGCTGACAAGCTGAAGCACGATGCCCTGACCAATCCCATTCTTGAAAGACTCCAAGGAGTCCTCAACCCTGTCGACCAGCTTCTGCCTGATCTTCTTCCTTATTGAAATCACTGCTCTCACATCAATCTTCCCTGAAGGAGGAGACGATGACAATGACGATGAAGATGATGGCAATGACCCACTCGAGCCCTTCCCATCCGCTGGCTTCTCAGCCTCCACAGTCTTGTTGTCCCCGCCGCTAACCACTGCCCTCACCCACCCTCCACCCCGGTTGTCCTTCGACCGCCGGCCCACCACCGCCCTCGACCGCCTCCCGTCGCCGGAGGCAGGCGGAGGAAGCCGGAAGACCAGCCCGGAAACTTCTGACTTGAAGGGAGAGAGTGGTTTGACAGCAAACATTTGCTTGTTTTCTTCGGCTTTCCTTTTGCTCCACAGGGACGACCCAAGATTTATAAAACTTTTCAGGAGTGTTGAGAGACGACTTAGACCTTACAAAGTGAGGAACAGTGAGAGGGAATGATGAGGGTGATCCGATCTGACGGGTCCCGATTCATGCGGATTGACAGAGACTTGGGGTTGATGGGTTTGTCTTGGCTAGGAAAGACTGGTGAGTTTCTTGCCTCGACAGACGTGGCCTGAAAGTGAAACTTGCTGAAAAATCAATAAATACGACATTTCATGAGAGTTCTGTCCTAGGATCAAGACGTGATAAATTACGATCGAATATAAAATGAGAATCACTAATTTAAAATACCAAATTACTAATTTAAGATATCGTATCGCTTGCCGTATCATACAATTCATACTTTTATACTGATTTTTGTGACACAGAGTATTGCATCTGTTCTTTGCGCGAGGTCTACTATGATTGATGTGCAAGGCACATGTAACGACTCTTACTTTCTATTTAATCTTGTGGCGCACACTTATTTTATACATCCCGCCTTTATTACCATTGACCCGAGTAGTCAGCTTGGCCGCTGAAAATAAAACTGCCTGTATATTTATGGTGGGATATGTGTGTTTAAAATACTTAGTTCTTATTTTAATGCTAACTACTTGAACGTAAACCATTTTTAAAATGCATGCTAAACACGACTTGTTTTATATATATATATATATATTGCTTTGATGATAACGAAGTCTACCTTAATCACACGGATTCCAACCCCATAAAACCCATCACTAATCTCGTATACTCTGCTAATCACTCACGTATCCCGAGCATAGATTGAAAGAAAATCTTGTACTTGGACTTAAAAATTAAGAACCAAAAAGGATACAGGCGAGCATGCCATCTGGCTTCAATTTTTTTCTCTTACGAATGCTATGATTGAGATCTCCTCCTGCTGGAAAAGCAAGGTGAAGATTCAGGAACATGGCCCGCGACCCGCATGGAACACGAGAGCAGGGTCGCATAACGATACAGGAACATGCACGTGGAGGATTAATGTATGTTGAGGTGCTGATTTCGAGGATTAAGATAACAAAAACTAAGCCGAGGCATGGCTTTCCAAGGGAGAGAAAGCTGGCAGTCGATCATCGCGGGATGGACAGTTTGAATAGCATTCGTCTCGAACATGTGTGTCAGTAAGATTGGCAATCTTTGGAGGGTATCACCTACCGGTACTATTGACAATGATGTAGCATTTTAAAAATCGAGTGCTTCGAATCGCGGAGCTACTGATGCCGGTCGAGATGCGCAAAAGTTATTGCAATCCTCTCTCTTATTTTTTTTAATCATGAATAAGTATTAGAATAGAGAATCGGGGAAGAAATTAAAGAAAGAAATTAAAGGGAGATAGTCGACGATGGCTCTTGCTTATATTTTGAGTAATGGCAAAGATCAGTATGAGAACATGAATTAACACGAAACGCTCGAAATCTTTTATAAATATAGGATTTCTGATCAAATACAATCATGCACGAACTATTTAAGTACAAAAGATGTTGTGTGTCTTGGGGCAGAATATTTAATTCTGTAAAGTTGACGGCAAAAACTTTTCTTATTTCCTCTAGATCTTTAAAGGTTAAAAGTGGGTCCAAGTCCAACCGCCAACTTTATGCTTAAGAAATTATTATGGACGATGATTACTGTTGTACACCATAAAATATACCCTTTATCCACATCTTATCCAACCCACGAAATTAACGTAGTACTTGATGAGTCTAGGATTTATTTACCTAAATTTAGATTCGCTCATCATAAGTAAACTAAATGAATCCATACCTTAAAAAATAAATATAAGCTTATATTGAGATTTTAAATCTCTCTCAAATCTCTCGATTTATAATCTAGAATCTAGACATACTTTGAGAAATGGTCCATGTATATTTATTGTCAGGGACAACAAGATCAAGTTGGTAAGAATCGAATTTTTTTTTTTTATTTATCTTGTCATTTTGTATGATCATTGAGGCAATTAAATAAAGTCATATATAAGTTAAACAAGATAATTAAAATCAAATGAACAAAAAAGATGTACCAATTTGGGTTGAATTCTAAAAAGTGGCCAAAACGTATAAAAAGATGATTTATGAGGTCAAAAATATAGTAACTAATCCATTTCTTTAATTTCAAGAAGAAAATTGGGCTAGGCTCGAATCAACCCGACGCTGACCAGTTCATTTAGTCCGATATGAGGCATTTTCTTATATGATCGACGGGGCCAAAAATTTTCTTGAGACCTAACCTGTGCTCGCCCCTATTGATAGGTACTTATTTCTGGTATAAATATAAGAAATATCTACTGATCTGACTATTGCTTGAAAATTTTGCATATAAAAGAGAATTGACCGTGTTAGCGGCAACAAAGTCCACCTGTAATCATTGTGTTTAGTGGCGGTAGGCAAGCGTCGGGAGACAACATAACGGTGCTCGGTGTCTATGACTAATAACGAGGGTCATTTGTGCTTAAAACACATGGATCACTATCTAGAAGTTCTAGCTTAGTGTGGTCGTTAGGGTTGACTTTTGAAGATTTATAACGAACGAAAGCACAAAAAAAAATGTGGAGATGCATGGCCCAAATCGGTAAAAAGATAGTGCATATCAAAAAAAAAAAAAAAAAAAAAAAAAAAATTTGTCGAAAGATATATATGCATTCGATTAAGTAGTCTTAGAACATAACGATGGATTACAATCTAAGCATAAAATATCCCATAGAGGAGGAGGGGGTGTATTCACCCAATTTAAATGAAGCTTCTTCGCTCTATGTGTGCGTGCCAACCAATCTGCAGCTTTGTTTGCATCGCAAGGACAATAGGCTAGTGAAACGTTGTCGCACAGGGCTAGCTCTTCTTGGCAACATTGAATAATTTCTTTTAAGTCCCAAGGTATCTCGGCCCGGCCCATGATGAATTCCACCACTACTAAACTGTCGCTTTCACACGTCCAATGAACTCCTTGACTTCTGATGTCTTGCACGTGCCTCGACTTCAAGTCCTTCAGATAGCATAGACCGTGCAAAAGCGCTTCGGCTTCCCCTTGAGATGCAGATGAAACACTAGCTTCTACAACGAACCCATCGACGACGCACCCAGCTCTGTTCCTGACGATTCCAGCGACCGAACAAAGAAACTCGCCTGGAAACCATGCCGTGTCTACGTTCAGTTTCATCTCCAGAGTCCACGGTGGTATCCATCGCTCAGGTAAGTGTTGAAAGGCTTTTGGGTTTTGTTGGTTCTGCGACCCTTTGCTGAAGACGATACTCTGGTTCTTTGCGAGATCTATGATGTCCGCCGGTTTGGGAACCTTTGCTCTGAAGATCCATGAGTTTCAGGCCTTCCAGATCTGCCATAGAATCCCTGCAATGAACTCCCGATCAGGTAATTTCCTTCTTGAGTCAAACGCCTCCAGTAGCCATTGATCGAATCGCTTGATTTGTTTCGTAATGTTTATGCCCTGCAAACTCTTATCTTGCCAGATCTGTTCTGTCCACCTGCAAACAAGAAAGAGATGTTCGGTGGTTTCAACGTGCTTGTAGCACATCTGGCATAGTGGATCTGGGGTGATCTTTCGTTTGTAGAGATTCTCCCTCGTGGGTACAGCATTTTGACAAATGCACCAGATAAAGGTTCGGATTTTTGGTGGGACTGATAGATGCCATATTTGTGTCCATAGGGTGCGTGGAGGCACGTATGAACAAGTAGCTTTGTTTTGATTCAGTCTGATGGTCGATAAATAGGCCCTGTTATAGCCGCTCTTCACTGTATATTCCCCTTTACTGTTTCATATCCATACTCTTATGTCGAGTTTGTGGTTTTTACTCAGGGGAATGGCTAGGATCTCATTTACTATTTTATCCTCGAAAAGCTATTGGATGGGTGGCTGATTCCATGTTCGTGTCTCTTCATTAATCAGGCTATTCACCATGGTAGGTGCTGACTGATTTGCTTGTCCTGCTATTAGCCCCTGTGATAACCATTTATCCTCCCTGATTTTAATTGATTTGCCGTCCCCGACTAACCATTTGATGTCTGCTTTGATAGTGTCTCTACCCAGCAGTATACTCTGCCATCCCCAAGAGGTTGGCTGTCCCTTCTATGCAATCCAAATATCGCCACTAGGAAAGTATATGCCCTTTAACACTTTACTTCATAATGCATTCGGATAAGTGTGTAATCTCCATGCTTGTTTACCAAGCATTGCCCTATTGAAGGTAATTAAATCTTTAAACCCCATCCCTCCTTCATCCTTTCTGTTTTTCATAACTTCCCAGTTCTTCCAATGTGTCCCCTTCTTTTTATCCCCTTTCTACCACCAGAATGAAGCTATTCGCCTTTCAATTGCTCTACAGATAGACACAAGCAACTTAAAGATCGCCATGGCATAGGTTGGTATGGTCTGTACCACACTTTTAATCAAAATTTCCTTGCCAGCTTTAGTAAGTAACTTTTCCTTCCAACCCTCCAGTTTTGAGTTTACTCTGGCTAATATCCAGGCAAAAGTTTCTTTTCTTGATTGTCCCCCAATCTGTTGGGATGCCTAAATATTTGCCTGCCTTTTCAAATACAGGCACTCTCAGCTCTTGGGCCATGTTCCTCTTGAGTGATAATGGGCAATTCTTGTTGAAATAAACTCCTGATTTATTTAAATTTACAACTTGCCCCATTGCATAACAGTACTGATTAAGTGTCAGTTTCAAGTTCTGACATTCCAATATAGTACCATCCAGGAAAAAGATCACGTCATCCGCAAAAAGAAGGTGAGATAGCTTAGGACAATACCTGTTTAGCTGTATGCCTTTTATACTGCCTTCTGCAATTGCTTTCTGCACCAGCTAGGTTAACACATTCGTGATTAGGATGAACAAATATGGTGACAAGGGATCTCCTTGTCTGAGACCTCTTGATGAGCTGAAGAAAGGAGTAGGTTCACCATTGATCTTGATACTGAAAGTCACTGTTGTTATACATTGCATTATTAGGGCCACCCACTTCTCAGCAAAACCCATATTCAGCATACAATCCCGTACAAAATCCCATTCAATTCTGTCATATGCTTTCTGCATGTCTAATTTTAGTAATGCCTATGTTTTTTCTTTCTTTTGGTGATGCGTAGCTAATGTAGCACTTCCTGCACAATGAGCATATTATCATGTATCTGTCTACCCTGGACAAATGCACTCTGCTCAGGTACTATTATCTCTGGCAACCACTTTTTCAATTTGTTTGCAAGTAGTTTTGAGATGATTTTGTAGCTGAAATTGCATAGACTGATGGGTCTATATTGGCTTATGTTCTCAGGGATTTTCACTTTGGGAATCAAGGCTATATATGTTTGATTTAACGAAGGATCCAAAGTACCTGTGTTAAAGAAATTCTCCACCATCTGAAACAGGTCAGTTTGTATAACTTCTCACGAATTTTGATAAAAAAGCCCATTGAACCCGTCAGGGCCTGGCGCTTTCAAAGCTCCCAGTTGAAAAACTACAGCCCGAACTTCCTCCATCGTGGGGTTGGCCATCAGAGCTGCATTGATACTTGCATCAATAAGAGAAAGGCATTGGTTTAAAACTGGCTAGTAATTTCTTTGCCCTTTTGTTTTGTATAAGTTGCTGTAAAAAGTTTGAATATGATTTTTGATTGCTCCTGGATCCCAACACCACCCGTTATCTTCCACTTGCAACATTATAATGTGATTTCGATGTCTCCTCTGAACTGTTGTGGCATGGAAAAAACGTGTACTTTTGTCACCTCATTGTAACCATTTAATTCACAATCTCAATCCCCAATATTGCTCCTCCTGCTTCCTCAGTGTGTCTATCTGCTAGATGATACATTGCACATCTTTTCTGCTTGAAAACTGTTGTGGCTGATTGGTGACTGCTGTTAGGGTCTGAGTTAGCTCCCTTATCTTACTGGGTGCATGTGCATACTTCTCTTTACTCCACCTTGTTAGTTTTTTTGAAGTCTCCTTTAGTTTTTCTAAAAAGGTGGCCTGATGAGAATCTGAGGGAGTCCATATTTGCTGAATAACATCATAATACTCTTCATGTTCCAGCTAGAAAGCCTCCATTTTGAATTCTCTTCTTCTTTTCGTGTATTCAGGGTATAACCTAAGGACAAGAGGGCTGTGGTCCGAGCCGATTGCTGGAAGTGCATGGATTTCCGCTTCATGAAAGGTAGTTCGCCATTCCAAGGTACATAACGCCCTGTCCAGCCTTTTTTTAACAAGCTCCTCCCCTTCTCTATTGTTTGCCCATGTGTATGCACATCATTGGCTATCTATATCCATCAGAGATAACTCATTAAGCATATCTCTAAAAGCTGCAATTCTTTTATTATTTGCTTCTCTTTTCCCCACCTTCTCCCATATATATAGGATTTCGTTGAAATCCCCCATGCATATCCATGGAATTGAATTATTGGGTTTGAAGGTCTTCAATTGTTGCCATAATTGCAGCCTCTCTCCAAAATTTGTGGAAACGTGAACAAAGGTGATCTACATGACTTGTTTTCTGGCCGAGTCAGTACAATGTACATCAATAAACTGTTTTGAGCTGCCTTGCACTTTCAATATTACTTCCTCGTTCCACACTAAAGCCAACCCCCCTACAATACCTATTGGATTTACTAGGGATACATGCTGAAATTGAAGTTTTCTACATAAACTCTCCACCATCGTATCTTTGTTTTTAGTCTCCATAAGAAATACTATACTGGGCCGTTCAAGAGCAATTAAAGCTCTTAGTTCCTGGATTGTCAAGGGGTTACCCAGCTCTTGACAATTCCAGCTAATAATTTTCATATCGTCTTTGGTGGCTTATTAGGGCTAGCCACCAAAGCCCAATCTGTTCCATCTTTGAGCAACTTCACTGGAGTCTCTGTCATACCCGAATCATCTATGAGAATAGGAATTGGTTCAAGTAAACATTTCTGCTTCTTTGCTTTCTGCACCTTCATATTCTTTTTGCTGCTTTTTCCTATTTTCAAGGAATTATGTAAGGGGGCATCTGAGCAAATGATCTGTTTTTCATAATCTATAGGTGCCTTCTGGTTTGGAATAGGTACTTCCATGATCTCCTTTCCCCTAGAGCTTTCTAGTCTCTTTTTGCTGCAAGCTTCTAGTCGCATTTATGGACCTTTCTCCCTTACGATTTCTTCTACTAGAGAAGGTTCCACAGGTATGGTCTCTTCTACTATAAATTCTTCATCGATTTTGCCATAAAAAGCCTCCCAGTAAGGGCTATGATCACTTGCTTCTGCTTTCAGCCACGGTCCATAGGGGCCAATTTTGTCGTTCGCCCATGGTGATTCCGCATAAGAGACTTCTGGACAATCTGGGGCATAATGACCAATTCTTCCACAGGAGTAACAATAATGAGGTAATCTCTCATATTTAAAGTGGGGCTAAGGGGAACAAAACATGTTTTCAAGGTCCTCTTGAGAGTTTTTTGTCCCCTTTTGGTGGTGAGAAGAATGGGTGGTCGTAGATTCACAGCCCTTTCTATTTTTCTTTCCCAATCTACTTCTCTGATTGCTTTTGCATACTTTCGTCCCCTTCTAAAAAATGCACGATACAACACCTCGTGAGTAGACCTGATCAATGAACGGGTGCCATCGATCCAACACACTCGTACGCATGCCCCCACT
The DNA here is from genome assembly GCA_014182555.1 of Eucalyptus erythrocorys. Classification (NCBI taxonomy): domain Eukaryota; kingdom Viridiplantae; phylum Streptophyta; class Magnoliopsida; order Myrtales; family Myrtaceae; genus Eucalyptus; species Eucalyptus erythrocorys. The sequence goes on along the minus strand of CM024604.1, from coordinate 58,825,854 downwards.
AGGATTGAAAAGTCATGTGGCCTGATTCTTATAAAATGCACAAATTTCAAGTCAGGTTTTATATCTGATCTGACACAATTTTTTTTAAAGATTTCCTTCTTGCAGAAGTGATAGCACGACCTCGAAGAAGAATGACGACATGAAATCTAAACTGCGTTGCATGTTTTTTGCCAGCAATTCACCCTTCCAAAAAGGTAATAACAAATAGAAAACAGTGCAAGTTCAGCCACACAAAACCCAATATGGAAAAGATAGAACTTCGAAATTGGAAAAGACTGATCTAGGTCGATAGACGGACCAGAATCGACCTCCTCGCTGACAAGCTGAAGCATGATGCCCTGACCAATCCCATTCTTGAAAGACTCCAAGGAGTCCTCAACCTTGTTGACCAGCTTCTGCCTAATCTTCTTCCTTATTGAAATCACTGCTCTCAGATCAATCTTCCCTGAAGAAGGAGACGATGACAATGATGATGAAGATGATGGCAACGACCCACTCAAGCCCTTCCCATCCGCTGGCTTCTCAGCCTCCACAGTCTTGTTGTCCCCGCCGCTAACCACTGCCCTCACCCACCCACCACCCCAGTTGTCCTTCGACCGCTGGCCCACCATCGCCCTCGACCGCCTCCCGTCGCCAGAGGCAGGCGGAGGAAGCTGGAAGACCAGCCCAAAAACTTCTGACTTGAAGGGAGAGAGTGGTTTGACAGCAAACATTTGCTTGTTTTCTTCAGCTTTCCTTTTGCTCCACAAGGAAGACGCAAGATTTATAAAACTTTTCAGGAGTGTTGAGAGACGACTCAGACTTTACAAAGTGAGGAACAATGAGAGGGACTGATGAGGGTGATCCGATCATATAAGAAAATGCCTCATATCAGACTAAATGAATCGGTCAGCGTCGGGTTGATTCGAGCCTAGCCCAATTTTCTTCTTGAAATTAAAGAAATGGATTAGTTACTATATTTTTGACCTCATAAATAATCTTTTTATACGTTTTGGCCACTTTTTTAGAATTCAACCCATATTGATACATCTTTGATCACCCTCATCAGTTCCTCTCACTGTTCCTCACTTTGTGAAGTCTGAGTCATCTCTTAACACTCCTGAAAAGTTTTATAAATCTTGCATCTTCCCTGTGGAGCAAAAGGAACTTCTGGACAATCTAGGGCATAATGACCAATTCTTCCACATGAATAACAATAATGAGGTAATCTCTCATATTTAAAGTGGGGCTAAGGGGAACAAAACACGTTTTCAAGGTCCTCTTGAGAGTTTTTTGTCCCCTTTGGTGGTGAGAAGAATGGGTGGTCGTAGATTCACAGCCCTTTCTATTTTTCTTTCCCAATCTACTTCTCTGATTGCTTTTGCATACTTTCATCCCCTTCTAAAAAATGCACGATACAACACCTCGTGAGTAGACTCGATCAATGAACGGGTGCCATCAATCCAACACATTCGTACGCATGCCCCCACTAGGACTGAAAAGTTGTGGCCTGATTCTTATAAAATGCACAAATTTTAAGTCAGGTTTTAAATCTGATTCGCGACTTTTTTTTTTTTTTTTGCATCGTAAAAAAGCATTAGATTTAACTTACGTCTTGATTCATGACCAAATTTACTTTTTGTTTCATAATCAAAACACCCAACTCTAGGTGATGTTCGAATTCTAATCTAAATCTGTTATTGTCTTATAAACAAAGTGCAACTTTCTCCGACCAAAAAAAAAAAAAAAAAAAGTGCAACTTTCAGTCAATATCTAAATCCGACCCCAGTTAAGTTGCGGTCTAATGATTGCCTTTAACGATTTGAAGTGTCATTCCATGCATACTTGATGGAAACTTGATGGAAATTTAATGAAGGTCAGATTTGGGGAATTTTGGTCAAAATTGGGACTCAATTTGAAGTTGATGCTTTTCTATGAAAAAAAGATCTCCTCAAAATAAAGGCTCAAGCTGAAGTTGATTTTTTTTTTTAGGAGAAAGCCTATTAAAAAAGAATAAAGGATAATGAGATCATAAATATCATAACTTTTAAAAGACATTTGCTTGAGTGTCGTAATTTTTTTTCAATTGCTTGATGTGTAACTTAAAAAAAAAAAAAAAAAAAACTTAAGAGCCATGATTTTCAATCAATCACTTAAATATTAGAACTTTTAAACAATATTCACTTAGATGTGAGAAACCCAACATAATATAGCACCCGTCGTCAACGTTTTTAAAATGTTTCAGTACTCAAATGATCTATTATAAAGTCATACAGCATATAGCAACCAAATCGAAAAAACAGTTACAACACCGACACTTGTGTTTTCTTGGCTAATTGCCAGAGAGGACCATCGATTATTCCAGGAATATTTTTAGGTGGAATCACTGAAGTAGCTTTTCTTACTTGGCTAATTACAAAAGAGGATCATTGATAGTTCCATGATTGGGTGGACTACGAAAGTGGCCTTTCGTTCTTTTCATTTGGGTCCGTGGATCCGATGGCCCCAATCGACCGTGACATGATCCAAAGAGAACCAATGCGACGTGCCGCTGCCTAGTGGTTGCGTCCTGTGCCTCAATTGACTCTGATCTGACGTGATCCAGCAGGGGACCATGCGGCACGCGAATCACGGTTCTTTTTGGGCGTTTCTGAGGCGCTAATTATTTCTGAAATATTAATAATTTAAAAATATTTTTTAAAGGATGAATACTTTAAAAAATTCTAAACCTAAGACACCTATAATAAATTTCAAACTAATATCCAAAACTATTTTGTAACCACTAAAAATCCCAAATTGATATACTTTTAACAAATTTATCCAAAACTCAGATATTTGTAACATATTTACTCTAATTTTTGTTAAATTTTCTTGTCAAATTATTAAGTTAAATGACATATCAATTTGGAATTTTACGCTTCATTTATCACGTTCAATTTTTGTGATTTTTTTGTAGTATTAATTCAATTTAACAAAATGTATATTTATCACAAATATACCAATTTTGAATTTTTGGGTCGAATAAATTAATTTGAGGTAAATTTGTCATAAATATATTAATTTATAATTTTTTATTATCTATCGGGTAAATTTATCATAAATGTATCAATTTAGGATTTTTCATGATTAAAAAAATAATTTTTAATAAATTTATTATAGGGATATTAGTTTGAAATTTTTTAAAATATTCATCCTTAAAAAAATATTTTTAAATTATTAATATTTCAGAGATAATTAGCGCCTCAGAAACGCCCAAAAAGAACCGTGATTCGCGTGCCGCATGGTCCCCTGCTGGATCACGTCAGATCAGAGTCAATTGAGGCACAGGACGCAACCACTAGGCAGCGGCACGTCGCATTGGTCCCCTTTGGATCACGTCACGGTCGATTGGGGCCATTTGGATCCACGAGCCCAAAATGAAAAGAACGAAAAGCCACTTTCGTGGTCCACCCAATCATGGAATTATCAATGATCCTCTTTTGTAATTAGCCAAGTAAGAAGCCACTTTAGTGATCCCACCTAAAAATATTCCTGAAATAATCGATGGTCCTCTCTGGCAATTAGCCAAGAAAACACAAGTGTCCGTGTTGTAACTGTTTGTTCGATTTGGTTGCTATATGCCGTATTACTTTATAATAGATCATTTGAGTACCGAAACATTTTAAAAACGTTGACGACGAGTGCTATATCATGTTGGGTTTCCCACATTTGAGTGCATATTGTTTAAAAGTTTTAATATTTAAATGGTTGATTGAAAATCATGGCTCTTAAGTGTTTTTTTTTTTTTTAAGTTACACATCAAGCGGTCTCAAACGAATGTCTTATAAAAGTTATGCCATTTATGATGTAATTATCCTTTATTCTTTTTTAATAGGCTTTCTCCTAAAAAAAAAAAATCAACTTCGGCTCGAGCCTTTATTTTGATGAGATATTTTTTTCATAGAAAAGCATCAACTTCAAATCGAGTCCCAATTTTGACAAAAATTTTCTATTTTATACCGTTGATTTCCCAAATTTGATATTCGTTAAATTTCCATCAAGTTTCCACCAAGTATGCATGAAATGACATTGCAAATCATTAAAGGTATTCATTGGACAACAACTTAACTGGGTCGGATTTAAATATTGACTGAAAGTTGCGCTTTGTTTATAAGATAATAAAATATTTGGATTAGAATTCGAACATCACCTAAAGTTGGTGTTAATTATGAAACAAAAAGTAAATTTGGTCATGAATCAAGGTGCGAGTTTTACCTAATGCTTTTCTACAAGGCAAAAAAAAAAAAAGGGTCAGATCAGATTTAAAACCCGACTTAAAATTTGTGCATTTTATAAAAATCAGGCCACATGTTTTTTCAATCCTAGTGGGGGCATGCGTACGAATGCTTAGGATCGATGGCACCCGTTCATTGATCAGGTCTACTCACGAGGTGTTGTGTCGTGCATTTTTTAGAAGGGGACGAAAGTATGCGAAGCAATCAGAGAAGGAGATTGGAAAAGAAAAATAGGAAGGGCTGTGAATTTAAGACCACCCATTCTTCTCACCACCAAAAGGGGACAAAAAAACTCTCAAGAGGACCTCGAGTGCTCGCGTAATGTACGTGCGTCTGTCCCTTCTCAAGGATTTCATCCAGATTGAGAAGTCAAAAAGAGAGTCACACGACAGAAGATCTCATCTCCTCCAACTACTCAAAGAATCAATGGAAATGAAATTGGATAAGTACCTTAGGTCCTTTTTTACATAAAACTTGAAATTTAGAAAATATATTTTAAAAATAGTTGGTGATGTCGCTTAAAAAATTAGTCAACAAAAAATATATTTATCATCAGTTATAATGTATACTTAATTATTTTCATGAGTAATGAAAATATTTTTTATTTATTTATTTTCGTAAACGATAAAAGTTAATACTTTTCGAGTGGAAGCTTTCTTCTGCGTGTCTCATAGATGGTGTTAGAAACTTTGCTAGTGTAGCAATGGAGACTCGAAGCAAATAAGCAAAGCAAGAGAGCAGAGGCCTCTATACATCTGAAACTGAATGCTGGCATGTCTCTTTAACACCACTAAACTCTCAAATTGTCTCACTGAGTATGTACCTAGCATTTTGCGAAGGCATCGACCACCGGTCGATCGGTATATCCTAGGACGATGATTCTAAACTTCTTGCGATGTTTTGCTTCGAGGAAGTGCATTATTCAATGGACTGTTTGTCGGACAAGCAAGATCCCTTTGAGCAAGAACAGAAGGACAGGCAATCGCCTTCTTGCCCTCCACGCAAATTTTTGTCGGATTCGGTCGATACGACAGTTTCTTTCTCGGGGGAACAAAGGAAAAAGACTGGTATATGGTTTCCATTCAGGTCCTCCGGTGATCTGCTGAATTGACGTCGCAGCATGCCACGATCAGTATGATGCCGCGGACCTTCCCCCTTTCGAGTTCCCTAAGTTGTGACGAGCAAATGCATTGCAGCCAAGTTCGAGAATTGCGAAGACTGTCATTAAAAAGCGTCGAAACAAGTCACAATCTCTACTCTGCTTTCTGATTTGCGCACGTTCTGGCAGGAGTTTGAGGGATTCACAGTTCAACATTCTGTTCTTAGCGAGCCACTGCTCAAAATTGTACGGTTCGAGCAGCAAAACAGCGCTCCAAGGACAGAACGGAATACACTTAGTTCCATTGTACTGTATAAAGAATTCGCATCTAAACTAACAAGCTAGGTGATTCTCATGGGGAGTTTTGCCGTCGGAGTGGAAGGAAGAGACAGCAAGAGAAGCTATTCAGATCCGCGAGGTGGGTGCGAACCGAACCGGATTAGATCAGCAGACCGCACAGCCGGCTGGCAGCAGCAACGGCAGTCCTCGTCACTGCTAATGACAGTGGAACGTTGCCTTCGAATTGAACTGGAATTAGCTAAAAACTAGGCCAATCCTCTTTGGTGCAATGACCAGGTGCAATGACCAGACTCTAAACATTCACTTCAACGAGAGAACCGAAAAGCATCACTTCTTGCTCTGGGGATGGAAAAGAGGACAAAAGAGCCTCTTGAAGTACACTGTCAACTTGCCCGCTTGGGGAGAGATGGTATATCTGCGAGCGTGAAGGAGAAGGTGAAAAGTTTCTCTTCGTGCGCTGCGCGAACGTGGGTATCTTGAAGTGTAAGAGTCCCACATCGACAACTGATGCCTCGCAGGCTCTTTGGCCATTTATTAAATAAGGAGCTAGTGCCCCCCGCTTCAATTTACGCAGCCGCGCGGTGAGCACAAAGCGAACTATTCTTTCGCCTTTTACTAAAGAATACCGTGTGCTCGCCGCAAACAGCGGCATACGCCTATTTTTGGAGGGCTCTTCTCTTCGGAGGGGGCCACACCAAGTCAAGTTTAAAATTATGCAGTCGGTGTCCCGGTTAGCACGTATTGGGTAGTGGCTGAACAGTTGGCACGGTGGAAGGTTAGTCGGCAAGTTATCTGGAAACAGAAAGTTAGACCGCCGCCGGAGGTCGACAGACCGCCGCCGGAGGCCAAACGACTGCCGCCGCCGGTTGCAACCGGCAAAAAATATAAAAATATAAAAAAGAAATTATTTTTTACCAAACGTATTTTTATTTTTTTCTATTTTTAAAGTAAAAATATTGTGTAGTTACTAGACGGATTTTTTACATAAAAATTATTCTCCATAATAGAAATAGAAAAGAACTATTTTGAAAAAATTATTTCCCGGCCAAAAAATATTACCATTAGCAGCCTAAGAATCTGACATTGGATTCCTAAGAATCTGATATTGGACTCGTAATAAAGAAGATTGAAAGGAAATTTAACTCGTAATAAAGAAGATTGAAAGGAAATTTAGCTCGTTATGTATTTAACTCAAGCCGACATGAGTTGGCCATTGGTCAAATATGGTATTTTGCTTCTTCACTCTTAAGTTTGCCTTTTTATTAAGCTCGAACCAGTAAGATAAATCGTGCACGGTGATTACGGTGATTTCAGCCCCTCAAGTAGAATCTCTCCCGATGCACTTTTAACTAACTGCAACATCTTGGGACGAATGGCTATAATAAAAGCAAGGGTACCGTACTAAGACGAGGATGCACACCACTCTTGATGGTTACACGAATGGGAAGTCGCCTTCTTAATTAGCCATGACACTTACATCACCAATGATGCATTGAATAACAAGTTTCTTTTGTGGAAAGAATACACATAAGTCTTTAAGTCTTTTTGTTGAGCAGCTTTTCTTAAAAATCTATTGGTGAGAAAAGTCTCAGCAAAATGATAAAGCCCCAGGCCTGCCCAATTCCAGCAACATGGGTGCTGTTCTCTGTAGCCGAGAGGGAACTTCACGCAGTATTGCACAGAGGAATGTTGAGATCAGTAGCCAATCATCTTCGGCAGTTTGCGAGAATAGGCCTGTTCAATTTGGAGGGAAAATAAGACCATGCAGTCTCTTTAAAGAACAGAAATCTTCAGCTGGTTAATCCTGTAGATCCCACTCCAGCTGGTCTATTTTATCTGAAAATATCGGGAGAAACCCAGACCCCCATGTTCCTCTCCCCATCACAAATTGTCCATGGAGTGGCCTTCATTGTACATGGGATCTCAATGTAAAATCAACAACGAGGCATGATGACATCTTGCCCTGGGCCACTGAAATACGAGTGATTGATGTTCCCTTTGGCAGCAGATCTCACAGACTGTTACCTCAGCAATCAACTGAATTATCTTCTTCTATAAATCAATCCACAGCACTCAGTTCAACAATTATGAGCTCATTTTTTGGCTTTCCGCGCGAGAAAACGTTCTCTCGCTGCCTGAATTCTGCTTTCATTGTCGGGCAGAACCTTAGCTGGGCTAACATCTCCCTTTGGCAAGAATGCTGATTTCCCATCATTTCCCTCCTCAGTTTGACTATATCCTCCACTGCTTAAGGGAGACATACGTCACAAACAAAAAAGGATCAGCACATTTCGTGTTATGGGACATTGTGAAAACAGAACTACAATTGTGTTACCTTAGCTTATTGACATTCACTTTCTCGAGCTTCCTTAAAATGGGAACGACCCATTTCATGTCAATTGCACACACATTACGCATGAAAGGGCGTGAGGTGGTTATCAACTCATGGTAGACAACAAAGTCTGGGTACATTCCCTGTTCATCTGTTCCTAGCACCGAGGAAGGATGTACCTAAAAGAAAAGTACTTCAACATCATTATCTTCCACTGCAATAGTACAGGCACACTGATACAAAAATAGAAGAACGGCTTCCACTTAACTTACTAATCCCTATGATTTAAGTGCCCTCTTTTCCTATTTAAGCACCTTGTTCTGATACTCAGTACTGAGTTATGGGAACTATCCCTAGTAAGAATGAATCTAGTGAAGTTTGGATGAATGTCTCTACGGTAGTAATGTCAGCATGTTCAGTAGCAGCAGCTAAATGTTTATGAGTACCTGAACTAGCTGGGATTTAAATCCTATTGTACGATATCCGTTGTGGAGAGTCATTCTTTCTGCAAGCTGATTTGCAAAACCCACACATAGAGCCTTCCTCAAGTTCCTATAATCATCCCTTCTCTCCTTCCTACTTTCAGATGTCCGTACATCTAGAGTTCCTGTTTCAGGCGAAAATGGGAAAAGAATGCTCAATTATATACAACCAGATGAGCATATCTGTTGGATGATATAACAATCTAGCAGTTCTAGACACAAAAATGCCATAGGAATCGGAAAAGCACACAAAGCTATGCTGAAGCACACAGTTTTGGCACGAAATTTTTAATAGGACTGGGTTGGGAGCTGGGGCTGGTCATACAAAAGAACCTCGGCCAGTTTACGAGTGGATTCTCAAAAAAAAATAAAAGTCACACGCACACTGACAGGCCCATCAAGAGGCATCATTACAGGTAATGATATTCTAGTATCGGCTTTAAGTAGGTAAAAAATTCATGGGGAATCCTCCCCCGCCCCCACCCTTCAAACCGGAAAAAAAAAAAAAAATAAAAAAAAGACCCCCACCCCACAGCCCTGCGCATCTCCTGAAAGGAATTTTGTTAATCATTCAGGTAAAAAGAATCTCTGATTGACAGTCATTTTATGTGTGTGTGTGTGTTACACAAAAAGATAAATTTTATTTCACAGCACAATCTGAACGTAGAAGCTAGTTATCACAAAGAATTTACTGAGAAAATACATAACATAATGCAGCTTGATTTTATTACAATAAAGAGTGTCAATATGGACATAAATATTGTCTTGTGAGTGCTGCATATGGGCATGTCATTAGGACGACTAGTAGGTGCCACTAAAACATACCACCTGATTTGAACCATGAAAGCTGCTCCCTAAACTTAGAATTTTGGTTCTCGATTCAGCATTTATGAGTTATATAGAATCTCTTCCAGATGCAACTATATATACTGATTACTGCAGCTGGTTTGCTCAAGAAAGCAAAATTCTGTATAACAATGCAAACTGACCTTTTGCTGTTTTTTGCATTATCTGGCATAACTGCTTCCGAACATCTTTGACAAACAGCATCCCCCGAACCTGCAAATGATCAAAATTATGCAGAGCCATCATATCAAGTTTTTGTAACCATTTCCTCCCTCCTCTCACAATGTTTCATATACATAACAAAGGAAATTATGCATTCATCAATACTTCAAAGGTATAAGGTTTTTTTGCAAGATCATTTGACCTAGAAACTGCAACTAATGTCATCTGAAGTTGAAGTTAGACAAATACCTGTAAATTATTTTCCTTGCACCAACCAATATTATAATCATTTTGATCCCACTGCTCATAAATTTGCAGCAATTGAATGTGATCTCCCAAGCCAGATCCATCAGGAAGATCTGCACTGTGTCTTCTCTTCTTTTCAGTACCTTTGCTGTGATCATAATTAATTCATCACTTATTTGGTGAAATAAATGATGGTTACTTCACCAGATTAACTTCAAGCTGGATGCTCAACTTTCAGAGTGACTTATAGTTGGTCCTCTCATCTTTCACATCTGACATGCCAGACTCATTTGAAAACAATACGCATTTTTAAGATATAATGGTGATAAGTGCCATTTTGGCTGTGAAGCTGGGATGCCAATGGTCCTGGTGGTCAGCCCTCCGACACCAACAAACATATCTTTCAAAGAAAGGTGTAACAGGCTAAAATGTATGATTTCCATGAACATTCAAGACGAAAAACTTACAGTTCGACTTTCCAGGAAGTGAAGGTACTTCTTATCCACCGATTTTGTAATCGGTGGAGGGGAAGCCAAACTTCATATCTACCAATTTTGTAATCGGTGGAGTTCCGAGTGTGATTAATAGAGGGGTAGGCCAAACTTCATGGAAACTAATAATTATCTACCAATTTTGTGATTTCTCTAATTCCAGATTCCAACATACAAAGATGTTGAGTTGTCAAGTTCTGAGCATCCGCTGCAGAGTGCAAACCAGTACTTGTCTACCCATTTTGCAATTTCTCCACTCCCTTTTTGTACGGTATCATGAGGCACTTGATACAACTCCCAATTTTTGAAGCTGAAAATAATCTAATAGCATGCAGAATCAGGGACAGTTGAAGACATTTAGATACTGACCTTCGACCAGGAAGCAGAGAAGTCTCTGCAGATAACATGGCAGCAATTGTCAAGGCCTGGGGTAAGCAACCATACTCATTAGCTTCCATCAATGTTCTTGAGAGTGAAGGCTCCAAAGGAAGTTCTGCATTAATTTCAGAAAATAGATAATGAACCAAGTGAATGTATATACAGGAGATGATACTCCACATAGAAACACTTCCAGAGCTTCACCACTATAGCACAAAAATGAAAAAATTTTGTATAACCTATTAGGACAGCACAAATTTACTTCAATTTCTTAAAACGTGATATTATTGCATTGACAGCATGCCATTATTGTTCAACTGTATTCTTTTCCCAAAATTGTGGAAATTGTGAGAGCAATCTGTGAGTAGACATGGACAAAGTCAACAAGAAATTACAGTTTCTTTCACAAGAAAGCAAAGTTGCACGACTATACCATTGCATGAGACAAAACATGGAGAAAACAATCCATGAAGAAGTCTCTCTACTAATACAAAAATAATGATTTGTATACACAGAGAAGTCTCTCTACCAATAGACAAATATGATACAACAACAAGGTTTTACCAAAGGGAAATCAATTTGAAAAATTATAATCTTCTAACTTTTGCTTGTGACTTTTTGGGTTTAACTGTAACTTTTGACTTTTGTTCAGCTATAACTTTTACTGAGTCTAGGTTGAGAAAAAGAAGTTCTCCGAATAACCATATTTGAGGCTCAAGCGTGGGATATAATGGAGGATCCATGTAATCAATCCTAATTCTTTTCCTATTTCTACTATTTTTGTGGCTTCAACTCAAAAATAATAGAAGAAAGAACAATCTAACTTTACCTTTCGCTATTGAAAAGAAAAATTATATTTTTTACATTTATTTCTCTTAAAAGCCAAAGTAGAAAGTTCAAAGCTGATGGAGCAAATTATGCTTTTGGCTTTTAAAGATGCTAATTAATTCTGGATAGCTTAGTCAACAGCAGAATTTGTGAACAAACACCCCCCCTAAAAAAAAAAAAAAAAACACCAAATAAAAATAAAAGAAAAAAGAAAACCCCCACGACTACCATTATATATGCAACTGGAAAAAAAAGTTGTTGCATTACTTCACAAAAATCTGGAACCAAAAATTTTCTAAAGGCCATTTCTCCAATCACACTAATTATGGGTAAACTTTGAAGCATTCCATTTATTTCTTATGAAAGATAGCAGCATGTTCTCAAGTATTGTGGGAGGCGTCACAACTCATACCAATGATTAAGCTATCCTGTAACAACAGGAATGCACTCTGGCGCATAGACGGTCATTCGAACCAGAGCACACTTGAAAGGATGAAATGCATTACCGGCCATTGTCCGTCCAATGCTTGTAATTGATCCATTTTCATCAATTGCATCAATAAGGTATAACTGCTTTAAAGCATCTTCTAAAGAACCATCTGCAGTACATTCAATATCTCATAAGACCCAGAGAAAAAAATATAACTCAAGAACATGAAAAGGTTTTTTGAGCTATATGCTATCTGTTTTTGAGATTTCTGATCACTTTCGCCATCAAAAATAGAACCCAATATGGAGCTTTATAGTGTATTTCTTTTGCTAATCAATTCATTTTATTCCATACTGGGGAGAAGGGAGCTGATTTTTACTTTCACAAGTGATCTTAGCCATGAACAAAGATATAAAAATAATACAAGATATATGAAGAGAAAGCAGAATATACGAACAAACATACATGAAGGGGAATCAAGAAAATCAAATCTTAGGATGTCGATATCAGAAAGATCTAACGACTTCAGATAAAGGACACTGCCAGCCAGAGAAGATCTCTGTATTTCAGGAACCGTTACATCTAGGAATTCATCTTGATAAACCGTGGATGGATATAATCGGTAGCACTTCCCAGGACGTGTCCTTCCAGCACGTCCAGCACGCTGGTCAGCTTGAACTCTGCAAAATTACAAGTCAATAAATGACTGAAAAAATTAAGGAATTACTATATCCATAAGGGAAATCCAAGAAACAACAAAGCCTCAAGTCCTCAACCCCAAAATACACAGGAAGTTCATTGAGAGGATGCTGTAAAGGCTTCTACTGATTAATCACATTCAATACCATGTCTCATTCTATTGAAGATGTTGAAAGTTTTAAAATTTAATAGTATTTCACAGACATTCAGGATTACAAGCTCAAGACTGAAGGCTGCAAATTTTTACTCAGCCTTTTCTATGATTAAGAACCCAACCTTGGAATCTTTTCCAAGAGCATATCTGCTCAATTGAATAAGAATTTTATCACTAATTAAAAGGAAGCAAGCCATTAAATGAACTGCCAAGCAAGATGAGGAAAACAAGATCTAACATTGACAGTATTGTCTGCTTACTTGCTAACTGGAATAACATCAAGGGAATACATTCCAGTGGATGGGTTGTATCCACGCTGTTTCACATAACCAGAATCAATAACATACCTGTCAATTTAAACCAAATGAAAATGTGAGGGCAACTAATTGGCACCAGTACTTCAACTTTCAAAAAATGAGATAACACAGCCATTGAGTTCTTACTAGAGCTATAACCAAATTGTATTGAGCAACTCAACTACAAGTATGAGTCCATCGGTCAAAAAATAATCCGATCTTTGATTTAAATTTCCATCTTCCATCTCCAACTCTTATACAAAAAGTACCCAGGGACTGGCCAAGACAATTAACATAAGAAGGAACCAATTCAGCTCCATCTAACTTTATTTCATGCATTTAAAGTAGAATAAGCTCTAAGACTGTTCAAATATTAATTCTCACATTCATCTATCTGCTCAGACTTTAAGATAAGTAGTGGCCTCACAAAGTACTCTATCTCTTGGCCATTTAAGCTGATAAAGAAATCCTGATTTCTTGGCTTTTTGAGTATTTGTCTCCATTATTCTTCTCTTTTAATTAGATAAAGCACTAATTAAAAGACATGTCATTATGTCCTAATCATGTGAATCAGCAATTGAAGCCTCACACGCAAATGCAACTGAAATGAATCTGAGTTACTTACACAACTCCATCAACAGTTAAAGAAGTCTCAGCAATATTGGTAGCAACGATAAATCGCCTACAGTTTGGAGGTGGAGGAGTAAACACTCGAACCTACACGATTCACAGAGCAAGTGAAATTAAGAAAATCAAATCAAATCAAACAGAGTCAAAAATTCAATTTTTCCCAGTTTAAACTTTACATAGCAGCCTTGCCATTGCCAGCATATATGCATTTAATACACTAGATCTTTTTAGAAGAAACCATGAGAAACGGATGGAATGGATAATTTAACCCCAACATAATTAGTTTTTTAAGAGAAAACTTTTTGGGATACTTAAGAGAGAGAGAGAGAGAGAGAATTCCATGTCTGTAAGCAAATTATAATGCAGTGAGAAAAACTATAATGATGCTATTTTTACTTAAAACACAACATAAAAGCATATGTTTTCAAAAGTGAAGTACACAAAAGAGAAGTTTGCATGATAAATTGATCAACTTTCCTAAATCTGTAAACATTTCTCCTAGCATGAAAACAGCAAGAAATTGCCTGTAGCTCCGGAGGCAGTGAACCATGAAGAGGTAGAATAATGGCATCCATGCATGATCCTTCTTGTAGGCTTTGAACTTCATCTTCCAACTTCGACACCAGCTTGTCTATATCATCCTGTAAGACCAAGTAAAATCAACTATTTCATTTCTTAACCTGCAACTAGGGGGAAAATCAAGCAAAATTCAATTTCACCTGTCCAGTCATGAATATCAAGACATCACCTTCTGGTTCCCGAACATGTATGTCTACAATTTAAATTAGTTAGAAATAATCAACGAGTTAGTATTGCAATTCAAACTAAGAGAAAAGGTAACATGCAAGAATGACCTATGATTGAAATTCATTCTGTCGTGGGTGGGAAGTTCATAACAAACTCAAATATTGTGTCCAGAGAACTTCAGTGTGCTAAGTGAACTACCAATAACTTCTGCGGGTAAAGTGAAATTTATGAGGAACAAAAGGAAAAGATCGCCATGACAATAGATTGAGCTTTGACGGAGAAGATAGATAAAAACAATGGATCAATTCTAAACTAGATTACAAAAACAAACATCAACTACACTATGAAATGTCAATGAATAATTGACAAATAGGTGGAGCCATCATCATGCTTGGTCATGGCATTAAGCCCAAAAGATCAAAGTGCAAGTTTGGATGTATTATAAGATAAGTTTATGATCAAACTCATATCATACTGAGGGCCATTCTCAAAGAAGACTCGAGATAGCTTGTTGGACGCTCTCTGCTGTATACTATTTCCACTGGATATAACTTTCCAGGAACATTTAGTACCGGGCAATCTGAGAAAAAATTAGAGACTTTATTCCCATCAAGAGTAGCCGAGGTTATCAGAACCCTCAAATTCGATGAGCGGATCTTGACTAAGCGCTTCATCAGTCCAAGCAATATGTCCCTGAAAGTTCACACCAATAATTATAAAAGGAAAACTTGATCAGGAGCAGTGGACATATACAGACATGGGCATTAATATTGGAGACTAAAGATGCATCACATTCACATGACACAGTCAACCCAACAGATCCTCAATGCAGAAATGAAGTAGAAGAATCACACATAGAACTCACGTATTTAAACTCCTTTCATGGGCTTCATCCAATATTATAACTGAATATTCACTAAGCTCTGGGTTGGATAAACTTTCCCGAAGAAGTACACCATCAGTAAGGTATCTGAGCAAGTACAAAGTCCAATGTCAGAAACCGCATGGAGGGAGAGCACAAGATTCTATCCAATTTCCCTAACTGAGCAAGCAATGGAGGTTGGAACATTCATTTATCTAGGAGAAACTGTACAAAACCGAAGCTGAAAATAATTTAGAACGTTCAGAAAAAATTTACTTGATTCTTGTCCTCTCTGAAGTCCTATCCTCAAACCGGATGGCGTAACCCACTTCCTCCCCAAGCTTGACCCCAAGCTCTTGTGCCACTCGTCTGTGCACGTGAAGTATTAGGATCACATCAATTCCACAAAAATGGATCATCACGAAATTGACAATGCAGAAAAAGCCAGCCGCTACCCATGATGAGATCATTCGAACACCAAAGTAAGGAGACAAGAGACCACCTCGTAACAGAGGCCAAACTGTCCGGCACGACAAGCCTAAAAGCATATCAATTTCTAATTCCCAGTTGAAGCTTTTTCAACTGATAAAAGATCCACAAACCATCGTTAGGACCGCAGTTCGACACTCGACACTAGGCATAGCGGAGAATTCAACATAGACAGCTCCCCCACGAATATACATGCTTGTCGATGTTACAAGAGGACACGAACTAGTCCCACGATCCTTCGTTAATACACAGGGATGCCGAAACCCTAGGACGCGTGCCCGAATTGAGAAAAGCCTAAGAAGAAAAGGGAGCCGGAAGGCGAACTACACCTGGCGACGGAGACGGCGGCGACGCGGCGGGGCTGGGTGACCCCGACGATGCCGGATTTGGTGTAGCCCCTGCGGTGGAGGATCTGAGAGAGCTGCGTGCTCTTCCCGGAGCCGGTCTCGCCGATTATGACCACCACCGGATTCTTCTCGACCGTCTCGGCGATCTTCTCCTCGAACTGGAGGATGGGGAGGTCCGGGAGCGACGGCGACCGATCGGCCATCTCTGCGAAATCTGGTAATACAGCGAAGGCGCGAAGGAGATGATGAAGATGAAGAAGAAAAAGAAGCCGCCGCCGCCGACGACGGTGAAGCTCTCGAGCGCACTATTGCTACGCGGGCAATGGGGATGTGCCGGGAAAATAATTGGGGGGAAATTTTTCCTTTTTTCCTTTATCTCTCGTGTAAAATATCTTTAATTTTTCTTTTTCATGATAATGAAAACGGAAGTTTTGACATAAATAAAAATTGTGACTCTGGTGTTTTCAAAATTAAGGGAGCGTGTTTTCAATTTAAGTAAATTATGCCTCATCCAGAATGAGAATGCCTAGAATTGTCGTTTGTTTTTTTAACTTTTTTGTTCCATAATTATTAAGAATGATCGACTTCAAGGAGGATGTTATTTAAAATTTATCATGTCACGATCGGTTCTCAGTTCGAAAATCAGAAATCAACCCTATTGATTTAAGGACTAATCGGGACTTTTCTTTTTCTTCTTTTTTTATTTATTATATATATAACATGCATGTCAAATATGAAAATAATTCTTTTACTTGAGAATAACATATTTTTTTTATTTTCAATATATATTTTCTCTCTTTAAAAAAATTGAAAGAACTTATTTATATTAAGTTTTTAGTTTCATATTTTATCATGCAATCAACATTTCGAGTTTCCAAGCAAAAAATTTCATTTGAAAAGAAAAAGTTTCCAAATAAAGTTGATTAATTCAAAATATAGAATCGTGAACCAAACATGGGAACTAAACTAGTTTTTGTTGTGAATCGGTCTGGTTACTCACGCCTAATAGTTAAAGGGAAGTGACAACACTTGATTCTAATTTTTCTTTGACAACACCTTTTAAAATGTAAGAACGAAATTGAAACCAGAATTACACCAAATCAGCCCAGAAAAGTTGGTCGAGTTTATACGCATGGAACAAAGGAGATCGCCCGCAAGAACTTAGTCAACAAAGTATGATGATCCCGTGCATGCTCGTATCAACTCGATCAATTAGGAGAAAGTAGCGATTCTATCAAATCTTTTGTCATCATCTTCGTCTCCAAACTCCATCCAAAGTCAAATTATTGCAACTTCAAGTAGCCCTTTGTCCTGGACCGAAACCATTTCTACAGTGAGATGTACGAGGAACACGGAAGCTAAAGCACAACGGAAACTATCATGTCGGAAGTAGGATCCAACAAAATGATAATGTAGTTTGATCAAGGTAGTACGAGAATACTTGCTCATATAGCTACTGCTATTGCCATCCTCAACAAAAATCTCTTTCTGGATCACTGCATAAAACGAAAGGTTTTTACAAGGACGACTAAAAGATCGGGCGGATCTCCTTTAGCTTCCAATAAATATACACCGCGAGTAGAGCCCTCGAAGCCCGACGAATCACTCTCTCGGTTCGCTCTTCCCGAAGATGGCTTCCCTCGTCACAAGCTCGATTCCCCTCGCCCACAACTGCGCCATTTCATTGCCTCCCTCACATACGAAGTGGATTTCCCGGTTCTTCGTCGTCACGACATGGAACATCCCCAGTTCGTCCGTGTCAAACTTCCGCCTCCGGTTCCAGCGGAAGGACGAGCTAGGCCCCACCTCGGCCCGCTTGCATATCACGTTCCTCCTGCTCGACTTGCCCCAACGCAGCACTGCAGCGGCCCCGACCATCCTCAAGAATTTAACGTGAGTAGCTCCCCTGCCGCATTTCGTGTGCTTCTTAACACGAGCGCCCTCCAACACGAGCTTCCTAGCAAGCTCATCTAAGATCACTCGCTCTACGTCACTTCCAATACCGTTTAGTGTCGAGAGTGAGAGTGCCGTTTCGTGTCTCGAATTCTCTAAGCTGCACCTCGCTCCATGTGAGATCAGGAGCTCGCACAGAGCGCTGTGACCTCCCTTTGCAGCAAACATCAGTGGAGTGTATCCATCTGCATCGAAGGCATTCACATCATGACCTTTGCTCGTTAGAACACAAACCATATCAATCAGTCCATCTCGTGCGGCTTGATGTAGACTGCTAATGCCAGCAGAATTATGGAGCCGTTTTTGAAGTTCGTACTCTTGCATAATAGCTTCAAATGTTTCCCCATTTTGCATCGACTCCGATAGGCTTTTCACCGTATCGCCTTGCTTGCTTTTCAGTTTTGTGTTGGCCCCGGCAAAGACAAGCACCCTGAGAGCTTCCATATGGCCATTTGCTGCAGCCCTCATGGCAGGTGTATATCCATCGGCATCCTGTTCATTAAGATTAATGTCTGCATGCCCAATAAGCATTTTCAGAGCTTCAACGTCATTTGCTTGAGTTACAAACATCAAGGGACAAAATATCTTCACATTGCTTGATTGAGGAACTTTCCCAGCTCGAATGATATCCACAACCGCTTGTTGGAAGCCAAGAGTCCATTGAACCGATTCTGCGATTGATTCTGCCGACTGACATGCTGAACTAACCAAAGCCATGTCTACGCCAGCCAAAGCCAAAACCTTCACACATTCCTCATTCCGACATCTTGCAGCAATCATTAATGCGGTCTCTCCACATTCTGTCAGTGAATTCAGATTGCAGCCGGCAGAGATCAAGCATTGAAGAACTTTCAGATACCCGAGTCGCGTTGCCAAATGAATGGGTCGTATTCCAATTTTAGGAGTGGTTTCCAAGGGACATTCTGGATCCATGCCACACGTCAGCAGCACATCTAATGCTTTGCTGTTGTTACATAGGATTGCATGGTGAACAAGAGTTCTTCCATGATGAGAAGAAGAGGGAAGCCATCGGAGGAGCATGCGCAAGATGGCGCCGCTGCATTCAAAGTACTCCACCGCGCACCAGGTGACATGATATGGCTCAGCTAGGCCTGCACCCACTCTATATTCTTCTCCTGTATTTACATCCCAAGACCAAGCCCCCAGCCTCACCTCAATGTCTACTCTAACGTCTGCCTGCATTGCAAACCCGAAACGGTCACAATCTGCCGGTAACAGACAACTAGTTTACCATGCTACCTTTTTTTTTATTCGCTAGTACCACAAAGTAGCTTAAGAAAAAGCTCAGTTCTACCATTGCAGCCGTGATAACCTTACCTGTAGCAGCCTTCGGACCACCGAAACCTGCCTGCTGATGATGGCAGCAATGAGTGGATTGCAGTCCACATTAATGTGGAGAGATGGCTTAGAGGATTGAAGCAATGCCCTGTCAGTTCCATTGACATCCACACCGCACTGCATTAAGCGATATTACAACCTCAGATGGCATCTCATATTCATCAAATAGAACAAGATTGGTGTCTTTCATATGGAAGAAATGGGTAGTTTGCTCAAAGAGACAAAGACAAGTTGGAGTAACACAAGTGGACTTTCCCTGGTATGGATAGCTAGGTCATTGCACTCAGTTCCTGGCTATCAAAGTTGAAAACTTAATCATTTTACCTACTGACTTTGAAACCGGCAATATACATCTCAGGTAATTGTTCAGTCATACAATGAACTAAATGACGGATGAAGACTTGATTTCACAAAAATCAATTTTGCTTTAAGCTTTAATTGGGGTTAATATTTCCTGATTCTGCTTGTAATTCTCTGAGGTTGCTAGTGTCCACAGAAGATTAACAAGACTCGTTCTAGTGACTGATCAGCCATACCTTGATGAGTGCATCAACAACTGCAACGAACCCTCTGCAGCACGCAAGGACAAGAGCATGAACAGCAACATGTGGACGGATCATTTGGGATCCCATGAGCATTTCGGAAATCCTTGGCTGCCCCACGTAGCTCGCCTCCACTAAGGCCTCCTCACATGCATCACGAGATGCCCCTGCGGTCATAAGAACCTCAGCAACCTTAATATGACCCTCTCGTACGGCGGCTGTTATGGCATAGCCCCTGAACAGTTTCTGGTTAACGTCAGCTCCTATGCTCTGTCACATAGATATGCGAGAATCAAGTTAATTCGGTACAGAAGATTGACAATTTTCTCGTCAATGACATGTTCATTGAGGTGCAACGTGGGTGTGAGGCGAAAGAGTCACACTCGGGGAATCAATTTGAAATTATCAATGTCACATCAATTCATAACTTATAGGCTTCAACCTTTGACTCAACACGAGATTAACTAAATTTGCAAATAAGCTTAGACCCTTTTCTGATATAGCAAACTTGAAAACTCAGTAGTCTACTTGAGCTCAGGAACCTGTGCTGTAAAAGATCAAAAGTAGAACGCAAATTCAGGTGTAAACATTAGAAAAGGCAAAACTAGAGTCAAGTGGGTTGCCATTAGTAGTCTACTCGAGCTCGGGGGTTCTGGATCTGCGGCAATTTTTTGCTTCGGCATGATGCGGAAGCATATTTTCTTTTGAGTGACGCTGAAGAATCACGACACTCTTGCATAAATATGGAGCAAGTGGAGGAGATGATGCCATCTCGCAGGCCGTCAGGTTCTGTACGCACGCTGCTGTGCAGTATTACCCAGGCACAGATTATTACAGCAGGACAGAATCGACTAAGAATTTCGCAAATGCCCAGATCTTTGTCTCTTTCGCGTTTTCATTTACAGAAACCGGAAGGGCTGGACCGAAGAAAATAAATGTCGTGACAATGTACGACCAATGCGCCGACCAATGCGCCCGACCAATGCGGACGCATTGGTCGAACATTGATGAGGGAAAGAGAGGAGAAAAATGACTTCTTCTCGGAGCAGTCACCCAGTGGTCAGACAAGCTGATAAATTGCCACCAACAAACCTCGTACCATAAGAGCCAGGAAGCAATGACTATTACATTGTACGATTAATTGCAAGTTAAATACCTATTGTAATATTTTCTTTTAGTAATAGATATCACAGCGTAATTCCTAACATAACTAGAATGGTTATTTCATAGATCCCCGTATTACAGCCAAATTACTTTTCCTTTTTTTTTTCCTGCTCACTCAATCAGTGTTAAATTGCTGATTATTATTAAATTTTATGACTATTTGGACTTAATCATATATGTAATTAATAAATGAAATATTAAATATTAGGTATATCATTTAGGGGATAATGATTATGCTATCTGGCGAATACATAATTATTTATTATATTAGATATTATACGTGACATCATAATAGGCATAAATATGTACTCACTATTTGGAATGATGATCTAAATTTTCATAATTTCATATTATATTACTCGTAATATGGTGTAATCTTAATTTAAAATTATATCAATTAATGCTTGAATTTCAAATAAAATTATTATTTCAACCATACTATTAATTACGTAATAAAAATTATTTTTAAAGTAATCTTGTATTATATGATTAAATAGAATTATGACCTTAAATTAAGCATTAAGCAATATATAAAAAAATTTTATATTCAATAATAATATCTTTATAATTTATATAGAGCATTACACTCATGGATGATATCAAGTAATAACCACTGTGGTATAATATTTACTTTAACGCAATAGCACATTATACATTTATATTTTATTCATAATCAATAAATAAATTATAAAAAGTACAAATAAACATATACCTAATAATTTATATAAGAAACTAAACTCATGAATCATAATTAATTTCGATATTCCTTCAAGATTTTAAGGGTATTTTGAGATTTCTTATTCTATTGCCATCGTTACATACATGTATTATATTATATTACTAACTTAAGCAGTGTAATGACCATTATAACTTATATAAGTGTAATTGCTATTGCATCAAATCCTTGTCTCATCACTATAAATCAAACGGATTGGTTGGTCTGGTTTCAAAGAAAATATCGGTCCAATTCTTGATCCAAACACTTGAAACAAGCTAAATCCATGGAATCTCCTATTCGACTCGAAAACCGAACCACCGAGGCCCATCCGAGTTGAACCAGCCTATGTTTGGTTTTTAAATCTGTGATTCCCAAGCCGTACGTTTTTTTTTTTATTTGACGAATCCAAGCCGTACGTTAAATGGTGGCGAAAAGGAAATTCTCGAGACGGCTTCCGTCGCTAGCGGGTAATAACAACAGCGACAGCAATAAATCCCAATTAAAAACACGAATGGCAGAAATAAAAATTTAAAAAAAAAATGAAAAACGACAAAGCGTTCAATAGATGAAAGTAATTCACGAGAAATTGACCGATGTCCAGAGGAACTGATCAGCCAAGCAAGACGAGAGAGCTTGAAATCGCGAAAGAAATGGAGGAAACGAAACGAACTGCGAATGCGCGTGTTTTTACCAGCAGCTTCCTGACGAGCGTCAGGTTCCCGGCTTGAGCGGCGAGGAAGAGCGCGGTGACCTCCGTCCTGAACTCCTCGTACTCCACCGCCACCTCGTGCGGGCACTCCCCCCGCGGCACGATCTCCGCCCGCCGCGACCGCAGGCTCACCGTCCCGACGAAGCTCACGTCCGCGAACGGGTCGACCATGCACTCGTACGCCGTCGTCAGGTCGCCGCCGTGGGCGGCGTCCACGAGGCGCTGCGACACCTCCGCCTGGTAGTCCACCGGCACCACCTGCTTCCCGGCGAAGTAGCCGGCGCCGGGGCTCGCGAACACCGTCATGTCCGCCGTCGCCGCGGCCGGCCACGAAATGCGATCCTCTTCCTCTTTACTGCGTCTGAACAGAGAGAGAGAGAGAGAGAGAGAGAAAGGAAGCGCTTGGCGTGTGAGGCTTCCTGCTGTCACGGAGAGAGATGCCGGAAATGCTTTCGTCGTGCATTTATCTGGAGACGAAGAATGGCTTTTGACTGGGTCGGGGGTTGGTCCATAGAGTGGGGCCCACTGGTACTCCAGATTTATGATTTTTTTTTTTTTTTTTTTTTAAGGATTGATATAAATCCGTGTGAATTTGTTGGTAACATTTAATCTGCGTAATTACTGTGGAAAATCCTGCCATAATTGTCTGATCCGCCATAATGCAAGAGAAAAATTACTGTGTTTCTATGCGGTCCTTACGCCCCCCAGCGCTTGACCAATCCATCTGAACATTTTTAGCACTGCGCTAGCTCAAATTAAGTTGTATCTATAGAAAGTTTTGAGTATTCTACTAGAAAGTATGAAATGTCCTCTTTTTTATGGGTATAATTAAAATGCAAACCCAATTTCTCTTTGACCAAAATGTATATGTTACTTATCTAAAAGTAGTCACCATGACTATCGAGTTGTTATGATTCGTAAAGCATAGTACTTGTTTGCAACACCCTTACAACATTCCTTACTCGAGCAAAATTACACTTATTCGTTTTTGATTTCTAAAACATGCACTAGACCTCCCCTGAATTTTTATATAATGATTTAACCTTCATCCATTATTAAAATCAAGATGCACTTTCATGATTTTTACAGAATGGCAATTTGTATGATCACTGCACGCATCCGCTAAGTCCCCTACTTAATGGAATTATTTATTTATAAGATTAGTGTGTTTCTTCACTCTTGATCCCAAAAAACGGCTGCCAAATTGGTATATTATAAACACAAAATTAATCATGGTATTTCGCCAATTTTACATGACCTACCGATCAAGAATCATGATTGTAGGAGGGATAGAGGAACATACGATAATTTCGCAAATATTGGATTTTACCGCGAGAATACTTGCGTCATTAGTTAATAAAAAGAACTTTTAGACAAATCTTGGGAACGAGCTGGCAGACGGCTAGCTGTGGAATTTTAAAGCAGGTAGAGACAGA
This sequence comes from Eucalyptus erythrocorys, assembly GCA_014182555.1. Lineage (NCBI taxonomy): Eukaryota > Viridiplantae > Streptophyta > Magnoliopsida > Myrtales > Myrtaceae > Eucalyptus > Eucalyptus erythrocorys. The sequence goes on along the minus strand of CM024604.1, from coordinate 58,801,902 downwards.
ACTGCAAGACCCATGACGCCCAAAAAACCTGCCTCGATATGAACTAAAACCAGCTCGTTCCAATTGGCCTCATGTGTCTCGTCTTAGAAAAAGAAGGGGAAGATCTCAACGTCACGGCCGGAAATGGCCTGCAAGATTCGTCACTCCTCGTGAATGGACCGAAATCAGCAAGACCCTCTTTTCCTTTCCTTTCTCACAATCGCAACGGGAAAATTGTCCGCAAAGGAATTATCAGACGACGAAATTAAGAACGAGGCCCACGTTTGTGCATGGGCCGCGGTCCGTCTACGGCCCACATTCCAGGCCCACTACTTCGCCCCCGACGTGGAATCCTTCCTCATCACTTAGCGCCCCACGAGATCCCGACCGTCGGATCGCCGGCTCCCCTTCGATCACCGTCCATCACGGCCCCATCTCCACCGTCCTTCGCTCGCATCGCCATTCGCACGCGACAGAGGAGAGGAGGGGAGCTCTATTCATCTGCCCCCCACCTGGCGAGTCCCGTCTTCTTCTCTCGATCGTCTCGCTTCGCTTCCTCGACCTGAAATCCGCCCGCCGAGTCGGAGGTGCATCCGCGACGTCCCGCGCCATGGTATGCGAACCGCGCCGCCCCTTCATCTCTTTCGCCCGCGTGACTTCCGCGTTCTCGCTCGCGCTTCGCTTTTCATTCGTGCTCTCGTCATCGATCGCGACTGTGCGATTCGCTCGCGGTTAGGACTGATCAGAGGAGTGCGGAGGGGAATGCCTGTCGAAGCTGGATCTGTCGATGTGTGTTTTTGGCGGGCTTTAGGGGGGACGGGCTGTGGAGGATCGAATTCGATTCGATTGGGTTTGAGTTTACGGTCCTTGGGTTGTTCTGGGGTTTTGCGGAGTGTTCTGGCGAGTGATAGGGATTCGATGCGTTCCTCATTTTGTGGGGGCATTTGCGGTTTTTTTAGGGTTTTGTCTCGAGGTAGCGTCATTTCTCTTGATCGTTCGGGGTAATCCTTGAGATTTAGCGGAAGAGGAGACCTAGGAAATGCACTCGAATTGGCGTTCTCACGCCAAATAGCTTCATGTAACGCTGGGTTAAATTCGCTGTTCCGCTTAGGTTATAGTCTAATTCTAAATACTCAGTTTCCTGAACTCTTGGGTTTAATATCTTATTTGTTTCAGAGACTCTAATCCAGTTTCATCCTTAAAAATTGACTCTTTGGAATGCAAAGTCATCTTCGCACGATCCTCTAGGCACCATCCTCTGGGCTTTTGTTTTTCACTCTATGTAAAGTAAATAACCAATTATGCCGCCATGTGCTCTCACGGCAGAGGTTGGATCCATGAATATCAGCAGAATTAGCTGAAATGATGCTGCTGTACTCTAAATATATGAGGCTGTATGGTTTTTTAGGGGTGATTTTTTTGTAATATTTTTACGTGGCTTCATATGCATGATTTACTTCAGGTTGATTCATTCATGTTTTCTTACATCTAGCAGGCACCAATGAGGGGCCTGCTTTCTCTTCGAAAGACGATTTTGCTTCGGGGGCAGGGGATAGTTGTTAGGTCATTCAGCACTGAAGGTGCCAAAACTGCTAGTGCCCCTCCACCGCCTCCATCGCCTCCACCACCACCACCTCCTCTAGAGAAAACCCATTTTGGTGGAATAAAGGATGAGGATCGAATTTTCACCAATCTGTATGGAATGCATGACCCTTTTCTGAAAGGTGCAATGAAACGCGGTGACTGGTACAGGACAAAAGATTTGGTATTAAAGGGCACTGATTGGATTGTGAATGAAGTCAAGAAGTCCGGTCTCCGAGGGCGTGGTGGTGCTGGTTTCCCATCTGGCCTGAAGTGGTCTTTCATGCCAAAAGTATCAGATGGCCGTCCTTCCTATCTTGTGGTCAATGCCGATGAAAGTGAACCGGGAACATGTAAAGATAGGGAAATTATGCGTCATGACCCTCACAAGCTTCTTGAAGGATGCTTAATTGCTGGTGTAGGAATGAGGGCATCTGCTGCCTATATTTATATAAGGGGTGAATACGTAAACGAACGTAAAAATCTTGAACGGGCCAGAAAAGAGGCTTATGAAGCTGGACTGTTGGGAAAGAATGCGTGTGGATCTGGCTACGATTTTGATGTCCACATCCATTATGGTGCTGGAGCTTATATTTGTGGTGAAGAGACTGCACTATTGGAAAGTCTTGAAGGGAAACAAGGGAAGCCAAGGTTAAAGCCACCTTTCCCGGCTAATGCCGGCTTATATGGCTGTCCTACCACTGTTACCAATGTTGAAACTGTGGCTGTTTCTCCAACGATTCTCAGACGTGGTCCAGATTGGTTTGCCAGTTTTGGAAGGAAAAACAATTCAGGGACAAAATTGTTTTGCGTGTCGGGTCACGTAAACAAGCCTTGCACAGTCGAGGAGGAAATGAGTATACCATTGAAGGAGCTGATCGAAAGACACTGCGGCGGCGTTAGGGGTGGATGGGACAACTTACTTGCAGTAATACCGGGGGGTTCATCTGTGCCGCTTCTCCCAAAGAACATATGCGATGATGTGCTGATGGACTATGATGCTCTTAAGGCTGTCCAGTCTGGTCTAGGAACAGCAGCTGTCATAGTGATGGATAAATCAACTGATGTTGTCGATGCAATTGCGAGGCTTTCTTATTTCTATAAGCATGAGAGCTGTGGGCAGTGCACGCCCTGCAGGGAGGGCACAGGATGGCTCTGGATGATAATGGAAAGGTTGAAAGTTGGGAATGCAAAGTTGGAGGAGATTGATATGCTGCAGGAGGTGACCAAGCAGATTGAAGGGCATACAATATGTGCTTTAGGTGATGCGGCTGCTTGGCCTGTCCAGGGTCTCATTCGGCATTTTAGGCCAGAACTCGAGAGAAGGATTAGGGAACGTGCCGAGAGAGAGTTGCTGGAGGCTGCAGCTTAGTTTATATACTCAGGTTTCTACTCCAATCTGTTCTCGATTTATTTCTTGTACTATCCCATAATTAAGTGGAAAGGAGAAAGCAATTACGGCTAACATGTTTACAAACTCATGTCCTCTCTCTTTTTTTCTTTTTCTTTCTGTCATTAACTAGACTCCGTTAGATTATTGAGTGGCTGGTGAGATGATAATGGATGGGCTAAGTAACTGTAAATTCAAACAAGCAAGATGAGAATTGTGGGGTGATGAAGGACTAAATGTTGCTTTAGCATAATTGCAAGTTCAAATATTCGAAAAGGGAATAGTCATTGCTTATATTTCTACAATTCTTGCTAGCATTTGGCAAATGGCGAGGCAAAGGGGCTTAAATATGACGTATTGCTAAGCTCAAGGGACAATTTGAATGTGCAATGTGGACATTTATTCTTATGTTCTTACTTGTAGGTACATGGTTGTATACTTTTGCTGTGATTGTAAAGTTACTACCAGTTTCTTATCGGTACCTGTTTTGTCTTTCTCCATAGGTAAATCCCTTTGTTGGCGGATAATGTTAGAATAACAAGAAGAACTACCCAAAATTTGGGTTGATGGGTGGATCTGGCTTCTGGGTCTTTTGCATTTCTATTTCTTGCTAAGCTGCACAGTGAGTTTATTCACTGCCAAGGAAACTTATTCTCTCAATTATCTGGACAGGAGTTATGTATTGTCATTTCATGTATTATGGGAAAACTAACTAGCTCACATTTTCCAGAAAGTTTGTCAATAAATCTTTGTATGTTGTCTTCTGGTTGATTTTGCTTGTCTGTAACTAGTCGCAGGAAAACTGTTTCCTTGAGATGGTATTATTGTGCGGCATGTCCAGTATCTTGAATTTGAGAATGGAAACCCTCATCCATGCACCATGCGTATGGTGAATTTCAAGTCTGAGCTCTGACTGACTCTAACTGGTCGGCTTCTACGAAGGTCTTTGTCATTTGACCTTGTCTGTCGAGTGATGGCTCTGATGATTAGCTGAGTCACCTGATTTCTTTCTTTTGGTCTGAATTGGAGGCTGCGCATGAGTGGCTAGTCCGTAGGTGTCCAATGAACTCATGGTTGCTGATGAAATTAGCACCTCGAATTCTGTCCTGTCCCTTGTCTTGGCAAAGCTAGGCTGCGGGAACTACCTTTCCTGAGCACCAAATATATCAGTGACTATCGTTCAAACTTCTTTGAAACTGCTCAACCGAAGGCATAGCCATTGGACATGTTTTTCATGCTTTCAAATGTGTTTGCAATGCCAGTAGTGGTTTTTCATTTCATTTTATTTTTTATTATGTATGATGATTGGCTTGGTCTTGATGCAGTGGATTAGGTTGCCTTGATACAATGTTTGTTCGAAATATTGAGACCTTAACTTCTCGAGATGATTGTCTCCCTAGATTACACTCTCCTGTTTATTTCCCAATGGTTATCCGAGAAAGCTTGGTTTTCTGTTTGTCTTATCAAAATCACCTTGCTTTTATGTCGGGCTTTCTGAGATACTGTTGACTTAAAAGAAAGGTAAACTGATCAAATCTTGTCACCTAACTATGATATAACATCATTTGCGGTGCAAGGTTCATCTATTTCTAAGGGCAATGTGTCATAATCGCGGATACTTAAATGAGTCGGTACTCAATTAAATCAATCTTTGCATCAAAGTAAACTTTTTAATGCCGTCTCAGAAAAGAAGGAAGTGAAAGACTGGCTGACGCGAGTTCTACTGTGCTAATGGTTGCGATGTTTACAAATCCTCATCCAATCTTCCCAAAATACAAAAGAAAAAATTATTGAACCTACTATGTGAAATTGATCGAGTCCGAATTGGCTGAAATAGGGGCTAAGGTGGAAGGCTAATCAAGACATGAGCTGGTCCAGGGGCCATTCAATCCGTTGTTGCATTTCGTACCATACTCTTAATCGCTCATAGTAAATGTCCCACGTTTCACCAGTTGAGATGCTCTCAAGGGCGTCATATATTGGCTTTGAGTGTTTATGCATATTGGCTGTTATTTTCAAGAAATTTTTTCAATTTTTTTTTCTTTTACATTTGCTGAACATCTCTTCAATCTTTAAAAGTTACCTATAGAACTTTTAGTCATTTGCAACCGTGCCAAATCTTTTGACAATCTTTTTAAGCGTATTAATTTGCATATGATTGCAACGAAAAGGGAAGTAAGTAACTTCTATTTAGAAAATGTTGAAACAAATAAATGCACGAACAGTTATAAGATGCGCTAGATCTATGTAATCACAATGCCTTGTATTCCATTCCCTGATTCTTTTGCATTTTGACGTGGGACTGGAATAGCACAAGGGCTGCACTGCTCCGCACCGCCATGCCTAGGTACGCATCCCGACTCCTCAGGGTTTGCCGTCAAATCATAATTGCTCGAAACACCGTCGCCGCAAAGTGTATTTTTCTCATGATAACGCCGTAGACGACGTCGAGTCAAAATTGATATAGAGATGTGTATCCATATATTATAGTACGACCAACTTATTTTAATCGAAATATCTATTTTGCCAGACGGATATTATCCTCAACTCTTTGCCTTTTTTTTTCCTTCTTTCTTTTTCAACCTTTTTCAGTTTTCACTGGCAAAAGTGAAGCAGTAGGGTAGAGGTGGGGTCATTGCATTTTGCAAAGCCAATGCCAGATGAGCTCTTTTTCGGGATCCCCTCCTGAAAATCGAAACTCCTTTTTTTTTTCCAGTCTCCTTTTTTTCATCTTTTTTTTTTTTTTTTTACTTCGAGTTCCAGATTCGGTTCTCGCCGAAACAAGCGCAACACGTGCTTCGCACGACCGCTTTTGACCTGCGCGGGCGCCCCCTCGTATCTAAAAGCCGCGACGTTTCAGCTCGAACTCTGACAATTCTCTCTCTCTCTCTCTCTCTGCTTTTTACATTGTCTCCTTCCTCGTTTCACATACTCTCCTTTGTCTCTCTCTCTCTCTCTCTCTCTATCTCTAATGGCATCTCCACAACAACCGGTTGAACTCGCCCCGACCGTACTCGTACGTTGCAATTCTCACCGTCTTTGACTATCGTCTTTCAGCTTCGCGTTTGCGGATTTTGCTTGAGATCGGTTTCTTTCTGTCTTTTTTTTTGCCATTCAGTGTTTCCTGCTGCGTTTGTAGAGGTCGGCTTTTTTTCCTTTTTCCCCCGGAAAGGTAGATGGCTTTTTTTTTCTCTTTTTTTTTTCCTATTGGTCTTTTCTGTTCCTTTTAGATTCACGGGTGCAATGCAGATCATGTGGACTTTGTGTTAGGTGGGTGTTTTGTTGTTGATTCTGACGAGAATTTGTTAGTTTTTCTTTTTAAATTCTCTTGCTGATGTGCGTACCGCGTCGTCGTTACTACGTTCCTCTCGATTTTTATATTTCGAAACACCGCGTCCGATTCTCTCTCTCGCTCTCTCTCTCTCTAGAAGGTAAAGCGTCTGATCTCTGGTTTTAGCTTCTTGTGTTGGGTTTCTCTACTCTTCAGAGGCAACGAAGCAGAAAGCTTTTCTGATGATGGAGATATTGGCAATCAGCTGACTGAGTGGGGTGGGTTGTACCCAAGAGTTGTAGTGTTTTCTTCTTTTGTTGCTGTCAATTTCTCATTCTTTGAATAGCCCTTTAGTCTATACTTTGAGCTGTTTCAGCAGCGGCGGGTCTTTCTTTATTGCTTCCGGCGCGTGAGATTGGGGTTGTTTTGGTTTCAATCGTCTTGCTTGTGGCATAAGTTTGTGTACTTTCGGGTGATTATTCTTGAGCAACATCATTTACGCCACTTTCCTAGTTGTTATCCTGTCTATGACATGAGGTGATATCCGGATGTTCGGTGGATGTAGAGATGCTGCTGTGGATGGTAAGATTGGCTGAGGCTTGATCGGCATTTGCTGTCAAAAATGGTTCTCGGGTTGAGATCGAAGAGCCGAAAAAGCGTTGCGCTTCAAGTCGATTACCTTATCCATGTGGAACAGATTAAGCCCTGGCCCCAAGCTCCGATATCTGCTCAATCTATTTTGGTTCAATGGGAAAACGACGATAGTTCGGGATACTTCTCTTGCAGTTCCGAGGATGGAAAGATCGTGATTGGTGAGTCGCTTAAGCTTCCTGTTACTCTGTGCAAGGAAGCGTCCAAGAGAAGAAGCACCAGTGATGGTTTCCAGAAGAACTGCTTAGAGTTCTTGTTATATGAGTCCCTGAAGAACAGGGCGGTGAAAGGTCAACTGCTGGGATCTGCTGTGATAAACCTTGCAGATTATGGGGTTATTCATGAGACAGCAAATGCTAGCATTCCTGTGAGCTGTAAGAAAAGCTTGAAAAATGTGGCACAACCTGTGCTTTACATTAGCATTCAGCCCTGTGATGTGGATAGCTCCAGCTCTTCACCAAAGAGTCGACTTTCGAAAGAAGTATCTCTTGAAAAGCCTGGAAATGGATCTGTTTTGGCTCAGGTCAATGATGAGGATGTTGAGATCTCGTCGTTCACTGACGATGATTTAGATGGTGATGTCCCCGTCCATTCATCGCAAATCACTTCCACCTCTCTTCCTGAAAACGTTGTCACCTCACTGTCTCGAGATGATAAGGTACTTGAAATCATTACAGGAAAACTCTGTCAACTGGTGTTTTTTTTTTTCTTTTTTTCCTTCCTTCCTGATGACGGAGATTTGTCTTGCTAATAGCCGGTTGTTCATCTCTTGGCCATGGACTTCTTTTGATATTTATTACCATGGGTTATTTAGTTTATATACTTCAGTCAGGAAAATTTAATGCTTTTCATCATTAGTTCTTGTTCAGGAAGGGGGCTGACATGGCCAGTAGATGTTCCTTCCATTAAATAATCAATGACCTCACACATTGCTTGGGAATTGGGATATCATGCGCATATCAACTTCATTTTGTTTAACTGTCATTATGATCATTGGAATCTCGAATCTCCTTCCCAGTTTGGTAATCCAACCATGTGAGCAAACTCCTGAACTTGAAGTGTGACTCACCATCATAGCTTTCATGCTTGAATGATCAGATCTTGAAATTTGAAATTGAGAGGCTCATTCCTTGTTGATTTGCGACTTTTCCCACGTGGTGGATGATATGCAGACGCATGTTTTGGAAGGAACCGTTAGATGTTTCATACACTTTAGTCTTTTATCGTAAATCATAATAGATTCTTGCTAGCCGAGGATACTATATCACCAATAAATTAGTTTGCGCATCTTAAAATGCTTCATTTTGTTCTTTAGCTTTCAGTCCTTTCTGTTAACAAGTACATCTGCTTTTCTTGGACTGTTCTTGGTGCATAGAGAGAACTAGCAACATCAGCTAATGGCAAACAAGTTGCTAATCGAGAAGATGCACTGCTGCTAGAAGTAGCAAATTCAAGCCAGGAAAATCTTTTTGCAGCTGAAGCAGTTGAACATGGAAAAGCCACCTCTTCTTCACCATCTACAGACTCACTTGACCCCGGCAACCATGCTCAAGGTTTGCTTCTTTTCTCCCATTTCTTAAGAAAAGTCTGACCTCATACCAGGAAGCTATCCACTATCTTCAGTTATTAATTCTCATCTACAGGTCTCCAACATATGAGAGAGTTGCACCACAAGGAAAACACAAGTTTGCTGGAACCAATACGTTATAAGCTCCATGAGAGAATTCCCGATGAAAGCGATGGGATTAGAGAGGGCTCTCAAGCAGAAAGCGAAGGTGATGTTATTAGACGCTTTTCTGATGGTTCATCATCTAATGCTCCAAATTCTGGGAGGGATATTGGCACAGAGCTTGTAAGAAGCACCCTCTCTCGAGATCATGAAAACAATTGGAGCTCAAATAAAGATGGCCCGTCTCCACCCCTACAGATGCCGTTAGGTTCTTTTTCAGTAAAAGATGAGGATGAACAGCAAGAAAATGGCCTAGCGGAACAATCACTTAAAAAAAAGAAACATTTTCGAGATGTAGCTTCAGGTTTTCTAAAGCGCGACACCAGAAAACAGGTTGCCTTCTCGAGAGATGCTGCAGACGAGATGGTTGATTTTGTTGATAGCAATGAACTTAAACATGGAAAAGATGCGAACCTATTATCTAAACCATCCGATAACTTTAAACTGCTTGTTAATAGCGCAGTTGCAAGAGAAGCGAAACGGATTCACCCACGCAGAGATGATGAGAAAAGTGGTACTTTTTCTGCGATAAATGATAAGAAGAAATTGGCAAACTTTTCTGCCAACGAAGCTAAGTTGGAAAACAGAATTGCTATGCTTGAGGAAGAGCTGAGGGAAGCAGCTGCTATTGAGGCCAGTCTTTATTCGGTTGTTGCTGAACATGGAAGCTCCTCAAACAAGGTCCATTCTCCAGCTCGGCGACTTTCTAGATTCTACTTCCATGCTTGCAAATTAAACTCTCCATCTAAGAGGGGGAGTGCAGCCAGAGCTGTTGTTTCTGGACTAGCTTTGGTCTCCAAGGCATGCGGAAATGATGTACCAAGGTACTTTTGAAGCTCAAATAGTAAAAGTAATGCAGAAACAATTTGACTATGCTGATTTTGGCTAATATTCTTGCCAAGTGATTGCAAATTCAACAATTGTTAGTTAAAAGGAATAGTAAACGAACCATGGGAGCTTGCTCCTTAGTATCAAATAGTGGATAAGTCGTGTGATATTTGTGTCAAGTGAATTGTTCAGCAGGAGAAGTTCTTCTGTCATTATCTTGCAGAAGCTGCATGATGTCCCTAACTGGATTTTATAAGAAAAGGGAATCATATTTACTCAAGAAAATTAAACTCTCATCCAGTGAATTGCTGATTTTTCCAGAATTCGCCTTCTCCTCCAGTTAATGGTTGTCATTTAGTTGTCTTTTGTTGCAGGTTAACTTTCTGGTTGTCCAATGCAATAATGTTGAGAGCAATCATCACTCTTGCTGCCGGCAAAGTGCTTGGTGAAGAATGTGTCGGCAATAAAATAAAAAAGGAAACATTGGTTGGTTCATCTGTTCATGGGATAGACAGAGATGATGTGTCAGAATATGCTGATGTATGGGAGAATCCATTGGCCTTTACGGTTGCACTGGAAAGGGTTGAAAGCTGGGTATTTTCCCGAATAGTTGAATCCGTGTGGTGGCAGGTGATTTCACAGTTTTAATGCAGCTGCTGCTTTTAGTACCTTGATTGAGTTCCCTTATTTTTCTTTGTCGTTTGCTTAAAGATTTCCCACTACTACAGACTGTCACTCCACACATGCAGCCCTCTGCTGCCAAAGGTTCAAACTCGAGGAAAATCCATGGAAACTTTTCTGTTGATCTCTGGAAGAAGGCTTTCAAGGATGCCCATGAAAGGCTTTGTCCCATTCGAGCTGGAGGTCATGATTGTGGATGCTTGCCCCTACTGGCCAGATTGGTAATGAATCCACACCTTATTCTCTCTTGATATGCATTGGGTAATTGAGTCCGGTGCATTGTATGCATTTGCGAAAGCTGTGGATAGAGCAACTTGCGAAAAGCACAAATGCTTTCCAGTAAATCTGGGACCAGATAATATTTATTCGTGTGGTTAATAAGTTTTTCTTTTAATCGTATTATGCTTTTGCGAAATCTGTTACTAGATGCTTGTCTCCCGTGTATATCATTGACCAGTAAAATGAAACCATAGACTGATAAGTTCTTTGTACCTTTATTTACAGGTAATGGAGCAGGTGATAGGTAGGCTGGATGTTGCCATGTTCAACGCCATACTGCGTGGATCAGATGACGAGATGCCAACAGATCCTGTTTCTGATCCGATCAGTGATTCAAAGGTGCTACCTATTCCAGCTGGAAAATCTGGTTTTAGGCCTGCGATACAACTGAAAAATGCAGTAAGCAGTGGTCTTCTCTTTCCTTTACCCATTTCATCCTTATTTATCACTCGTCGATAGTACTTCCTCACAAACTTCTTGAGCGATGACAATAATTCTTCTCCAGAAAGTCCAATCTCCTGATTACTGAGCATGTAGTGCTTTTATCTGAGAGTATGCGAGAAGTCTCATTAGGGGACGCATGATTCTAACTAATAGTCAGCAGCTGAGATGGAACTCGCTTATAGAGATGATGAAAAGATGCCGGACTATTTGGATCACTAAGCATGAATTTACTTGAGATGTGATTGTCTTGAAAGTTTTAAGGCACTATTCTAATTCTTTCATAACTCCGTATCCCTGACAAGGGTATTAAATTTCTGACATACAGTACACTTTATATCGCTTTGTGTCACTAGATTGGGGACTGGTCCAGATGGCTGGCTAACTTATTTGACATTGATGAGGACGACTCTCTTGAAGATAGGAACAAAAATGATGGCAGCAAGAAACAGGAAGGCGGTACATCTTTCAAAGCTTTTCCTCTCCTTAATGCCTTGAGTGATCTGATGAAGCTGCCCTTTGACTTGCTGGCTGATAGGAGTGCAAGAAAAGAGGTATTGCTCTCTCTCTCTCTCTCTCTCTGCTTGCCTGCATGTCTGCTCCTGTGTTACTAATTTCACCAACATCCTGTTTGCTTTTTGTAAGTTTTGCCCTGCATTTGGTGTGCCACTGATCATGAGGGTTCTCGACAATTTTGTTCCTGATGAATACTCTCCCGACCCTGTGCCGGAGGCACTTATTGAGAGCCTGGACTCCGAGGTTAGTTCATTCAAGAAGTGGACTAATGCTATTGCTTTGTACAAATTTTCTGTAATGCAGCAATAAGTTGTTCGTATTCATCATTTGACTGGCTGGACATTGATGAAGCTTTTCTCATCTTTATCCAGGATCACCTTGACGAAGACGAACAGTTGATAACAAGTATCCCACACGTTGCATCGCCAACCGCATATGCACCACCTCCAGCATCTTCACTTGGCGCCATCATCGGAGATATGGGAAATCAAAGCTTGTCGAGGACAGGATCATCGGTCCTCAGAAAATCCTATACCAGCGATGATGAGCTCGACGAATTGGACTCTCCGATAGGTTCAATCATCCATGACGGTGGCCGAGTTTTGCCCACCTCACCGCTACCAAACTGGATGCTCGAAAGAAAGAGTGGCAGGTGTTGTCAGATACCGACTCCTCAAGGAAGTGTGGAGAGATGGTGAATAGTCCCTCCTTTGCCTTGCTCTCCAATTCCTTGTTATTCGCATCCATATACTTCCCCTGTAATTAATCTGGTCAGCTTAATATATGCTTTTTTATTTAGAAGGTTTCAAGTAAGTATCCTATAACAAGTACTAAGTTTTGCTAAATGAAGAATCGACTCCGGAAACTAAATTCATGTATTTGGTGAAAGTACGATTTTAAACAGAACCTTTCTCTTTGACTTTACTGTACGGCTAATACAAGGGAACTGGCCAGGAAATTTCGTCACCCCATGGCTATGATGAATTCATCTGGAGGTGTCAGAATTGAACCGAGATTTCGTACAGTTTGGATCTGATTTCAGTTCGGCTAATCAAATCGAGCTGAAAATTGCCCCTTTTTTTAATATTACTGTTTTTTTCTTTCTATTTTCATTGACATCTCTTCTTAATATTACAGAAAAAGAAAACCAAAAAACCTGAACCGGTTATTTGATTTAAATTATATTCGATACGGATCGTGGTCTAGTTCAAAGATAATGTATGCTCAAACAGTTCAATTCAATTTGGGTTTCTTGAAAACTTGAACCGTTGACATCCCCAAAATTCGGGTTTCCTTAAGCTCAAGAAGAATTTCCCTGCTTGTTATTGGTACTTTGAGTTTACAATTTTTTTTTTGGTTAGAAATTATTTTTTTAAAGTTTGGATCGTTCAGAAAATTAACGCAAACCCCGTTATTAAGTTTAGGAGAATAACTTCATCATTTAAATTTAGAATTTTTATTTTTAAAATACGACCGGAGCTTAATGCTTAGGTTTGAGGAACTTAGACAAAGTCAAGCATCACGATGCCCAAGCTCGAGTCCCGCGAGACACGACTTGAACCCTGACAGCAAAGTCAGGACCTCGACACTAGAGTTGAGTCCCCCGAGGATGAGATCAAGACCTCAATGGTGGTGCCCGAGTCCCAAGCGGCTAGACCGAGGACTCTTGACAATTGGGGCTGGCCTCGAGTGGCCATGCCGGGTTGCTAGAGTCTTGGCCGGGGTGCTAAGGTCCTGACTAAGATATCTAACACTTTTATTTATGATATGTTGTTATTGAGAAGGAATATATATCAACTCCTGCTGAAATTCTTTAAAAAAAAAATGGTTAATACCCTGAAAACCCCAAACCGGTACACTTTTGTGACAAATTTACTCCAAACTATTTTTTTGACCACCAAAAACCCTAAACCGGTAAACCTTTGACAAATTTACCCCAAACCGATACACTTGTGACAAATTTACCCTCTGCTATTTTTATTAAATTTTAATTAAGTTAAATGACACGTGACGGTTGACCGGTAAACCAATTTTGGAATTTTACACTCCGTTTGTCACAATTTACAATTTTTGTGATTTTTTTGTGGTATTAATTTAATTTAGCGGAGGGTATAATTGTTACAAATTAATCAGTTTGGGGTTTTTTATGGTCAAATAAATTAATTTGGGGTAAATTTGTCATAAATATACAAGTTTAGGGTTTTTATGGTCGATCGGGGTAAATTTGTCATAGGTGTACCAGTTTGGGGTTTTTTATGGTCAAAAAAATAGTTTAGGGTAAATTCGTCACATGTGTACCAGTTTGGGATTTTTCAGGGTATTAACCCAAAAAAAAACATTAAAAACCAAAATGAAAAGGGGAGAAATTGTAAAAGAATAAAGTGAAATACATAGAATTGGAACGTGATCATGTAGAAGTCTCCTTTTAACTCTCTATGAACGGAGAAGAGCAAGTCTCAAGAAAATGCTATCTATATAGCTTGCTCATCTTTTCCACAACAAATCTACGGCACAAAAGGTGAAGTCTTGAATAAAATGGAGAAAACTATCGAGAGAAAGGAGGATTTACATTCTGCTGATTTATAATTTTTTTTTTGCGCTCAAAATATATTGTGCCTACTTAGGTTATTACTCAAGAAATATCAAAATTCTAAGTTTCTGTTTTTCTTAAGATAAACCTACATGGTAGAGTTGATCCATTTTAAATAAAATTTCCACGGAAGTTTTAGCAGAGAATACGATTTATATGAATATTTATTTTTGCTATAATTTATTTCATATCACTATATTTCTCTCATGGAAATTCAAGTCAACACTAGCCTTCAAAATAATATAATAAATATAACTTTAGATCCGTGCAATGCGCGGTCATCTTGTTACTGCAAAATTAAACATCAAAGCTTTTTTATGAACCAACTAAAGGTACTTAGACATTAACAGATAAATAGTAGGCAATGGCTACTGTAGATCAGATATTGATATGATATTATTATTTTTTTGGTCGAAAGAGATTGATATGAAATTTGATGATGTTGGAGACGTGCAAAAATGAAATTAGTCAGAGATAAGGATATATATGAAATTAGGCGAGACAAGGTCTTAGGAAATGGCAATAGATTTTTCGATAGAAAGAGGCCTCAGTATTTTAAAGTGACAATTGACCTCCTTTCTATAGTCCAAAATTTTTTAAATTTTATTCTCCCCTCAAGTGAAAAAGGCATCTATTTTCTATTTTTCATTACAAACTCCGATTGTTTCACAAAAAATAAATAATTTAAAGAATATTTATCTAAAAATAATCGTTCATATACCTTATAAAAATTAATGAGTAAAAATTATTTTCATTATTCACGAAAATATTTAGACATAAATTATTGTTACTAATGAATTTTTTAAACTGATTAATTATTTCAAGCAATATAAATGATTATTTCTAGCAAAATGATTTTCAGATCACTTGGTTTTTACAAAACAAAAGAGCATTGCTACTAATATCATGTGTAAATGACTTCTGTGGTTCTCTATCAATCTTGATCATCACCGCATTCATGCCTGACAAGAATCTTAGAATGCACAAATTACGTGAACACCCAACACATCTGGTTCTCTATCAATCTTGATCATCATCGCATTCATGCCTGACAAGAATCTTAGAATGCACGAATTACGTGAACACCCAACACATCTGGATGCCAAAGCCTACAAAATATTTTCAAATTTTTAATCGTGTTTCAATATTATTTGACAATTTATATATGCGTACAGTGGAATATATTCTTCTCGCGTCAATATGCATTGATGAGATCTAATTTCATGTGAGTAAATACAACTGAAAAATGCGGTGAGCATTTGTCTTCTCTTTCCTTTAACCTTTTCCTTTTCATCCTAATTTATTACTCGTCAGCGGTACTTCCTCACAAATTTCTTGAGCGATGATAATAATACTTCCCAGGAAGTTAAATATCATGATTCCAGAGCATGTAATGCTTTAATCTGAGAGTTAGCGAGAATCAGCGGTGATGAAAAGGATATTAGACTATTTGGATCACTAAGCATGGTACACTTGAGACATGATTACTTGGAAAGTTTCAACGCACTGTTTCTTGTTCTTTCAGAACTTCCTATACACTAACAAGAGTATTTGACGTGAGGTATACTTTATATTACTTCGCGGGACTAGGTTGAGGACTAAAGACCATTTGGCTGGCTGACATATTTGACATTAATTAAGGAAGACAGACTCTCCTGAAGACGAACAGTTGATAAGGAGTATCCCATGCATTGCATCACCAACTGCATATGCACCACCTCCAGCATCTTCACTTGGCGCCGTCATCGGAGAGATGGGAAATCAAACCTTGTCGAGGGCAGGGTCATCAGTCCTCGGAAAATCCTATACCAGCGACAACGAGCTCGACGAATTGGACTCTCCAATAGGTTCAATCATTCATGACAATGGCCGAGTTTGGCCCACTTCACCGCCGCTGCCAAACTGGATGCTCGAAAGAAAGAGCGGCAGAGAAGAGAGGTTGTCATATATCGACTCCAAACTGTGGAGAGATGATGAATGGTCTTTGGTCTCCAGTCAGTTTTTTTTTTTTTTTTTTTGGTAAAAGTCTCCAGTCAGTTTCTTGTTTTTTGCATTTATTTACTTTCCCTGTAATTTAATATATGCTTTTTTATTTAGAAATTTCCAAAAAAGTAAACGAAATTCATGTATTCGGTGAAAATACGATCCTCAACCGCACCTTCCTATTAAAGGAGTCCATTATCTTTGACTTGACTGAACGGTTAATACAAATGAACTGGCCAGGAAATTTCCTCACCCCATGGCTACAATGAATTCGTCCGGTGTGTCAGAACTAAACCCAAATCGAATTTTCGTAAATTTTTAATTTAGATATTCGGTTCGGATAGTGAAAAATTTAATCGCCTTTTTTTTTTTATCTCAGTTTGGATAATTTTGATTAATCAAATTGAACTGAAAATTGTCATTTTTCTTAATATCACAATTTATTACTCTCATTTTTCGCTGAAATCTCTTCTTACTGTTACAAAAACAAAAAAAGAAACCAAAAAAACCGAACTGGAATCAACCAAACCAAATCGGATTTTTGGTTCAGATTATATTTTGTTCGTGGTTCAATTCAAAGATAATGCACACCCAAACGATTCAATTTACCTCACGTTTCCCAAAAATTCGGATCAAACCGTTAACATCCTCAAAATTCAAATTTCCCCGACCTCAAGTCCAAGAACAATTTCCTTGCTTGTTATTGGTACCTTGACTTTGCAGAATTTTTTTTTTTTCTATTAAGAATCATATTTCTACATTTGGATTGTTTAGAAAATTAATGCAAAACCCATTTTTTAGTTCAGGAGAATAACTTCATCATTTAAATTTTAGAATTTTTTTTTTTTTTAAATACGACTAGACCTTAATGCTTAGATTCGAGAGACCCAAGCTGAGCCAAGGATCACGATGCCCAAGCCCGAGTCCCATGAGACATGGCTTGAACCCATGGCGGGGAGGACCATGACCTTGGCACTGCGGCTAGGTACTTGAGGCTGAGATGAGGACCTCAACACTTGAGCCCGAGTCTCGACCCTAGGCCCCAACAATTGGAGCTGGTCTCAAGTAGGCATGCCTAACTGCCAGGGTCCTGGCCATAGTTGTTAAAAGTACCCCGATTACAACATCCAACACTTGTCTTTGTGACATGTTGCTATTGATAAGAAATATTTATTAACTCTTGCCAAAACAAAATAATTGACATTAAAAACCAAAAAGAAAAAGGAAGAAATGGTAAAAAAGGGGATAAATATAGAGAATTGGAACGTGATCATATAGAAGCATCCTTTTAACTCTCCAGGAATAGAGAGGAGCAAATGGAGGAGAAAAAGAAATTATTTTCGTCTCAAGAAATGTTATATAAATTAGCTTGCTCGTCTTTTCCGCACAAAATGGATGGCACAAAAGGTGAAGTTTCGGACAAAATAGTGGAAAGCTAGAGAAAGGGGCATTTACATTCTACTTTATACTTCCATGTTTATTATTGATTTATAATGTTTTTTGCGCTCAAAATGTATTGTCAACGTACGTTATTACTCAATAAATATCCAAATTCTAAATTTAAATAAAATTTCACGTAAGCTCTAGCAGTGAACACAATTAATATGAATATTTATTTTTGTTATAATATTTTCCATATCATTATATGAATTTTGTGAAAACCAAGTTGACACAAACATTCAAAATAATATGACAAATATGGTTTTAGATTAGTACAACAACGCATGGTCATCTTGTTGGTGTATAAATAAAGATAAAAGTTTTTTTGACGAACCAACAGAGATACTTATACATTAACAGATAAACAGTAAGCAATGGCTACTAAGAATCAGAGATTGATCGTGAAACTTTGAAGATGTTGAAGGTGTACAAAAAAGGAAATTGCTCAGAGATAGAGAGAATATGAAATTAGGCGAGACATGATGCTAGAAAATGACAATAGTCTTTTCGAGAGAAATAGGCGTCAGTGGTTTAAAATGATAACTGATCTCTTTTCTATGGTACAAAAGATAAAGAGTTTTTTCTCCCCTTAAATGAAAAAGACGTCCATGTTCTAATTTTCATTACTGGCCCTTTTTGTTTCACTAAAATGAATAATTAAAAATAATAAGGCTTTTTTTATTTGACTGTTTATTTCAAATGACACAAGTGAATATTTTTAAGAAAATGACTTCCAAATCATTAATTTCCGAGAAACAAATGAAATATTAGCTACTAATATCTTGTGTAAATGACAAATGCTACATTTCTGTAGCTCCCCATCAATCTCGGCCATCATCGCATTCATGATACAATAATATTAATGAGCAAATCACATGAACACCCAGCACATCATTATCTTCAAATTTGCCAAAGCCCGCAAAATATTTTCAGCTATATTTTTAGTATATCATTTCGATATAATTTGACACCGTGCATATGCATATTGGTGATTATATTCCTATCATATCGACATGCATTGACAACATCTAATTTCATGTGAGTAAATAGAAGATGGATCTTCCTCATCCAACAAGAAATGTTTTGATCACCAGAACATAACTACACATTATACAAGAAAAATGGCTCGTAGAGACTCATAAACTTTTCTTTTTCGATATTCATGGACTGTTTCGGTGCATCCTATGGTAAAATCCGAATTTGCAATTAGGAAAAGAAGACGTGGGATCACGTGACACCCCTGATCCAAGAACACGAAAACGAGAAAGATCGCAGGTGGGCCTTTTCAACTCCCATCTTTTCTCCACCTTGAAACTTCAATGTCGTTAAACAGTTAACAGCCACTCGTTTTCCCAACTAAATCGCGACAAAAATTAGAATGTCACCCTCTGCTTGTTTATGACTTCCCGACCAGAAATCCCATTATTACCAGGTGCAGAAATTTTGCTTTTTTCTATTTCATTTTATTATCATTATCTTTTTGGTTATCTATGGAGTGACCCCGTTTATAAGGTCTTTCTTTGCTGATGATCCTCATTTGATTCGCTACAAATTTCTGCAGGAAGCTTTTCTGGTTGATACCAAACGATTTTGACACCATCTTTCTTGACAGAGGTATGAAATAGGGCGTTTCATCTAGTTGAAAATTTCTATGCCTGCAAGCTCTTTTCCAATGATTTTTTTGGTCCTTTTTTTCAAATTTTTGATAGGTGTTACGTTTGTATTCCATCCCACAAAGATAAAGTTTTCTCAGGAAAGATTGAATGGTCGTGTTTTCCTATATCATTTTGTGTCAATTCAGACTACCTGAGCTTTTGCCTGCCTGCTGCTTGTATATTGTTAATTTGCTGCTAGGAGTTGGTATGAACAAGAAAAACAAGCTTTGTCTCTAGAAATTGTAAACTTTCAATCTCATAACGTGGTATATTGATATCTGTAATTATCCAAGAAAGAATTTCCATATTTATAGTTCAAATTGCTTCCCGAAACGAATATGCCACATTCTTCAGAAGGTCTATAATGCATCACGTTATGCCGGATGGTAACTTTGTGAATCTTTTGCATCATTTCCATAAAAAGTAGCAATTTCTTTTTCTTGAGTGAGAAGTTGAATCATTTTTATACTGCATAGACTCTGAAAAATTCGTTTTTCGGTCACATCAAAACGAAATTCCTCTCCTATGTATCTGAAGTTTTGTCGCTTGGGATATGTCTGGTTTTGGATACTACGAGTACAGAGTACAATGTATGCAGTGATGCAGATTCTAACTTAATCGGGAGGCACGTCTTGAGATGAATCCTAGCTCGTAAGTCGGCAACACGTCTATGTTTGTTGGGTAACGTCCAAGACATAACCAATGCTTGTGATTGCAGGAAACAGGTAACAACCGACAGAATGAGTCCGAGACACCATCCCTTGCACACCTGCGGGGTTTCGATACTTGCAACAGCTCACAGAGCCTACATGAGAGCACACGACTTCAATGGACCGTCTGGATCATTGTTCAAAGTTTTCACCAGATTAGCCAACAAAATCAGCCCGTTTGTGTATGCGGTTCAGTACCAATGCCTATCCATGCTCTCCTTCACGGACAGTACCATCCTAACTGCTGAGGATGTCATCGAGAAAGTCTTCCCCGCATCGAGTTATGTGTTTGATAAGATTGATGAGCTCATCCAAGCGACGGAAGCCCTCCCAGATAGAATCGACGATGTCATAAACAAAGTGCCAGGTTTTATCCACCAGATTCCACTTCTAGATTGGGTGTTAGTCCATTGTATATTGTGGTTGTCATTTTGGGTCCCGATAATAACCTGCTGGGAATCAAGAACCGTCAGAGAGAAAGAGATCCCGGTCGATCCGAACTGTAATGAATGCTGCGATAGATTGGCGTACTTAGCTGATGCACACTACCCTGCTGATCAGGAACCACACTTTGACAACCAAAAAACAGGGCAGTTTTCTCCAGTGTCTGAAGCCGGAGGCGACGAGACAAAAACTACTGATGCAGAGACCCACGAAAAGGGCTCATACAAGGAGGTTCTACAGAAGGGAATAAAGGAATCATACAAGGAGGTTCTAACGAAGGGAATGGAGGAAGAAATAGAAGAAGAAAACAAAGACAGTTTGGAAGGCAAGAACGAAAGGATCAACGTCAAAACTGAAGACAATGGGCAAATAGGGGACGAAGCCACCAATGATCCCATCTTGGAGTTGTTCGAGTCCGCATGGCTAAAGAAACCAGCAAGAAGGAAAAAAGGAGACTATATCTCTTACATGTGACGTGTAACAAAAGTAGAACAAGAGATGCAAGCCATGGCCGATGTATCCATACTCCAGTATTGTATGGGCTTAGTTGACAAAATACCATATCAGTTTTCTGTCGATATAGAACCATTTGGCATTTCCGCCGGAACTTCATAACCAGATGGTACAATGAGTATTTGTATTTGCAATCTGCTCAAAGAATCGGGTTAGTTTCTTTGACGGGATGATACAGAGAATTCATGCCTACATATTTCTATTTGCTAAAGATGGTTGATTTCTTAGACAGTGTTCTTCCTGCATAAAGTTTAATTCTCATCATGCTACCAAGAGATGCTGGAACTTCATTGTTGTAACATGGTTCAAACACTCTGTAGCTATCATCATTCCCATCGACCAGCATTCGATATGAGAATGAAGCCTAAGATGAATCATTTGTGTCTTAAGCAAACATAGTTTGAGGGTATTATTAAATCTAAACGTCTTTTGTGTTCATATACCGCAATGGTTCTGTTTTGCAAACAAGTAGGCAACGAAAAGATATTCGAAGCTCCTGAACTGGAGAGGAATTCTCTGCTACTAATTGCAGGCAACAAATTTAGAAGCAACTGCTTTATAGATCATCTTATGTGTTTTAAGTGCAAACAGAAACAGAAACAGAGCTTATTTTTTTCATTGGTATTAGAAACAGATAGGTTAGTCAACCCTTCCTATGTAAACCTGCTTCAGAAAATCCAAACACACTCAGAAGCAAAATCCGGCTAAGTCACTGAATGATGGAAAAATTTAGATGGGACATCTTGGGTCTAATCAATCTCATGTCAAATTGACCTGACATTCACAATTTCAACAAAAGGATTATACTCAACATCGAGTAATTACATAAATCATGTTTCTATGACATAAAACAAGATCAAATCAACCATGCTCAATATCGAGGCCTTCCACATTTCAGTCGACAGATGGTGTAGAGATCTTCTCTAATGCATTTTGCATTCTTCCTGCTGCTGAGCAAGTCGAGCATGACTAAAAATCAAGTTAACATAACTTATATTAAGTTAGGGGCCTCTTTGGAGTACTAACGCTAGAACCAACCACTACATAATGTACCATGCTACTTAAGCCTTTGATTCTGGCAATAACAGAACTAACAACCTCCCCACGAGGGAGAAAAGGGGTAGGAGGGAGAGACAAAAATCCATTCATTGCATGGAAAACTGTACACCTCTTTTTTATCTTAAGAAAATCAAAAACAGATGATTTTGCCCAGCGGAAAAGAAGATACCACAGAAAAATATACAGATTGTGATAACATCTAACACTGGTAGACCGAGTAACTCTTGCTCTTCCATAAAAAGCCCCAGCCTTTGCCCGTTTTCCTTCTAGATATAGACTTACAAAGCGGCTTGGCTTCTGGAGCTGATGACACAGTCCTGTGACTCGTCTCCTCTGGCTGACAATAATGCCGCTGGCTCAAACTGGCGGGAGATTGGTCCCGTTGCCGTTGCTCCCGGAACAGCATCAAAAGTTTCTGAGCCTTTTCTCTCCCTCTTGGCGTACCATTCACCGAAATGGACACCAATGCAGGTATAACACCTTCTTGTAACACCATTTGAATGCACTTGTCATTTCCGTTACACAAAACTAAAAGACATAACACAGCTTGCTCCTGCTCAACAGGCTCTCCAGTGTCAAGTACCGTGGCAAGTAAACTTATGAGCTCAGGGCAAGATACCATTTCATCTTTTCCTGATTGGCTCGAAGCTAAATTTATAAGGACAGCTATTGACTTTTCTGTCCACATTTGGTCGCTAGAATCTGCAAGAAGAGATTGAAGGCCACTAATAATGCCTGCTGAAAGCAGGCATCCAATATTGTCGTGGTAGGTGGAGAGATTGTAAAGGGCATGAAGAGCATCAAGCTTGCATTGAGGCGCCGTTTCATCTTTAAGAAGCTGGATCAGAAAGGGTACAGCCTGACTCGTGCCAATTATGGGCTTGGCATCTTCGAGACAGGAAAGATTCAGATATAGAGCTGTTGCTGATGGATGAGAGTTATGGTTGGATATCATTTCCTCGAGAAGTGGAATGACTCCAGCAGCTAATATCAACTCCTTGTTCCTGAGGTTAAAGTAGCAAGGAGAACACATGTAAAACACTGTCAGGCAAAGAATGGATGCAAGAAACTACAGGAGGAGAACTGGGAGATAAAGAAAGTAAAGGCAAAAATAATCATTGTCGTGCTGTTTAGCATATAAGGAATGGCATAGCAATTTCTCCTATATGAAAAGACAAAAGCAGCACTTTTTTTTTGTGGTCAAAACAAAAGCATCACTTGAAACAGGTTATAGGTGATGGACAAACTAAAAACAGAATATCCTTCCACCCCTTTGTTTTCAAACATTCAAGTTGTAAGCGGAATGGAAAAAGAAATATACCTCCTGCTTAAAGAGAAGCCCACAGAGGACATCAAAACTAGAGTACAAGAATCAGAGAAAAGACAGAATAGTGGAAAACACAAATGACAAAACGACAATATTGATCCAAAAAGCATGAGTTTCTAGTCTTATGGTCATAAGAAGTGAAAAGGAAGCCATAAGGGGCATTGCATGGAAACAATATCGGTCATTTCTGCAGACAACAGCAAATTCCCGGCAGCTGTTAATAAAAGCAATACAAACATGCAAAATGGAGCCCAAGTGGGTGAAACTCTAGTACTGTTCCCAGTGAAAAGAAAATTATAGCATCCACTAATGACTGGATACCCTATTGTTTTTGCCGCATGATTAATTGTCAAAATGCCCAAAAGAGTATTGAGACCTCTAAAACAGCAATAAACTAAAAGACAAACCTGTTATTGTTGACAGCAAGGTTGAACAGAGCCATTGCTCCAATGTCCATAGCCATTACATTCCTCTCATGGACAGCCAACTCCAGAAACTGCAGAAGGGCTTCAACAAAGCCATTGGCCCCCATGAAAATTCTAGCCTCCTCATCATCCTTTAGCAAAAGCCTGATTTGTTCTACCACTTTGCACTTTCTGCACAATTCCCCTCCTCCATTTAGCACTTCAAGAAAATGATCATTTTTCTGAAAAATATTGACCTCGGGCACTTGTTCTGATGCAGAAAAATTTTCTTTCTCATCATCTTCCTCCTCAATGGTACCACTCTCCTCCAAAGGAACAACTTTGACAAACTTTGACTTGCAGGAACCAAGACTGTTCATCAATCTTGAATTTGTGGACTCAGACTCAGATAATGCCAGCCTCCAATAATTCAAATCGAGAGACTCTGGAGGCCCCTCTGGAACAGGAACACCATTTTGCTCGCACCAGCTAGCAACAAGTCCTTTCACACAGTAATTAGGAGTCAAACAAAGATGAGACAGATTCTGTTGAGTTTTAGGACAGGTGTTGTGCCCATCAATAAACCACTTCTCGATACAGATCCTTTCATATGTCTGTCCAGAAGAAATAATAACTGGATCGTACATAAGCTGCAAAGATATCGGACACCTCAACTCTTCTGGTGGAAGTGGCAACTGGCCTGATTTCCTGATGCTGGGCCTGAAGTTAAAAGAACTCAGCTTTGATAGCTGTCTTTCAAATGCATGACCATTGCTCACAATGCCTCCCTCATCAAGGGAACCCTGGACGGTTGGTGAACAAGGAGTCGATCCCTGTGAATCATTGTCGTCAGAGAATTCACTCCTGAATAACTTCGAGTACTTTCGCATTAAATGTAAAAGATAAGCCACAATTGACTCCTTTCGCTTATCTTCCTCTGCTCTAGCTCTTTCAATAAGTTTCTTTAATGCTCTTCTCTCTGTAAGAGCCGCTCTAGAAGAAGTGATTCCCAGTTTACTAGCTGCTTGATGGAAAGACTCGAGTTCATTGTTATCGTTAGAGTCATTAAACTTTCTTCCTTGCTGGAGCAATGCAATTATTTCCTCGCCCACATGCTTCTCCTGTGGATCAAGGGTAAATACAACAGCCTCCAGTTCGGCAACAATCTCCAATATCTGCAAAAGTAGAATATTATGTCTGGTTCAGCCTATTTCAATTTAAGCAAGACAGACTCGTGGACCATTCCAATTACTTAAAACGAAAACAGAAAAACAAAACATGCCAAGTAATGGCATTCAATGAAATTGCCAAAGCACATACAAGGGTAACAAACTTGTAGAAACACATAAATAATTGCCACAAAGAATGTTCCATTAATAAAGAGTAAAAGAGTAGGTCTCTCAGAGCCCCTCATCTAAAGCTTTGCTTCCTAAATAGATAACACCTCAATCAACCACATATAGATCATCCTAATCAATTGCCTCTCACCAATCGAAGAAAGGTCTCCATAAAAATCAGTTTGATTTATTAAAAAAGGGACTTGCCCCTGCATCAATAGTAGTTTAAACAACTAAAAGTTACCTGACAACTGATAGACTGTGGGACAATGTCTTCGACTCTTCTAAGGCTATCTGCAAGAGCAGATCGAGCTTTTTCAAATTTAAGAAGAACAGAATCTCCTGTTATTGCCTGCAAAGAAAAATGGATTGCTGAGAGAAAACTCCAGAGCTTGCCACATGAAATCAAAATTAATGATAATCATGTAAAATAGGAGAAGAAGATAAGACATATGACACCGAATGCCTCTTCATTCTCCCAAAAGAAACCTCTGTTGGAAGCCACGTAATATTCACAATGCTATAAGATCAGAAATAAGAGAATGGCGTGTCTCAAAGTTACAAGAAAAACATTACCAGGTAAAGTTTACTACATTCGGAGCAATGCCGAAGTATGTTCTTGGTTTTTTCCAGAGCCACATGCAATGAACACAAAGCCTGAATTCCAGATTTGCTTCTAGGCCTTGCAGCTTCTAATTCAGGGAAAATTGCCAATACTTTGCAGTAAATTGCGGAGAGAGTCCTACACATATCTCCATGTAACTGAAAAATGCAACTTGTCAAATCAGTCACCAAACTCCAATTGTTGACAAAATAATTGCCTCGTCATGGTCCAGTGCTAAAAAACGGCACTTTAAGCTGATCTTTATCAAATTGTTCACAATACTCTTCATTACTACTAGAGCCTTCCAAAAACTAGAACATAACTTAGACCCAAGTATACTCTGTTTTAATGTGCCAACAAAATAAACAACTAAATATTTCAGAAGATGGAAGCGCTCTTTTAGATGGTTGAGAAAGTATCAGTACAGGAATACTGGCTCTGGGACACTATTATGAAGAATACCTTAAAAATCAATTCTTTCGGCAAATTTCGTGGGTATATAGTCCATTCATACCTTGGCATCGCTGACTGCAAAATAACTTTCTTCAACTTCAATTACGTCCATGGGTCCTGCTAACGTGGAAAACTCCTAAGCAACTTTCTGCAGTCTGCCACAGAGAAAATGGAGCAAATCCATCATCAGAAAAGAAACGAACTTCATCAGTTTTAACTCATAAAAGATAACACAGCTACTAAATTCCGAAACAGCGAAATAAACTTGGAAGGGGATCGATGATGACAGGTTACAGGGCATAGTTACTTCAGACAAAAATTTCACTATCAACAAAAGCAGCTAAAGGAAGATGCCGCCAGAAACAACAAATCCGTTGTATTCAGTTTCATCCCTTTTGGTTCGATTCTCTGCAGAAATCCATAATGGATGAAATTCGAAAAGAAAAAGAAAAACTTTCTTATCAAAGGCGAAAAATTCCACCATTTTACCTTCCACGCATATAAGCGAAGCAACAGGCAAACAGTGATTGCTTGTATTAAGACAATTTAACGCCTATTTAGGACACAGCATAACGAAAACTCATTTGTTCCCTCAGCTAAGAAGGATCTAAAAAGCTTAGAACATCAAAATCAAAAAAAAAAAAAAAAAAGAAAAGAAGAGAAAAACCGAGGAAGGACTCGCGATTTCGACATTTCCTCAAACGGAATATGCGAAATTCCAGAAGCCCATTTAAAAATAGGAAGGAAAACATGACGTGCGAGACGAACCAAAAAACCACCGAGCGATTGAGCCTTTTTTTTCCACCGAATAGAATAAAATCCGAACGACAACTCCAAGCGTGACGACGGAAAGCGACGGGCTTATCCGAGATCTCACCCGAACCGGAACAGGGCCTCTGATTTGACGAGCAACAATCCGATTCGGCACAGCACCACCAAACACGCAAGCGACGCCGAAACTCTGACCAATCAATGCCCGACGCGCGACGCGAATCGTGCCCGAAACCAGAACGAAATCGTCCGTAGGAGAGCGCGACGAATCCCCATCCGCCGAAACACGAGAACGGAAAGGAACGAATCTTCGGCGGGGGCAGAGCCCGGGGGGGTCCGGATCCGGAATGCGCCTGGATACACCTAGAAGAAGCGAGGGAGCAGGGACCACGGAGGCGGCTTCTTCATAGGAGAGCGCCCCGCGAGAGGCCCGGTGCAGGCAGAGAGAGGGAGCGGGAGAGACGAGGAGGGGCAGCGAAAATGGAGGTGCGAATCAGCGACGCGCCGCCATCCCCATCGACGCCGCGATTCCGAGCGCCGCCGGTTCGGATGGCTCCGGGAGAAGCGAACAGGTTTCTCGCGCAGAAAGAGAGAGAGAGAGATGCAACCAAGGAGGAGGAGGAAGGAGGAGGGAAGAGGACGACGAGATAATAATAGTCTCGGTGAAGAGACAAAAAGGAAAATAATGGCGATGGCTATTTTTCTTTTTCTTTTTTCTTTTTTGGCGATGGCTAATTTAAGGGAAAAAGAAGTAGCATTTCGTGGGGCGTGTTTATTTACGTGATTTTGAGTTAATATATTTGAAAAGGGGAAATTAAATTGGGATGAGAGATTCGTACTTACCATCGTTTTCTCTGTTCTTTCGTGGTTTTATTTCTAATTTTAAAGCGTTGGGGAGGGGGATGATGTCGGGAAAATTAAGTTTGGCGCTTAAAAAATAGGGGGGGCGAGGGATTAAATCATTAGAGTAATGGGGAAGAATTTCTTGAGGGGGATTTTGGCAATATATCGCCGCTATTGTCTCCCCGGTCACCGGCCGACAGTTGCCGACCCCCGCGTTTGTCGGCTAGCAGATCTGTCCAATTGTACCTCCGGAATGACCCTTGTGTCCTCCTCCGATTGGATAATTTCTCGTCCCCCCTCACCTGCTTTCAATGCAAATCCTTACGCCAATAAATGAATGAATTCGGGAATCGGCTTTTCTTTTTTACATTTATGGCTCACACATTGACTCTCTCAAAGACGAGAAAATATCAATTTTCAAAAAGAGAAGGCGATGAAACACTCGTCTTGAACAAATAGTAAGCACGATATCGAAAAACATAATTACCGTCCAATAAATTCCACCGAGCTAGCGGAGAAACAAAGTGTCGTTGAGTTTTTGTAAATTTTATACGAGTCGTTTTTCAAAGTCCTCGCATGTGCATATTTCATAGCATTTTTTTAAGTAAAAAAGTGGGGAGAGCCGACTAATTCTAGTAACTTTTGTATATATTGTCATAAGGATTCTACACTCATTACAAAATGTTTAGTTTAATTTAAAATTACTTCATACAACCTGCAATTGAAAAGTGTGAAATTGACGAGACTGTCATTACATCTCATCAACATGCCAACAATTCGAAGAATTCACTATTGTTGTAAATAAATCCATGATCCCATTAAAAATAGGTGAGACATTTATTGCTAGGACACCGACATGGTAATTTGCCATGATTTTGTCAAAATTTTGGCTATTCCCAAAGAGGGCCTGTTAGGCCTAATTCTTTCTCGGTGCTTCCTTAATCATAAAATCCATTTGTTCTTTGGTTCAATCCTACTGTATATGCACTTGAATATGGAGCTCCAAGTGGACCTCGTCACCAAGCACAATGCGAAAAGCAACAAAAGAAGAGAGAGAATAAAAAAAAAATTAAAAAAAAAAACAATGAAGGAATCATCTGTGTATGGAAACATGGACATTAGGAAGATCTAAGAAAAATTGCCCCACCATCATTTGTTCCATAACCATAGAGGTCTCAATAATTTTCCCATAGTAGTATAAAAAATTCAACATCACCTTTGAATTTCTGAATCCACTTTCCTAACTTGGTTCTCTATTCAAATGGAGTTTTCAATAATCCTTGACCACAAAAAAAAAAAAAAAAAAAAAGTAAACACGTGGATTGTCGGAAAAGACTTTCATTCGAGATATCACCAATTTATAATTATTTTTTATTTAAATCAGTTGATGATACTTTTTTAATTAAAATCGAACGATGACAAATTGACAATGACACTCGGGAAGAGGGAAGAGAGCTGTGAGGGGCAGTTTGGGTAGCAATTCCAATCGGGCAGCGGCTGTCTCCAGGCAGGAGTACGGAAACAGGAATCCCCTCGCGTGTCCTTGTCCAACCCCAAAAAAAAAAAAAAAAAAACCCAAAATTAAATAAACAAAGCAATGGCTTAGGCCTCGTAGCTGCTCCACGTGGTCGTGTTTTTAACCACGGGTTTTTACAGCGAGTCGCGCCATCCCGCCTCTCTCTCCAGATCCGTTATTCACGGAATCCCGCCCACCCAAATCTCGCCTCTTGCTTTCCCCTCCCAATCAGCGAGGGAAATGAGATTTCTCTTCGGGCCGCTAGCGACGAAACCCCCCACGCGCGCAGGCACGGCCGCCGGGCGGGCAGTAGTTTTGATGCGGTGAAGTGAACAGCATTTTTGTTTTTTTCTGTCCGGTCGAAAAATGATTTTCAAATATTTTGGATTCAATCGAATTGAAAGTGCATGCACCATGAAAAATTGTATTAAGGAAAGAGGAAGATTTCACCGATAAAACAATGAACAGAAGGAAAATCTTGAAGTCAATATAGATATGCTCCAAACTTTGACCCGGCTCATTTCCGAAGGGATTGCAATGGAGATGAGTTGGACTAATTTGAGTTCCCAACTTGCTTAATGTATAATTTTTTCTTTCTTGTCAAGGTAGGAGGTTTGGGTTTATTTGATGGGGACGAAGAAACTTGACCCCAACGAATTATAGCTTTCAGATGCACAGTATATTTTACATTGAAAGAGTATATTCTATTGATACCTTTGCTAAATGCAGCACAAAAGGCCAAAAGACGAAACAATTTTGAGATGACCTCATGTAGTGGCATGGAGGAAAAAAATGAAAACGAAATGGTTTATGAGCGAGAGTTTGAGATCTTCTATGATTGCATCCATTGGATTTTATTTTGATTAGTTGTGCTTGGGTCGAGTTCGGCTTATATATCTAAATTATTGAGTTCAAATTAGATTGAGGTTAAAAAGGCTTTTTCTTATGCACCATAAAATGATTTATCTTTAAATTCTTGAATTAATACCAAGAAAAGCTCCAAATCATTACACCAATAATAGTTTTACTAATACTAACTTTTTGATAATAAAAAACCTCAAATTGATACGATTTAATAAATTTACCTCAAACTGATACATTTGTAATAAATTTATCATTCGTTAATTTATATTAAATTTGATTAATATTATAAAAAACCACAAATTAGTACAAAAAACATTCATCAATTGCCACATGCATTATAATTAAGCAATTTGATGTTAAAATTTAACAAAAGGTGCACAAGTGTGCTAGTTGTGAACTTTTCATCATATTAACACGTAGTACTTTGATGTGGTTTTTTTTTTTTTCTCAAACGAAGAACAAGAGTTCACTTGTATATAGGAACGGGACCACCGGCCCAAACTCGATAATATTTATTTCAACCTTCTTATTTGTTTTGGTCGCTCAATATTCGTCGGTTGCCATCTCATGTGCCGTGTCATCTGTTAATTAACCAAAGTCGGTAATACTTCTACGGTTGCTCCCCTAATTACAGTACAGTAGTGGGAAACTGTTCATGTACCGAAACTTTATTAAATGAGGTCCGGGCTGCCACGCACGATGGGCGAGCGTGGCCGCGTGGGCTCCGGGGATCATCCCCCTTTGACGTTCGGAAAATTTGCTTACGTGGGCCCGTTGACATGCACGTCGCCGTCGTACGCGTGGCAATCGCTTGTTCAATCTCAAAATTCCGATCCCACATCATTCAAATGAACGGTTCTATTCATTCTTCCTTTTTTTACGCACTTTTGTCTGTGAAAAAAAAATTACTTTTCTTTACTTGAATGCGAGCGGTAGGGCCACCGGTATGCTCTTGCCACTTGGCAAGTTAGAGGAGGGGTTTCATTTTCTCCAAGGATTAGAGAAAAAAAGAAAAATATTAACAAATAAAAAGGTGGAACATGCGGGGCCGGTCGGCTCTCATTTCTGAATGTTTCCACGGAGTCAGCTATCGGAACTTTGCTAGTTTGAATGCCGATAATCATTTATTACATGTCGCCTTTTTCTACCTAAGTTGGTGGTTTCTATTTATGGGAAGACAATATGAAAGTCTGGGGAGAGATAAAAATCATCATCTTATCTAATTCATCTATGATTTTGCACCATCTAAATTCGGACTTTGGGTAATGATGACTTACTCCAACGGTAAATAGCTTTACACACCATTAATTAAAGAGAACAAGTAAATATAACATTCAAATCAACGGTGAATAAATTTCGTTCTGCATTGGTAGCGTGTGGTCTATTTTGTTGTTAGATCATCAATTTACCTTATAGAGTCGACTAAATTGTCTAATAAGATCAAAAAAAATTCAAAGCATGTTTGGTTAATCAATTTGGGCTTATCTTTGCCATTATTATTGCCTCAAGGTTTGCGAGACCTTACCCTTGGTTGGGCCACCGGGTGACCTTGACAGGGACCGAGGAACCTCTCTATCTCGTGCATTATTACCGCTTGAATTGGCATCGCGCCACGCACTTTTTCCCTCATCTGTGTTTTGTCGATGCGGTGCTTTGTTTAGCGTCGCATCATCCCTACAAATATATATTTCGTGTGACTTTAGAAAGGTCGTGCTAATAATTGCATCAGCCCCGCTGCAACGTACGAGCAAGTAAAGAATTTCGAAAAACGTATTCGGCGAAAATCACGGTTTGCGATTAGTTGCTTCCCCGACCGGAAAAGAAATCCCGGAAAATTACGTGGATAATTGAGAGCCAGACATCTCTGACCGGGCCCCAGGCTCCTGACGACCGAAAGTTGAAAGAATTTGGGGTGGATGGTGGGGGTCGGAGATCGAGGGAGCACTCACGACCAAAATGCATCACATCACTCGAGTCAAATTCGAGATTCGTGTCCGCTCCCCCTAATTTCGCTCTAGACGCAAATCGAATCGACGCTAATAAACTTGATTTTTTCTTCCCCCAAAAACCGTGAACCGTATCCGGCCGTTAGAAGTCGTGGGAAAGTGACTAATTTCGCCTACATTTTCGAACTCGCGTCCTTATCCGCACATAGTCCAAACATATTTAGACATATTTGCATTTTCTTTGAAATTATATACCTTGATTCGTGTCAGTCTCAAATTAATCACATAACATGTATGCCGCGTAATCACCGCTCTTAGATTGAGGGCCTCTAGGACACACTAAAGAATCGTCTATAAAGAGAGTTGATAGCTCTCGGAACGTCTTATTATGTTAAACATAAACATTTTTCCCTCATGAAATTATTCGAATGAGTTTTTCTAAGGACATTACCCTAAAAGAAGCTATTCAATATCGAGCAGTGTTGGCATCGCCAATTAATTAGGGGGTGTTGTGCAAAAATCGAAATGTGAATTTTTTATTTTATTCGCATCCACTAAGCAAAATTGAAGATATATCTATAGCATTTCGATAGGACGGCAATGTATGTGAAATAAGAAAAACGGTGTTATGTATTCAAAACAGATATCGGTAGCAAATGTCTTTGGAGCACGTATTAAGTGTACTTTATTTGATATAATTCAATTTCCAATGCATCGATTATTCATGTTAAGAGGGTAATCAATGTATTTGAAATGGTAAAATTTCATATCGTAGTGAACAAAACCCTCCCAAAATACTTTTGAGTATTTCCCATGCATGAAGGTAAAATTTTTCATTTTCATTTCCTTTATTTTCTACCAAAAATGTCGTAACCCTCATTATTTAATTTTATTGTCTTTCGTGGACAAATATGTGAATTCGAAACTAATCACTAACTTTGTTACTTTGAATCTTATTTTTATTTTCCCTCTTTTATGCTCTTGCATCATCATAACATATTGTATGCCTCAAGTTCAGTAAACTAGACCTTTTACCATGTTACAAATTTTAGCAAATTTAGCTTTAAATGTATATCAAATCTCAGACAAGTATCCATAACTAGGAGGAGAAGAAGAAGAAGTCTTAAACCTATTGTAATTGCATTAATTTAGCCATAAACCATTCTTCTTTTTTTCAATTGAATCTTAAATATTTTGTATTTGTACTAATTCAGTACATCCAACCAATTTTAACCGGAAGATCATTGACATGAATGCTAAATGTCATACGTGGCATGATTTATGCTAACGTAAACAATTATTAATAATATTTCAATATTATTTTTTGTTAATTTTTGCCCATAACTAGTCCTATTCCCACTAAATTGCACGCTAGTCAATTCAATTATAAATCCTTCGATTTTTCCAATTTAGTCCAAAAGTTTTAGACGATTTATCGATAATGTAGTCATTTTAGCAATTTTTTTTAATGTAAATGCTTGTCATTTTACATGACACAATCATCACATTAATGATTTATAGTCAAAATTAGTCGAAGTGGCAACATTGACAAATTGTTAAAATGTTTAGAACTAAATTAATAAAATTTAAAAATTTAAAATTGAATTATCTACCATACACTAAATTCAAGCCTTTGGACAATTAACCCTAAAAAGAGAAATCTCGTTAAATTGTCTTGCTCAAACTTCTAGCTCCAGTAGTACGTTACTGAATTCAAGGCAATGCTCGTTTCATTTCTTAATTTCAATCGAGACTGCCTGAATTTGGTGGCACGGGTCAAGTGGTGGCGCTACTGAGAAAGTCCAGATTAGAGGGGTGGGGAACACGTGAATCGCGCGAGGGCCGGGGGTCAATTGCCGGTAGTTGAAGTCAAATTGAATTCGAAAGTGGCTTTCGTTTTGGTACGTTGGATTCGTGAAAATCTTACGGACCACATAAATTCAGGAGGGTGGCGAAATGATGTGTCCGTTCCACGTCGCCCGGTGAAACGATGCTCCCGCAATCATGATTCCCCCCGGGGGCGGAGAGGAGGGAGGAGCCAGCTTTTGACTAATTTGCACCCGCCTGTCGGTGAAATCACATTTTTCAACCACGAGAGCTTCGGATTGACCCACCAGCTGATTTGCTTTTGTTGGGCGGGGGAATATATTCGGGCCATCAGATGATTTTCAATAGTGTCGGTCCACGAAGAGTTGTTCACGCTAGAAAGGTAACGTGTCGTCGACATAAGCAAGCACCTGCTTGACACGTGAGCATAGACTATTTGCATGAGTAACACGTGAGTATTACCACGCACACCTTGTTGATGACTGTAGAAATTGATCTTTTGATTGGTATCGATACAAATTTAGTGACACATATTCAATTATCGATCCATTATGATAATACTCCAATAGCAATCAACATAGATATTGACAATGGGTAAACAATGGAATGCTATCTGAGCTCTTTGGAAGCAAGAGAAGTGTAAGGATATGAGTACCAATTTGGGATGAAGTAATTGGAGAACATTAGAATAATTGACGGTGAATCACTTAAAGAGCATAGAAGCATAGCCGGCAATTGGATTTGAAAAGGAATCGATGTGCATATTTGGAGGGAATAGTTACCATTTAAAAATAAGATCACAAGACATGTCATGATTTGAAAGACAAAAACATTGAGTAGCAAGGTTGTGGGACAGTTACCAATGAGCAATCTCGAATAAGAAATCTACAATCGATAACTCAATGCCCGTGCATAGCTTCTTGGCCCCTTAGCCTAGTTCCATAAAGTTCAGCGCGAAACTCTAGTGTTGGATGATTAGACCAACTCCATAGAGGTTGGGCCCAAGTCCATTGAGATTGAGCTTGAGACCTTAGTGCCTATGTTCAGGTTCGCAATGCTCAAGCTCAAGTCCCAAGTGCTTGTGTTGGGATCTCGCACGCTCAGGCTCGAGTTCATCAAGACCACACCCAGGACTTTGGGCCCATGCTCGGGTTGCTAGCTCCAACTCGAGTTCATCAAAGCTATGCTCAAATCTCCTACATTCAAGCTCGGGTCCTTCGAGGCCAAGGCTTAGGTCTTAAGCGCCCAGGCCAGGGTCAATCGAGGTTGGGACCTAGGTCCATTGAGGCCAAGGCTCAAGACCTTGGTGCTTGCGCCCAAGTCCCTAGTGCTTGTGTCCAAATCTATCAAGACTAAGCCTAGAACCTTGCTACCTATGCTTAAGTTCCTAGCACTTGGCCTTAAGACCTTAGTGCCCATGCTTGGATGTCTTGCACCTATGCCTTGGTCCATCAAGGATGAGGCCTAGAACCTAGTGCTCGTGTTATAGTCTATTAAGCCTAGTCCCTTGGGACCCTAGTGCTTGTGCTTAGGCTTAGGTTCTCCAACATTCAAGCCCGAGTCCATTGATGACAAGCTCGAGTCCGTGGCCCTAGGATCCTAGCGATCGAGCCTGGTTGCCAAGACCCTTGCCCAACATTGATGGACATGAGCCTTGGCTTAGGTCCTATGTCCAACCTCCATGGAACCTGGGGCTAGGTCTTGATAGACTTGGAGCACATGCACTAGGAATCCGAGCATAGGTTACCCAAGTTGCGGGCCCAACCTCAAAGGATATGGGCATGAGCTTAGGGACTCGGGAATGAGTGTTTAGTCTTCCATGCTCAAATATTTCTAGTAGAAGCGTGACATCTAGACATATATTTGAAAAATGATTATCAAATTTTTAAAGAGAAAATCATCTTTCTAAATTTAATTATTGATTTTTCGTTAACTCATTTTTCCAGAAAAATTAAATGTTGGAGAATGAGGAAAATATTTTTCATGAAACAAACAATATC
Source organism: Eucalyptus erythrocorys (assembly GCA_014182555.1). Lineage (NCBI taxonomy): Eukaryota > Viridiplantae > Streptophyta > Magnoliopsida > Myrtales > Myrtaceae > Eucalyptus > Eucalyptus erythrocorys. The sequence continues at coordinate 58,766,270 of CM024604.1, read as the reverse complement.
TAAATTCAAATTGTTTCCGATCTTTTATGAATAGTTACGACCTTTAAGATATTTAACCTTGCATGGTGCATCTAGATAATGATTATTAACTACTAGTTAATAACTAGTCATTTACAATGAATTATAGGAAAAAAATGTAACCATCGTGTCCAAATTTTCGTTTTACGAACTCTACAGCCATATTACCATCCGCAACGGAAAGTTACTAATTATATAAGCAAACGAATTACAAAGCTTACAAACAAATCATGAGCCATCAAGTTGAACTACTCAACATAGGTATAACCGATCTTATGATGGAATTAGGTAAATTACGACAAGTACGAGAAAAATTACTATTTAACACGAGATCTTTCCCAATTATTTGCTTACGGCCCCCTAGAAGTACCCCAAAAAGAGATGACTTACTCTCATCATTTCAAGTGTTCATTTTAGATTTTTCCTATAAGTGAAAAAAGATGGAAGGCGACCCTCGATAAGCATAATCGTAAGAGCTCCTCACTGGCAATTGGAATGTAGAATTCGAGCCGTATCTCCTAGCAATTATGTGCAAGCCTGCCACTGCCATCTCTCTAATAGAAATTGGAATCGAGCTGCAGCCATCCTATGCTTTGCTCAAAAATTGGACCAACGCCGTTGACGAGCCACGTTTTTCTTTAGATGTAGGAGCGTCCGAAGATTTTATCAATCGATGCATGCTTCGAAATACTTGAGAGTGAGTCTTAAACATTCACCTTAACTGTAAATTTTACCTCAACAAGAGCCTTTACATGAATTAGATGCACATGAGCCCAAGAAAATTTACTTTCTATTTCCCATTAGGGTAATGCTCTGCGCATGCATTACAGCTTGCCAATAAAAGCTTTGCTCTTTTTATCGCTTTATTTATGACGGCAACCTAACGTGTTTTTATTTTTTGGAACTTAACGTGTTTTAGATTGTCCTGAATTCTCAATATGCGGAAGGACTTCTTTCGTTGCCGAGTCAGGTGGTTAGTTCATTGATTATGACCCAAAATAAAGAAGTTCATTGATTAACTTCCTGCAGAGAATGGTACAATTTTCCAGATAGACTCCAGAGATGTCACTCCGCGTCAATCTCCGACATCAAGGAAAAAAAAAGTGAAGCCTTGCAAACCAACTTCGAATCCTGCGCATTTAATTTTAAATTTAAGTGCGAAATTTAAATAAAATCCTTTCAATTAATTTAAATCACTGACGTGGCAGTATTCTTATCACTTAGCCGCCCTATGCGGCATCCTGTCATGCATTTACAATCTTGGACTCGAGATTACGCCTCTTTATTTTTCCATTTATATACATATGGCCGACATGCATATATATTAAAAGGGTCCTCTACAACCCAAGCCTAAGGGGCAATAATCACATGCTATGCTCCTCAGACCCCACCCCATTAGCTAGAGTTAACAACGTTGGACTCGAGTGTTTAAGCTTTACCTCATTATTCCATTTGATGTGGTCCAAACTCAAGTAGTTTGACCTGGTTGACTTAGGTTGATGGATCCTTCTAGTCGCTCATTTTGGGCCTAGCTAGTGTGTTTAATCAATCGAATCTATCTTATCTTGTCTTGTCATCATCACGAGAAAGCATCTTAGGTAACGTCCATAGCATTGCCGACCTGGTGAAGCAAGTTGTTTAATTTAGATTCATAGAGAGTTTATGTTTATATCAGAAGTATCTCTTCTGACCGATGACATGGATATGTTTGACGGACAAGATACTTTCTCAGCCACTATCGCTAACTTTTTACAATAATTCGAGAGGTCTGAAATAGAATGGATCCCTTTTCACGTGTCCGTAAATTCAAATTAAATCGAGAAAAAAAATTACTTTCCCTTTTAAGGCGTTAATTAGGATGAACTGATTATGTGGTATAAGTATATGTTGGATATAGATAGAATAAGATTCGAACTCTAGCATATGAAAGTTAATTTCGTCAATAACCCCTTGCAACCCCAAGCGTGCTTCCTTTTGCTAGACAAAACGAAAAATTAAGCACGAAGATTGACCCCTACTTCCATCTAGTATTCAATTACAAGGATCAAGAACCACCGAGCTATTATTTGGTTGAACCAGCCGGTTTGCTCGACTAGTTCACTTCTACAACAAGGCTAATTTTTTTTTTTTGGTCTGTTAATTACGGGCGCCTTTGTTTCACTAAAAATTTTGTGACGAGGGAAAACATGTTCCATAAAAATCATTTTCTGAAAAAGAATGATCGGTTTAATATTATTTGGTGGTTCAGAGAAAGTAATTTCCTTCTTATCAAAATGGGAAGTCGTTTTTTCCCCCTAATCCAAGCCAGATATTTTCAATCCGTGAAAAACATTTTCCATAGATTAATTAGCTTTTCTTCGTCCTAATACCACAATTTTTTTTCCGGAAATAGGTTTCATTGGATAAATGGATCTCGAGATGGTGTCGATTATTGCGGATTACCGCCAAGCACGAAAGAACAATAATGAGGGGGCTCACCGGATGCATGTGAGGCTCTCGAAGTGGAAGTGGGGGCAAGCGCAGTTATTAGCGACCACGTTCTCTCCATGAAGTCCCCCCCCTTCCCTTCCTCCTCCTCGCTTCCGCATTAAAAAGATAGAGTCCGCCATGCCAAAAAGCGAATTGAAATCTGGGTTATGTGCTTTGACCTTTTTTTTGGGGGAATTCGAAGGCCGTCTTCACGGTCGATTTCGTCGAATCAGATGAAAATCGTGGGGGAGGAGTTGCTCCGCTCTTTGAAGAAAGATGGTTTTTTCTTCTTTGAAAATACTCGTCATGGGGTCTTTTTCGTCGCCCCCGACCTCGCGGTCCCGACCTTCGCTTTCGTTGGCCTTTTCAGCATCATCACCAATCAAGGCCTGAACAGTCTACTAAAAGGAAAAAGGAAAGAAGACAAAAACTAAAAGGAGACGTTGACTATTCTTGGTTATTTTGTCCAAACTATTCTTGGTTATTTAATGGGAAGTTTGACATGACGAAAAATCTCACTATGATGTGCCACGGAAAGATTCAAAACAGATATATCTACGACAACTTTATCTCAAATTTAACTTTAAATCATTAAATTTATATTTAGTTAGTTTTCATTAAATTGGATTATACCCATGAAAAACCTAAAATTATTACACATATGATATCCACTAACTATCACGTGTTATCTAACTCGTTAATTTAATAGTAAAATTTAATGGAAACTAAATAAGTGTAAATTTATTATAAGTGTACTAATTTAAAGTTCTTGGTGATAAAAAAATTAGTTTGAAGTAAATTTGTTAAAGGTATACTGATCCAATGAGAAAAGTCACCGAAAACTCCAAGCTATATCATTATAATATGTTTACTCTAAATTACTTATTATGACATAAAACCCCAAAACCATGCCCACTATATAACCTAAACTTTTTTCTCGTGACATAAGAAACTCCAAATTTTTAACTACATGATACGCTTACCTTCTAGCAAGTTTCAGTCAGATGATTTTTCAGTGACGTGGGCATCATGTCAACACCGTTTGTCTTTCGATTTCCATGCAAACATATTTTTTACGGTACTCATTTATAAAACCCTAACGGGTGCCAAATGCATGGCATATGTATAAGTCTGGGATTATTTGCGTCATGGGAAATTTTTTAGAACAAATATGCTACAATGGAGATAGGTTGGAATTTTTCTGTCGGCTCTATTTTAATTGTGAGCACTCCCATACTTTTCAATGGGGGGCAACTTCGAATTTAATAAAGTTGCAAGTGCTTCTTTAAAAGAAGGGGGATTTTTCCATGGAACGAATTTGCATACTCCTAGAAGAATGGATGTGGCTTCCGCTCCAAGGAGCAGCGCCCACCCTACTCTCGGGCTTCTCCTCCCCCACGTCCATTTCCGGGGACCACGATGCGCACGCAGCTGGCCGATCAGGGCAAGGACCAACTCATCTTTCCTTAGTGACAGACGTGAGCCAACTGTGCGTGGGCTAAATCCAGCTGACGCGAGAGCCTGTGAAAAGGAAGCAGCGCCCTACGAGGTAACTTAGGTAAAGCCGTCCGGGCGGTCCGAAAGTGACCGGTCCGGGTGGGCCACCCCGCCCTTCGAGAGATGGCGAGTTCAATTCACGTCGAGTGAAAATGCCGACGGCTCGCGGCGTTGAGTTGTCAAGATGCGGCATACATCATGTGGACACAGTTTCTAGGCGATAGTATTTTGGTAGGGCTACGCGATGGGACTTGTGAACCTTGAACTATCAGGTCGAGGGTGGTGTAGAGCAATAAGGACTCGAACGGAATATTTCATAACAAGCGTGGGATCTCAATTGTGACGTCCACAGGGAGTCGCCAGCGACTGTGAGGTCCTCTTCACCCTTTTTGCCAATACAAAAAAGAGGTAGGCCATCGGAGCGATGATAAAAGTTTTCACGAAAGAGCCCTTTTAAGTAAATCGTGGTATCGGCCAAAAAGAAAGAGTAAATCGTGGTCTCATGATAAGATATCCCGATTTTGCCTAAGTTGAAGGCATTATGCACACAGATGTGTCGTTGGGTTTGCTTTCAAAGTCGTGATCGTGGACCTCATTCTTCTCGATTGGGCCTGAAAAGGATCGGCCCCTGGACTTCGCTTCTTCAATAGATCTAACGATAGAACTAGATCTTGTGCGCTTCTTGAAATATAAAATTTCAAGCTTAGCATTTCGCCTGCTTAAATGATTCCTTTTGGACTTAGGGTTCTGGAAGGCCGCTCGATTCGGATCGTGCATCTTCACCGGTGCAAATCTCATCGGTTCTCATTAGTCCCGATCGACAGCTTGATCCTGTTCGGGCCTGGAAATTTATATCCATGCTTGTCATGGAAGGGTTCCGACCTGAGAAAATATTGGGTACATTTGTGGGGTGTTACCTTAGCATTGCACTAATCCATTTTTTTACGTGTCAATCAAAGGCCCACTTTTAAGAAAAAGCAGCAAGTCCCTCTCTCTCCTTGGTTTCTCTCTCTTCTTCGCCGTTTCTTCCTTTTCTTCTTGCCTTATGGGGCGATGGACGACAGTCAATTGCAGCAACCAGCCATGGACGAACTGCTCACAAACATGCTGACGCTCATCCATGGCCATCGTCAACATTGTTCGGGCATGCTATTGATCCCCTAGTATGCATCTTTCCCATCCAACCATGGACGACTAGCTCACAAGCGACACTGATGCTCATCACAGGCTGTTTGCCGCCCTGCAACTGCTCTTGGAACCTCGTCAAGTCTGACGATCATTGCCTCCCAAAACCTCACTAGATTCGGCTAGGGGCGACCCTCACCTTGGCTGTGAGGGTCAAGGCCTCGCCGAATCCGATGGAAGCAATCCTCACTGGCCCTCATCTATGGCTGGTCATCAGCCATAGGTCAAAGGGAAAGAAACAAAATAAGAAGGAAAAAGAGGAGACTTGCAGCTTTTCTTAGAGGTGAGCCCGTGAGCAATATATGTCGCCTATGGAATGGACTAGTGCAATGCTGAGGTGGCTATCCTAGTTGTACCCAATATTTTCTTATCCTGACCCATTTTAACTGGGCCATTACATCTTTATAATCCATATACAACTCATTAATAAAAAATATAGGTCCAAATTGGGTCAATGACCCATTTAGGGTAAGTCAATCCACATTCTCGATAGTCCATTCCGCACTTATTTCATCAATACATTGTCCGGCTTAACCAATCAAATAAGTTTAATCTCATTAAGTATCAGATTTTTTTATATAATTTCCAACGGTGAATTATCTGTCGGAACATGTATCAAAGTTATTATGAAGATCAAATTCAATCCACCAGCTATTAAGATGTAAAGTTCACCAGAGCATTCTCGACTTTCGAAATAGCTCAAACTTTCACGACCTAAATTTTAGTGAGAGATTGCAATTCCGCCCTCCTCCATGAAACTTCCTGCAAAGATAATGACACCTGCAATTGATCCACAAATTAGGGCTCGTTCTGTAAAAGGGCCGAATTTCACCGGGCTAAAGCGACCCGGCCCGTCACCTGCCCGGTTTCCTCCACTGACGCGACTCCTCTATTTCGCCGCTCTTTCTCGACAGACCGCAATCGTGAAAGTCCCTTCACTCTTCTCATCATCTTCTCCTTCTTCTTCCTTGTCCTCCTCCATCATCTCGCCCCCAAATCTCTCTCTCTCTCTGTGCAAAACCCTAGGCGGCTCCCGATCGGCGCTCCGACCATGCTCAAGTTCTCGGACATCGGGTCGAAGCAGATTCGCTTCCTGCTCGGGAGCGAAATTATGCCGACGGAATCAAGAGTGAAATTACGCCTTTAACCTTTAGAGTTGAGCAACCGGGCCGGTCTAACATTGCCTCAACCCAACCGGTTTTTAGACCGGTTCGATCCAGAGTAAAAAATTCGGAAACCGATCTTTGACTGGTCCGGTTCTTCGGTTCTATACCATGAACCGTTCGGATTTACTCGACATTTGACCTTATAAGGCCTATTCTCGGCTATGAACGGTTTTCGACCTGTTTCAAGATCCGCTTTTATGCATGATTGGCTTTGAACCGGTTTAAAACAGAGATAAATCTCATCAAGTTCTCTAGGATAGGTCAAAATCATTAGCGTTCCATGTTTTTGCCTGACCGATTTCACCTTCGTCACCCACCTCCGCCGCTCGCCTCCGCCACTCGCCTCCGAGTCGCCTCCGTCACTCGCCGCCGCGGCTAGCCTCCGAGTGGCCTCCATCGCCCGCCTCTGAGGCTCGCCTCCGCCGCTCCGGCTCCAGCTCCTCGCCGGCCAGAAGACCCACAACCTCAACCGCCTCGAAGCCCAGCGGAACGAGCTCGATTCCCGAGGTGCGTGCGGCTCTGCTCTTGTTCCGGGAACCCTAGGGTTCGTACTTGAGGGGATTGTTTGCTCGTTTGATCTTCTGTTGGATTTTTGGGGTGGAGATGGTGCCCTCGTGTTTCGGATGGTGAATTGGTGAATTCCGATCGGTGGGATGCGTATCGTTAGTTTCCGGCTATGCGTGTATTCATTGGGTAATGGTGGCTTTATGAGGTCAGGATGATTCTGTGATGTCTTAATGCGTGGTTTTCCATGTAAAAATGGAAAATTGATGCGGTTCCGTGCGATTATAGATGGGCTTGTTGTGGTATGTTCTTGGATGAAGAGTGTGATCAGCATGCGAATGTTCTTCCTTCGCGTGAAACGGAGACGTCAAGCATGTTTTTAGGAGTCCTTTTTAAAAAAAGCTCCATCGGAGTGGTTTTATCCTATCGAGCCTTGGGCGTTTGATCAGGTCCAGTTCTAAATCCAATATGGAGGTTCCCCCCATCCCTCCCTCTCTTCCTATTGGGCTATCGAGAATGTGGATTGACTTGCCATAAATGGGCCGGGCCTCTTGGCCCATTTAGGCTGCAGGCCCAGCAAGTTACCTTTTCCTGCAGAGCAAGAAAGAAGGAGAAAGGCATAAAACCACTCCGACAGAGAGCATTCCTCTCGTCGTTCTAGCTCTCCTCCGCATCGCGCTCGATCGCTTCGCAAGGTCTCGTCTCTCCATTTCTTCTTCGCCGCATCGTCTGTGACAAGGTACTGTCCTGATGATCCGTCGGCACTGCTCCGGTGCTGTTCGAGCCTGTTAGGGTTTCGCAGTTCCCCTTTTCGCCTCGCGCCTGTAGTCAAATTCTTAGTGGAGAGTATGCTCGAGATTCGGTTATTCGAATGAGAAATTGGAATTTTTCTTGCGGAATAGTTCTCGTTGCTTCAGTAATTTGACAACCGAGCTTGCCGGAAATAGCTCGAATTAGATGATTTCGTTGGCGAGGGTGGAAAATCCGATCTATTTGGAGCTAGCTGAGAAACCTGTGCTTTTGGTGCCATTGTCGAATAGCTTAGTTTACATGTGGATGGTCTTTGCCTTGGGTTTTCAGTTGCCCGAGTTTTTTTTTCTTACAGGTCTTAGCCATGAAGCTCGATACCAGCGGCCTAGAGTCCACCATGCCGGTTTTCGGGGTGAACAAGGAGCTTTTTGAGGGGTTTTCAGTTGCCCCGGCTTTTGAAATTCCTGGTGCTTGTGATGTGAGTTTCGAGAAGCAGTTCTTTTCTTTGGCTTGACTGTGCGTGCTGAGTTGATCGGTCGGATGATGGGTTTTTACATTCGCATTTGTTTTTTCAGTTCGACAACTTTCAAAAGGAAGCTGTTCAGATGGTGAAGCCAGCCAAGGGAACTACCACCCTCGCTTTTATTTTTAAAGAGGGCGTTATGGTTGCTGCTGATTCTCGAGCTAGCATGGGAGGCTATATCTGTAAGTTCATTTTTGTTGATTTAGTTATATCATCAGGATGTGTGTTATGGCTGTTCATGTGGGCTGGGGGGCAGGGGGGGGAGGGAGAGGAGAGAGAGAGAGAGAGAGAGAGATGCCCATGTTTCGTTCAAATAGATTCAGAAGCTCGTATTCCTTTATATTCTGTAGTATGTGTTACCTGCCTTTGGGTTAGGTGATGCACTGTATATGGTCGTCTTGATCAATGTTCATTAGTGCATGCCTCAATGAAGTTTGCTGTGCTTAAGATTATTATGATCAGTTTCTCACTTCTGTTATCTGCAGCATCTCAGTCCGTGAAGAAGATAATTGAAATAAATCCATACATGCTCGGAACAATGGCTGGAGGAGCTGCTGACTGCCAATTTTGGCACCGAAATCTCGGTATTAAGGTAATCACTTTTCTCCTCGACAGGAAATTCTTTATTTATTTAATTTTTTATTTGTTGATAGTAATACCTTATCAAAGGAACTTATGACACTTGAATTGCAAATAGTGAACTAGGATATACTTTGACATTCCCCTATTGAGTTGCTGCTTCAGCAATTGGAAATCTGCTCGCTTGTTTCACGCTAGGCATGTTGAGCACGATATTTTCTCCTTCTTGTCATCGTCAATTTTAATATTCTCTGATTGCATAGCAAGCTTATGAGTAAACAAAGTAGAACAATATGAATCTTTTTTTTTTCTGATAGACTTGACTAAAGAAAACCATGAATAAAAGGGAAAAATTAGCTTACTTTCTTTCTTAGAAACTCTGGATTGCTAATCTTCACACATACTAAGATATTTCTTTCTTTTGGAAGGTTGCGTGTTGTATAATGAGGAATGGGGAATCATAAATTGTAGGTTCGCTTTGTGTTAAATGATACTTCATTCTATAGGCGGAATTAACCAATGATTTGCATGCATAAGTTTGTGGTTTCTCTATGTCTAGTCCCAATTAATATGAACAACTGTGATGGAAGAGTGTTACTATGGCTTGTAAAGATATATGTATACTATAATATATCTCCACTATGTCTGAACTTCATGATCCTGAACTTTACATGCTTTTAACAATACAAAGTGTTACTGAAAATGTGCTTTATCTGAATAGTGTCGGCTCCATGAATTGGCAAACAAACGGAGGATTTCAGTCACAGGGGCTTCAAAGCTCCTTGCAAACATTCTTTATTCATATCGTGGAATGGGTCTATCAGTTGGGACGATGATCGCTGGCTGGGATGAGACGGTATTGGCATGTCCATTCAAAAAATATATAGGCTTTTTGTCTGTAGCTTTCAATATCTTGCTTCTACTCATTGTAGGGCCCAGGTCTATATTATGTGGACAGTGAGGGAGGAAGATTGAAAGGGACCCGTTTCTCGGTTGGATCTGGGTCACCATATGCATATGGGGTTTTGGATAGCGGGTATGTCATTTCTTAGAAGTATTAGCCTGTAGGTTGTCAATTGTATTGGACTAATTTGCTTTTCAAAAAATGGATGCTCGAACATCTGTTGGATGCGTTTCTTACTCATTTCTTAGTCAGAAATCCTTCTTGTCACTGTGTTGCTTATATATGTAGAAGAGGCAACATATTCACCTAATTATTGGCAGTAAGAACAGATGAATTAATCTGTATAAATTATAGAAAGAGCTAAAAGCTAGTGGGAAGCATGTGGGGGTTGAATGCTGTGTTGAAGCTCTGTCTACCCACCCCAAATGAAAGGGCGAGAATGAGAACAAACTTTCTTCTCCATCTTCTTTTTGTGTTAGTCATAGAACATGCTTTTATCTTGCATCTGCATTAACACAGTAGGAAACTAGATCGGTTTTCGTTCTATGGGGAGTGGAGAAGTCCTTTGACTAATGATGGTGGTCAGACTTTGGATCATGAATATAAAACATGCAATTGGTTATTTTTTAAGATATTGTTGGAATACATTTAAGTGCAGACACTATAACCTTCAAACTTAGATTTATCACGAGGTCTGGACCAGCAGAGGTCATTCCTGACAATGCAAATATGCAATATGGTTACTCTTGCTTTGGGATGGTTCAACCTACATGCACTTAAGCTTTATGTTAGCATGTATCCCGGTGATTGAGTAGCTTTCCCTTAGTGGCATTAGTTTTCATTTATAATTACACCAAGCCCTGTTGAAGTTTAAAGTTTCTTCAAGTTTTTATTATTATTAATTTGAAAATTTTCATGAATACCATTTTCAATCTGGTGATTTTCCTGCCCTTGCATTGCTAGCTATCGTTATGACATGTCAGTTGAAGAGGCTGCAGAATTGGCTAGAAGAGCCATTTACCATGCAACTTTTCGTGATGGAGCCAGTGGTGGAGTTGCAAGCGGTACTCTCTCTCTCTCTCTCTCTCTCTCTCTCTCTCTCTCTCTCATATGCACGCATGTGCAGAGCACACCCACATCTGGGAAATATTTGTCCAAGCTCACATGTGATTCTTACATGGTTCGATAGGATGAACTTTAACATGAGCCTTTTTTGTTCTCTCCCATCCAGTCTATCATGTGGGACCAACCGGTTGGAAGAAGCTATCCGGTGATGATGTTGGGGAGCTTCACTACCATTACTTCCCTGTCACACCTAGCACGGTGGAGCAGGAAATGGCTGAAGTAGTGGCGGCGCCATGAAAGGATCTCTTTTTCAACTGAATGCTTTGAGTGGGTTCTTTTGTGTTCCATCTGCCGCGGAAGACGGATATCTTCACGTGCTTATGTATCTTAATCTTCTTCTTTTTTTTCGGCTGTGGGATTGATGATCAGAACAGCCCTTGATGAACCTGAAATGAACTAACATTAGAAGAGAATCTACTCAATGCTCATTGCCTCCCTGGTTATCCTAGTCAACTGTACATGTCAACTTATAGCTATCGTAATGTGGTACTGCTTTCGGCCATTAAAAATGTCAGTCCTTGCAGAGTTTTGAAAAGTAGGACTTGACGCCCTGCCTGTTGTGGCACCTTGATGTTGAGATGCTTGGAAACCTGAAACGGAAGTGGCAAATTGGTCAGGAACATCTTTCAATCACTCTCTCTATCAGTAATCTCTCTGTTCGGGCAGCTAATACGATCTAGGTCAGCAAGGAGTGACTTTGAGTTGCTTTTAAGGGTTTACGGAACCTGTAATGCACATTGGGTTATTGTCCACCTTCCTGTCCTTTGCTTTACGATAAATGTTGCTTGTGATGGCTTTGAACCCCACCTTGACATCTGCGGTATGTGGGATGACATCTGCACAATTAGGGGCCGGTTCTTTATCCAATTCCTTTTTACCCCAGCTGGAAAGAGCCAGGATTTGATTTGTACTGCGTTAGGTATGTCTCTTCAGAGCAAAGCAAGCGATTGCGTCTTGCTTTCGAATCCTTGTAAAAATTTCCCACGTTCCTGAAAATTATTTTGCTTCTTTGTGAGAACTCGCTTTCAGCCCCAGGGCAGGCATCATTGAAATATGTCATTTCCTAAGATGAATTCTATAGTAGGAAAAGAACAGGAAAAGAGGGTAAAGTCATGATCCCTTCGGAGTCGGCCGGAAAACAATTGGTTATTAGAAATGGGAATGGGAAAAACTAAAGGAAGTAGGTTGCCTGGGGGGGACCAGATCTAACTAATAGCATCCTCGGACATGCAATTACATAGAGTCCCAACGAATGAAATTTAGGGTAGGCACGTGCTGTTCTTTCAGTTCCGTGCAACTTGCTGCGTCCCATTATCTCATTGTAAAGATCATGAGAAATATGAAATTCGAGAGCCGTCAGTCAGTACATCTCAAGTCTCGAGTCTCAACTGCTCCAGAACAAGACGGGAGAAAAGACACTAATAAGATTATTTGGCTCTAGCTGGACAGAACATGCCCATCTCTGTTACTCTCTCTCTCTCTACCTCGTTTGTGCGTAGGTTTGTTTGCTTCTAAGCATGTTTTCATGATTGGGAGTGAGATGCCATCATTACGGACATATTCGCTGCGCAATTACAATAATGGCGACCCGCTGTTGATGAACCACGAGTCGTGGATAGATGAAGAGAAGGGTCGCCCTTTTTGGTGGAAAAGGTCGTGTTGGGAGGTATTGATTTGATAATGCATAATGGCGAAAAGGAGGGAGAAGAATGGGATGAAAATCATGAAGCATGAGTGTTGCCGAGGGTAGAAAATGATGTCGCCAGGTTGTGGAGTAATTGAGCCGACTACGAGCCGAAAGGGTTGATACCTAAAAAGGAAATTTTGCCGCCCATTGGTACACTCATATTCACTCATTTGATAAACAATATCTGACAATACGGTTTTTCATTCCAAAAGGGAACCCCTTGGATTGATGGCATCAAGAGTGCTCCATTAAATTCGACTTGAACAAAGTCCCAGTTCGCATTTGTATTTTGGCTTATTAACATGAAATAACTAGATATGGGTCCATTGGTCGTCTTGTCCAGACCCATTAAGATAGGACGAGCTGCTTGAATGAGACAGAGAGGGTATAATTTCTAATTGTTAATATGAGGAATTTCGACCGAAGGATATATGATATAATGGACAGTGAGGGAGGTGGGCAGCAACCGCTCGCTCCTCAGTCCGTCCCCGGATGCGAGCGGCGTCCTCTCATTAGCAAACTAGGTCTGTACATACACACGTAGTTTCAAAACGATGGTGTGCAATTGCATGCCTCTCGGAAACGGTAACTGAGAAGGACGAGATTCATGAGAATTTGCTTCCTCTGTTTTAACCCTTTGCTTTCGTTGAAGACAAGCGGAAATTGTCGTTACAGAGCGCGCGACGGGACTATGCTTCGGACGCAAATACGAGAGCGGAAAGGTGGTTGGTGCCGTCTGGAAATTGACATGTTTACTGCTCCCGATGAAGAATCGGTAAATCCAAAAGATTCATTTATTTCGCCCTTCGTCTTGATCACCGTCCATCTCGTCAATCCCGAAGCTTTTGCTGCAGACATTCATTTCGGCACAGGAAACGCAGATCGAACAGACATAAACTGCGTTTTCAGAAATAAAAATGCAACATGGCCAAATCCCCGTCACAAGTAGAGCATCCACATTGCTGGTCGAATGGCGCGAATGAAAATCGCCGAAAAAGGGTGATTTTCGGAAAATAATTGTATTTGGGCACCGAAGGACCTAAAAAATTCTATCTAAAATCCGTTAAATTAAAAACATAAAGAAATTCAAAAGCCAATCGAAGTTTCTGTACTGTAGTTGTAGCGACACAAGTTTCTGTACTGTAGTGGTAGAGGACATATTTTCAGGAAGAAGACAAAAAATGATACCACGAGACAACACAGTTGACGTCGACATCACAGGCCTAGCTCGCTCGCTCTGTCTCGCCGGTGGGCGGTCCACGATTCTCGTTTAGTACATTGTTACGTGAAGTATTACTGTCGTCAAAGAGTGATTTCTGACTTGTGAGAGTCGCGCATGATTAGTTCAAGCGTTTGTAATGAGTCGATCTTATTGGAAAATCTGAGTATAAAAGTTTGGATTATTTGGTGAGTGGAGATTACATTGTAACCGTGGATGAATGCAAATTACTAATCCCATTCAAAATAATCTTAAGAGCATTTGTGGTGCTTTAATTTCTTAAATTCGAAGAACAAACTCTTTGCACTGGTGGCAAGAGTTCTAGCTCTCCAAATTTGACTCTTGATACCTTGTCCAACATCAATTTTCATACTTCACATCCATACGGGCCTTACACGATTCTTCACCCAATTCATAAAGGGGAAGAAAAAATCAAAAGCACGACATGTATCTATCGTAGGAATTCTACCAAATATATCACAACATTATACATAGGAAAAACTTTATATATTCAAAATATACCAAATATACTTTGCTATGCGCCTTGCATACTAAAATTCGAAATATATCCCGCCTAGATAATTCATATATATATTTAAGATGGAGCTAAAAAGGAACCAAACCACTTTGAGAAGGCGATTGCTTTTCTTCTACTCCCCCTCCCCACCAGTTAGCAGACTCCTGTGGAATGTCGGGCCCCACTTTAATGAAGCTCTCGTCCATTTCAAGTCTCTTTCTCATAAAACACCCAACTAACTCCTCCTTCCTCCACTTCCTTCCCCTTCCTTCCCTGCAAAACTAACATTAAAAACCATCTCCACTTCCACTCTCCCACTCTCACTCCGCCCACCACCGATCGAATTCCCCACCACAAACAACTCCCTTCTCTCTCTAGAACCCGCCATTTGCTCCCGCCGCGATGAGCCGCCGCGCCTCCCTGTGGAGCTTGATCGCCCTCCTCGCCTTCGCCCTCGCCGCCGGCCCCGCCCTCTCCCTCAGCCCCGACGGCCTCTCCCTCCTCTCCCTCAAGTCCGCCGTCGACGAGCCCCCCGGCGGCGCCGCCTCCGCCTTCGCCGACTGGAACGAGGACGACCCCACCCCCTGCCGCTGGACCGGCGTCTCCTGCGCCAACGTCTCCGGGAACTCCTCCGACGACCCCCGCGTCGTCGGCCTCGCCCTCTCCGGCAAGGGCCTCCGCGGCTACATCCCCTCCGAGCTCGGCACCCTCCTCTACCTCCGCCGCCTCAACCTCCACGGCAACGACCTCTCCGGCCCCATCCCCGACCCGCTCTTCAACGCCACCTCCCTCCACAGCCTCTTCCTCTACGGCAACAACCTCTCCGGCCCGCTCCCGCCCTCGATCTGCGGCCTCCCCAGGCTCCAGAACCTCGACCTCTCCAACAACTCCCTCTCCGGGGCCCTGCCGGATGGGCTCAAGAGCTGCAAGCAGCTGCAGCGGCTGATCCTCGCCGACAACCGGTTCTCCGGCGAAATCCCGGCGGCGATCTGGCCGGCGCTGGAGAATCTGATGCAGCTCGACCTGTCCTCCAACAATTTCACCGGCCCGATCCCGGCCGAAATCGGCCAGCTCAAGTCCCTCTCCAGCACGCTCAACCTCTCGCACAACCGCCTCTCCGGCGAGATCCCGAAGTCCCTCGGGGACCTGCCGGTGACGGTGAGCTTCGACCTGAAGAGCAACAACCTGAGCGGCGAGATCCCCCAGACGGGCTCCTTCGCGAGCCAGGGGCCGACGGCGTTCCTCGCCAACCCCCTGCTCTGCGGGTTCCCGCTCCAGAAGGCCTGCAAGAGCCCGGCCCAATCGGGTGCGCCATCGTCTGGCCCCGACAATTCGCCAACGACGGACTCCGACTCCAGGAAGGGCCTCAGCCCGGGGCTGATCATCCTAATCTCCGTCGCCGACGCGGCCGGGGTCGCGCTCCTCGGCCTCGTCGTCGTCTACATCTACTGGAAAAAGAAGGACACCGACTCCTGCAGCTGCACTGGGAAAACCAAATTGGGCGGCGGCGGAGGCGGCGGGGGCTGCCGGGGCGCCGCCCGCATTTGCGTCTTCCCGTGCCTCGGGGGCGCGGGCAGCCACGAGGACTCGGAGGCAGAGGAAGCAGAGAAGTCGGAGCGGAGCCACGGCGACAGCGGCGGCGCCGGCAAGGGAGGGGAAGGGGACCTGGTGGCGATCGACCGGGGGTTCACGTTCGAGCTGGACGAGCTGCTGAGGGCGTCGGCGTACGTGCTGGGGAAGAGCGGGCTGGGGATCGTGTACAAGGTGGTGCTGGGGAACGGGGTGCCGGTGGCGGTGCGGCGGCTCGGGGAGGGCGGCGAGCAGCGGTACAAGGAGTTCGTGGCGGAGGTGCAGGCGATCGGGCGGGTGAAGCACCCCAACGTGGTGAAGCTGCGGGCCTACTACTGGGCCCCCGACGAGAAGCTCCTCATCAGCGACTTCATCTCCAATGGCAATCTCGCTTCCGCTCTACGAGGTAAGCATTCTTTCCCTCTCCTAATTCTAGCTTTTTTCTTTTCTTTTTCTTCTTTTTATAAATATCGAAACGAAATATAACACCTTCAACCTTTAAAAATGCGTGAATATAAATATTCACTTCTCTTAAAACATACTTTTTCCGGCAATTTTGTCTCGAGGAATTACGAATTTCTGCCTGAAAAAGTTAAAAAGATAATACAGGACTTCATTATGACACCTTTAAAGAAACCGGATCTTTAGAATAGAAGCACTCGAAGGACGTTGCAACCCACGTGGTGCATCGCTTTAATTAAGTAATTGCGTCGAGTCGAGGTGGAACATTCTAGTGGGTCTGGTTTGACTATAATTTAGCCGGTTGTGATTCGAGTGAAATGCTCTCACGGGCCGGATTTGTAGTAAGCCGGATTCGGATGGATCACAACTGTTGATGACGGCGGACGTGATATAAGTCCGTGCAACAACGTCGTGTCTCGCCGGGTCACGTCATCCGCAAATATATTGTCTGGTCCGTGCAATTTCCCTGGTGCGCCAGGACTTTTATTTCAGCGAAAGATTTGTTCTTTTGCCCGACAAGTTGCGAGAAAGAGGACGCTCCCTGGTCACGCCACGCCATCATCGTGGGGAGAAATCGCGGTGAGGTCTTTCGAAGTTGGGCCATGAACGGATGTTGGGCTCGCACGGACACGCGGGTGCTCCGTTCTGTTTCGGCATCGTCGCGCATTTCGATGCTTCCTCCTCGCGGCTGTTCTTAATAAATCCCCTTATCCTATCCGAGCAATGTCAGTCCTACACATGGTCGTTGACTGACCAACGTGGACTTAATTGCGGGTCGGAGTGCGGTGGCATCTGGCGTACACAACCGGACAAAAAGGGGAAGGAATCGAATCGAATCGAATGAATTCTTGAGGGTTTTCTGGGTCTTCTTTGACTTTTGGAGCGTGGTAGTGTCACTATAGTTGGTACTGGGTGGGTATTGGGGGGTACCTAAGATCCAAGGGGATATAGTAGGGGCTCGCCCACCGGGACGATCGGCAGGAACACATGGTGGTGTGGAATGATGCAAAAGCCTTTCGCGTTTCTAGAGTTCAATCATTCCCCGCGTGGTAGGTCATGGTCCAAATTCCAAAGCTAATGTACGGATTTAGATCATGACTCTACCACCCCCAAGTATTTCGTTGCAAAAAAAAAGTAAAAATAAAGAAAATACGCGAGCCACATAAAATATTCTGCGGGCAAAAAAACGATTTGAAAAATTCTGTACGGTGTTTTTTGTCCATCATCGAAGTTTACCAGTCACTTCTTATCCGATGGTTGGTTCGCTTGGCTTCGGATCAGAGTCCATAGAAAGTGGAAGCATTTTTTCTGTCCGACATCATGCAAAGACCCTTTTGCTTTGAATTTAAGCTTAAGTCATCAAAGGTAGAGTGGTTGGATGCACCTTTTTGAAGCCTTCTCGTTAATATGAAGGAATGGCAGTTTAGACTGCACCACAGAAACGAACAGCACTACCACAAAGGGGGGCATTGGAGCTTCGAATGGAAGGAACGCTTTCTTCCCTTCGAAGTGCGATCTCTTCTGAGTGGAGCTCGGTTAGGTGGTAGGCGGCAATTATAGAGGACTCCTCTTTTCGTTTCCTTTTCCCCTTTCGGTACTATTGTTGCACCCGCGTCTCACTTCCGTGTTGATCGTGTATTTGCTCAAAGTTGCGTGAGCTCGTCACTGTTCGGACTGAGTGGTTTGATGTGGTTAGTTACAAAATCAGCTAGTGAATAACGTTTTCTGATCCTATATCCGGAGAGATGTTACTTAACCGAAATGGGCATTCGAATGCCTGCATTTTTGTTCACTTGTTTTCTCTCAAATTGGCATCAGTCTCATGCATTGATGTGTGCTGCATTCAAAATCTTTGTTTCTATTCATTATACTAGCTGAATTAGGAACTCCACTGAGGCTGATATAATTGATCATTTCTCAGGTAAAAGTGGCCAGCCTTCGTCGAGCCTTTCTTGGTCAATTAGGCTGCGAATCGCCAAAGGGACCGCCCGAGGATTGGCCTACCTCCACGAATGCAGCCCTCGGAAATTCGTGCATGCGGACATCAAGCCATCCAACATCCTCCTCGACAACGAATTCCAACCCTACATCTCCGATTTTGGCCTCAACAGGCTCATCTCCATCACCGGCAACAACCCATCTTCCGGCGGCTTCATCGGTGGGGCCCTGCCTTACTTAAAGTCGGTCCAGCCAGAGAAGGCCAACAACTACCGAGCCCCGGAGGCCCGCGTGCCTGGCAGCAGGCCGACACAGAAGTGGGATATCTACTCGTTCGGGGTTGTCTTGCTCGAGCTGCTCACGGGGAAGTCCCCGGAGCTGTCTCCTACCACTTCGACTTCCATCGAAGTGCCGGATATCGTAAGATGGGTCAGGAAGGGTTTCGAAGATGAGGTCCCGTTATCGGACATGGTTGACCCGATGCTGCTTCAAGAGGTGCACGCCAAGAAGGAGGTGCTAGCCGCGTTTCATGTGGCCCTGGCTTGCACGGAGGCCGACCCCGAGATCCGGCCCCGGATGAAGACGGTCTCTGAAAATCTCGAGAGGGTCGGTACATAAGAATGCGCCCGGCTTCAAGCTTAGTCGCCATGTAAAGTTGGGTTGCCACAAATGATTCGATGGTGGATCAAGCACGGCACCTTCCTCTGTTATGGAGGATCATATCTGCAGCCATTCATGTTCTTTCAGTCATTCTCCGAAGACGTTGAGGCCATGATTTGTCTCAAAGTCCGGCAATTTTTCCTTAGCACAGAAATTTGGAGTATAATGCTTGGGATTATACATTATTGTTTGTTTTTCCTTTTGTGGGTTAGAAGAGAAATAGCTTTATGATTATTTTTTTTGTCACTTAGATTGTAACCCTGTTACAGTTTTGGTTGAGCCTGTAATAACAATATTGCTTCATTTATAGTCACTCCAAGATGAATTGGTGGTCAGTCTTTACAATCATCTTCATGCCTATTAACTGAAAAACATCAAAACATCGATTCTTTGTTCCCAAAATGGGTTTGGGAACGAGAATCGTGTTTGGTAAAATTTTTGTTCTAACAAAAATGGGACAAATACGTTCCCGAAATCGGTTTGGGATGAGATTTAAGAATAAAAGAAGTTACTTCGCGTCCGAGAATCAAAAAAAAAATCAACACGTTAAAACTCTCTTCTTTCTCTTAGGCATCCCGCGACCACCGCCCGCCGCCGCCCGCCGCCGCCGCCCGGTTCGGCGAGCTCGCCGGCCGCGGTCCGGCGACCTCGCCGGAGGCTCGCTAGGCCGGGCGAGGTCCGGCGAGCCCAAACCACCGGCGAGGCTCGGCCGACGAGGGCCGGCCTCGGCGGCGGCGGCGACGCTCCGGTGAGGTCGCCGGTAGGAAGAAGAAGAGGGTTAATAGGAGAAAGGGGAAAAAAAAAGAAAAGAAAAAAGGAAAAAGAAAAGGAAAAAGGAAAAAGAAAAGAAAAAAAGTAAAAACGAAAAAATTATTTAAAAATTAAAAGAAATTAATTTAAAGCGTAATCAATCTACACGTTATCAAACGCAATTCTATTCCGTAATCGAAATTTTGAATAGTTACCAAACACGTTTTTACTCGAATCGCCGGGAGCGAGAATAAAAAATAAAAGTTCCTCAAATTGGGCGGATTGCGTTTCGCTTTTGGGGACACCGTTCATGTAATCTTCTTCAAGCATCCTAAAACATTGCGTTTGAAAAACACAAGCTGATATTTCCCTGGTGTGTGGGGTGGGGATAGGCAAAAGAACTCGAAATTGCTCAGAATTGAATCGGACTGGCCAAGAATCGATAGTTCCCAATTCTAATTTATTAGAACCAGAAAGTACCAATTTGATTCTCGGTTTTAGGTGTAGATCTGTTTATATATATATATATATATATATATATATATATATATAAATGTATATGTATATATAATTTTTTAACTTTTAACATTTTGATCAAAACCATAGTTTCCTCTTCATCTCTCTCCGTCTCTCGCGACCTTGCCTCCCTCTCTTACTCTCGCTCTTAGTGGCCTTTGACCTCATCGATCCCTCTCTTCCTTTCACTCTAAATCGCCTCCAGCCTCGTGACTCCCTCCATTACTCTTACTCTCATTCACCTCTGGCCTTCAAGCTTGTTGCCTGCTCTTAAGTCCCACACCTCTTTTGATGTTAGGACATTTCAATTGGTTTCATGGACCACTTGAAAATTGGATTGGTAGGGTCTTCAGGTAGGTTTATGGAACTAACCACTAGTTCCTTATTCCATTTTTTTGGAACTAGTCCTTAGTGGATGATTCATAATTTCAAGGTGAAACTACCTATCCAGGAACTGATTATCCCTAATTCGAAATGTATCTACAAGTTCTAAATGACGAATGGTAACTTTTTCAAGACAAATATTTTCAAAAAATTGTTAAAAATCGTCAATGTCAACCGGGCTATGTTGTGTTGGATGGCTAACGTCCACATTAACAATTTATAATCAAAATTTGATTACAAGACTATATCGACAAATTGTCAAAAAGTTTAAAATTAAATTAGCTAAAATTGATAGATTTATTATTGAATTGATATCCATAAAATAGATCTAAGAAATGCTTTGAAATTGAACTCGACAAGCCTTCCCATTTACCTAACACTCCTCCTGCCTCTCAATGATATTTTAACCTCGTTATTTAAAAAAAAAAAAGAATTAACGATACGATTACATCTTTTAATCCAAGCATAACTCCACGGCGAACGATTAGAATCTCAAAAGGAAAGAGAAACCGCGAAAAGTGAGGGCCCACCTGCGAAGCGGGAATGGCGAGAGGCCCAGTTCTACAAAAAAAAAAGCCCATCAAGGCCCGGTCGGAAGATCCCCCGTCGTCAATCCCATCGGCCTTCGTTTTATTCTTTCGACGCTTCCATCACCGACTCTCTCCCTCTTGACGTCGCCGTCGCTCGCTGGGCTCGCGTTCTCTTTATCTCCATTTCTCCCTCTCTCTCGCTCGATCTCTAGCGACGCATCAGTCCGGAATCGCAGTCGCCCGATCGCCGCCCGGCGCGTCCGCCTCCTGCTCCAGTCGCCGCCGCCGCCGCCGACGCCAACCGCCGCCGGCGTCCGCGCGTTCGCTCCAATCTGCGGCGCCGGGAGTTGCGTCCGCCAGCAGCTGTCTTCCCTTCGTATCTTCCCTCTCCGCTTCTCTCTTGTCACGTCGTTTCAGCCGCGCGTTATTTCTTATTCAGGTTCCGAGCAGGGAGCGATTCGGTTTTCGCAATCGAGTGCCCTAGGCACCCGCTGCGTCGGTCGTATATTTCAGAGCTGCGATGGAGGTACGTGATGCTCTGCAGCTTAAGCGCACAGTTGATTCCATTATGTTTGCAAATTGTGTTGATCGAATGATGAATTGGTGTTCGAGTAGTTCCTCGGTTTGTGATGTTTGGATGCTTTCGTGTAGGATAAGGTTACATTGGAACCGGAGAAGAGTGGCGCTGCCGGATTATATATTCCTGGGAAGGAGAGAGTAGTCTTTAGACCCTCCGAGAGAAAATCGTTGTTAGGTAAGATAAGTTTTGCGGCGAATTTAAGAATTAATGACTCTTGTCCACTGTCATGAGCTGATATCTTGCTGCGACTACTAATTATTTCCTGTTCTATCGTAACTGAACTAAGCTATTTATGTGTGTACTATATTGCGCAATCCATAATGCTGAGACATTATCACTCATGACTGCTATTGGGGAATCATTTTGAAATTCAGTCAAGTATTCTGGACATGTCCGAAGAGGTGGTTGGTAAACGTTTGTTTGGGAGACTCAATGTAACTGAGTAAGAACTGTGGCCAAATTGTGTGTTTTTAGGAAGGAAAGGAAAAGGATTTTGTTGCTTGCAACGCCAGAGATTATCTCACAAGAACCCAATGTACTCTGCTTGGTCATCCCCATTAAATGTGACGCTAAGCTGTGACTGATTATGAAGGGCTAATTCGATGTTTGCTTAGGTGTGTCTATGTAATACTTGATGTGATTCTGTAGAGGAAGCTGCCCAGATCGAACAGTTAGTTCGGTAATGTCATTTTTTCTCATGCATTTGTTTTAATTATTAAAATTATGTTTGAGTGGTTTGTCTCCTTCATTTGGTGTAGCTATGGCATCTTTTGTGCCCCGTCCTGTATGTCAATGGTTACCAGCTTTGAATGTCAATATTTACTTGTGAAGTCACTGTACAACTTCATGTATGGATAGGGTTGGATGTTCTTGCAAATGCAAAGCGGGCAGGATCTAAGGTTGATGATGGATTTAAGGTTCCTAAAGAGAGAGTTACTTCTGTTGTTTCATCTATTGATGAGGAAGAGAAATCTGAGTTTTCAGGATTAGATGAAGAAGAAACTGATATGGTTAATGGTGCTCGCAATACTAATCGGAGGTATCGTGAGACAGCTGCAAGCAAAAATTCTGATCCAGGTTTGCACATTTTTATATACATTTATTTGAGTTGAATCAGTAGTTGCAACTAGGTTAGAAAATTATTAATCATTCTGTTTCAATGATAAGCTTGCCCTTCTTATCTTCCTCATATGTTTAGGGGCCATTGATTTGACGTGCACGAGAGCTTCAGTTAGTCAACTAGATCTCTAAATTTTATAAAAGATATGCTTTCAATCTCAGGACAGGAACTGACTTCACCCGGATGGAGTAACACGCATTCAATGTTAGGCTATTTGAAGTTTGAAAATGAGTTTTTTACAATGTTGTTGAGCATCGGCTACATTCTTTTAGCTGTTTTGGCTCAACAATCTGGCAAAAAAGAGCCTTCACTGTGTAGTGGTATTCCCGGTGCGAAAGAGAAGAGGACTTCCAATCATTGAACCTCTTCACATTGTCTGGTTGGAAGTGGGATATAGATGTTTTATTTGCAAAATAATAACTAATGTAGGGATGAGGAGATTCATAAGCTGGTATATATTTGCTGCTGCATTCTCTAGTCCCTTATATTATCTGAGAAAAAGAAAAGCAGCGGATAGCGGAAATAGCTTTCTTGAGGTGTGTATGGCAGGTGATATTAATCACGGGTGATTACTTGTAGAAGTAAGTTGATCTCAAACTATCATCAAAGCTAGACTTCAGTGGTTTAACAGGTTGCAATCTATGGATTTTATGTGCCCATAGTCTCGTTAGCCTTATGCCATTGGTTGTGGATTTGTTCAATAATTCCTAGCAATGTTCATACTGAAAATAGCTCTCGATTTCTGTAGGCTGTCTTTTGGGATGTAAACTATTAAATAGCTCCTGTGCTGTTGGTGTAAAAGTCATTAATGGGTTATTTCACCATTTCGAAGAAGTTTTATGTGATTATCTTTTTCTTCTTTTCTTTGAGCAGATACTGTCTCTGGTTCAAAAAGCGAGACCTTTACGCCCAGAAATCGTCGCTCAAGTGATTCAATACGTTCAGAAGTGAGTGTTTTCCTTTCTAGTATTTCTTTGCTATATTTTGATTGGCTGATGCAAGTAGTTTCTTGGAAATATGATGATTGGTGCATATGCCCATTCATTAGATCTACTGCCTTTGCTAGTCCAAACACTGTTCTCATAACTTGATGAAGATATTGGCAAATTGAGGTTTACATGTGTTGTTGATCTAGTTTTCTCAATGTGCCTTTCTGCATCAGCCTTTCTTTGATTCATTGAAATTGAAGTTATGTTATGTTTTTCCCCAAGGGAATCTTTTAAATAACAAGTGACATTCTTTTCTTCATTAGATGTCTTATGAATGCTTCTAATACACATAATATTATTTTTAGACAACTTATTTAGTTGAGGAATTTATGAGGAAGGTTTAAGTGTCTCAGGAGTTTACTTGTCATGTCCTTCTGTTCATAATTTGTATTTGGCTTGATGTTTCTGGCAACAACAGTTGGCTTTTAGAATAAATTGCTTAACTTTATCATTTGTGCAATTCTTAACTGTTCTTCATCCTTGTATCTCTATCTTTTTATTTAGTTTAATTTTAGAAAAGAAAATTTGGCTTCAATTTTTTCATATCTCATCTCATTGGTGATATTAGTTAAAGAAAGTTGACCTGGCATTTTGTTATTGTTAAGAGTTAGGAAATGTTTTGTGCTTGTTCTTTTGTAAGGCCCTCTTATCAGGGAGGTGCATTAATAGGTGGATACAACTTTAAGTTAATGTTAATATAAAGACATTCTTTCAGCAATTGCAATTGGAATTTCAAGCAGGGGGACAGTCTAGGAAATGTGTAAGTTGGGAGAAAGCATAGTGTGGAAGATGTAACTATGATTTCTGTTCTCTGTACTTTATAGTTTAGAATTCAGGTCTGTCATATTATTAGTTTGAGGGCCTATGCTCTGCACAGGCACGCTCTTGGCAATTTGTGATAAGTGAAAACTTAAAGCTCCAGTTGAATATACTAATTTATAAAAATCTGTGAAAATATTAAGCTCTTAATTTCTTGAACGCAATCTAAATTGGAGTCTAATGGTAACCAAATCTTATAAAATACTTTAGACATGTAATATTCAAGTGTTTTGGCAAATTAGTCAGACAAAACATAAAGGCACTAATGTGGTTAATCAAGAGAATTGGCATGTGTGGTTATCATGGACATCTAAACGAAGAATTTAGCCGAACACTTTAACGTACTAATAGGGCATCGCGTGAGTTATTTGGTAAAGTTGTTTCTTATTAAGAAAGAAGCTGATACTTATATTCATTATTTCTTAGTCCGCAATGATATGATATGGACATTATTTAAATTTAGATATTTTGATTGTTCTTCTTTTTAAATTTTGCTAACATTTGGTATTTTAACATTCATTCATTACAAAACACTTATTCTAGCAATTTATAAAGTAGAATGACACTACTTGTAAAACTTGAGATCTCTCTTCCAACAACCTCAACTATTTGAGTATTACACTCTCCGCATTGATTCACCACAACCTCTTAGTTGATTTATTTATAAAAGATACGTGAGGGGCTGGAGAGACAAGAGGACCGACTGCATTGTTTGAACGTTGATCATTTTCTGTTGGTTCTGACATTCTTATGCTGAGTTGATATTCGTGAATCTGAATATTCACGAAAATTCTGCTTGCTTCATTTTTATGTAAGGTTTCAACTCTCACCTCTCAGAATAGTAGGGGGAGTCCCCCATTTGATGAAGGCCACCATCGCCGTGAACGGCGGGAGTCCAGAGATGATGGAACTGAAAGGAGGCGGTCAAGACAGACATATAGTATGGATAGTGAAGACAGATATCATGGAAGAGAAGTACGGGATAGATATGCGCATAGTCACGGGGGAGATTATGGAAAGAAACGGAGTAGATATGATGGCAGGAGGACACCTGGTATGTTTTGTTCCCCCGCATTTTTTTTGGTTTCTTCAATCTTTGCTTATTTTTTCCTTGCACTGGACAGAGAGATGAGGAAATTGGCAGTTTTGCCTGTTGAATATACATGTAGAAGCTCTGTGGGCCAGCTGTATTTTCTGTCAAGGGTCAAGTATTTGGAGATCTTACCATTTAGACTTATGTGGTTATTTTTTAAAACTTAAATTTAGAAGTCAACAATTGTTTATTTGATGATTATTTGATGTTTGAATCTGTCTGAGTGTACTGAAGTTGTCTAAGATTTACTGTATCCCTTAGCTTTAATAATAATGTAATCGTAGAATTGCCATGAAATATGGAAATTGCAGGTAGAAATGAATGGGATGATGGGAGATGGGAATGGCAAGACACGCCACACCGGGATGGTTACTCTAGCTCTAGAGGGCGAGAGCAACCTTCACCATCACCGATGTTCGTTGGGGCCTCACCTGATGCCAGATTAGTTTCACCTTGGTCGGGTGGTCATACTCCCCGTTCTAGTGGTATGTTGTTTTAAATATTTGTAATGTCCTGTTAGGTATATTAGTCCTTTCATTATTGTGCTTATAATTTTCTCCCCAATTGGAAGGTTCTGCAGCTTCTCCTTGGGACCACGTCTCTCCCTCGCCTGTTCCAATACGTGCTTCTGGAGCTTCGGTTAGATCTTCAAGTTCTAGATACAGTGGAAGGTCCCATCAACTTACATTTTCTGCTGGAAATTCAGAACCGAATGAGGTACTTCTTCTAATTTTTTCGTATAGGAATAAATCTCGAAGTGAAACTTTTAACTTTTGAAACCTTTGTTTATTAAGTGCTTTTGTGAGGTGTCTATTAAAAACTAGAAAGTGCTATTCTTGCTATCCAATTGCTTAGTTGATTCTAATTTGTTCCATTACTTTTCTGTTTCCCAGGATAGAGAAGCAGACAATATGGACATGGCAGATGAACATAAGTATGAGATTTCCGAGAGTATGCGTTTGGAGATGGAGTACGATGCAGACCGTGCATGGTAATTTGTTATATGGAAACAGCTCTCCACTCATTGCCCGGTGTTCAATTTAAGTAGCTATCTTTTTGTGCATCTCTGACCGAATGCACTTTACTTCTTTGTCACCAGAAGTTTATTTTTACCATTCTATTTATTTCCGTGCAGTCTTAACTGGTTGCATTATAAAGTATAGACAGAATCTTTAATTTGGCAATTTCTGTCTTACAGGTATGACAGAGAAGAAGGTAGCACTATGTTTGATGGGGATAGGTCGTCGGTTTTCCTTGGAGATGAGGCCTCTTTTAAAAAGAAAGAGGCGGATCTTGCAAAAAGACTGGTGAGTGTCTTGGCCCTTTTTTTCCCCTCATTTTCTGTTCTTTTTGGCTTCTGGTTCAGTTGTTTTGAACTTTGGATGTTTGTTTAGCATAGATCACAAAGTACTTTGTCTGATTAACAATGGCCGGGGCTCCTTAATGCTGTACCACTATTTATTTGATCATGTGCCAAAGTCCAATGCGTCTGAAATGGGAAAGTGACTCGTCAATATGTTTCATTTCAAAATTAGCTTGTGGCAGACCAGTGTACAGTCTCTTTCAATGTTGTTTGCTTGGCTAGTTTAATTTCAATAAAGCGACACTTTTCATTTGATATCCTCCTAATCCCTATGGAGTGTTTACACTATGATACGATGCTTTTCTTCATCTGTAAATGAGTTAAGGGACCTGACAAGCAGTGTCCAGATGCGTCAAGCTTTATATCTTGTATGTTTTTTTAGGGTTATAGTGGCCTTATTCATCTATTGTGACATGAGTTTTCATGAAAATAATGTATGCTTTGTTGGATCTCATATTGTCCAAAATCACTATTTATTTGATCATGTGCCAAAGTCCAATGCGTCTGATATGGGAAAAAGACTCTCGTCAATATGTTTCATTTCAAAATTAGCTTGTGGCAGACCAGTGTGCAGTCTGTTTCAATGTTGTTTGCTTGGCTAGTTTAATTTCAATAAAGCGACACTTTTCATTTGATATCCTCCTAATCCCTATGGAGTGTTTACACTATGATATGATGCTTTTCTTCATCTGTAAATGAGTTAAGGGACCTGACAAGCAGTGTCCAAATGCGGTCAAGCTTTATATCTTGTATGTTTTTTTAGGGTTATAGTGGCATTATTCATCTATTGTGACATTAGTTTTTATATGCTTTGTTGGATCTCATATTGTCCAAAATCTCTTTGATTTGAGCTTGTGTCTACATTTGTCGATGGCAATCAGCTTGTATGCCTGTCATCAGTGTGCATCATGTGAGAAAAGATGCTGATTGGTTCCTCTGACATCACGTGAGCCATTGTATCGATAATCTTCAGTTTTTTCAAATGGTGTTGCTTGATTGGGTAGTGAACTCCTTTTGATGATAATGATAAGTAAATTGACTTCTGTATCCTCATTGTAGTTCATGCATAATTCATATATGGCTATAAGATTTGAAAATGGATGGAATCCAAGACTGGTGTTGCTTAATACTCATTGTTAAGGCTCTCTGGCTTCTTCAATTGCAGGTTCGAAGGGATGGTTCTAAGATGACCCTTGCTCAGAGCAAAAAGTTGTCACAGCTTACTGCTGATAATGCTCAGTGGGAAGACCGACAACTCCTGAGGTCGGGAGCTGTTAGAGGTACAGAAGTGCAGACCGAATTTGATGAGGAGGAAGAATGCAAGGTTATTCTTCTTGTACATGGTAAGCTTTAGTGTGGGCTTAAAGTCCCAGTGGCATAGGCTATGTGCATTGCCACATATCTATAATTGGTTGCTCTGGCTTAGGCTAAGATTTTGTTGTATTTTGTCACAGATACAAAACCTCCTTTCTTGGATGGGAGAGTAGTCTTTACTAAACAAGCTGAGCCTATAATGCCCCTCAAAGATCCAACGTCAGATATGGCTATAATTTCACGAAAAGGTTCCTCTCTGGTCAGGGAGATCCATGAAAAACAGAGTATGAATAAATCTCGCCAACGCTTTTGGGAGCTGGCTGGCTCAAAACTTGGAGATATTCTTGGTGTTGAGAAATCAGAAGCGGAGGTAATTTGTTTTGCGACATTGAAGGATGATGTTCTCTTTCTTTATAAAAGTTGCTGTAGTAATGCCCATTCCTGAGAGCTTGTTTTTCTTGAAATCTAGATTGATGCGGACACTGCTGTAGTGGGGGACCAGGGCGAGGTAGATTTTAAAGAAGAGGCAAAGTTTGCACAGCACATGAAAAAGGGTGAAGCAGTGAGTGACTTTGCAAAGTCAAAAACTATGGCACAGCAACGGCAGTATCTGCCCATTTATTCAGTGCGTGAGGAGTTATTGCAGGTTGGACTTTTAATTTTCAAATATATAATAAGTTCAATGTAGTTGTGATTAGTTTTGAATGATATCTCATGCTGTAAGTCTGGGTTTTATATGTTTTTAAACTAGGCATTCTTTTAGGGCTAGTATTGGGTAATGAGGCATGGGGTTAATATTGAAGTCAGGACCCAGGCTTACTCTGACCAGAGTTGTAGATTCTTTGCTTACTAAATTGAGGCTGGGGAAGTACAAAATTTGCAACCAAAGGCTTTGTTGGGCTCTCTTATGGTTTGGGTGCGCTATTATGGGCCAGTTTGTGAGGACAATGCTCCATTTTTGTTATCGATTTTATCTACATAGGAATCTGACAGAAGATTCTGTTTAATACAATAATATGGTAACCCATAACTACATAAATATTTTATGAGAATATGAAGAACATGAGATGAGAAAACTTCACTCTTCAAGTAAGCTGTCAAAACCATCTGAATCTCTGCTCTCTTTGATTCAACTTTCTTTCAAAGATAAGAGAATTCCGGATTAATATACTTATTTTTCACTTAATAAAAGCAAGAGTTGTTTCTCCTTGCACATCAATCAACACTAAATTTATAGGAATTAGTTGATTTTATTTCTTTTGGTGTCGGAATATGTTTATGAGATTAATGAGGGTATACTTTGACATAGTTGATTGACAGACAATTTAATCCCCTTAACAACAAATATTAATAGTCAGTTGTTGATAGATAGAGATGGAAATAGATATAGCTGAAATATTGTCTGGGGAATTAATAGTGGTTACATTTCCTTTTCTCTTTCTTGGTTGTCCTAGCATGTTGGTTTTTCAAGGAGTGAGGTGGTGACTATGGGAGATGGGCTATGGTTTAGGAAATTGACCTATCATGTCTTGATAATCTGTTCACTTTTTCCATTAAAGAAAATGGTATTTACTTCTTTCTGTGAAGAAATTCATCAGCTAACTGTGCATTTTATATGACCGAAAAATATTGCTTGCAAATTGCAATTGTTGCATTCTTGCTAGATAAAGGCCGCCATATTTTGTCCTTGATAAGTGTGGGAACAAGTTTTTCCCTGGAAAGGCAATGTGGGAACAATCACATGTTCTACTGCTTTCTGTATGCCTCATTAGATTTCCTACATTTATCTAGTGGCCTTCTTCTTATTCTATTGTTGGTTATGGATGTCACAACTCTTTTTGGGTGTTTGTTCTAACCTTGCTTATATCGTGTCTGAATATTTGATACAATAGGTTGTCCGTGAGAATCAGGTGGTGGTCGTTGTGGGAGAAACTGGTTCAGGGAAAACAACTCAACTAACACAGGTTCTCTTCATGATTGATTTCGTTAATTGTTCTGAAATCTGTTGTTAGGTTTCTATGGGCAATTCGAATCTATTATGACCTCTTTCTTGTTATATACTGTGACAGTATCTGCATGAAGATGGCTACACTGTGAACAGCATCATTGGTTGTACCCAGCCAAGGCGTGTTGCAGCCATGAGTGTGGCAAAGAGAGTGAGTGAAGAGATGGAAACTGAGTTGGGCGATAAAGTGGGTTATGCCATTCGTTTTGAGGATGTGACTGGGCCAAGCACAGTAATTAAGGTGAGACTGTTTTTTATTGTTAAAGAGCAAATTCTTTAGGATACTATTTTTTTGGTTAATTGACTTTTCTGTGTCTTTTTTTATTTCTTTTTCATGCTGTTGCTGTTATTCTAGGACATCTTCAAAATTTGTCGGTTACCCGATAAATTTGAATCCCCTCTTTTTCATTTTGATTTACAGTCCATCGTATATCATTGTTTCTTTGTTTGTTACTTGCATATTGCAGTATATGACAGATGGAGTACTTCTGCGTGAAACACTGAAAGATTCTGACCTTGATAAGTACCGGTATGAATAAGTCTTCTCTGCTCTGATCTGTTACTTCTCTTTTATGTAAACTGAGTTGGATTGGATTTGTACGTGCATTGAGAATAATTTATGCAGACAAGAGACAAAGGTTCCTCAAGCAGGGAGTGACATTTTGCCTTTTAACTTTTTTTCAGGGTCATTGTGATGGATGAAGCACATGAGAGATCACTGAGCACTGATGTTCTCTTTGGGATATTAAAAAAGGTGGTAGCTCGCCGTCGTGATTTTAAGCTCATTGTAACATCTGCTACTCTGAATGCACAAAAATTTTCGACCTTCTTTGGCAGGTAATAATCACATTTGTCAGAAGCTTATCCAATCCGAATGTCTGTTGATGCAGGACTAAATTTAACTTCTCTTGGTTACAGCGTACCAATTTTTCACATACCTGGAAGGACATTTCCAGTCAACATATTGTGGAGTAAAACCCCATGTGAAGATTATGTCGAAGCTGCAGTGAAGCAGGCTATGGCCATCCATATTACCAGTCCTCCAGGTGACATCCTCATCTTCATGACTGGCCAAGATGAAATTGAAGCAGCATGCTATGCTCTAGCGGAGCGCATGGAACAGCTTGAATCCTCTGCAAAGCAAGGTGTTGGTAAGCTCTTGATTCTTCCCATATACTCTCAACTGCCGGCTGATTTGCAAGCAAAGATATTCCAAAAGGCTGAAGACGGGGCTCGCAAGTGCATTGTGGCCACCAATATTGCAGAGACTTCTTTGACAGTAGATGGGATATATTATGTCATAGACACAGGCTATGGTAAGATGAAAGTCTACAATCCCAAAATGGGTATGGATGCACTCCAAGTGTTCCCAGTCAGCCGTGCTGCTGCAGACCAGCGTGCTGGTCGTGCAGGCAGAACAGGACCAGGTACATGTTATCGACTTTACACGGAGAGTGCATATTTGAATGAAATGCTCCCGAGTCCTGTGCCGGAAATCCAGAGGACCAACCTTGGGAATGTGGTCTTATTGCTCAAGTCTCTTAAAGTTGACAACCTGCTGGATTTTGATTTTATGGACCCACCTCCACAGGATAACATTCTCAATTCAATGTACCAGTTGTGGGTCTTAGGTGCACTTAACAATGTTGGAGGGTTAACGGAGCTCGGCTGGAAGATGGTGGAATTCCCATTGGATCCTCCTCTTGCAAAGATGCTCTTGATGGGCGAGCAGTTAGGTTGCCTAGATGAGGTTTTGACAATTGTCTCGATGCTCTCGGTGCCATCTGTATTCTTCAGGCCAAAAGATAGAGCGGAGGAGAGCGATGCTGCAAGGGAGAAGTTTTTCGTTCCAGAATCTGACCACTTAACGCTGTACAATGTCTATCAGCAGTGGAAAGGTAAACAGTACAGAGGAGATTGGTGTAATGATCACTTTTTGCATGTCAAGGGCTTGCGGAAGGCTCGAGAAGTGAGATCTCAACTGCTGGATATTCTCAAGACATTGAAAATCCCACTAACTTCGAGTTTTCCCGATACTGATGTCGTGAGGAAAGCCATCTGTTCTGCATACTTCCACAATGCAGCACGACTGAAGGGTGTCGGCGAATATGTGAATTGCCGGACTGGGATGCCCTGCCATTTGCACCCGAGCAGTGCCCTCTATGGCATGGGGCACACACCCGAGTATGTGGTCTACCACGAGCTGATTCTGACAGCAAAAGAGTACATGCAATGCGCCACTGCTGTGGAGCCACAGTGGTTGGCCGAACTGGGTCCCATGTTTTTCTCCGTTAAAGACTCGGATACGTCTCTGCTGGAGCACAAGAAGAAGCAGAAGGAAGAGAAGACGGCCATGGAGGAAGAAATGGAGAACCTGAGGAGATCGCAGGCTGATGCAGAGATAGAAAATAAGGCGAAGGAGAGGGAGAAGAGGGTGAAGCAACAACAGCAAGTCTCATTGCCTGGGTTGAAGCAGGGTACTTCTACTTACCTCAGACCAAAGAAATTTGGTCTGTAACTGTACATAGCGCTGTATCGATAGTATTTAATGTAACATTTAATTGTTTTCGGAGAAGCCAATAATTTGGTAAATTCGGTCGACACATCTACTGACCTAAACTGGGAAGGTAGGAAAAGAGCGGAAAAAGGCAGATGCGGAATGGGTTTCGAACTAGGACTTGTCTTTTGTATGCAGCCTTTAACTGATGATAGATGTGCAATCCTTTATCAACTGATCATGGGAAAAACTGCTGCAATTTCAACGGCGTACTGTAGATTGTGCTCGAGGTAATTTCCTTTAATTGCGTTCTCATCGAAATAGTCGTATACCTTTGATTATCAAGTTCTTTTGATTGGTTTTTTTTCTTTTTTTTTAATGGAAATATGGGTGGAATGCATCGATTCAAAGTAATTTCAGTGCATTGTTGATAGACGTTAATTGCAGCTGAATGTCTCAAATGTCCTCCGAAATGCTTGATAGAGGAAATTGGCCTTCAACAACTCCAACGGGAAAGAATCAGAAATTTGAGCAGACGAGTTTTGGTAGGACAATCGTGACTTATGACAAGTTAATTTGTGTAGGTAAGTTCGTACCTTACGCTTTTTCTCGCAATCGAATGTCGAGTTCATGAGCGTATTGCTCTGTATAGCAACCGAATGCCTTTACCGTCTTTGGCCCACAGACGGATTGCCCTCGCTCCCCTTTTCAATACTATCGATCTTCTACGTTCAAAAAAAATTCAAAACTCTCTCAAAAACATTTTTATTTATTCAATATGGTATTTAAACTAATAATATATTAGAAAATGAAGGTAACATATATCACCAAATATTATTTGCATACTGTGAAGTTCTCACTGTCAAAGTCCTTTCTCTAAATGCAAAGGCATTCTCTAAGGATTCTTCCAAACTTAGCCTTTTCTCTATTGCTCAATCTCTTCCTATTTCACCTCTTCCTATTAGTAATTGCCTGAAAATTGCATTCTACAAGCCTCCCGATTCTCCTAATACTCCTTCCTCTCAATCATTTTTTAATCCCGTTATTTTTATACAAAAAAGTTAGTGAACCAACATATCATAAATCCAAGCATAGTAAACAATTAGAATCTCATATGCTAGGAAAGAAAACCCAAATAAAAAAAGAAAAAGAAAAAAGCCTACTTTCTAAGAGTGAATCGTGAAGCCCATTTCAACAAAAGCCCATCGAGCCCATGTCGAAAATCCCCGACTGTTTCATCAAACTTCGTGCTCGCGCGCGCTCTCCCCTTTTCTCTCTCGCTCGGTCGCTCGCTCGCTCGATCTCTACTGGAATCGCGGTCGCCTGATCGCCGTCTGCTCTCTCCTCCGTGCGCGGCCTCCCGCTCCGCCGTCCGTCGTCGCCGGCCAGCCTCGGCCGGCGTTCGCGCGTTGCCTCCAACCTGCAGTACCGGTTGCTGTATCTGTGGGCGGCAACTGTCTTCTCTTCGTATTTCCCTCTCCATATCTTTCTCGTCGCGTTGTCTCAGCCGCGATCGTTTCCGTTTCGGGTTCCGAGCAGTAGAGATGGAGGTATACGATGATTAAATGTGCACGGTTCATTTCATTACGATCTTGAATTGTGTTGATCTTATGATGAATCGGTGTTCGGGCGGTGCTCAGTTTGTGATGTTTGGATGCTTTCGTGTAGGATAAGGATGCATTGGAGTCAGAGAAGAGTGGCGTTGCTGGATTATGTATTGCTGGGGAAGAGAGAGTAGTCTTTAGACCCTATAAGAGGACATGGATGTTAGGTAAGGAAAGTTTTGCGGTGACTCTTGCACACTGTCATGAGCTGATATCTCGCAGGGACTGCTTCATCTTTGAATACTAATTTTCTCCCGGTCTATCATAACTGAGCTATATGTATTTATACTGTGAAGTTTATACTGCTGAGACGGCACTGCTCATGACTGCTTGGGAATCGTTGTAAAATTCTGTCAAGTATGCTGGATATCTCCTTAGAAGTGTTTAGTAAACCTCTTTTTGGGTGACTTGGTGCAACTAAGACAGACCTGAGGTTGAAGTATGTGTCTTTTGGAAGGAGAAGGATTTCGTTTCTTGCAAAGCAAGAGCTTCTCTTACGAAAACAGAACGTACTTTGCTTGTTCATCCTCATTTAAGTAAGCTGCTACTAGTTATGAGCAGTCTGAGCTAATTGAATGATTGCTTAGGTGTGTCTATGTAATTCTTGATGT
Source organism: Eucalyptus erythrocorys (assembly GCA_014182555.1). NCBI lineage: Eukaryota > Viridiplantae > Streptophyta > Magnoliopsida > Myrtales > Myrtaceae > Eucalyptus > Eucalyptus erythrocorys. The sequence continues at coordinate 58,731,323 of CM024604.1, read as the reverse complement.
GATTCTTCAGGGAAGCTACTTGCTTCTGTATTAAAGAATTAGTTCAGGAAAGTCAAATTTAATGATGTGTTTGTTTTGAAAATTAAGATTATCTCTCAGTGGTTTGTCTCCTCTAGTTGGTGATAGTTTTGTTTGTTAAATTATCTCTCGAGTTTGAGCAGTGTACAAGACCCAATTGGAGGATATATATTGATCCTAATTGCAATAATAATTAGGCTTGGATCTTCTTGGTTGGTTATGATATATATAAGATTTCTTTAATTGACAATGGTCAATTCATACATATCCAAGAGGACCAAGAATTGAATTTTACAGAGGAACTTCTTTAACCGTACAAAAGAAGGGGGCCAACATATCCTATAATGTATATTTTAAGTGTGGGTTAGGAAGGGTTCAAAGAGGAAAGAAAATGAAGTAAAACAAAAGGGTTTTGCTCTTATGTTTCTTTCCTGGCGTGGCCACACAGAAGCTTTCATAGAGGAGCCACACTGCAAAGAAGAAGCAAACCGAAAAAAAAAAAAAAAAAAAAAAAGGAACGTACGAGTGTTCTTGTTTCAGCTATATGCAAGCCCTTGCCTTAGGCTTGAACACCAAGTGATTTTTGACTTCTAATTGAATTGTTTATTTGTAAACACTTGGGATTGGGTGTAAACAAGTTGTGGGAAACACCAGAGCATATGAGCAAATGTAACTCTAATTATCTGATTATCAATGAACAATATTTGCTGTTGACTCTCTTTGTGGACTAGGTACCGGCACTTGAACAAAATTGCGTAAATCTCTAGTGTCTTTATTGTTTCTCATTTATTTCTTTGGTGATTTCACATCGATTTAGTTTGCGAGATCCTATCAATCTTCACATTAATGTTTACAACAATTGGTATTAGAGCTTAGGATCAAATTTTCTAAATTTTGATTAAGGGTTTTTGTATTATTAAGAAATTCTCTAGGAGTGGAAGTAGAAATTGAGAAGTTTAATGAGAAGAACAATTTTGGGTTATGGAGCATTAAGATGAAGGCATTATTAACAATTCAAGGTTTGGCCAAAGCATTAGATGGGGAGGCTAAGTTGCCCGAAACAATGACAGATGCCGAAAAGGATATGCTAATGAGGATGGCTAGGAGTATAATCTTGTTGAGCCTATCGGATGAGGTGTTAATAGAAGTGGTTGAGGAGAAGGATGTTGCAGCGATATGGGCAAAACTTCAGGCACTCTACATAATGAAGGTTTGAACAATCGCTTGCATATGAGCAAATATAACTCTAATTATCTGATTATCAATGAATTATTTGCTATTGACTCTCCTTGTGGACTAGATACTGGCACTTGAACAAACACCACGTAAATCTCTAGTGTCCTTATTGTTTCTCATTTATTTCTTTGGTAATTTCAGATCGATTTAGATTGTAAGATCCTATCAGTCTTCACATTAATGTTTACAACAATTGATATCAGAGCTTAGGATCAAATTTTCCATGAAACAATGAAAGATTCTGACCTTGAAAAGTACCAGTATGACAATGTCTTTTCAGCTCTGATCCATTACTTCTCATTCATGTGAACTGGGTTTGAGTGGATTTGTATATGCATCGAGAATAATCTACGGAGACTCGGATTCTTCAGCCGCCTCTTTCTGGGGTTTCACACTTTGGGGCCTTACGTTCATAATGATGGCTGTTGTTACTTGTTTCACTGAGCACTATGTTCTCTTTGGGATATTTAAAAAGGTGGTAGCTCGATGTCGCAATTTCAAGTTCATTGTAATATTTGCAACTTTGAATGCACAAAATTTTTCGAACTTCTTTGGCAGGTGCAAATCACATTTGTCAGAAGCTCATTCAATGCGGATGTCTGTTGATGCAGATAATTACAGTGTAGCTATTGTTCACATAACTGGAAGGACATTTCCCGTTAACATCTCGTGGAGTAAAACCCCATTTGAAGATTATGTCGAAGCTACAGCGAAGCAGGCTATGGTCATCCATATTAGCAGTCCTCCAGGCAACATTCTCATTTTCATGACTGGCCAAGAAGAAATTGAAGCAGCGTGCTATGCTCTAGCAGAGCGCATGGAACAAGCTTGTATCCACCACAAAGCAAGGCAGTGATAAGCTATTGATTCTTCCCATACACTACCAGCTGCCAGTTGATTTGCAAGCAAAGATATTCCAAAAGGCTGAAGACAGGCTCACAAGTGCATTGTGGGCACCAACATGGCAGAGACTCCTTGGATGGCAGATCTAATATAGTACGTCATTGACACAGGCTGCACTAAGATGAAAGTCTACAATCCAAAAATGGGTATGGATGCGCTCCGAGTGTTCCCAGTGAGCTGTGAAGCTGCAGACCAGTGTGCTGGTCATGCAGTCAGAACAGGACCAGGCACATGTTCTTGACTTCAATAGGAGAGTGCATATTTGGATGAATTGCTCCCCAGTCCCATTCTGGAAATCCATAGGACCACCCTTGGGGGTGTGGTCTTATTGCTCAAGCATCATAAAGTGGAGAACCTTCTAGATTTTGCTTTCATTGACCAACCTCCACAGGATAACATTCTCAATTCTATGTACTAATTATGGGTCTTAGTTGCACTTAACAACATTGGAAGGTTAATGGAGCTTGTTTGGACTTGCCAAGAAGCTCTTGATGGGCGAGCAGTTAGATTGCCTAGATGAGGTTTTAACAGTTGTTTCGAAGCTCTCGGTATAATCTGTATCTTTTTGGCCAAAAGATAGAGCGGAGGAGAGCAATGCTGCAAGCGCGAAGTTTTTGGCTCTGGACTCTGACCATTTAACGCTGTACAATGTCTATCAGCAGTGGAAAAGTAAACAGTACGGAGGGGATTGGTTTCGTGATCACTTTTTGCATGTCAAGGGCTTGCGGAAGGCTCGAGAAGTGAGATCTCAACTGCTGGCAATTATCAAGACATTTAAAATCCCTCTAACTTAAAGTTGGCCCGACACAGATGTCGTGAGGAAAGCTGTCTATTCTGCATATGTCCACAATGCAGCATGACTGAAGGATGTCGGCAAATACGTGAATTGCCGGACCAGGATGCCCTGCCATTTGCACACAAGCAGCACTCTCTATGGCATGGGACGCGCCAGAGTATTTGGTCTACCACGAGCTGATTCCGACTGCGAAAGAGTACATGCAATGCGCCCCCTCACCTCTGTGGAGCCACAGTAGTAGGCTGAACCGGGTCCCATGTTTTTCTCCATTAAGGACTCGGATTTGACTCTGCTGGAGCACAGGAAGAAGCAAAGGAAAAGAGGACGGCCATGGAGGAAGAAATGGAGAACCTGAGGAAATCGCTGGCCGATGCGGAGGTAGAAAATAAGTAGGAGAGGGAGAAGAGGGCGAAGCAACAGCAGCAAGTCGCATTGCCTGGGTTGAAGCAGGGTACTTCTTCTTACCTCAGACTAAAGAAATTTGGTCTATAGCTGTACGTAGCGCTGTATCAAATAGTATTTAACGTAACATTATTGTTAGTGGAGAAGCCAATAATTTGGTGGATACCTTCACTAAGTTTGACCCTAAAAAAAGAGAGCCCGCGATCTCATTTTCGATACCGTCTACCTGTTCAATAGTTAGTTTATATGCATATTTGGAGTTTTGAAAATGACACGGTCGAAAATGATGACCTGAAATACCGAGCCGAGAAGAGCAGTTTCACAAAGTTTAGGTTAATTGGGGACGACCTCATCACTTGCAAAGAAGTCAATGAGTGAGAAGTTGGATCGAGAATTCAAATTAAGCGTTCACGCTGAGTTATGATCCTAGCATCCCTCTAATTTAATCGAGCTTAGTTCCTTACTCAGTCCACGTAACTCTATTGCGTTGACATGTAAATAACTTTCTTTCCCCCATGCTAAATGCATGGCGAGTGAGAAAACTTTCTGCTCATTGAGGAACTTGTTTACATTAGTCTTTGATTATATGATCGCTTGAAGTGTCTAGCTATTCAAAACAATATTTGAATGCTGAAACGCAAAATCGGGCAAAGTTTAATGGATCTCCCTCCCTCCTATGAGGAGATTGTTTGCTATGTAGTTGTGGAGTCGAGGTGCATAACAAATTAAATGCTTGCATTTGACGGTCTGCTAGATTTTTCTTGCTCTGTATTGCAGAGTAAAGGGCAGAGAAGAAGGGAGGCAGCAATACTTAGTCGGCGAACAATTGAACTTTTTTTCTTTTCGACATTGTGAACTAATGTGTTTTGTCAGTGTAACTAGTATTTATATGGACAAACTTCATATCTGAACTTGTCTAGAACATGATCTCACCGCATTTAGCGCAGAGAGATGTTGCTACTTCCTGATAGAGCAGTCATACCTTAAACACATGCCTCGACAGTTCAAACTACCAGACAACTTAATAGCAAACAAGTACATATAAAGATGCAAAATTAAAAACATTCAGAAATGTGATCCAAGCATGACAATCGGAACAAGAAGCTACAGCGAAAACAAACAATCTGGTCCCTGTGACCTGATTTCAAAAAAGTGTGAGATAACAGAGTGTACGGGACGGGATGGTACATTCCAAACTTTGGCAGAACTCTTGGGTCCAAGTAGTTAAAAGCTTCATGCTTTTATTGTCACGCTGCACAAGCACAAACCTGATGGCTTTATCTCAGAAGTCTGCCATTCAGAGCCCGGGACAGCATTGGGATCGTATAACAATGTATGGTACTCCGGATCTTCTTCAAGTGAAAATAGCAAGAGCTTCCCCTCCAATATACCAAATCGGAACCCTATACTTGAGCTCCCCGTAAGAGGAACGGGCACCATCCTCCAGGAATTGTCTTCTGGATTATATATGGCAAGCCTCCTCTGATTCTTCCATTCCATACAGAACAGCTTCTTTCCAAGCACGGCATGGGCAGTGACCATGACGCATCCATTCTTCATCTCGCGCCAGGTGTGCTGCTCAGGATTGTATACATCAACGAACTTTGAGTTCCCAATGGTGAAGCTTGATCGTCCACCCATCACATAGAGCTTCCCTTCAAAGCTGCACGCAAAGCATCCCCACCTTGGTCGCCTAAGAGACTCGATGAGAGTCCACTTGCCAGAATCAGGGTCGTACACTTCAGCACTGGAGAGACTTTCACCTTCAATTCCATAGCCTCCAACCACATATACGAGTCCATTGACTTCTGCGCAAGCGAAGTCATAGCGAGCCACATTCATGCTTGCTAGTTTGCTCCAACTGCAATGAAATCCCACAGTGAAAAAAAGAACAGGCATGCAGGTGAACTTTTATAGTTTGGCTCGTGCAAGCTGACAGGTTATAGTAGAGCAAATGGGGAAAATAGAAGGGGCAAAAAACATATAAGAAAATCGGGTCAGCAGACCCGTGTTCATATGGACTAGTCATGGTACCACAGTCTCGATACAGCAGAGTATTTGTCATGTTCAATTGAGAAAACAAAGAGGCGTCTTGAAACAATATGTGATCAGGAAAACAACTTGATTTAGCAGGTCATCAAGAGACACAAGCATGCAATTTCCAGGATGATGCATAAACCTGAATTTCTAACCTTCAAATGTTCAGTTATCTGTTCCATTTTCAGGGCATCTGACAGTATGATCAAAAAATAGCAATGCTTCAGGATGGAAATCCAATGCCTAGCAGGAGATCTATCGTCTAGTAGGCAAAGCTTGATGCATCATAAGAGAAAGTGAAGAATCCCATTTACTTTCCAGATGAATGAGATGCCCGGAAACTTGAACAAGATAAATACATATATAAGACACAAAAATCAGAGTATATTAGTCAACCTTCCCACCCTTAGTCGCTTATCAAAAACTAGAGTATATACCTGTTCAGGCAAGAATCATACTGGTAAACTTCTGCAGAGGCAGAGCATGTTCCATCTAATAAGGAGTAACCAGCCATGACAAATAGCTTTCCATTAAGAACCACCACTCCAAACCCGGCTTTCACTGGACCAGGCATTAGGGGAAGTTGCTGGATCTTGTGTCCCAAACAGTCCAAGACTTCCCAGTGGCTTTCCTTTCCTTCAGCATCCATAGTTAACACATACAGCCACTCCTCAACAACCTTTGCTAATTTTCGCACTGTAAGGAATTCTGTGCTTTGGAGCACTGTCCTCCACTTCTTGCAGACAGCACCCATTGATGGAAAGTTGCAACGAGGAACTAGTGCAAGGCAATGCTCAGCCACATGATCAGGCAGTCCAGGAAGAATGGGACTGTCAGAATCATCAGCAATAGGAGTTGCTATAGGAAGGTTACTTTTCGAACGAGCTGGAGTGCTTTGGTGGACTGAATTGGAGAAACACATGGCCTGTTCTGTGGATCTTTTCTTCTCACTCACAAAACAAGGCATTTCTCAAGATGACGCTGCACTTTAGAAAAGACCGAATGGTTCTCGTACCGATGGATTGACCTCCCCAAGGACGAGTTAACTCGAAAGGAAGGCCTTCTAATTAGAGAAATTCATGGTAACCTTCAGCTATAGGAATTTTACGGGACCAAGGCATGAAAGATGTGGCGGAACGGATTGCTAATGCAGCATATGCCGAGGTCTTTCGGTGCTTTGTCCAATCCGACTCAAATTCCATACCAGAACTTCTGCTTTCAGAGAATTTTGTTCTTGATGATTGAGGCAGAGTATTTTCCAGGCTCCCAAAGTTGGTTCTCCGTCCACACATTTCCCTACAACTAGATTAAGAGTAGACTCTCAAAGCTGACTAGGAGAAATTTCTAGAAGTTAATTCTCAAGAAGAAATAGCAAGCATAAACATCATACCAGTCAAAGTGATAAAACTGAAAAGCTTCTTCAGCCCCCTCTTACTTCCATCTTCCTGGAGAGAGTGGGCTGCCTGTAGGCAACAAAGAAATTTGAACTAAAAATCAGTACAAATAGAGATGAGTCAAGACAAATTAATATGCTTCTCAAGCAGAAGGATCCCAAGCAGTTGACGTCAATGCCTCGATCAGCAAAAACAACACAGCAAAGGAATCAGACATTTGTGAATCTCCACATCACAAGCACTTAAAGACAAGGGGGATGGGGTGTCCGAACAATCACAAAATTTCTAAATCATAATCTAGAAGCAACAGATTCGTGAACCAACCGGGGAAAAAAAGTTCAGAGACTCAATGGGAATGAAAAGATTCGATATAAAATAAAAATGAAAAGAATTTTTCTTCCCTGTTCTGGCAAGGGCTTATCAACATATCATTGAACTCTAGTTCATGCAATTATAAAAAGAAAGTTAATTAATTTTACCATCTGAAACAGGGAAGCAAATCTACGAAGACTTACCAAAAAAAAGTACACATTACAAGATCTTCTCAACCTGACCCCTTTTCTTAAGCCAAACTCCTTGCATTATTAAGTAACACGACATTTTCAACTTCACCAACCCTCTACCCACCTACCTACCATACAAGTCGAACATTTGAGAGATTCATACACCATTTCCCAGTTTTTTCCTCCATTTCCTTTCCTTAACGGCTGTGCAGTTATTCTCTGTTATGAACTTGTGGAGGAGAAATTATTCAACATGTATATCGGCCCTATGTTCTGTAATTCCCAGCGGTAGAATTTCTAATGAAAGTCCGAACACTCTAGCAAGATTGCAGTACAAGCAATCAGACAATCAACATCGAAAAATAGAAATAAAAAAAATAAAATAGCCAAGCGAGGAAAAATCAACCAAGAATCAAAGAACAAAACATGGGTTTTGCGAAAGTTTAACTGACGAATCGCTTTATAACAGTATGCTTAGGACATTTTAGCTCGTCAAACTGTCCGGTCGGAGGTTTCCTCCGCACAGATCCAAGCATGAAGACCTCAAAACCACTTCCAGATCTCGTGCGTTCGCGCAACGATCAAACATGCCCAGCGCAGACGAAACCGCAAGAAAACACACATCACGCGTCGCCGAACACTCGAATCAAGCCAGCGCGAGGATCAGAAAACAGCGCCGGAATCACTCGCTCCAAACAGACCACAGAAATTCCCAGCTCGTCGAGCTCGCACACCAACAACACTCGAACAGAAACTCAATCGAGCTCCACATCAAGCAGCCAAAACGCCACTTCCCGCAATCGGATCCACGACGCTAGAAATAGAAACACTCCAATCATCGACCGCGTCGCCGCGAACGCTCCATTCTCGGAAAAGACACGCGAAACGAAAGGAATGTCCGAAACCGCGGCGCCGACATCGCCGGCGCGAGCCGTCCGGCGGCGAGATCTGACCGGACCGGGACCGGAAAATCACCTGCGGAGCCGGAGACGAATCAGCTGCTAGAGATAGAAAAGAGAGAGAAACGCGTGGGAGAAGATGGAGAGCAGCAGCAGCAGCAGAAGATCGATGGATGGTGGATAAGGTGAGGAGGAAAGAACACGGGAGCTGAGAATCTCAGAATGTTGAGGGGATTTTAAAGGGGGAAAGGAGGGGAAAGATTAAAAATGGTTAAAAAAAATGGGGATGTGAGTTTTGGAGAAGGAGGAGAGAGGGATGATAATTAATGATGATAATGATGATGATACTACTGACAGAGAGCGACCACGTCGGACAAGGACATGAGATCTCTCCCCGCTCGAATCGGGAAATTCGGATAATTTAATAATGCCTTTTCCCTGTCCGAAAAGATAAAATAAAAACTGATTAACGGCCGGAAATTCACCAGATCTTTTTATTTTTCCGTCGATTTTTCGTTCTCTCTTTCTTTGGGCTGACAATTTCATCGGCGCATTTGACTAATGGACTAGTGCGTATTGCGTACAGTGACTAATCCGGCCGCACACGTCATATTTTTTTTTTTTTTTTTAATTTTACGCAATCTGCTGTTTGTTCCAAACTGATTAGGGATGATCTGTTTCGAAAGTAGATTAACCTACCAGATTATAGCTAGTTCTTAATTTTTAGACCCTATAACCTCTTGCTTTTCTAGGTCGGTTCTAAGATCGATCCAATAACCTATTTTATTCTTTTGTTCGCTTTTTTAGTTCATTTTTCATAACGAAATCATATGAAACCTTAAGTAACAAAACGATTTAAAGTAAAAGATGAACGGGAGAAATCCTAATTTGCTAAAAGCAACAATTCATAAAATAAATACATAGTCGCATATAATTATAAATGATAAAAAGTTCAAACACGTAACATGAAATATAAATTATAAAACTCAATTCCTCATTAATCCATAAAAATTCAAGGAAAAAGGAAAGACTAACAAGGAGTTTTGTGGAAAGATAAGAGATGAAGGGGCACTGAGGTTAGAATTTAGGATAAAAAGAAATCAATGTTTTGATTTTTTAACTTATAAAACCAATTTCAAAATAGGGTGGTCTGATACGATTCATTGGTAAGTATTTACTCAAAACTTATTATTAGACGGGTCACAAGTGATTTCGAAAAGTTGAAAGACCTATTTTTCATGTAATCCGATAAGATTTTTATGTACAACCGATTTGGTTGCGCATCTCTATGAATATCTTTTGTTTTTCTTGGACGATGAGAAAAATATTCTAGATTTTAAAGATTATAAACTTCATAAAGAAAAACTCACGCGTCAGCATAGCATTTCTTTTTCTAACGTGATCCCAGATAATGACGTCAAGTATGGACGAAATTTGAGACCTTGAAATTTTCTTCGGCCATAAAATTCCGTTCGTTTTATTTTTCAACCAGCACGTGCGAATTGACCGATGGCGTCCTCGTAAGTTCGACTCAATAGAGGACGGAGCGCACCTAACATTCTCGAATGGCAACAGCTTCCTCCGCCCGCGACGTTAACGAAAAGAACGACGGCGTTTAGCTGCGGTTGCTGCCAGATTCCACGAACCTGCGAAATTCTCGTCATTTTCGTCCGCCTCCGACGAACTGAGCCACTGCCGACGCGACACGTGGCGGAGCCCCACTGGGTCGCCCAACCCCGAAATCATCTCGCTGCGTCGTCGTCGACGCCGTCCGGAGATTCTTCGATTTGAACGTGTCTGGTTCAAACGACGAGCGATGCGGACCAGCCGATTTCGATGAGATGCGATCCGGTGCGGTCAGCACCACCACAGAAAGCCCCGTGTGTGGCACGTTCGTTCATCGGTCGCGCGTCATGGGATCGTCCCGAGACCGGCCACACCAACACGAGCGGTCGTGATTAGATCCCGCGGCATCGGATTCTCCCGGGATGTTCTTATCCGGTGCGGTCGCGATGGAGCTGTCCGCACTTCACATTCATGCCATCCTTTTAAAACGAAAAAAAGCGACGTCTGGTGTATTGAGGCGTATGATGTATTAACGAATCGATGATACGTTAAATCACTCGCGATCACGGATGGTGACCGAATATTTGAGTTAGGAAATAATATTTGATCGATTAAATTTAAAATTAGTTTGAAAATTATCGTATTGTTGATTTTTAGAGACATATTGGATTACCTGTAATTTATTGAAAAAGTGAGTTCACTTATTCGGTTGAGATCAAAACTAATTTCTTCATGTGACGATTGAGAAGATTTGCAATTTACTTGTTTTTCTGTAACATGTGAATTGAGTGATTTAATACTTGACTATCTCATAATCAAATTGCAATACCTTTTATTCAGAGTAATTTGGGAGTGATTGTTGACCGCCATGTTAGTAGAGTTTTCTTCGTTACTGTAAACGTGGGGCTCATCGATCACTATAAAGTCAAAGGTTTGAACATCTTGTATATTTAGAAAGGAAAGAGGAAAACTAAGTCAAGGATGTGCTTTAAATTATTATTATTATTATATTTATGCAGAATTTTATTAAAGCTAATCCACCTCTCATTGTAATGTCAACTATACCCTAACCATATATTTAAGCTCTAAATAGAATATCCAATCTATAGTTTAACTAATCTTAGAAGTTTCGTTGCCACGACAACACGACAACCAAAATGATGCTTGTAATCATTAATAAAGTATCCCGATACAAAAAATCCTTTCCATGAAAGGTAATCATTTAATGATAATATTTTTTTGTTGTTTTGCCTCTTTTAAAAAGATATAAATCGTATGTCCCGAACGACATGCTTCTCGTGCTTCAATCTATTCCTATTTTCATAAATTAATGATTAAGAAAATCAAGAGAAGAACCGTTTAGGATAGAGGATTCACATTTATATTCAATAGCGCAATCACATGTCGTCAAATGACATGAGACACTTTCAAAATTTTAAAAAAGGAAATACAATTTAATTACATCGGCAAGATAAATTTCAGTCTCCAAGTATCACCTAGCCAATCTTGATAAAAGTGTCCTGTCGAGCTCCTTTTGACATTTTTCCGTATTTATTTATTTATTTTTGGTCAGACATTTTTCCTCCTTTTTTTCTTTTTCTGGTCCATAACATTTTTCCTTATTTCAATATGTTTGGCATGGTGGAGAAATTTGGTGGGCAGCAGACATCGAAAACGACGTCCGTGCACTGTGGGAGAGGGTGAAATCTGGGCCGTTCACGAAGAATCGCGGGGGGGGAGAGAAACGGACGGTGAGCGTAGCTAACACGTACTCGCCGCGTCTTTCGAGGTCATCATTTCTAGGGTTGGCGATTTGGCCTTCCGAGGAGATACCAAAATACTTATTTAAATTGACTCCGATCCAATAATGCGATTTAATGCGATAAATTAAATCGCATTATTAAAGCATAGGTCACTGAATCACAATGCGATAACACGTTGTCCAGACCTCGAGTGCCTTAGCGAGTCAAATTGTCCGGTGCATGAATCCTCCTCAACTGTTCTTCAAACTTGTGGAAATCCAGCTACAAATGTGGAGGGACACAGCATGCCTTGACTTTAATTCTTTAAACAATTTCCACACCCTTCTCTTTGCCAAAAAAGCCCCATTTTTTTTTAATGTTTAATGACTATTATATTCTTCGCCTTTAAGAACATGTGCTGGTGCTCACTAATATTTCCTAGGCAAATTAGCAATTTGTACTAATGTTTACTAATAATTCCAAGGTCGACGATGGCCGGCAAATGGGGCACATTACATAGAACGGCCGATGCTTATTAGAATACGTCAACAATTTCTTAGGCAAATTAGCAATCCTTTACCAAAAAAAAAAAAAAAAAGTTGACTCCAAATATGCTAACAATTCTCGATTAAAATAGATAAGAATAACTGAATTAATAAATCGTTATAAGGTTGAAGATTAAATTGATGTGATTGATAAGTTTAAAGTTGAATTAATTAATTTTATAATAGGTTTATGATATTTTTAGATATTTATTTTTTCGAATTTATCATGCCGCTCCGCTAATCGACCGTCCATGACCCTAGAAGTTTCAAGAGGGCGGCTTACCAGAATTTTCCGATTCCAACGTGCGAAAGCAAAAGAAGCTCCTCTTCGCATGATCATCGTCGCCCGAGGCGTTCGTACGTTGGGTATCTCGCTTTAGATTTGACTTATTGCACGACAAATCGCTGTCCTTTTCGAGGCTCGATCGAAAATTGGGCCGAAGCTTCTGGGCCACACCTTAGTTGTCTCTTGATTTTGGAAGGCTACACCTCCCGAACTCTGGGCCTTAACATTGTTAGGTCGAGTTCCAGGATATTTTGCAAAGAGACTATGATTTGAAAATAATTTTTTCTAAAAATATTAGTTTGTATCATTTATAGAAATGAAAGAGTGAAAAATTTTGTCATTGCCCACAAAAATATTTAGACATAAATTATTGTGGATGATGATCCGCATTTACTAATTATTTCAAATAATAATCATTCATCTTTTGTAAGATAAATACACCTTTAAACGCTTTTCCTATAAGAACCATCCAAAGTGGGCAAATTCTTGCTTAGATCGAGATCTACATGGACTGTATGGCACATAATCGAAAGAGGAAACGACCATTAAATTAAATCTTCCATTAGCAAATCACTTGAAATGAAATTGAATTTAGATTTGCATTATGCCTGATTATTTTCATCCTTATCACGAAGGTTGTGTTTGGTTATATGGATTTTTGGTCAATGTAGAATTAGATAGGATATAATACAAAATTCAGGGATTTTTTATATTTTTTATTCGTTAATTTATTTTTGGAGATTTTTATGGCTTTTGTATCTTCTCTATACATTTAATTTTTGCATCTTCGTTTTCCCCTGATTATTATTATTATTTCAAATTTGTCAAGTGTTAATCGCCATAGTCAAGATAATGTGCGCTATGTGGATCGGTTTCAACCCCATCCTGGCTGGATTGGTTTTAGGTCATCCATGAATCGACATGGGTTAATAAACAGACAAGTTTTAGTAAAATGGGTCACTTGAATGACCCATATTTCAACTCATTTGACCTTAAAAAAAAAAAAAAAAAAAAAAAAACTTATTGACCTTGTAAGACTAGAGCAGGTTTGGAGATTTAACTCAAAGGAAAATGGAAAACGGAAAAACAACAAAGCGCACAATTTCAGGTGAGATGACCTACGGCGGGAGAAACTTGAAGTTTTTCAAAAAATTGATGGGAGGATTTTTGTTTGTTTCCTTTTTAATTTCCAGTGTTGTGGGTTGATTTCCAATGGAATGGATGACATCTAACGTGGTATTATTATCTTCTTCTTTTTTTATGGTCTAAGTAAAATATGCATTGCATTAAATAATATTTCACTGGATACCTAGTAGATGCATTTTTATTCTCGCATAAAAGAGTCCAAAGAACAAGCAGGGGATAGAGTCCAAGTTTGAGCTCGTTATTAAATTTAATTGGACTATTTACCTTAGAAAATTTAAGCTGATAAGCATATAATACATACTTGTATCTAGCCGGTGATCCATATTTGCAAAGATCATTTATGCTTGGTGGGAGACTAAGGCTCTGTTTGGTTCGGCATTTAGAAGGGGCTTTTGGTCTCTAAAGGGGTTTGGGCAAAAGCGGGTAGTGTTTGGTTCGGCATTTTGGCGGCTTTTGTGGAGATGCAATTGCATCTCAAATGCTCTTCAAGGGGCTTTAGGCCAATGGACCTCAAGAGGTGCATTTCCAAGTTGCATCTTGGGAAGGGGTTACTATTCATCTTCTCCATCTCTTTCCAAGCTGCTGATTGGAGGCCGACGACCACCAGCGAAGGGATGGCGCGTGCCGGCGACTGCCGCCTGAGGGTCGCTCAACCCCGGCGATCGTTGCTGGACCTCAGGCGACGCCCGGATCGCGCTACCCAAGCGACGGCCGCCTGAGGTCGCGCGACCCGCAGCGGTCGTCGCTTGGTCACGGGGTCGCGCGACCCCGGGCGACGGTCGCCCGGTCGCGCCGCTGGGTCGCGTGACCCGGCGACCGTCGCTTGGATCGCACGACTCCGGGCGACCGTCGCCGGGATCGCGCCTGGCCATCCGGCGATCCGGCCGCCGGATCTGGCGATCCAGTGGCTGGACTTCAAAAAAAATAATAGAAATATTTTTTTATTTTTTTTTTAATTTAATAAAAATCATTTACAAATGTAAATTTTACGAAACGGTATTTTTGCCAAAGTTGTTTCTCAATGCAAATTTTACCAAACGATATTTGCATTTCGGAAAACCCCATTCACCCAAAGGTATTTGCATTTTGGCAAATGTATTCCCCAAAAAGCCGAACCAAACGGGGCCTAGGCCTGGGGCCTCATGGAGGCAATGTCATGGGGGTCGGACGGAGGCAAGACTCTGGCGGCTACGTGGAGCAGTGCAAATGATAGTAAGTGATAATTTTATTTTGTTGATTTGCCTTTTCAATTCGAATTAACCAACGTATTTATACAGAGATTAAAGTGGGTTAAATGGGCACCTATGAATTTTCGAAAGTTTAAATTAAACAAGGATGTGCTTTAAAATATGGATCGGGTCGTGTATGATCACTAAAATCGAATTGCGTAAAAACTAGATCAATTTGGGTCGGGCCATTTTCGGCCCGATCCCATTTACCCATTCAATGGGCTCACCATGGACGGTTTAGCCCAAACCGGACGCCAAACCGGTTTAGGTTGGAAGAGAAAACCGAGAGAATGCTAGAATCAGCTAGGGGCGACCTGCAGAGAAACCGGTGGACGCGCGATCGGACTAGAAGCGGAAACGACTTGAATTGACCGAAATGCCCCTCTCTCCCTGCCTCTCGCATTTGTCATCTCTCTGAAAAACCCAAGAGCTCGAGCCTCGATGCTTATCCAGAAGACTACCGTCTTCAACCTTCGTCTTCCTCCGGCGTCTCTGCAACCTCTGCAACTAACTCTTTTAACTCTTGCTCGGCCATTTCACCATCTCTCGCTCATGCCTATCGCTTCCATCTCCGCCCTCCGCCACCGCGCCGCCGCCTCCCTCCTCCACCTCCGCCACCTCCCCCTCGCCGCCGCCGCCCGGCACCGGAACCCCGGCAACGTCTCCAGGAAGCTCCAGAGCCCCGGAAAGAACCTGCTCAAGGCCAAGCAGCGCATCGTCAGGGAGTTCTCCTCCCTCGCGCCGGTCCTCTCCCCCGGCGACGAGCCCCCGCTGTCCGACTCCCAGGCGATCGGCACGGTCGCGGCGGCGCAGGCCAACTTCATGCGCGTGATAGTGCAGTCGCTGCCGCCGATCGAGGGCGCCGGGACCGGGGTGGAGCTGCTGTGCGTGGTGAAGGCGGTGCTGAAGAAGATAAAGAGGAGGGTGCTGGTGGGGGACAAGGTGCTGGTGGGGTCGATCGACTGGGTGGATCGGAGGGGCATGATCGAGAACGTGTTCCAGAGGAGGACCGAGATCCTGGACCCGCCGGTCGCGAATGTGGACCACTTGCTCGTGCTTTTCTCCATGGAGCAACCCAAGGTGGAGCCGTTTTTGCTCACTCGGTTCCTTGTGGAGGCTGAGTCTACGGGAATTCCGCTCACGCTCGCGTTGAACAAGTGCGAACTCGTCGATGAAGAGGTTGGCACTCTTTCTACGAGCTGAATTAAGGTCCAAACGAGTGATTATTAGTGGTTAAGCTTGATGCTTTTGTGATAGGAGGATTAGGGGAGCAATTTATGTTGTGTGCATGAGCTAGTAGATCACGGTAAATTTCACTTGCGCTGGTTGGTAATGTAAAGATTAGATTGCGACTGGTGTAGGCTTAGGGCTTTCGTTTTCATTACACTAGCCTGTGATTGGTGTAGATGTCTCTGAAGTGCGAGAATGTCACAGAACTTGCATTTCCTTTGTGATATTCTATTAGATGCAGATTGAGAGATAAAGAGGGAGGCCTCAAGATCTGATAAGTGGCATTTCTTTTTACGCCAGGGAAGGTCAAGTTACTAAATGATTGTTGTTTTTGTTTAGATGGAGGGAAGAGAGTGCCGTTCATCCACACAAGACTAGATTTGAAGTTCCGGTTATCCATTTCAGTTTGTGATATCAAATGAAACTGAATATTCTGGGATAGGTTTATGTCATCTTTGTTGCTTCGGTTATTAAATGACTGAAATTTTTTCTGAAGTTGTATCGAAACCACAGACAAGCAACAGGTTTCATGATGCAGTGTTACTAATTAAAATCGGAAAAACCACATTATGGTGTCATTGTTGCCTCAATCACCATCTATGAGTCTTTTCCTGGATTAGGCTTGAGTTACAATGACATGGAGTGAGGATTGTACTAGGAAAACTTCATTAGCCTAGAATACTGCCATTTCTTGAATGAGTTCTCTTTCCTCTCTTCACTGATGAATGGCTTCAATGAAGTTTGCAGAAGTTGGTTGCCTGGAAGTCTAGGTTACGCAGTTGGGGCTATAGGCCGATTTTCTGCAGTGTTGAGTCCAAAAAGGGACTTGACTCGCTCGCTTTTACCTTGAGAGACCAGACGACTGTGATTGTGGGTCCAAGTGGAGTTGGAAAGTCCAGCCTGATCAATGCTTTGCGAAGCAACAATCATCCTTCCGACGCAGCTGCTGATACCAATTGGTTTGAGCCTGTGGGTTCTCTAGTTCTTGTTGCGCTTGTGTTTATATGTAATGGGATGAAGTAAACTCAACATTTTGACTCTAGACGTTCTCCCAACAGATTCTCGGCAGTAAATGGTATGAGGATCAGCGGGTAGGGGAAGTGTCTTCGAGAAGTGGAAGAGGAAAACATACCACACGCAATGTTTCTTTACTTCCATTGTCAGGTGGAGGATATCTTGCCGATACTCCTGGGTTTAACCAGCCAAGTCTACTAAAAGTCACCAAGCAATCTCTTGCAGAAGCTTTTCCAGAGGTGATGTCATCACTTCCTCACATATCTTCTGTTGTTCTCTCTGTCTTCATGTTCATTTTGCTGAAACAGTGGTCTTGTAACTATCTTCAGATCAGGAAGAAACTCAAAGCAAGTGAACCAGCTAAGTGCTCATTCAGTAATTGTTTACATCTTGGCGAGCCTGGGTGCATACTGGAAGGAGAACCTTGGGAGAGATATCCTTATTACTTCCAACTCCTTGACGAGATAAAAGTCAGAGAAGAGTTTCAACTAAGGACATTTGGGACCAAAAAAGAGAGTGATGTTAGGTATTTCCTGTGTGCTTTATGTATGCTTGGGGTGTTTGTATTGATGACAAGTAGTTAATGGCATGCATGTGAGATTTCGTGTGGTATTGAGACTGTCCTGCATTCAATGTGTTGATGTCCTGATTTTGTCAACTATGCCATGGTACTGATTTCTAGCGATGTGGCGAAAATGATCGGCATATGATATTAAAATGCAAGTGGGGCTGTTGAATATCAATCTTTCCTGCAGAACAAACTTAGACTTTCTGTAACATTCATCTATCATGATGCGGCTAGCTCTGTAATACATGTTATATCAGCTGCCTGTGAAGCTCATTTAATTATTATTATTTTTTGGCTATCATTAGCTAGTGAACGCACGTGTGGATCCTAATCTTTTCTTTTTTATCTGAACCAATGATCTTCTCGTTTTGCAGATACAAGATGGGAGATATGGGGGTCCAACAAGCAGAACCTCGATTAGAGCCCAAGAAGCAC
The DNA here is from genome assembly GCA_014182555.1 of Eucalyptus erythrocorys. NCBI lineage: Eukaryota > Viridiplantae > Streptophyta > Magnoliopsida > Myrtales > Myrtaceae > Eucalyptus > Eucalyptus erythrocorys. The sequence continues at coordinate 58,713,374 of CM024604.1, read as the reverse complement.
AGAAGACCATCACGAAAGACGATCAACCAATCTATACTGGATGAGTTAGATGAGCTGGATGACGACGACAGCCTATTAGATGATGAAAATGATCCCATCTTGAGAGCATTAAGAAATGAAAACAGCCAGTGAGTTGATGCGGGTTTATGGAACTGTAGATATTAATCTTCTGTTTCGGCTTTAACCAAGTTGTTCTTAGCTTTACCTTTCTGCTGTGAAAATGAATGTCAAGAAGACTCAAATTTAGGGCCTAGACGAGTATGAAGCGTAGTCGATGCATCTCAATTCGATTATCATATCAAGTCTCTGGATATGTAAAAGTGTCACCAGATCGAGAGAGATGCATGTACAGGACAACATGATTTTGTAGCTGCAAGCTTTTAGAGTTGTAATTCCATCGTGTACTCCCCAAACCTTTGAGACCTTTGACAGTCTGAAAGATCTTACTTTGGTCGAAGAGACCAGTCCCCTTATTCCTACTCTCTGAAGTGATTCAATTCGTATCCTTTCATTCTCTAATGAGAATTTGCGAGGTTAAAACTGAGAAACAAATCTTTTACCAATCACTCTCCCGTTCGATTATCCACTTGTCAAGGCCGTAGAGTTGTTCAACCTCCTCAACCTCAACAAGCGAAATAAGATTTAGACTAGGTATTGTAGGGCTTTACCCAATAAAGGGAGCCCTTCCAGAAATTCTCAATGGCCTGAGGCTAGCCCAGGCCAAAGAGGGGGTTTGGAAATAGTTTTCAACCAGCAATAGACGCGCCTCGGTTAGTACCTCACTAGCTGCGTCATTGCCCCAAGCGCAAAGATGAGTATTGATGAAATCTCGAGTGCCATTTTGTAGCAAGTCATTCTCTCTCATGGGGTCTGCTGGTCGATGTGGGACTATGAGTGTATATATTCACTTGGCCCCCTGACCCAATTGGGCCTGCCTGGGCTTTGTATAACTGTGATGTCTTTTTGAGTTCTTTTACTTCAAACAACTGGGGGTGACAAGCTGAGCTCCTTGTAATCCTCTTTACATCCATCCACCAAGACAGATTTAAGGAAATTTTAATTTATTTATGGGGAAATGTCACAAGTGCAAGCAATTCAAAACTAGTTTGGCTACCACTCGAAAAACTCGTAACTAGATAGACCTCTTGCCTTTTGAAGTACTTGAACTACTATTATCGCCCCTCATCAATAATGCCGCCTCATATGAAGAATGCTCGGAAATGCACTGGGATATTGCCAGGATTTGATTTTAGAAACATGACAAATCATATTGTGCACAGTGCAAATTAACAGATGGACTCCCATCAAAGTGGATTAATGTGCTGGCGCATATGTTTCTGTTTTCGTAACTACTGTCTTGGACCAGCAGAATACAGCATAAAAACTCATAATGTTATCAGGGCGATATTAAGGACATTCCGTGCATTGATGATTAGTGAAGAAAACTGCAATGACGATTTTTATTGAGGGAATAATTTAGTTTGGAGGACCCTGAACACGTAGGGAGCTCGCTTGACTGTCCTAACCAAGAACCCTGAAAAAATTCAACTGAGCAAAAGCCCTAAGGACTAGAACATCCTACGTATGGGGAAGAAGTGTGACAGACCTCCTGAATACTACCGCGGCAAAGAGTTAAAAAGAGGCAAAAACGAGGGCGATCTCTCGAAAGAGCCTCAAGCTTGCGACTTCTCAGATTTGCCGGTTGCCAACACAGTCTGCAGCTGCAAGACCAACATTGCACGTAAGAAAACGGCTTGACAAGGCAGCTTATGCCATTAACGTGGTAAAAGACGGAACAACAGGCTACCTCTTTCCTCACGGGTTCATTAGTTTATGACAAAATCAGCTTGATGTGATGAGGAGACAGACACATGCGCCGTAAAAAATTAAACAAGACAACATTAGCAATCGTATGAATGAAGACTGATAACATATGGTCCATTCTTCCGTGAGCATGTAGGTGCGGCACCTCTGCTTCTGAGCCTGGTTCTCCTGGATGTGAGATATATAGAGTGCATCAACGTCCGATCTGTCGCCTGATGCAAAATTAGACGGGTTCTATTAGTCTCGCAGAACAAAACGGAACCCCACTTATGAGGACGAAGTTTTGTGACATGAGGACGAAGTTTTGTGACAACATACTCCAGCTTAGAGTGTCTGTTTTTTGCCTGAGCAGTCCTTCTAACGCCACCGCAAAATCATCAGAACGGCCTTCAGGTACCTCTTTGCTGTGGCCAAAGGCAGCTTTCTTATTACAAAGGCCATCTCTCGTGTTCTGAAAGTTAAAAAAATTACAGAACTTTATTCCATACCAGTGCAGCACTAAGGCATAACTTGCGCGAGCACAAACTACCAAAATATGATTCTATAAGGTTAACTCAACTCAAGAACGTAGAAGGTTTTCAGTGGTGGCCAACCTTCGTTCGATCACTGGATGCTAAATTAGAAAATCCTCAAATGAGACTCGACAGACACCTCATTTCCTATCGAGGCAAAAGGAAAGTGCTCTTTGCACAAGTCTTGCACTCTCACGTGTGAACGAAAAGTTACAATGCGCGATTACATGACTAATTAGATTGATGCGTCTACGCAGCAAAGTTAAATTCATTTAGCTACCAAAACAGGGATTTTGTAGGTGTTAACAGCAAATAGGCATTCAAATTCATCGAGCAACTCGACTAAACTCAACTCAACTCGAGAATGCTGCAAAATTATCCTAACGGCAGATAGAAATATGTTAAAATTTTAGTTTCTCGTACTAGACTCAAGAGACGCTTTGTTGCCTATGGGGGAAAATACAATATCTATTTACATTGTGGCTCTTGTCAGGCTTTTGGGTTATGAAGCCTGAAATGGCGTGGCCCGACCTAAAATTCCTAATTTTCATACTTTTTCATCCTACATGAAAATTCGACCAAAAAAGAAAAAATGCTACATGAAAAGAAAAAAGAAAAAGAAAAGAACTATCACAAGTGAAAAAGATACTTCGTTATATTAAAAAATTGAAGAGTAATTTTCGGGGTCTAGCCAGTCTTGAATCGGGCAAGCCCGAAATTTTGGAATTGGGCCTAAATTGGGGCCGGGAAGCAGTAGTAGTCTGGCCTGCCCGAACCATTTAGACCCATGATCGAATCTCATTGTCAAGCGAGGGAGAAGAGGCCAAATGAAGAGGCAAACTCGCTTGTAGGCTTCTTTTTATATTTTGAATTATATTACATATTTTGATTAAAAAATTTAAAAATATTGCTTAAAAAAGTGTAAACAAACACGTAGACACAATTTATAACCAAACACTTTGTCCGTAATGATTGCGTTAAGGGATCAGATCTGCGATGGTTACATTAATTGTTGCAACCAATTTTTAGGTAAACCACCTAGGGTTTGGCTAATGGATTGTTAAGCCTAGACTTAACTCGGGCTCTCCCAAGCCCATACTAATTCGCGACTTAGGGTCCGTTCGTTTAACGGAAAATAACTTCCGGGAAAATGTTTTCCGGTGTTCGTTTCACGGAAAATGAACTAATCAAGGAAAATGTTTTCCATCATTGGAAAAAACAACCTTAAAGTGTGGAAAACGTTTTCCACTTTTGAAAAGTGGAAAACGTTTTCCATGGCTTCTTCCCTCTTAGTTTTTTTTATCAATACATTTTCATTTTATTTTCTTGCTTTCTTTTTCTCTTTTTTAAATTGAGTTTTTAATTTCTTTTTTTTTTTTTTTTCTTTTCTTTCTTTCCTTTTCATCTTATTCTTTGGCGGGGCCAAGAACCGGCCCTAACGGCGTCCGGCGACCGGCCGCAAGTCGGCGGTCGGCGAGGTGAAGCTCTCGCCGGCCTAGGCGGAGCTCGCGGCTCACCGATTCGGCGAGCCGGGCGGGGCTTGGGCCTCGCTCGAGCTCGCCGCGAGCTTTGCCGGCTCGGCGAGTTGCGAGCTCGCCGGATCCGGGCGGTGGAGCTCGCGGCTCGCCGATCCGGCAAGCCGGGCGGGGCTCGGGCCTCGCCCGAGCTCGCCGCGAGTTTCGCCGGACTCGGCAAGTCGCGAGCTCGCCGGGATATGGCGGCGGAGCTTGCGGCTCGCCGATCCGGCGAGCCGGGCGGGGCTTGGGCCTCGCCCCGAGCGCCGTGAGCTTCGCCGAGCTCCGCCGTGAGCCTCGAGCTCGGCCGATCTAGCCATGGGGTCTTGGTTGGTCGCCGGGCGGCCGCCATCGTTAGGCGGGGAAGGAGGCGGCGGCGGCGGAAGGAAGAGGAAGAAGGAGGAGGAAGGAGATGGCGGCGGAGGAAGGCGGAGGAGGAAGGAGGAGGGAGGAAGGAAGAGGAAAAGAAAAATAAAGAAAACATAACAAAAATTTCGATTTTTTAAAAATATAAATAATTAAAAATTCATTTTTTAAAAAATATAAAAAATAAAATTAATTTTTTGGTCAATTAAAAATATTAAAATTCAACTTTTGATAATTTTTCCCAAACAATTAAATGAGCTAACGAACGGTGGAAAATATTTTCCACTCAAATTTTAGGTTTTGGCCGAACACCGGAAAATAGAGTCATTTTCCCGAAAATGACTTCCTTAGGAAAAATGTTTTCCAAAAACATGATATTTTCCGTGAAACAAACGGGACCCTTAAGGTTCAAGTTTTTTAACATGCAAATGATTTTATCTAGGAGTCGCCACTAATCGGTTTTTTTTTTTTTTGGTGGGTCGATTAGAAACCCAAGTAAAGTAATGGGAGATTTACTTTTTACTCCCGCGAACAGAGATTCTAGATACGGGGACTTGGTTATGCTAGATTTATCTAACGCCCTTTCGGTACCTTTTCTTTTTATTTTTGAAAAATGTTTGGCAAACAGCTTGAATTGATTTTAATTTATCTCCCTAACATGTGAGGTGATCATGCGGGTGCGTAATCCACCAATTTAGCACTCAAGAAAGCAAATAAGAAAAATGCCGGACTTACCTCATAAAGAACGAAAAGCATCTGCGTTGTTAGATCAGAATTCACATCATCAACCTTAGATATGATTTCTAATTAATACGCAATTTCTTTTTTGTTTTCACTTTTTTTTTAATGAAAATCATGTGATGCATGCGGCATGACAACATGACCTAACTATATGACATGACTAAAGTAATTCATAAAGAAATGCGATGATTAAATGCAATCTAAATGATCTAATTCTAATGTCATGCAATTTCTAATTAAATGGGCCTAAAAACTAAATGATGTGCATTTCCGAATAATCCAATCCTAAATGACATGTTCATGACACTTTTTATTTTTTATTTTTTCCTTGAAATTGCAATTTATCCTAAAAAATGGAAGTAACTTATCCTAAGACTTTTTGGATTTTTTTATGAAATTTGCAATTAGGTCAATGTGAAAATTACCTAACCGGGTTAAGATCCCATTTAATTTATATTAGGAGCTAGGTTGAGCCAAAATCCTAATTTAAACTAAAATATTATCTTAACCTAAATGATCCTAAAATGCCATCTATCTAATATTATCTAAACTTATAATGAATTAAAAAGAACTAAGATCTAGAGTTAAGCTACATGCAACTTTACCCTAAAATGCAATGACGTGCAAAATATGGCCTAATCCTAAAATGCAATGACGTGCAAAATATGCCCTAATCTTATATGCATGATGATTTTTTTTTACTAATTTCGAAGTTAAAATTTAACATGCAAATCAAATAAAATTAACATTCTATATGCTTTCTTTTGTTTTCTTTTTCATGATTCAAAAATAAAATTCCTATTCTAAATACGCATGACAAATCTAATCCTAATTCAACAATTTTTGTTTTTTTATTTCGAAATTAACAATTCCTAATAATTAAACATGCAACCTAAATTAATTGATTTTTTTTTGTTTTTATTGAAAATTCACGATAATTAGAATGCTTAGCCTAAACATGCAAATAACCCTAAACATGTAATATTCTAACTCAGACATATTTCAATATAAATAAAGCAATCAAGACCATCCAAAATCATCCAGAAACATCACACATCGTTCAAATCAGGGGACAATATTTCACTAGTAAAATCGATAAATTGATCTTAAGCCTTAAAGATCAAAATATCAATTTTATTTCCGTATGATTAATTACTTCGTCTAAAGTCTTATAGACGAAATAAAAAATCAGCGCGGTTGTGAATTAGGGATAAATTGGAATTTCCAATCACATATCAAGGCCTAATGTTGTTAACAAAAATAAAATAACAATAAAACAATAAAAATAAGATAAAGTAAATAAATAAAAGGAAAGCTACCTAAATTCAATTTTTTTCTTTTTGCTTTTCTTCTTTTTTTTTTTTTTTTAGGACAAAGTGGAGGAGCAGTGGCCGGTCCGATGAAGGGAAAGATCGCCGGCGAGGGTTCCGGCGAGGCGGTCGTGCACGCGGATTGGAAGGCCGACGGCGGAGGCGGCGTCGGGGCTCTCGGGGTGCGGCGGATCGGAGCGGCGTCGCAGGGAGAGGGACTCTGACGAGATCAGAGGGAGCTACGGGAGGAGCAGGGGCGTCTCGGGCACCGGGGGCGTTGAACCGGGGGTGCAGCGGCGCGGTAGCGGCAGCGTCGGGGGTGCTGGTGGCTCGCCAAGGCGTCGGGGCTTCGCGTCGCGGCTCAGCGGGAGGCGTCACGGGCACCGAGGGGCTCGAGGCACGTCGGATCGGGGTTGGCGCTGGGTCACGGCTTCGGGGCGAAGCTTCTGCGTTCGGCTTGAGATCTGGGCACGGGGGGCGTCGGGTCGGTGGCGCGGTAGGGCACAAACGCAGGGGCTTGCTCGAGGCGAGGCAATCAGGCGGCGAGGGTCAGGCTCCAGTGCTGGGCCGTGACGGAGGGGACGCGGGAGGCGGCGCGGCGACCGATTTGAGCCACTGGCGTAGTGGGCCGCTCGCGATTGTTGAGGAGGAAAGCACGACGACCAATTGGGAGCGCCTGCTTTTGGATCTGAAGGAGGAGGGGCCTCGGCTTTGGATTGCGGGGGCACAGAGGGCGAGCGAGGCTGGCGACGTCGGGAGCTCGAGGCGGTGGTGATGCGGCAACTGCGGTGGCATTGGCTCGGCGGCGTGGAGGCGTGACGGCGTCGGGGCTCGAGGAGCCGACGCGGGCGGGCACCCCTCTCGGGGAAGATGAACAGTGCCGAGGGGGGGTTTTTTTCACCTTTTTCTTTTTTACTTTCTACTTCTCTCCCCTCACTTTTCACCTTTCTTTTTGCTTTTGCTTTTCTTTTGTGGCCTTTTTTTGACGGAAAAGAACCCCCCAGAAACACTATTTCATGACCCCTTTTATAGGGTGAAAAATTGAATCTTTATCGCATATTTCGTTTCCAATTTTGTTCGTGCAATATTTCCTTTTGCATTTCCCGCATATCTCATCCAAAAAATTCTCTTTTCTGCTCAAAATATGTCATGCAGTGTATATTACCTAAATCTATAAAAATCTTAATAAAATAAAACAAAATCAAACAAAATCGAAAAAAAATCAAATCTACTTAAACCATATGCCATGCATCTTATTATTTTTATTTTTATTTTTTAGCAAAAATGAGCCCCAAAATTAGGTGTCAACATTAATGTATAAAATCTTTTGCTCAATATGATTGATCACGTATTAATTATTCTTTATGCTCTCTTTCCTTCCATATATATTTTATTTTTTTTCATTTGTTATGAAACAGGACTTCTATAAAACGACACATGCTTTCCTTGCGAGATTTGTTATTGTCCCCCTTGAGACATTGAAATGTTGACTCCTGGATCCATAGTTCAAATGCCGCATCCGTCGTTCAAATGGACCCTAGAGACAATAGACATAACGTTCCATTGCATCCATTCCCTCATCTGAAAGGACCCAATTGCACCTACTGTAGAGATGATCGCTCCAAAATATATTCTGCAGTTCATGTAAGCTAACTAGCCAAGTCCCTGGTCAACGGTTGAAACGGGTTTGATCTATGTTGTCCATTGACCGTGTAATAACTCATCTAATAATTTGGATGGATCTAAAATGACGAACTCTCTAAATGAGTTTAGCTCTACATTCCAGACTTTGATTAATCATTCAAGTGAAAGCCCAAGAAAGTTTTGGTCTATCCACGACACAGGTATGGATGTGCCATAGCCTAAGATAACTTTGCCTCCACTTTCATTAGCACCGTAGTGTGAGTAGCAATGATGGGCTTATTCAAATGGATAGTAGTTTTAACTCAAATAAAAAATTCGATTACGGGTGTGAAATTCCTACGATATCACTGGGGAGTCACGGACACTGATTGTCTTTCCTACCCTTTTCCTAATCAAAATGAAACATGGAGTTTTGAGGTTTTTTTTTTTGGTCAGTCCTACTCTATACCTATTCTACACTCACTCTCAGACTTTTGCCCTGACTCTTGCAGGGCGTGGGAGTCGAAACCCACTCCTGAAACTTGCGCGTCCCCACCTCATCCCTCCCTGAGAAGGCGGGGGTTTGAACCCCTCACCTCCCCCTTCCATGTTGGAAAGGTGGCCATTGGGGCGAATCCCAGTGGTTGAGTTTTGAGGTTGACTGATGCATAAATGCACCAATGAGCGACGAGTAATTATGGAAGCAGCGATGAGCAATGATAGAATCTCCATAGATGTGTGGCCGAAATTACAATCCATCTAACGTGGCCCCAGTTTATTACACTTTTCCCCATTAACGATCAAAGGACAAAAATTGAGGGAAAATTATTAAAAGAGTTATAAAAATATTACATTTGTGCCTATTCAGTCTTAAACTTTTCAATGGTATCAATTGAATAAATATTTTCACATTTTATCAATTGAGCCCATTTAGTCAATTTTAGTTGGAAATCGTTGACATGAATGTTAGTCATCCTATATGCTATGACCAAATTATCAACACTAACGTCGATAATTTTTATAATTTTTTTAAAAAATGAACTTTTTATCATTTTTTCATGGGCGTCCTTGGAGGTTTATGGTTGAAGCTGGTGGATGGGTAGTTCTTCGTGTCTTGCCTTGCGTTTTCCCCCTCGACTTCCCTGGCGTCCTTGGAGGTTACGTGGCCAAAGTTGTTGGCTGGGCAGTGTTTGTTGTAGTTTGTGCTTTCGCCTTTTATGGCTTTTACGCGGCTCCCTTCCACTCTTGTGCTCTTGCATCTAGAGTGTAAGCTTTTGGTGCCGTTTTTTTGTACATTTGTTTAAAGCTTTCAATATATTCTTACCTTTTACCAAAAAAAAAACTTTTTATCATTTTTTTCTTTTCTTTTTTTTCTTCCGCACGGCCCTTGTAGGACTTGGTATGTTGGAAGGAGAATTTGTTTTTATCCATTGGGATTACAATTTGATATAGCAAATGAAAGACATAGAATATTTTAGGAAAAACAATATTGTGCATATATTCCTTTTGATTCTTTATTTTCTTCTCTCTTGTATTACAAATACCGACACTCCTTGTACATTTTGTAATACAGAAAATACACAATAGTAATTTTCCCATTGTTTTGCATTTCCTTTCATGGTAAAAAAATGAAAAGAAAAAATATATAAAAATTCAGTTTTTTAAAAAATTATCTACATCTCGTACTCGGCTATTTAATATAGCATTGTTAGCGAGTTCCGATTAAAAGTCATTGAATTGACTCAATTGGTAAAATATGAAAAATACTTGAGACTCAATTGACACAATTGAAAAGTATAGGTCTGGATTAACATACTTATAAATTTAGATTTCTTTTTGATAACTTTCCTTGTAAGTAGTTAGAGACATAGCCTTTCTTCTTTTTTCTCCTATGAAACAATAATGTCTCCACTCATCTTGACTCGTCTCCAGTTTGTACAGATTTTAAGGCTGAACGACTATTCGTAAAAGTAGTAAATTTGATTCATAAAAAACCATACTTTTTCCATCGGGAGTCCTCAAAATGATAAGGACAGCTTCATCGAGAGTACTAAAATTGGTCGGAATAATTTTCTCGGCTCCTAAAACTTTAAATCTATCCAATTAAGTCCTAGAAGTTGTGCCTGAAAGAGATTCCATTAGCTCCGTGGGAAAATCCTCCCGGCCATTGCTTTTCTGGAAGTAATAAATTCATAGAGAGAGATTGCAGGAGGTGGCTGTGGCATTTGTTAGCTGAGGCCATCAAGCCTTGGGCAACTACACCACCATTGTTGTCGCCACTATCATGAGATGGCCGTCGACGAGGGCAAGCTTGTCTTGGCCGGCTCGCAGAGAGGACCACAGCCCTTGCCAATGCTCGAGCAAGGCCGTCACCTTTCCCTTGCAGACTAGAGGGGGCTATTGCATCACTAGCGGTCCTCTCTCCATGAGATCTCTCTACACACTTTTATGTATATATATATAAATAAAATTAGGCTTTTTTTTTATTAATTTTCACTTTTCAGGTTTCTCCTTTCAATCTTTTAATGGTATAGAGTGAACTTGGCATCACATAAGATGGGAAAAAAATTAATTAAAGAGTTCCATGATGACTTTCCACTTCCAAAAAAGGGATGAACTTAATAAAGTCCCTCACTTGCATTTTTTGTGCAAGTTTTAGGACCTAAATCAGTAAATTGAACGTTTTAAGACTCAAAGTTTGAAATGGCGAACACAATAATGAAGAAGGAAATAAATTGGTTGCTTTTAGAAAATTATTATTTATTTTTTTGAAAGACGTTGGAAAATGATTTTATAAAAGGAACAACATTATGCAAATGTAGTAGCTTTTAGGGGTGATCAGGTCCAGAGTGGGTAGGGTCTAGACCCGGATCCTGTACCCGACCTTATTATCACTGATTCTCCTTTTTTGGACCCTGTATCTAACCCTGTTTGTATTAGACCATGTACCCAACTTACCTTGTTTTTCCAATCCGGTTCTAAGGTTAACCATGTTTCCATTAGAACTTGTTTTGCAATCTCCCGATATCTTATACAACTTCAAATTTTATATTAATACGCGAGAAAATAACGTAATCCTCTTAATTTGTATCGAAACATTAAGTATCTGTAATAAATAAATACATGAACTTTTTGACTAAACGAAAAATTAAGGATCCACAGGGTTAATTATAATAAATAAAATCATAAGGCAAAAAATTAGCAACAAATATTGATATAATATTAGTCTTATTCCCACAACTACTACATGAAGCTACTTATTTATGTAAGCATCAATCCTCCTATAAAAGAGAAATTAGGCGAGTCAATCCGTGTGATACACAAGAATTTGGTGGTGACGAACACCATCTGTCTGTTGGACAGTGCAATAGGGAGCCAATGAGGGAGGGAAGCAAGTGAGGAAGAGAAACGATGAAGGAGGAGTGCTGTGCGTGTTGGAGAGAGCTAAAAGGAAAAACGTCGTGTGATTGCGAGAGTAAGAATGTAAATAAATGGAAAAAAATAGGGTTTTGGACCTATACTTACAAAACCGGTTCCCAAACCGGTTCCAAAAATGGTCTGGGAACCGATTCCTGGGTGGGTAATCAATCAGACTTGATTCCCGGACCGGTTTAAACTGGTTTTGAATTTTGGGGAACCGATTCCGGGACCGGTTTCAATGGGAACTAGTTCCCAACCCTATTTTCCGGGTGGGTCGGCCCGGTTCTCGGGTATACCCAGTCGGATTGCACACCCCTAGTAGCTTTTATTAAGTAGATAATAAAAGAGTTAAGCAAACAAAAGATATTGCAAGACATATATTTAGTGGTTCAGCCTTATACTTTGCCTCTTACCCTCGTCCAAACTAGCACTCACCAATAAGGCTGGAATGTACTAACAATTTTAGAGAATTTATTGTATGTAGATAGTGCTTTTTTTACATGAAGCCCGGTAGATAACTCTACATATATAATCACCTCTCCCTAAAGTTTGAAAGTAGCTATCAAACTTCAAATCAAAATTAAAAAAAAGGTGCTGGTCTTCTTTATCTAGGATTGGAGAAGCACAAATCATGTGCTTTACTAGTCTAAAGCAAAAGTTGCTTTTGTGTGAATTGACTGTTCACGGGTCCTTCCAAGCATATGGGCGACGTCTTCTGGTTCTACAAAGATGTTCCCCTTTCGGGGTGCATTCAAGCCTTAACTAGTCCTTCTTCTACCACTCGTTGACCTTCTACACAAGTCCATCCAGCTTTAGAGATCCTTCACATCCAAATTGTAAACCTTCCGTAAATGTAGAGCACTAACATAGCCTTTAGACGATCCCATTCTAGGCTCCATCTGGTATCTGCATTTGCCCTGTTTATACAACCCATGCATAATTAGGAGCCTTTGATCATTAAACGTCATAAGGGATTTTCTCTGATTAAATTTACTATCATGCGATTTTTTGTGACAACTTTTAGGATTTTTAATGAAAGTGTCTTAAGACACGTGCACAAAGTTTTAAAATTTATCATGAAAATATAATTGAGTTCTGAAACTTATTACAAAAATGCAATATAAGTCATAAAACTTTTTAAAAAGTGGAATTTGACAAATTTTGGAACCTAGTTGCACTTTCTGAAAGTTTTAGTACTTTATTGCAATTTTGTGGCAAATTTTAGAACTTGCAATACACTTATTACACATTATCTCTATCAGTTTTTCGTTTTTTTTTTTTTTTAGTGATGACTTTAATATCACGTTCCAATAATGGCACGAGAGAAAAAAGATGTGGTATTACATTTGAACGACAATCATAAACAAAATTGCACGCACAATTTCCTTTTCACGAACTTCCTCCATTAACAGTGGTTTGGCCCTAATTTCTTTTTTTTCCTTTTATGTGCAATTGAATTTAGCCTCGTAACGTGTTAAGGGCAGAAGTGTCATTGGACAGGAGCCTCGACCGCGATCGCTCGGACGCGAGCGTCCAGTGATTCCTATTTTTGGAGCTTTGCGCCCGCCCTTCGGAGATTCCAACATTGCTGCGTAATCACGCCAGCTTTGGCGGGCTGATGCCCGGGAGAACGATCTAATCGCGAGGCTTTGACCGGTAGGTGGCGAGCGTCTAATGGTTCCTATTTAGAAGTTCAGAAAGTCTCTGCCGCTCCGGCCTTGCGAGGTAGAGTCTCTTCGAACGTACTCAGACATGGAGCGAGGCCGGGACAAGGGCGAGATCCTGGCAAGCAAAGCTCTCTCGAAGGTTTGGGTTGCTGTCTCTGCATCGCGCGTCTTCTTGTTGTTCGATTCTTTTAGGATGTCTCGCATGCGCATCTGGAGCTGTGTGTGTGTGTATTACGCTCTGTTGGGTAAAGTGGGTCATCGCTGGACAGTTTATAGTTGTTGCAGAACGCCTCCTCAAGATTGCCATCGAAGGTTCTTCCTTCCTGGTGCACAAGGTTCTTTCTTCCTGGTGCACATTCTGAAGATATAAACCTCATTTCCGTGTCATTTTTTCTCGATATTTCAAGCTTTTGGAGTAGACAGATAGACACCCAGTTTTAAGTTGGTATAAGATTGAGTGCTGAATAAGAGAGGGTATTCTGTGATGAGAAGGTGAGGTGCAACTCAACTAACTCGAAGTTACATTATTATTTGAAATTGTGAGGACAATAAGAAAGGTATATTGGGGCTAAAATTCGCAACATCGATTTTCTTTTCCTCGTGCCGTTTCGTGTCATGTCCCTTATTATAAAAAAAAAGAAAAAAAGAAGCCAGGGCAAAGGAAAGAGCTCTCTATGAGTGAGAGTATTTATGTGAATTTTTGTGTGGTGTGTTGTTGATGTTGCAGTACATATTGGAAACGAATGCATATCCGAGAGAGCACGAGCAGCTGAAAGAACTCAGGGAGGCCACAGTCCAGAAGTACCAAACCCGGTAATTACTAGGATTTCTTTAATGGGAAATGAGAGCAAGATGGTACTGTTAATCGTATGAAAGTAACCGTCTTTTGTACACGGCATATTTTCTCAAGAAAACATTATGACTTTTTTACTCGGTTCCTTGGAAAAATCATTAATCCCACTTGGTGGTTTTGCTAGCCACCGAGTGGGACTTCTCCTATCACAAAAGAAATTCATTAATATTAGGATTAATATTCTGAAAAATCCCAAATTGACTTATGACAAATTTACCCCAAACTATCTTTTTGACCACCAAAAGCCCCAAACTGGTATATCTTTGACAAATTTATCCCAAACTGATACACTTGTGACAAATTTATCCTCTGTCAGTTTTTGTTAAATTTTACAGTGAAATTATTAAGTTAAATGACACGTGACAATATTAATTTGTAATTTTATACTCCATTTGTCATAATTTACAATTTTTATGATTTTTTTGTGGTATTAATCCAACTTATCAAAGAGTATATTTGTCACAAATTTACCAGTTTGGGATTTTTTTTGGTTGAATAAATTAGTTTGGGATAAATTTATCATAAATGTACCAATTTATGGTTTTTTATGATCAGTCGAGATAAATTTATCATGGATATACCAGTTTGGGATTTTTCATGGTCAAAAAAATAGTTTTGGGTAAATTTGTCACAGGTGTACCGCTTTGGAGTTTTTCGGGGTATTAACCCATATTATTTGCTTGGTTTCTTGAAAAATTCGTGAATGTCACTTTGTGAAGATTTTTAAAATCAGAAAAAAAAATAATAAACTAAAAAAATCCGGTAGCTTCTAATTGAAATTATAGCATTAGGCTTCTACTCTACCCGAGTGTTTTACCTTACGCCAAAATCAGTTATTTTATTTATCTTTTTTATCTTCGTTATCGAATTGGAGATTTGCAATTTTTGATAAGGAATTTAGTCATTGTCAAAGTGGTTGGCTAATGTGATATATATACCCACGGTTCACGACTACTATGGAATTCATGTTAGAATCACAAATCTGAAATGGTGAACTTAAAGCGAGCTGTGATTGGGTGCAATTATTAAAATATTAATCGAATTGATTTGCTAATGTTTGCCGCAGGAGTATAATGAACGTGCCGGCTGACGAGGGGCAGCTAATCTCCATGATGTTGAAGCTCATGAATGCGAAGAAGACGATTGAGATCGGAGTCTTCACCGGTTGTTCTCTTCTCACCACCGCACTTGCACTTCCAGCCGATGGCAAAGTAATAATCAATAATTTCAATTGAGTTAGATTCTTATTAGTATTTTAATTTTGTTTATAATTGCGATCAATTTCTTTTGTAATGAAACGAGTTAATCTCTCCTTGATGCAGATAATAGCGATAGACCAGGATAAGGAGGCCTATGAAATTGGCCTGCCATATATCCGAAAAGCCGGAGTTGATCATAAGATCAACTTCATCCAGTTGGATGCTTTATCGGTTCTAAACGACCTTGTCGCGGATGTAAGTATATGCGTGTCAAAGATCATTTCGATTCTATAATTTCTTAGAAAATTTGAAATTATGTGGTCTTAAATTATTATTGGAAATCTTGCCCATGTAACAATAATTGATTGATGTAGAGCCAAGAAAAGGGGACCTTTGATTTTGCTTTTGTGGATGCCAAGAAGGACGACTACATGAAATACCACGAGCTGGTGCTCAAGTTGGTGAAGGTCGGAGGATTGATCGGGTACGACGACACACTGTGGTTCGGTGCGGTCGCGCTCTCCGAAGACGACGAGATGAACGACCACCTGAGGCTCCGGAGAGGCCAACTCATGGAGTTCAATAGCTTCTTGGCGAAGGATCCGCGCATTGAGTGCTGTCTTCTTTCCGTCGGAGGTGGCCTCACGCTTTGCAGGCGCCTCGTTTAGAAGCCTTCTTTGTATAGTGCTGGTCCAGTCCGGTCCCTGTGGGAAACGGCCTACGAGGAAGAGACTACAAGGATCTTAGAGAGTAATTGGACTCCTGGTTTGTCGAATTTCATACCCGATTTGCACCCGAGAGTTACTCGGGATGTAGCAGAAGCTCGACCGTACTTGTAATCGACAGACTTACGGACTTCCAATTGTATCATCCACGCTGCAAATTAACGGACAGGTTCCCCATCAAAGAGGGATCAATTGGGGAGCACATGTTTCGATTTTCACAACATGTTTCGATTTTCACAAGTGCTGTCACCGACCATCAAAGGGGATCAATGTCTGAGCATACAAGAGCTCATAATGTCATTAGGACGATAGTAAGTAAATTCCATGTGTCGATGATTAGTGAAGAAAACGGTGATGCTAAGTTTGATTTGAGGAAATAATTTAGTTTGGGGGACCCTGAATGCGTAATAGCTCGCTTGACTGCCCTAACCAAGAACCCATAAAAGATTCAATTGAGCAAGCCCTGAGGACTAGATAGAACATGCTACATGTGGGGAAAATGTTCCTCTCGTACCAAAGGGTGATGACAAATGTCCTGAATACTACCATGGCAACTAATTGAAAAGAAAACACGAGGACCGTCTTTCGAAAGAGTCTCCTGAGAGGAAGACTCGCCACCTCAAGCTTGCGACTTCTTAGATTTGCTGGTTGGCAATGAGAAGAATCGTGAATGGACAGCATGCAATACAAAGATGAAACTCACTCATGCGGAATCAAATAAGGTAATCAACATCATCCTCCTTTGTTATTGAGAAACTGAATCAACTTTTGTACATAGAGGAAACCCTATCGAGTAGATACAGTAACGACGACAAGGTGTTTGTGAAAATACTTCAGAGAGAATCATAGAGAGAGAGTCTCTCCATTGAGCAATCTCTCGACCTTAACCCTTTCCTAGCTTCCTCAATTCTCTTATATACTCTAATCAGTTACTGCTCAGGTTTTTTCTTTTAACAGACTTCTCAACTAAACAGAAACAACACTAACTACTCTCAAGTACAAGTACACACACACACACATGTTAGTTCCGAGCTTCTTCCTTCCTTCAATAGGATAAATGGAAATTCCCAATTTGGTTCTTAGTTGAGAATGTAGGAGGCGCGGCAGTGGTTTTGTGAAAATATCAGCAACCTGAGAGTGACTAGGGACATAATGAACCTGTAATGAACCAGAAGCCACCTTTTCTCTGACAAAATGGAAGTCAATCTCGATGTGTTTGGTTCAGGCATGTAGAATACGATTTATTGTTAATGCTATAGCAGACTTATTATCACAATAGAGACTGATAGGAGGGGACATGGAACAACCAATATCTTTTAGAACAAAGCTGACCCAGGTTAAGTCAGCAGTAGCTGAGGCCAATGCGCGATATTCAGCCTTAGTAGAAGAATGACTAACTGTAGGCTGTTTCTTGGCTGTCCAAGATACCAGGTTAGATCCTAAGAAAATACAAAACCAGTTGTAGACCTTCTAGTCTCTGGACACCCAGCCCAATTAGCGTCAGAAAATCCATATAAGTGTAGAGTACTTTGTGAATGGATAGTCAGACCACAATGGACAGTACCTTTGATATATCTTAGTACTCTTTTGAGATGGTTTAAGTCTGCCACAGTTGGTCGTTGCATTTTCTGACATAACTGGTTGGTAGCATAAGCTATATCTGGTCTTGTTATAGTAAGATACTGTAAGCTTCCTACTAAACTCCGATAATCAGCAGGATTAGACAAAGGAAGTTGATCATTAACCAGTGCAGATGTCTTTAAAGGTAGAGGAGTAGACACTGGTTTAGAATTGATCATATTAGCTCGAGTGAGGAGATCAACAGCATACTTAGTCTGAGACAGGAACATAGACTGTGGTGCATGCTTAACTTCGATACCCAGGAAGTAATGTAGAGTTCCTAGGTCCTTCATACAAAATTGATGACAGAGTGAGTGAATAAAAGAAGTCAGCATATGAGATGAAGTCCCAGTAAGAATAATGTCATCAACATAGAGTAGAAGAAGAATTGTATCTGTGGTAGTTCTGAAAATGAACAAGGAAGGGTCTGTGGAACTACAAAAGAAGCCATATTCCAATAGAAAACTACTGAATTTGTCAAACCAAGCTTGAGGAGCTTGGCGAAGTCCATATAGGGACTTTCTTAACAAACACACATGCTATGGCTTCTGTTTATCCTGAAAACCTGGTGGCTGTTCCATGAAGACAGTCTCAGTTAAATCACCATGTAAGAAAGCATTCTTAACATCCAGCTGGTGAATAGACCATTGTTTCATTTTTGCAATCGACAGAATAATCCTTATAGTAGCATGCTTAACTACTTTTGGACTAAAAGTCTTAGTAAAATCAATCCCTTCTTCCCGGTGAAACCCTTTAGCTACAAGCTCCGGCCTTTAACCTTTCTAGACTTCCATCGAGGCAAGTTTAGTTTTAAAAACCCATTTGCAGCCTACTATATTCTTAACATCCAGCTGGTGAATAGACCATTGTTTCATTTTTGCAATCGATGAATAATCCTTATAGTAGCATGCTTAACTACTTTTGGACTAAAAGTCTTAGTAAAATCAATCCCTTCTTCCTGGTGAAACCCTTTAGCTACAAGCCTGGCCTTTAACCTTTCTAGACTTCCATCAGAGGCAAGTTTAGTTTTAAAAACCCATTTGCAGCCTACTATATTCTTAACATCCAGCTGGTGAATAGACCATTGTTTCATTTTTGCAATCGACAGAATAATCCTTATAGTAGCATGCTTAACTACTGGACTAAAAGTCTTAGTAAAATCAATCCCTTCTTCCTGGTGAAAGCCTTTAGCTACAAGCCTGGCCTTTAACCTTTCTAGACTTCCATCAGAGGCAAGTTTAGTTTTAAAAACCCATTTGCAGCCTACTATATTCATGTGCTCAGTTCTAGGCACTAATTCCCAGGTATTATTTTGATAAAGTGCATGCATCTCTTCTTGCATAGCTTGGTACCACCCTTTATGTGCCAAAGCTGATTTAACTGATTTTGGCTCAGGTGGAATGTGATATTCAGCAAGACAAGCATATTTTGGATTAGCTTTAATAATACCTGATTTCGACCAAGTCTGCATAGGATGAATTGAAGAGATATTTTGTGAAATGTTGAGTGACCTGCTCTGTTCCTGTTCTGTAGGAACTGGAGATGTCAAAGGAACTTCATCATCAGTTTGTGCCATGTCAGAAATTTCAACATCAGTTTGTGCTATGTCAGGTTGTTGAGAAATCACTTCGACAGGTATGTCACTGGTCTGTTGTATGGTTGCAGTAGTTGATGTTAAATTGCTACTGCTACTGTCTTGTGTTCTTGGACAGAAATAGGTTGCATCAGTATCATGGGATGAATGAGAGCTTTGCTGCTGACCATGATCTGAAATGTTAGCCATAGGTACTGACACACTCTGTACCCATTGTTTGTAAATTGCAGACCCCTGATAATAGTCAGTAGATAATTTGTGAGAAAAAGGAAACTCTCCTTCATCAAACACCACATGTCTACTAATGTAAACATGACCATTTGTTGGCAGAAGACATCTATAACCTTTATGCTTAGCACTATAGCCCAGAAAAACACAAGTAAGAGATCTGGGATCTAATTTGTGCTGAGTGTAAGGTCTAAGATTGGGATAACATGCTGACCCAAACACTCTAAGATGCTGATAGTTTGGCTCCTGTTTATACAATTTGAAGTAGGGTGATTTCATGTTCAATCTTGATGTAGGAAGTAGATTAATAACATAAACTGCTGTCATGAATGCATCCACCCAGTAGCATAAAGGCATTCTTGCATGATACAACATGGCAAGACCGAGCTCTACAATATGTCTATGTTTTCTCTCGGCTACACCATTTTGCTCAGTGTATAGGGGCAAGACATGTGTTGTTGTATTCCACAAGTCTTTGTAAATGTTGTTGAAATATGTTATTTATAAACTCACCACCTCCATCACATTGAAAAATCTTGATTTTATGATCAAATTGATTTTCCACAAGTTTTTGAAACAACAGAAATATGTCATATACCTTTGACTTCTTTTTCAAAGGATATATCCAACTGTACCGAGAGAAATCATCTACAAAAACCACATAGTATTGAAATCTTTGAAAGGAAGTGACTGGTGATGGTCCCCATACATCACAATGTATTTTCTCTAATGGTACTGTAGAGTTGTGTTCTGACAGAGGAAAAGGAAGAGCTGAGCTCTTTGCAATTTTACAACTTTTGCATGTTTGCACAGACTTCAAATTGCATTGAATCAACTTTTGCTGCTGCAGAACTTGTACAGTTTTGAAGCTAGTATGAGCAAGTCTTTGGTGCCAAACATCTGCACTTGTTGCAGCTTGAACCTGAGTGAAATACGCCTCAGTTCTTCTAGCTTCCACCTGGTACATTCCCCTGACTTTCCTCCCTAGCTTTACTGTCACATGTCTGTGATGATCCTTCACATATACCCCAGTTTTGTCAAATATAAATGAACAGGGGTAGTCATCAGTCAGTCGAGATACATAAAGTAGATTCTTTTTGATCTTAGGAACTACTAACACATCATTAAGTGGTAATGTGCTTGCTGTTGTGCATAAGGTGCTATGACCAATGCATGAGATTGATAAGCAAGAACCATCACCTATCATGACAGAATCATCACCATTGTATTTAATATAGCTTTGAATCATACCAGGTTCAGCAACAATATGTGAAGATGCTCCTGTATCAGGGTACCAATCTGCTCCAGAGGAATTCTCGATGTGCATAGCTGTTAAGGCTGCCGGTATATCATCCACTTGGTAAGAATTATCAAACCTATACTAACACCTTAGTGCAGAATGGCCTGGTTTCTTACAAATCTGGCACTCCAGTGTATAATTGTTCTGCATTTTGGTATCCTGTTTATAATTGACAGCAGCATTGTTTTGTGGTGGATAAGATCTCACTCCTTGGTATCGTTGATTAGCATAGGGTCTAAACCCTTGTCTATAGTCAGTCCAGTTATTCTTATTACCCTGATCTTGTCGCATCAAATTGGAATCATTCATTCTGTTTACTGGGTTCCTCCCTGATTCATTAAACACATCTTCATTTTGTCTCCTATTGATGGACTGTCCTCTGCTAGGGTTATACCCTCTTCGCATGTTCATTCCTTGATACCTCTCATTAAACTTCTGCACTCCAATTTCAGTCTTCCTCTGTCCATAATACGCCATGTGAGGATTATACTGGTGCACTGAGTATGTTTGCAGCCTTGCTTCAAACCTCTCAAGTTGAGACACAACTTCTTCATATTCTGGCTGTGGCTTAAGGCAATAGATCGTAGTTCTAAATGGTTCATACTCAGGACCTAATCCCTCAAGTATGCCAAACATTCTAGTGATATCATCAACTGGTTTCCCGATAGCACTTAATTGATCACAAATGCCTTTAAATTCTCGAAGATAGTCACTTACTGACCTATCCCTCTTTCTCTGACTTTGCAATTTCCCTTGCAGCTCAAACTCTTTGGCAACAGATCTCGAGTAAATTTGTTTACCGCAGTCCGCGGACTTCAAATAATGTTTCCAGCCCAATTATCAAGCTGAGGATATTCTCCGAGACTGCACCACTTATCCAGGAGGAGATTAACTGGTCAGTTTTCATCCATTCAAGATAGTAAGGATTCATTTCCTCCCCTTCCTCAACCTGAATTATTCTAGCAGGAGGAAGAGTCTCACCATTAATAAACCTAATTAGGTCTTGACTCTTTAGGAACCTACTAAATTGAGCTTGCCACAACAGGAAATTCTCATCATTCAGCTTTATTGTTACAAAGTTTGCTATGTTCACATGAATAGGGAATTGGAACTTCTGTGATCGAGTTGCCATTGCTATATACTCAGCTATCTCCGAAAAACACAGAAGAAACAAGCCACAGTACAAGTCAATCAGAGAAGGCAGTCCTTGATCTTTGAAGATTAACTACACACAGATCCACGAAACACAGAGATAATCCACTATGCAAGTCTTTAGCATCGATTACCCTACGTAAGCTGTTGAATCATCCTCACTTTCTACTTTTGCTCATTCCACATGCCATACACGCATCAACTGATCAAATAGCTATCCCGGGTTGAAGGCTCTGATACCATGAGAAGAATCGTGAATGGACAGCATGCAATACAAAGATGAAACTCACTCATGCGGAATCAAATCAGGTAATCAACATCATCCTCCTTTGTTATTGAGAAACTGAATCAACTTTTGTACATAGAGGAAACCCTATCGAGTAGATACGAAGAACGACGACAAGGTGTTTGTGAAAATACTTCGAGAGAGAATCATAGAGAGAGAGTCTCTCCATTGAGCAATCTCTCGACCTTAACCCTTTCCTAGCTTCCTCAATTCTCTTATATACTCTAATCAGTTATTGCTCAGGTTTTTTCTTTTAACAGACTTCTCAACTAAACAGAAACAACACTAACTGCTCTCAAGTACAAGTACACACACACACATGTCAGTTCCGAGCTTCTTCCTTCCTTCTCAATTGCCTTCCAGTCTTCACTTTGTCGCTTGCTGCTGATAGGTCTTCCCAGCTTGTAGTTTTACACTTGCTACAGTAGCTAAGTCTGCTTGTTCTTTTCTTTGCTTTTAGCTTCAGCTTGTTTCGCAACTTCCTTGCCCTTTATTAATTGATCTTGTTGTTTGCTACTGCTCTGTATTGAAATGCTACTGTCCTACTGTGCCTTCTTAATAGGCAACTGAGTCTTCGGCTGCAACACCAATGTTGCATCTAAGAAAATGACTCACAAGCCAACTTATGCCATTCGCATGGTAAAAGATGGAACCACAGACGCTACCTCTTTCCTCACGGGTTCTTCCTTTTCTGACAAAATCAACTCGATGTGGCAAGGAGATGACATATACGCTGTCCAAAATGAAACAAGATAACATTAGCAATAGTAGAACGAAGACGACAATGACAGGGGCGCAACATTTGATAACATACAGTTGATTCTTCCGTGAGCCCTGTAGGTGCGACGCCTCTGCTTCTGAGCCTGGTTCACCTGGATATGAGATATGTAGAGCGCATCTACGTCCAAACCCTTCACCTGATGCAAATTAGACAGGCTCCATTAGTCCAGCAGAACAGCATAAAACCCCAATCACCAGGACAAAATTTTGTGACGACATACTTCAGTGTTACTCTTGGCATTCTTCAACAAATCGAGAATGAATCGAGCCGATTTCACTGGCCACCATCCTTGTCCATTATAATGCCTGTTTTTTGCCTCAGCAGTCCTTCCGACGCTACGGCAGAATCGTTGGAATGGTATCACTTGTTTTGCTCACCAGAACATCATCCAGGTACCTCTTCGCTTTGGCCGAAGGCAGCTTTCTTATTGCAAAGGCCGTCTCTCTTGTGTTCTGAAAAATGATAAAAATCACAAATATAGATTCAATACTAGTGCAGCACCAAGGCATAACTTGCTCGAGTGCGTAGCTTCCAAAAGACAGATTTTATAGGCATAAACAGAAGCATTTAAGTTCATTAAGCAACTTCAACTCAACTCTAGAATGCTGCAAAATTTTCTGGTGGCGGCAAAACTTTGTACAATCACTCGATGTTGAATTAGAAAAACTCACACGACACTTGAGAGACATCTCTCTGCACAACCGTTCACTCTCTCATGTCCACGAAAAGTCAAATTACGCAATTACATGACTAATTAGATCTATACATCTGTGTGCAGAGTTAAATTCATTAAGCTGCCAAAAGATAGATTTTATAGATGTTAAAAGAAAATTTTGAACCACCGCCTGCGGTGGCCTAGTTGGATAAAAGCTCTCACATCCTACCGAGGGGGGGAGTTCGAATCCCGCTGGCCGCACGGGATCTGAAGCGCGACGTCGGGATGGTGGGTCCTCCGCTAGCGTTGCTCCAGGGTTTATCCTCCTCCGTACCCGAGCCTGCCGGGCTGTCCGCGGTTGGAGTTGAGGGGTTCCCTGGGTCAAAAAAAAAAAAAAGAAAAAGAAAATTTTGAATTCATTAATCAACTCACGCTCAACTCAACTCAGCTCTAGAATGTTGGGAAATTCTCTGGTGGCGGCTAACCTTTGTACAATCACTGGATGCTCACACCAGGCTCAAGAGACACCTCCTATCGAGGCAAAATTAAAAAACTCTATGTACTGCCCTTTCACTCTCTCATGTGCACGCAAAGTCACATTGCGCAATTACATGAACGATCAGATCAATACATCTGTGTATGCTGAGTTAAATTCATTAAGGTAATTCCCTAAGTGTTCACAGCACGTATGCATTCAAATTCATCAAGCAACTCAACCCAACTCTAGAATGTTACATAATTTCCTGGCGGCGGCAGTATGGCAGGATGGAAAGGTAGACCTCCTCACATGACAATCGACAGACACCTAACGCCCTTCACTCTCTGTGCATAAAAGGTCGCAAAGCGCAAGGTACATCTCTAAATCAGATAAACCCATCCACCGTTCCATCAATTACTGAATTTTTATTGCTGAAATAGATGCAGATGCTCCCTCGAAAGTTTAGTGACTATTTCCACTTGAGTTTTGATGGCTTCCCGACAAATTCTCGACGCAAGAGTAATGCAATTGTAACGAACAATAACTTGATAAACCGCCATAAAAAAAGCACTTCATACAAATGGTACCTTGTAGTGAACCCTGAGATCAGAGCCCCTAGCCTTGCAAGCTGCGGAAAAATGTCCGAGTTCATCATTAGATCCAAGACACTATCCGATAAACGACCATATAACACCAGACAAACTCTGAATTTCCATGAGCTAAAGATAAAAAGGAAAAGGGGTGATCGAACTGAAGCTTACACTAGGTGGGTGTTCCGCTGGTTTTGATTCCCGCAAAAAGTCTTTCGCCAAACATTGCGATTTGATTTTATTATACGAGACTCGATTTTGTGTTGGATCCAAAAAGAGTCAAATGCAAAGGTAAATTTTATTCCCAACTTGTATATGCAATCTTGACAGTTGATATTCTGACGACTCAAAAACTAATAGCTTTTGGGCACAAATTACAGCAAAATCTAATAAAAAATATAACTTGGACACAAGTAGCTAGATAGCCTATACTTCGGAATTCAAACTATATTAGAATTTAATCTACAACACTGCTTGCTTTAGGTGTATAGCTAGAATTTAATTAACAACAATACTCCTAGATAGGAAACAGAATGACAAAATTTAATCAATAATGTTGAGCTTGTGAAACAACACTAAAATTCAATCAACGATACTGAATCGAATAGAGACATACACCGGAATTTAATCTATGATGGGAATCTTGAAAAACTACATCTAAAATGCGATAAAGTAAATATGGTTATTATGTAGTGTAGGGGTTCCTCGTTGGACAAGTTGCAGTATTTATAGGGTGAATTGGTAGCCATAAGTCTACTACTTCTCATTGAGCGCTACTCTAAGCATTCTCCATGTTTTCCTCATTCTTTTTGACAACCTTATCCATAAACAACTATTTCTTGACTTGTCGACAATGGTGGTACGACTTGCTCATCAAGTAAATAACAGCTTCCCTATTTTTATGCACATTTCGCGTAGCAATTATTTTTGACCGAGCTCTAATGCTAATCCAACTTAAATTTCAAGTTTGATGCGTTGTTCCTATAGCTTGACACGTGCCGATTAATTACCTTACTGTCGACTCTAGAATTTGTGTCTAGGATTTTGTCAACACTGAGCTCAAGTACCATTCACAAATGCTGTCAACCCCAACTTTCATGAACAAAATGGGGCGTTTCATTCTTATTATTCGCCTCATGACTAGCACGTGACAACATGGGTAATTTTGGGTGTCAACAATGGGATTGTCGGGCTCTTTGGAGTACTTCATCAGCGGGGGATCAAACAAGTAACGGACGATGCTCAAAAAGGATATTCTCGAGATGAATTCTCAAAAGAAGGGCGGTCGAAATAACCAACCATGGTGTCTGATGCGCGTGCCCTAATGAAAGTTCTCCTCTTGCTTCGTTAGCTTCCATGGCCGAGAGAGAAGGTACAATAGCACGTAGGCATTTAAATACATCAAGCAACTCAATTCAACTCAACTCTGCTCACCAAATGCAAGAGATGCCTCGTCGCCCATGCAGTGAAAACCCGATGTCTATTTTACATTTCAGGCCTTGTCAAGCCCGAAATGGCCTAGCCCAACCTAAAACTCCTAATTTTCATAATTTTCCATCCTACATGAAAAAAAAAAAAAAAAAACTATTGCAAGTGAAAAAAATACTTCATTATATTAAAAAATTGAAAATTAATTTCGGGGGTCAAGCCAGTCTTGAATCGCGCAAGCCCGAAATTTTCGGATCAGGCCCAATTTCGGGCCGGGACGCACTAGTAGTATGGCCCACCCAAACCATTTACACCCGTGATAGGGTCCCATTGCCAAGCGAGAGTGGAGAGGCCAAAGGAAGAGGCAAACTCGCTCATTGACTTCTTTTTATATAATTATAAATTTTGATTAAAAAATAAAAAAAAATGCTTAAGAAAGTGTAAACATACTCGTGGACACAACTTATAACCAAACACTTTATGTAGTGATTGCATTAGGGTATCGAATCTTTTTCTCAATGTGATTGATCACGCATTAACTATTTTTTATTCTCTATTTCCTTCCACAATGTTTTTTTTTTTTTTTTTTTTTTTTCATTTGTTATGAAACAGGACATTTATAAAGCAACACATGCTTTTCTCGTGAGATTTGGTATTGTCCCCCTTGAGATATTGAAATGTTGACTCCCGGATCCATCGTTCAAATGCCGTAACCGTCGTTCAAATCAACCCTAGAGACAATAGACATCCCGTTCCATTGCATCCATTCCTTCATCCGAAAGGACCCAATTGTACCTACTGTAGAGATGATTGCTCCAAAATATATTATGCAGTTCATGTAAGCCAACTAGCTAACTTCCTGACCAACAGTTAAAATGGGTTTGATCTATGTTGTCCATAGAATTCGGGTGGATCTAAAATGAAGGACTCTCTAAATGAGTTTAGCTCTGAGTTCTAGACTTCGGTTTATTATTCAAGCGAAAGCCCAAGGAAGTTTTGGTCTATTCACGACACGGGTATGGACGTGCCATAGCATAAGATAACTTTGCCTCCACTTTCACTAGCACCATGGTGCGAGCAGCAATGATAGGCCTATCCAAATGGATGGTAATTTTAGCTCAAATCAAAAATTTGATTACTGGTGTGAAATTCCTATGATATCACTTGGGAGTCGCGGACACTGATTGCCTTTCCTACCATTTTCCTAATCAAAATGAAACATGGAGTTTAAAGGTTGATTATGCATAAATGCACCAATGAGCGATGAGTTATTATGGAAGCAGCAATGAGCAATGACAGAATATCCATAGATGTGTGGCCGAAATTACAGTCCAACGTGGCTCCTGTATATTACACTTTTCCCCATTAACGATCAAAGGACAAAATTGAGGGAAAATTATAAAAGTGTCTTAAAAGTATTATATTTGTGCCCATTCAATCTTAAACTTTTCAATGGTACCAATTGAATAAATATTTTCACGTTTTGCCAATTGAGTCAATTTAGTTAATTTTAGCCAGAAATCGTTGACATGAACATCAGTCATCTTATATGATATGACCAAATGGTCAACACTAACATGGACAATTTTTACAATCTTTTAAAAAAATGAACGTTTAATCATTTTTATCATTTTTTTTCTTTCTTTCCTTTTTTTTCCCACACAGCCCTTGTAAGACTTGGTTAAAAAAAAAAAAAAAAATATAAATTCAGTTTTTTTTTTTTAATTATCCACATTTGTGCTGGCTGTCTTACATAGCACTACTAGTGTCCATATTAGCAAGTTCCGATTAAAAGTGATTGGATGAACTCAATTGGTAAAATTGAAGATATTTAGAATTCAATTGATATAATTGAAAAGTATAGGCTTGAATTAGCACAAATATAAATTTACATTTTCTTTTATAATTTTCCTTGAAAGTAATCGAAGACATAGACTTTCTTCCTTTTTCTCCCATGAAACAATAATGTCTCCACTCATCCTGACTCGCCTCCTGTTTGTACGGATTTTAAGACTAAACGACTAATTGTAAAAGTAGTAATTATGATTCGTGTTAGAAAATAATACAAAACCATACTTTTTCCATCAGGAGTCCTCAAAATTATAAGGACAGCTTCATTGAGAGTACTAAAATTGGTCGGAATAATTTTCTCGGCTCCTAAAACTTTAAATCTATCCAATTAAGTCCTAGAAGTTATGCCTGAAAGAGATTCCATTAGCTCCTTGGGAAAATCCTCCTGGCCATTGCTTTTTTTGAAGTAATAAATTCATAGAGAGAGATTGCAGGAGGTGGCCGTGGCAATTGTTAGCTGAGGCCAACAAGCCTCGGGCAACTACACCACCGCCGTTGTAGCCAATATCATGAGATGGCCGTCGACGAGGGCAAGCTTGTCTTGGCTGGTTTGCAGAGAGGACCACAGCCCTTGCCAATGCTCGAGCAAGAGCCGTCACCTTTCCCTTGCAGACAAGAGGGAGCTATTGCATCACTAACGGTCCTCTCTCCATGAGATCTCTCTCCACACACTTTATATCTATATATATATAATCAGGCTTTTTTTTTTTTTGTTATTATTTTTCAGTTTTCAGGTTTCTCCTTTCAATCTTTTAATGGTGCAGAGTGAACTTGGCATCACATAAGGTGGAATAAAAATTAATTAAAGAGTTCCACGAAGACTTTTCACTTCCGAAAAAGGGATGAACTTAATGAAGTCCCTCACTTGCATTTTTGGTGCATGTTTTAGGACTTAAATGAGTAAATTGAACGTTTTAAGACTCAAAGTTTGAAATGGCGAACCCAGTAATGAAGAAGGGAATAAATTGATTGCTTGTTGAATATTTTTTTTGAAAGACGTGAGAAAATGATTTTGTAAAAGGAGCAAAATTATGCAAATGTAA
Organism: Eucalyptus erythrocorys; assembly: GCA_014182555.1. Taxonomy (NCBI): domain Eukaryota; kingdom Viridiplantae; phylum Streptophyta; class Magnoliopsida; order Myrtales; family Myrtaceae; genus Eucalyptus; species Eucalyptus erythrocorys. The sequence continues at coordinate 58,684,614 of CM024604.1, read as the reverse complement.
TAGCTTTTATCAAGTAGATAATAAAAGAGTAAAGCAAACATAAGATATTGCAAGACAAATATTTAGTGGTTCGGCCTTATACTTGGCCTCGTACCCTCTCCCAAACTAACACCCACCAATAAGGCTGGAATGTACTAGCAATTTTAAAGAATTTACTGTATTTAGACGGTGCTTGTTTTACATGAAGCTCAGAAGATTACTCTATAGATATAATCACCTCTCCCTAAAAATTGAAAGTTGTTATCAAACTTCCATGTAAATTCAAATCAAATTGAAGAAAGATACCGGTCTTCTTTATCTAGCATTGGAGAAGCACAAATTATGCGCTCTACTATGTCTAAAGCAGAAGTTGCTTCTGTGTGAATTGACTGTTCACCTTTTATACGCTGGTCCTTCAAGCACATGGGTGACGTCTTTTGGTTCTACAAAGATGTTCCCTTTTTTGGGGTCTGTTCAAGCCTTAACCAGTCCTTATCTACCATTTGTTTACCTTCTACATAGGTCCATCCAACTGTAGACATCCCTAACGTCCATTGTAAACCTTCCGTAGAAGTAGAGCACTAATATAGCTTTTAGACGATCCCACTCTAGGCTCCATCTGGTATTTGCACATTGCCCAATGCATACAACCGATGCATATGTTAGGAGCCTTTGATCGTTTTGTCGTCCTCAAGTTTTGGGACTTAGTTATATTATTTGAAAGTTTTGGAATTCCATCGCGATTTTGTAATAAATTTTAAGACTTGCAACACAATTATCCAAACTTCTCTTTATCATTTTTTTTTCGAATAATGACTTTAATATCACATTCCAATAGTGGCATGAGAAAAAAAAAAGGTGTGATTTTACATTTCAAGGACAACCGTAAACAAAATTAGGCGCGCAATTTCCTTTTCATGAAGTTCCTCCATCAACTGTCGTTTAGCCTGAATTTCATTTTTCTTTGCCTTTTCTTTTACGTGCAATTGATTTAGTCTCGCGACGTGTTAAGGGCAGAAGTGTCATTGGACAGGAGCCACGATCGCTCGGATGCGAGGGTCCACTGATTCCTACTTTGGGAGCTGTGCCACCGCCCTTCGGAGATTCCATCATCGCTGCGTAATCACGCCAGCTTTGGCGGAACGAGCTAATCGCGAGGCTTTGACCGGTAGGTGGGGAGCGTCTAATGGTTCCCATTTAGAAGTTCAGAAAGTCTCTGCCGCTCCGGCCTTGCGAGGTAGAGTCTCTTCGAACGTACTCAGACATGGAGCGAGGCTGGGACAAGGGCGAGATCCTGGCAAGCAAAGCTCTCTCGAAGGTTTGGGTTGCTGTCTCTGCATCGCGCGTCTTCCTGCTGTTCGGTTCTCTTAGGATGTCTGGCATGCGCATCTAGAGCTTTGTGCGTGTATTACGTGCCGTTGGGTGATGTGAGTCATCCCTAGACAGTTTATAATTGTTGTGGAATGCCTCATCAAGATTGCCATCGAAGGTTCTTTCTTCCTGGTGCACGTTCTTAAGATATAAACCTCATTTCCGTGTAATTTTTTTCTTGATATTTCAAGCTTTTGGAGTAAACAGATATGCACCCAGTTTTAAGTTGGTATAAGATTGAGTACCAAATAAGAGAGGGTATTCTGTGATGAGAAGGTGAAGTGCAACTTAACTAACTCGAAGTTGCATTATTATTCGAAATCGTAAGGACAATAAGAAAGGTATATTGGGGCTAAATTTCGCAGATAGAACTAGTTATATTGATTTTCTTTTTCTCGTGCTCATCTTGTGTTGTGTCATGTCCCTTATTATAAAAAAAGAAGAAGCCGGGGCGAAGGAAAGAGCTCTCTGTGAGTGAGTATTTATGTGAATTTTTGTATGTTGTGCTGTTGATGTTGCAGTACATATTGGAGACGAATGCATATCCGAGAGAGCACAAGCAGCTGAAAGAACTCAGAGAGGCCACGGTCCAGAAGTACCAAATCCGGTAAGTACTAGGATTTTTTATAATAGGAAATGAGAGCAAGATGGGTACTGTTACTCGTACGAAAGTAGCCGTCTTTTGCACTCGGCATATTTTCTCAAGAAAACATTTTGACTTGTTTATCCGGTTCCTTAGGAAAATCTTTAATCCCACTTGGTGGTTTTGCTGGCCACCGAGTGGGATTTCTCCTATTAGAAAAGAAATTCATTAATATTATTTGCTCGGTTTCTTGAAAAATTCGTGAATATCACTTTGTGAAGATTTTTAAAATCAGAAAGAAAAAACAAATAAACTAAAAAAATCCGGTAGCTTCTACTTAAAATTATAGCATTAGGCTTCTAATCTACCTGAGTGTTTTACCTTAAGCCAAAATCAGTTATTTTATTTATCTTTTTTATCTTCGTTATCAAAAAGATTTGCAATTTCGATAAATTGTTTAGTCATTGTCAAAGTGGTCAACTAATGTTATATATATATACACACACGCACGGTCCATGACTGCGATGGAATTCATGTTAGAATCACAAATTTAAAAGGGTGAATGGTTTAAAGCAAGCCGCGATTCGGGTGTAATTATTAAAATATTAACCGAATTGATTCGTTAATGTTTGCTGTAGGAGTATAATGAACGTGCCGGCTGATGAGGGGCAGCTAATCTCCATGATGTTGAAGCTCATGAATGCGAAGAAGACGATCGAGATCGGAGTCTTCACAGGCTATTCTCTTCTCACCACCGCACTTGTACTTCCGGCCGACGGCAAGGTAATAATCAATAATTCCAATTGAGTTGACTCTGATAAGTATTTTAAATTTGTTTATAATTGCGATAAATTTTTTTTGTAATGAGATGAGTTAATCTCTCATGAGTGTAGATAACAGCGATAGACCTGGATAAGGAGGCCTATGAAATTGGCCTGCCATATATCCGAAAAGCCGGAGTCGATCATAAGATCAACTTCATTCAGTCAGATGCTTTCTCGGTTTTGAATGACCTTATCGCGGATGTAAGTATACAAGTGTCAAAAATCATTTCGATTTTACAATTTCTCAGAAAATTTGAAATCATGTGGTCTTAAATTATTTTTGGAAATGTTGTCGGTCCATGTAACCATAATTGATTGACGTAGAGCCAAGAAGTGGGGACCTTTGATTTTGCTTTTGTGGATGCCAAGAAGGACGACTTCATGAAGTACCACGAGCTGGTGCTCAAGCTGGTGAAGGTCGGAGGATTGATCGGGTACGACGACACCCTGTGGTTTGGTGCGGTCGCGCTCTCCGAAACCGATGAGATGACCGACCACCTGAAGCTCTGGAGAGTCCAACTCAGGGAGTTCAACAGCTTCCTGGCGAAGGATCCGCGTGTCGAGTGCTGTCTTCTTTCTGTCGGAGGTGGCCTCACGCTTTGTAGGCGTCTCTATTAGAAACCTCCTAACGGTCCAGAAGTAGGAGGCTACAAGGATCTTGGCGAGTCACTGGACTCCTTACTTGTTGACGCAAGGTCCATATGATGTTTCGCGAATTTCGTACGTGATTTGTTCTCGAGAGTTCCTCGGGAAGTAGCAAAAGTTCGACGGTATTTGTAATCGACCGACTTATAATCACGCGAGATTAAATTTCGAGAACGTTAGAACGTCTGAAACTATTTTCCATGCATCATCACTCGAAAATTGAATATATATCCCGTGGTCGTGATATCGGTACGATGATGCTAATTAAATAATGCTCATTGCTCCTTAGGACAAAATGAAAGAATTCTTGGCACGACCTTTCACGGGCTCATGGGCACCAAAAGTCGCATTGCCAAATAATTAGCAGAACAACGTCGACATTCAAATTTATCAGGCGACTTGGACTCGAGTCAAGTCAAGAAAGTTGCAAGATTTTCCTAGCGATAGCTAACAATTATACAATATAAGGATGTTAAACTTCAATTCCTCATGCTAAACTCAAGAGATGTCTCATTGTCTATGGAGGAAAATGCTATAGCCACCTTACATTTCGAGTCTCGCTAAGCTTTTGAGTGGTTATGAAGTTTGAAATGGCTTGGTCCAACATGAAATTTTTAATTTTCATTGAGTTTTTTATCCTACATGAAAAAGTGGAACTTCACATGTGAAAAAATACCTCATTCAATTAAACTTTTAAAAAATAATTTACAAGTCCGCCTACAATAGTCCTACTGGTTTCTTCTTTTACTTGGCTCAGCGACCCTTCTTTGGCTCAACGACCCTTCTTTGGCCCGCCTGGCCTCCCTTTAATCAATGAAGTCATCATTTTTTGAGTTCTACTTTCTAAACAACGGCGGGGTGAGGTCCACTAACTATATATGAGGAAATGGCACTAGACTAAACGGTTTCAAGACTGGTTAACCTGTAGCCGGACAACTTTGCACTGTCGGAAGTATTCGAATCGACATTATCATCCCTAATCGATCGTGCCGCTCAATATGACTAATGCAAGAGTACTAAAAATGTGCTGGGCTATCACCAGAATTTGATTTTGGAATCATGATAAGTTTGATCGCACGTACTGCAAATTTACAAACAGATTCCCCATAAAAGGGAATGAGTGAGCGGATAAGATCCGATAATGTTATTAGGATGATATCAAGTACATTTCATGCGTCGATTATTAGGGAAGAAAAAACTGGTACTGATTTTGATTGAGGAAATAAATTTAGTTTGAAGGACCGTTCCCTCGACTGCCCTGACCAACAACCCGGAAAACTTTCAATTGAGCAAGCCCTGAGGACTATAACATACTGGTATAGGGATAAGGCGTTCCCCTTTTGACGACAAATCTCCTAAATACTACCTTAAAAAAGAAAACACGAGGATCGTCTCTCAAAAGAGTCCCGAAAGGAAGACGTGCCGCCTCAAGCTTGTGACTTCTTAGATTTGCTGGTTGCCAACTGAGTCTCCGGCTGCAAGACCAACGTTGCATCTAAGAAAATGACTGACAAGCCAACTTATGCCATTCACATAGTAAAAGATGGAACCACAGATTCTTACCTCTTTCCTCACGGGTTCTTCCTTTTCTGACAAAATTAACTCGATGTGGCTAGGAGATGACATATACGCTGTCAAAAAAGAAAGAAAATAACATTAATAATAGTAGAATGAACACGAGAGTGACAAAGGCGCAACGTTTGATAACATCCGGTTGATTCTTTCGTGAGCCCTGTAGGTGCGGCGCGTCAGCTTCTGAGCCTGGTTCACCTGGATATAAGATATGTAGAGCGTATCTACGTCCGAACCCTTCACCTGATGCAAATTAGACAGGCTCCACTAGTCTAGCAGAACAGCATAAAACCCATCACCAGGACGAAATTTTGTGCTGACATACTTCAGCGTTACTCTCAGCATTCTTCAACAAATCGAGAATGAATCTAGCCAATTTCACTGGCCACCGTCCTTGTCCATTAGAGTGCTTGTTTTTTGCCTGAGCAGTCCTTCCGACACCACGGAAAAATCGTCGGAATGGTATCTCGCTTGTTTGTGCACCAGCACATCCTCTAGGTACGTCTTCGCTTTGGCCAAAGGCAGCAGCTTTCTGATTGCAAAGGCCGTCTCTCTTGTGTTCTGAAAAATGACAAAAATCACAAATATAGATTCAACACTAGTGCAGCACTAAGGCATAACTTGCTCGAGTGCGTAGCTACCAAAAGACGGATTTTATAGGCATAAACAGAAGCATTTAAGTTCATCAAGCAACTTCAAGTCAACTCTAGAATGCTGCAAAATTTTCTGGTGGCGGCAAAACTTTGTACAATCACTCGATGTTGAATTAGAAAAACTCACACGACACTTGAGAGACATCTCTCTGCACAACCGTTCGCTCTCTCATGTCCATGAAAAGTCACATTGCGCAATTACATGGCTAATTAGATCTATACATCTCTGTGTGCAGAGTTAAATTCATTAAGCTGTCAAAAGATGGATTTTATAGATGTCGAAAGAAAATTTTGAATTCATTAAGCAACTCACGCTCAACTTAGCTCAAGAATGTTGAGAAATTCTCTGGTGGAGGCTAACCTTTGTACGATCACTGGATGCTCACGCCAGGCTCAAGGGACACCTCGTATCAAGGCAAAATGAAAGAAAACTCTATGCACTGCTCTTTCACTCTCTCATGTGCACGGAAAGTCACATTGCGCAATTACATGAACAATCAGATCAATACATCTGTGTATGCTGAGTTAAATTCATTAAGGTAATTCCCTAAGTGTTCACAGCACGTACGCATTCAAATTCATCAAGCAACTCAACCCAACTCTAGAATGTTACATAATTTCCTGGCGGCGGCAGTATAGCAGGATGAAAAGGTAGACCTCCTCACATGACAATCAAGAGACACCTAACGCCCTTCACTCTTGTTGGATTTTAATGTCTCAGTGCTGCTGGTTTTTCAACTGACGCTCCTCTGTTATGTTTTGTTTTGTTATGGTTTATTTTTCTGCTTAGTTGGTTATATTATACAGTTGGTGTTTTGTTATTTAGGAAGTTAAGTACACGTTAAGGTGCAGTTATATGCTGCACGTGTGTGTGAGCAGTTACTATTTTTCGTTTAAGTTGTTTTTTTTGTACTTGACAGTTTCTTTAGAGAATTGTAGCATACAAGTTTGTGTTCTGTTCTCTCTGGTTTCTCTTCATTATTCGATATCCATAGTTCTGATTTTCTGTTTCTTGTTTTACTGCTTGATCAGTAACAACAGTGGTATCAGAACATGAATGATCTTGAGGGACTGTGGAGTGAAGCAAGTATCGAAGTGTAAAGAAGTTAAAGGGTGATGGAGACAGGGTCGAGTGGTTTCTCTGCGATGGCTTCTCTAGTGTTTACTGGAGAGAATTATCAAGCATGGGCTGTTAAGATGAAAGCATTTTTGGAGGGTCATGATCTGTGGGAAGCTGTGCAGGATGATTATGAAGTTGCTCCACTTCCAAATAATCTGACCATGAATCAAATCAAACTTCATAAAGAGAGAACCACAAGAAAAGCCAAGGCAAAATCTTGCCTGTATGCTGCTGTATCGCCTACCATCTTTACCATAATTATGAAGTGTAACTCTGCAAAGGCCATATGGGACTTCTTGAAGGAAGAATATGAAGGTGATGAGAAGATAAGAGCTATGAAGGTGCTGAATCTCTTGAGAGAATTTGAGAGACAACGGATGAAGGAGTCTGAGTCTGTGAAAGAATATTTTGATAGGCTAGGGGGGATAGCTGATAAAATCAGAGTTCTGGGGACTGACTTGAAGGATGATAGGCTTGTTCAGAAGATCCTGGTGTCCCTTCCAGAGAAATTCGAAGCTACTATAGCTTCTTTGGAAAACACAAGGGACTTGGCTGATATAAAACTTGCAGAGTTGTTGAATGCCTTGCAGGCACGGGAGCACAGAAGACTAATGAGGAAAGAAGGATATGTAGAGGGGGCATTGCAAGCCAAAGTAAAGCAAAATGAAGGAGGCAAAGGGAAGAAATGGATTCAATTTAGAGGAAATGTTGCTGATTCGAGGTTTTTACCAAAAGAAGGGAATGCTGGTGGATCTAGCAAATGGAAAAATAATAAAAGGCCATGTCAAGATGTGGTGGAACCAACCATCGAGTCTTTTAGATCCTGGAAAAGGTCAGATGCAAGGTGCAGAAGATGCCACAAGTTGGGTCATATGGAAGCTATTTGCAAAGGGAAAACTTATCAGCAAACAGGAGAAGCACAAGTGGCAGTGAGTGAAGTCGATGAAGAGCACCTATTTGTTGCTTCAGCTGGTGAATCTTCAATCGAAAATAGTACATGGCTGATAGATAGTGGTTGTACCAATCACATGACCGACAACTTAAAGTTATTCAAGAACATAAACAAGACAGTAAGGTCTAGAGTCAGAATTGGCAATGGACAGCATATTGAAGTTCAAGGTAAAGGTGTAGTTGCTATTGAAGGGAACCAAAGGGTAAAGTTAATCAGGGATGTTCTCTTTGTGCCAAATATTGACCAAAATCTGTTAAGTGTTGGTCAGTTAGTGGAGAAGGGCTATATAGTGAAATTCGAAGGAAGGGAATGTCTCATTAAAAATGCTGACAGCAAAGAAGTCTTGAGAATTCCAATGAGGGATAAAAGCTTTACGTTCAAGCCACATGAGATGTAGCAGATGGCTTTGAAATGCAAAGAAGAAAATATAGAGCTGTGGCACAAAAGACTTGGGCATGTTCACAGGAAGAGTATGCTGGTTATGCAGAAAAATGGCTTGGTAGATGATTTGCCAAGCTTAGAGGAAGAACTTCCACAATGTAGAACCTGTCTTCTTGGCAAACAAGCTAGATTTCCCTTCAAAGGAGGAGTCTCGAAGACATGTCAAAAGCTGGAACTAGTTCACACTGATGTGTGTGGACCTATGTCCGAACCCTCTCTAAATGGAAGCGGGTATTTTATTACCTTTACTGATGATTTAACTAGAATGAGTTGGATCTATTTTCTGCGAGCTAAGGCTGAAGTAGCTAATGTATTTATGAAGTTTAAAGCATTAGTTGAGAATCAAAGTGGGAAGAAAATCAAAGCTCTCAGGTCTGACAATGGATTTGAGTATACAGCTAACAAATTTAAGATGATTTGTGAGCAAGCAGGAATTGTGCAGCAATTTACAGCCCCTTACTCACCTCAATAGAATGGGGTTAGTGAGAGAAAGAATAGAAGCATTATGGAGATGGCCAAATGTATGATGCAGGAAAAGAATTTGCCTAAAAGGTTCTGGGCTGAGGCAGCCAATATTGCTGTATTTCTATTAAATAGACTACCTACAAAAGCTTTAGAGAAATTAACACCTCTCGAAGGCTGGCAAGATACTAAACCTTCTGTGAAAAACTTGAAGGTTTTTGGATGTTTGTATTACACTTATGTTCCTGATGTTAAGAGGGACAAACTTGATAAAAAGGCAGAGATTGGGATCTTTGTTGGATATAATATTCAATCAAGAGCTTACAGAATTTTCTATCCCATGACGGGGAAAATAAGCGTGAGCGAGAGATGTCATGTTTTTAGAGGAAGATGAATGGAATTGGATAGATGGAAGGATCATAGAATTGAAGCACTTCGAAAGACAACCTGAAACAGATGTGGAGACTAATGGAATTACAGGGGAAATGGAAGAGAATATAGATGATCAACCTGTGAGAGACACAAGGTCACTTGTTGAGATCTATGAAAGAAGTAATGTGGCAGTGCTCGAACCATCCAACTTTGTAGAAGCCAAGGAAGATCAGAAATGGATTGCAGCAATGCAGGAGGAGATGGCAATAATTCAGAAAAATCAGACTTGGGAATTAGTAGACAGACCATTAGACAAGAATGTGATTGGAGTTAAGTGGGTGTTTAGGACAAAACTCAATCCTAATGGTTCTGTTAATAAGTATAAAGCAAGGCTAGTTGTGAAAGGCTATGCTCAAATATGGGGAGTAGACTATTCTGAAACTTTTGCTCTAGTTGCAAGGCTGGACACAATAAGGCTTCTGTTAGTTGTTGCAGTAGAGAAGAGTTGGACTATCTTTCAGCTAGATGTCAAGTCTGCATTTCTAAATGGAGAGCTTGAAGAGGAAATTTTTGTTGAACAACCTGAAGGTTTCAGTATTAAAGGGCAAGAGGAAAGTGTATACAGATTGTGCAAAGCTTTATATAGACTGAAGCAAGCTCCAAGAGCCTGGTATGGAAAGATAGATCGATATTTACAAGATTTTGGTTTTAAAAAAAGCTTAAGTGAGTTCACTCTTTATATCAAGAAAGTAAATCACAGTGTGGTAGTTCTGTCTCTCTATATGGATGATCTTTTGATGACAAGAAATGATGCTAAACTGATAGAAAATGTTAAGCAAGGTTTGTTTGCGGGTTTTGAGATGACAGACTTAAGAAACATGGCTTATTTCTTAGGTCTGGAAGTTAAGCAAAGTCCATATGAAATCTTCATTTGCCAGAGGAAATATTTGAAGGAAATTCTAAAGAAGTTTCAGATGGAAGACTGTCAAAGTGTCAGTACACCTATGGCAACTAAAGAGAAGTTGTAGAAAGTTGATGGAACAGATGCTGTGGATGCCTCGATGTATAGAAGTTTGATAAGGTGTCTTATGTACCTTACAACAACCAGACCAGATATTCTATTTGCTGTAAGTGTTCTATCCAGATTTATGAGTGATCCAAGTAAGCTTCATTTGATTGCAGCAAAGAGGATCTTGAGGTATTTAAAAGGAACCATGTTCTTTGGTGTGAAGTTTCAGAGGAGTCAAGAATTCAATTTACAAGGTTTTTATGATAGTGATTGGGCTGGCTCGATGGATGATATGAAGAGTGCATCTGAATATTGTTTCAGTTTAGGATCAGCTTGTTTCATTTGGTGTTCTAAAAAGCAAGAAATTGTAGCTCAATCTACTGTAGAAGCAGAGTTTATAGCTGCTACTGCAGCTGCAAATCAAGCTTTGTGGCTGAAGATAATGAAAGACTTATGGCTGAATTCCAATGGCTGTATCGAAATCAATGTGGATAATCAAGTTGCTCTAGCAATATCTCAAAACCCAGTTTTTCATGGCAAAACTAAGCATTTTAAGGTTAAGTTCTTCTTTCCACGTGAGGTGCAACAGAATGGTGAAGTCAAGCTGGTTTATTGCAAATCTGAAGATCAACTTGCAGATATGTTCACAAAACCACTTCAAGCTGGAAGATTTGAAGTATTGAGAAAGAAAATTGGAGTATGCAGCAGCTACTGATCTAAGGAGGAGTTTGTTGGATTTTAATGTCTCAGTGCTGCTGGTTTTTCGACTGATGCTCCTCTGTTATGTTTTGTTTTGTTATGGTTTATTTTTCTGCTTAGTTGGTTATATTATACAGCTGGTGTTTTGTTATTTAGAAAGTTAAGTACATGTTAAGGTGTAGTTATATGCTGCACGTGTGTGTGAGCAGTTACTATTTTTTTTTAAGTTGTTTTTTTGTACTTGACAGTTTCTTTAGAGAACCGTAGCATACAAGTTTGTGTTCTATTCTCTCTGGCTTCTCTTCATTATTCGATATCCATAGTTCTGGTTTTCTGTTTCTTGTTTTACTGCTTGATCAGTAACAACAACTCTCTGTGGATAAAAGGTCGCAAAGCGCAAGGTACATCTCTAAATCAGATAAACCCATCCACCGTTCCATCAATTACTGAATTTTTATTGCTGAAATAGATGCAGATGCTCCCTCGAAAGTTTAGTGACTATCTCCACTTGAGTTTTGATGGCTTCCCGACAAATTCTCGACCCAAGAGTAATGCAATTGTAACGAACAATAACTTGATAAACCGCCATAAAAAAAGCTCTTCATACACATGGTACCTTGTAGTGAACCCTGAGATCAGAGCCCCTAGCCTTGCAAGCTGCGGAAAAATGTCCGAGGACATCATTAGATCCAAGACACTATCCGATGAACGACCATATAACACCAGACAAACTCTGAATTTCCATGAGCTAAAGATAAAAAGGAAAAGGCGTGATCGAGCTGAAGCTTGCACTAGGTGGGTGTTTCACTGGTTTTGATTCCCCCGAAAAGTCTTTCTCCAAATGTTGCGATTTGGTTTTATTATAGGAGACTCAGTTCTGTATTGGATCCAAAAAGCGAAAGTCAAATGCAAGGGTAAATTTTATTTCCAACTTGTATATATAATCCCGACAATTGATACTCTGACGACTCAAAAACTAATAGCTTTTGGGCACAAATCACATCAAAATCTAATAAAAAATATAACATGGACACAAGTAGCTAGATAGCCTATACTTCGAACTCAAACTATATTAGAATTTAATCTACAACACTGCTTGCTTTAGGTGTATAGCTATAATTTAATTAACAGCACTACTTCTGGATAGGAAACAGAATGACAGAATTTAATCAATGCCATTGAGTTTGTGAAACAACACTGAAATTTAATCAACGATGCTGAATTGAATAGAGATATACACTGGAATTTAGTCTACGATGGGAATGTTGAAAAACTATAGCTAAAATGCGATAAATAAAGATAAAGTAAAGATGGTTATTTTGTTGTGCAGGGGTTCCTTGTTGGACAGGTTGCACTATTTATAAGGTGAATTGATAGCATAAGTCGGTTACTTTTCCTTGAGCACTACTCTAAGCATTCTCCATGTTTTTCTTTTTCTTTTTGACAATCTTATCCATAAACAACTATTTCTTGACTTGTCGATGATGTTTGTACGACTTGCTCATCAAAAAAATAACAACTTCCCTATTTTTTATGCACATTTCGTGTAGCAATTATTCTCGGCCGAGCTCTAATGCTAATCCAACTTAAATTTCAAGTTTGATGCATTGTTCCTGTAGCTCGACACGTGCCGATTAATTACCGTATGGTCGACTCTAGAATTTGTGTCTAGAATTTTGTCAACACTGAGCTCAAGTACCATTCACAAATGCTGTTAGCCCCCAGCTTTCACGAACAAAATGGGGCGTTTTGTTCTAATTATTTGCCTCATAACCAGCACGTGACAACATGGGTAATTTGGGATGTCAATAATAGGATTGTCAGGCTCTTTGGAGTACTTCACCAGCGGAGGGTCAAACAGGCAACGGACGATGCTCAAAAAGGATATTCTCAAGATGAATTCTCAAAGGAAGAATGTTCGACGTAACCAACCATGGGGTCTAATACGCGTGCCCTGGTGAAATTTCTCCTCTTGCTTCGTTAGCTTCCGCGGCCGAGAGAGAACGTACAACAGCAAGCAACTCAACTAAACTCAACTCAACTTGGCTCACCAAATGCAAGAGACGCCTCGGTGCCCATGGAGTGAAAACCCAATGTCTACTTTACATTTCAAGCCTTGTCAAGCTTTTGGGTTACGAAGCCCGAAATGGCCTGGCCCGACCGAAACTCCTAATTTCCATAATTTTCCATCCTACATGGAAAAAAAAAAAAAAAAGAACTATTGCAAGTGAACAAAATATTTCATTATTTTTAAAAATTTAAAATTAATTTCGGGGGTCTAGTCAGTCTTGAATCGGGCAAGCCCGAAATTTCCGGATCAGGCGTAATTTCGGGCCGGGACGTAGTAGTAGTATGGCGTGCCCGAACCATTTACACCCGTGATAGGGTCTCATTGCCAACCGAGAGGGGAGAGGCCGAAGGAAGAGGCAAACTTACTTATTGACTTATTTTTATATTTTGAATTATATTATAAATTTTGATTAAAAAATTTAAAAATATTGCTTAAGAAAGTGTAAACAAACACGTAGACACAATCTATAGTCAATCACTATGTCTGTAATGATTGCATTAAGGGATCAGATTTGCAATGATTACATTAACGTATAAAATATTTGCTTAATGTGATTGATAACGCATTAATTATTCTTTATTCTCTCTTTCCTTCCACGATGTATTTTTTTTTTATTCATTTGTTATGAAAAGCACTTTTATAAAACGACACATTCTTTCCTTGCGAGATCTGTTATTGTCCCCCTCGAGATATTGAAATGTCGACTCCCAGATCCATCGTTCAAATGCCGCATCCGTCGTTCAAATGGACACTAGAGACGATAGACATATCCCGTTCCATTGCATCCATTCCTTCATCCGAAAGGATCTAATTGCACCTATTGTAGAGATGATTGCTCCAAAATATATTCTGCTGTTCATGTAAGCCAACTAGCCAAGTCCCTGGTCAACGGCTGAAATGGGTTTGATCTATGTTGTCCATTGACCGTGTAATAACTTACCTAATAATTTGGGTGGACCTAAAATGACGAACTCTCTAAATGAGCTTAGCTCTACATTCCAAACTTCGATTTATTATTCAAGCGAAAGCCCAAGGAAGTTTTGGTCTATCCACGACACGGGTATGGCTGTGCCCTAGCACAAGATAACTTTGCCTCCACTTTCATTAGCACCATGGTGCGAGTAGCAATGATGGGCTTATTCAAATGGATAGTAATTTTAGCTCAAATCAAAAATTCGTTTACGGGTGTGAAATTTCTATGATAATCACTAGGGAGTCGTGGACACTGATTGTCTTTCCTACCATTTTCCTAATCAAAATGAAACGTGGAGTTTTGAGGTTGATTGATGCATAAATGCACCAATGAGCGACGGGTAATTATGGAAGCAGCAATGAGCAATGATAGAATCTCCATAGATGTGTGGCCGAAATTACAATCCATCTAATGTGGCTCCTGTTTATTACATTTTTCTCCATTAATGATCAAAGGACAAAAATTGAGGGAAAATTATTAAAAGAGTCCTAAAAATATTGCATTTGTACTTATTCAGTCTTGAACTTTTCAATGATACCAATTGAATATATATTTTCACGTTTTGTCAATTGAGCCCATTTAGTCAATTTTAGCTGGAAATCGTTGACATGAATGTCAGTGATTCTATATGATATGACCAAATTGTCGACACTAACGTGGACAATTTTTACAATTTTTTAAAAATGAAATTTTTATCATTTTTTCTTTCTTTTCCTTTTTTTCTTCCACATGACCCTTGTAGGACTTGGTAAAAAAATGAAAAGAAAAAAATATATAAAAATTCAATTTTTTAAAAAAATTATCTACATCTATCGACTATTTTACATAGCACTTGTTAGTGAGTTTTGATTAAAAGTGATTGAATTGACTCAATTGGTAAAATATGAAAATACTTAAGACTCAATTGACACAATTGAAAAGTATAGGTCTGGATTAACATAATTATAAATTTAGATTTCTTTTTGATAATTTTCCTTGTAAGTAGTCGGAGACATAGCCTTTCTTCTTTTTTCTCCTATGAAACAATAATGTCTCCACTCATCGCGACTCATCTCCAATTTGTATGGATTTTAAGGCTGAACCACTATTCGTAAAAGTAGTAAATATGATTCATGTGAGAAAATAATCCAAAACCATACCTTTTTCCATCGGGAGTCCTCAAAATAATAAGGACAACTTCATCGAGAGTACTAAAATTGGTCGGAATAATTTTCTCGGATCCTAAAACTTTAAATCTATCCAATTAAGTCCTAGAAGTTGTGCCTGAAAGAGATTCCATTAGCTCTGTGGGAAAATTTTCCCGGCCATTGCTTTGAGGCCACCTCATGTGGTGTGTGGTTAAAAAGTTTTATATCATGGCTTAGAGTTGTGGATTCCATTATTAGGCCATTAAGAATATTTAACGACAATTCAGCTGCAGTTTTCATGGCTAAGAACCACAAAAGTGATAATCGAAGTAAGCACATCGACATCAAGTATTTAGCTATAAGAGAACATGTTAAAGAAAAGAAAATTGTCATAGAACACGTAAGCACTTGATTGATAATAGCCGATTCTTTAACTAAAAGCATGCCATCGATGAGTTATAAGGATTATGTATTCAGAATGGGCATTGGCCCAATCATGTAATTTTTCTTTTTTATATGGAAGAATTTGTAAGACTTATTCATTTATAATATTTTTCTTAATACAGTTGTATATATTCAGTTATTCAGATAAAAATAATTACGTTTGACCTGGAATAAATCTAAGGTTTATTCGTTAAGTTATTTGATTACATATGGGCTACTGAAATGCATTGTGATACACGGAAGATAATACTCGCTCTAAGAGGACTCATCACCGTGATTCATGTGTTTTATTTCTGTATGAAATTCTTTGCCTTTTCTTTTATGTGCAATTGAATTTAGCCTCGTAACGTGTTAAGGGCAGAAGTGTCATTGGACAGGAGCCACGATCGCTCGGATGCGAGCGTCCAGTGATTCCTACTTTGGGAGCTGTGCGCCCGTCCTTCGGAGATTCCATCATCGCTGCGTAATCACGCCAGCTTCGGCCGAACGAGCTAATCGCGAGGCTTTGACCGGTGGGTGGGGAGCGTCTAATGGTTCCCATTTAGAAGTTCAGAAAGTCTCTGCCGCTCCGGCCTTGCGGGGTAGAGTCTCTTCTGACGTACTCAAACATGGAGCGAGGCTGGGACAAGGGCGAGATCCTGGCAAGCAAAGCTCTCTCGAAGGTTTGGGTTTGCCGTCTCTGCATCGCGCGTCTTCTTGCTGTTCGGTTCTTTTAGGATGTCTTGCATGCGCATCTAGAGCTGTGTGTGTATTACGTTCTATTGGGTAAAGTGGATCATCGCTAGACAGTTTATAGTTGTTGGGGAACGCCTCCTCAAGATTGCCATCGAAGGTTCTCTCTTCCTGGTGCACATTCTTAAGATATAAACCTCATTTCCGTGTCATTTTTATTTCAAGCTTTTTGAGTAAACAGATACGCACCCAATTTTAAGTTGGTATGAGATCTAGTGCCAAATAAGAGAGGGTATTCTGTGATGAGAAGGTGAAGTGCAACTTAACTAATTCAAAGTTGCATTATTTTTCAAAATTGTAAGGACAATAAGAAAGGTATATTCGGGCTAAAATTCGCAGATAAAACTAATTACATTGATTTTCTTTTTTTTTGGTGTTCGTGTCGTGTCGTGTCCCTTATTATAAAGAAGACAAAAAGAAAAAGAAGTCGGGACAAAGGAAAGAGCTCTTTATGACTATGAGTGAGAGTATTTATGTGGATTTTTGTGTGTTGATGTTGCAGTACATTTTGGAGATGAATGCATATCCGAGAGAGCACAAACAGCTGAAAGAACTCAGGGAGGCCACGGTCCAGAAGTACCAAATCCGGTAATTACTAGGATTTCTATAATAGGAAATGAGAGCAAGATGGGTACTGTTAATCGTATGAAAGTAACCGTCTTTTGCACATGGCATATTTTCTCAAGAAAACATTCTGACTTGTTTACTCGGTTCCTTGGGAAAATCATTAATCCCACTTGGTGGTTTTGCTGGCCACCGAGTGGGATTTCTTCTATTAGAAAAGAAATTCATTAATATTATTTGCTCGGTTTCTTGAAAAATTCGTGAATATCACTTTGTGAAGATTTTTAAAATCAGAAAGAAAAAACAAATAAACTAAAAAAATCCGGTAGCTTCTACTTGAAATTATAGCATTAGGCTTCTAATCTACCTGAGTGTTTTACCTTACGCCAAAATCTATCTTTTTTATCTTCGTTATCGAAGAAATTTGCAATTTCGATAAATTGTTTAGTCATTGTCAAAGTGGTCAACTAATGTTATATATATACACGCACGGTCCACGATTGCGATGGAATTCATGTTAGAATCACAAATTTAAAAGGGTGAATGGTTTAAAGCGAGTTGCGATTCGGGTGTAATTATTAAAATATTAACCGAATTGATTCGCTAATGTTTGCTGTAGGAGTATAATGAACGTGCCAGCTGATGAGGGGCAGCTAATCTCGATGATGTTGAAGCTCATGAATGCGAAGAAGACGATCGAGATCGGAGTCTTCACGGGCTATTCTCTTCTCACCACCGCACTTGCACTTCCAGCCGATGGCAAGTTAATAATCAATAATTCCAATTGAGTTTGACTCTGATAAGTATTTTAAATTTGTTTATAATTGCGATAAATTTCTTTTGTAATGAGATGAGTTAAATCTCTCATGGGTGTAGATAACAGCGATAGACCTGGATAAGGAGGCTTATGAAATTGGTCTGCCATATATCCAAAAAGCCGGAGTCGATCATAAGATCAACTTCATCCAGTCGGATGCTTTCTCGGTTTTGAACGATCTCATTGTGAATGTAAGTATACATGTGTCAAAAATCATTTCGATTCTATAATTTCTCAGAAAATTCGAAATCATGTGGTCTTAAATTATTTTTGGAAATGTTGTCGGTCCATGTAACAATAATTGACCGATGTAGAGCCAAGAAGTGGGGACCTTTGATTTTGCTTTTGTGGATGCCAAGAAGGACGACTTCATGAAGTACCACGAGCTGGTGCTCAAGCTGGTGAAGGTCGGAGGATTGATCGGGTACGACGACACCCTGTGGTTTGGTGCGGTCGCGCTCTCCGAAACCGATGAGATGACCGACCACCTGAAGCTCTGGAGAGTCCAACTCAGGGAGTTCAACAGCTTCCTGGCGAAGGATCCACGTGTCGAGTGCTGTCTTCTTTCTGTCGGAGGTGGCCTCACGCTTTGTAGGCGTCTCTATTAGAAACCTCCTTACGGTCCAGAAGCAGGAGGCTACAAGGATCTTGGCGAGTCATTGGACTCCTTACTTGTTGACGCAAGGTCCATATGATGTTTCGCGAATTTCGTACGTGATTTGTTCCCAAGAGTTCCTCGGGAAGTAGCAAAAGTTTGACGGTATATGTAATCGACCGACTTATAATCATGCGAGAATAAATTCCGAGAACGTCAGAACGTCAGAAACTTTTTCCTATGCATCATCACTTGAAAATCGAAATATATCTTGCGGTCGTGATATTAGTACGATGATGCTAATTAAATAATGCTCATGGCTTCTTAGGACAAAATGAAAGAATTCTCAATACGACCCTTCATTGGCTCATGGGCACCAAAAGTCGTATTGCCAAATAATTAGTAGAACGTCGATATTCAAATTCATCAGGCGATTTGGACTCGAGTCAAGTCAAGAAAGTTGCAAGATTTTCCTAACGGCAGCTAACAATTATACAATAT
Source organism: Eucalyptus erythrocorys (assembly GCA_014182555.1). Taxonomy (NCBI): domain Eukaryota; kingdom Viridiplantae; phylum Streptophyta; class Magnoliopsida; order Myrtales; family Myrtaceae; genus Eucalyptus; species Eucalyptus erythrocorys. The sequence continues at coordinate 58,666,108 of CM024604.1, read as the reverse complement.
AAGGATGTTAAACTTCAATTCCTCACACTAGACTCAAGAGATGTCTCATTGTCTATGGAGGAAAATGCAATAGCCACCTTACATTTCGAGTCTCGCTAGGCTTTTGAGTGATTATGAAGTTTGAAATGGTTTGGTCCAACCTGAAACTTTTAATTTTCATTGAGTTTTTTATCCTACATGAAAAAGTGGAACTTCACGGGTGAAAAGAATACCTCATTCAATTAAACTTTTAAAAAATAATTTACGAGTCCGCCGACAATAGTCCTGCTGGTTTCTTCTTTTACTTGACTCAGCGACCCTTCTTTGGCACGCCTGGCCTTCCTTTAATCAATGAAGTCATCATTTTCTGAGTTCTACTTTCTAAACAACGGCGGGGTGAGGTCCACTAACTATATATGAGGAAATGGCACTAGACTAAACGGTTTCAAGACTGGTTAACCTGTAGCCGGACAACTTTGCGCTGTCGGAGGTATTCGAATCGACATTATCATCCCTAATCGACCGTGCCGCTCAATATGACTAATGCAAGAGTACTAAAAACGCGCTGGGCTATCACCAGAATTTGATTTTGGAATCATGATAAGTTCGATTGCACGAACTGCAAATTTACAAACAGATTCCCCATAAAAAGGAATGAGTGAGCGGATAAGATCTGGTAATGTTATTAGGACGATATCAAGTACATTCCATGCGTCGATGATTAGGGAAGAAAAAACTGGTACTGATTTTGATTGAGGAAATAAATTTAGTTTGAAGGACCGTTCCCTCGACTGCCCTGACCAACAACCCGGAAAACTTTCAATTGAGCAAGCCCTAAGGACTATAACATACTGGTATAGGGATAAGGCGTTCCCCTTTTGACGACAAATCTCCTAAATACTACCTTAAAAAAGAAAACACGAGGACCGTCTCTCAAAAGAGTCCCGAAAGGAAGACCTGCCGCCTCAAGCTTGTGACTTCTTAGATTTGCTGGTTGCCAACTGTGTCTCCGGCTGCAAGACCAACGTTGCATCTAAGAAAATGACGGACAAGCCAACTTATGCCATTCACATAGTAAAAGATGGAACCACAGATTCTTACCTCTTTCCTCACGGGTTCTTCCTTTTCTGACAAAATCAACTTGATGCTGAATCAGAAAAACTCACAGGACACTTGAGAGACATCTCTCTGCACAATCGTTCACTCTCTCGTGTCCACGAAAAGTCACATTGTGCAATTACATGACTAATTAGATCTATACATCTGTGTGCAGAGTTAAATTTATTAAGCTGCCAAAAGATGGATTTTATAGATGTTGAAAGAAAATTTTGAATTCATTAAGCAACGCACGCTCAACTCAGCTCAAGAATGTTGACAAATTCTCTCGTGGAGGCTAACCTTCGTACGATCACTGGATGCTCACACCAGGCTCAAGAGACCTCCTATCGAGGCAAAATGAAAAAACTCTTATGTACTGCCCTTTCACTCTCTCATGTGCACGGAAAGTCACATTGCGCAATTACATGAACGATCAGATCAATACATCTGTGTATGCTGAGTTAAATTCATTAAGGTAATTCCCTAAGTGTTCACAGCACGTACGCATTCAAATTCATCAAGCAACTCAACCCAACTCTAGAATGTTACATAATTTCCTGGCGGCGGCGGTATAGCAGGATGAAAAGGTAGACTTCCTCACATGACAATCGAGAGACACCTAACGCCCTTCACTCTCTGTGCATAAAAGGTCGCAAAGCGCAAGGTACATCTCTAAATCAGATAAACCCATCCATCGTTCCATCAATTACTGAATTTTTATTGCTGAAATAGATGCAGATGGTCCCTCGAAAGTTTAGTGACTATCTCCACTTGAGTTTTGATGGCTTCCCGACAAATTCTCGACGCAAGAGTAATGCAATTGTAACGAACAATAACTTGATAAACCGCCATAAAAAAAGCACTTCATACAAATGTTACCTTGAAGTGAACCCTGAGATCAGAGCCCCTAGCCTTGCAGGCTGCGGAAAAATGTCCGAGGACATCATTAGATCCAAGACACTGTCCGATAAACGACCATATAACACCAGACAAACTCTGAATTTCCATGAGCTAAAGATAAAAAGGAAAAGGGGTGATCGAACTGAAGCTTACACTAGGTGGTGTTTTGCTGGTTTTGATTCCCGCAAAAAGTCTTTCACCAAACGTTGCGATTTGGTTTTATTATAGGAGATTCAGTTCTGTGTTGGATCCGAAAAGAGTCAAATGCAAGGGTAAATTTTATTCCCAACTTGTATATGCAATCCCGACAGTTGATATTCTGACGACTCAAAAATTATAGTTTTTGGTCACAAATTACATCAAAATCTAATAAAAAAATATAACCTAGACACAAGTAGCTAGATAGCCTATACTTCGAATTCAAACTATATTAAAATTTAATTTACAACACTGCTTGCTTTAGGTGTATAGCTAGAATTTAATTAACAGCAATACTCTTAGATAGGAAACATAATGACAAAATTTAATCAATAATGCTGAGCTTGTGAAACAGCACTGAAGTTTAATTAACGATGCTTAACCGAATAGAAACATATGCCAGAATTTAATCTATGATGAGAATCTTGAAAAACTACATCTAAAATGCGATAAAGTAAATATGGTTATTATGTTGTGTAGGGGGTTCCTCGTTGGACGAGTTGTAGTATTTTCTCGGCTCCTAAAACTTTAAATCTATCCATTTAAGTCCTAGAAGTTGTGCCCGAAAGAGATTCCATTAGCTTCGTGGGAAAATCCTCCCGGCCATTGCTTTTTTTTGAAGTAATAAATTCATAGAGAGAGATTGCAGGAGGTGGCCATGGCATTTGTTAGCTGAGGCCAACAAGCCTTGGGCAACTACACCACCGTCGTTGTCGCCACCATCATGAGATGGCCGTCGACGAGGGCAAGCTTGTCTTGGCCGGCTCGCAGAGAGGACCACAGCCCTTGCCAATGCTCAAGCAAGGGCCGTCACCTTTCCCTTGCAGACTAGAGGGAGCTATTGCATCACTAACGGTCCTCACTCCATGAGATCTCTCTCTACACACTTTTATATATATATAAAAATAGGCTTTTATTATTAATTTTCAGTTTTCAGGTTTCTCCTTTCAATCTTTTAATGGTATAGAGTGGACTTGGCATCACATAAGACGGGAAAAAAATTAATTAAACAGTTCCATGAAGACTTTTCGGTTTTGAAAAAGGGATGAACTTAATAAAGTCCTTCTTGCATTTTTGATGCAAGTTGTAGGACTTCAATAATTAAATTGAACGTTTTAAGACTTAAAGTTTGAAATGGCGAACACAATAATGAAGAAGGGAATAAATTGGTTGCTTGTAGAATTTTTTTTTTTTTCAAAGACGTGAGAAAATGATTTTGTAAAAGGAACAAAATTATGCAAATGTAGTTCCTTTTATCAAGTAGATAATAAAAGAGTTAAGCAAACAGAAGATATTGCAAGACAAATATTTAGTGTTTCAGTCTTATACTTGGTCTCATACCCTCTCCCAAACTAACATCCACCAATAAGACTGGAGCGTACTAGCAATTTTATAGAATTTACTGTACATAGATGGTCCTTTTTTTACATGAAGCTAGGTAGATAACTCTACATATATAATCACCCTCCCTAAAGTTTGAAAGTAGCTATCAAACTTCCATTTGAATGAAAATCAAATTAAAGAAAGATACTGGTCTTCTTTGGGAGAAGTACACTATCAGTGCCATAAATTGTATACGACGCTCACTTTGGTGTCAAAATTTTCAGTAGAATCACTTAAGTGCCAAAAATTTTGAAAAACGCTCATTTCAGTTTCAACGGCGATCTGGTTGGCCGGAAATTCGACATGGTAGTTTTTCATTAATATTTGAAGTCGACGTGGATCGCCGAAAAGTACAATCAACATGCAAACAACAAAATGATGTTGTTTAGCGTCTTTTCCCCCAAATAAGAAACCCTAAATCCCCAAATTCGAATAAAATCGGAAATTGTAAACCCTAAATCTCCAATTCGACCAATTCGAGTGCATACTTCAATTTTCTCTCAAAGTTATCAGCTCGCTCTTGCGAATGGAGGGCGGAAGGTTCAGCAGCGGCTTACATTCCTATAAAAAAAAGCTAATTAGATAGTGAGTGTTACTATTATTGTGGGTTATCGAGTTCAAGAAGAACATCTTGGACTCGGTTAAATTCCGGGAAAAGATTCCATGGGTGCGACAGATATAGAGAAGGCTTGAAGTACAAATATTCAAATGGGTTGATAGGAAATTCTTTGATCGAGCAATAGAGGTGATCCTGGAGTTATTTGAAGGCCAAAATCAACTTCCACCTACGTTAATGGACAAGTTAGAGGATGTCGACTCAATGCAAGCTCAAATGAAGGGTTTAACATCTCTGGTCGACCATTTGAAGAGGGAGGTTTCAAGGCTGAAGATTGAAATAAACTTTTATCTAGCATTAGTTATGTTTTTGTTCTCTTGAGTAGTTTATTCAAATGTGAGGTGAGTAATGTGAATAAGTTTGTATGTCTACCATAGTTGAAGACGTGGAATATGCACTTGTATTGGATTATTTATAAGTAAAATGTGTTTTTGGTTTGTTGTAATTGTTGTATGGAGCAGAACATTTTGTTGTAATCTATGGTAGAAATGCAAGGTTAGAGTTGTAATGCATTATTTGTGAGTACTTAAAAGTTTTATTGTTTAGCTTGTGTTTTGTCAATATTTGTTTTGGTTAGTTTTTGCTTCAAATATAATGGTTTGCTAAGTTTTTACTTCAAATATAATGGTTTGCTACATTTTTTATTGGGATAAGTGTCGCGACCAAATTTTTGGATGTGAACCACCTAGGGTTTGGCTAATGGATTGTTAAGACTGGACTTAACTCGGGCTCTCCCAAGCCCATACCAATTCGCGACTTAGGTTCAGGTTCTTAGCATGCAATTGATTTTAAATTAGGAGTCGCCACTAATCTATTTTTGGTGGGTCGATTAGAAACCCAAGTAAAGTAATGGGAGTTTTACTTTACTCCTGCGAACCAGAGATTCTAGGTACGGGGACTTGGTTACGCTAGATTTCTCTAACGCCCTTTCGGTACCATTCTTTTATTTTGAAAAAAATGTTTAGCATGCAGCTTGAAATGATTTTAATTTATCTCCCTAACATGTGAGGTGATTATGCGAGTACGCAGTCCACCAATTTAACATCCAATAAAACAATGAATAAGGTTAAGGTACTTACCTTGTAGCAACGAAAGCCTCTGTAATGTTAAATTAGAATTCACATTAGCAATCCTAAATATGATTTCTAATTAATACACAATTTTTTGTTTTCACTTAATTAATGAAATTTAATCTAAATGCAATGCATGCTAATAGTCTAATATGACATGGCAAATTGACCCAAATTATATGACATGAAATGCAATAATAGTAACTTTATTTTTTTTTTTAAAAAGACGCCAACTTTTCTAAGAATAAAATTATCTAAATCTAATCCTCACCTATTTGAAAAAAAAGATTTCTAAAAAATATAATCCTAAAAATGTGATTCTAAAAAAAAAAAAAAAAAAAATAATTTACAAACCTAAATGCCTTATTTACTAAATCTGCATATCTAATTCTACATGCTCATGCAAGAATTTGATTTTTTTTTCTTTTTGATTTTATGATTTTTTTTATTTTTTCTAAAAAATTGCAATTTACCCTAAAAAAATGGAGGTAATTTATCCTAAGATATTTGAATGAAATTCCTAACTAAATTAAAATTCCATCCAATTTAAACTAGGAATTCAGTCATCCTAATTTAAACTAAGACATTATTTTAATTTAGCAATTTCTAGCCTAAGATGTAACCTATTTGAAAAATTGGTGCAATTCTATTCTAAAATGCCTAATGATTTTTGTTTGCTTTTTTTTTTAATTAAAATTTAACATGCAATTCAACTAGCATCCTAAGTGAATTTTACCTTTTTTTTTTTTTTAATGATCTAAAATAAAATCCCTAGTCTAAATATGCAAGACAATAAAAAATAAACCTAATCCTAATTTAAGATTTTTTTGAGATTTTTAATTTTGAAATTAACAATTTCTAATAACTAAACATGCAAACTAAACCGGTTAATTTGATTTTTTTATTTTTTTTGATTTCTTATTATTTAAGAAAAATGAAATTTCTATCCTAAACATGCAAATCCTAAAACTACATTTTTTTATTTTTGATTTTTTTAAAAGAAAATTAATTCAAACAACCCTAGCAAATCAAGCAAAATTGATCCCCCAAAGTGACAAACCGTATCTCGCGCATGAGATCGGGTTGGCCAATTTCGTGAAAAATCACAAATCGGATCTCGGGCTAGAGATCGGATTGGCAATTTTTAAGCAATTGTGAGTCGGATTTCGGGCGCGAAAATCGGACCGGCAATTACTAACTTTAATGCAATTTCATAGCATGGAATTTCAATTTAGCATTAAAGGGGACAATTACATCTAAAGTAACAAATAACATGCAATGTTAGTAATAATAAATAAAACAGAAAAATAAATAGCATAAAAGAAAATAAAATAAAAGTAAAAATAGAATAAAAAATTACCTAATTTTGTTTTTTTTGCTTTTTGCTTTTTCTCTTTTTTTCACAAAAAAGGGCCGGCCGGCGGTGGGGACGAGATTGCCGGCGAGGGTTTCGGCGGGGCGGTTGTGCGCGTGAGCAAGAAGGGCACCACACCGATGTGGCACGGGACGGCGTTGCGTGGCTGGGCGCGGCGGCACAGGCAAGGGGCTCCGAGCACGGGCGAGGCAAAGGCGGCGTCGGGGCGCGGTGGATCGGCGACGCAAGGCGGGGCTTGGCGTTGCGGCTCGGTGGCTAGGAGCCCGACAAACGGCGGATCTTGGACTGGCGCGGGCTCCGGGAGCATCGGGGTGTCGAGAGGTTGCCGCGTCGGCGGCAAGGCGCGGAGATGGTGCTCGCGGGTTGCAAGGTGTGACGGCGGAGGCGGTGTCGGGGCGCGAGGATCGACGAGGTGGAGCGGCTACGGCCGGCAGAGGGAGACGCCGGCGTTCGGAGGTGCAACGGTGGCGGAGGCGCGGTGGCCGACGCAAGGTGGCGAGGGCGCAATGGGCAGGAGCAGTCACCGGTGGGAATCTTCACAAGGAAGATGAACAGTGCTTCATCTTTCTTCTTTTTTTAATAATTTTTTTGCTGCTGGACGTCCACTCGTACGCTGCCTCCCTCACATCACTTCCTTTCTTTTCCTTTTTTCTCTCTCTCCTCTCTCTCTCTCTCTCTCTCTCACTTTTTGACTTTTTTGCTTTCTTTTCTTTTTCTTTCAAAAACAAAACCGAGAGAGCCCCCGATGTGGCCGTATGTGACAATTGTGTGGCCTCCTCGTATTAATTCGTGCATCACGTCTTTTATAGGCCAAAAAATGTATCTTCGCGACACTTTTTTTTTCCTTTTTTGTTTGCGCAAAATACCATCAAATATATTTTTTCACCGTGCGCAATATCTTTTGCGTATTTGATCAAAAAATTTCCTCTCTTGCACAAAACTGCATCTCCCAATGTATATTACCTAAATCTATGAAAAATCTTAACAAAAAATAAAATTTTCCTAAACTACATGCCATGTTATCTTTTTTATTATTTTTTTTTATTTTTTAGCAAAAATCAACCCTAAAAATTTAGGTGTCAACAATAAGAAGTCCTAAAACTTGTTACAAAAATGTATTTTAGTTCTAAAACTTGCAAAAAGTGCAAATAAGTCATAAAACTTGTCAAATTGTTTCAATCGAGTCCTAAAACCAACGCCGTTAGCATTTTCGTTAAAAATGTTGACGTGGCATTTTAAATGATTTTTTATTTTTCGCATGGATTTTTTAATTATTTTTTAAAAAAATTAGATTTATTCATTTTATCTTATTTTCACCAAAAACTAAAAAAGAAAAAAATTATTTTAAAAATTGTTCAAAAAAAAAATCAGCGCCTCCTCTTCCTAGCCGCCGTCGTCGCCGCTACCCATTGCCGGAGCGGCCGGCGAGGTGGCCGGCCCTCCCTTAGCCGGGCGAGGCCTCGCTAGCCCAGCCCGAGGGTCGACAACCGTCGCCATCGTTGGGCGAGGGCCGACCAAGCCTTGCCTAGAATCGGTGACGACTCGCTTAGGGCGGGCGATGGTCGCCGACCCCCGCGAGGGCTGGTGGGCCTAGATTTGGGTACCCTCGCTCGAGAGTCGTCGCCGGCCCCTCCGACAATGGGGCGGGGGTGGGGGCAAAAGAGTCTCTAATTTTTTTTAAAATAAATCTTTTGACTTTTCTTTTTAGTTTTTGGTGAAAATAAAATAAAATGAATAAATTTAATTGTTTAGTTTTTAAATATATTTTTAAATGAATAAAAAATAATGAAAAAATCCACATGGAAAATAAAAAGTAATAATTTAAAATGTAATGTCAACATTTTTAACGGAAAAGGCTAACAAAGATCGGTTTTAGGACTCGATTGAAACATTTTGACAAGTTTTAGGACTTATTTGCACTTTTTGCAAGTTTTAGCACTCAAATGCATTTTCATGACAAGTTTTAGGATTTTCGCTGCACTTATCCCTTTTTTATTTGGTAATGGTTTGCTGGTTTATTGGTTTGCTGTAACTGCAAACCATGACGAAATGGAATGTGCTTTTGGATGCATTAGTTGTGAGCACTTAAAAGTTTTATTATTTAGTTGTATTGTTGTGTAATGTCAATATTTGATTTGGTTAGTTTTTGCTTCACATATAATGATTTGCTGCATAAATTTGGTATAGATTTGCTGGTTTGCTGGTTTGCTGCAACTACAAACCCTGGCAAAATTAAGGGATGGTGGCAAATTCATGATTGACCATTTCAGTGCCATAAGTTGTAAATAGTAATTGTTTGAGTACAAAGTTTTTATAAAAGTGATCATTTAAGTGCCAGTCGTGATTACAAAGTGATCGCTTGTGTTGCACAAGTTTTTTAAAAAAAAAAAAAAACAAACATGTTAATTTCACACGTCATTTGACTTGTACAGTTTCAAACGTCACTTGACTTGCACCTTGTTCTTACACCAGTTGGGTTACTGGTGCATCTTCTTGCACTAGCCCATACAAGTGTTGATGCAACAAAATGCACCAGCATCCAAAATTGCATCTTGTTCTTGCACCAACACATACAACCAAAACCCCACAAATTCATTAGCATCCACAGCTTCAATCAGCAACAGTATTGCCATTAACATTGCACCATAAAAACATTGCACCAATAGTAAAAATAAAATATACATCATAACTAACTTGTTGGCATTCTAGCTGAAACTAACATAAGAGAAAATAACAAAAAACAGCTATTGCCATTAACATTGATTGATTATTTACAAAAAAGAAAAATATGTCTAACTTCACTCCCCAATCACTGAAAGTTCAGCACCCTCTTAAAAAAAAAATGGCAATATGCGGGCAGCAACTACCATCAATGATCCTTCTTTACCAAAAAAAAAAAAAAAAAAAAAAAACTACCATCAATGATATAACACCTTGCACCTTCCTAAAAAAAGAAAACATGAAAAGAGATCATGTCCAGCACCACATAAAAAGAGACAATGTCCAGCACCCTCCCATCAGTCAATATTAACGACACCCTGATCTCCTTTTCCTCTTGGAGCTTTGAATTGATTCATAATTCGAGCACTCTTTTGAACTGGATGTGCAGGTTCTTTAACTGGGCTTTTTGTCACCTTATTTTCTTTGTTTCTGACGGTGGCTATTTTTGTTCTATTACGTGTCATGTGTTAGTCCATATCATCACCATTGCTCCCAATCGTTGGTTGGGATGGAACCGGTGCTGGATTCTTTTTGGATGGCTATTTTTCTTTAGAGCACTCTTCTTTAGCTGTGCCCTTGATTCTTAAGTTGGCCCACCTTGAGAGAGAAATACCTCCGAAGTTCTCGCAGGCTACAATAACATAGTGATATTGTCAACCAAATGAATTAAAGTACAACAAATTAAATGCATGAGGCCTACAAATCTTTCATTCAAAATAGTCATTTCAGTACGTTTATCTGTGTAAATCCCATAACCATATTGCCTTAATTTTTTTTCAAATAGCCCCTCTTGTTCTCTATGGTGCATCATTTTCAGTAGCAACAGATGAGGGAGCAACCTCTGCAACTTGTGCAGTTGCTCGTCTTCTCACCTGAGAAACATATAACAAATGTAAAATTTAGCCTATAAAAGACAAACACAGCGATGTATAACTTATAAGATATTTTTTTCTTCTCGTTTGCTCAACAGTGGACTTAGTTGTTGTTGTTGCTATTCTGCCTGTTCCAGTCCCTATCTCTGCACTTAAGCCTACAACAGAGCCTTTTTTTTGGCCCTTTAGTAGGCTTTACAACAATATACTATATCAAGATTATAACCAACTACAATGAATAATTAGATATCTACTCATTTTCATAGTGGAAACAAATAGAGAAAACTTATCAAATCATAAGTGCATGATAGAGGAAAAGCACAAGAGAAGCTAGTACACATGGTCAACCATCAAACTCTATCAAATAGGAACTGTAAAGTTACTTAGGTAAAGAGGATACTTACCTTACCGCAGGGCTTTCTGTTTGCCCTTCAGTAAGCATTATAGCAGGGTCTTCTGTCCTACCTTCACTAAACCCAACAAGAAGCTCTTTAATAGGTCCCGCCCCTAGCACTAAATCAGCCATTACATCTTGCTATTGGTGTTGTTTTTTCAGCTCACAACATTTCTTATTGTGCCATTTCTTGCAGCAATAGGCGCATTTTATCTTTGACTTAATTCTACTCATCCTCTGACTTGATGCCTCTTCCTACTGCATTCTTCGTCTCCTTTTTGGTCTTCATATTTGCTTCTTCAGTGGCAAAAGTAGAAGGCTTTCATGATTTGGAAGCTCCCAAAATTTGCTACTTCTGATAGGCTGCATCATGAATTGGTATGAAGCAAGCTATGAGCTTTTTTTTTGTACCAATTATGTAGGTAATCATCTGGGTTTTTTTACTTCATTTGAATAGCACAAATTGCATGGGCACATGGAATTCCATTCAGTTGCTAGGCTCGGTATGAACACTTTTTTCTATTCATGTTGACAATATACTTATCCTAATTTTGAATAATTCATATCCATTATCTCCATTCCAAACTAGATGACAGAACCTACTAGCAGCAATGTTTGCATCCAATCTCTTCATAATCCTAGGGCCATAATCTCTAGTACATTTCGTAACCTCATCTATTTGCCTATGCAGTTTCGTCATAACCATAATTTGAATATCATCAAGCATGCTGATGAGTGGTTTGCACCTAACCTCTAAAATTCTGCCATTGAAAGCTTCACTGAGGTTGTTATCAATGATATCGAACTTTTTGCTGAAAAAGACCCGACACCAGTGCTTAGCTTCTGTTTGGAAGAGTGCATTAAAACCTTCATTTGTCAACTGCAACAATCCTTGTTTGGTTAATTTGAAATCAGCCATGTTGGTACTCTTTGATATTTGCCAGAATTGCTTCTGCAGCCTATCTCCTTTGAAATTTCTTGACCAGTTTGCATATATGTGCCTTGCACACATTCTATACTCGACATGTGGCGTCAACTCAACCAATGCAGGAATAAGTCCCTACAAAAATTCAAACTAATAAATACAAGTTAGGAAAAATATGCAAGTGATTAATATTAAAAGAGAGTGAATTAATTGACAATGAAATTACATTCTGTCAGTCGCTCATGAATGCCCATCTTCCCCCATCGATTATCTCAAGGTTAGCCATTAAATTTTTGAGGAACCAGGACCAAATATCCTTATTCTCTATCTTCACCACCGCTCAAGCTATCTGAAACATTTAATTATTGGCATTTCTTCCCACAGTAGCCAACAACTTCCCCTTACACAAACCCTTTAGAAAGCATCCATCCAATTCAATAACCCTTCTACAACCAGCTAAGAAGCTCTGTTTGCATGCATCAAAACATACATGAAATTTATCAAATCTAGGCCCAAGATCAGGGAGTGGCCTCTCTACAACCTCTACATATACCTTACTAGATGGGTTTTAAAACATACATTCGCCCAGCATAATTCCATACCTACGCATATTCTTCCTTATACCCACCAATCAATATTTTCATCACTCTCATCTTAGCTCTCTTGCACTGATTTCTTGACACTGTAACCCCTACCTGCTCCTTCACTAACTGTTGAAATTGAGGACTCTTGATCTTGGGCATTGTTTTGATAGTATTGAAAAAATGCTTCGATAATCACACACTTGTTACCATTTTATTGTTAAAGATAATTGGATAAGTATGCTCCTTTAGGAAGGACCTAATCTATAATGACCCATTCTTACTCAGCGCGCCATAGAGCTTTCATGGGCAATTGGATTGTGAGCACTTAGCTCTCACAAATTCCTTTGTGTTTCTAATGAATTGAACACTCCTTTGTTCACCAATGGAGCTCTTCACAACAGCTTCCTGTTTGGCATCGTCAAATCTCATGGCCACAGACAAAACAAGTTTATCAACAGTTGGATCATAGTAATGGTACTTACTTTTTCTTTGACGAGCAGGTGCTTCATCATCATCATCAAGCTCATTCTCCAAACCAGCAACTTCATCGCCACGGCTTTCTTCATCTTCACTTCTATTATCTTCAGCTGGAACTCCATCCCTATTTACTGGCTTGAGCCTCTTTACTGAAGGTGCAAGTTTTTTTCTTAGAATTTGCCTTTACTTTTGTCTTGATTGTGCGAATTCATCATCATATTCGTCTCTTGGGAAATTTACTAAAGCAAAATATTCATCTTTCGATTCACTGGATAAAACAATTTCCCATTCTAATCCAATGAAGTCTTCATCGCCCACGTCTTCACCCAAATCTTCACCCAAGATTTCAGGATATCTCCCTATTTGTTCATCTCTATTAATGTGAGTTCTCTCTCTTTCATTTTGCCCTTCATTTAACCTAAACTCATCCCCAACCTGATTACTCGCTCGAATAGGATCCCTCACTTCTCCTCTTTCAGTGTTAGTCTACTCATCTCCATCCTCATCCTCATCCTCACCATCCTCATGATCATCCTCATCCTCACCATCACTATAATACTCAACATATACCTTAACTTCTTCACCGTGAAGATAATGGTAAATGATATCCTTAATACTATTATCGTCATTAAAAAATCTCAAGCCATCATTCAATTCCTTCCCAGGAACACAGTAATGTAATTTTTGCACTTTATATCATAAAAAATACATCAAATCCCTCAGAAAATCAATATATAATGGCTTCTGACTATTAACATAAATAGTAACTTCATTTCTACCGGTATATTCCCAATCATCGATGCCAATAAAAAACTCTCCACCATAACAAATAATGATGCCTACCTGATTTGTGTTCATGTCAATGTTGCACCCAATGAAAAAAAAATGTCATTATTTGTTGGGATCACATGACAGAATCGACAACTTCACATGTAGGTCATTGACATTTTGTTGTCAAGAAATAATGCAACTAATCTCTCCAATTCGGTGCTTTTACAGAAACAAAAGAAACCAAATTGAATAAACAAAGTGAGGTCCCTACTACCCATTTTTCAATTCAATCACATTTGGTCCCCCACAGAAGTAATCCAATTAATTAAACAAATTCGGTCCCACCACTGTTTCCCTCCGAGTCGAGCCCCATTTTCCCCTCTGCACCCTATTTTTCTATTCAGTCCTCTCAAAAGAAAGTGAACGAACGACGGAACCCTCAAATTTTCTATTCGGTCCTCACCACCTTCCCCACCACTTTCCCCCTGAGCCGAGCCCTTAATTTTCCTTCCAAGCCCTAACTTGCTCGTCGGGACTCTAAATTTTTCACTAAATTGACCCACGTAGAGAACATGACAAACCTGAGTGAGCGAGAGTTGAGGACGCAACTAGTGAACGAACGTGAATGACGGCGCAACTACAGCGGTGGCCGAGCTATGGCAGGCGAGTGAATGACGGTGGGTTAGCGAGCTATGGCCGATGGCGTCGAGCGAAAATCGTATACGAACACCATTTTTGGCCATAGTGAATCCACGTCGTTTTTTTTTTTTTTTTTTTTACCGTAGTGAATCCACACTATTTTACAAAACGACGGTCGTTTTGTAAATGATCCACGTGGAATGGTAAAATAACGTCGTTTCTTACGACGAAAGGAAAACAACGTCATTTTATACCATCCACCGTGGACAATCTTAAGAATTGTCGATTTTTTTTTAAAATATAAAAAGCCACGTAATCATTTTTGTCGGAATTTCTCGCCGGTAGTGCCAAAGTTATTGTTTTTTCTCCAATTTGGCACTTAAGTGATCCGGCGGAAACTTTTGACATCAAAGTGAGCACCGTACACAACTTATGGCATTGATAATGTCCTTCTCCCTCTTCTTTATCTAGGATAGGAGAAGCACAAATTATGTGCTCTACTTTGTCTAAAGCAGAAGTTGTTTTTATTTGAATTGACTGTTCACTGTTTGCACACTGGTCCTTCAAACACATGGGTGACGTCTTTTGGTTTTACAAAGATGTTCCCTTTTTTGAGGTCCACTCAAGCCTTAACCAGCCCTTGTCTACCATTTGTTCACCTTCTACACAAGTCCATCCAGCTTTAAACATCCCTCACATCCATTGTAAACCTTCTGTAGAAATACAGCACTAACATAACCTTTAGACGATCCCACTCTAGGCTCCATCTGGTATCTGCATATTGCTCGATGCATACAACCAATGCATACATCACGACCTTTTATCATTATGTCGCCTCAAAACGTCATAAGTAATTTTACCCAACTAAGTTTACTATCATGCCGATTTGTTATAACAACTTTTAGGACTCTTAATGAAATTGTCTCGAGATACATGCATTGAAAGTCCTAAAACTCGTTACGAAGGTGTAATCAAATCTTGAAATTTATCACAAAAGTGTAAGCGAGTCCTAAAATTAGTCATGAGAGTATAATTGAATTCTAAAACTTTCGAAAAAGTGCAATTTGACAATTTTTGGGACTTAGTTATATTTTTTGAAAGTTTTGGAACTCTATCGCAATTTTGTAATAAGTTTTAGGACTTACAACACAATTATCCAAATAGTCTTTATCATTTTTTTTTTCGAGTAATGACTTTAATATCACATTCCAATAGTGGCATGAGGAAAAAAAAAAGATGTGGTTTTACATTTCAAGGACAACCATAAACAAAATTGTCAGAAAACAGAGTGGAAGCAAGAAGAATGTCGAGAATAGAAGGGAATAAATTATGTGCACTTCATTAATTGATTTAATGTACAAAGGAAATTAAATAATATAGAGGATGTTTAATGAATAATGAAGTATATTAGATCTAATCCTAGTATATCAGATCTAATCCTAGATTGATACAAAATAATCAATAACAATCTCGAGAATATATCCACCATAATCTGGCGTATCTTCGATATTTGGTGCATATCTTCCAACACTCTCCCTCAAACTGGTGGCTTGTATATGTCTAAGACGTCTAACTTGTCATGCCTCGAACCCCGTGCGCGTGTCCATCCCTCTCTGGTCGATAATATTTTGCGACTTCTTAGGCGAGTCGCCGACCCTTTTCATTTTATTGCACATGCGGAAGCGAAAATAAATCCCATGATAGTTATCATTTTGGAATAGAAAAGTAGAACAACAAATTTACAAACAAACATACTTTTATAATCACATAGAGTCAAGTACAAGGTCGATGATCGAAAGATTACAAAAACTGACTTTCCAAAAAGAAGCGGTCCTAGCTAACCTATACTTCAAATCACCTCCTCTCGGCTCCAGGTCCTCCACTCAACGACCTTGAAAATTTATCTCACAACTGGGTGAGATATAAATCTCAGCAAGTCCATACTCTAAACCCCGATTAGGAGGGAAATACGCCTAGAGGCGTCCTAACCACACAATCACGCATTTAGCATAAAGGACTTACCTCGCCTCAGTTTCACCCTACACGTCAGCACAGTTCATATCACAATGCATATCACAAATGCATAAGACAATTGAAACGCCTTATTTTTCTCAATCAACTACAAGGGTCTCAGTCCAATCAATCACAAAAGTCCCGATTATAAGGCCAAATCATTATGACATATCCTATACCATGCTACATAGTTTTATCTCATAATCAGGCGCGTCAAACTCAACTAATCATGCGTTTCTTGTTAATTAAGCCACTCAAGGCACAACCGAATCCCATGCTCGGCTGTCTACTGGCGTAGTTAGGCATCATTTCTTCCCCACTGAGCACGGCTTCGTCTCTCATAGACAGCATTCTCGAATGAGTATAGGTCCAAAATCTACTGCGACCCGATATCATAATGCATGGGCAACCCGAAAAGGGATTTAGTAATGTCTGACATAATTGCACAAAACGGATTCTCTTAACCAACATACAACCAATCAATTTTGGTCTTGGACACCGTGCATTGCACTCAAATGCTTCAATTAAGATAGTCATCCTGGCCTATTTTCTTCGTATTAAAAATACACGGTAAAATAATCGTGTGTGGGTACATGGTCAGATTGAACCTAGAAAATTCATAATCTCTAATTTAAAATCTCACCGTTTTATATAATATATAAAACCATTTTCAATGTTAAAATTCGACATCCGGGATTTTATGAATAAATGTCAAAATTCACAAATTTTGGAATAATTAATCCAATTTCCAATCAGCACTCAAATCTCACAAATTAATACTCGTTGCAGAAATTAACTACGCCATTGCAATTAGCACGAAATTCCGATCATCGGCTACCTTGGCCTAATTTCTGGAAAAATATTTAATAATTAAATAATTTATAAAATTAATTAAATAAATGCATTAAATACTAAAAATGCTAACTTAAGCTAAATAAATTTAATCTAACCACTTATTGAGCTAACTAAATTATTCTAATCATCCTAGCTATATAACACTACACTAATCTAATTAACTATAAATTTCTAATCACCTAATTTCTTAATCTAACTATCCTAATTTAACTAACTAAATTAATAATTAAACTAATTACACTTAAATAAATCTAAACACCCCTTAAACGTTATTAACCTACTAAGAAGAGTTTAGTACATAAACTCACCAATTAATTGCGGAAACCGGTTCACCGCGACGACGGCGCGACGGCGGCCGAAATCCGAATTTTCAGCGGTGTTGGCGGACACTCGGACCAGACCTAAACTTAGCCCAGCTGAGATTTGTTCTCGAGTTGGGCTAGGCCTGAAGTTGGGCTGACGGGCTTTGAATTTTCGTGGGCTTCGCTGGCTTCTTGGACTGACTTCAAGTGGGCCAAAATTCACTTGGCCGAGCTGGACTGAGAAAAAGAATTCGCTGGGATGAACTCCACTGGCTTGTGGGCTGAAGAAAAGACCGAATTGGGCTACCTTGCTTGGGCTTTTCTGCTGGGCCGAAATTGCTGCAGGCTTCAAGTGGGCTCCAACGTTGAAGAGGCTGGGCTGCTTGAGCGTGGAGAGGAAGCGGAGACGCTAGGCTGAGCTGAACGCTTCGTGGGCTGCAGGTTACTGGAAAAACCAAAGCAGCGAAGCCGTTGATGCTAAGGGCGGCATGGACGTCGACCAGGTGGCGTCTCTGGCCAACTGAAACCGCTGGCGTGGGTCGAAGCTGCTGCAACGTTGACTGAGTGAGGAGCAGCGAAGGAGAAAGACGAATGGTGGTGGCTTGTGGACGTGTGGATTGCTGGCAAGGGCGGTTGGATCCGTGGGTTCATGGATGACAGAGGGACTGGGGTTGAACGGTGGTCTTCAAAGCTGGTTTGTTGACCGGCGTGGGGGGACAAAACGTAATGGAGAGGCAGGCGGCTGAGAAGAGATGATGGAGCAATTTCGGTGGTGGATGGGCAGCTTCGCAGGGAAAATCAGGAAGAAAGAAAGCAAAGCAGGAAATGGAGGCAGAAGGGGTAGAGAGAAAAACCGAATGAAGAAGGAGCTGCAGCTTCGGTTGATGAAGGCGGTCTAATGCGAGAGAGGGAGAGAGAATAGATAAGAGA
This sequence comes from Eucalyptus erythrocorys, assembly GCA_014182555.1. NCBI lineage: Eukaryota > Viridiplantae > Streptophyta > Magnoliopsida > Myrtales > Myrtaceae > Eucalyptus > Eucalyptus erythrocorys. Next base: position 58,648,006 of record CM024604.1, on the reverse strand, counting down.
AAGAGAGAGACAAAAATTCCACAAGCTCATCCCTTCCATTAACTTCATGTCCCCTAATACTTTCCACACTTTAAATCCCACAATATCATCCAAATTAATGCCAAAATTCCAACCAATAAATCGGCCTCCAAATTGGCATACGAATTTCACCATAAACATTTCAATTTCCTCTCCGATTATCCAAATCGAGGTCCGATCTCGCTGAAGAAAAATCCCGAATAATTTTCTGTAAGTCTCCAATATCCAAAGACTCGGCTTGGAAATCCAAATTTCCTTAATCCATTCGAATTTCTATTAATTTTCAGCAAAATACTTCATTATATTAAAAAATTGAAAATTAATTTCGGGGTCAAGCCAATCTTGAATGGGGCAAGTCCAAAATTTTCGGATGGGGCCTAATTTCGGGCAGTAGTAGTAGTCTGGCCTGCCCAAACCATTTACTCCCGTAATAGTCTCATTGTCAAGCGAGAGGGGAGAGGTCAAGGGGAGAGGCAAACTCGCTTGTTGACTTTTTTAATATTTTGAATCGTATTATAAATGTCGATAAGGATTTTTTTTTAAAATTGCTTAAGAAGGTGTAAACAAACACTTGGACACACCACTCCGTAGTGGTGGCTTCCATTGGATAAGAGCCTGGGTTTCCTTTCGCATTAAGAGGTCGGAGTTCGAAACCCCGCGACACAAGTTGCGGGGAGGCTTGGCGTGAGACATCGGTGACTTACCCGGTGGCATGTGTGTGGTGGGCAAGACGTGTCACCCCCGCAGGTGGTTTATCTCCCCGCCGCCGTGCGGGGTTCCTGGTCAAAAAAAAAAAACACTTGGACACAATTTATAACCAAACACTTTGTAATGATTGCATAACGTATCAAATCTGCAATGATTGCATTAACGTATCGAATCATTTTCTCGATGTGGGTTTTATTTATTTATTATTATTTGTTATGAACAGAAAATTTATAAAACGACACATGTTTTCCTCGCGAGATTATTTGTTGTACCGACGTTCAAATATCAACTCCCGGATCCGTCGTTCGAATGTAGGTGCGGCACCTCTGCTTCTGAGCCTGGTTCGTCTGGATTTGAGATATATAGAGTGCATCAACGTCCAAACCTGTTGCCTGATGCAAAATTAGACGGGTACTATTAGTCTGGCAGAACAAAATGAAACCCCGCTTATGAGGACGAAATTTTCTGACAACGTACTCCAGCATTACTCGACATTCTTCGACCAATCAAGAATGAATCTAGTCCATGAAGACTTTTCGCTTCTGAAAAAGGGACAAACTTAATAAAGTCCCTCACTTGCATTTTTGGTGCGAGTTTTAGGACTTCAATGAGTAAATTCAGTGTTGTAAGACTCAAAGTTTAAAATGGCAAACACAATAACGAAGAGGGGAATTAACTGGTTGTTTTATAAAATTATTATTTATCTTTTTGAAAGTCGTGAGAAAATAATTTTGCAAAAGGAACAAAATGATGCAAATGTAATAGTTTTTATCAAGCAAATAATAAAAGATTTAAGCAAATAGAAGATATTGCAAGACAAATATGTAGTGGTTCAGCTTTCTACATGGTCTTGTACACTCTCTCAAACTAATGCCCACTAATAAGGCTCGAATCTACAAGTAATTCTATAGAATTTACTATATATAGACTGCTTTTTTTACACGAGCTTAGTAGATAACTCTACAAATATAATCACCTCTATTGACACCTAAATTTTGGCGACCCGGTCATTCATTTATTTCATACAAAATTAAGGATTAATTTTTAATCCCTAAACAAAAATATTAGAATTAAATTGCATAACATATAATTTTAAGAGTATTTATTATTTAGTTTATTGCATTCACATTGGACCGGCAACTGAAAAATTTTGAGTGAATGGCTCTAAAATTAATTGGACTAAGCCCGTGGTGATGGAAATTTGGTCAAGCTTGTAAATCTTCATGTTGACTGAGAATTGCATGCGCTATGCATGTGGGTTGTTCTGAAATTGGAAAGATCATGAGCAGTAGGGCTATTATTCCATTAAAATCTCATATATATGGAGAATTGGTGTTGTGGTCTCGATAAAGGAAAGGATCTTCTCTGAAAGATGAGAAAGACTAGTCATCTACACGGACAATATTTACAAGAATTTTCTTTGTTAGATTGGAAAAATCAATAGAGAGAGAGAGAGAATCACGGCCTGGCCATGGACGAAATCAAGCCAAATATACTGAGACGTTCTCAAGAGGAAATAAATCTCGCCCCTTTCCTTCAGTGCTAAAATTGTTACGGGACAAACAACAGACAAAAAACGGGGGGTTGGCTAATTTTTTCTCGAAACACATAATATAGAGAGACACAGAGAGATTCACGTTCTGCCAGAAGAGAGAAAAGGGAGACGATGGTTTTGTCTTCTTAGATGGTCCCGTTGTGATGGTCCCATTGTGAGTTAGAGGGAAAATTGTGAAGTTCCTCTGGCAATTGCATGTGGTCTTCACATCATGGCTTTTCCTCATGCCATTGTGCACCTTTTGCCATCAAACTCACTTGTTTCGAGGACCTAGCCCTGACAACCAATGAAGCACCAACACTCACCAATTTCCCAACGTATCATAGAATGTCCCTACCATGTCATTGCTTTAGCCCCACTTGAATCTTTCTTGCTGCAGGTTTTCTTTCTTGCCTTCAATGTTTATTCAGCAACTTCCGCGGTGATTTATTGCCATCCCAGGCGAAATTTTTAGAGCATCTCAACGACTCGTTCCTGCACCTCAATTGTGAACCGCCCACCGCCGTTCTTGTTCGTATCCAAATCAGAGTCGATTCCACGAAGTTCTTATTTTTGCCCCCACAGTCATCCTTTACCGAGGAGCACCACCATGCCAAGCTTTACCCACGGGCCATTACCAGTCATCCGTTGAGCCGATCCCGTTGAGTTCAAATTTGGCAATATTACTTGCGAATTAGGTAATTATCTTATCTAAATTTGATTTAGATATTTTACTGCCTAATATATGTCTATTAATATCTAACATGCATATTTATGAGTGATAGACATATATTTCAATTAGGATTTATTTTCATAAGGCTTAAGATCAGCTCTTTCAAGTTGATTGGATATTATTTCCTTATTCACATTGATTGGATGATATATGATATTGAGTGATTTGATGCTTATCTTACTCTTATTGCTTATCTTGTTATCAAACTTCAATTTGAATTCAAATCAAATTCAAAAAAGGTACCGGTCTTCTTTATCTAGGATTGGATAAACACAAATTATGTGCTCTAATATGTCTAAAGCAGAAGTTGCTTCCGTGTGAATTGACTGTCCACCGTTTACACACTGGTCCTTCAAGCATATGGGTGACGTCTTCAGGTTCTACAAAGATGTTCCCCTTTAAGGGTCCATTCAAGCCTTAACCAGCCCTTATTTACCATTCGTTCACCTTCTACGCAAGTCCATACAGCTTTAAGCATTGTTTACATCCATTGTAAACCTTCCGTATGAGTAGAGCACTAACATAGCCTTTAGACGATCCTACTCTAGGCTTCGTCTGGTATTTGCATATTGCCCTATGCATACAACCAATGCATACATTAGGAGTCTTAAAACGTAACAAGGATTTTACCCAACTAAATTTTCTATCATGCTGATTTTTGTAACACCTTTTAGGACTCTTAACGAAATTGTCTCGGGATACGTACATTAAAGGTCCTAAAACTTACTACAAAAGTGTAATCGAGTCCTAAAATTGATCACAAAAGTACAATCGAATCCTAAAATTGTATAATTGAGTTCTAAAATTTTGAAAAATGCAATTTGACAAGTTTTGAGATTTAGTTATATTTTTTTAAAAATTTTGAAACTCCATCACAATTTTGTAATAAGTTTTAGAACTTGTAACACAATCATCCCAAATTGTCTCTATCATTTATTTACTCGAAAATATCACATTTTAATAGTGGCAGGGGAAAAAAAAGGTATGGTTTTACATTTCAAGGACAACCATAAACAAAAGTACACGCGCAATTTCTTTTTCATGAAGTTCCTCCATCAACAGTGGTTTAGCCTGAATTTCTTTTTTCTTTGCCTTTTCTTTTATGTGCAATTGAATTTAGCCTCGTAACGTGTTAAGGGCAGAAGTTTCATTGGACAGGACAGGAGCCACGATCGCTCGGATGCGAGCGTCCGGTGATTCTATTTTCGGAAGCTTTGCGCCCGCCCTTCATCATTGCTGCGTAATCACGCCAGCTTTGGCAGGCTGATGCCCGGGAGAACGAAATAATCGCGAGGCTTTGACCGGTGGGTAGCGAGCGTCTAATGGTACCTATTTAGAAGTTCAGAAAGTCTCTGCCAGTAGAGTCTCTTCGGACGTACTCAGACATGGAGCGAGGCGGGGACAAGGGCGAGATCCTGGCAAGCAAAGCTCTCTCGAAGGTTTGGGTTGCCGTCTCTGCATCGCGCGTCTTCTTGCCGTTCGGTTCTTTTAGGATGTCTTGCAGGCGCATCTAGAGCTGTGCGTGTGGATTACGTTCTATTGGGTAAAGTAGGTCATCGCTAGACAGTTTATAGTTGTTGCGGAACGCCTCCTCAAGGTTGCCATCGAAGGTTCTTTCTTCCTGGTGCACATTCTTAAGATATAAACCTCATTTCCGTGTCATGTTTTCTCGATATTTCAAGCTTTTGGAGTAAACAGATGCACACCCAGTTTTAAGTTGGTATAAGATTGAGTGCCAAATAAGAGAGGTTATTCTGTGATGAGAAGGTGAAGTGCTACTTAACTAACTCGAAGTTGCATTATTTTTCGAAATTGTAAGGACAATAAGAAAGGTATATTGGGACTAAAATTCACAAATAGAACTAGTTACATTGATTTTCTTTTTCTCATGCGCGTGTCGTGTCATTTCCCTTATTATTAAAAAAAAAAAAAACAAAAAAGCGAGGGCAAAGGAAAGAGCTCTCTATGGGTGTATTTGTTTGAAATTGTTTCTCGGAGCACAAATTTTTGTTCTTTTGTTCCAGAAAATAAAAAAAGAATAAAACGCGTTTGTTTATACTTTTGTTCTCGGGAACAGATTTGGAACAGAAATAATAAATAAAAAAACTTATTTCTTATTCTCCAGAATACTTCCTAAAAGCACTTTTTTTTCTTCTCATTTTTTCTTCTTCTTTTTCTCTTTCTTTTCTTCTTCTTCTCTTCTTTTTCTTCTTCCTTTTGTTGATCACTGGCCTTGGCTATGGCCAGCGCTGGCGACCGGCCAGACAGGGTCGGCGACCTCATTGGCCCTCGGAGAGGCCGAGCCATGGCGGTGAGGCTCATCGACTCGAGCATCACTGTGGCTGTGCAAGGCTCGGCCTCGCCCGAGCTAGTCGAGGCTGACCTCGCCCGGCTGGTCAAGGTTGACCTCACCCAGCCACCAGCGAGGCTCGACCTTGCCCGATCTAGGCGAGGCCGAGCCTCATGCGGCCACGGCGAGGCTCGGCCTCCCTAGTCGGCGCAAGGCGACCTTGCGCCGCCTAGGCGAGGCCAAACCTTGCCGATGACCTAGCCAGGGCCTGCCTCGCTAGGCCATCAACGAGGGTGAGGCTCGGCCTTGCCCAGATTTGGCAAGGTCGAGCCTCGCCGAGGCTGAGTTGGCCTCCGTCGAGCTCACCGGAGCCTTGCCGATGGCCTAGCAAGGCTTGTCGACACCAAGTTGGCCTCTAGCGAGCTCGCCGGTCACCGGCCAAAGAGAAAAAGGAAAAATGATAAAATAATAAAAATATTTAAAAATTAAAAGAAATAAAAAAATTATACAAGTTTACTAAACGCGTTTCTATTCTGGAGTAAAAATTTTTTGCAGTTAGCAAATGCGTTCTTATATTCAGAAATTGTTCCCTAGAACAAAAAGAAAAAAAAATTATTTCTGTTAAAAAATTATTTCTCGAAATAGAAACGTTACTAAACGCGCCCTATGAGTAAGAGTATTTATGTGGTTTTTGTGTGGTGTGTTGTTGATGTTGCAGTACATATGGGAGACGAATGCATATCCGAGAGAGCACGAGCAGCTAAAAGAACTCAGGGAGGCCACGGTCCAGAAGTACCAAATGTGGTAATTACTAGGATTTCTATAGTGGGAGATGAGAGCAAGATGGGTACTGTTATTCTTATGAAAGTAACCGTCTTTTGTACACGGCATATTTTCTCGAGAAAACATTGTGACTTGTTTACTCGGTTCCTTGGGAAAATCATTAATCCCACTTGGTGGTTTTGCTAGACATCGAGTGGGACTTCTCCTGTTAGAAAATAAATTCATTAATATTATTTGCTCGGTTTCTTGAAAAATTCGTGAATACCACTTTGTGAAGATTTTTAAAATCAGAAAGAAAAAACAAATAAACTAAAAAAATCCGGTAGCTTCTAATTGAAATTAAAACATTAGGCTTCTAATCCACCTGAGTGTTTTTACTTTACGCCAAAATCAGTTATTATTATTATTTTTTTTATCTTCGTTATCAAACTGGAGATTTGCAATTTCCAATAAGGTGTTTAGTCATTGTCAAAGTGGTCACATAATGCAATATATATACCCACGGTCCACGACTGTGACGGAATTCATGCTAGAATCACAAATTTGAAATGGTGAATAGATCTTTCAAAGCGATTGAGTTGTAATTATTAAAATATTAACCGAATTGATTTGCTAATGTTTGCTGCAGGAGCATAATGAACGTGCCGGCTGATGAGGGGCAGCTAATCTCCATGATGTTGAAGCTCATGAATGCGAAGAAAACGATCGAGATCGGAGTCTTCACAGGCTATTCTCTTCTCACCACCGCACTTGCACTTCCGGCCGACGGCAAGGTAATAATCAATAATGCCAATTGAGTTTGACTCTTATAAGTATTTTAAATTTATTTATAATTGCAATAAATTTCTTTTGTAACGAGACGAGTTAATCTCTCCTGGGTGCAGATAATAGCGATAGACCCGGATAAGGAGGCTTATGAAATTGGCCTGCCATATATCCGGAAAGCCGGAGTCGATCATAAGATCAACTTCATCCAAGTCAGATGCTTTCTCGGTTCTGAACAACCTTGTCGTGACTGTAAGTATATGCGTGTCAAAAATCATTTCGATTCTACAATTTCTCAGAAAATTTGAAATTATGTGGTCTTAAATTATTTTTGGAAATGTCGCCGGTCCATGTAACAATAATTTGATTGACGTAGAGCCAAGAAGAGGGGACCTTTGATTTTGCTTTTGTGGATGCGAAGAAGGACGACTACATGAAATACCACGAGCTGGTGCTCAAGCTGGTGAAGGTCGGAGGATTGATCGGGTACGACGACACCCTGTGGTTTGGTGCGGTCGCGCTCTCCGAAACCGATGAGATGGCCGACCACCTGAAGTTCTGGAGAGACCAACTCAGGGAGTTCAACAGCTTCCTGGGGAAGGATCCGCGCGTCGAGTGCTGTCTTCTTTCTGTCGGAGGTGGCCTCACGCTTTGTAGGCGCCTCTATTAGAAACCTTCTTACGGTCCAGAAGCAGGAGGTCACAAGGATCTTGGCGAGTCATTGGATTCCTTACTTGTTGACGCAAGGTCCATATGATGTTTCGCGAATTTCGTACGTGATTTGTTCCCGAGAGTTCCTTGGGAAGTAGCAAAAGTTTGACGGTATTTGTAATCGACCGACTTATAATCATGCGAGAATAAATTTCGAGAACGTCTAAAACATTTTTCCATGCATCATCATTCAAAAATCGAAAAAAAACATGTGGTCGTGGTATTGGTACGATGATACTAATTAAATAATGCGCATTGCTTCTTAGAACAAAATGAAAGAACTGTCGGCACGACCCTTCATTCGTTCATGGGCACCAAAATTCACATTGCCAAATAATTGGCGAAACATCAACATTCAAATTCATTAGGCAACTCGGACTTGAGTCAAGTCTAGAAAATTACAAGATTTTCCTAGCAGCGGCTAACAATTGTACAATATAAGGATGTTAAACTTCAATTCCTCACGCTAGACTCAAGAGACGTCTCATTGCCCATGGAGGAAAATGCAACAGCCACCTTACATTTCGAGCCTCGCTTAGCTTTTGAGTGGTTATGAAGTTGAAATGGCTTGGTCCAACTTGAAACTTTTAATTTTCATTGAGTTTTTTATTTTACATGAAAAGAAAAAGTTATTTGTCCTACTCTCATTTTTATTTCACTTTCAGACTTTTATCTTGCCTCTTTTAAAGTATGGAAGCCAAATTTTATATTTGAAACTAAAAGGTCTGCAACTCCAATCCCTTGAGTAGGTGAGGAGACTCCCTGCCTCCTCTTTCCAAGTGGGAATAGTGGCTAAAGTTATAAGGGAGGAGAAGAAGAAGAAGTAGAAGAAACTTCACATAAAAAAAAGGGAAAAAGCCACGGAAAACCCCAAAGTTTGTCCCAAGTGACACATTTACCCCAAACTTTTTTGTGCCGTGAAAAACCCCAAACTTTCCAAACCGTGACACATTTACCCCATAAGGGCATTTTTGTCTTTTTAGTTCTTATTTTTTATTTTTTTTCTTCTTCTTCCCTCCGCTGGCCATGGCGGAGGGAAGTCGGCGTCGGGTGAGGGCGGCCCTCGCTGGCGTCATGAGGGCTGCCCTCACCAAATCTGGCGAGGGCACCCCTCGCCCGACGCAAGTGAGGGCGCCGTCCTCGCCTGCATCCAGCGAGGACGGCCCTCGCCAGACACCGGCGAGGGCCGCCCTCACCGGACGTCAGCGAGGGCCACCCTCGCCGGACGCCGGTTTCCCTCCGCCGGCCAACCGGCGGCGGGAAGAGAGAAGAAAAAAAAAAGAAAAAAATTTTAAAAAAAATGAAAAGACCAAAATGCCCTCCAATTTTGGGATAAATGTGTCACACAACAAAAGTTTAGGGTTTTTGGTGTCACAAAAAAAAGTTTGGAGTAAATATGTTACGGTTTGGAAAGTTTGGGGTTTTTCACGGCACAAAAAAAGGTTTGGGGTAAATGTGTCGCTCGGGGCAAATTTCAAAGTTTTTCGTGGCTTTTTCCCTAAAAAAAAAATAAAATTAGAAAAATAATTTTGGGTCTAGCAAGACTTGAACCGAACAAGCCCACGGGTAATATCCTGCTGAATTCCTTTTTAACTTGGCCCACTGACCCTTTCTGGCCGGCCTGGCCTTTCTTTGATGGTGCCGTCAACTCTGTCCTTCTGGGGTCCACTTTTGAAACAATGGTGGGGTGACAAGCCGTGAGGTCCGCCATCTTCTTGTGGTCCACGATAATAGACTGCGAGGAAGATTTAGGCTCTGTTTGTTTGTGTTCTCTTTTTGTGTTCATGAGCACAAGTTTTTTTTTTTTTTTTTTTTTTAATGTTTCAAAGAAAAATTAAAAAATTAAAAAGAAAATAAGAATATTAAAAAATTAAAAGAAACAAAAAATTGTATAAGTTTATAAAACGTGTTTTTGTTCTTTTTCTATTCTAGGAACGAAAATTTTATGTAATTACCAAATAACTTCTTCTGTTTAAAAATTATTTCCCGGAACAAAAATAGTTTTTTCTATTTCTGTTGCTTGGAACAATTTCTTAACAAAAACATTACCAAACGTGCTCTTAATTATATATGAGGAAATCGTGGAAAAAGTGTCACAAAAGTCTAAAGATTATCATGTGATTCAGGAAATAAATTGAATATGTAATAAAAATCTACGAATTATATTGAACAAATTAAAAATTTAGGGATTTATTGCACATTAGATTTAAGTTTATGGATCACGTTGAATAAATTAAAAGTTCATGATACATTACATATTAGATCAAAGTTTAAGGATTATTTATGTCATTATTTACTTAATCGTCATTATTGGAGATATTAATTTCCAACAAGGTGTTTAGTGATTGTCTAACATCATCGGCTAATGTGATATATAATACTCACCAACATGTCACTAATGACTGCAATGGAATTCATGTTATAGTCACAATTTTAAAGGGTGAATAGATCTTTCAAAGCAAGTGGTGCCTCATTAATTTTATATTGCATATCTACATGGTGCGTCGGTAAATGTAAAATATGTTGCACAAAAACATAAACTGATCGACCAGTGTTTAATTATCAAAATATTAATCGAATTGATTTGCTAATGTTTGCCGCAGGAGTATAATGAATGTGCCGGCTGATGAGGGGGTGAAGAAGACACTCGAGATCGAAGTCTTCACCATCCACTCTCTCCTCACCACTGCACTTGCACATTTAGCATACGGCAAAGTAACTATCGATAATTCCAATTGAGTTTGACTCTGTAAGTGTTTTTAATGTTGCTTGTAATTGTGATGACATTGGTTTTGCGATGAAACAAGTTAATCTCTCCTTGGTACATATAATAACTATAGATTGAGACAAGGAAGCCAATGAAACTAGCCTGCCATATATTCGAAAAGCCGGAGTTGACCGTAAGATCAACTTCATGTAATCAGATGCTTTCTTGGTTCTAAACAATATTGTCATGAATGTAAGTATATGCATGTCGAAGATCATTTTGAATCTATAATTTCTCAAAAATTTCAAGATTATGTGATCTTAAATTATTTATGGAAATGTTGTTATCCATGTAACAATAATTGATTGATGTAGGGCAAAGAAGAGGGGACCTTTGATTTTGCTTTTGTGGATGCCAAGAAGGACGACTATGTAACAATAATTGATTGATGTAGGGCAAAGGAGAGGGGACCTCCCAAGCACCATAGCTGGTGCTGAAGCTGGTGAAGGGCGGAGGAGTGATCGGATATGACTACGCTCTGTGGTTCGGTGCGGTCGTCCCCTCCGACGACAAGGAGATGGAGGAGCACCTGAGGCGCTGGAAAGGCCAACTCAGGGAGTTCAACAGCTTCTTGGCGAAGGATTCACATATCGAGTGCTGTCTTCTTTGCATCGGAGGTGGCCTCACGCTCTGTAGGTGCCTCCAACCGCGTTTGTAATTGATTGACTTTTGATTATGCAAGAATAGAATCCCGAGAATGTCTAAGCTTTTGTCCATGCATCATCACTCAAAAATCAAAACATATCTCATGGTTGTGATATTGGTTCGATGGTACTTATTAACCAAACTAAATGAAAATTTGATTAGAAATCTTCACATGCGACTCTCAAAAGACACCTCAATACTTATCGAGGCCAAATGAAAGAACTCTCGGCATGACTCTCCACTTGATCACGGCCACGAAAAGTCACATTGCGCATTAATTGACCCGACATCAGCATTCAAAGTCATCCAGCGAATTAACTCAACTCGAGAATGTTGTAAATTTTTCCTGGCAGCAGCCAAGAATCGTACGTTGCCAGGTTGTTAAACTTCAATCCCTCACGGTACACTCAAGGGACACCTCATTGCCTATGGAGGCAATGTAATATCCACTTTACATTTCGGGCCTCGCCAGGCTTTTGGGTGGTTATGAAGCACGAAATGGCCGGCCCAACCTGAAATTTTAATTTTCATTGAGCTTTTTATCCTAAATGGGAAAAAAAAGTGGAACTTCAAAGGTGAAAAAAAATACCTCATTCAATTAAAACTTCAAAAAAATAATTTACAAGTCCGCCGACAATAGTCCTACCGGTTTCTTCTTTTACTTGGCCCACCGACCCTTCTTTGGCCCGCCTGGCTTCTCTCTAATCTGTAAAGTCATCATTTTTTGAGTTCTACTTTCTAAACAACGGTGGGGTAACAAGCTGAGGTCCACTAACTATACATGAGGAAATGGCACTAGGCTAAGCGGTTTCAAGATTGGTTAACCTGTAGCCGGACAACTTTGTGGTGTCGGAAGTACCTGAATCGACATTATCATCCCTAATCGACTGTGCCGCTCAATATGAAGAATGCAAGAGCCCTCAAAACGCGCTGGGCTATCGCCGGAATTTGATTTTGGAATCATGATAAGTTTGATCGCACGCACTGGAAATTTACAAACAGATTCTCCATAAAAGGGAATGAGTGAGCGGATAAGATCTGATAATGTTATTAGGACAATATCAAGTACATTCCATACGTCAATGATTAGGGAAGAAAAAACTGGATACTGATTTTGATTAAGGAAATAAATTTAGTTTGAAGGACTGTTCCCTCGACTGCCCTAACCAACAACCAGGAAAACTTTCAAATGAGCAAAAGCCCTAAGGACTTAACATGCTGGTATAAGGAAAAAGCGTTCCCCTTGTACCAAAGGTTGACGACAAATCTCCCAAACACTACCATAAAAAAGAAAACACGAGGACCGTCTCTTGAAAGAGTCCCGAGAGGGAGACGTGCCGCCTCAAGCTTGTGACTTCTTAGATTTGCTGGTTGCCAACTGAGTCTCCGGCTGCAAGACCAACGTTGCATCTATGAAAATGACTGACAAGCCAACTTATGCCATTCACATAGTAAAAGATGCGACCACAGACTCTTACCTCTTTCCTCACGGGTTCTTCCTTTTCTGACAAAATCAGCTCAATGTGGCAAGGAGATGACATATACGCTGTCAAAAAAGAAACAGGATAACATTAACAATAGTAGAATGAACACAACAATGACAAAGGCACAATGTTTGATAACATACGGTTGATTCTTCCGTGAGCCCTGTAGGTGCGGCGCCTCTGCTTCTGAGCCTGGTTCACCTGGACATGAGATACGTAGAGCGCATCTATGTCCAAACCCTTCACCTGATGCAAATTAGACAGGCTCCATTAGTCTAGCGGAACAACATAAAACCCCAATCAACAGGACGAAATTTTGTGCTGATATACTTCAGCGTTACTCTCGGCATTCTTCAACAAATCAAGGATGAATCTAGCCGATTTCACTGGCCACCGTCCTTGTCCATTAGAGTGCCTGTTTTTTGCCTGAGCAGTCCTTCCGACACCACGGCAAAATCGTCGGAATGGTATTGCTTGCTTGTGCACCAGCACATCCTCCAGGTACCTCTTCGCTTTGACCAAAGGCAGCTTTCTGATTGCAAAGGCTGTCTCTCTTGTGTTCTGAAAAATGATAAAAATCACAAATATAGATTCATTACTAATGCTTTGGCCAAATGCAGCACTAAGGCATAACTTGCTCAAATGCCTAGCTACCAAACGATGGATTTTATAGGTGTTAACAGAAGCATTCAAGTTCATTAAGCAACTTCAACTCAACTGAAGAATGCTGCCAAATCTTCCAGTAGCAGTGAAACTTTGTACAAGTACTTGATGCTAAATTAGAAGAACTCACACAACACTCGAGAGACCTCTCTGCACAACTGTTCACTCTCTCATGTGCACGAAAAATCACATTGTGCAGTTACATGACTAATTAGATCAATACATCTCCGTGTGCAGAGTTAAATTCATTAAGCTGCCAAAAGATGGATTCCATAGATGTTAAAAGAAAATTTTGAATTCATTAAGCAACTCACGCTCAACCCAGCTCAAGAATGTCGGGGAATTCTCTGGTGGCGGCTGAACTTTGTACAATCGCTAGATACTCGCGCAAGGCTCAAGAGACACATCCTATCGAGGCAAAATGAAAGAACTCTATGTACGACCCTTTCATTCTCTCATGTGCATGGAAAGTCACATTACGCAATTACATGAATTATTAGATCAATAGATCTGTGTGTGCTGAGTATAATTCATCAAGTACCAAAAGTGGATTCTGTAAGTGTTCACAGCACGTAGGCATTCAAATTCATCATGCAATTCAACTCAACTCAACTCTGGAATGTTACAAAATTTTCTGGCAGTGGCAGTTTAGACAATAGCAGGATGAAAAGCTAGAATTCCTTACAGGAGAATCAAGAGACCCCTAACACCCTTTGCATAAAAGGTCGCAAAGCGCAAAGTAGTTACTCTAAATCAGATAAACCCGTCTACCATTCCATCGAATACTGAATATTTATTGCTAAAATAGATGCAGATAATCACTCTAAAAGTTTAGCGACTATCTCCACTTGAATTTTGATGGCCTCCTGACAAATTCTCGACGCAAGAGTAATGCAATTGTAAAGAAACATCTACCGAAAACCGCCATAATAAAAGCACTTCATACAAATGTTACCTTGAAGTGAACCCTGAGGTCAGAGCCCCTAGCCTTGCAAGCTGCGGAAAAATGTCCGGGGACATCATTAGATCCAAGACATTATCCGATAAACGGCCATATAACACCAGACAAAATCTGAATTTCCATGAGCTAAAGAAAAAGATAAAAAGGAAAAGGGGGTGATCGAGCTGAAGCTTACACTTGGTGGGATTGTCGGGCTCTCTGGAGTACTTCACCTGCGGGGGGTCAAACGGGCAAAAAACAATTCGCTCAGAAAGGATATTCTCGACATGAATTCTCAAAGGAAGAAGGGTCGACGTGACCAACCATGGTGTCTGATGCGCACGCCCTGGTGAAAGTTCTCCTCGTGCTCCGATAGCTTCCGCTGCGGCTGGAGAGCGGCCTAGAGAGGAGGTACAACTTTGACAGAAAGCAGGAAGAAGAAGAAGAGGAGGAGAAATCTTTGCTAGAGATGGAAACCCTAGTTTCGAAGGGGCCTTCTGGAAATTGGGCTGGGTTTAATCTCTTTTCCTAAATGGGCTTAATGGCCCAAAAGTTGGGGCTTTGTGGAGAAGCTATTCAAATCAATGTGAATTAAGCATGCCGTCATGAGTTTGATGTGAGAACAGCATTGTGGCTCGGCTTTGCAATTCTTAGCATGAGTTGTCATGTCTTTTTTCAATAGCAATAGCTCAAAAAGGAGACGGCACGATTATCGGTGTCCCCACTCTCGCTCGCGCCTAAGGGGGTATTCTATGTCGTAGACACAACACGTGGAACAGTGACACGTGATGTAATTTACGATCAAAAGCGAGAGCAAATGCACACGTTGCAAAGTAGTGCATGCACACGTTGCAAAGTAGTGCAAGATTAATAGCACGGGAGCAATAGCTGTTAAGATAGCATTTCGTCACTGCCATGTGGTTATGGGTCAACATATAATGCTTTCTCCGTACTACATAGAGCACGAGACAACGATCTATGATTTTTGAAAGTTTAGAGTAGCAAAGAAAAATATAGAGATTAGTGCGTTCCTATCTATGTGTATCTTCAATTATCAGCGTTTTATCTTCTAAGTTCCCTAGTATAGCTACATAAGCTCTTTTAGAATATATAAAATTCACATATATCGTTGCACATTTGTGCCCATTGGAATAGGAAACAACTAAAAAACATGTAAATCACATACCTCATAGTCAAGTAAACTAGGATATTTCAACACCCATTTCAAGTGGAAGACAAAAGAGGTGAACGCATGCACAAAATAATATGTCCAACCATGAAGTTTAAATTGATTGGTGGAGAGAGATCACATGTATATAAAGAGTATATAAATTCAATAATCAAGTAATGTGATATATTTCAACGAAAACTTTTGTGTAGGAAAAAATCAAAAAGACTAAGGATGAAGTATAGTCTAGTATGGGTGTGTAATATCCGAGATAAACAAGGCATTTGCCATATCCTGAAACTTATTATAGCCACCTGTTTTAAATTTTTTAAACTTGGAACTCTACTTATGAGTTCTTGAAATTACTCCATGACATGGAACTTATCGGTGATATTCTATGCTACATTGTACTTTTTCAATAATATTATGTGGAATAAAATGCTGCACTTCCAATTAGTAACGTTATGCACATCCATAACACAATATAAATAAGAGAGAGAGAGAGATTTTTTTGGAGATTGTCGATCAATTAAGTCTTTCATACATTCAAATGGGAAAATTTCATACAAAACCAGAAAATTGTAAATAATTAAGTAAACCTATATATACTTAAAAAAATTATTACACACGATAAATAACCTATACCTTTCTACGGGGTACAAGGTCGGTACTGAGGGGTATATAAACCAAAACCTTGGAATCCGTAAATTTCACAAGTTCTCCTTATCCCGAGTCTCGGGGTTGAAAAAAAAAAATCTGAAAGCCTGAAACCTGGCCCAAATAGTTTGGGTCGGGATTTCGGGCTTTTCTTTTTTATATTTCCGGCCCATTCTTTTCTTATATTTCCAGCCTTACCGGGCTTTTGGGTTATGAAGCCCGAAATGGCCTGGCCTGGCTCCACATTTTTATTTTTCATTTTTTTTGTTCCAAAAAAAAAAAAAAGAACTTTTACAAGTGAACAAATTACTTTATTGTACTCTTAAAATAATAAATTTTACAATTGAAAAAAATAATGTAATTTAATTAAAAAAACAGAAAATTTTATTTTAAGCTCGACTCAAACAAAACAAGCTTGAAATTTCTGACCAGACTTGTTCAGGTTCGAGCTTGATTATAAGCCGGGGATGTCCAAGCCTGAATTTTTTGGGCCAAGTTAGTTTTGCGATAGAAGCCTGACCTGCCCGACCCATTTTCACCGCTAGTGGAGTCCCATTTTTAAAACAGAGAGGAGTCCATGGAAGCCGAATATTAATGAAGTAAGAAGCAAAAGTGTCGTGGGTTATTTCTAGAGGTGTCAAAATGGATGGTGAACCCAAAATAAAACGTAGTCCCTGCGAGTCTAGTTGTGTGCAAGCTCATACCCTAGCACTTCACATCCCATCTGTTTCACGAAAAATGAACTAATCGAGGAAAATATTTTACGTCCTTGGTAAAAACACCTTCAAAAGTGGGGAAAATATTTTTCCATTTCTAAAAAATAGAAAACGTTTTCCATAATTTCTTCTACCTCACATTCTTTCACCAAACACATTTTCAATTTATTTTTATGTTTTCTTTTTCTTTTTCTTTTTTTCCTTTTTTTTAAATTGAGTTTTTTTATTTCTTTTTCTTTTTCTTCCCTTTTCTTTTTGTTCTTCCTTGGTCGGTCGACCACCACGGTCATGATTAGCGACCGGCCATAGGCCAACTCTAGCCTCGCCCAAGGCTAAATCTGGCGAGGGAAAGGCTCGAGCTTGTTGGCCGAGTTGGCGAGCTCGTAACTCGCCCGATCTAGAGAAGCCCGAGCTTCACCAAGGTTGGCGAGCTCAAGGCTTGACTGATCTAGGCAAGCCGTGAGCTCGTCGAGATCTAGCCATTCGCATCTTGGTTAGCCATCGGGTAGCTTGCCATCTTTGAGGCACTCGGCGGTAGAGGAAGGAGGAGGAAGAAGGAGGAAGGGAAAAAATTAAAAATTAAAATAAAAAATTAAAATAAAAAATTGATTTTTAAAAAATAATTAAAAATTCAATTTTTTTCAAAAACATACATAATAATTAAAATTAAATTTTTTGGCCAATTAAAAAATATTAAAATTCAAATTTTTTTGATAATTTTTTTCCAAAAAATCAAATTAGATAACAAATAATGAAAAATATTTTCCATTCAAATTTCAGGTTTCATTCGAATACCGACAAATAAAAAATGACTTCTTGAGAAATATTTTTCAAAAATATGATATTTTCCACAAAATAAATAGACCCTAAATGGGCTCTTGAAATCCTTCCATTTTAGATTATTGCTTTTCCCAAAATATTAGCATCTTATTTTTCTTGAAGTCCGATGGCCAATTTTTACATGCCTATTTTTTTTGGCTAAAGTTGAATTAATATAAAGTTGAAAATTCCATGCAATGCTAAAAGCCAAATTTTTACCTTTTTATCGGTGAAATAGACATTTCTATTCTTCTTTTCACTTTGAATTGCACTGCATGACAACTTATAAAGTTATAATATTTTTTTATCAAGTGAATGTGATTTTAATGATGGGAGTAAATACTATGCTGATGATGGTAAAGGTCGATAAGATAATCTACAACGTAGTACCTTAGATGACAATCTATGTATTTTTTATAAATATTTCAATTAATTTTTTTTTACATTTTTTCACTTAACTTATTGACTTTTTTTATTGTGCTAATTTACTTTTTAAATTTAATTTGAAACTATTATCCGAGTAACATGTTTAAAAAGCTTAAAGTGAGATAAATAGGTAGGTATGGATTTTCATAAAATATATAGATTGAGTGGGATACAAGTCTCTATACAAATGGGTCAAAATAATTAAACTTTATTGAATTACTTTGGATTCGCTCTACTCATATGAGAGTTGTAGTCCTCACAATTTTTTTCAACAATCTTGGTCAAAGAATTGAGGATATCTTGGTCAACACACTCAGAAAGAGTCAAAATAACTGTGAATTTTGCATCCCAACGTTGATTGTTGACAGGCAATCTTGTGTATAGATTCTCCTTTTTATATTTATGAGCAATATCTTTAATTTTGATCAAAATGGTAAAAATAAAATGTTTAGAAAAGTATCAAACACGCGCATACAAATTCTGTAGCAATTGCATTATCGGTATCGAATGTCTTTCTGAATGTGCTCCATTCCGCATTAACTCTTCTCTGCTGTTGTCAAGAGATTGGTTTTGTACTTTTTTTTTTTTTTGGTAAGGTAAGAATATATAGAGCAAAAGCCAACTATACAAAAAAACCGGCGCCAAAAACTTTCACTCATAATGCACGAGCAACAAGAGTGAAAGGGTGCCGATGTAAAAGAACCAAAACCCAACGGAAAACAAGGAAGCCGAAACAGACCGGCAACCAAAAGAAAACCGCCACAAAGCAAACCAAAAAGGAATTGTTAGCAAGGCAGCACAACACAGCAACGGGGCCACAAACCCAGAAGGAACAGCACCACCTGACCAACCGTAGCAGAAGAAGCACCACTAAGGAGAATGAGCAGGCCCGCCAACAAAAACAAAAGAGTCAAAGCCCACCCCCGTTGAAGACACCTGTTACAAGAGTTGTCCGGCACGTTGTTGAAGGTCAACACTTTATCTTTAACAACATTGACAAGTTGATTCTTCAAAGCCGACACCTCAAGCGTTTCGTCCTGGAAAATGACGCTATTTCTTTTCTTCCAAATTAAATAGCACATGGCTCCAAAAGAGAACCGAGCAATGGAATGGAAGAAATCCTTACCAGTTAGGAAATTCAAAGCCCAAAGAAGATTATCCGCCCAAGATCTATTACGCCAAGGAAGATTACATCTACTGGCCCAAAAAAAAGGAAGAGTCACCGAGACAGGACAAGCAAAGAAGAGATGGTCGATAGAGTCTGGAGTGACACTGCAAAAAGCACATACTTCATAGCCAATTCTACCATAAGATAGCAGGAAAGCCTGCGTTGGTAGGCGATTCCTAGTGATTAACCAAAGATGGAATTGATATCTGGGAGCAATGGCATTGTTCCAGATAAACTTAGCCCAAGGAACCTTACTCTTTTTGCTTCTTATGGCATCCCAAGCAAAGGCCATCGAGAAAATACCAGAAGAGGAACTGCGCCAAGAGAACCAGTCGGGCACTCGAGTAAAAACCGGGATGGGAAAATCCCAACACTCCAAGAGCGACCTGAAGACTCACCTTGCCGAAGAAGTGAGGTCTGCCACCGTCGCAAGCTTCGAGAGGCCAGAGCCCTCCATAAGAGAAACCGGAATAAAACAACACAAGGGGCCTTCATTATGCCAATTATCGAACCATAGAGAAACAGAGTGACCATCACCCACTTCCCAAAAAAAGTATGACTTGAAATCCCTCCTCAGCTGCAGGATTTTCCTCCAAGTCCAAGAGCACATGGTAGGAACGGTGGAAACCCAAAAATTTCCCCTCTTTAAAAAATTAGAGTGAATCCATCGACACCATAGAGACTCTTTATCAGTAAACAAGATCCAAATATATTTCACCATGGCTACTTTATTGCAATCTCGCAATCTTTGAATACCGAGTCCACCCTCCTCCTTAGGAGCACAAACATCTTCCCAAGAAACTTTAGCTCCGCCTCGACCTAGGGTAGGCCCCTTCCAAAGGAACTGTCTTAAGATACACTCAATACAGTCTAACACCGAATAGGGAAGGGTAAAAACACTAGCCCAGAAAGCTTGGATAGAACGAAGCACCGACCCGATCAACTGAAGTCTTCCAGCGAAGGAAAGAAACCGTTGAGCCCACGACTGGACCCTGGCTGTGATCCGGTCAATAAGAGTCACGCAATCTGCCTTCCCACGCCTCTTGGAAATAATGGGTACCCTCAGGTATCGTACCGGAAGTTTACCTTCTTGGAAGCCAAATGCCAAAAGAATGTTCCTTCGAATAGAATCAGAACCCCCTGCAAGAAACACTTCACTCTTGTTCTTGTTAGGTAGCAAACCACTCCAAGAGGAAAAGATATCAATGCCTCTTTTAAGGAGGGACACCGACGCCAAATCAACCTTACAGAAAAGAAAGACATCATCAGCGAAAAAAAGATGAGATAGTTTCACGGCTTTACACCTCCAGAAATACTTGAAGTCCTTATGTGAAGTGCAAAAAACTAGGATCCCAGAAAAAATCTCCATTACAAGGGTAAAAAGATATGGAGACATCGGGTCCCCCTGCCGGAGGCCACGCCCACCTTAGAAGAAATCATGAAGCTCACCATTGATCGAGATGGAAAACTTTGGAGTGCGGATATAAACCATGATGAGTCTGATCATCCACTCTGGGAAGCCAAAAGCTGAGAGGGTAAGCTCAAGGAAATCCCAATCTACTGTATCGTAGGCCTTCTGGAATTCTACCTTAATAGCACACTTAGGTAGATATGGCTCTAGGTGGAAACCTACAAACAATTCCTGGGCTAAGAAAATCTTGTCCCTGATTCTTCTTCCCTTCACAAAAGCATTTTGAGACGGACTAATCAAGTCATTCAAGACAGCTGCTAGACGGTTAGCCATAATCTTAGTAATGACTTTGTAAATGGTGTTACAACAAGCTATGAGCCAAAAATCTAAGACAGCACAAGCGTTTGGAACCTTTGGCACTAGAGTTAAGATCGTGTTGTTTACCTCTCTAAGCAACCAACCCGATGAAAAGAAATCCTTCATTGCCTTTACCACAGGAGGACCCACAATCTCCCAATTGTACTTATAAAACTCAACAGTAAAACCATCAGGCCCAGGAGCTTTTCCACGAGCGAGAGAAAATAGGGTATCACGAATCTCAGAGTCCAGGACCGGAGAAGAGAGGAAAGCAGCCTAATCCGTCGAGAGCGGCCGTCGAATGCACTCCTTCAGCTCCTGTAGCGAGGGCTTCGAGAGGGTTGCCTGTGGAGATAAGAGGTCCCTGAAGAAAGAGACAAAAACAGGAGGCACCAACGCAGGATCAGTGACCAAAGCACCCGAAGGATCCTTGACTGAGAGGATCCTGTTCCTAAGCTGTCTTCTGTTAACTGAGTGATGGAAAAACTTGGTGTTCCTATCACCCTCTTTGAGCCACCTAACTCTTGATTTTTGTCTGTAGAAAGACTCTTCATGAGCATGCAGATCCACAAACAGCCTTCGCTGGGACTTTTCCAATTCCGCAAGAGTAAAGTTGTCTGGATCCTACTAGAGACCAATCTGGGTACAACAAAGAGCATTTCTAGCTTCATTAGTCCTTACTGAAATGTCTGAGAACTCCTCTCTGTTGAGCCGCTTGAGGCGACCTTTCAAGGCCTTCAACTTACAAATAAGTTTGAACATGGGAACCCCATGCACCGGACTCTCCCAACCCCGCTGAACAATAGATGGAAAAGCCGAGTGTTTCATCCAGAAATCAAAAAACTTAAAAGGTTTCCTCCTAAAAACCTGGTTAAGGACTCTAACCACCATGGGGAATGATCAGATATACCCGGGTTGAGAAAGGACACCTCAGAAACGGAGAAGTCCATATTCCACTTGGCATTTACCAACACATGGTCAATCTTCCTCATTTTCCTATTGGCACCCGAGGATGTGGACCAAGTAAAACGAAGGCCGACATATCTTAGGTCTTCCAAATTCGTGCGGGCTAAGCAAAGACTAAATTCGTCAAAGTACGGAATCCATGCAGTAGAACCCCGCACCCGGTCAGTTGGGTCTTTTATGGCATTGAAATCACCAGCAACCAGCCAGGCCGAGTCCTGTACTAAGCTATTCATCCAAACCAGGTCGTCCCAAAAGGGGCGACGATGAATAAAAGTATGCTCTCCATAAATGATTGAAGTACAGCAAACTTGACCCGACAGAATAAATTTTAGCTGGCCATGGATAGCCTGATCATTAATAGCAATAGGTTCAAAACTAACCAAGTCTGGATTCCAGCCAACCCATATTCTACCCCAAGGAGAGAACTCATAATTAGCAATCCAATTCCAACCCACCAAAAAGTTTGAAGAGAAAGAGTGGAAACGAGGTTCAGGGACTCTCGTCTCAAGAAGGCCAACAAAATTCAAATTATTCGAAGAAACAAAACTTCTAACTTCAGCACGCCTAATGGGGTCAACAAGGCCCCTAATATTCCAAATACCTATGTTCATAATAGTAAGAGGAGAGGAGATTACCTCTTCTTAGTAGTCCTACGTCGACTGGAGGCCGGAGTAGGTAATACCGAGGGGGGCGGATTAGGGTACAGCTTCAGTAATTTATCTTGCATAGATTCAGAATTCCCAGGATTATTAGGCCTTAGCTTTAGTAGCTCATCTTGCATTGTTTCCGCCGGGAGGGCCGCGCAGGGGGGGGGAACCGTATAAGGGGCGCCAATCGAAAGAAGGTCATCATCTTCAGATCCATCATAAGCACTTGGTCCTACAATCTCATCGTCTGAGTCATCACGAGGCACCATGGGAATCGGACCAACATTCGCCTCAACCTGGGAGGCTGGACCTTCCCCAATCTTCAAAGATTTTTTTGAACTTGTAGGAGGCTTGCGAGGTGCTGTCTTCTCCAGAGCAAGACCCTTTAGCTTTAGAGATTGTCCCCCTTCAGAAGGAGGAGGCAACTGGACGGACGCTGCATCCTTACCAGTATGGGACTTGGTCTTCTTTCCCCTCACCTGCTTCTAACCAGGATTAGCATCCTGTTGAGACAGTTCAACAGCAAGAGCTGCATTCAAAGGCTGTACCAGAGCATCACCCGAACCCTGGCAAACAGCACCACCTTTAGGTGGTAAAGAGGCATCAACTAGAGGTACATCATCTTGCGGATGAGGAGAGATTCCCCCAGAAGTCGTACAAGCAATTCTACTATTAAATAAAGGATTATCAGCAAAAGCAACCACATGTCTTTGTTGAACAACAGACGCCTCAAGAGCTAGAGGCGGAAGAGGAGGGGAGATATCCGAGCTTTGAGGGACTTGATGAGCACCCTGTTGCTGTCGAGCAGCTCCCACCGAGGACGGACGTGCTGGAGGGCCACATCTATGGCCAAAGATACCACACACCGGACAAGCTTCAGGTTTCCATTCATATTCTACTCCCACCATACACGATTCACCTTTGTGAGTAATCTCGATAGAGTCGCAAGAAGGTTGGTTAGCAGTTAACTCAACACAAACTCGAGTGAACGTGGCCATCTTCAGCTGGCTTGTTCGTTGATCAACGAATAGAGGCCTCCCTATTACACTGGCGACTAGACTGATGGCCTGGGCAGACCAGAACACAAGCAGGAGGTTAGTCAACCTAACCCACACCGGCGCGGTAAGATGCGCATCTTTCTTTAGCTCAAGGGTAGGCTTCCATTGCTGGAGAACAAACGAAATCCTGGCAATAGTTATGTGCCCCCTTTCTAATATCTTCCTATGAAACTCTCCATCCGAAAAATGGAGAAAAAAAACCCCTTACCATTAGACATCACTTCGGCAAGGTTAGGTCCCGAAACTTTCTTCAGGGCCGATTCAGTAGTTTTGAAGGGTAGTCGTCTACCAATAAAATATCCAACGAGGCATTCAAGTAGCTTAGGATCAGCCGCCTCAACCTCATCATCAGTCATCTCTACTACAGGTTTGCCATTAACAATAGACGGAGGGAAATACTCAAGATCATACCCCTTCTCCACAACCTTGGCAACAGCAGCCCAAGTGCACGAAGCTGGTTTGCCAGAATCTCTACTCCGTTGGGGCCTTTGCGAGGCCGATCTATCACGCGTCCTCCCTCTCGGACCTGACAGACCAATAGGAGGGTGATTCAGTTGAGGGCCGTCCCTCACAACAACACTCGACTCAACACCACATCCCCCATCTACCACTAAAGGACCATCCTGAGCTGAGCGGTCAATAGCAGGTATGGGAGAGCTACATGAGCTTGGCCCAACACCAGCATTTCGGGCCAAACTCGCCTCCGCCATTGTTTTACAAATCACAAAAAAAAAAAACCCAGTAGAACAGGGTGCGAAAACCCTAACCGCACGCGGCCATTCGGCCCAAGAAGGAGGACATACCAGGCAAAGACTCTTTGTGGGTTTTGAAGATGTATAGAAGGCGCCCCCACCGATGAAAAATCAGCTCCAACAAATGGTCAGATCGTCGGGAATCAGGCGCGAAGCAGATGCGCGAACAAGGCAAGAAGCTACTTGGTTTTGTACTTTTTCTCCCTCGAGAAGACAATAAATGTATCTATAGTTCAAAACAAACCCTATGGACAAACATTCCGCAGAACTAAAGGAACGGTAGGTAGTCCTTCCCTCGAAAAAGTACCATGCGGTACACAGACACCAAGCCGGTGATCAAATGCTGAGCTAAATTTCATTTACATTATATGTGTGGACTGTGTAATAACTTATTTAATAGCTCGATGGGTTTGACGCGGCAGACTAAGTGTGACCCAAATTGAAGCCTACCAAATTCAATTGTATATTTCATGCTTCAATTAAGTATTTAAAAGAGAACTCGAGGAAGCTTCGGTTTGTCTACACATCGATTCAATCATGTCCTGACATAAGATGACCTCAACTCTACTTTCATTAGCACATTGGTAGGATGACAAGGATGACTTAACTTAAGATAAATAATAATTATGACTTCGACTGAACATTCTATCATAGATGTAGAATTTTTGTGATAACACTCGAAGAGAGTTGCCAATGATAATCAACGTTCCCATTATTATCCTGATCAAAATAGTACATGGAGTTTAGAGGTCGATTGAGGATGATTGTACATATAAATTCACCAATGAGCAATGAACAATGATAAAATCTCTGAATTTTAGAGTCTAGAGTTGATCAGTCCTCATGCGGCATAGGCGATGCTGCCGCGATGGCCCACAAATCCTGCCCTCTTGCGAAAGGGGACCACATCTCTTGCCAATGCTTTGAGCAAAGGTTGTTGCCCTCACCCACCAAGAGGCGACTGCATCACCCCACGATTCTCCCTCTGAAAATCTCTCTTCTTATATATGGTTTCTTTTTTTTAATCAGGCTTTTTAAATTTCCAATCTTATTTTTAATTGTTCAATTTTTTATCTTTCAGCCTTCTCACTATGTAAAGCAAACCTGGCTTCACATAAGAGTTTTAAAAAAAAAAAGAGAGAGAGAGAATAACAAAGCATCATGTGATCTTTCAGTTCACAAAAAACAAAAGACGGACTTCAAAAAATTTCTCAATTACATTTCGGTGCAAGTTTTTAATACCTATACGAGCTAATCGAAAGTTGTAGGAAATACTGTCTCCGACAATTTTCAGGAATCTCGATGAAAATGTCTCCGTTTCATATCTTTTCGAGCAGTGACTTTAGATTCACGTTGGAACATCCCTTCCGAGGTTCTGTCCAGAAGAGAGAGAGAGAGAGAGAGAGAGAGAGAGAGAGAGATTTGACCGGTGCGTTGCCCGTGAGAACAACCATTCACGAGGAGACACAAGGGCTAACCCCCGCTATCCACATCCTCACCGTTCATTCCTTGTTTTTTTTCGGTCGGGGTTCGTTCCTTATTTAAACAGCCACCATCTTCTGTCCCTGGGGAGCAGCCACCAGCCACCATCTTCTGTCCTTGGGGAGCAGCAGAGGGTAATAGCCAGGCACGTTAGTCATGGGAGGCTCCGACAACAGGAAGATCCTCGCAAGCGAAGCTCTCTCGAAGGTTCGTGTTACTTTCCCATCGGAGAAAGTAGGTCATTGCTAGACATTTTATAGTTGTTGCAATATGCCTCTCGTAGACTTCCATAGAAGCTTCTTTTCTCATGGCACGTACCGTCGAGAGTGCATATATATCTATCCAATACATTGCACTTTTCAAATGGGTATGTTGTGTGAAAAATGGTCCCACCTAAAATTAACTAATTTCTAGGCAATACAAATTTAGTGACCACACCGATTTATATTGCTAGAATACTTTTGTGTTTGACATGGTCTAGGGAAATTCATATCCGAACTAAAAGAAAACACGGAATGAACAAGTGTGAGATCGTACAAAAGCAAGAGAAGATCTTGGTTGGGTTTGCGTAAATTATAAATCTATTCTAATGATTTTAGACCTTATTATTCTAAACTCATTTCGTGATTCATTTATTGAATATAAATAACCATACAATGAGCCAGCTCATCAAATATAGGTTAAGAAATAAGTTTATAACTTATTTTAATAGGTTTAATATATCTATCTCATGTTGTGATTGATATAAGATCGAGTGCACAAGAAGAGAGAATATCCTTTGATCTGAAAGCTAAATTATCGAACTTTTATATGAGTTAAGTGGTGAAAAATAAAGCGGTAACTGACTAACTCGAAACTACATTATTATTCGAAATTGTAAGGACAATAAAAGGAATAAGACACGATTGGAATCCACCAAAGATACTAGTGATGTTGATTTCTGTTTTTCCGTGCTCGTGTCCCTGGTTATATAAATAAAAATAAAAAATCCCGGGTAAAAGAAATCGAGCCCTCTCTCTTCCTCTAAATGAGAGGTTGATGTTTTTGTGGTGCGTTATTGATGTTACAGTACATATTGGAGACGAATGCATACCCGAGAGAGCACGAGCAGCTGAAAGAACTCAGGGAGGCCACTGTCCAGAAGTACCAGTACTGGTAAATTGCTTGGATTGTAGCAGTAGTTATTCACTCTCAATAGCCAGGTAGCATCTTAACGGTAGAAAAAAACACACGAATCAATGGATCTATGGACCATTTCTTGACAGATTTTTTCATGTTCAGCGTACGAGGCAAAAGAAGTCTCTTTCTATTCTACCAGAGTGATTCACTTTGTGCAGAATACAGGAATAATTCTAGAAAAAAAAAAAAAAAATGCTTGGAGGAACCCTTACCACACATCCCCAGGTGTGCTGTCCGGCAATAGATTTTGTATGGTCTGACAATAGAATTTGTGAACAATCAATTTGAGAATATGTGATCAGGATGGTATTATTACTTTGTGGAAAGTAAAAATACCGTTGTCCAAGCATTGCTCAACTTTAAATATGAAAAGAATTAGTGAGTTTGTAATACATGTATTTTCAACCCCTTCAATCGAAAAAGTAAAGTTGAGAAAAACAGGTATAGAAAAAAAAATCTAGGTGGGGGGACGGAAGAGAAAGAGAGAGAGAGAAAGAACCAAACCACACCACACTAAATCCTAACCTATAGCTCGAATACCCAAGCTCCCTCATCAACTTGGCGAGCTAGCTCATGGAGTCATCCATTCTTCAGAGACAACAATTTGAAGAGAATAGTTGGAGGCTAAATTAGCTTTAAGCTGGATTGAGTGTGGGCCGATGAAATTATAATGTGTAAAAAATTGATCAATTTAGGTTAATCATTTTTAACCAAACTTGGCTCACATATTATGGACCTACGCGTCCGCTTGTACGTTGATGATGTGACTTGTGAAACCCCGTGTGTCTAATAGATTGCACGTCATCATAAGCTCATCAAGGGGTGTATGATGTTTGTGAAACTTTTTTTTCTTGTGGAATAACTATCGCCATGAATGATACGTTACGAATAATGAAATCGAATTGGCTTGCTATATTTGCTGCAGGAGTTTGATGAATGTGCCCGCAGATGAGGGGCAACTAATCTCCATGATGCTGAAGCTCATGAATGCGAAGAAAACGATCGAGGTCGGAGTCTTCACTGGCTATTCTCTCCTCACCACCGCACTTGCACTTCCGGCCGACGGCAAGGTAATAGTTAGTAATTCAATTGTGAGCATCTTAGTTTCTTTTACTGTAATGAAATTCCTTTCGTAATCAAACAAGTTATCTCCTTATTGAGTAGATTATAGCGATGGATCCGGATAAGGAGGCCTTTGAGATAGGCCTGCCATTTATTAAGAAAGCTGGAGTGGAACACAAGATCGACTTTGTCCATGCAGATACTTTCTCAACTCTGAATGACCTTATTGCAAATGTAAGTACATGCGGGTCTCATATTATCCAAGGCTAATATCATTTAAAAAAAAAAATTCTCAAACTGGTACCTCATAACACATTCACTCAAAATTTATTTCCGCCCCACAAAAAATCTGAAAGCGAAACCCCCACAACACAATTACCTCAAAGGTAATTTCCATCTCATAAAAAATCCCAACCCAAACTACCCTCCCATTAAAATGCATACATGTCAATTCACGTCTTGCAATCTTGGTACATAAGATAGAATACTACAGAAGATGGATTTGAGTCAAGGGTGTCGGTCTGCTTTTTAAAATTTTATGTGAGATGAAAATTAAGTTGGAAGTAAACATGTCGCAATAATATCATTTTGAAGTTTTCATTGGTTTCCTAGTATGAAGTTTGTTCATTTGGTCTTATATTATTGAAATTCGACATGGTTCAAAATAAATCATGTCCTAGGAATTACATTTTAATTATTTAGACACTTGACCTACTTAACTCGAAAAGGAAAAAAAAAAAAAAAAAAAAAAAACTTATGTAAATTGCATGTAGGGCCAAGAGGGGGCCTTTGATTTTGCTTTTGTGGACGCCAACAAGGAGGACTACATCAAGTACCACGAGATCCTGATCAAGCTAGTGAAGGTCGGAGGGGTGATCGGGTACGACAACGTCCTGTGGTTCGGTGCGGTCGCGCTCTCCGAAGACGACGAGATGGCGGACCATCTGAGGGTCGGGAGAGGCCACCTCCGAGAGCTGAATAGCTTCCTGGCCAGCGATCCGCGGGTCGAGTCCTGTCTGCTTTCCGTCGGAGACGGCCTCACGCTGTGTCGACGCCTCTATTAGAACAAACCCCTTGTTTTTTTAATAAGTGTCATCGCATTGCATTCCCTAAGGACTCTAATGTTTTATTGTTACTTTGGTTGAATGACTACGACGTATTCAGTTTGATCTTAATAAAACATAACTAAATGCTGCCGTACCACATCAGCGTTTTCACTTAAATTTTCTCTATATTTCGTGTCAACGAATTGACTCTATCCAATATTATCATCAGGAGCTCTGAATTTGATCTTAATAAAGCATAACTAAATGCTGTCTTACCACATCAGCGTCTTACTTAAATTTTCTCTTTATATTTCATGTCAACGAATTGACCGATCCAATATTTTCATCAAGAGCTCCGAATGTGGACCAATTATTGGGGTATAGTTTTCCAATACTCTCTAGCCAAGTACAAACAGAAAATATGTTTGTTCCGCAAAGAATATATAACTTGAAAACTAGTTTCCTAAAAATAATTGTCTGAAGATGAAAAAACAAAAAAAAAATTATGATCTATGAAAATATGTAGACATATATTATTATAGATAATAAAAGTATTTTTCATTGATTAATTATTTCTAGTGCTATAAGTAATCAATTTTAGGAAAATATTTTTTGAATATGTTGGTGAGGTCTTTCGCCAAGGAGTGCATTTATGTATGGCTGTATGGTAAGAGATGCACACTATGTAGCATCATACTATGACCCTTTTGCAGATTGTTGCTCTTGAAGTCTACTGATGACTTCAAACTTTTTTCCTTTGACCAATGATACTGAGGTTCAGAGGGTAGCAATTCATTCAGAAGAGGTCCTTTTATACCCTTTCTAGGAATAATGAACCCTCATTCTCATGTAAGCTCCTCTTTTGACTAGCATCTTCCACAGATAGGGCCTTGCAAAGTTTCAGTCTCGGATGTTCCTATCTGGTGAATTGTTAGAGCCTGGATTCTCCAAAGATGAAGTGATGATAGATTGATGACTAGGGAAGAGTTGGTGATATATAAATAACATTCTCTTTAATAAAGTTAACTTTTCCAGCTGTAGAACAACCTAATGGAGGTGTGGTTCAAGATCATGGCCATGTGTCCTATTAGAACTAACAATAGAGTGAAAATAAATAAATAAAGAGAAATAGACGCTCTACCCACTGAGTTATATTCTTTCCCAACTTCCACTTGTCGAATTCAAAATGCCATATGAGATATGGGTGGTTTAGGGCATACTTCGATCAATGTTTTAGAACCATCTGAACGGATATAATTTAACATGGCGACCCATGTGGAATGCCTTGGTAGGCAAATACGATGCAAGACCTATCACATCAAGGTCAAGAAGAAAGCGACTCTTCATTTTATTATTTTACTACTTAAAGTACATGGCTCTCCAATCAGTAGCGGATGCCAATTTCGATGCAATTTTTTGAAAGGATCCGTATGAGATTGCTTTCTATGCATTTATGAAGAACTGAAAGTGATCCAACTCTAAAAAGATGACTTTTCTGTGTGCGTATTAGGGGTGAGTATGGTCCAGGTTGGGCCGATCCACCCCCTAACCCTAAGACCAACCCGCATAGTGTCGGTCCTCAATTTTTAGGACCGAGGACTAAAGCTGGCAATATGGGTCAAAAACCCATATTATGACCCATATGGGTCAGAAATAGATCAAGTGTAGATTGAATATGGGTCTGAAATGAGTCAATGAATGTAAAACAAAAACAAAAAAAGTCTAAATGTGTTATAAAGAATCTCATTTTAAAGTTTAAACCTTTGAACTTTTTTTAAATTTATAAAAATATTTTTTAATAAAAAATCAAAATTATAATTAATTTTCATATTTCATTTTTTTGTTTTCTTTTTTGTTTTTCTTTTTCTTCATTACTTACCTGGCCTAAGCAAGGCGACGGTCGGCTGGCCGTCGGGCCGGTGACAGGCCTCGCCAGATCGGCAAGGCCGAGGCCCCGCCCAACGTTGGTGAGGCCGAGCCTCGCCCAACGCCGGCGAGCTCGAGCCTCGCCGAATCCGGGCGAGGCTCGGCCTCGCCGACGACTAGCGAGGCTTGAACTCGTCGGCGTCGGGCGGGGCCTTGGCCTCGCCGGATCGGTGAGATTGAGCCTTGCCCGATGCCGACGAGCTCCGGCCTCGCCGGATCCGGCGAGGCTCGGCCTCGCCGATGATCGGTGAGGTCGAGCCTCACCGGATCTAGTGAGGCTCGAGCTCGCCGACATCGGGCGCCGGTCGTGGTCATGGCCGAAGGAGAAGAAAAAAAATAAAAAAATAAAAAATAAATATTATAAAAATTATATATATTTTTAAAATAAAATAATTAAAAAATTATATTTTAAAAAATTAAAAAATATATTTAAAAAATTAAAATTTCGATTTTTAAAAATATTTTAAAAAGAATTATAAAAATTTGCCATTAAATTTGTATTACATAAAAAAATTGTTAAAAATTTTGTATTACATAAAAATATTTTAAAAATAAATAGATTTTAGTAATACGGGTCGGGTCGGATATGGGTCGGATACGGGTTGGGTCGGGTATGAATCACTAAATTTACATTATAAGAATATGGGTCAAAACGACTTAAATGAGTCAAATATGGATCGACCTATTTTCGACTCGACCCATGTCCGACCCGACCCATCCATTTGCCACCTCTACCAAGGATCAACCCTATTGAGCTTGGGACCAAGGATCGGACCGACCCAATGGATTTGGTTCGGTTCCAAGGTTAACCCGGGACCAACCGATAATTTTTTATTTCATTTTTTGTACTCCTTAAAAAAGCGATTGAGAACCAGATTGACCGAATGGATTTGGTCTGGTTTCAAGGTCAACCCAACCAAAATTTTTTTATTTCATTTTTTGTACTCCTTGAAAGGGCAACCGAGGACCGTACCGACTTAGTAGGTTTAGCAATAAGCGAGGTTAGCTAAGGAAGGTAAGCGGTGTGGGTCAAGTGGGGTGAGCGTCGAATAAAATAAGCATCGAATGTCAAGTGGGGAGCAACAAGCCAAGTGAGCATCAAACGGCAAGCTGCACAAGTGACCCAAAGCGAGCGAGGTGAGTGTCGAGTGGCGATTTTTCGATTTTGACAAATTGAAGACTAAGAAAACAAATAAGACAGAAGAGAACGAATACTAAAGAAGGATGCCAAAAGTGACTTTTTGGACGCCATGAGGACTCTTCACAAAAATATTTTCCTTCGTAGATTATGACTATCGACGTCGTAACAGACATTATAAACCTAAGTTACTAAAGAATAATGTAAAATTACTTGAACTCATCATTAAAGAGCTATTTAATGTTGTTGACACCGTTTATTTTAAGATTTTCTCCATATAAAAAAATTATATATATATATATATATATATATCTATATATATATCTATATATATCTATATATATCTATAGTTAGGATTGGTCCGAGTTGGACCAACTTGGAACTTTTAGAACCGAGAATTGACCCACACAATGCTGGTCCAGGAATTCTAGGACTAAGGACCGACCCAATCTCCCTGGAAACCGGACCAGGACAAGTAAGGTTGGGCCAGTCCAAGGTGGATCCTAGACCAATGCTTACCCCTAGTGCGTACAGCGGTTTTCTTTTTTTCTTTTTTTGTTTTACGCCCGTAACTATTGCAAAAAGGCAGGTAAGAAGGGTTATAGGCAATATGCACTTGATGACTATGGAAAAGTAGGATGATATTTTTTAGAGCTTTTGAGGCGCTTCGGTTTGGTTATGGACTAATAGTTCTTGAATTAGTAGAGGTTGCTGTATCTTCTGTGCATTTATCACATGTTCGTAGAACCTTTATGTGGGTGAAGTTTTTTTGACAGAAACTGCTTAAAACTCACGTTAGATATATTGTGAGTGGATTTTCTTTTCCTGATGTATTACAAATACTGGATGTTTGTTAATAGATAACCAATTGATTGGAACCACTTCTGAGGAAGGGGAAAATTAAGAAGATGACGAAGAATGCTTCCCGATAGGATGCTGATACTGGCATAGATGATGTGCCTGGACATACTCCGACGTTGTTCAGAGTGTGCGACAAGGATGACAATGCCTTGTGTTGTTATATCTCAGTATGTAGAAAGCAAGCTTTGTCTAGTTATTTCTCACCTATTGTTACATTCGTCCAAATTAGCACTGATACTAGCCGCTCGCACTGAAGGTGGAAATGTGCAAGTGTGATGCCAATAATGTCAAAGGTCGCAAACTGCTCGCAAAATGAATTTGGTTTATATGTCGTATGCAATTGCCAGGAAAATTTGATGAAATAGTCATTATAAGCTTGCTTCATTTTTTACCGAAAAGTGGTCCTTTTGAGATCTTCAGCTTTTATAATTTTTTGTATGATTACCCCCAAACTCTGACACAGGATTGGCTGATTAACATTTCCTTCTCTTTTGCTTAATTGTTCTTTTCTGACAGTTGTAGACTGTAGTTAAACGAATGGTATATAACCAATGTCAATAAAGTAGAATTGTACCGCTGTTTCTTGAATAAAAGATGCGGCATGGTCCTCAGTTACCAAGAACCTCGTTGGCATGGTTTCTGCGGGCTCATTTCCAGCCGCAGCGGCGTTTGCAGTGGGTGGAATGCAATCGGCAGCAATCAGAGAGGCATATGATGGGTCGCCTAATATGAGCTACCATAAGGTTGATATTGAGATAGTAAAAGGCAAGATACTGAAGATAACAAGGCTGTGTAAGGAAGGATTCGAACTTGGTTCCATAGGTAAGTTAGAAGTCATAGGTTGGTCATCTTGCTGCTGACTGCTGGTTCTTTGGACATCTGCTGAAATGTTGGGCATGGCAATGGTTGCTGGGGTGATGATTTCTTGCTTGGAACCAGCATTGACAATGGTGTCAGTAATGGCAGTGACGTTGATGGTCTGAACGGCATCTTGGTCAGTGAAGCTGCACATTTGCATGTCAGGCAGTTTGGTCATCAATTAGAACGTCGTCGATGTCGATTGGAGCGCTGATCGCATCAGTAGATAGAGTTTGCTCATCAGCAGTTCTGTGATTCTTTTCCGCATTGGGTGAAGAAGCAAGAATTAGCCTCCTGCGTTTTGTTGGAGTGGACCCTTCGCCCTTTTGTTTCTTAAAGGTCGGTGAAGTGGATGGGCGCTTCCCACTAGTGCCTTCGGTGGTGCTGCT
Source organism: Eucalyptus erythrocorys (assembly GCA_014182555.1). Lineage (NCBI taxonomy): Eukaryota > Viridiplantae > Streptophyta > Magnoliopsida > Myrtales > Myrtaceae > Eucalyptus > Eucalyptus erythrocorys. The sequence goes on along the minus strand of CM024604.1, from coordinate 58,613,879 downwards.
ACGGGATGATTTGGACCCTATAGTAAGGAATGAAGCATTGGATATGCCAAAAGGAACAGAAGAAATCATGTGAGTACCTGATGGCGTTGTCCTCTTGGACGTCTTACAAGTGCCAGGAGAGGAGTGTTCTTTGAGTTTCTTGGTCTTAGGAGGAAAAGGGTTGCTAACCTTTATACTTACTTTTACCAAAAGAAAAAAGGGTTGCTAACCTTCAATCTTTTGATGATGGAGTTGAAGTCCTCCTCGAATATGTTCGCTTTAGAAACCCACGAGTCTATGAATTCGCTTGTAACTCCAGGACGAGGTCTAAACTCTCTGATGACGTGTCGATTAAAAATCTCATCTGTAATTCGATGACAGCAGTTGAAAGCCTTGTTGCTGGTTGACCCATAATGATTACTCTTCCAGAATTGGTATTCCATTGAAATACAGGATAGGCATGGGAATGCCCAGGACAAGCCCGAATTGTCCTGCACGATACCGCAGGGAATACATTTCTACTTTCTAGCCCAGGCTCGAGTTTTCCTTTAGAGAACAATTTTAAGGGAAGGTCTATGGGAATTAGAACAGAGAGCCAGAATTTTCGCATCTTGTTTGGATAGGTGAAGTTGAAGACATTAACAAAGTCAAGATTGCGAAGAGGGCAAAAGTCAGCTGTATAAGTAAATGGCCAGACAAAAAGAAGGAAAAAAAGAAAAGTACATGATCATAAAACCAATCCAGAAAATACTGAAAAGAAGAAATGCCTGCGGGAATGTTTTTAAGACGATAACTCAGTTGTTTTACATTCTCTGGTGTCTGGAACGTAGGGCTCAGCCTTGAAACTCCTACAGCGAGGCGGAGCATGTTTGACATCCGAAAACGAGGAAGGAAAATCAAGCTTCACCCCATGTCGGAAGGATACCGAAAGGACAGGCGTCTTCGTACATAGATGCAGAAGCCTGTGATTTAGTCCCCAAAAGAGAATGGCCAGTACAACGCGCCTCAAAGCAAAGTGCTTGCCTTAAGCGAGGTAACAAAGCCAGGTTTGCCAAATCCTTCGAGACGTGCTTTGGTAGCCAGAATAACAAAAAGGCTGCATGTTCTTTTTGAGTGACCTCACCTAAGTCTTCGCAAAAACGGCTCATGAAAGTGGCTTGAGAAATGTCCTCCATGCGATCAAAATAAGTGCCTTTAGCAGGTTCGGCGGAGGCTCTATCTTCCCCCCATGGACTGAGCCTAGTGATGGCGACTAGGTCGAGGAGAGAGGTCGACATGGCCTGAACCAAAGGAAGAAACGGATGGTTGATGGAGACCAGAAACTAAAACTAGCCAAGCCGGCCCATAGTCCTAAGTCAAGCTCAAAATAGCAGAATTGAAGAGCCCTGTCAATTTGCGCGGACTCCCAGGCTGAAGATACCATCGGAAGGACGCGGGTCAAAAGAGGGAATGGCTTTTGGACTTGAGCAAATTCTTAAAAAACTCAAGGAAGTAGAAATAAGCGGGAGATCCGTCTTAGGGTGGGAGATCCCGCAATGTCACCTCCCGTATCTGCATTTATCTAAAAAGAAAAGTTCGGATAGAAATTTAGGGGCCGGCCAATGAATGATGAAGATAGATATCACGTCAGTGCTTCGATATCAATTACCACTAGATAGGGGAGAATAGTAACTTTCCATGCTAGGGGTGATGTAGAATGGTATCAAATCCACTGCAAGGTGATGTGGGTCAATAATGTGCTCTATTTGGAATGGAAGCTTTTCATCTCGGTACCGAGCAAAGCAATCTTGGAGAGACAAAGGGACTCGAGGCTTAATAAATCTAGGGCTCAAAATCACCTGGTCGGGTTCAGTTGTAGAGTCATTAAGCAAAGAAAGGAGAAGATTGTTGTTATTTTCATCTTCTCGAAGTTGATCAAAGCGAGACAGGTACGCCGAGGGTGAAAACCAGGAGATTGATTCTTGGGCGACATCGCAACTCTAACTAGTAGGAGGAAAATCCAAAACCAAGAAAGGTGAATGAGCTCGAGAGACTCGTGACGAAGGAGAGAAGTGAAAATGCAATCTTGGGCTCAATGTAAAAAGATGGAGTAAATCCCCAGTAGCAAAACCTGTCGATCGCGCGACCTGTCCAATTGAGATGGGAGAAGATAAAATAATTGTCAGGATTTCAGTACATTAATAATCTTTTTTTTTTTTTTTTCAAAGGCTATATGTTGACGACAAAAAATAACTCAAGTCATGATGGATTCTTGAGTGTCCACGGTAAGTTGTCGAATTGTTACAAAATCGGTGATTAACACGAGTGGCCGTTATCGATGAAAGATGAATCGAGAAAGACTGGTAATCGACCGATGGGTGACTTGGATGACCAACTAAAGAACTAATGACGGCGAGACCAAGACAGTTGTCGACGTACAATACCGAAGGGTCAACCCCATCCGAAGAAAATCAAACTGATAGGAATCTTGATGATTGTCACTGCTTATGGATGAGAATATGCAATTAATGATCTTGAGCGCGGAGCTGAAAATCTCAAAGGCGGTTGAAGTTCACGCCTCTTCCAATTGTATCGACGGTTGCGCTTTGTACAAGCTTATATAAGGCCGAGTAGAATCAATTATAAAGGATCGACAATCAATCACATTTATCAATTTTTCTGCAGTTTACTTTATCAATTCGTTACCAGCAATTCTTTATAACTTTAGAATCCATAGATTGTCCCGTGTCCATTGTTTCCTATTTGAATTGCCATAGAACCCAATTCACTTTAAGAAACCAAAGATCAATTCTTTGGTGAAAGGTCTTTTGTCAACGACCATTTTTGATGAAATAGTTTTTTTTTTTTTTAACCAAGGATCCACCTTGAGCCTCCTTTCGCTTACGCTATTCAGGGTCACATGGCCCTCTGGTGTCCGATGGCACCGGCGGACCTTGCTGAAGCTATTCGGACGACTATACCTGCGGAGAAACTGGCTCAGTAACCCACCACCAAGGCTCTCCACTTAAATCGCTAACAATGCGGGGATTCGAACTCTCGACCGCATTGAAACAGGAAAAAACTGCTCACGGGTAGGTTCATTTTTAATAAAATAGTTCTATTATAGTAAAACAAAGAAAGTTCACGTCTATACTCTATGGGCATGTTGACCCAAAAAATAATCCGGTTATCGATAAACACATGTCTAGCATATGGATGAAATCAAACACGTGAATAGCACATGAACATGAAGAATTATGTGCATGGCAATGAGTGTCCCTTCGCGTATGCCAGCTTATCAACAAACATAGAGATAAACATGTGTATCAACATTGGTGTTCATCAGTGCCATAAGTCTAGTTATTGAAATATGTTATGGATAGTCAATAGCCGTCTAGATAAGCATCAACTATGACTGATTATCAAACAGGCATTGAAACACAATTTTGAAATTGAAAATTGACTAGACAATTAAAATCAAGGGTGCACATTTTTTGAGGGAACAATTATTGCTTGAAAGCAAGCTTGTGGGACAACTATCTTTACCAAAAGAAGATTGGGGAGTGGTTCACGCCCGGCAAGAACTGTGAAGATGAACAGAATGAATGGAAAATGAAGAATGAGCAAGAAGTTTTTGGATTTTCTTCTCTTTCTATGTATTCATAGTATAAACTATTCATCTCAGAGCATACATCAATACTTGCTTTGCTTTTCTATATGTATTTCATGAGCTCGACAAAGAAGAGCTTCTAGAACTAAAGAATACAGAAAACCAGGTTAAAAATAGAAAGAAGAAAGTTGTTTTAATCTGTTACACAAGCAAAACTGAATAACAGTTTTTCATCAAATGATCTTCTCTCTCTGGGTTGAGCATGTGTAGTTTGAAATCTTCATCACCGACTTACTTTGTGGCTTTCCCAGTTAACTGGTTTTGAGTCATTATGCAGACACGTGGCTGTGGCTGACAATGTCACTGGGTGGCTTGTGTGCTTCACTTCCACTAATCTTTTTCCCAGTAGCAGCAGCCCTTTCATTCTCCCTTTCATTTACTTCTTTTGTTGTAGCTACAACAGAGTATTCTTTCTGAACAAAGTATTGTTTTTGAGTTCTTATATTCTTAACGTGAACAACCGTTTGAGAACATGGGTGCGAGACTTGTGAAGATATAGGAACTTGGAGGCGATTGACAATAATTACTTGAGGAAATGCAAGTGTAGAAAATTGTTAGAAGGTAGTTACTTCAAAACAATTATAAATACCATCAGCCACCTAGCAGAGAGCCCTTGTACAAATCAAACCAAATGATATCTTTCAATTACCTTTTGTTTTCTTATACTGTATTGTAGTTTTTTGATTTGTGTCATCAATTAATTGGCGTCATAGTATCTGCACCTTTATGTTTTTGGGTTATGTCGTTGATTAAATTCTAGCGGAGCTTAGTTACATTTGGTTACCCTATCAAGTCAGGGCATCTTGGACCTTGTCGTCGATTAAATTCCAATATGATTTGAGTCTCTATGATCTTGTTCGAATTTGAAAGTGTTGATTCCTTTCGCTTGTGCTTGTGATATTTTTTGCCAGAAATTAGTATAGAACCTTAATCTCCTTAAATAAAAATCGAATAACTCCTTTTGGTAAAGAATATTTTGTTGTGGGAATAATTCCGGCGAATTTTTTTTTTTTTTGGCACGCCTAGTGAGATCAATGTTACTAATTTGAGAAAATACCATGTCACATGCTACGAGTCAACTTGACCCTGACAATGCCAGCGATAATTCATCACCACAACCTACTAGTGAGAGAGTGGATGCGTTGAGTTATCAACGGCACATTTGGTGTTAGATCAAGCACAAAGAGGAGATGTGAATGTGCCGACGCAACTTACTGAAGAACATAGAAGGCAAATAGTGCCAAGTCCGGTGATGTTGTCTACTATAAGAATGTTGGCGGAATACCAAAATGAATTGACCAACCACACAACAGAAATCCTTATCGATGTGATCGAGCCATTGATTGTCAATACTTCCCAAGAGTGTGTGTATGGGCAATATGGGACATCAACTAATCCAGTTCAACCACAAGTCAACCACACTGTTGCTATAAAGAACGAAGCTATCGGCACGACCCAGACTTGTGGGTCGATGCTGGCCAATGGAAGCAATCTGGTGAATTCATTACGAAGGAGCGAAGCCATTAGTACAACCCAGAACTGTGGGCTGACTTTGACCAACGGGGGTAATCTACCTAATCCAGTTCAGGTTAAAATAAGTGGGAACGATAATGGTGGGATGGTGAACCAAAAGCCTCAGCAGAATGCATCATTGCAATTATTGAGCATGTGCAACCACTTGGTGCCATGCTTCAACTCAATCTCATGCCCATAACATATGGGTCCAATGTTACCATTAACAATTAAGGTGCACCTCCAATCCCGCCAAGGGCAAGACATTCCACTACAACATCTCCCGTAACAACCAGCTCCGCAACCGTTTCCACAAAATGTTCCACATTCACTTCCGCAGCAAATTCTACAACCATTTCAGCAACTACCACAGTACTTACCACGACAATTAATTCTACAACCACTTTGTACAGACATCGTGCAACGGTACTTACCACGACAATCAATTCTACAATCAATTTCTACGGACATCCTGCCGTTGGGTGTATGCCCTAAAGGTACAATGTAATAGTTACATATTAAGGATTTCAGTTGTACTATCATTATTATTATTTAATTAATGGCAACGATGTATTCATTTATTTATCCAATTATTTTATATTTATGTATGATTTCATAAGATAAGTTGCAACTATACCTATTCTTGAGACGTTAAGAATATATGTGACAGGTTCATAGTTAGACTAAATTTTTAAATCGTTCACAGTCGATGGATTATTAAGTGGATATTAATAATCTTATTGAGATCGGTGTATTCATAACTTCACTATTAAGTATTGGATACTTAAGTGAATGATGAGTCACAAGTCATTAGGTATTGTGATGCATGAGTTAAGAACATAAGTATTTTTTTATTTTTTTGATGACCCAGGGAACCCGCGTACCGTACCAACACGGACAGCCCGACAAGCCCAAGGTAATGAGGGGTAAACCCCGGGGCGATGCTAGCGGAGGACCCACCACCACGACGTCGCACTTAAGATCCCGTGTGGCCAGCAAGATTCGGACTCCTCCCCTCCCTCGACGAGGATCATGAGAAACTCTTATCCAACTGGGCCACCGCAGACGGTGGTTAAGAACACAAGTATTTGTATAAGACAAATTCATTGAACGTGACATATATGGAACAATTAGCAACATAGAAGTTTTTAGCGTGATCAATGTCTAATTGTCCATGCTTTGATCTTGTGTAAATAATATTTAGACCTAAGGCATAGTGTTAACTTGTGTGTCGAATAACTATGATTCACAGGTGTACGTAATGTAGGGACGTTGATCCATCTTTGTATCTGATGGTCATATACGAAGTTGCACGTGTGCGCAATATGAAATTTGTCTACTTGTTACATGCAAGGTATAATAATGATGTCCTATGCAATCTAATTATGACATTGCATTGAAATCCTCGGCCGGGGTTGTAACTGAGAATAAATTGTTTATGTCTCAAATAAAATGCATGTCAATTAGATTTGTACATATGATTAAATTGGTGACTTGAAAAATATTCCATGATCTTTATTTGATCGGGACATAGTAAGACAGGGGGATTGAATTACACTGTAACCAAAACTGACAGGTTCATTATGTTCTTAAAACATTCATACCATCTGGGTAGCCATGACATATTACTAGATGTCAATCATGGCTTGTAGGACATAAAGATTAATCGGGACAATTAATTCTTTTAGGAGTACTAATGTGTTAGTACAAGTCTTACTACCAACTTAGTGATAAACCTAGAGATCTCACACACCATAAACAATTAGGATAGCGTAGAACAAGAGAGAAATAATATTGCAAATGTTTTTGCAATTACTACAATCGAATTGTGTCCACTTGAAATTAAATTAAATGAGATTTAATTTAATTTGTATTATAGTCACGAGCTTATTTGCATATGATGCATATGCATGCCCAAATTGAATATATATTAATGTATCCCCAAATTTACATATAAATATTATGTTCTTTTTATTTTTAAAGGGGATTGATTAATTAACTATTTATTCGTTTAATTAATTAATTAATTAATTAATGTGCAAATGGTTAGCAATTCTTGCTGAACATTTGCAACACACATGATTTGTTTATAGAACATCCAAACCAATTCGTTTAAAGTGCACTTCGAGAGATAATTTGTTTAACTCCTTTTTTATATTCAGATTTTTAATTAAAATGCACGAACAACACCTTCGGAGAATCATGTATAAAATATATTATCTTTGTTTTCGCTGCATTCTTTTTGTTAATTTAACCTATATATGATTTATGAAATCCCAACACCTGCAACAACCTGTACTGCAGTTTGTACCACGACCATTGCCACAACCCATTCTTGGTGCTCAACATGCCACTATGCTTGTTGCATTCGCACATTTTTGAATCAAAGTTAATCAAAATTTTCCTAGCACGCATGTGAATTAGACTTCCACAATTCTATTCACCTGATCTTTTAAGTCCTCACGAACGTCTCATTCTCTTTGACTTATTTACCCTTAAGCTCCTTTCAGTCTTGTAAGTTCTTTCACATACAAATTCAATGGCGTTGAGTCATCAATAGATGTCTAAACAGGAATAACACTTGCATCTGTCAAACAATAAATCACATAAGATAGTTTTATCATTATTGAAATCCTTGGGAGTTTTCTTAATGATACCCTTTTTTATAATGACAAAAACGTTTACATAGATGCAGATGCAATTAAATATACGTGGTTAGAGATTTGATATACAGTAAAATAAGATGTGAATTGCTTTTGACATTTAAAGAAATCAGTGTAGAAACAGTGTGTGATAAGTGTTGAAAATATGTTTCTCTGGTCACCTTAAAAATAGCTACTATATAGCTAGCTGCTATTTCCTACTCATAAACCCCGCCTATCGGCTAAGCCGCCTATCCCTCATAGATAAAAGATTAGTTGGCCTACTCGCTGGCCAATAAATATGGATGTTTGGACAGATGAGAAAAATTACCTAACTCCCTTTTCGTAATTGATATGTTTCCCATTCCCTATTCGTCGTGGTCCTTCTTCCTGGTTCCTTTGATTTGATAGGTCTAGAAAGAATCCATGTTCAAGTCTTATTAATGAGTGCGAGTTGCTTTCTGTGTTAGGTTCAATTACAGGAAGGAAATAGAGGTCACAAGGTAGGGACGGCTTTCCTTTTATGCTTCCTTATGTGGAAAATCAATCAAACCAGTTCTCCCTCGACCTGTAGGTCTTCGAAATGGCTCTTGTTTATATATATTATGATCCAATGAACTCCGCACGGCCGGCAGTCGGAGGTAAATCACTGGAGGCGACACGTGCTAGCCACCACAAACGTGCCACCTAGTAAGTCGCCAATGTCTCATGTCAGCCTTCCTACAACTTGCGTTGTAGGGGCTTCGAACTCCAGACCTCTTAGCGAAAGGAAGTCTGAAACCTACCCCAGCGGAGCCATCACGACGGATGGTTGATTCTTGTTTATGCTCGTATAGCATAAAAATGATTCATTGGGAGGGCCATGGGAAATCCACTTCGTACCTTCGTATCTATAATCTAAACACTTCTTGCAACCAGTCCAACTTTAGTGGAACTTGTGTTATCGTAATTTGTTATGCCCGTAGATGAAAAACAGGCCAAGTTCTGCCACTACCTAATATCGATTCATTTATTTCTCGATATATGCATTTTTTTATTATTTACTTTTTAACTATTCAAAAACGATCGGGTTAAATTATACCTTTCCCCTTTTCTTGTTTTGGAACGGGCGAATTGGTCTCCATTTAGCTTTTTCTTTCCCTTTTTAAAACTAGTGAGTGACGGCCTTAACTTTAGTCCGTCATCTGCTTCGGGTAGGTAAAAGCGGGTCAGAGACCTCCGCTAGTTACTAATAACGACGTTTCACTATCAAGCTGGCTCGTCCCCACTAAAGAATGAGGCCGACGGTGGAACAGCTTTTCGTTCAGTGGGTGTACAGAATGAAAACACAGACAGATCAAGAAATAGAGGCTTTGAGCAGTGAGCCCACGTGAAAGCGTACCGTACTGCTTTGTTTCTGTTCTCCAACTTGTTTCTGGCCTCGAGGAGCAGAGCAGAAGAGGGTGACAAACATATCAGACATGGGAGGCTCGGAAAAGACTAAGATCCTCGCAAGCGAAGCCCTCCAAAAGGTTTGGGTTTACTGTGTCGACATCATCGCGTGTTTAACTATCGATTAATCGATCATCAGCTTAGCGCTAAGTTAAAGGGTACGATCTGTGATCTCTCTAGGGGTTGTTTTTATGACACTTCTGTGAGTTTAGTTAACTGTGCACGGAGAGACTTCGTGAAAAATCCGCCGGAAAAGAGATGCCATTAAGAAAATCGAACTCTTCAAGATACCTGCTCGGAGGAAAATCTTAATTGTTGTGTGCATGTACATCCTGCTGGTACAGTAATTGCACTTGCAAGATGCCTCTCAAGAATGCCATCGCCAGGTGCTTTTCACTGTCCACGCCAAAAAGATATGAAGTGCATTTCGTTTCCGAGGGTTTTATTTTAATTTTTTCTGAATAAACGGTTATGCACTCGATAAAGGATTGCGTGCACAGGAAGAGAGAACATTCTGTGATTGGAAAGTGAAATAGTGGAACTTCATTTTAGTTACTCTTTATTACGTTGTAATTAACAAAGAGGACATCGCAGTTAAAATTCACCAAAGATACTAGCGACATCGATCTTTTTTGTTCTTTCTGTGCTCGTGTCCCTGGTTATCCTAAAAAGTTGGGTCTCTCTCTCTCTCTCTCTCGATCGAAATGAGAGAAATTTATGTTGTTGTTTTAGTTATACATATTTGAAAACACTAATGTTGGTGTCTTTCTGGTGTGCTGATGATGCAGTACATATTGGAAACGAATGCATATCCGAGAGAGCACGAGCAGCTGAAAGAACTCAGAGAGGCCACAGTTCAGAAGTACCAGTACTGGTGAATTTCTTGGATTCATAACAGTCATCCACTCTCATCAGCCAAAATAACTTCTTTTAATCCACCAGAGCGTTTTACTTCCCGCAAAATTAAGTAAAATTTTTGAAATTTTCATCTTAATCTTCATTATCAAGCCAGAAATTTTTAATTTCGAACAAGATGTCACCTATGAATGTAATGAAATTCATTTCAAACTCATAAAATTAATAAGGTATATAGATCTTTCAAAATGACATGTTATTCTTTTTATATTGCAAATTTACGTCGCGGGATGGTTGATGACGTGATGTGTGAAACCCCCCAAATGTCCAATATATTGCACATAAGCATAAGCTCATCTAGAGGTGCGTGATGTTCACGAAACATTAATGATTGCCGTGAATGATAAATTACGAATAATTTAGTCGAACGGGTTTTCTATTTCTGCTGCAGGAGTTTGATGAATGTGCCAGCGGACGAGGGGCAACTGATCTCCATGATGTTGAAGCTTATGAATGCGAAGAAGACCATCGAGATCGGAGTCTTCACCGGCTATTCTCTCCTCACCACCGCACTTGCACTTCCAGATGATGGCAAGGTAATAAACAATAATTCCATTTAATTTTGACATGGTAAGTATCTTAATTTCTTTTAACCGTGATGAAATTTATTCCATAATTGAACAAGTTATCTCCTTATCGTGTAGATAATAGCGATGGATATGAATAAGGAGGCTTATGAAACAGGACTACCGTTTATCAAGAAAGCCGGAGTTGATCATAAGATCAACTTCATCCATGCAAATGCTTTCTCAGTTCTAAACGACCTTATCAAAAATGTAAGTATGTACTTGTCCAATACTATCTAGGTTAACATCATCATAACTCTCAAATTGATATCCACGACATACTTGTACCAAATTAATGTCCGTCTCACAAAAAATTCTCAAACTGGAAATAGTATGACACATTTAATTCCAAACTACTTTTCGTCTTAAAGAATTTCCAAACCAATAACCCTCGTCCAAACTACACTCCCTTAAAATGCATACTCGCCGACTCACGTATTGCAGTCATGATATATCAGATGGAATACTATTGGAAGGTGGATTTCGGTTGGGGGTATCGATTTGGTTTTTTTCATTTTACTTTGCGAGACGAAAATTGATTTTAGGTAAAATGCTTCATTGAAAAATCGGTTTGGGATTTTTAATAGGGGGTGTTGCTAGGCTGACAGTGCCTTTTCAAGCACAAAAGGCCATGGAAGTAATATTGGCAACCGGAAGCATAATATGGACACGTACCAGATTTTAAAAAGAATCTTGACAAAAATTTCTCAATTTTGGACAATATTCTTTTTTTTTTTTTTTTTTAAATTGACAATGAAATTAACAAAAAGAAAATATAGGGCCTGTTTGTTAATGTTTCTAATTTCTGTTTCTAAACAAAATTTTTGTTTTTTTGTTCCCTAAAATAAAAAAAGAACAAAAATGCGTTTATTTGCATTTTTGTTTCAAATCTATTTTTTTGTTTCCAGTAACACATTTGGTACAGAAACAAGAAATAAGAAAATCTTATTTCTTATTTCTTGTTTCGGAACAAAATTTAATAACATATTTTCTCTCTCCTCTATTTTCTTCTCTCTTTTTCTTCTTCTTTTCTTCTTCTTTTTTTTCTTTTTTTTTTCTTTGGCCGCCGTCGGCCTCGCCCATGGCCGATGATCGGTCGTGGAGGGCCGCCGAGGCCGTGCCTCGCCCAGATCCGACGAGGCCGAGCTCGCCCTGCCGGCCGGCCGAGGCTCGACCTTGCAGAGGGCCGGCAAGCCTCGCCATGGCTGGGCGAGGCCGCTGGCCTTCGTCGGCCGGTTGCCGGCCATGGCCGAGGCCGGTGACCGGCTAAAAGAAGAAAAAGAAAAAAAAAAAAGAAAAAAATAAGAAAAATAAAATAAAAATATTAAAATAAATAAATAAGAATTACACAAATTTACCAAACGTGTTTCTATTCTTTTTCTATTTCTAGAATAAATTTACCAAACGCATTCTTCTGTTCAAAAATTATTCCCCAGAGCAGAAATATCTTTTTCTATTTCTGTTTCCAAAAGCAATTTTTGAACAGAAATACAAACAAACGCACCCATAGTGGATGCTTGTGAACTTTTTTTTTAATAACTTCAGATAACTATTTAAATGTAAAACTCAATTATTTCATAATGTACTTGCAACAATGTTTTCACATATTATTGATGCAAAGAAAGTCATATCAATAACCCACACATGTATTTCACTACTTTAATGAGATTCCGAAATATTATCGAACAAGTGAAAAATTTTGTACACTACTATGAGTCTCGTTGTGGCATTTGATGAACTAAGACACAATGTATACTTATCTAGTTAAGATATGTTAAATTGAAATTTGGCAAACAAGGTGACAAAGTTGGGCTATACAAAATATAAAAAAGGGAAGTGAGGCAAAAAATTTAATCAAACAAATTCAATATTCTATAAATTTTTACATAAATTTAATTTTGGATATACTAAATGATCATCTCTTTGATTTTTAGTTAACTTGGATTGCTTTGACTCAAGTTGAATTTATCAATACTTTAAGTTGTACAAATAAAGATTCAAGTCTTAATTTTGGTAATTGTGATCATTTTGTTAAATGATGAATATAATTTTTGGGAAATGCTTAAGTAAGGTATTATTGCTAAGTAATGGTGGCATGTAGGCCACAAGATGTAATTGATAGTCTAGGCAAGACAATAATTTCCTTCCCTCCATTACAGCTAGTGTTATGCTAGCATTAATTGGCGGTTCACATTTTACTATTACTTCCAACAATAATAGTGACTGTCATGCTATCATCATCCATAATTTTTTCACAATTCTAAGTATGAAAAATGTTTACATAGTGACCCAATAGAAGTGCTAAATGTATTTGTCTTATAATCAAAATGTCTAAACTGGTCTTTCGACATGGAATGTAAAATATTTCATGTTGATAATGCTTTAATGAAGCTCTTTTCAATTCCCTAAGATTTTCCTATTTTCTATTTTATTTAATTTATTTTTTTAATCTAAAGAATCCCACTGGGATCCCTTCAAAAATCTTGTGGTTGGGGGAGCACCGTTGCTGTCCAAGTAGTAACGATGCCGTCACCCCATCATTATTTTTTGGGATAAGTACATTGGAAGTCCTAAAATTTGTTATAAAAATGCAATTAAGTCCTAAAATTTTCAAAAAGTGCAATTAAGTCCTAAAACTTGTCACAAAGTGCAATTAAGTTCTAAAACTTTCAAAAGTGCAATCAAGTCCTAAAACTTATCAAAATGGTTCAATCTAAGTCCTTCCATTGATTGCACTTTTAGAAAGTTTTAGGACTTCGTTGCATTGTCGAGGTAAAGTTTTAGGACTTGGTTGCACTTTCGAAACAAGTTTTAAGACTTTATTGAACCTTTTGAAAGTTTTAGGACTTTATTGAACTTTCATAATAAATTTTAGGACTTAATTGCACTTTTTTAAAGTTTTAGGACTTAATTGCATTTTCATGAGAAGTTTTAGGATTTCTAATGTACTTATCCTATATTTTTTTTAATAGTATAAATTCTATTGTGTGAGATATGCAATATCTTTGGAAAATTCAAAGTTTGTTCATTTGGTCCTAAATTATTACCATTCGACACGACATATGGTGTATGGGACATCGTGTCGGAGAAACTTTGGAGGTGGTCAGAGAACTCATTTAACGTTGTCAGTCCGTGCATGAACAATCAATAGATGTACAGTAACATGCAATTATTGATATTTAAACAAAGACCGCCCACTTCAACAGGATAGTTGACGATCTTAGTAGCGTACCATGTAATGTTTAACAAACAAAAATAAAATGAAATTGCAAGCGGATGGGAAAAAAATTTGCGAACGTATTACACATTTGACCATCCGTAGGGAGGAGAGGAGGGGGACTTTGATTATGCTTTTGTGGACGCCAACAAGGAGGACTACATCAAGTACCACGAGATCCTGCTCAAGCTGGTGAAGGTCGGAGGGGTGATCGGGTACGACAACGTTCTGTGGTTCGGTGCGGTCGCGCTCTCCGAAGACGACGAGATGGCGGACCATCTGAGGGTCGGGAGAGGCCACCCCAGGAAGCTGAACAGCTTCCTGGCGAGCGATCCGCGTGTCGAGTGCTGTCTTCTTTCCGTCGGGGACGGCCTCACGCTCTGTAGGCGCCTCTACTAGAATCCCCCCACGTCGAAGGTCTATTTGGCGCTTCGAGAATTTCATGCACGGTGAGTCCTCGAGTCAGTAATTTTTATTGTTGCTTTGGTTGAATGACTATCGACGTATTAACTTGTTGTAATACAATATAAATAAAAGTTGCCTACCACGTCAACGTCGTACTTGTATTTTCCGTTTATGTTCCGTTTCAATAAGTCGATCCTATCTAATATTCTAATCAGGAGCTCCAGATGCGGAGCAATTATCGGGAATAGTTTTCCCCGGTTCATTTCGCAAAAAATGAATGATTTGAAAATTACTTTCATAAAAGCAATTCCTGTACACCTTACAAAAATGAATCAATGAAAAATATATTCTTCGTCCGCAAAACTTTTTAGACATAAATTTTTATATTTCCATTGATTAATTATTTCAATCGATACAAATGATTGCTTTTTGAAAATATATTCCAAATCATTAATTTTTCGTAAAATAAACAAAGCCCAAGATTCATGCATAATTTGAATGATTAATATTTTGAAAAACCCCAAGTTGGTATATTTTTAATAAATTTATCTTAAACTAATTTTTTTACCATAAAAAATTCAAACCGGTGCATCCGTTACAAATTTACCCTCTATTAACTCTCATCAAATCTAACGTTAAATTTGCTGACATGAATGACATATAGTGACATTTTATGGTGACATGACAAGTTCACGTAAAAATCATAGTTAATGTCACGAAAAATTCCAAATTTATTATAGGTGTACCATCAAATTTGTCATAAGTACATTTAATGGAAAAGATGGCTAGTGTTTTTATACTGTTAATATAAAGGTATAACTTCTTAACCTAAAAGCACATCTAATGGAAAAGACAAAAAAATCCCTTAAAAAAAATATTTGGCTTCATCTATAACAATCTCCCACTTGAAGACAAATACACCCAGTACACCAAGCAACTTTGCATCCATTTTCTTCGAAAAATAGTAACTGAAAAACTTTTGTCTTTGCGATACTCCTCAACAATCAACATGGAATAATACCAATGGTAGCAGTATAGAAAATATGTTTTTCTCTATCTACTACCTTGGTCAACATGTCGGCTGGATTCTTCAAGCTATCAATCCTCTGTAACTTTAACTAATTATCTTTCAATACTGACCAAATAAAATGATAATGCTTCTTGATATGTTTAGTCCTTGAGTGATAAGCTACATTCTTTGATAAGTGCACCACACTTTGACTATCACTCCACAGTGTATTGACTGTCTGTTTTCAAGGTAGTTCTTCCATGTAATCTTGTAACCACATAATTTCCTTGGAGGCATTCATGATCTCCATATATTCCGCTTCTATTGTCAATAAAGCCACTACTTTTTGTAATTGAGATACCCAACTCACTACTATATCTACAACTATAAAGACATATCTAGTGGTACTCTTACCACTATTTCGATCACTTGAGTGATCTGCATTTACATAACCCGACAACTCTAGAGATGTACCACCGAAAGAAAGAGAATAATTTGATGCACCTATTAGATATCTCAAAATCTATTTCATTACATTCCAATATTCTCTGCTTGGGTTCTATATATAGCAATTAATAACTCCCATTGCTTGTAAAATGTTTGGTCCCGTGCTCACCATAGCATACATTTGTCGCAACCTACTCTCAAGGAGAGGGAATATGTTTAGGGGTATTGCCTAAGTGACGGGCCTAAGGCCCATGATTAGGCGCAGGCTCTCCCAAGCCCATACAGTATGTGACGTTGGGGTATTTTTAAAGATTTTTGCAATAAGGAGTTGCCACTAGCCTATTGGGGTCGGCTAGAAACCAAGCAAGGCATGGGAATATGTCTCACTTCCTACGCAACCAAATAATCTAGGGTCGGAGACTTCATTATACTAATTGACCAATTAGTGCCCTTTCGATACCTAATCTTGCTCATTTTAAAAAAATAATAATTTTTTTGTCAAGCAATTTGGATTGAATTTATACCTATCCATTAATATGTGAAGTGATCATGCGAGTGCGCAATTATCAAAATAATAATAAGCAACTAATGTAAACATTAAATGAATTGCAAGAGAAAACATCTAGCATTAAGAGATAAATAAATGAAAATCCTAATTAGACCAAGGGGGAACCATAATCATCGCGTGGTAAGCGTGCAATCAAGGGCAATTGTATCCAAGTATAATTAGAACCCTAAGGCGAAGCCGTGCCGGCTTGTTCAATTTTGAACATAATCTTAAGCTGATGATTTTCCCACATCTTTTAAGAGAAAATTGTACAATAATAATTTTAAAGCTTTTCAGGGAACTCTAAAACGAGTTTGGAATTTTGGGATTTTTGAAATTTTTTTAATATTTTAATATTTTAGAATATTTTAAAAAAATTATGAAATTTTTATTATAAATTTTCAGGTTTCTGAATTTTCCATGAATTTTCTGAAAATTTGAAAAAAATATATGGTTTTTAAAATATTTTTAATTTT
The DNA here is from genome assembly GCA_014182555.1 of Eucalyptus erythrocorys. NCBI lineage: Eukaryota > Viridiplantae > Streptophyta > Magnoliopsida > Myrtales > Myrtaceae > Eucalyptus > Eucalyptus erythrocorys. The sequence goes on along the minus strand of CM024604.1, from coordinate 58,597,084 downwards.
TTATTATTTTCTGAATTTTTGGATTTTTTTAATATATGAAAAACAATTCGGATCGGGTCAAAAGACCCAGGCCTACTAATCCGGCCCGGACCCCAGCGATCCTGGTCGTTTTAAAAAAAGGGCCAGCCCCAAGGCCTACTCGAAAAAAAGCAAAAATAAGGCCCGTGAAAATCTTTTCATTGAAACAGCCACATCCCAATTTTTGCTCTCAGCCCAACTTTTCATTTCAGCTTTTAACCTCACCAGCCTACTAACCAAACTAAAATCACAGCCCATTTTCTATTTCTACATTTTTTTTTGCTTTTTCTTTTTTATTCTTTTTTTATCCTTTTTTGCGTTTTTCTTTTTCTTCATGTTCTTTTAATCTTTTTTTATTTCTGGTCTTTACGCAGCCCCCCCACGACGTCTTCATGAACCCCTTTCCGTCCGACGATGTCCTCCACCGAACCAACACCATCGAACGTCATCTCTAGCGAAAGTTCACCGGTGCTTGGACCACCATCGCCCGTTGGTCATACCGCTCGACCGGCCGTGACCGCCACCGGCCACCTTTTCCGATGACCGATAATCTGTTCACCGAAACAAAGAAAACCCTCACTCTCCTGACGACGCACGATTATTTCGCAAAGACCACGCCAAAACATAGTAATCACGCGAACAAGAAACATGATTTAGTAGCTACGTATGTAAGCACGAATTGATTCTATGCTAAAACACGAACTGACTTTTCGCATAACTCTGGGGCATTTTGTCGAACAATTGGGGTGCACTACCAAATTAAAAGGTTTCCGGCTCAACTGAGCCTCGAATGTGCCTTGGGGGTCTCGAACACAACATACAAGGAACATGGGAACGAAACGCAAAGGTGACGAGGGCAAGAGCTTGCACAAGCCAGACGGTCGCGAGTTCCGGCCTAGTGCGCCTAAAATGGAGCAAGGAGGGAGCCGAACCTACCTGATCAGCTCGAGGATGTCGCCAGGAAGGTCTTCGGACAAGCCCGTGCGTGACTGAGCCGCTCACAGTTGCTCGTATCGCTCTCTCAATTCGCCGGCTCTCTCCGCCCAATTCAAGCTTCTCATCCTCAGCCTTTCTCTTGGATTTCCTCCTCTTTTTGTTTTTCGTCTTCCAAGCTTTTTAAGGCCAACAGCAAGCATGCCTAGCTCCTGCCTTGCCAGCCTGTCGACCAACCTGCTCCTCGACCCGCGAATCGCGCCGAAGCTGTTCCCCCAATCCTCCTACTCCCTGTCGCCGGTCTTCCTTCTCTGCTCTTTTTGCAGGTCGCGCGAAGGACAGTAGCGAAGGAGGCAACCCAATGGGCCGAGCTGAGGGGGAAAGAAGGCTGGGCCGGGCCCAGGCCCATGCAGGGTAAGAAGAAAAATGAGGGCCGGGTCCAAGCCCACAAGGGGGAAAAAGAAAAAGGAGGGCCAGGTCTAGGCCCACGCGAGGGAAGAAGAAAGAGAGGTGGGCCGAGGCCAAGGGATTCGGCTCAACCCAGCCTCTCTCGTTTTTTCTTTTTTGTTTTGCTTTGTTTTTCTTAATTTTAAATTTTATTTATTTATTTATTTATTTTTTAGCGACTAATTCCTAATTTTTAATGCTATTAAGTCTTAAGTAAAATAGCAAAATTTAGGTGTCAACAAGATCAAACTCTCCACCGATGATGCATATGAAACTACCGTCATCTCATCTCTTAAAGTTTGAGTGCTCGGACACATATCATTGGAAAGTTTGAAGTGATTCGCTAGAGGAATCGCAATCGATTTTGCCTTGTCCATGTTAAATCTCTTAAATACCCTTTTCACATAATCTTTTTGCAACAGCCATAATTTCTTATTTTTCTTATCCCTAATGATTTTCATACCTAAAATATTCTTGGCTTCTCCCAAGTCTTTCATAACAAATTGCAATGATAACATCTTCACTTCTATGATTCTCTTCATATTAGAGCTTGCCACTAGCATGTCATCCACATATAAATAGAGATGTACAATATCACCATTATCACACTTGTAAAAATAAATACAATAATCAGACTCACGGTGTACAAATCCTTTTTCTTTCATGAAATCATCAAACTTTAGGTATCATTGTCGTAGAGCTTGTTTCAAGCGATACGAGATTATCTTCAAATGACATACCATGTGCTCTTTACCTTTGATTTCAAAACCCTTAGGTTGGACCATGTATAATTCTTCATCTAAGTCACCATATAAAAATGTCGTTTTCATGTGACATCCTCAATATTCGATCAAAATACGATAAGGGGTTTACTTCTATCAATGCGCAATTAGTTTAATTAGATTTTGATTTGGTTCATGAACCATTAGAGAGTGTTAAACCTTTTGGGAAAGGCAATTTAAGATTTCAATGCGCACAACCAGAGAACTCAACCATGGATTGAAAATTCGACCACAAGGATCGATGAGGGACAATCTTAAGCCATTTCAAGCTGATCCAGGAGCAGTTATAGATCGTTTTGATAATAGTATATAATTAGATTACGGGTAATTCCGCATGATTACTATATTAACTACGAACAACCCTAAACCAATTCCAAATGATCATGTACTTTGGAACGAGTAGTTGACCCCTCATGATTACATGACAACCAATGTTATCCATGAATTGAAAATGGCTTAAATGTAGATTGCCATTGAATCAACCACAAGTTAAACTCACAAAATCCCTAAGGCCGCCCGTTAGTTCTAATTATGCTAAAGTTGCATTTGATAGATTTCAACCGCAAATTCTAGTCCGGTTAAGGACATTAAACTTTAGAGGATTAAGTGACCACTATTGGACATTGCTTTAACAAATTCCTTAATTACCAGTAAACTTCAAATTCTTATATAAGTGAAATTGGGCCAAAAATTGGAAGCCCAATGGGCTTCATGCCCAATTAAAGGTCCATTAAGTTTGTTTAGGCCCAAATTGGATGAGTTAAGCCTGAACCCAAACCCTATGTATATGAATAGTGTGCGTACTATTGTACCTTCAATGTTTTCCAACTTTATAGGGCTTTCTATGTTTTGAATCTTGCAAAACTTCCTTCATAAATTGTTCAAAATTTTTTGATCTATGACATACTTTAATTTCAAATTTTTCTAAGGTGAAATGGTTGGAACAAAAGCTTATTCTTTTACTGTGTGAAAACTGCCCAGTGTAACAAAAACAATGACCTATTTATTTTCTCGATTTTTAATAAATTTTTCCATTTGGAATCTAAACATGCTTCCTTCAACAAAGTTGTAGAGGACATATATATCTACAACATACTCATATTTCAAAGTGTTTTATGAAGATTTAGACATTGAAAAGGGTTTTCTTCTACGATCATTAGATTTGTTCAACAGACGAGATTTTAGGTTGTATTTGGTGATTTTCTGCTCTTTATACAAAATGAATTAGGTTTGGATTCCTCATCAAAAATGTTATTTAAAGTCTTCTCTATGACATATTATATTTTTATAATTTTTCAAATCCGTTTGGTAAGGTAATGACATTTATTTTGAAAATTACTCGAAACTGTTTTTTGCATTGGAAGGAAAGGGCCACATGTCCAAGCTTAAAGGACAAGCTTAGACAATTGTATGGTTGAGATCAACCCTTGCTTCCCAAGTTTAGGAATTTCAACATTTCAATAATTGAGAAAGTGAAGAAACAATCTTGGCCCTTGATCTTGGATGATGATCTTAGCAGATAAAGGGCTACGATCTCTTTTTACTTCCCAAGTTTGGAGCCATCGTTATAAGATCTTAGCATTTATTGCACTCAAGTACATGAATAGTGTGCAATCTTGGTAAAATGATTAAATTGCCCTCTCATTCAATTAAAGGCAAAGGGCAAGATGGGAAAGGGGCAAGAGAGGGACGATCACATGGATGAGGGAGGAGAAAATGATGTCATCCCCTAGCCTAGTCTAACCCTAAGCTAAACTTATGCACTCAAGTGCATATCTCTTCATTAATGGCGTGGATTTCTCTTCTTCAAGAAGTTTTTTTTTTTTTTTTGTCAGTCCTACTCTATACCTACTTTACACTCACTCTCAGACTTTTGCCCTGCCTCTTGCAGAGCGTGAGCGTCGAAACCCACTCCTGAAACTTGCGCGTCTCCATCTCATCCCTCCTTGAGAAGGTCGAGGTTTGAACCCCTCACCTCCCCCTTCCATGTTGGAAGGTTGGCCACTGGGGCGAATCCCAGTGGTTAAGAAGTTTTCTTTTGATTGATTGAAAAAGGTTCTAAGAGATTGGATGGGATAGGCATTAATGAGAAGATTTCTTCCTCTTTCTCTCTCTTCTCTCATTCCTTTTGGTTCCCACAGCAATTCTCTCTCTCTTCTGCCATTTTCTCTCACTTTCTCTCTCTCCATACTCTTTGGATAAATTTCCCTCATCATCTCCCTCATTTCATACCCATTTTTCTATTTCATTTTCCTCTCTAGACTCATCGATAACCGACCACCACAACCGCTACTCTTGAACCGCCCTTTGCACTGCCATTTCCATCGTCGAGTTGGAGGTTTGGAGATGAGGAAGTTGTTGTCTAGCCTTGCCACAACTCTCTCTCCCTCCTTCCTCTCACTATTTGGCCCCTTGTGAAGCTCAGAGGCCATTCGCCTCCTAGCCAACCGTCGTGCCATCGCCCAAGCTGCTGACTAACCCTTCTTGTGAGGTGTTCGGTGCTGGTCTAACAGCCATAGCTGCTATCTAACCTTGCTACTCCTCCCCCGACACTTTTTAAAGTTTGAACTTGAGTGTGAGTGGCTTTTAAGCCCTTCATTAGGGTTGTTGCATTTTGGAAGTAGTTTATGGTGAGATTAAGATTAAATGGTGCTTTGTTAATGTGATAAGTAAGTTTTATATGATAAGTGATCATTGGGTTCCAATTGGTTATCTCGATAGGTTATCAAGTTTTGGACGATTAGTTATCGAGGCTTGGGCAATAGTTATCGAGTTTTGGACGATAAGTTATCGAGGTATGGGCGATAGGTTCTCGAGGTTTGGAAGATAAGTTATCGAGGTTTGGGCGATAGGTTATCAACTTTTATCGATAGGTTATTATTTCTTGGTTCGATAAGTTATCATTATGTGATAACTGGTTATGCGATAAGTTATTAGGACATGAGATGTGAATCATAATAAAGTGTTATGACATGTTAAAATAAAGTGATGAATTATTTTGTGATGATACGTGATGTGTGATTTGTTGCAATAATAAGTAAAGGCAATAACTTATAGGGATAAGTGCTACAGAAGTCCTAAAACTTGTCACGAAAATGTAATTGAGTCATAAAACTTACAAAAAGTGCAATCAAGTCCTAAAACTTGTCAAATTGTTTCAATCTAATCTTAAAGTTAACGCCGTCGACTTTTTAAAGGGAAAATGCTGACTTTGGCATTTAAAATTAATTTTTATTTTCCATGTGGCTTTTTAATTTTTTATTTAAATTAGATTTAAAAATTAGAAAAGAAAAGTTAAAATTTATTTAAAAACAAAACAATTAAAAAAGAAAAAGAAAAAAAAAATGGCAACCATCGCCCATTGCCGGAGGAGTCGGCGACGGTCGCCGACCCTAGGCAAGGGTGGCCGGCCCTCGCCGGCAAGGGGCAAGCAACGGCGGGCAACGGTCGCTGGCCCTCCACGAGGGCCGGCGTGCCCAGATCCGGGGCACCCTCGCCCAAGCTTAGTGAGGGTTGCCGGCCATCGCTTGAGGCCGGTAAGGGCCGGCCACCCCCGCCTAGGGCGGGCAACCGTCACCGACCCTTCGGTGATGGCGGCGACAACGGTGGCAAGGGAGGAGTTGCCTTTTTTTTTTTTAAAAATAAATTTTAACTTTTCTTTTTAGTTTTTAAATCTAATTTTAAAAAATTGAATAAAAAATAATTAAAAAGCCACATTGAAAATGAAAAATTATTGAAAATTCCATGTCTGCGCCACGTCAGTATTTTCCGTTAAAAAAGTCGACGACATTAACTTTAGGATTAGATTGAAACAATTCGACAAATTTTAGGACTTGATTGTAATTTTTGTAAGTTTTAGAACTCAATTGCATTTTCGTAACAAATTTTAAGACTTCTATAGCACTTATTCCTAACTTATATTCTACAATTGATAAGTACTTGCAAAATATGATTTTGAAAGGTTACATACCAAGGTTGTTTGATTTGATATCATTATTAGATGTACTTGTTCTATGTGATGTTATTTAATATTAATGGCAATGGATTGTATGTGTACATTGGAAATAGTTGTTACGCATATACATATATGCTATGTTCATTGTACATGGTTGACGCGTGAGAACACCCCGAGCCTCCGAGACGAGATATACGATGGTTTTTGGACGTGAAAGGAAGCACGCCGGGTCAAGTCTCTCTCTCTCGAGATCGACGATATTGAGACATATCGTTTCCAAACTAAGTTAAGTAATTGATCAATGATCATGTCACGACGGGCTGGTCCTTTCTTGGTCTTGGTGAGATATTGAGACGTATCATATTACATATCATTTCTAATCCGAATTAGACTTAGGCCAATGCTCAACGTAACAGGTTAAGACATGGATTCTCGTTGGGCTCAGCATATTTTATTGATGTATTTTCAATAGATTGTGAGACACACTTTGTTTGGTACACCATTGAGGCATTCATACTTGGCTAATGAGAAAGATAATAATGGGCGTGAATGATGATGTGCTTGTGTGATTATATAAAGACCCTGATGCGTTTTATGCAGGGTGTGAACTCATTCTAATGCGTTTTACAAGGGACAATACCCGATCAAGTTCGAATGCTCCCAAGTTAACGGGATGCCGTTCGTAGATAGATTTCGGAATGGAACTCCTTACAAGAATGATCATCTTGATGCATTTAACGTAGGCCCATGCTATGCTCGATGGGGCGAGACAATGCTTGGTTATGCCAAATGACTACGAACTTTTGGGTTGGCCTTGGGTTCTAAGCGATCATAATAATCTGAAAGCATAGTCTCGAGGGTTGCATGGTAGTATGGAATGCCATGCAATTATCGAGATGCCATGTGTGTAAAATGCATAAGTGCATGAATGCATATTGTGCAAAGTGATGCTATAATCAGCACACGTGTGATCTGAGATCGATATATGAGCAGTTTTGAATTATAGCATGGCATAGGCGCATGATTATAATATGTTGCACACTTTTGTGTTTGACTCATGAATATGGAAAGTATTATAAGAATTACTTATGTGTTTTGTTATGATGCCTTAAGAAGATAAGATGATCATTCATATTTATAGTTAGGGTAAAGCACGGGATGCTTTACTATTAATATGCCATTGATAGATAACCTGTACATTTATGATGTTTTCGAAGTGAATGGCTTTCTATGTGAGGTCTAGGGAGTTCACTAAGTTTATCTCACTCCTTATTGTTTAACTTTTTTAGGCCCTAATTATGGCTATCCAAGCCCAAGCCAAAGTACTTTAAGATAGACACGTATTGGACGCACAGGGGATACCACTTTGTGAGGCCGCCCTCATAGAATGGAGGTGCTAGGTTAATCCTAACCCCAATTGTTGGACAAGGATGAAGGAATTTGCTACGCAGAAGTGTAAATGGCTAAGCTTTTGATGTAAGGAAAATTGAAGCATATGTATAAAAGTGTGTTCTGATGTATGCCTTATACTATCCCTATTGTTTGTTAATGATTGGGAGATGTTTATTTTGCTTTTGCTTGTGTAAAATCAAAAGACAAAATGAATGAGTCGGCGACGTGTCATGAGACATAGCAAGCAAATGACCTAACTGAAAAGCAATGACACGGGTTATCGTGAGCCTAGAGTGGGTCCGAACGTGACATTTCACGTCTAGCTGCTCAAGATGAAGATCGTTCACTACAATTATACTCAGCAGAACTCTAATTAATGTTATTTTCACTATAGGTGAAGATATCTTGGAGTAGTCGATCCTTTTTTTCTTTTTAGAAAAGCCCTTGACTATAAGTCTTGCCGTATATCTAATACTAACATTTGATTCATTCTTAATCTTATACACCCACTTGTTTAACAAAGCTTTTTTACTTGTGGATTGGTCAACTCTCAAGTTTTGTTCTGAAGTAATGAGCTCATCTTGTCTTTCATAACATGCTCCCACTGCAAGTGAGACGTGTCTATCTTTGCCTCATCATAAGTCTCCATTTTTCTAAATCTGTATATAAGACATGGCTCAAAACAATATTAGCTAATAGATAAAAATTATCTTTGGCTTTCTGACACATGTAGACCTCCTCAAGACAAGTAGTTTAGGGTCGTTAGTTTGCTCCAAATCATTGCATTCCGCTTAAACTGCCTCATCACTAACAATAGGCTCATCTTGAACTTCTTCTTCAACTGCACTTTGATCTATTGGAACCATTTTCGTGACAATTGTGTCTAATTTAACATATTCAGGTTCTATTACCTTCATGAAATACCACATTCCAACTGCGAATGACTTTGTTATATCCCAAAGACTATAATCATACGCATCGCCAACATATAAGATAAAGACGCATTTTTTGGACTTAGCATCAAGCTTTTTCCTATCCTTTGTCAATCAAAGCATATGCAATACAACCAAACACTTTTAGATGTGAATAATTAATCTTTTTCCTTAATTACTGCTCTTGTGGTATTTCTCCATTCAACACATTAGATGAACTCCTGTTAATAAGATAAACAGTAGCATCAACTATGGTAGCCCATAAATATAGCAAAGACCAGCATGTAGCCTCCTACATCTAGCACGTTCTAGAATATTTATGTTCATCCTTTCAATTACACCACTCTCTTGAGTTTTAGGAACAATCTTCAAACCGTGTATGTCTTCTCGGCTCAAGTATTCTACAAATTCCTTGCTTGTATATTCACCATCATTATCATATTTCAAAGCCTTGATTTGATAATCTGTCTCTTATCCTATCATGGTCTTCCACATTTTGAACATCTTGAATACTTTTGATTTTTCTATAAGAGCATAAATTCAAGTCTTCCTTGTTGCATTATCGATGAAGGTGACAGAATATCTCTTACCACCATAAGAGAGTTCTTAAGCCGGTCCCCATACATCAGTATGAACCAACTCTACCTTTTGACTTTTATTTTGTCGCCCATTCAATTAAAAACTAATAGCCTTCTATTTTTCATAATGCAATTCTCACAAAAATCTCACTCAACTTTTTGCAAATTCAGAAGTAATTTCTTCGAGTGTAATTGCTTTACACCATTTTCTTCAAGATGTCCCAAACAATAATGTCAAAGTGTAGACGAATTACCTATAGCCACTGTAGTTACACTAACATTACTGATATTGTCTTCTTGGAGAAGATAAAGTACACCTATACACTTTCCCTTTGCTACTACTCTTTCTCCTCAGGTTATTTTCTACTCTCCATATCCAAAGGTTGTTATCAAACTTCTTGGTCAAGTTTATTGGTTGAAATAATATTTTTCTTTAATTCTGGAATATGCCTAGTTTCACACTAAACTAGACGTCCTCCATCTGAAATATTCACAGTCACAATTCATTTTCCAATAATCAGATATTTCCCATAACTACTTGCTCGAAATCTCGATTGGCATAATCATCAATTATGTCTCTTTACGAGGTGCAATGAAAAGAAGCACTAGAATCAATAAACCACTTGTCTGTTGTCAAGTCAAACCCTGCAAACAAACACAAGTTCCCTAGCAAAAATTTATTGCTAACTACATTAGCTTCTTAATTCTCATCTTGCTGCTTCTTTTTCTAAGCTTCACACTAAAACCTTTGGTGTCTAGTTTGGTAACAAAACCAATACTCATCTTTTGCAACCTATCTCTTTCCCCTTGATTGGGATCTATCATGCCCGTTAAATTTTCCTTTACTTTTACTTCTTCCACTTTTTCACTGCTAGTGCCATCTAAGATGTAAATGCTAAAAAATTATTTCCACCTAAGACTTTTCTTCACATCTCTTCATCCATGATGCTACATCATCTAGAGTCAAATCATCCTTCATGGTGATTGATCTTGCACTATGGTATTATAGCTTTTTGGAAGGGAACATAAAAATAATAAAGCTTGAAACTTCATATCTAAATTTATGCCTGTAGATTCTAATTGACTCTTGACCTGTGAAAAATTATTAATATGTTCATTCACATAACCTTTATAAGATAACTTCATATTAACTAGTTTCTTCAGCAAAAATACATGTTTTTATGTTGATGGCTTCTCATAAATATTCGTTAGAATACCCATGGCTTCTTTTGTAGTTTTTGCTTTCGCGATGTGGTACCCTATCTTTTTTTTTTTTCAAATCTAGACGAATCACACCCAATGCCTTTCGATCAAAAATATTCCAACCGACTTTTGCTGTCAAATCTACTTCCGCCATCTTGGGTTTTCAATCCTCAAGTGGTGCATATAAATATTTTTGATAAAGATAATCCTTGATTTGAAGTTTCTACCATCCGAAATCCTGCTCATTGAACTTATTGATTGTGATTTTATCTTTTGTCATACTGTTTGCTTTCAATCGAATGTTACCTAAAAACTGTCGATGTTCTCAATTTGCCAACCCAGGCTCTAATACCAGTTGTTGGGAAATCACACGCCAATTTCAGAAAAATAACGCTCACAAACAATCCACTAGACAAAATATATAATAAAAAACAGAATCATAAGAATACGTTCGAAAATTTGTTATCAAAGTTCACCTAAACCTAGACTACGTCTCCGCGCAGAGGCACTCTGCGAATCCACTAGACTTTGAAGTAAATTAGAATATAACGATGATCTTCTCTCAATATCATGGCACAAAGAGATTGAGAACTCCAACAAAGAAAAAACTCAATTTTTTCTTCTCTCTTTTTCTCGTCTCTCTATTTTCTTTTTCAGCGTCTTGACTGCTAGCGTCTTCATACCGCTAATATAAAGCTATAGCTTTTTAACCTAAAAGCACATCTAATAAAAAAGACAAAAAAACCCCTTAAAAAAAATATTGGGCTTCATCCATAACACATCTTTGCATTAAAGTTAATTTAAAACGTCCTTTAATGCCTTTGATTTTTCTAAAAGGAAAGTTTAGACGCGTGGAGTATGAAGGGATTCATCTGTTTTGTTTCAAATGTGGTCATTATGGCCACAGATCATATGATTGTGTGTCTAAGAGGGTAAAATGGAAGAAGAATCTGAGAATGGTAACTCTATGCTTGATTCTCCTGCTGTAAACATGAAAAAAGAAGAAGTTAAAAGTGGGTCATGGATGGTTGTGCACAAAACTCGAAAGGACAAAAGGCAACAACTGTAAGAAGTGCTACTGATAGTCGAAAAGAATGAGGAGATATAGTTGCTTTAGTGTCCCGCTTTCTAGTGTTACTTAAGCATAACTTCCATAAAAATTTGAATGGTCCTTCTCAGCAAGAGATGCATATCTCAAAGGAAGAAAACACTGTTAGAACCAAAGGTTAAAAGAAATGTAAAGTTGATACTTTTGATCTTAAGGGCTTGTTCACAGAAAACAAAGTTTAGGACCGTCTCAGCTTCACGCTCAAATAATTAGAGTTATGCCAAGCCTTTTTTCTTAAAGACAATAACAACGTCTTTTAATAAAGTTCTTCCACTTAAGATAACTTATCCACATTGCCACTTAATTCTTTTGATTCGCACCTTGACAACATTGTGCTTCCCCTTGTGCATCTCTCAAGTAAAGAACTCTCTTCATAAGCTTTTTCAATAGATGGTAACTTTCTTAATCAATTTTTAAGTTAATTACTTTACCATGGACTTAAGTACAACTCTAAACTGCTTCATTTGAACTCTATAACGTAAAATTTAGGATATTCCTTCCTCGGTGGAGAAGGAAAAGAATTCACCTAAGACTAAGGGGGCGATCGGGGGAAGGTAGACTCCCCCATCCCTTCTTCGGAAGAGACTATCGCTGAGTAAAGTCTTATAGTAATGTCCCGCATTTGGGGTAAGATTGCGAAACTCGCAAGAGTTCCTACTAGGTCAACTTAAACTTTGCACAATGTCTCACTCTCTTAACCGACATGTCGACCTAGCATCTCTTGGTTAATTATTTATTTCTCCTTCGTCTACGGGTCCCTCATTTCACCCCGTGGTACTTAAGATTTTTACGAACCTTTCCATTGTAATTATATATTTATTTTTGTTTCCGGCCAGCAAAACTTTGTTCTTTTCACCGCTCCAGAGCGGCTGGGGGTTTTTCCTTTGCGCGAGAGCCACCACCCACCGTCCTCGATTCAAAGCTCAAAAATGGCTTCTTTTGCAATGGAGCGAAGGTCTCTTGTTACGGCTTCGATCTCTTTGTCGTCTATGGAACGAATGATTTCCTCTCCGAGACGACGTGCGTGCCTCTGAGCTCAAGCCCGAATCTTTGCCCCTAAATTTTTGTTCTAGATTGCTTTGCTTGATTCGCAGCTTTGATGCAATTTGCATGCCGAATGCTTGTCACCACCAGTTGATTTCTGCGGCTATTCAATCGATTCCTAAAACTGAGCAACGAGGTTGAATTCCAAACTGAACTTGGATACGACCGCGATAGTTGCTCCGTTAGTTGCTCTAGTACATTCCGTCTTTGTTTTCTTTTTTGCTATTGAATCTTCTAGCTAGATTGTTGTTCCTTCTCCTCATCGCGTATCATAGCCAGTAAAGATTAGCCGTGCAATTTGTGTCGATTTGCCCTGTGAAAATGCAAGCGCGTGCACTGTCACCATTGGTCGGCGTTGATGATGAATTCGCATTTGCTTCTTTGCAGCTGAGAATATATTGTAGTCATCACGGAGTCATGAATCGGGAAATGAACCTATGTAAAGATATACAAGGGGGAAACCGGGGCGCCTCGAGATAGAAAGTGCCTAGATATGGTGTGGACACTGGTGGGGTCTTAATTGCAAACTGGTGTCTAAGGGTTTGGTGTATAGAAAGAGAGAAGTATTTCTTTCATAAGTAATCTATTTAAATTGTATGTTAGAGCAAAAAAGGTGAGTCGATACATGCATTCATCCGATCTTAAAATAATTAAGAGAATCGATGTCTCTAAAAGCAGGAATATCCAGTTGATTTCCTAAAGAGCTTGGAGCTTGAGTTTTTCTTGGTTTCTTGAGACTATTAAACAAAAGATGGCCTATGGTATGAAAAACTAGGAAAGATTCATTGTAAAATAGATTGGTAACGGGGAAAGCAGTTTCCCTATCTGTAGAGATTATGGCGAACTTGGTGCAAAAGAGGTACGGTTTATGGAGGAAAGGCTCGGCATTATGTGTTGTTAGAGGGAGCGAGATCTATGAGACTATATTTAATATAACTTGTGTCTGAGCTTTGCGAAAGACCAGCAAAATAAATGCGTCGTGTAGCCAAAATTAGCATATGTACAAGTGAGACTAACTTGTGACTAGTAAGTAATGCAACTCTTATTAAAAGATAAGTATGCGAAGCATTGTAAAAGAGTGCATTTGTGGTCATATGCCCAAAGATTACACTGGTTGTTTGAGTCTAAGGATTTTGCTTCTGTAGTAGTCCCTCTATAAGGCTACCAAAGTATTATTTTGAGAGATACGGACCCCCGGAGTGTCATAACTTGGCAGAAAGAGACACTTGAGTGCCATAACTTAGAAAAGGTACACTTAAGTACCAAAATCGGAGTAAAATGGATCACTTGAGTGCCAATCCCACCAAAATCCGACCAAATTACACACGTGGCATTTTTCCAACGAAGCAAGCCCAAAACAACGTCGTTTTGCACATTAACGTGGCCAAATAATGCAAAAATGGTGTCGTTTTGGGCTAACGTAGTAAAAATATATATAAAAATTAAATAAATTAAATTTAGTTAAAATATTTAAAAATAATAATTTTAATATTTAAAAATTTTAAAAATTAAATAAATCAATTTTTTTTTTTAAAAAAAAAAAGGGAAGGGGAGGAGGCGGCCGAGGGCCACCGTTGCCCCCCGCCGTCGCCGGGAAAGGGCCGGCGACGGCGAGTGGAGAGTCGGCCGGGGTCACCGGGCCCTAGCCGGGGGCCGACGACCCGGGCAGACCGACGACGAGGGCTCACAAGCCCTCGCTCCAGATCGGGGCGAGGGTCACAACCCTCACCCGGCCGGGCCAGGGCTGCCACCCGCCAAGGCGACCGCTAGCCGGCGGCGGCCCTTGGCTCGGGCGGCGAGGGCCGTCGACCCTCGTCGGATCTAGGCAAGGGTCACCCGGATCGTGGCGGTGGCGAGGGCTCGCGGCCCTCGCCCAGATCCGGCGAGGGTCAATGACCCTCGCTCGACAGGCCAAGGGCCGCTGACCCTCGCCGGATCTGGGCGAGGGTCGCAACCCTCGCCTCGATCTGGGGTGAGGGCTCGCGAGCCCTTGTCGTCAGTCGGCCGGGATCTTCAGCCCCTAGCTAGGGTCGGCGACCCCAACCGATCCTCCACCTACCATTGCCGACCTTTTCCGGTGACAACGGGGAGGCGGCGGCGGGCCTCCTCCCTTTCCTTTTTTTTTAAATTTTTAAATATTAAAATCATTATTTTTAAATATTTTTAACCAATTTTAATTTTAAATTTTTTTTTTCCACGTCAACCCAAAACAACACCTTTTTTTATTATTTGGCCACGTCAAAGCATGCAAAAAAAGCATCGTTTTGGGCTCGCTTCGACGGAAAATTGACACGTCAGTGTTTTGGCTGGACTTTGGCCAGAGTAGCACTTAAGTGATCCGTTTTTTTCGAATGTGGTACTTAAGTGTACATTTCGTAAGTTATGACACTTAAGTGTCCCTTCGTGCCAAGTTGTAGCACTTGAAGCGTTCTTATGCCATTATTTTGATCTTACAATGTGTCATTTAATAAATCTCATTTTGCTTGTTGTCTTATTTGGCCCTGTTTGGTAACCATCCGAATAGTAACTAATTTTGATTTTTTGCTCCTAGGAGCAGTTTCGGAACAGAATCGTGTTTGGTAAAATTTTTATTCCCAGGAACAAATTTGGAGTAGAATCAAGAATAAATAAAAAAAAAGAAGTTGATTCTTGTTCCCGAGAACAAATATAAGAATCAAGTCTTCTTCCATTTTATCTTATTCTTCTTTTTCATCTACCGCCATCTCGCGATTGCCATCCGCAGGTCACCGACAACCGGTTCGACAAGCTCGCCGGAGGCTCGCCAGGCCAAGGCGAAGCTCGGCCTCGCCCCCTAACCACTAGCGAGGCTCGCCCAACCACGCCAAGGCCTCTCCGGTGAGGTCGCTGGCCATTTGAAGAAGAAGAAGAATAGAAGAAAAAGGAAAAAAAGAAAAGAAAAAAAGTAAAAAATTAAAAGAAATTGATTTGGAATATAATCAATGAACATGGTACTAAACGCAATTTTATTCCAGAATCAAAAATTTTGGACAGTTACCAAATGGCTTAAAATACTTGGAAATTGTTCCCATGACCAAAATAAAAAAGAATCATTTATGATCAGAATCTATTCTCAAGAACAAAATCATTATCAAACGCACCCTTTGAGTCTCAGAGACTTAAAGAACCGTGAGATAAAAAGATAAGTGAATATGAATCTTTTTTCCCTTAATCTTTTAGGGTGACTAGTGTTCTTATTTCCCCAAAAAAAAAGCTGTAAGCTTTGTTGTATTGAAATTTATGTTGGAGAGAATCGGGGACAATAATTCACCACGAGTTAAAAACGATCCATGATCAATTTCTCCCTCGAAATTAGATCAACCGAAATTCTCTTAACCCCAGCAATAACCGTTAATATATATCCTCACAATATGCAAATATAATGCCAAAATGATAAGTAGAAAAGGCAAATATTGACACCAAGGATTTAATGTAAAAAACCCAATGCAAGAAAAATCAAGGACTGCCCAAAAATATCTATTAATCATCAAGAATAGCATGATACACAAAACGTTAATGGAATCAGCTCAAATTTGAGTATGTTATTCCTGAGACCGAAGGTTACGAGTTGATAGTTTTCGTTCATTGGGAACCACCTCCAAATTTTCCAATCGCGGTTAAGTTTTTCTTACTTCGAATTTATTTATCCACCTATGTAGTGAGAAAATATTTTTGTAATATTGATGTTGAGCCTCTAGTGTGTGACTAGAGAAGAATATTTTGTGTATCATACTATTCTTAGTGCTTAGTGGATGTTTTTGGGAGGTTTTCCACGTTAAATCCGTGATGTCATTATTTGTTTTGTCTACTTATCATTTCGGCATTATATTTACATATTTTAAGGATATATATTGCTGGTTGTCGTTTAATTTAGTGTAGGGGAGAGATTGATCTTGGATTATGTTTGGTTTGTGGTAAATTATTGTCCCCGGTTCTCCCCAACAAAGTGATATCAAAGCTAAGGTTGAAATTCTAGTATTAAAATGGAAGAAATTAACAACACCATGTTTAAGTTAAATGCCTCGAATTATTATATTGGGAAGCCTCAAATAGAAGATGTGTTATATTGTAAGCATTTGTTTGATCCCGTTGGGGGTGATAAGGCTAAAGGAGATAAGGAAGACAAAGAATTGAAGAGGATGAATAAGAAAATGGTTGGATTTATTCAGCAATGGATTGATAATAGTGTATTTCATCATGTCGCTCAAGTAATGAAGGCGGACACTTTGTGGAAGAAATTACAAGACCTCTATGAGAGGAGAACTCCACAAAATAAAGCTCTCCTAGTTAAATGAATTGTGAATTTGAGATACAAGGAGGGGAGTAGCATGTCAAAACATTGAGTGAATTTCAAGATATCGTAAATCAATTGACAAATTTTGAAATTGACCTTGGTGATGAATTGCAAGCATGTTTATTATTTGATATTCTTCTAGATAGTTGGGACACATTGGTTGTGGCGTTAAACAATTCGGCTCCTTATGGTGTGCTTTCTATAAGTATGATTAAAGAAAGCTTGTTCAATGAAGAAACAAGAAGAAAATGCTTGAATTATGCTTCTATATTGGTGTCATAAAAAATAGGGGCGAGAAGTCAATCAAGAAAATTTCAAAGAAATAATAACCGGGGCAAGTTAAGAGGAAGATCAAAATCAAGACCGAGAAAGAGTGTGAAGTGTTATAATTGTGACAAAATGGGACATTATTAAAAGAATATTGATTGCTAAAGAGAGATAAATCTCATGATAGAAATGAAGATCGAAAGAAAGAAGAGATCAAGCTATGACGACGGTTGCGTCCGATGGTGATATTGTACTCGTATGTGACTACGGATGTGTGAACCTTACATGCCAAGATTCTACATGGATTGTCAATTCCGTAACTTCTTTTCATGTCACCTCACGGCATGACTACTTTGTTTTTTATAGCAGCGGTGATTTTGGTTGTGTTAGTATGGGAAACAATGGTGTTTCCAAGGTTATTGGCATTGGAAATATATATTTAGAAATCGATGTCGGATGTAATTTGCTTTTGAAAGATGTGAGACATGTTTTGGATATTCGACTTCACCTAATCGCCGCAGGTGCCTTAAATGATGATAGTTGTTGTTATACTTTCTTTAGTTACAAATAGAAGTTAACTAAGATTCCATTGTAGTGGTAAAAGGTAAGAAGATTGGCTCTCTCTCTTTACACCATGTAAGCTAACTTAATTAAAGAAGAGGTAAATGCAATTGATGATTTATCAATTGGTTTATAGCATATGAGGCTTGGCCATCTTAGCAAGAAAGGACCTGACACTTTTGCTGGGAAGAATCTTTTACCATTGGAAGAGAGAAATTTGAAAGAATGCATTCATTGCCTAAAAACATAGATTCTCATTTCATAGTTCCTCTCTACACATGAAATTAAATGTACTTGATTTAGTTCACACTAATGTTTGTTGCATGAATGCTAGAACACTTGGTGGCGCATTATATTTTGTGACATTTATTGATGATTGCTCTAGAAAAGTGTGGGCTGTTGCTTTGAAATCTAAAAATCAGGTACTTGCGGCTTTCAAACAATTTCATGTCAACGTGAAAAGAGAAACTAGGAAGAAACTTAAATGTATTCGAGCTAACGACGGTGGTGAATAAAGAGGCCCGTTTAAACATTATTGTAGCAATTATGGTATCAAGCTTAAGAAGACTATTTTGGAGACACCACAATAAAATGGAGTAGTGGAGAGGATGAATTGAATAATAAATGATCGGATTCGATGTATGCTCTCTCATGCAATATTACGTGAGCCATTTTGGGATGAAGCAATGAGAACAGCAGTGGACTTGATAAATCTTTCTCCATCGATTCCTTCAAAGGGAGATGTTCCGCGAAGAGTTTGGAGTGGCAAAGATGTTTCTTACAACGCATCTAAAAGTGTTCGATTGTTGGGCAATTTTGCATATTTCAAGAGATAAAAAAATCCAAGCTTGATGACAAGTCTAAACAATGTATCTTCTTGAGCAATGGACATGAAGAGTTTAGCTATAGATTATGAAATCCAGTTGCAAAGAAAATCAATAGAAGCTGAGATGTGGTGTTCTTTGAATATCAAACTATTGAAGATATCGACAAGGCAGAGAGACTAAAGAATATATGTCATGCCCTGATCCTCGGGCACGCGCTCATCCTTGCGACTGGTCAATTTCTAGCGATATCCCAGGAATCGCCAACCCATTTTCTTTGTATAAGCACATGCGGAAGCAATTATAATTCCCCAGACAATAGAACAATGGAATAGAAAAGTAGGGCCACAATTTTCCTTCCTACCAACATCAACCTTTTATAGACCTAGATGTTTATTTACTATGTCAGGTTGCTTAGAAAAATATCAGCTCAATCAAAAAGGGACTATCCTATGACTATCAAGCCAGACAGGTTTGTCGATTCTGCTTTCTTCACCTCCCCGAACTCCGGGACTCTTGGTTCTCCACCGAGTAAATCTACGAACCTGAAATGATGTCCCACAACCGGGATGAGACTATGTCTCAGCAAGTTCTACTCCACTAAGATCGAAATAAGAAGTCAATACGCCCAAAGGGCTGCCTAAGCACAACACAAATCAAAGGACTTACCTTAGCCTCAGTCCCTACCTGCACGTCAGTTCAATCAATAAATATTAACAATCATGTCAATTCAAAACACTAGGTCAAATCATTAATCAATCGACTTGGTCGATTACGTGTCATCATGACCTTCCCATAATCAGTACATTCAATATTATCTACAAAGTCCAACCATAGTCTAGGACTGCTCACCCACTGAAAATATAGATAATATAGCTTGCCCAAAGCTGATAATATAGTATACTATATATATGATCGCCCAAAGTTGATAATAAATTGCTCACCCAAAGCTGATAATATGGTATACTATTTATATGCTCGCCCAAAGCTAATAATAAATTGCTCACCCAAAGCTGATAATTTAGGGCCCCCGGGCCAAGATAGTATACCAATTCAGACATATAGTCAACTTTTCATATTCCCACCATTTTCAACAGTCCATTACAAATTTCTGGCGCTGTAAACCGGCGCTCGGTTATTCTCCACTAATTTACCATAATTCAAATCATTTAGGAATAATTCCTAAAAATATATAATTAAATCAGTTCAACACAACGTAAGGCTCAAATAAATAAACGAACTGCACCACGATAATCAGCATAAAATTTCGGTCACCGGATATTCCGGTCAAATTTCCGGAAATAATAAATAATTAAATTTATTCCAAAATAATATATAATAATATTATATAATAATATAATATAATATATAATAAATAAAAATTCGAAATAATTAAATATTCTAAAATAATTAATTAAGGGCTTAAACAATTTTACTCTAATTAAATCATTTACTTAGCCTTAATTAATTATTCACTAAGCTAATTACATCCCTTAATCCACTTAACATTTAAATAAGCTAATATAACCACATAAACATACTTAATCTAATCTAAACATCCCTAAAGCGTGATTAACCTTCAAATCAAGGATTAGTGAGTTAAACTCACTAGACTAACGCGCCGCTCGGACCAAAACGACGGCAACGAAGCGGGAATCGACTTTCCTCAAGGCGGACCAAGCATCTCGGGTTGGGAAGCCAGCCAAAACGGGTGAAAAGCGGGCTGTGAAACTCATTTTCTTGGCTGCTGACTGCTGATGGTTGGAGGGGGAAACGAGCTGGCTTGAGACCAAAAACAGCAGGGAAGACCAGCGGGGGACTTGGACGGGCTATTGGGGAGGTCAACGGAGGCTCATGGCAGCGGGGACGAGCTCCGGCAACTCCTGCGCGAGCTGGATGGCGGCAACGACGCAGGGGTCAGGCGAGAGGGAGACGGAGACGGGCGGAGCAACAGCGGCGTGCGCACGTGAGGAGGGGCGGCAAACGGCGGTCCCGGCATAATGACGAGGGGGTGCGACAGCTTGAGGGGCTGTTCCGGCTTCTCCTCTGCATGTTTTCTGGTTTTTCACACGCCCAAGAGAAGGGGGAAGCAACAGTCGACGGGGGGAAGGAAAGGGAAGGAAAGGGGGCCGGTTCTCCCTCTCTCTCCCTCTCTTTCTCTCTCTCTTTGGCCCCACAAACATGGCCCACCATGTGCTGTCTTCCACCCATCAATTTGAAGACTAAAACTAAAAGGTAGTCCCCCTTCTAGAAGCCGGGGTTTCGAACCCCTCCCCTTAGGTAGTCCAAAATGTTGAGGTATATGCAGCATACGAATTTTGCTAGATTTTTTCTCTAATTGGGCCTTAATCCCACTTGAATCAAATCAAATTGACCCCCATAAATTCATTCAACAGTCACAAATTAAAATTTTTCCTCACCAATATATCCCACTTGCATCCCAATTTTTGCAATAAAAACAATCCCTGACATTTTCTAAAAATCTGGGATGTCACAATATAGCTCAATATCGGTTAGTTTCAACCTAAATCTTCCTACCGTGGGGGGAAATTATGGGGAGAAGTGCATGAAAATCATGAAGATGGTGAATCTTCACATAATATCGATTGTTTAGCTGAGATAGGTGAAATAGTTGAGCAAAAGCAGCTCATTGAACTCGTTGAACCAATTGAGCCAATTGAGCAAAAGCAACCTATCATATCTCAAATTAGAAGATCTAAAAAAAAAAAAACATACACATTCTCAAAAATATTTGCCGCATGAGCATGTGTTACTCACTCATATAAGGGCATAAGAACGCTTCAAGTGCCATGGCACAAAGAGACACTTAAGTGCCATAACTTTCGAAATGTACACTTAAGTGTCACATTAAAATTAAAAAAAACGGACCACTTAAGTGCCACTCTGGCCAAAATCCGGCCAAAATGCTGACGTGTCAATTTTCCGGCGAAGCGAGCCCAAAACAACGCCGTTTTTGCATTATTTGGCCACATCGGCGTGCAAAACGGCGTCATTTTGGGCTAATGTGGTAAAAAAAATATAAAAATTAAATAATTAAATTTAGTTAAAATATTTCAAAATAATAATTTTAATATTAAAAAAATTTTAAAAAAAAAAAAGGAAAGGAAAGGGGGAAGCAGGCGAGGGCCGAGCCGCTCCCGCCATCGCCGAGAAGGGCTAACGACGGCAAGTGGAGGGTCGGCCGGGGTCGCCAGGCTAGCCGGGGCCGGCGACCCAAGGGCCGCCGCCCGGCGATCGGGGGCGAGGGCGAGGGCGAGGAGCCCTCGCTGTCGGTCAGCCGGGGTCATCGGCCCGCCAACGCCGCCGCCCTTCCCGGCCCTTCGGGCGACGGCGGGGAGGCGGCGCCCTCGGCCGCTTCCCCCTTTCTTTTTTTTTTTTTTTTTTTAAATTTTTTAATATTAAAATTATTATTTTTATATATTTTAAATATATTTAATTTTAAATTTAATTTAATTAATTAATTTTTTTACCACGTCAGCCAAAAACGACGTCGTTTTTGCATTATTTGACCACGTCGCATGCAAAACGGCATCGTTTTGGGCTCGCTTCGCCCAAAAAATAACACGTCGACGTTTTGGCCGGATTTTGGCTGAAGTGGCACTCAAGTAATCCATTTTACTCCGATTTTGGTATTTAAGTGTACCTTTTGAAAGTTATGGCACTTAAGTGTCCCTTTCTGCCAAGTTATAGCACTCTAGTGGTCCGCACCTCCTCATACAAGAGAACAAGAAACTTATGAAGAAGTCATGTCATGTGAACGAAAGAATAATTGGCATGAAGCCTGCTAGGGGAGCTTAATCCCATAGATGAGAACTATGCTTTTGAATTGGTTAAGTTGCCTAAGGATAAGAGAGCACTCACAAATAAGTGGGTGCACAAGTTGAAGACAAAAGAAAACAGTTTGCAACCACGATACAAAACTAGGCTTTTTATGAAGATGTCTTCTATTCGAGTTGTTCTTAGGTTGACCGTCTATTTGAATTTAGAAATTGAACAACCCGATGTAAAAATAACTTTTCTTCATGGAGACCTAGAAATATATATATATATATATATATATAGAGAGAGAGAGAGAGAGAGAGAGAGAGAGAGAGAGAGAGAGCAATCGGAGGGTTTTAAAGGCAAAAAGCACCTTGTATATGAAGTTTGAATCATTCATGGAAGAATAAGGATACAGTAAGACAAACTCCGATTCTTGTGTCTTTATAAAAAGATTTTCAAATGATGATTTTCTTGTTCTCTTACTTTATATGGATGATATGTTGATTGTTGGGTATGATGCTAACAAAATTGAGAGCTTGAAAAATGAAATGAGTAAAGCTTTTGCAACTAAGGATCTAGGCATGACCAACCAAATCTTAGGCATAAGAATTACTTGTGACAGGAAGAATAAGAAACTTTGGTTATCTTAAGAAAGGTACATTGAAAAGATGCTTGAAAGATTCAACATGAGTATATATAAATGGGTTTGTACTCCACTTGCAGGCCATTTCAAATTGAGTAGTAATAAGTATCCTTCAAATGAAAAAGAGAAGGAAGAGACGATGAAAATTTCTTATGCATTGGTTGTGGGTAATTTGATGCATGTCATGGTTTGTACAAGATCCAATATTACTCATGCAGTTGGTGTTGTGAGTAAATTTCATTCAAATTCAAGTAAGGAGCATTAGACTGCTGTTAAATGAATTTTGAGATATCTTATAAGCACTTCTACATTTTGCTTGTGTTATGGAAAGGCGAAGCCTGAATTGAGTGACTATTTGGATGTGGACTATGCTGGTAATATTAATTCTCGAAAATCCACATCGAGTGACATAATGACTTTTACAGGGGGAGCTGTTTTATGGCAATAAATATTGCAAAAATGTATTACTTCGTCTACAATGGAAGCGGAGTATAGTGCTATTACTGAAGGAGGTAAAAAACTTTTGTGATGCAAAAATTCTTACATGAGTTAGCTCGAAGCAAGAAAAGTTTGTTTTATATTATGATAGCATGAGTGCTATCTATCTTAGCAAGAATCCAATGTTACACTTAAGATCGAAGCATGTTGATGTCAATTATCATTGAATTCGAGAGAAGTTAGAAAAGAAGCTCTTCCTACTTGAGAAAGTTCACACCAACAACAATAAATCCGATATGATGACTCAAACGTTGCCCATGATGAAGCTTGACTCTTGTAGAAGAAAAATGAGCATGATAGATCTTCCCACATGAAGTGGAGGGGGAGATTTGTTAACTAGGTCCAACTTTATGTAGGGCCCAGCTAACATAAATTTCTTGTAAAAGAAATAAAAGAACAAAAAGAAAGAGAAGTGGCTTCGTGCGTGTGTGCACCAAAAAAGTGAGGAGAGAGAGAGAGAGAGGATAGAAACTATCAAAACAAGAGATAAGAGAAGAAAAGAGGAGGGTGGCAATTTTGTGATCCCAATTCGAAGGCCAAATGTTGACGGAATCAGCTCAAATTTGAGTATATTATTCATGAGACCGAGGGCTATGACTTCGTCGAGAAACACCTTCGAATTCTCCAATCACAATTAAGGTTTTCTTGCTCCGAATTTTTTTATCAACCTATATGATGAGAAAATATTGTTACAATGTTAATGTTAAGCCTTTAGTGTGTGATTAGAGAAGAATATTTTATGTATCCTCATATTCTTTTCTTCTCTTCTCCCTTGTTTAAGTGGTTTCTTTTTTTCTTTTTTTTTCTCTATCTCTCTCTCTCCTCACTTCTTAGGTGCACACACGCCCAGAACCGCTTCTTTTTCTTTTTGTTCTTTTCTTTTCTTTTTTATTATTTATGTTAACCGGGCCCCACATGAAGGTGGACCCAATCAACAATTTAGTATATCCACGATTATCATGTTCATCAGACCTAGGTTGAAAGATGAACTAGATTGGACATCTAGAAAGGCATATTTCAATGATACGTGACCATATGTAACAGACTTCAAATGATCGTATACTTGCTTGAATGATCATATGCTTGTTTTGAGCATGACATTTTCATGGGAGCAGTTAAGCTCACTAATTTCAGAGGCAAAGTATTTCTACAAGTATCTCAGAATAATAAGTATTTGTTGCTTGTTAAGCCATGATGTATATATAGGGAAGCTTCAGAATACTTTTCTACTAGATTCGATTTTTTTTTTTTTTGCTGCTTTTAATTTAATAAGTTATCTTTCCTGCATTCGTTCCGTACACCGCACCCACTCTATATGTTCCTACCAATGCAAATCGAAAAGAAATTAAGTATTCAGCGAAAAAAAGAGAGATAGAAAAGAACATCATCACAGTTTGTCTTCTTTTTTTACTTCCTCAGAATTTCATGTCTTCTGGTTTCGGCATAATGGCTTAATCTGCTATACATGTTGACAACCCAGTTTTGCATCTTGCTTAGTTTCATCATCGTCATTATTAAAGAGTAATGTCCAACGGAAGGGACTCCGGGTTAGTCTCAATTAGAAATGTTCTCATATTCTAACCACACCCATGAATATTTCGTCTTCAAGGTTCGCCAGTGTCCTCTCTAAATCACAGAGGAGAATGACTGGAGTTAGAAGAAAACGTGCTTAATGGAGTTATGATGAGCAGATATTGAGCTGTTAAGCTTTCCTGCCCTCAGGTGGTGCTTCACCAAGAGCTCTGTACACAACCGATGGATGTCTCTGTTACGAGAAGAGTAGAATCTGAGTCTTTCACCAAGGAGTGCATTTATTTATAGTTCTATAGTCCGAGATGCACTCTATGTAGTATGTCACTATGATCCTTTTGCAGATATTTGCTCTTGAAGTCTACCGATGACTGCAAGCTTTATTCCTTTGACCAATGATACTGAGGTTAAGAGGGTAGCAACTCACTTGGAAGAAGTCCTTTTATACCCTTCTGAGAACATTGAGCCCTCATTCACATGTAAGCTCCTTTTTGGTCTAGCATCTTCCAAAAATAGGGCCTGGCAAAGTTTCAGTCTCGGATGTTCCTATTTGGTGAACTGGTGGAGCCTTTTGTAAGAATTTTCCCGGTGTGGGCCAGATTAATTGAGATTATAATTATCCGTTTTACGGAGTTGATCTAATAAAGTGAGGTATAAGGTTTCTTAGTAGTCCAATATGGGCTGGCTTGTGTGGGCCGATTGGGCCCGGACCGTGATGAGAGGGCCCGTCCAATTTCTATAAAAGGCTAAGGTCCCTCCCCTACCCTCATAATTTTTTTGCAACCCACAAGCAAACACTCTCTCTCTCTCTCTCTCTCTCTCTCTCACATAAGGACCCCAAGTGAAGAAGAGAAGGCGGCCTCATCGAGCCAGGGTCACCGAGGGCATAGGGGAGAAGATCTTCAGCATCCACGGCCCGGCTTGTCGTGATTTCCGCTCCAACGACGCCATGGACCCGAAAACAGGTGCACAAAGTCTTGATTCCTAGCTATGTCGGTCTTGGGTCGCGGTTTTACGCTTACACTTGGTATCGAGCCCGCATAGACTAGAGCGAGTCCTTTTATGCTGTTGAGCCTTCGGCCGAACCAAAATCGCCGCCTCCAGCCCTTCTCGATCTTGGCCCAAGCTCCGAAAACTTTGCTTGCTTCTTCGTGATTTTTGGTCCAATAAAAGTGAGATTTTATTGCATATATGGAGTTCTACTCGTCCATACGAGCAAAATGAGGGGTCAAACGTCGTCGGAGGAGGCCGGAATCGCCGCGCGCACGACACGCGCCGAAGGCGGTGCGAGCGTCGGTGCCACGCGCCGCCGCTCGGCCGCGCTCGCACACGCGCGCACGTGCGGCGAGCGCGTCGGTGACGTCAGCCACCGCCTTCGACACGCAAGGACACGTGTCGGTGGTGACGTCATGCTGACGTCACGTAAACCGCCTTAACGAGCGGCCGCCACGTGGCGGGTGACGTCACCGATGACGTCACCGGTTGACCCGACCCGACCCGGGTTGACCCGACCCGGGTTGACCGGTCGAACCGGTTTTTTAATCGGTTGTAAGGGGCCGCGCGTGAGGGCGCGTGTGAGCTCCATTTGGGGCGTATTTTATATGGACATGCTCGTATTGAAATTTCCTACCTTGTGGTGTATTTATTTATATTTTTTTGATGCCATTAAGGATGTGAAATTGTGCATGAAACCCTAAAGATGTGTTTTTTAGTGCATTTCTGGAATATTTATGCATGGTTTAGGAAATGCAGTTTCATGCTTATGATTATATCATCACTTAAGGAATATAAATGGTGTTGATTTATCATCAGTTTGTATTAATGGATGGAGCAATGCAATTAGCATGTTTTGTGATTTTAGTGACAAAAGACCCCGTCATCAAGTCTAAAATCACTTGTGAAAGGCGTATGTGAGTTGTAAAGATATATCCTTCATATGAGAGAAATTTTGATGATTCAGTTGGGTTGTGACCGCCAAAGTGGCACACTTGATTGGATTTGAGAAATATCTGTCTCATGTTGAAAATGGATGTCTCCTGATCTTGTGCATGGTTGTACTCCCAAAGGAGGTAATTGTGCATTAGTTGATGGAGGGACACATGTACAGCATATGGTTGAAAAGTAGCTAGCCCTAGTGATTTGTACACCCAAAGGTGATGAATTCGCAAAAGGTTAGAGCATATTTTTCATGGAACCGCTGTCATGTAAAGAGTATACAATTGTATGTCATGTATTCTACCCAAAGGTGTTTATATGATGATACGTGTAGCTCTTGAGATGTATGGTTGATACTCACATGATGCTAATTACATGTATTGCTCGCAAATTCAGTCACTTTCTCTGTGAATGGCAATTCCATAGCCATTGAGGTTCTTCTTGGATCAAATTTCAAGAGATGGAAAGAGGATTTTCAGTTTGGTATGGAGTTGGCAGATGTTCATGTTGCTCTCACTGAGGATAGGTCGGCAGACCTTGCTACCGATGACGATGCGAAGTTCGAAAGTACGTTTTGCTGCATGGGAGAAGAGTAACAGAATTTGCCGCTTATAATGAAAAGATCAATTCGGGAACATCCGTTGAGTGGCTTGCCATCTTATTGTACTATTAGGGATATGATGGAAGCCTTGGAGGCCAGGTATCGTGTCTCTCCCAATGCTAAGATTGGTACACTCATGCAATTACTGTTTAATATGAAATATGATGGTTCAACTGGGGTCAAAGATTATGTGCCGAGAATGGTGGATTATCAGTCAAAACTTCAAGTTCTTCATGTTGATATCCCTGAGGCTTGCATTGTGCATTTGGCATTAAACACTCTTCCTCCCGACTTTAGAATTATCAAGACGAACTATAGTTTGCGAGAATGAAACTTGGTCAATCAATGATCTTATAGTTCGAGTGGTGGCAGAAGAAGAGAAATTAAAGAAAGAAAGAGGGCATCTTGCATTGTATGCCTCTAGTTCTGCCAACAGAAAAGGCAAATGGGTTGCACATCAAAGAGGAAATCCTAAAGCTGTAGGTACTTTTAACAATACAGCTTCCAAGAGAGGAGATTCCGAAGCTGCTGGTCCCTCCAACTCTATGACTTCCGAAAGGCACCTTTTGTTGGTCCCTCCAACTCTATGGCTTCTAGAAAGGCACCTTTTGCCTGGTCTCTCCTCTTCTATGGTTCCCAGGAAAGACAACTTTTAAGAGGGAAGGTGTTCTTTGCTACTTTTGTGGAAAGAGGGGATACATGAAGAAATTCTGTGATAAATATAAGGCTTGGTTGTCTCAAAATGAGCATAAAGGGATTCACAAACAGAAGGATGCCAAATAAGGATGAATCATCGCTCACTGTGGGAAACAACGATAAGATCGACGTTGAGTTCGTGGGAGATGTCTTTTTGAATCTAGACTCTGGTTTTAATATGATATTAAGAAACACTTTCTATGTACCTTCCTTTAGACCGAACTTAGTTTCCGCATCATGTTTGGATATGTGTGGTTACTCTTTTGAAATAAAGAAAAAGATTGTTTCTATGTTCTTTGGCTCAAATAAGGTTGGGTACTTGCAACATGTTCAATGGATTGTACAGATTGTGTTTATCTCCCAATGATATATACGTCGCTAATACGGTTGAAAATGTTGTTCCCAAAAGACCTCTACCTAAGGAACAATCTTATGTATTGTGGCATAAACGACTAGGTCACATATCTAAAGAAAGAGTAGAAAGGCGATAAGGACTCACATCCCGCCTACTCTTAAAGGTGACCTAGAAACTTGCATAGATTGTCTTTGTAGAGGAAAGATGACCAAGATAAAGAAGAAAACCGCAGTTCGAAGTTCTGGATTGTTGGAAGTCATTCACACCGATATCAGTGGACCCTATACTACAATCTTGTGTAGAAATGTTTATTTCATCACGTTTATTGATGATTATTCTCGGTATGGTTATCTCTTCCCGATTAAGGAGAAATCTGAATCTCTTGACAAATTCAAAATTTTTCAAAGCGAAGTTGAGAAACGGTTAGGAAATGTAATAAAGGTGGTCGATCGATCGAGGTGGAGAATATTATGGTAGACATGGTAATGCTTTGGGCAAATTAAAGGGCCATTTGCTAAATACTTAGAGGATTCCGGGATAGTAACTCGTTCACTATGCCCGGGAGTCCCGAACAGAATGGTGTGGCTGAAAGACGCAATCGTACTCTCATGGACATGGTAAGATGTATGATGAGCAGGACTAATTTACCTGATTTTTTATGGGGTGAAGCTTTAAAGATAGCCGTTTATATACTGAATCGTGTTCCTACTAAAGCTGTTGCATCAACTCCTTTTGAGTTATGGGGGCGCAAACCAAGTTTGAATCATTTCAAGGTCTAGGGATGCCCCCCAGAAGTAAGATTGTATAATCCAACATTGGGTAAGTAGGAAGTTAAAACCACTCGATGTTACTTTGTATCTTACTCAGAACATTCAAAGGGATATCGATTTTATAATCCAAGTGGAGGAACAAGGATTGTGGAATCACAAACGGCCAAGTTTTTGGAATTTGATGTAGCCGAAGAGCATGATTGCTCACAAATCAATGAACATGACAACTTAACGAGACCTGCTATGTCTTTCTCATTGCTTGTGCAAACGATCATGGAGCCTACTGTGCCGCAAACTGAACCTGTTAACACTGAAGATCCTACTAATGAAGCAGTCACAGATGAAGTCCTTGAAGTTCCTCAAACTCAAAATGAGCTTACGGTGGCTCCACTTAGGAGGTCTACCGGGGAAAGACGTTCAGCTATACCACCGGATTATATGGTCTTTTTAGGAGAACATGATTACGATATAGGTTGCATTACAGATCCAGCAACTTATATGGATGTTGTTTCTTGTCCTCAATCAAGTTTGTGGTTGGATGCAATGAGAGATGAGATGCAATCTATGAAGTATAATGGTGTTTGGGAACTTATTGAATTACCTGAAGGTTATAAACCCATAGGTTGCAAGTGGGTTTATAAAACTAAAAGAGATTCAAAAGGAAAGATTGAGAAATTTAAAGCCAGACTTATAGCCAAAGGATTCACTCAAAGGGAAGGGATAGACTATGAAGCAACATTTTTACCAGTTTCTTCTAAAGACTCCTTTAGAGTAATCATGGCATTGGTAGCCCATTTTGACATGGAATTACACCAGATGGACGTTAAGACTGCTTTTCTAAATGGAGATCTTGATGAGGAGGTTTATATGGTACAAGCTGAAGGTTTTGCAACAAACAATTCAGATAAGTTTGTATGTAAATTGAAGAAGGCTATCTATGGTCTCAAACAAGCTTCTAGACAATGGTACTTGAAGTTTCACAACGTCGTCACTTCCTTTGGTTTTGTTGAGAACAAAGTGGATCAATGCATATACCGCAAGGTCGGTGGGAGGAAATTTATTTTCCTTATACTTTATGTGGATAACATTTTGCTTGCAAGTAGCGATATTGGATTGCTATGTGAATCAAAGAAAATGTTGTCAAAGAATTTTGACATGAAAGATCTAGGTGAGGCATCTTTCGTTCTTGGCATTGAAATCCACAGGGATCGCTCTCATCGTGTATTAGGTTTATCTCAAAAGGCATATGTTGATTGTATTTTGGAAAGATTCAACATGCAAGGCGCAAACTAGGAACCATTCTGTAGTTAAGGGTGACAAGCTGAACCTCTCACAGTGTCCTCGTTCAGATTTTGAGAAAAACCAAATGAAGGATGTGCCTTATGCTAATGCACTTGGAAGTATCATGTATGCTCAAGTTTGCACAAGACCAGACCTCGCTTTTGTAACAGGGCTTTTGGGCAGATATCAGTCGAATCCAGGACACGATCATTGGGTTACTTCCAAAAAGGTCTTGAGATATTTGAAAAGAACAAGAGATTTTATGCTGATGTATAGATATGTCGATGATTTGCGATTGTTGGCATATTCGGATGCAGACTTTGCTGGTTGTGAGGATGATAGAAAGTCGACAACAGGA
The DNA here is from genome assembly GCA_014182555.1 of Eucalyptus erythrocorys. Classification (NCBI taxonomy): domain Eukaryota; kingdom Viridiplantae; phylum Streptophyta; class Magnoliopsida; order Myrtales; family Myrtaceae; genus Eucalyptus; species Eucalyptus erythrocorys. The sequence goes on along the minus strand of CM024604.1, from coordinate 58,566,278 downwards.
TATATATTCATGTTGGCAGGAGGTGCAGTGTCGTGGAAAAGTGAGAAATAGAAATCTATTTCTTCCTCTACCATGCAAGCGGAGTTTATAGCATGCTTTTCAGCTTCTACTCAAGCAATTTGGCTCAGGAATCTCATCGAGAATTGACGGTATTTGATTTTGTGAATAGACCCATGCGGTTATATTGCGATAACAATCTGCTTTGTGTTATTTGTTAATAACAACAGAAGTCTAAAGGGGTCTAAGCATATGGAGGTCAAATTTTTGACCATAAAGGAAATAGTACAGAGAATGGTGACATTATAGTAGAGCATATTTCCATAGATGATATGTTGGCGAGATCCATTGACTAAAGGTTTACGCCCTTGTGTTTTTAGAGACATGTCATGAACATGGGCTTGGGAGAATCGGTGGATACTATCGTTTAGTGGGAGTTATTTCGGATTTGCTCTAATAAAGTTCATGTCAATATTTTGTTACCTTTTGTAACGTTATGATATATGTCAACTCCTTCGTGTAAGTTGTTATTGAGTTGTGTATATATATCTAAAGAAAATCTCAAGATATCTTTGTGTAAATCTTGAGTAAAGGCTAGGGGCATGCGGTTATTAGCCTTGTACATATGTCTCGATTACACATAAGGAAAGGTTAACCATAAAGATGAGACATATGTGGGTTCTTTAGAACCATAAAGATATTCTCTAGTGCCACATCCGGTTTTCGTGACATTTAAGGTAAGAGAATAGTGACCGACAAATGGATAACACATAAGGTAAAACTCTTTATGAGGTGTTATCAATTTGCCACACAACCATATTAAATCCATATCGGTAAAGTTGATAGCATTTGTGACCATGGAAGGCTCGTATATGTATATACGATTACCGCCATGATCCGGTGTTGGAAACTTTATGGGATCGGATTGACTGCGAGAATTATCTCTAGATCAACATAAAGTGTGCACATACAAGTATGATCTCAATTAATATGGCCCAAGTGGGAGAATGTAAGAATTTTCCCGATGTGGGCAGATTAATTGAGATTATAATTATCCGTTTTACGGAGTTGATCTAATAAAGTGAGGTATAAGGTTTCTTAGTAGTCCAATATGGGCCTGGCTTGTGTGGGCCGAATTGGGCCCGGCCCGTGATGAGAGGGCCCGTCCAATTTTTATAAAAGGCTAAGGTCCCTCCCCTACCCTCATAATTTTTTTGCAACCCACAAGCAAACACTCTCTCTCTCTCTCTCTCTCTCTCTCTCTCTCTCTCTCACATAAGGACCCCAAGTGAAGAAGAGAAGGCGGCCTCATCGAGCCAGGGTCACCAAGGGTATAGGGGAGAAGATCTTCAGCATCCACGGCCCGGCTTGTCGTGATTTCCGCTCCAACGACGCCATGGACCCGAAAACAGGTGCACAAAGTCTTGATTCCTAGCTATGTCGGTCTTGGGTCGCGGTTTTTACGCTTACACCTTTATCTATCCAAAGAAGAAGTGATGATGGATTGATGACTAGGAAAGATTTGGTGGCATATGATAGACATCCTCTCCAATAAAGTAAACTTCTCCGACCGTGGAACCATGTAATGGATGTGGGGTCCAAGATCCTGGCCAGGTGTCTTATTAGAACTAGTGCGAAAAAGCAGGTAAGGAGGACTATAGGCAATATGTACTAGGTGACTATGGAAAAGTTGGATAATATTTTTTAGAGCTTTTGAGGTGTTTGGTTTGGTTATGGACTAATGGTTCTTGAATTAGTGGAGGTTGCTTTATTTTCTGTGCATTTTTCACATATTCGTGGAACGTTTAGGCAGGTGAATTTTTTTTGGCACCAACTGCTTAAAACTCATGTTAGATTATATTGTGAGTGGATTTTTTTTCCCTGATGTATTGCAAATAGTTAGTGTCTGTTAACAGAGAGCCAATAGATTGGAACCTCTTATGAGGAAGGGGAAAATTAAGAAAATGATGAAATTGGTTCCTGATATGAAGCTGATATTGGCATAGATGATGTGTGTGGACATACTCCTAGGTTGTTCAGAGCATACGACAAGCATGACGATGCCTTGTATTGTTGTACCTCGATATGTAGAAAGCAAGCTAGCTTTGTCTAGTTATATCTTACCTATTGTTACATTCATCCGAATTAACACTGATATTACCCGTTTGAACTGAAGGGGGAACCGTGCAAGTGTCACGCCAATAATGCCAAAGGTCACGAACTGCTGGACAATTTGAATTTGCTTTATATGTTGTCGGCAATTGCCAGGAAAATTTGATGAAATAGTCATTATAAGCTTGCTTCATTTTTCACTGAAAGCTGGTCCTTTTGAGATCTTCAGCTTTTCTTCTTTTTTTTTTTTTTTTTTTTTTTGTATGTTGAGGAAAATGTTTGATTAGCCCCAAATTCTGACACAAGGATTAACTAATGTATATTTCCTTTTCTTTTGTTTAATTGTTTTTTTCTGACTATTGTGCTAACAAAGTGGAATTTTACAGCTGTTTTTTGAAGAGAAAATTGGTCATTGAAGGTGCTTTTGATAATCATTTTATTCCTGTGAATTATTTCTTCTCATAAATGATTCTTTTTTATTCTACTTCTGAGAATAATTTTTAAGCATTTGAAAGTATCTGATAGCTGTCCAAAAGTTTTATTCCCGAAATAGAAATGCATTTGGCAAGACTGTTAATTTTTTTTTGTTTCTTTTAATTTTTTGCCCTTTTATTATATTTATCTTATTTTTTTCTTTTTTTTTTTTTCCTTTTCTCTTCTTCTTCCTCCTCCTTTGTCGCCGATTGCCAGCCACGGCGATGGCCGACGATTGGTTGGGCGAGGCCAGTCGAGCTCGCCAAAGGCTTGCCTGGCGACTTGCAAGCCTTAACCTCATCCAAGCAACGCGAGAATATTGAATTGTAGTGGCAAGATCTATTGTTGGAGGCACAAATGTTCCCTCCTATTTCCTTGTGACACATGTCCTTGATGGACACTGTCAATGATATCAAATTGTTACAAGAGCGATGGAAGATATTTTCCCCTTAATTTAGTTTCTCGGTTATGTGCTATCGTGTATGTATGGAGTCCCTTTTCTGCCGGCTATTGACTGCTCACTATTTCAAAGTTTCTTGTACTTTGATTAGCTACTATTAAACATTATTAATACCCTACGCCAGGGAAATTGGATTAAAGAGTGACTGTCCAACATTCTTTTTGTCTCAGACTTTTTTCTGTTGGCGTTGCGAGTTTGGGCGGAGAAAAAGATGCCATATTATCATTGATTTCAGTTACGAACTTTATTAGGTGTCAGCAGAAGATTGCTCAGCTAACTTTAGAGCTCTCCAGAAGATCTCGCTAAAAGTAACACATAATTACAAGGCCTTGGAAGGTTGTGAGAGTCTCTCTTATCCTACATTCTTTTACAGATAATACTAAATTTCGGTCGTAACCCAATGAACAGACATTATACAAGGATAAAGTTGTAAAAGTTGGGACACATTTTGGATAGATAACAGGACGATATGCTGTCTAGGCATCAGGATTTTGTTGGTGTTCCTACCCCCACTAATAACTTTCCATTGTCACGATATGAGTGGTGGATACGTCGGCAAGTTTTGTTCCAACACTTGCTATTAGTGGAAAGAAATCTCAAGGGACCTACACGGAGACAAGTTAGTTATTTTAATGCGTAGAAGCTGTTAGTATAGCGATATATACTAAGGAAAAGCTTGGAAAATTTCCAAAACGTTCTACAATGCGCTTCCTTTAGGCATAGACCTTCCTACTGGTTCTGCCTGGAAAATTATATTTCTGCCGCAAAGGCTTTCTGCTTTCTGATTTTATATTTCGGGATTCATGCTCTCTTTTTCATTCAATTTGATTTGATCCTCCTGACCGAGTCTTCTTTATTCGATGTGTTTATTGCCCCAGAATTCTGCTTTCATTGCTCCCGGAGGCCACAATTGCATTGTTCCTTACAATTGTTTAATGGGTAAATCCTTAGTGGGGGTGTATTATATGTCCCTGTAGCAGCTTTCAGGAAAGCAGGAGTCATCACATTCTTCATTATGAAGGTTTTTAGTGAGGTTTCACGGGGGAGAAGGTATCCACGTCTCCTTTAGCTTTTTCCAGGTATATTGATATTTGGGATTCTAGGGTTCCTTAACCATGATGATATTGATTAAGGTTGAAAGATATGATTATACACTCAAAAGGATGATTGGGTGCTTAAGTGATGGATGACATGGAAAAATAATTGCATTATGGTTTGTGCCATTGTATTGGATGCTTTCATTGGATGAGCGTGTAAATGAGGTGCTTTTGGGACTAGTGCTCTACATTTTCTTTTCTGTGGTCCTTAAATTTAGGAGACTGTGGATGGGATTTTCTTTTTCCAGATTTGACTCTTGCTTTTAGGCCCTTCCACAATAGACTTTCTTCAGGAAGAATCACGATCGCATAGGCAGTTTTACTGCTGGCTGCTTAACTTAGATTTGGGATGTTCACGGGCTTGGGAAATTTGTTTGCCAGAGGGGCCAAAAATATTATGGCATACTCATTTTAGCGGTGAACAAAGTGTTAGCTGCTGCAGAGAAAACGCTTTGGACATGTCTGTTCATCCGTTTTTTCCCTTCCAGTCTAGGTTGCACTATCTCGTCCGGCTTAGTTAGCGTAATAGAATCGACGCTAGGCTATCTCAAGCTGATCGATGGTTGACAACAGATGTGGTGGCCTCTGGGCTCTGTCTCAGAACCAATGTTGCTGGTTATGACATCACTTCTCGCCGGCGTGTGTTCTGGTCCAGGGGACAAACTTTAGAGTTACCATGAGTTTAGAAGGCTTTGTCATGTGGTCTCTCTACATTTACTTTCGAGAGGTGATTGACTGTGCAAGCTTAAAGTCTTTCCATGGTTTTAGAGCCTTAGTTGCTCGGTGCTTTAATTTTTCTTTTGAGCCTCCAATGTGCTTTGGTCAGGGAAGAAAATTTGGTGCTGTGACTTTGTTCTGTGTCGTCATAGCTTTTGCTGTTCTGGTAGTGTTTTCTTTTAATATCATCTTCTTATGGATTGCTGTGTTGGAGATTTGGCGAACGATCCATGATGCGCAATATTGTATACAGAACGTGTTTGTGCCGGCCAGGTTGCATGTACCTGGATAAGATTTTTCATTGTGCTGGGTGCATGGCAGCTAAGGTTGGAGCGTGCTTACTCTCGGCCAAAAGAGTGGGATTGGACCGTTGGAAGGTGCTTTGAAAATTGTAAGTATGGTTTACAAGCACAATAAATTGTGGTACTGTAAAAAGGAAAATTCAATGAATTTTGCAATTGGGTGACTGAATTTTGAAGAGATTTCTGGTGTTTGATGCTAAATAAAGTTCAAGATGTGTGAAAAGGAAAAATTTGGAAAAGAAAAACAGAAATTAAAAAAGAGTCTCATACTGATTATTTTATCTTGTTAAAATATTCCTCTAAAGAGTCCACAAGATGCTGTTGGACCGGGCTCTCTAGACCACTCATGAAGTTGTCCAATGATGTCCAATGATCTGCGCGAACACTCTGGGCTTAATATATCATTGGCAATAATCTAGTAGCTCATTAAGGAAGCCATTAGAAGCAAAGTTGTTTATGTTATCCTGCATTCTTTTGACGGAAGGAGCTTACCAATTGGATGAAAATACATGTGGTACGATGACCCCTTTTGATCGACCAATAATGGCAAAAGAAGGAGAGGGTCCTCCGGATGCGAGACTAACGTGTCTGGTGCGGAGTTAAAGGCCATCCCAGGTGCGCTGGAGTGCACAGAAAAGCAAAGATACAAAATGTGCAAGGCAGGGTGCCTCTATCGTGGTACCTCACCATAGTGGTCTCGTATCGGGATTGTGATCTCGCTCGCGAAAACGTGGCCAAATTTGTGGTTCAAAATGCCTCGAAAAGATGAAGTCGCATTGATTGTCCAGTTGACATCTTTTTGGTGTGATATCACGTTGTTACGTCACGTCGACACGTTTTCTATTGTCTTGCTTTCTCTTTCCTTTCGCCTTCCGTTTGCAATGTGTGGTATGATCCATGAAAGGTGCATATCATTCTATTTCGAAAGTCGAATGACCAATTTTCCCCTAAAACTTTATCTAACCTTAGGAATGCGTCCACAATGTGTACCAACCATAGAAAACTTAATTACCAGGCATTAGCAATATGTTCTAACCAAATCATCTCCACATGAATTTTCATGTTAAAGCCTGATGATTACTTAGGCCATGTGTATGGGACTTCTGTGTTGTCTAAACTATGTAAAATTGGAAGTCAATCGAGTTAATAATGAGCTATCTGAGCATGACCCATGGGAAATTGGCTCCATATCTGTTGTTCAATGAAGTCCATCTATTGCGTAACTAGCAAGATTTGTTTTCCTTCAAAGTTTGTACCTGTTGATAATCTGGTCCATATATCCCATGAAAGCAAAGTATCATGTACTCTATCCTACCTTATTTCTAGTATACTTGATTCATCTGATAAACAATGCTTTGGCCAAGTTGGTCTCGTGTATATTTTGCACTTCAAAATGAATTAGAGTTCAATGTAAATGGGATAACTCAATCTAGTTTGAATGCCTATCTCGTCGTTGAGTCGTAGTGTAGTCAAACAGACTTGATTATAAATTATTTGAGAATGTATTGCATCACTTTAGAAATGAATTTCACGATTCCAATGATTCTGGGAAAGAAGTAAACATGAAGAGGTGAGGACATAACCCTGGTTAAAGAAACTAACCGGACATTTAACCCACAATCACTTTCCACGTACTCTATAAATACAAACTATTCTCGCATGCCATCCTCACTCGAAAAACGTTCATCTCTAGACAATTCTGAGGGCGTCTTTCTAAAGATCAGCTTTAATCCAAATCTCTCTCTCTCTCTCTCTCTCTCTCTCTCTCTCTCGCATTTTCCATATTTATCAACAAAGTTAATAATGATGAACTTCCTCTTGCTGGTAAAACTCACTTTCTTGTTGATTTTCTTCTCTCTTATGGTAGGCCAATCTTCATATCTTCCACTTATTCTCTCACTACTCTCTCTCTTCCCTTCCTTGTTGCACTACTTTTTGGTCCCCGGTGGTTTTGCATGGAGGAACCACCGCCATGAAGGTCACTCGAAGCTCAAGGGACCAATTGGTTGGCCTATTGTGGGAAGCATGCCTCAAATGGCTTCTTCACTCGCTCATAGAAAATTAGCATCCATGGCAGCTTCACTTGGTGCGAAGAGACTCATGGCACTTAGCCTCGGCCCGACCCCGGTAATCATTAGTAGCGACCCCGACACCGCCAAGGAAATCCTCCACCACTCGTCCTTCTCGGACCGCCCCGTGAAGGAATCGGCCCGCTCACTAATGTTCGAGCGGGCCATCGGGTTCGCCCCCTCGGGGACATATTGGCGTCACCTTCGCTGGGTTGCGGTGAGCCACATGTTCTCCCCGAGGAGGGTCGGTGGCTTTGCGGAGCTCCGGGGGCATATCGCCGAGGAAATGTCGGCGAGGGTGCGGAGGGAGATGGGAGAGAGAGGGTTTGTGGAACTGAGAGGGGTATTGCAAGGGGGCTCTCAGAGGAACATGTTGGTGAGTGTGTTTGGGAGTGAGATTGGGTTGGAGAGAGAGACGTCACTGAGCAATATGGTCAGTGAAGGGTATGAGTTGATAGCGAAATTCAACTTGGAGGACCATATTCCACTGAGGTTCTTGGACTTTCACGGCGTGAAGAGAAGGTGCCATGAGCTTGCCACTAAGGTCAAGAGCGTGGTGGGTCAGATCGTTGAAGAAAGGCGAAGAGGTGGGCATTTCCATGGCGGCAATGATTTTCTCAGTGCCTTGCTATCTTTACCTCAAGAGGAGCGGCTGAGTGATTCTGACATGGTTGCTGTTCTGTGGGTAAGGATGAGTTCAATTTCTCGATTGTTACATATTTGCGACTGCTCTTGCTTCCAGGTTCAGTGCACATGAAAACTCATCGTACGATCTGATGCTTAGGCTCTGAGTTAACTGAATTTGATGGGCCATGTTTAGATATAATGAAATTCACGCGAGACTCACAATAGACTCGATATAATATTGTTGTTTTTAGTGCATGTGCAAGCGAAGGCAAATAATTACTCCTTTCTTGCACTTAAGTAGATGACAAGAAAAATGAAGAATCGTGCAAAAAAAGCTCCGCCAAAAAATCATTAAAAATAGTACATGGCATATGTGTGTAACTATTACATTCCACTAGAAGTTTTAATCATTTTGTCCATTTAGACTCAAAAGTTTACATACTTTAAGAGAAGCTATAGTAAAAATCAGTCAATATGCATTTGAGCACGGTAAACTAATTGATGTGACCTTTTAAAGTAGTTTTGCTTTATGTAAATATTGTCACTCATATACTTTGACCTTTAGTTAGCTTTTTTTGGGTCGAAACTTTTAGTTAGCTTGAACAGTGAAATTTCTGGATGTTATCCTCTAAATTTGCATGTGACTTTTTTATGTCTTTGAAATTTAAACTTAGAATGATATTTTTCATTTATATTTTTTTTAAATAAAAGTAGAAGTTGAGTGACTTCAATCGGGCCATAATCTCTCGATAAACTGGTTTTGAACTTCCTATGTTTACCCAATTTCACAAGTAAATCACTATACTTATATAGTTATCGTTTATAATTAATTGAACGCATGAAAAACACCTTTAGACTCTAAAGAAAATCTTCAATAAATAAAAAGGGAAAAGAGAATGACCTTTACAACTCACGGAATCTCCTTTTTTTTCCAAAAAGAAAATTTGAGTGATGCCAAAGATGTTGAGATTTTTAGGTAAAATAAGTCCATAAAACAATGTGGAAAAATATAATATGTAATAAAGTTGCATATTCGAGTGTGCAATAAGCACACGACAAATCATCATATAATTGTGGAAATCAATCTTCTATAGTAATTATGTATCTGTATAACTATTCAAAAGAACTTACTCGCAAAATCAATTGCTTTGAGGCATCATTCGATTGGTTGACCGATGATTGACGTTACATGCTCCCTTTAGCTTTCTTTCTTTAGAATGAAAAGACTCCTCGTGTCTAGCGTCCATTGTTCTTCGTTGGTTCTACTTTCCGCTTTATAAGCTCTGGTTTTCTTGTTTACGAGCATGGGTTGTACGTGTATATAATCTTTAATCATGAAGTCAATTCAAAGTTCATTCTAAAGGCGAGTGAAAAGCTTTTGTAGGCCCTTCTTTTAGGGGAGATGCTATAATAGGGTCGAGACAGAATCGTTTTGACAAGACACCACTCACTGTGAATGTCTGTCCTCTCGTACGTAGGTTGTTTAGAGGCACTCAGTAGTTATTTCCAGAAGTTATCCTAATGTCCTTTCCAGAAGTTATTAACACATTGTCTGACCATTTTAATCCTTGTGAGAAAACAGCCTCAGTCTAGGTTTGACATGGTGTAACAGCGAGCGGAATCTTGATAATCTTAGAAAAACCATAATTGAATTCCAATTATATATTCTTAACTTGGTCTTATAGATCAACCCATTTAAACAAGAGGTTTGCAAATTCAAGTTCATAATTCTAGTTGTGAACTTCCCCTATTTTCTCCCGAGAAAGATTTTGGGGAAAATTAATAGGCATACTTTGCCCCCACCCTCCTCTCTGTCTGGGTAGGTCATTATTTAAATCATACAATGAAAAAGTAGTACGCTTTTGAGAGCTAGGGTCCAGCAAAAGATATTTCTACAGCCTCCCATTAATAATAGATGAGAAAGAATATTAGATATTTATGTCCACTTCGACAGGAATGTTGTCAGTTTAGCATGTCTTGTCAAATGAAAATAGTGTTGATAATCAAGGATTCATAGTTTGCAATTCATCATCATAGGAGATGATATTTCGTGGAACGGATACGGTGGCTATTCTTCTCGAGTGGATCATGGCGAGAATGGTTCTGCACCCAGAGATCCAAGCTAAAGTCCAACAGGAGCTCGACGCGCATGTTGATCAAGATCGGCATGTTCAAGATTCAGACATCCCGAACCTGCCTTACCTCCAAGCCATAGTGAAGGAAGCCCTTCGGATGCACCCCCCGGGTCCCCTTCTCTCGTGGGCCCGCCTGGCAGTCCATGATGTCCACATAGGCAAGACCTTTGTCCCGGCCGGCACAACGGCGATGGTCAACATGTGGGCAATAACCCACGACCCGATCATATGGAAGGACCCGTGGACCTTTAGGCCTGACCGGTTCATCGAGGAGGATGTGTCGGTCATGGGCTCGGACATGAGGCTCGCCCCGTTCGGCGCGGGTAGGAGGGTGTGCCCCGGCAGGGTTATGGGTTTGGCTGTGGTGCAGCTGTGGCTAGCACGGCTTCTTCATCAGTTCAAGTGGGTTCCGATAAAGGCCCTGGATCTGTCAGAATGCTTGAGGCTTTCCCTGGAGATGAAGACCCCATTGGTTTGTCGTGCCATCCCTCGTCTCGGATCAGTCACCTCATGAAGTATCTTTCAACGTGGTCCTAAATATATGAGAGATATCTCAATCGTGAGCATAATATACTAAGATGTGAAAACTAGTACTGAGATGTACTTTTGTGGCAATCCTTTTAAGCAAATTGTAAATTAACTAGTTAAGTTGAGAATATATTATAGTTTGGTAATCGGGATCTTCCAGTCACATTGCATGGATGCATATCAGATAAGTTTCCAACCCACATTTCCAACGACCCAAATGGAATCAGTTTATAAACGCTCAAGCTAGACTTTTCATGGTTTCAAAGATGGCTCGCATGAGACTTCTGCATCATGCAGTCCACCGACGAGGGACTGGCATCTTGTCAAGCTAAAGACTTAAATTAACTCTAATTACTTTAGAGAACAGTGATAAAACATCAAAGGACCACACATGGTCAAGTAAACAAGTCCCCTAGGTCTCGAGCCACTCGGTCGAGAAGACCTGATATGGGACATCGATTTCCAATGTATCGACAACACATAGATCGAGAAAAGTCGTCCCATAAAATGAAAAAACTTATACTATTCTATGAACTATCCAATCTCCTTCAAAATGATTCCTTTATCCTTTACTTCTCAATTAAGATTCATATGTTCCCCAATGACATTAGTGGTTGTATATCACGTGGTGCAATTCCATATTCATATATATATATATAGAGCACGTAGGGCGGCTTCATCATATGAACGCGACAAGAATATGCTCTTGGGACGAATCATTGGCTACCTCGTTAAATCCATGTTGCATGATATAGTAAAGGGCATTAAAGAAAGAGCTCGTGCTTGATGATGGTGAATTGAAAGGTGGTGAATTGCGGATATACATGCCGCCTAAAGTTTTGGCTTTTGACGGTCCAAATCCACCGTGTCTTTTTTCTTGTTCTTTTGCCCACCCTCCCCTATCTCTTCCCATAGGCAGCATGAAAGGGGAAGCCCTTTAACCTTTAATTAGCACTAATATAATTCCAATTAACAAGCTTAATGCTCCATAAAAAAAATTGTACATGTTAGCAATGATTTTGGCCTTATTTTATAAAGCGACCAACCAGCTGGAGGCATCTTCCTAAAGTTGAGTGCCCGACTGATGTGGTGTTGTTTGTCCGCGACTGGACCACCTGGAAAATGGTGAATACAATAAGAAGCTGAATGGACATCGGGGCTGTACGTTGGAATTGGACTGCAAGGGCTACAAATCGTACCTCGTTCGATCCTATATCTATCTGCCTTTTACTATGTGTATGTTTGCAAGGCTTTTCCCCTCAATTTGTGGTCCTCGTTACCCACCTAATCACTTCCTAATCACTTATTTCGATGCATCTTACGAACATATCTTCGAGCTCGATTTGTACTCATGTGAAATATTATGTTTTTTTTCGATCGATACGCCGTGAATCACTTTCAAATTAGTTCCTCCGTTGATATTTGATGTGATAAGTTTTGTTGGAACTTACGATATACATTAGAGAAAAAAGTTTGCAACAATGACCCCATATGGATTGAACTAGGATATTTTACCAAAAAAAAAAAAGTACTCAGCAAAGAATTATCAAATTAGGTCACGGGTTAGGATATATGCAAACTCTCTCTCTCTCTCTCTTTTAGATATATGCATGCAAAGTCTTTTGATGCTAGGCTAGGCCCACGAGACTAAGTTGTAGATCTGATAGTGACACTGATTCATTCACGGGCCCGTTATATAAACCAATATGCACCAATTGCGCTTGGCCCGATCCTGCTTTGTTCCCTGTTCCAAGTCTAAGCTTATGATCATTGAATTCCCCATTTAATTGGGGTGCATGTTCATCACTCCGGAGTATAAGCAAATCATGTACTAAAGATTGCAACAATGACCCGATATGGATTGAACTAGGATATTTTATTCTTTTTCCTTTTCCTTCTTCCTCCGCATGGTGCCACATTGTGAAGTGGATAGGGCTTATGCTTTGCCACGAAGGAGGAGGAGGCTGGCTTGCACCTATGGCAAGATGCTGGCCACTGCGAGAGCTTGGCGACCGGCAAAGGAAAAGGGATAAATAAATAAAAGAAAATTAAAATTAAATATTAAAAAAAGTAGAGATAGGTAATTCCGAAAAGTATGTTCACCATTTTAGATTTATAAACTTTTTTTGGTCAAAAGTAACATTCCATTCATTTCCATTAGAGAGAGAGAGAGAGAGAGAGAGAAATAACACAAGCCAACTACAAATCAAAACAAATTCCACACTGTTTCAAAGCAAAATAAACTTGAGATAACAAGATGAATCATAATAGCAAAGTTATGGGTCACACGCTCGAAGTGCGGATCTATGAATTTTTCAAACGAAAATTAGTAATTGATCAATAAATCTATCTTTAGTAATGAGTACATGTTGAGAACTCCATCTTTTGCTATGATTTCACCTTTCGATCCTCAAGACCATCATCACTCAGAGTAAAAAGGTTAATTGAGCATAGATTTGATTGTGAAAGCGAAACCTTCACGAAACACCTTTGATCTCCTGCAAAATTAGACTATGTACCAACAAAACCCAAGGGATGCAAAACCCTAAATATACACATAGAAATTCTCAAATTTAGACCAGATTGGGATAAAGACCTCCCCATAATGGGAAAGAAAAAAATTCTAAATCTAAATTAGATTATAAGAGAAAAGCTTCCCAAATAGCAGGAAAACAAGGAAACCTACCCGCAAGCCCCCTCTTCTCCTCTCCCTCTCATTTCGACACAACATTCTTCTTCAACCTCCATGAAGGGAAGGTTTGAGCTAGATTTCTCCCTCCCATCCTTTTTTCTTAGATTTAGGAATTCGCTTTCTTAATTTTATACATAAATATTTCATTGACCATAAAGTGTTTTCAGTTGATTAATCATTTTTAGTGAACCAAACGGAAAAAAAGTGCAGAAAATTAATTTATGAAAAACACTTTTACTCAAATAAATGCACCCTAGTATTTATGAAAATTATTATATTTTCGACTGAAGTCAGGGCTAAAAACAATCCTCTCTTTTTGCATGTTTATTATCATTTTGTATCTTCTTCTTCGTCCTTTTTTTTTTTTTTTTTTTTTTTATCTAAAACACGTCTTTGCATAGCAGCCTTAATCCTACCACTTAAAAAGACCAAATTAAACCCTTTTAAAAAGAAATACTCCTCTAGCAATATCGAACAACATCTTGCGCACCCCTAGCCAATAAGGCCCGATCTCCTTGCTGCTCACCACCACTCACCACTTCTGGCCACTCCGCGTCGTGTCTGGTTGCCTTCGACTATCGTCCTCCTCGTCCTAGGCACCTTTCTCTCCCCTCCACCCAATGCATCGCCGCGAAGCTAAACAACTCCTCGTCAGCCGCACGGGAGATTATGGGTGGGTTCGGATCAACTTTGCAAATAGACTTTGGTGTAATACAAATATCGAAGGCCGAAGCCCTCAAGGGAAATGCATATCTTGTTTGGTAAAAATTCATTACAAAGAAACATTGATTTCGGGTAATTGTTGCCTATTGACCAAAAAAAACTTTTACAACGTGCTTTGGTTGTATTATATATATATATTTTTTAATAAAACACAACTCGAACCCTTTGCCAAAGCAAGTGAAGCACTATAGCTGCAAATGAGCTAAATCTGGCTTTGGCGGCTATTGACTAAGGTCACCTAACCTCGAGCGACCTTCAGCGAGGGTCATGCGACCTAGGCAAAGGTTGCCTAAGGTCATATAATGTCGGGCGATCTCAAGCGATGAACTAGGTGACTGTTGCCTAGGGTCACACAACCTTTGGCAAAAGTCGCCCGGGTCACGCTACCCTCGCCATCCCTTCCTTGGCTAGATCCAACCTTGCATGACCACCCTCGCATGAAGAAGATAGACAGATACAAGGAGGGACAAAATTGAAAAACTAAAAAGCTTGTGAGGGTAGTTTAGGAAGGAAAAATATTTTAATCTTAGTTTCATCATTTCGCAAATGCTATTTTAAAATATTGGACGTGAGTAGCATTGGGCTTTCCGAATTTCCAATGCTGCATTTGACTGGAAGGTATTTCAAAATACTTACTAAATACTCCAACATTTTTGTAATGGATAGTTTAGGAAACACCAACACTTTTTTGAAACCTCTATATCATGTTGGACACCTAGACATTTGCTTGGCACACTTTGACACTCAATCAACATGTATAAAAAAATCCGACACCTGATCAACTCTCTCGACATTTAAGTCAAGTTTAAGTTTTTTTAATAAACGAGGGGTCACAATGTAAATATGTAAAAAATAATAAAGATAAAAAGAAAAAATGGGGAAATAAGAAAATCCAGTCTTCTCTTATCTTCTCTTTCGAACTTCTCTTCTTGTGACTCATAATTTCCCTGAGTTCTTTTTTATTTTCTTTTTATATGCTCTAACAAGTGAGTTCAGAATGTGGATTCTTCTTTTCTTTTCTTTTTTTCCTTTAAGTTTTATTGATCATTGAAATGTCATTTAATTTGTAAAATTTTAAACAATGAATTACAATAATAAATGGTGAATTAATGTTTTAGTATAAACCCGATCTAGAATTTTTATTATTATTTATGTATTGACAAATTCGAATCAAATTAATTAATTTAAATAATCATAAAAATGATAATTTATTATATATATAAATATATATTTAATATATAATGAGTGTTAATATATTGAAATTCTCTATTTTTTGAAAAATAATATATTAGCATATTGCGTCGTTTCATATCACAAGTCATGTATCGATATGGATAGTACTTAGATGATGGTAGAGGCCGAATGTTCTTTGGAAAATGAACGTATAAAAAGAAAAATAAATAAACAAATCTCATTGGAGGAGGTCACCGTATGATGGCGATAGCGAGTCTCCACACCAAGCGCGGGCTTCGCGAGTAGACAGCAGCCGTTTTCACCGGGCCCTTCGAGTCGGTTCAACGGGAGGTCAATCGGGACACGCGTCCACCGGATCCCAGCGAGTGACGCTCCGACCGAGGCCCCGAGCGCGTCGGGCTGCGTCCGTATTACGTACAGTTTCTCCAAATTCTGGAAAAATCGCATCTGTATTTTGAATTCCCTCTCCGTGTGAAAACCCGGAAAAAAAAAGCGAACCGCGATCTACTCAAATTCAACGCTCATCCTCCTCTGTTCGGACAAACAAACAAAAAAATAATAAAATAAAATAAAATAAGATAAATTTTCATTTCCGCCCCTCTCTCTCTCTCTCCCTCTGGTTTTTTCGTTTCCCTCTCCTTCGTCTCTTTGGAGGGAAAAACTTCGGGAAATCCAAATCGAGCAAAGCCTCCTCCTTCCGCTCACTCTCTCTTCCCTCCACTGGCTAGGGCTTCCGGCTCGGCTCCAGCTCCAGCTCCGCGTCCCTCGCTCGCTTCCGGCGCCGGCGGGACTGAAATCGCTCCGGCTTTCTCCGGCAGGGGGACGGCCTTCTCCGGCTGCCCAGTCCTCGAGGTTCTGTACTCCTTCCGGCCTCCGAGCACGGCGATTCTGGCGATTCGAGCGCGCGTCGGTTCAGGTTCGCCGCTCTTTTCAGCTGCCGCTTGCGCGTTTTTGCTTCGTGTTTGTGTCGGTTGCGACGGTTGGGGGATTTCGCTGCCGCGCGCGATTTGGCTCGGCGCTCGGGGATCGGGTCGGGCTCGTTCTTCGTTTCCGCTGTTCGAGTTCGATGCGGTGGTTGCGTGATCGAATTGAGGCTGGTGTAGCTGGAAATGAGAGAGTTTGGAACTGCATGCTTCGAGCTGTCGCGAGAGTGTTCGGTGTCCTGTCGCCTAGGGTTTCGGTTGTAGCTTACTGTGGAAACGCCGAGCTGAGCAATTGCCTGCTCGTGTGCTTGAGTTTAGATGCGTTGAAGCTGACTCATTTTGAATTCGAGGCGAGTGGTTGACGTGTTCCGGATGGAGAGACTTGGTTTGAGCAGGCTTTGTGGCGTGTTTTCCTTCTAACGTTCAACATCTTTGTCGAATATTTATTGATATTTCTTGTTAATCTGGTAATCTGAGTTCGTTATGTGAGCTCGGAGAACCTTGTCAACCTGGTTTTATGTAAGCATCTCTGTCATGTACCGTGTGGTGTATTTTCAATAGCTTCCACCTATCGATTAAACTGTTAGTTAGAAAAATGCTATTCTTGACCGTGCTATGGACTGTTAGTTACATGTCAATACCTTGCTTCTTAGGAATGTTCACTTCTTGCTACTAATGATATAATCGTATCATTTGGAACATTTGTTGGAGACAATTATTGCAATGGAAAAATTATTTGTGCTAAGGAGCCATTTCTCTTTCTTTCATCCGAGCTCTACAGTTCCAGCAGCATTAGGATACCTAAACTGTGAATCCCTTGACCTTTGTTGGGTTTCACCTGAAACTTGTGGTTGTGTTATGTCAAGTACCTTTAATTCTCTCAATTTTACACTTTGAGTCTGTTTTGTCTCCCATCCTAGCAATTGTGAGCCATTTTACCCGCCTAGAGTATCTATTTCCCAGAAATTGTCTTTAAAGATGTAAGAAAGTGGGAGGCAGATTATCGTTTATCTTTGGATTTTATTGTGGAGAAGGGCTGAAGTTTTCCGTATCACTCATCTAATCTTGCGTTTGATGATTGATATATCGTCAATTGTTGCAGTTAGTAGTTTTCGCAAGATTCTTCGGACCCAACCAATACAGCACTTATTTCTTAAGTCTGGTAACAGAGGAGACTGTTTCTCAAGTATATATTCTAAAGTGGAAGTGGCATATCACACTGGGGAATTCTACCCGGTATGACAATGCAAAACAAGAGAAGAGGATCTGCAAGAATCGCTGCTAGAGATCATGCCAGTCCTAGAGTATCAAGAGCTCAGAAGTCATCTTCTGAAAATGCGCAAATAGCTGATAAGAAAGCATCGCAGCTGATTACATCCTCGCCTAGAAGGCAACGGAACTGTAAGTTGTCCTTGTTTCCCTGTTGCGTGGTTAAGAAGGTACAAGGTTGCCTTGAGTTTGGATGTTGTGGCTAGTGCTTTATAAATGAATTCAACTATGTGAATTATCTCTTGCCAATTGATAGAGAAGGGATTCCTTTCAAAGTTTTACTGGTTATTTGAGAGCTATGGTGAACACCCTTTGCAATTGGATTCAAATAACTTGTTTCATATCTTCTTATCAGTTTTCAGTGTTCTATTTAAGAAGTATTAGTCATATCACATCCAGTAAAAACACAATGGAAGAATGCTACTGTTAAAGAGAATAAACTCACCATTCAGTATTATCATAAAGGTTACTTCCTGTAGAAACACTGCCTTGTTACAACAGAAAAGGAAAAGATGCTGCATGGTCTTTGTACATTTGATTTATTCAATTATGAACTTTTTTTGCTACTTATGATCCTTGTATATTTGTTTTGTTATATTATACCTACACTTATCTAGTAAGATCGATTTGGTTAGTGTATTATGATTATGCAGTGTGTTGATAATACTTTTGTTGAGCTCATTACTTGTTATAAAACTTCAAGGAATTAAATACAGATACATTGAGAAGTAGCACACTGTTAAAGATGACTAATATATATTTAAAAGACTGCGTTACACCCTGTGCAGACATCTTATAATGGCATTAAAGCACCAATGTTTCATTACCAAATTGTTGTTAATCCAATCAAATTATGTAATGTAGAGTCGCTTGATTTTAATAATTTGTTCTGGATTTTTGATATCATGGTCATGCAATGTGGTGTTTTTGAACTTCAAGGCAACGGGTTTAAATGGTTCACAGAGTGAGTCCATTTAGAGTAACAAGGGTTAGATGTGGTTGTGGTTTGCGAACTTCAAGGGTATCCTTTAAAGTTGGGAAAAATGCATCGAAAGTCCTAATCTTGTGTACGGAATGCAATCAAGTCCTAAATCTTTCAATTAGTTCAATTAAGTCCTAAACATTTTTCAAAAAATGCAATCAAGTCTTGTGACAGTGGCATTTTCAAATTGCACTTCTGAATATAAGTTTTAGAACTTAATTGCTCTTTTCAATGAATGTTTAGAATTGAATTGAACTGATTAAAAGGATTAGTATTCAATTGCACTTTTTGATAAAGGGTTTGGACTTAATTGAACCAATTGAATGGTTTAAGATTTGATTGCATTCTGTACATAAGGTTTAGGACTTGTGGTGCAATTTTTTCCTTGAAAGTACATAGTACCAGTAGTTGCTAGCAACTATTTCACAATTTCTTTCATAAAGTTATAGAAGGAGTCTGTTTTATTTTAAAATCATCATGGCAATGACTGTTATCCATGTTTATTTACTCAAGCATCAGCCTTGTCGGCTAATGTACTCTTGACTTTTATGAGCAATTGGTGCGCGGTATTGTGTACGTTCAATTTGGTATAAAAATGATTAGAAAGTTCTTGTCATTTAAGTGATTGCGGACTTTCCTGCTGGTACTTTAGCTGGTGTCCCTCAGAAGAAGAACGATACTTCCCTAGCTTCGAAGAGTGTGAATAGAAGAAGCGGGTTCAGTTCAGATGCTTGTTTGGACCGTGATGTGACTGAGGATGCTTCTTTCGATTGTAAGGTAATTGCTACTAGCATTTTGCATTGTGCAGACCTGCATTCCTGTGTAGAGAAAGGTGGCTTTTCTTTATTCTCCTGGAAATGTCTTTGTTAGGGCATCAGGATAGCTGTTGCCTTGTTTTTCAATACATGTAGTGGTAATATGGATTAGAAATATTTTCTTGCTTGCTGGAAGAAATAGAGAAAAGAAAAAGGAGGCATGATGGAAAGTGGCAATAACTTTTATTTTAGCTCTGAAGCTCCACTATCTGGAACATTTATGTTTCTGTTTCTGCTCTGGTGGAATTTATTCTGGTCATGGTAAACAGGATTTGACACGTCGATCTTTTCTTTGTATCACTCTTAACTTTGCTGCAGTTGAATTGCTGCTTCTCTTCTCTCTTTCAAATTTTCCCATTTGACTTGTATAGTTCTGACTTTTGACTATAATAGTATAATTGCTCTGCAACATGATCAACTATCATGTCTACTCTTGTTTGAACAATTCGAATGATTTTGTATCAGGGTCCTCAAGAGGGAGCTGCTCATCTTGTTTTGGAGACTATTTTTTCTCCTGCTTTTCATTCAGCTAGAAATGGTGACAGGGAGCTTGCTGATGAAGGTAGATGGAAAAATTATATATCTTCCGTTACATGAGATTAATTTAAATATGTTCTCTGTTGAATGTCGATGGTCATTGTATTCTTCTAGAACTTCAAACTTCATTCTCTAATTTTTTTTTGGTAAAGTTCATTCTCTAATATTTGTCTTCTACATTTCTCTAGAAAACAATGTCACGTTCTATCAAATTGAGCAAGAAATTAATCATCATCAGTGCGGCATGGAGGAGTCGCAAGTTGATGTGCAGAATGGTCATGTTGTTCATGAAAGTTCAGGATGCTATTCGGTGGAAGAGAAGAGTATTTGTGAGAATGACTTAACTTCAATGAGTATGACTCACTCAAATTATGTGGAGATGGACCAAAATATGTGCTCAAAAAATTCAGATGCTAACAACGGTGATATGGTGCTTAGTCTGGATACTAATGCTTTAAGTTCTCAGTACAGTATGGATATTGAAGGAGCCAGCCTATCATCTGAAGTTTCGGCCATATATTTTGCCATGAAAAATTCCAAGCTTGAATGTGTTGACGAGCACGGTCAAGACACTATTACAACAGACGCATGTGTGGAAGATGATGATTATGATGAGCTTGATGACTTTGACCCATATTTTTTCATAAAAAACTTGCCAGACTTGTCCTCCGTTGTCCCAACATTTCGGCGAATGTTACTACCTAAGCAGACCCGAAGTTGTCCTTCTACCACTCTTGTTTTGGACTTGGATGGTAAGTAAACTATTCAACTTGGTGTCAGCAAGTTTACCTATTTGTAAATTATTTAAAACCAATACTATCAGTTTCAGTTGTCTGTTGCTACTTTACATTACTTTCAAATCATGCGGCTGCTTTAATTTAGAAATAAAACAGCCGACTCTCTCATTTCAATAGAAGTTTTGAAAGTCATAAGTTTTTACTCAACAAATGTCTCTGGTAATGCACCCTCCAATGTCCACCGCATCATCATTGGTGTCTTTCTTGATATTCCAGCAGTTATGGGTTAGTACATTTTATTCATCAATGGTCTGTGGACAACTTCAATTTTGCTAAGAAGTTGTTACCAAGGCACTACTGGCTTGAACTTTCATATAACTTCCTCGGTCTTTTGGTCATTACTTTTGCTTTACTGTGGAATGAAAGAATGCATTGGTCAGTCATTCCTCTTTGGTAGTTGAGGACCACCAATTTTCTCACCACATGGATGTTCTTAACTGATTTAGCTTATTATGTTGGTGCTGATTGATGTTTGTTAAATCAAAAAACTTACTGTGATTTAGCTCATCTTTGTTTAATTTCTTGAATTTTGCAGAAACTTTGGTGCATTCCACACTAGAACCTTGTGAGGATGCAGATTTTACGTTTCCAGTTAATTTTAATCTTCAAGAGCACACTGTCTATGTTCGTTGCCGTCCTCATCTAAGAGATTTTATGGAGAGAGTCTCCGGTCTTTTTGAGATAATAATATTCACAGCTAGTCAGAGTATATATGCGGAACAGCTTCTCAATGTGCTCGACCCGAAAAGGAAAGTATTTCGTCACCGAGTCTATCGTGATTCCTGTGTTTATGTGGAGGGAAATTACCTAAAAGACTTATCCATCCTCGGTCGTGACCTGGCACATGTCATTATCATTGATAATTCTCCACAGGTATTATGGTGTACCATCATTATTTTGTTAGAATGCTTTCAATGATTTCATGCCTCCCATGCAAGAGTTTATAAAATTGGTGATAATATCATATATGGCCTGTATTCTGTCTGCTTCAATGTGATCCCTAGAAATCACTCAATTGGCAACTTAAAGAGTGACTGCATCTACTGGAGGTACCATACCATTTTCTGATGCAAGATATCCTGAAAACGAAGCATGAGATGCTGTTGCTTAATCTTAAGCTCCATTTGTTTAGCAGATGATTCGCAAAATATTTTCCTAAAGATGATCGTTTGAAATAATTAGTTAGTGGAAAATGTTTTCATTATTGATAACAATTATGTGTAAATGTTTTCTTTGACGATGAAACTATTTTTCATTCATTTATTTTTGTAAGTGATATGAGTGATTGTTTTTGGAAAATGCTTTTCAAATAATTCATTTTCCATGAAACAAGTAGAGCCTTAAATGATAAATTTTTCTTGCTTGAGCTTTTGAGCAATGATTTAGAACATTCTGAGAGAAAAATGAAAAGTCATCCTTTTCTTGCTACTTCTGATGTATTTATGTAGTACAATTGTTTCGTGATGCTGCTATCTTGTTTTAATGTGTTAGAGTCTGAGAAGCAACACCCATTGACTACGCAACAGATGCATATACGCTGGTCAATTAGGGTTTTGATAGCTCAGTATGAGATTGGCTGCTTCTTCTGAATGGTCATTCATACTTCAACTATAGAGAGAACTTTATATATCATCCAACTTTATGAAACGCCCATATTTTCCCTGTCTTCAACAGATTGTGCTGACTTAATCTAAAAATGGAGTTTGTTCTGTAATGCCTAATCGCTGTGTACATGTTGCTTATCAGAAGCCAAAAAAAAAAAAAAAAAAAAAAAAAAAAAAAGAGATTAATTAAAGCTGTTCTTATGGTAGTCACAATTCTGCTATTACCTGTTAACTGACATTAGTTTATTTATCTTTGTTCGTAGAACGAGGACATTAGTTTAGTTGGTCCAGTTATTTTACTTTCTACCTTTTCATCTCAATCTCTTATTCTTTTGCTTTTTTTTTTTTTTTTTCCTTCTCAGGCATTTGGATTCCAAGTGGACAATGGAATACCCATCGAGAGCTGGTTCGATGATCAATCGGATCAAGAGTTGCTCCGGTTACTGCCATTTTTGGAAAGCTTAGTTGGTGTTGAAGATGTCCGGCCTTTTATCGCAAAGAAATACAATCTCCGGGAGAAAATAGCTACCGCTGCCTATCCTCTAAACACAAGGAGGGCCGATCCTTTCGAAAGGTGAGCGTTCAATATGAATTTCAGCTTCTCACTTCCAGGCAGGCAGTTTGTCTGTTTATTTGTCTGTAACATTAATTTATTGGTTTTAGGATATTCCTTTCTCTTTGTTCAAGTGTTTTTAAGACCAAATGCGCAATAAAATAGCTTTGATGAAAACAAAAGAGGAGAGATCAAAAGGCGTCGATGTATCAATAATCTGAAAATAGATTCGAGTATTGTCCAAGGTGCCTGCAGTCTAGAGAGAGCAGTTTCTAATGAACTCTCAGTCGCCAACATGAAATTTTGAAAGGCGTATGATAATTGTACAAAATTTTTATTTTCGAAATAAAAATGTGTTTGGTATGACTCTAAATACTTTTGGTAAGTCCTAACCCTTTATCGGCTAGGGAAAGAAGAGGAGGTAGAGAAAAAGGAAGAAAAGAAAAAAAGAAAAGAAAAGAGAAAATGTTTGTTTTTTGAGTTCTCGAGACTAAGAAATATTTTATTTTTTTTCAAATTTATTCCTGGAATAAAAAAAATTATTAAATGGATTTTGTTCTAAAATAGAGAATCTATCTAATGCCAAAAAAGAGCTCTATCTAATGCCAAAAAGGAGCACTCGTTTTGAAGGGAAGTACTGTCCTTCCCTATGGCTTTGAACCTTGGGGAAAGTTCTCTGAAGTTTCTGCTGTCCCCGCTGAAGTTTGAACCAAGGAGCGTACACTAAATTTGGCGCCTTTGGATTTTTACCGTTGGTACGTTAGGCGGAACTGGGGAGGCAAATCCTTGCTTGGGTATCAATTTCTTCCCTGAGGGATGTTTCATGATTCATAATGCAATTTCTCTTCTATGATCCTGTATAGGTCCATGTTAATCCGATGGCCTGGACATGGGGGCGGGTCCCCCACAAGGGAAAATGCGCTCCATTTTTACCCACACGATAATGAGATTTGGACGTAGTGGTTGACTACGGTAGATGAAAACGTCTTTACTTCGAGAACGATTAGGGTGTCTCCCGTTCGATCGCTATCTTGTTCGCCGAAAGATGTACTTAAAAAGTCCACAACATGCGGCGCATCTCTTTTTCTCGAGAGGCCTGGATGTCTCGTTTGCATGGCATGTCTATCCGCGCGTGTTTTTTTTTTTTTTTTTTTTGTCTTTTTCTCTTAATTCATATCCCAGTCACTTCGGGGACTCTAAGGAGACGCCGGGCCAGCCAAAGACCGCCGAAGCTAAGTTGTGTTAAAAAAGATTATGGGCGATTCACGACTACCTGCCTCCAAGCTTATCATTTCTTTTTCTTTTAAGAGGTGCCTAGCCTTGCACTTTCAACAAAAGTAAGTAAACGAGGTGTAAAGGCATTCTTTCGCTTTCCTTGGCCCTTATATAGTGTTAAACCCTGTCCTACTAGGACATTAAATTAACAATTTCATTTCCTTGCCTTCCCTGTCTCAATTCCCCACTTCCCTTACCTAGCTTGAAGTGAAGTTACTTGCTTCAGTTTCTTCTCGAAGACCCCTCAAGACGAGGAAGCGTAGCTGTCTACGAAGTGGCAGCTTCCAACCGACTCAAATACAATGGTCGTGACACAATGGTCGTGACTTACTTTGATTCAAAAGAAAGTGAATCCATCTGTTGTGGCCTTACCATTGAGTCATAAGGGAATCTCTATTCATCCTATGTTATTTCTAGTCTTGTTTGCTTTCGAGATCCTTCCCCTCCCTGTCCCTTACTCGTCCTTTGAAAACCGTCAACACTTTCAACCAATTTGAACGAATTGGATTCCTAAGCATCGCCCTATTCTGTTGTCCCTTCCCGAACCTTTTTTCTTCAACCGAAGTGTTGGAGTTCCAGAGCACGAGGGAATGGGCTTTCATTCCCGGGACCGCCTCGTCTATGTACTCGGCGCCTCCCCCGATTGCTTGAAGGGCCCTCTAAAAGCCGTACGGCTGCTATTGTTTCTATATGAGCATTGTGTTAATTTTTTTAGTGGTCTCTTGCATTATAATTTTTAGGAACTGTGAACGCAATTGAGCTACTAGCCATGATGTTCCTTGCAATGTTGTCCAATGTCCAAGCTTTCGGCTTTCCACCGAAATGCTATGGGAAGCTTCTGCTTTGAAAATTAGGTTCTATTATGATGTATAGGATGGGATATAGTGGAAGAAGAAAACTGGTTCTTCTCTTGATCCTCGCACGTGCGGTTCTTAGGGGGGGAGAGCTAGTAGGAGCCATCCTATCCCAATAGCGAATATTTGGAGCTACACTCTGAATCCAAGAGGTACCCACCTAGAAAAAAAAAGGAAAGTCACCACTCACTGGTGAAAGAGGAGAGAGAAAGGACCAATTGAGGGACTTCCATTGGCTAGTCTGGCGAATGAGAGAGAATCAGCCTTTCGGATAGTACATTGGGGTCTTCTACTTAAAATATGATGAGGATACCGGCAAATGTGCAATAGGCTAGGTCTAGGATCAATCCCATCTAGCAAAGAAAGCAATCACGCGAGAGAGAAGAAACTCAAGCTATCTTTTTTTTTTTTATTCTATTTTTTTTTTAATCAATGGATATAGTGTAAAGAGTAAAGACAAGAAAAGTATTCTTATAAGCAAATGCTGCTTATTCTCCAAGGGCCCCACCCAAATCCGTCGGTTTGGTTTGTGTAAGTTATATAATCTATTTTATTAACCGGGTGTTCACTCAAACTCAAAAAGCCTTTCTGGCACTGGGCATTGTTCCTAATTCAATTCCCTTTTTGTCAAGTTTTTTTCTATCTTTTGAGGTAGAATCACCCATCTGGCTTGTCAAAGAAGCAATAGCTCCTTAATC
Organism: Eucalyptus erythrocorys; assembly: GCA_014182555.1. Classification (NCBI taxonomy): domain Eukaryota; kingdom Viridiplantae; phylum Streptophyta; class Magnoliopsida; order Myrtales; family Myrtaceae; genus Eucalyptus; species Eucalyptus erythrocorys. The sequence goes on along the minus strand of CM024604.1, from coordinate 58,540,844 downwards.
CGCACTACAGCCAATCAAAATATTCTCCAGATCGATATATGATGCTAAACCGAGACCGAGATAGAGAGAGAGGTATGAACCAAACTATCCTCGAAGTATGTTGCCAATCAGGCCATACAATTCAAACTCATGTGACAAGCTAAGGACCTGAAAGGACCACTGAAGAAACACCGCATCTAGAAGCCCATTTACTCCACGATTTAGACAAAAATGGAATTGTGACGCTAGGAGTTTATATGAGAGTGCTATCAGACTTCCAAAAAGTGGTTTTGCCAGTAAGAAAGAGATCAGGCTTCCCTCTTTAGGTTGAGCTGCTATCGCTGCTTGCCCCTCTCGTCCAGTGGCTTTTGCCTTTTTCGATATTGTATTGCCTTTAGGTGTGGCTCTCTCTTTCATTTGTGCATAATATAATCCCAACACCTCGAGTTTCGGCTGATTTCACTTCAAAATCTGTGGGATTTCTCAGCCCACGGGTTGGTCAACAGTGCATCCTGATTAACCTTATCTTAGTGCGTCTCATCTTTGGAGATTGACTTCGAACATAGTCTCCACTGGCACGCCTTGTTTCCAGTTGTCCTTGTCGTTAGGAGTCTAGTCGCCTCCACCGTATTTACGAAGGAAAGTTCAAGGTGGTCTGGCCTCTCTGCGGTGGATTAGGTCTCGCACGACTGTCGGTCGTACTTATCGTTTGTCTTCTTTCGATGCGATTGTAGGAAAATTGGTTACCTAAGATGTAACGCCCCCCGGGTAGGTTGGAAACCCTTCGAAGGGTCGAGACTTTTTCTTGTGGAGGTGTTCGTTGCCGACGTGCTCGCGTAGGCAAGCCGTCGAATTAAATTATGTAAAGAGCTCTTTTAGTATCGAACGAATTCTCGTTCACCTACTTGAAACCTTTCAAAGTTGAATGTAAATCAACCGATTATAATCTCGAAATAATATGTAAGTATGGAGTCAATGGAATGAAAGAGATACGATGGAAAGCCTGATTCATTCCATAACCATCTTCATATTATTGATAACTATAATTATGATAAGAGTTTTTCTTATAAGAGTGATAAAAGTTTTTCTTTTAAGCGTTTCACTGACACTTGTTGAATAATTAGTTAGATGAATTTTGTGTATTTCGTTTTTTTAAATATTTTGATGAGTGCCCCCAACAAGCTCTCTAATGCTAATTATAATGAAAATAACTTTTGTTACGAATAAAAATTACCGTGATCAAATCATTTTAAATCTCATAAAATAGCTCTCTTAGAAGTCTCTGAAGCAATAATGCAATGCTCTTGGCATTATTCTTGAAATTGACAAATAATAATAATACAAATGATTTTTGAATTTTGATGTAATATATAACGTGATTCATAAACTTTAACTAAATACATATTATTGTTATTATACTTTTAATTTATTTAATGTAGCTCCCTGAATTTTTTATGCATATTCAATTTAGTGCCTAAATCATATGAAAATACTTGATACTATTTTTTCAACAATTCTAGTTGAGAGATAATACTAAACATGTTCAATCCAGAAATTAGATTGAACAAGTATCAAAAAATTATAAAAAAAATTAGGGAAAAAACCACGAAAAACCCCGAACTTTACCCTGAGTGACACATTTACCCCGAACTTTTTTTTGCCGTGAAAAACCCCAAACTTTCCAATCGTGACACATTTACCCCATAAAGGCATTTTTGTCTTTTTAGTTTTTCTTTTTTTTTTTTTTTTTTTTTCCTTTTTTCTTCCCTCCGCCAGGCCATGGCGGGCCGGCGGGAGGAAGCCGGCGCGGGCGAGGGTCGCCCTCGCTGGCGTGGGGCTCGGGCGGCCCTCCCGGCGTCGGGCGAGGGCCGCCGACGCCGAGATCCGGCGAGGGACGCCCTCGCCGACGCCGATCTCGGCGAGGGTGCCCTCGCCGCCCTCGCCGCCGTCGAGCGAGGGGTGCCCTCGCTAGATCCGACGAGGGCCGCCCTCGCCCAACGCCGGCGAGGGCACCCCTCGCCGGATGCGGCGTCGGCGAGGGCGGCCCTCGCCAAATCCGGCGAGGGAGGCCCTCGCCGACGCCGGCGAGGGCCACCCTCGCCCCATCTTGCGAGCAAGGGCGAGCCTCGCGGAGCCGGCTTCCCTCCGCCATGGCCTAGGCGGAGGGAAGAAGGAAAAAAAAAAAAAAAATTTTAAATGAAAAGACCAAAATGCTTTCAATTTTGGGGTAAATGTGTCGCCACACTTGGAAAAACTTAGGGTTTTGGTGTCGCAAAAAAAAGTTTAGGATAAATGTGTCATTTGTTTGAAAAGTTTGGGGTTTTTCACTACAAGAAAAGAAATTCGGGGTAAAGTTTGAGGTTTTTCGTGATTTTTTCCCAAAAAATTATAATTTAAGAATTATGTACGTTGAATAAATTTAAAATTTAATAATCATGTTTGATATAAAGCCAAAGCTTAGTAATCATTCTCGTCATTTACTTTAGAAAAGATCCCAATCAGGTGGGGCCCCCCCCCGGTCACCTGCCATAGGCGTGGCCTTAAACTGCGGATTCCATCACTGTACGACGCTGCGTTCCATCGATATCTAGATCTTGCGTCCCACCACCCCCCGGCCAAAAAGCTGGCGTCACAATCGCGCCACGTGTCCTCCCCGAAGCCTCTCCTTTCCCCTAGAAACCTCCTCCCCGACCTGGCCCCAACGACAACGTAAATGCAGACGATCGACCCGTCTCCACCGTCCGATCGATCTCGAGGGCCCCACTTCCGAGGTGTCCATTTTGTAATTTTCCTTCTAGATTGTCCTCGAATTTTCCCCCTCTCATGAAGTGCGGAAATCTACTTTATTCCAACCCCCCTTGAAAATAATTCCTATCTCCAGCATAAAAATTCCTACCTGCGCACCCGTAAAGCAAGCAAAGCTTCTTCCTCATCGAATCTCGCGCACGAAGTGCGGACTCCAGAAGCGAAGCTAGCGGCAAGCGAACCCCTCTCCGATTCGAGCGCCGCCGGAGCTTGAAGGTAATCATCGCTGCCGCCGCGAATAATCTTCTTCCTTCTTCGCTCCGCGATCGGACGGCGATCGTGATCTGAGGATTCGCGCTCTCTCTTCCCTTTTCTTGCCTTCTCGCAGCCTGGTTTTTCCCCGGTTGTCGAGTGAAGCCAGATGGAGGCCGAGAACGGCGAGACGAAGGCGCATCGCCGCCCGCTGAAGCACCTCGGGTTCGTCAGGCTGACCGCGGTCCACGCCCTGGTCTTCGTGTCGGGCCTCTACGACCGGGCGAAGCGCAACTGCGGGCCCCTGAGGCCGGCGGTGGCCACCGTGGAGGGGGCCGTGACGGCCGTCGTGGGCCCCGTCTACGAGAAGCTCAAGGACGTGCCAGAGGATCTCCTCGTCTTCGCCGATCGGAAGGTTAGTAGTCTCCCAGAGTCTTTTGCTTGATTCGGTTGCTGTGATCTGCGTTGTGTTCGATCGGCCGGAGTCTTTTGCTCGAGATCTCTGTCCTTCGATTGGAAAGTTTCGATGTAGGTTTAGGAAGAATATAGAAGTCGCGCGTTCTCTTCTCTTTTTACTCAGTCCGTTCCCGTTTCCACACGAGTCTTTCGCCTTCCTTAGATCGCTTCCTTGTTCATCCGAAGGACAGTTCAAGAACTTCAGGTAATGTTTAGCAGCTCACGGACCGTTTGACCGTCTGATTAGGGATGCTCAAGCTGATCCAATTCGCTTAGCCAGATATCGAGAATCGACTGTGAACTAGTCGAGTTTCGTTATCATTTGGAGACTCGAACCGGCGCGACTAGAGAGCTTAGCCTGAAATTTCTCGAGTCCACATTGAATGATCAGCCGGATTCATAGGATTTGGTCAGTCCCCGCTTTTGTGTTTTGAGCGCTCCTGTGAGATTTAATATGGACTTTCATAGTCACTGGACTGGCCACGTTATGGAATTTCAATGTTCATCGCGTGATCGATTGAACGCCCAAACTCTTGCTAATGTGTAAGAATTTCAAGGTAGTACTTCTAGGATATATGAAAAAGAGAAGTTCGAATGGCCAGCAAATTGGTTAGAGCTTTTCATATTGAGGAAGGGACGACAGAGTACGGGATGAGCTGAAGTAGTCGCCGGCTGTTTACTGTTGCAGGTCGATGAAGCGACGCACAAATTCGACAAGCATGCGCCTCCCTTTGCCAAGCACGTAGCTCACGACGTTCATCACTTGATTCTGAAGACTGCAGAGAAGGCTCAGAGGCTCGTGAACGAGGCTCAAACGGGAGGCCCGCACGCAGCTCTGCACTATGCTGCTACCGAGTCGAAGCAGATCTTCCTGGACCAGAGCGTGAAAGTCTGGATCAGGCTCAACAAGGTTCAGCCCCTGCACATGGTGGTGGACATCACGGTGCCGACAGCTGCTCGCTGGTCCAAGAAGTACAACAATGTCGTCATGGACATGAAGCAGAAGGGCTATCCTGTGATCGGCTATTTGCCGCCGGTCCCTATTGATGAGATTGCCAAGGCATTCAAATGCTGCGAAGCAGAGAAGAATGGCGAGGTCGAGGTTCCGCCTAAGCCTGCTTCGAGTTCGGAGTCGGAGTGATGGGCGTGCTGTGCTTGCACGAGGCTCGGGTTTGCGATAAAATTGTAGGTGGCTTGTAGGGAAAAAAGTGGAAAGAGTGTCTGTCTATATGCAGTGAAGCCGATTTGAAGTGTGATGTAAAAAGACAGCCGAACCTCGTTTTTTTCTCTCTTCGTATGGGTGATGAATGTAATTACGCCGATTCTATGGGATTCTTCCCAAATGTTAAGGTTGTGTGGATCACGCGAGCTCGACAGAAGAACTTACCGGTCGATGATAAAATGTTTGTCGATCAAAGCTCGAATCAAGCATCGGCTGCTGAGATAGGTGTTGGATTGAGCTTTTCTGATACAATCAACATCTACGGACAGAGTGAATGTTGCATTACAAAGAAGTCAATTGTCAGCCAGTTCACGATATACTTGAAGTGAATGTAAAATACTTGCTGGTGCTCGAACTGGAGATTGCGAATGAGCATCATAATCACGCATGCCGAAGAAGAAGATCTGAGATGAAAGGTGAAATTCAGGAGCAGAATTTGCTGTACCAAAAGCGAGATTGGATGGCACCAGCCATGCGTGATAGGGCAAGGAGGAGAAGCGAATGCAGAGCCGTCGCAAAGTCGTGCTGAACTCCCATGTGAACCTCGGTTTCGAAACAAGAAGGGCATGCGCAGGTCGTCATGTTGTGAAGAAAAATAAATATGCGGTAAGTCGACAGCATCGTCATTTCAAGAAATGCCCGAAATTGATCAAAAGACGCTATTTCAAACACGATGGCACGTATTCAGGAGCTGATCGATAAGTTCAGGCCGGCCCGAGAAAGCCAAGCAACATGAGTACCCATGCTAGCTATCAGAACTCGAAGCTTCATGAAATTTACGTCGACTTCCGCAATGACTTCGCACCAGCCTAATACCAAACCTCAGAAATCATTTGGGAGGCTGACAAGCCTCGTGAAGGAGGTCGCCGTACAGGTCACTTCGGCCGGGGACCTCGACTGATTTGAGCGTCCCATGCAAGCCAGGCATTGGGGCGCTCGAAGGTCCGAAAACTGTAAGGGCGCAGAGGATATAGCTCCTCCACACTGAGTCATCGCCGCCTACAGATACTCTATAATTTTCCGTTCTCCCTCCTTAAGATCACCCTCCTCCTCCTCCATCAACCTCGGGATCAAAATTATTCTCCACAAATTCCATCGCAAACCCCGTCGTTTCTCTCTTCATGATTCGGTTCGCGAGTATGGATTGCGGTAATCGGATGGATGTACTGGTTTATCTATGCTCTCATCGCCACATCTGAAATCAAACCTATGCCGACGGGGGAACCTCGGCATCGAGTCAACGCGGGTTACTTAGCGCTTGTTTGTTTGTGTTCCAAATTTCTGTTTATAAACACAATTCCTGTTTTTTTGTTTCGGGAAAAAAAAAAAAGAACAAAAATGCATTTATTTGCGTTTTTGTTCCAAATCTATATTTTTGTTCTTAGGAACACATTTGGAATAAAAACAAGTCTGGAATAATTTTTAAGAACAAATTTTCTCTCCTTTCTTTTTCTTCTCTTTTTTTTTCTTCTTTTCTTTTTCTTTTTTCTTTGGCCAGTCGCCGGCCTCGGCCATACCGGCGACCTTGCCGGAGCGTCGCTGGCCCTTGGCGAGGCCGAGTCTCACGCAGCCACGGTGAGGCCGGCGGCTCTCGTCGGCCGGTCGGCGGCCATGGCCAAGGCGGCGACCGGCCAAAAGGAAGAAAAAAAGAAAATAGAAAAAGAAAAAAAAAAAAAGAAAAGAAAATAGAAAAAAATTAAATTAAAAAATTAAAAGAAACAAAAAAATTATACAAGTTTACCAAATGCATTATTTTGTTCAAAAATTATTCTCCGAAGTAGAAATACTTTTTTTTATTTCTGTTTTTTGGAATAATTTTTAAACATAAACATAAATAAACGTATCCTTATTGCAAAGTCAAACCTACATTCCATCGTACGTAGTCGGATCCTTGGCGGATCAAAAATATCCTAAGAAACGGACGGCATTTCATTCCCCGCAGTCACGATCGATCCAAATGAAGATGCGAGCTGATTTCAAGACGAAGGCTACGGAAAGCACGAACACGGGAAATGATGATCGAGAGTGCTTACCTGATTAACTTCAGAAGATGGAAAGCTCCCAGGAGCGAAGCAGCAGATTTTTGCAGTCTTCACCGAACTAACGATCTTTGCTTCCACAGTGGAGAGAGGAAGGAATTATGCTAACTAATAAGCTAGTGATTTTCAGCAGTTCCAAGTGGGCCAAGGCCCACGAATTTCGTAAATGGGCCTGAAAATGGAAGCCCGCTACATCAGCGTTCGATTGATTTTTTTGGGGGGGGGAGGTCACTTTATAAGATTTTCATTGAACTTCGGAAATTATTACGTCACATGTCGTCAAAAATCATATAATCCGCTCAGCGTTTTAGCAAGTGAAAACCAATATGACATAACCCCACACATTATTTATTTATTTATTTTGGTCGAAATAACCCATATTTCGATTTGGTGCTTTGTTGTCACTCCATTGAGATCGTCGAGAAGCCCTAGATTGCCCAACGCCCTTAACTAAGGTTATTTTTCTTATTTTCCTTTTAAAAAGAATATTATGAAATTGGTATGAATTAAAGCGAAGTGCCCAACACAAACAGTATGAACAGTACATTTCCCTTTCTTCGACAGCCCTTTCTCATGGCTTGGACCGCAACCTACATAGAATGGGCAATTGATTTTTGTGAGATCGGTACACTTCATAGAGCTCTACTCAACATAAATCTCGACCTAACGGATCACGAACAACCCACCCGCCAAATCGAAACTCTAATCTACTCTTTCCACTGATTGAACAATGGAAGGAAACAGAGACTCCCTAATCTGCACCTCAACAATTGCATCTAAACCCTCCACTCTATCAAACCTAGAAAATGATCCAATTTCACCAAACCAAGTAAAAAATCTAAATTGCAATCCTCTTTCTTTGCTAGATACAAAGCAGGGAACTCCACATGGCATCCGCTGTCAATTTTTTCTCCCCCTCTCCTACACCAATCGGTTCAGATTGGTGGTTGGACCCCAAAGGGAAAAAAAAATGAGCAATAATTGAATTGGTGGAAAAAAATTGAGGGGTTGGCACTAAATAAGGAGGGGGGCACTGTCAAACCAGCTGGACCCTATTGCACACAATGGAATATTTCTGGGCAGTGCTATGATTTTTCTACCTAACGTTTGCATTTCTTTCTAGGAAAACCAGAAAAAAGAGGGGGGTAGATTTATAGCTCGGCAGTAAAAGCATATCTGGCTTTTTGATAAAAAGGGGGAATCACAAGTTCTGCTGCCCACTGAGCATTTAATTTATCTTTTAAAAAATAAAAAAAATCTCATAGCTTTCCGCAGAATTTTACTTTTATTTGCCTTGAATTATTGAAATTTTTATTTCCCTTGGGATGTGGATATTGACATGCGGAATTAGTTCCATTCCTTTCACAGTTCTCTTCCGTTTTCACTGAAACGGATGTTAAAAAGAAAATGAAAGCGATATCAGCCTTCGGAGCACCGAAAAGAATTCATATGATATTCTCCTGCCAAGATGACGAATAAAATCCGAATTTTTCCCTCTTGCTTTCCCTCAATGTAACAATCGCCAAAAGAAAAATGAAACGCGTAAAGAGAAAAGAAGGAGAAGAAAAAGGGAATCGTTTACGTCAAGGATCTTATCGCATGTCGTCCGATGCTCATTCCGAAATCGATTTAGATATGTCGGTTATTTAGATTCTCTTACACAACTCCAGAGAGAAAGAGAACCGTTTATCCTATCTTAACATTTCTCGATCACTCTTATCACTCGACGGAATTACGAATAATTCAGAATACGCAAGTCATGGCATAAGATTATGGGCAATTTCCATCTGACTAAAGTATTTCTAAGCTCTCTTCATTCCGCCATGACAAGATGGCCCTTATGTCAACGGAGGCAATCGAGTATGAAGCATGAAATAAGCCAGTTGAATCGCAAAGTCAAAGATTCGATCGAGTTAAAACCTCCTAGTTCAACGCCCATGCCCATGTGAGAAAAAAGATAAAAACATCTCTGCTCCAAACAAAATTGCAAGATAATGACCGACGTAGAGATTCACCGAATCAAAAAAATTGACTTGTACCATACGTGAACGCGTTTCGTTTATCGTTTTCCGTGCTGTAAAGTTTTTGTTTTTTATTTTTTGTTTTTTTTCCATTTTGGTCCCTACTCTCGGAACTTTCATCAATTTGCCAAAACATTGTCACTACCCGATATTCCTTTTCGGTCGACATTTCATTCACTCCTACAACAAGCTACACATAACTGTCAAAAGTCGTGAGCTACGACTAGGCGAAGATATTGTTTATTAGCCATCTTTACCATTTCTTTTCGGTAGCATAAGTTTCTAGATTGATTGGCTTTCGGGTAAACAAAGAAATAGGAACCGACAATACATTAGTTTTTTTCCTTTTATTTTCTCTCTCTCTCTGTTTTTTATTTTTTCTTTTTTGGATACAGGCAAAGTGTATTTTTCACCTGCAGGTTTTGGTGCTACATCTACCATTGTTTTCCTGATGCAACTACCTGTTATTAAGGGCACGAAGTGCTGTCAACCCAGCACGAGATCCACCCAACGGCTTTAAATGGGCTGGGCCAGGACCACCCTCTAAGTCTATCACCAGGACCAATCTTGTCTGTCTATATAATTCCAAGGAAATGGAGAAATTGGAAAAAAGAAAAGGAAAGGTCAAATTAAAAATAAAATAAAAAATTAATGCACCCAAGAAAAAGAGTATGGAGTCAACAAGATAAAAAGGGGCTTCGGCCAGAATACAAAAAATAATAAATAATAAATAAAAAAGGACAAAAAGGGTGGGCGAAGGAAAAGAAAGAGAATAAGTGCAATCCCCACTTTTGGAGCACATATTTCGTCAATTCCCCCTCCCCTTTTTCTTTTCTAAGTGGGCTTTTATTTTTATTTTTTTTATAATTTTTGTTTTTGAGAGGCAGCAGGCAGGCAGCAGCAAGGCATAAAAAGCTTTAGGGAAAAGACCCACAACAATTCCTCCACTACCTCCCTCCCATCAAAATTTTTTTGCAATTTCCATGTTCTCTCCCACTTACTCCAAATCATCCCTCTTTCCCCTTCACTATAATCTCCTTTGATGGGTTGAGAAGCTTTTTCTTTATTTATTTCCTCCTTTTTTTATTTTTTCCTCTCTTTTTTGGCCACTCAAAAGCTAGACAAACCGAATAATGATTAAAGAAAAAGGAAGGGCAAAAATTAAGAAAAGAGAGAGAAGGGAGTGGAATATATATATGCATATAATTTACATAGGATCCTCGTGTCGCTTTACTCCTTGAAGCCCCCCTTCGGTAAACAGTCCATCGGTCTTCGTTTCGGAAAAAAAAAAAATAAGAGGTTGACTTTCCTTTAACATCCAAGACAAGCCCCCCCCAAAAAAAAAAAAAAAAAAGGCCCATTTACAATGTACATGTCTTTACCTCAAAGCTAAGGCAAATGTGTGTTGTTGTCGTTCCTCAGCCATGAACGAGAGGCGCCGCTGCGTTTTTGTCCATTCGATTTTTTCGCACGCTTTACCTAATCCACTCTCTCTCTCTCTCTCTCTCTCTCTGTGGCAAACCCAATGAGGACATGAAGGTTCGATAATGGAATGGAATCGATCCCTTTGTCGTCGATTGAAATCGGAACCTCATTTGAAAAAAATTGAAAGACACCCTCTTCAATCCCACCATTTGAGGGGCGCTCTTTCCGCTTTTTCCGCCTCACAGAATCCGCACATGGAATGACCATCTCCCATGACCCTGCCAGCCCCGCGAACAGCGACTGCACATAACGCATGATGCTCACATGAAAATTCCCTTGCGCCATATTTATGTTTCATTATGAGTTTGCCGCAATTTTGCACTTCCATTTGAACCCTTTCTTTTTCTTTTTTAACGTAAACTCCCCGTCTTGACCAAATTGAAAAGATAGAATTGATTGGGCACTTAAAAATGTAAGTTCGCCCGCCGCATCAAAACAAATTAAGGGGAAAAAATCGAAACTTGGAGACCTGAATTTTGAACTAAATGAACTGAGGCTGACATTTGGTCTAACATAGTACCAAAAAAAAAAAAAAAAAAGAGGGTTTTTTTCCTTTTCCGAATTTACCCATCTCTATACAACCCAAAGAAAAAAGAAAAAAAAAAGGAGGAAAGAAAATATTAAGATTCGCAAATTATGAACGGACCAAATCCAAAAATATTTTCATCTCCATAACTCCCCCATCAAAACTGGTCCCTTTTCTTCCCTCAACCCCCTCTACCGCTGCCGTTACCGTTACCGTCACCGTCACCGTCAACTCTCCTCCATGACATCACCGTTATGGCCGGCCACTCCGTCATGTTCCCCGCCGCCCTCGCCGTCCCCGTCGCCGTCGACGTCGTCGTCCACCCACCGCTCCACCGGCGTGCACTCGGCCTTGTGGCGGAGCTTCCAGTCGAGCGCCTGGCACGCCCGCGAGCAGTAGTTCACGGCCCCGCAGACGGAGCACCGCCTGAACTCGTGCTTCCTCGTCTCCGGCCTCCCGCACCCCACGTGCGAGCACAGCCTCAGCCCCGGCCCCGCCGAGCCGCCCCGAACGGCGAACCACTCCGCCATGAACCGGTTCGCCGGATGGGCCTCCGGCGCCGGCACGTTGCAACCGAAGTCGCTGAGCAAGGGGCACCCGGTGCCGGCGACGTGGCGGAGGGGATGCTGTTGGTGGTTCTGCTGCTGGTGCTGCTGCTGCTGCTGGTGGTGGGGCGGCGGCTGCGCGTGCGGGCTGCTCCAGGCGAGCCACGCCCGGGTGGAGAGGAGGGAAGCGGCGGCGGCCGCGGCGGAGGGGGAGGAGAGTACGGCGGCGAGCTCGCGGGCGTTGGCCTGGACGAGGAAGCGCCGGCCCTCGGCGACGTTCTGGCGGACGCCGTAGCCGTCCTGGAGGCAGTGGCCGAGCTCGCGCATGGCGTCGACGTGGCCGAGGAAGGCGGCCCGGGCGCACAGGGCCACGCCGGCCCGCAGGTCCTTGTCGTTCTTGGAACCGCCGCTGCCGTTGAACTGTATCACCGCGAGCGAGTAGAGCGCCGGCGCGTGCGACCCAATCGCCGCCTTAGCCATCAGCGAAGCTCCACTACCCCGGCTTTGCAAGCAGTAGAAGCGAATCTGTCGGGAAAAAGAAAAAATCGCATTCATTCATTAGCCGCGACGAGGCATTTCCTTCCATCACTAGTCGAACAAACATAACGGCAAAAAAAAAAAAAAAAAAAAAAACCATAAATTTAGTCTCTGGATTCAATTTGGTTATTACCATGCCGAGAGTGTAAGAGGCTTCGACGTTGCCGGCGTCGGCGCAGAGCTTGAGGAAGCGGTGGGCGGAGTCGCACCAGCCGTGAGCTCTGACGGCGAAAGCGTTCGACGACGCCTTCGACAGCACCATCGAATGCAGGCCTAACGCTTTGAATCTCCTGCACCTGTTCATTTCACAGCAAACAACAAATTAATAAAAAAAAAACGGATAGAAATAGGGCAGACGAAGGGAAAGAGAAATGGAGAAACTGAAGGAGGCGGGTCTGCGAGAAAAAAGGAAAGGGGCCGTACGTGAGCAGAACGTTGACGAGATCGGCAGGCGAGGAGGCGGAGGCCGCGACCCTGCAGAGCACCGAGAGGACGAGGTCGTCGGGGAGGGCGTCGAACAAGTCGTCCCCGCCGCCGCCGCCGCCCACCCTCGGGGAGCACCTCCGCCGCTTGCGGCGGAGCAAAGCCGCATCCTCCCCACCGCCCGGGATCGAATCCACCCTCCTCCCCCTCCTCACCCCCACCACCCCCGCCGCCACCGCCTTCGCCGCCGCCGCCGCCGTCGCGGTCGCCGCCGCCGCGGCCCTCATCTTCTCGGAGCACAGGTCCGATTCGGAGTAACACATCCCTCGCCTGGTCCTCATGAACAGACAAGACGCCCCCTCCCCCGATATGCGCGTCTGGTGTATGTATATATCTCTGTGTGGCTCCAATTCCGCTCCCTATCTGTCTAACCTAATCTCTCTCTCTCTCTCTCTCTCTCTCTCTCTCTCTTCTATTCTATCTTAACCAGCAACGAGGACGACATGGCCGAACGGAGAAGACAAAGCATAAATACGGAGAAGCTTATGACGCCCCAAAGACCTTTGCCCTTCCCCCGTCCTCCTCCTGGCGATCGTTTTTAAGTGGAGAGAACAGGTCTGGTTAATGACAAAATGCCCCTCGCTCCCCACCTTCCTCCTTGGCCTTGTCGCCTTCCGCAGTCAAACGTGCGTTGACCCAGATCTCTCCCCCCCTCCTTTCCTCGTCGGTTTTGCTTCTCTGCGCTCCCTGCTTTTTGGGCACTGCGATTTTTTGCTTCCTTCTGATCTTTTCGCTTCCCCGATAGCGAAATAGGGGAGGCTAAGAGTGGGGGAGGGGGCCGTTATTTATCTCGCCCGCGTCCCGAATTTCCTTTTTTCTTTTCTATTTATTTATTTATTTATTTTTCCTTCCTCCCCCCCTTCCTGCACGCGAGAATTTACAGGGCTCTTTAGAAGCGGTTAATTTGGTTATAACCGCGCCAACTAAACGGGAGGTTATATACTGACCCAAAGAAAATGAAAAACCAGGGGGGGGGTATATTCTCTGCCCCCACGCGCGGGAACTCGCAGCCCCTCTTTTCGGTGGGGGAGGTGCGGCGCACGCGCTCCCGTCGCGGGTGCCCGGGGGAAGGCTTCCCGTAACAATTTTTTTTATTGTTTACCGTAACTAAATTTGAGGTGGCGCACTCGGGGCACCGCGCTGTCCGAAGACCCGGCCAGTAGTGAGATTTCGAGCACGGACGGGACGAGGATTTCGATCTCGTGGACTTCCAGGGGGGCCTCCTTGCTCGTCGAGGACGTTTTCTCCAGGTAAAAATTAACCGGCGGTTAGAGGTTAAGCGTGTGCGAGGCGTGTTTTTTTTTTTTTTTTTTTTTTAGTTCGCGCGCTCTGAAGATACCCACCTGGAATTTAGATTTCACCGTATGCCGTTGGGTGATGTCGTGGAAATATTCCTGTCAGGTAGGATGTTTATCCTGTTGTTGTGGCTGGTTTTTTGTCATTCACAGAACAATAAAAAATTAGGATTGCCTCCAACCCCCCTCCCCCGCCATTTTTGCTAAATAGAGGCTAGGCTCGAGATTGCGACTAGATTCATGCAAGCCTTAACGGGTTGTCGACGAATGATTATTTCAAAGAGGGCGCGCGGAAAATGAATTGCTATGGAAAGATTAAGGTTGAAATTAAACCTATTCCGGAGGCAATAATTTCTTGTGATGCAACGAGGATCTTGACCTATTTCGGTTTGGATTCGACTCGAGATTAAACTCCAAGACATCCAAAGAGAGCGAAAGGTTCGAAGAGCGCAAAGATACGTTTTAAACATTTAGAACGAATGACAGATTGACACAAGAATACTATGGGTCCAAATAGCGAATTTTGGATATCCAAAGGCACTAGATAAACCAACCTAGATTAGATAGATGCTCGTCTATGGACACGGCAAACAGGAGTGATCAACTTTGGATGTCTGATCAAGCCGTGGCAAGACATTCAAGCTGGACCAAATGCTACCTAGTAGACTTCGAGCTGACATTTGCAAGCACATGAGATTCATATTTGGGTTTTGACTTGATTCACACGAACAATAAGCCAAACTCTCGTCAAAAACTGTGAATTTATGAGATTACGGGTGTAATTAAGATATGAGAAACATTTAATCAACAACAGAATGGAATATTAATCGATAGGTTTGCTAAATAACTAAAGGAAATTCGGTAATTGGTTCATCAAACCATCGTTGAGTATGTCATAATCATTTTTTCAATTTTCCTCGAGTTATAAAGATATCCAAAAAAAAAATATATCCTATATAATTTTATTAATTTGCCCAAAAAAAGAGGAAAAGGGGATATGCATTTTAGATTGTCATCCCCAACCCCGACGTTGTAATCGTAAATGGATTTGATTTCTTACCTAAATGACGAGGAATTATCTATTTTCGACAAGAATTTGCAAGCAGTTATTGTCCCGAAAATCAGAGTGGAGGTATCCAATATTGCGGAATCTTATCTTTTCATTAATGTGGCCGAATCACATATTTATAAGATACTTCCTTAGCGAGAAAAAAATAAGGATTAGAAAAATGGTTTTGCCATATATAAAGCTAAAGAATAAAGAGTAATGCTGGACAGCCTTAATGAAGTTTACCAACTCGGGTCTTCATTTTCGTAAAATATTTCGTTTTTCGTGCCATGGACAAATTTGGGACTTAATCGAATCTAAAATATTCCAAATACTCACACACTCCTTTACTTAATTCACACTTAAATAAAATGACTAAAATCCGATATTAATCAATTGGTTTGTCTCTCTTCTAATCATGTATATCAATCAGGGATTTCGATACTTTCACCTAGCACGACCCAAGATCCAATCCATGCGAGACTTGAATAGAGAAAAACAGTTATCAAAGCGATTAGATGAGCTCAAAAGACAAAGGTGTTCTACTTATCTTATAAGTTGCCGCAATCTAATATTAGTAGCGACATCATTATAAAGATTGACTCCATCATCGATTGCGACTCCAATCGATAGTCTGTTCTTTTTTTTTTTTTTTTTTTAATTCCTCTCTTTTTCGACTTTTGGGGACAACGTGTAGCCACATTACCTTTCAAAAACGCCAAATGGAGAGGTCAAAAAATCCCATTAACCCCCCAAAAAACTCAATGGAGAGGTCAAAATCGTCGCACCACTTGTTTGAAAAAAATAATAGGAAGAGGCCCCCTTCTTCTTTTTCTTTTCCCATTTCGACCCAATCATTAACTTTCTTTTTAAACCCCACTCGAGAGTCTCGAACGCGATCACTCATCACGCATAGACAAAGAGAAAAATACTTCAATTATTGAAAGGGAAAAAAAAAAAAAAAGGGCGAAAAGGAAAAAGAAAAAGAAAAATTGATGGCGATGATGATGATGATGAAATCGGGGAGCTCCCGTAAGGATCTTGAAAACGTCTCATGGCGTCACGTCGCCGTAAAATTGATCGATCCTCGTCAAGCTCAGAGACGACAGCGACGTCTTTAAGAATAGTATTTCCCGGTCGTTTCACCAGCGGCGTACGTAAAAAATGTTCGATTGGAGCCGTCGTTCTAGATGATGAACTGATGAGAAGTTTTCCGTCCTTCTCTCTCTCTCTGTTTTTTTTTTTTTTTTAATGGTTCGTCCCCATCATCAGCGGATGAGGATTAATGGAAGAATCACAACACGCCCCGGCAATTTTGGCAAATTACAAATCGAACCATCAATGGTTTTTTCCCCCTCCTTGGGAAAAAGGATAGGGATTGTGCACTTTGCGAAAAATCGTTCCATGCGCCGCTTACGTGACTAATTTTGTATGACCCGACAATTATGTCAATCACGTGATTTTCTTGTCATCTCATACAATGGTGAAATTATAGGATCATTTCCGTTTTTTTTCATCAGCTTATATGATCATTCCATAGGATTTTTTTTGACATGCCTTAAGGGGCGGCTCAATTTTTATATTTTGAACACGAAAATCCCATCTAAATATGTATTCCATGGGGATTTTTTCGAGAAATGATCAAGATTGCAAGTGCAGCCGTCCACGCTCATGTGCTCTCGAGGAATATATATACTTGTTAAGAGGATCTCACTGACTCTTAGAGGATAAAGTTGGGGAATTGCTTTTTGGGGGCCTTAATGCGTGAAAGCTAGATCCAAATAATAGAAAAAGTAATAAAAAGAGGGGTCTAAATTAATAAAAGAAAGTTCGTCCAAGTAATCAAAATTCCTCGCTTTCTCGAGGCAAGTTGGATTCTTCAATTATGAGCTTCGTTGAACTTTATTCCCCCCCTCCTCCCCTCCATTATTCTAACATCGAAAGGGGGAAAATCGAAACAGGGGGATTTCCACGGACTGTTCCTCTTTAAACTTACACAACGAGTTGCGTGTAGCTTATAGCAGAAACTGAGAATAAAAAACCCTAGAAATCGAGAACGCATGCGTTCGATCTTGCATCTCCAATTACGGTACATCAGCAAAGGATGAATCTTTTGGAAAGTAACATGTCGACCGCATCGATGATTCTAACGGGGTGACTAATCGAAAAGAGAGATGATGTATGGAACAATACCACATCGATGATTCTAACAACATGGCCAATTGGAAACGGAGATGATGTATGGGACAATATCACATGCCTTCTTGACTCTTGAATTAGGGTTAGCAACTCTCCTTCATTCTACGTCTCCGAGGCTATCTATCACTATTTATTTCGCAATTGATGCTTGAAATCGATAATCTAATGCTTTGTGATAGAAAATTGGCGAAACCAATTTAAATGGAGGATTGTAACAAATTTGAAAATTAGATTTTCTTTTTTTTTGCTGTAATCAATAGACATGTTAGTTCATATTTAAATTTTATGTCTAAGTTTAAGATATTGGTCATGCTCCAAATTTATGAAATATATATATATATCCACCTGTCTAGCATTTGAGTGTTGGGAAGATTTAAGGAATTTCCAACTTGAATAATAATAAAAAAAGTCAAAGTATATAAAATCGCAAAATTTAGATTTAATAAAAAGTAACAAATAAAAGTCAATTTTGCTGCGCGACAAATGTCGCGTTCTGCTCGATCGAGTAGATTGTGCGAGACACATTATCTTGTAACTTTTGAAAAGAAAAATCTTAAAAATTAAGGAGCTTGTTTTTTTTTTTTTTTTTTTTTGATAATTCGCGGTAGCGTGATTTCGTGGAAAATATATTCTAGTAGCGGAAAAAGATAAAGCGTGAATAAATAAAAGGGTTGGAGGGGGAGAAGGAGTTATTTGGATAAGTTGGGGGATGACGTGTACCCCAAGGAGTGATGTCCACCTGTCATGTCATGCCCCGCGGTGGGGCCCAGGCCTGTCCGTCAGATTTGTTCCCTGGCAACAGCGACGGGCGGCTTGCTCAAAAAAAAAAAAAAAAAAAACAGCGACGGGCGGGGCGGGGCGGTTCGGGTCGGTGACGGTCAGTAGATCCGTATGTATGGCTACGTCGGAAAGTGTGGAAAGGTCGTCGTCGGATCGGATGCTTGTCGTTCTTGCCAACCTTTTGGATCTCGGCCAAGGCCGGACGGCGCATGCTCCGTGAAACGCATGACGTGCCATCTTGAGTTGTTCGTGGGAAAGGCAAAAAATTAAAATGGTCGATGTCATTTCTTGAAAAAATTGCAAAGAAGTTTTTATTTAAGTAAGTACCATGCACTAAAATATGGTGAGTTTTTAGTAGGGCCGTGCCTTTATTCATATTCATTTGGAGAGAATGCTCCTATCAAGGTGGATGGGGAAAAATATTGAAAAAGCCCTCAACTTATTATATATGTGCTAATTAGACTTTTAAATCTTTCAATTATGTCAATTTATGCATAAATCTTTATAAATTTTATTGATTTAGTCAATTTAATCAATTTAGACTAAAAATAGCTCACATGAAGCCATCGATCCTACTTGGCCTCATCTTGGCCTAGGCAAGGCCGACACGCTTTGAAGCAACACCTTGCTCGTGACTAGTGATTGGCAAGAAGAAAAAATGAAAAAAAGAAAGGCAAAATAGATTAAAATATACAAAATCTATTAAAATAAAGTCAATATCAAAGCCAACTATGCTATATATGATAGTTGGCATCTACATGAACAATTTTCTACCTAAATTAGCTGAATTGACTCAATTGATATAATGTTAAAAAGTCTATAACCAAATCAGCACAATTGAAAAGTTTAAAACTAAATCAACACAAGCGCAATTCATAAACCTAATGGGAGAACAGGGAGAAAAGCACGATGATTCCCCCAATTCATCTTATCCTTGTGGAGTGGAAAGATTTTAGCTATTACACAGAGATGACTTTCTTGTAGGAGCCATCCAATCTAACGGCTCATGTCTCCCCAATCCATGTTCAGTTTGCGGTCAGGGTTTTCTTGTTATTTAGATGAAACTCGACAAAGGTGAGTTTAGGTAGATTCCTTCATAGGCCAAGTCCAATACCCCAATGTCCTTGCTCAGGTCCCTCTCACTTGAGCCGATATCCCGATGTCGGTACTTGAGCTCAGGTCCATTAAGGCCTTGACTTAAAACGCATTTAAGAAAATCAAATCAAAATTTTCTTTTTGAACGATGAGAAATGCTTTCTAATTCCTTTTTAAGTTTCAATTATCATAAAATATTACCATGTTCCTGAAAAATATTTTATTAAACAATATTTCTCGTTAAATAAACAGAGCATTAGTGAAACTCAAATGTCAAAAAAACGCTGGTTCGATTCATAATTGACAACGAAAGGCCGGAAGACTCAAATCATACGAAAAAACAGGAAAGGCGTTTCCAGTCGAAGCACATTATTGCGACTGTCGGGGAAAAGAGAACCATAGGAGTAGAAAACTGAGGACCGATGCTGATGGGGCACCAGATTTTCCAAAGGCTCCCGTCGCGCAAGAAAGACGTACGATAGATACACTAATGAATTGCCAGGAACAGCAACCCTTCTCCGATGCTTTCGGCAATTATAGAGAAGTGATGGTTTACTCGCGGAAATCACCGCGGGGGGGCGGTTGCTTGCGGGTCAATCGACCGCAGAAAACTCCAAGAAGATCCGCCGCCCCTGTTCGGCCGGCGCTCCTCGGCTGATGTTTTGATCTGACGTGAACGGTTGCTTTCTGCTAAAATGGGGGGGCTTTGTCTCGGTACCTGCGTCGAAGTTGACTAGGCCTTTGTTTATTTTGAAAAGGAACTCCGCTTGTTTGTTGGCGGTTGGGGATGATTGGCCAAAATGTTTAAATTTAGTCAATTTAATTATAAACTTTTTACTTCTTAAATTTATTAATGATTTGTTAATTTAATTCGAAAATTTTCAATTATACAAATTTAATAATAAATATTTTGAAATTTTACCAAAATGATTGTATTGACAAATTATCAAAAGATTTATGATTAAATTGATTTATTAAAAAGTTTAGGATTAAATTAGTAAATCATCAATAAATTTGGGACTAAATTAACATAACTGAAAGGTTTAAGATTAAATTGTTTATCATACAATAAATTTAGAATATTTTAGATAATTTTTTCTCGTAACTTGAGTAGTTGTTCGTTAGCTTCTTGAAGCTAGAAAGTCCCATGGAGGGTTGGATTGCATTTTGTTCATTGAACCTTTTGTATTGTCGTTTGTTTTATTTGTCAATCGGGTAGTATTTGCCATTATCCGTCAATCTTTTATTCATGACGTACCGATGCCGCGGTCCCGATTTTTCGCCTTTGGGTCATTGTCGTTTTGATTTGGGAAGGAGATCTCTTGGTTTGATTTGTGTTTTGTGATTTGTCCCTTCGATGGGACGTGCTCTGGTTTTGGTTCGATGGCTTCGCAATAATTCCAGACTTCATGTCCCATTTTGCCACATCTCTCTGCCGCCTTCGTCCTCTATATTGACTTTATGTACATTATTATATATATATATATATATATATATATATATGAAGACCTTAATCTTTTCCTTTACGTTGCGAGTGTGTCGATCAATAATACCATAGGTAATTAAGGCCAAACTAAAGAGTTAAAAACTAGAGTTAAATTTGGAGCAAATAATTTAAATAGTTATAAATTTATTATACATTGATCAATTCATCCTAAACTTTTTAAATTTTCAATTTAGATCTACATTTTTTTGAGGATTTGTTAATATAATCATTTTGGTCAATTTTAATCGGAATTCATTGCAACGTGGACTAGTATTGATATAATGATCTTGCAATTTTAAAGAGAATTTTGAAATATGTATTTGTTTTCCTTTTTCTATTTTCTCTATTTTTTTCCTATATCCCCCCACTGATCATGGGGGCCTCAACAATGACTGGTGAGGGCGTCGCGGTCCTCTTCGAGGCTCACACAGTCGATGGAGGGAAGTGTGAAAAACATAAAAGAGAAACAAGGAAACAAAAAGAAAGAAAAAAAATATATACAAATTACGAAAATTATATACATCAACGTTAATTGTATTATGATTGGTATTCACGTCAATGATTGTCATCCAAATTTGACTATAATAACTACAATGACAAATTGTCAAAAAAATTATGATTCAATTAGTCATTAAATTGTCTATAGTACACCAGATTTAAAATTTTTGAACAATACCCCTTAAACTTGGCCATGAAGTTTTCGTTAGACATGGACGTGTTGTCACGTCGAGGCATGAAGTCGTGGGGCGAGAAAGTTCACTAGAAAACAGGCGATGAACATCTCTACTTTGTGTAGAGATTATTTTTTCCCAGAATCTCCAGATTAGGCTGCTCGTTGCTCGACACGTGGATCCCTTAAAGCAAACAGCGAGTTGGATCTAAAGGCAAGGGGTAAGATTCTATACTATAACAGGTCAATCACAATGTCTTTAGAAAAATAAATCTCTTGAAATTAAAAATATATATAACAATATTTTCGATTGGCTTTTTTCTCCACATGTCGTTGGCACCGTTAGAGGGCAATCTCAAGTGCGCTTTCATTTTCTAGTTTCTTTTACTATTAATGTCGATTCACCTTTATATTGTCTTGGCGACTTAGGTCTTTATTTTCAATTTATTTAAGTGAAAAATTATTTATTGAAATTCTCACCCAAGATAAAGATCTTAATTTTCAAAAAAATCACGAACAAATCCAACATTAAAGTGAATGACTTCACATGTTTATGAATGTTTTCAAGTTCTCCGATTTTCAATAAGAATCAAATATAAAATCTTAAAAAGCAAATTGAAAGTTCGTGAAACCTTTTCTCTTTAGAAAAAAAGAGGAGAGGTCATTCTTGATAATTCGGAGGTACTAACGTCAAAGCTTGACACTTGGAAGTTCTTAGAACACCCCAACAACCCTCACGGGTTGTAGGTGGTCTCGACTCAAAATAGTTTGCATATAATTAGTGGGATTCGAATGAGTTTCTAGATTTTAAAATGTGCTTCCGTGAGTGTGTGGGTATATTAAAATCGTTCTCCCCATATTCAATGTATAATCTGGTTCATTCCTACCTCATTTGTTATCCTAATTGGCTAGGCCCTTAGCCCTAGCAAGCGCTCCCAAACCGATTTTACACATCCACCAACGTCCGCATGGTTAATCCCTAAACAATACACCCAGTGGAGGGGTTGTGCTATGATACCATATTATGACATCCCCCAAATTAACTTATTAAGATATTATTTGATTGGATCCATCTTATATCGAGTTTCATGATTTTGTCATTCCTTCCTAGGAGGTCACCCATCACGTCTAACTTTAGAGTTTCAAATTTGTGCATTGCTATCATGTCGAAAGGTGCTCCCATGATAGAATATTTAAATATTAAATAATACTTTCATTTAATGGCTTAAGCTTTTAATATAAGTGGTGATGATCCCATGAAATCTCAACTATTGAACCAAGCTCGCCAACTCGAAGGCCGTGGAAACCGTCTTTCTTTGGCTGAAAAAGTGGGAAAAAAAAAAAAGAGAGGTTAAAAGATATGGCTTTTTTGACTTAGGAAAAAAGCTTATCCAGCGCCTTTTCCATGATCCTGTGATCAAGACAACCTCCGATTCATCCAAACCTTTCTCGTGATCAAAACAATAATGATATGTATCGAGGTGGTTTGAGAACGAAGGGAAAATGACTCCTCGCACTTCAAGTAAAACCACGCGTAAGAGCGTGGCGTGGTATGGGGCATGCATCGCATGAGCGATGACTTTGCATCTCTCCAAAATTGCTGAACTACAAATTTTGCCCCCATCGCACGCTATCCCGTGCACTGGTTCTATTGACCACCACTATCTATTTATATACATCTCTCCCAAAGTAAACACGAAATAATCCAATTTAATCTAAGATGTTATATAATGAGGTGAATGAATATTTGACTTTGCCTCCGCCGCATGCTATCTCGTGCCGAGTTTTAATTGACAATCATTTTTTTTTTGATGACCCAGGGAACCCCGCACTCTAACCACACAGACGGCTCGAAAGGCTCGGGGTACGAAGGGAATAAATCTTGGGGGCAGCATGGGTGAAACCACCACCCCATGCCACTAGGTAAGTCATCACACAGCGCTTCAGCCTCCCTGTTTCGCAGGGGTTTCGAACCTAGACCTCCTCGGTGGAGTCTTGAGGCTCTACCATCCACGTTGCAACGGCCGGTGGTTCATTTATTTTTATATATCTCTCCCAAAGTTAACACGAAAAAATAATCAAATTTAACCTAAGGTGTCAGATAATGAGGTACACGAATATAATAATTGAAAATTCTTCCATATTGTCGGTTTTTCTTCTTTTGAATGGACACGAAACCGATTGAGAGGTAATGACTAATCCGGCAACGTGAGGCCTGCCATTAAGAGGTCATGAAAGAGTGAGCATAAGTATAATTATAATCTTTCTAATTTACGATGGAAATATATAAATATTGATTGCGTGAGCCACGCAAGAGATATTTTTCCCTATCTTATAGCCATCGTAATTAACATGATCTGCGTTTTATCTTCACGATAACTGACAGCTGCTCGTATTAAAAGAGCGACGGTCGTAGGTTTAACCTCCAAAAGAAAATAAGTTGCGCTAGGCCGCATGGCCAATCACAATCCACACGAATCTCGTGGGCCCGCCTGATGAACGGACGAGATCATGTGATCCGAAACTGCGGACGTGGCATCTCACAACCCGTGTCGGCTGACGTGGCGCCTCTTGACTCGTGAATCTCGTCTTGCTTTGCTAAATCCGGGGGAGAGAGCGCGGGGGTCGGTCGGTTTGGGAGGAGCGCGGCGGCGTGACGGGGTGGTGGGGCCCACCCCCCGTTTCTGTTGGGGGGTTCACGGACAAGAGGAAATGAGCTGTCCTGTTCGTGGCGCACGGCTCTCCCGCCGGCCCGACACGTGGCGCGCCCGCTGGTCCTGGTCCTCTGCGGTGATTCGAAGCGTTGGCGCATCCGTTCACATGCCACGCGAGGCGGGGAGAGAGAGAGAGAGAGAGAGAGGGGAGATTTTTTTTTTTTTTTTATCAGTCCTACTCTATATCTAATCTACACTCATTCTTAGACTTTTGCCCTACCTCTTGCAGGGCGTGGGAGTCCAAATCCACTCCTAAAACTTGCGCGTCCCCACCCCGTCCCTCTTTGAGAAGGTGGGGGTTTGAACCGAGAGAGAGAGGGGAGATTGCGTACGTGGGAAATGAGGACGTTGGACGCGACGAAATTTAGCATAGACATAATGACTGAGAATGGCTTGTCGTTGCTTGCTTTCTTGAAGAGACGTTCAAGCATCAAGATTTTCAGAATCACCCAGATTTACCGTAATCGTTTGTTTGGCGACGAGAGGTTTAGACACCTTATAATGGATCAACTATTTCTCAATAGCTTTCGAATTCTTTTTCATCGTCTAATTCATAGAAATCCCGTTAAGATGAATTTTTGCGAAACGAAGCTGAGCCATGCAAGTGACCATGTGATTATGCATAATGTTGTGCCTGAGATGCAATGAATAGAATTTGTATAATCAATATCAAATGCAATGGATATTGTTTGAATGTAAATTCTTTTGAAATTATGATTTTCCGAAGAGAATTGATAAGAAACTTGTCCTCCTATCATCATATACTTATGAAGTAGGTTTTGCTCGCGTGTCGTATTATACGTTTGAAACTTGTATCATTCAACATAGACACACGGTACAATAATTGAAGCTGGTCATTAGTAAATTCGGATATGGTAGCAATAAAAAACGGGGGTGCGTGTAGCTTATGAATAGGCCAAGCTCGTCCCTAACGTAGAGAAGCATCAATCGCACACCGCATTCCTTACGTTGGGAGTGACATTGTTAGATGTAAAAAAAAAGGGGGCTCGAACAAAGTTAAACCAGCTCAAAAGTAATCTCACTCATATCTCACTGGCAATTCTTTAGGACCGCTTTTATTAATGGCGACAGAAGAATTAGGAGAGATATTTTCAGAGGATGTTGCTTAACGCATTTGCCAAATGAAGCGTTACAGTAAACAAACCCACATTTCACCTCGTAACTAGTGTTGGGGGGCGGATCGTGGGGGCATGCGCACGTGATGGCGCCACTTTACTTGAGTATCGTCGAAGCCACACGGATCGATTTCACCAAACAACGCGATTGGGCGGGACGTAACTGCACCATAAGCTTCGTACTTACGAAAGCCACTAATTTTATCGCTCTCTGTGTGAGACTCGTGTGTATTTTTTTTTTTCTTTTTTTGGGTCCGAGGGATTGCTTGACGAGGTGTTTATGCTCGTTTTAAGCTAACCCGGCTCTCGAAAAGCGTGATTAAGAATGTAATAAGATAATTGAAAAGGAAAGGGGTGGGGGGGTGCGGCGACATATCTTACTTCATGGTACAGCAGTCAGATTCTGGTCAGACGGTTCGAGGGCTTGCGTCGGTCGGCTCTGGTCGTCGTTTGCCCCTGACTTCCCGCGCAATCTTTACCCGTAGTGGCGTGGGGCGTGCGAAATGACGAGTGCGCCCTCGCCCTTTACAGAGGTCACTACCAGCACTGGTAATAGTAGCCCCAGGGGTCACATTGCTCGATTTGCATTGAAGGAAAAGAAAAATATGTCTAAATTTATGTGTCAACACTTAGTTGTATTAATAATAAAGTATATTCAT
This sequence comes from Eucalyptus erythrocorys, assembly GCA_014182555.1. Classification (NCBI taxonomy): domain Eukaryota; kingdom Viridiplantae; phylum Streptophyta; class Magnoliopsida; order Myrtales; family Myrtaceae; genus Eucalyptus; species Eucalyptus erythrocorys. The sequence continues at coordinate 58,515,472 of CM024604.1, read as the reverse complement.
CGTAAATGTGTTCCTTTGATGGTTTAACATGGTCCGGTGATTATTCTATAACTCCTCCATTAATTTCTTGTTTTTTTCAGATCGTTGGGTGCATGATTTCTTGTTTAATGTTCTTTGTTATGAAAATAGCTCGATCTTGAGTTTTTCATTCGATTGTAAATTAATTTTCGAAGTTGTGCCGGACCAAATAGCGAACCGACTTTTTGGCTTCCTTTGATTATTTTGAGCTCGTATGGAAAATATTTCTAGATGAAGCTGTTCATTTGGGTTGATAATGCGCATTTGCTGGCTTGAGTTTAGAATGATGTGCGTCTATCCATAAAGCTCTCGCGTAAAATATACTTGGAAGTACCGTGGAAAGTAAATAAACGCAGAGCAAAAGAATGGTTTGCATCATTCATGCGAGAGGACCGTTGATCGCACGTGATTGGCTCCTTTCAAGAAGAGAAAAAGAGAAAAATGTCAGCTTTGACCGGGGTTTGACCAGGCTTTCTCCGTCTTCTTTAACATCGCTGTGGATATTGAAAGCCACCGCTTCCAACCCACACGCAAAACCCTTCTCTCTCTCTCTCTCTCTGTGCCTGCGACTGACTGCAAACTGCTAGAAAACGACAACCCTTTCTTTTCTTTTTGTCTTTCGCCTGCGCTTTTCTTTTTTCCTTTGGCTTTGCCTGCGCCTTACTTATGTGTTTTTGTTTTTCTCAATTTTCGAAAAATTCACAGCATGAAAAGTGGGCTACGGAGGAGTTATGTAGTAGGCAATGATAACGTGGGGTTGGCTCGGTTTCTTGGCAATCCAGCTATTCCAGTGGAGAAAAAATATTTCACAGCTCGTCGTGCAAGCAAGAGAGAGAGTGAGAGGGGGAGATTGCTTTTTGCCTCCTAGACCAGCGACAAGCTCGACTTTGCCTTTACGTGCATGGTAAGTGAACTTCCTTCGAAATTTAACCAGAAAGCTTTACCAACTTTTCACCCAGTAATCGTACAACGAGCCCTCTCTCTCTCCCTCTCTCTCTCTCTCTCTGGTCATTATGCTTCCACACAGCGAGTGACCGGGACTTGTGGTTTGCGTTGAGTAGCCATCACTTTCCCTACACTGCCCCCCCCTCTCCCTCTCTCTCTCTCTCTACGCCTTTTTCCTGTGTGATTCCCGGCGCCAACCGCGTGGCGCCACGTGGATTTCTATCCTTGAAGTTCAAGGTTTTTCTGGAGGGAGGTAAGTCGGGTGATTAACGTTATCCGTTCTCTCTCTCTCCATAGACCATGGAAGGAGCAAAAAGATGACAGCCGAGAGGAGAACGAGTCATAGGCTGACAGAGGTCGAACAATAATTGTGAGTTGAGGAATTCTTCAAGCCAAAAGAAATCAAGAAGAAAAGATAAGAAAAAGCGCAAAAAGATGACCAACAAAAGTGATTTGCATGTTATCAAGTTTTAAAATTGGATGATGAACAGTCGATAATATATGTTTGCATTGGTAATTCTTATGGTTCGAGGATATAACATGCTAGTGTATATGTATGCATAAACTTTTTTCATAGAATTAATAAGATCCGATGATTAATTATAACATACACTATTGGTATTTAAAATTAACGAGCCATTTTATCTATTAGTGATTTGGGGATCGTAACATTTTTCGATCATCTTGGCAGCCCTCCTCGTATTAACAGTAGTTGGATAAGACTATATGTGAATTTGTTTTTTTTGCAACCACGATATTTGCTCTAATTTTTCCGTTATTTGTTTAGCTGTGGCTAATTTGATTTTTACTAGACATGGCTTTCCTATTATCTTTACTTATCCGATTTATCTAGGAGTTATCATTGGCGAAAAAGCAAGCAGAAATTCGGGGAGAATAGTTGGGAGGAGATAAGGTTTGAGATGTGGAGTGGGTGGAGCACAAATCTCGCTTTATTGCTGGAAATAGGGGTGTGGCATCAATGTATCTTGATATGGATTAATAAATTTGATGGTGACTTGGATAAGTTAGCAGAAGATCTTTCCAGAAAAAGAAGACAGAAATTGGAAAAAATTGGATAAGTTAGCAGAAGATCTTTCCAGAAAAAAAAAAAAAAGACAGAAATTGGAAAAGAAAAAGGGGAAAAAAAAGTAGACGTTGATCTTGAAATTTCTACACGACATCTGCACAAAAATAATTAAGAAAAAAACTTCGTCCATCGCAGTGAGATCATGCTGCTCTAAGCAAAGTTCCTTTTGGATAAAAAAATTTAGCATATTATATACACTTCTTAAGTAATAATATTTATACTGAAGTTTATTGCTAGTTTATCATAAAATATGGTGAAATAATATAGATGGGAGGTTCAATAACATCACCTTCCAAAACCCATAAATTTGAACAAACGATGGCAATCATTTTGGACGGTCTCTATAAGACGGTAACACGCAAAACCTCTTTGTCAGCCTGAATTTCTTTAGGGGTTTCTAAATTATTGATGAAATTCGAGTTCTCAAACATGTACGTGATTTCATCATCGTTGCATGGGAGTTTCTTCAAAGCAAAGATACAACAATAACGTGACATTAATGTTCCATAAATCTGTTCAAGTACCTTTAACTTGCATCTTAGGCTAAGATTTCAGTAAGGAATCGGTTGAGATAGCTTAGTCCTCTCAAGAAGAGAAGATCGGGAAGACGAAAGCGCTCCGAGCTGTTTGATACAAGACTTCAAGGCACGAACCTGACGTGAACTGCTTACGAAGCATATGCTAGAAACAGGTCATGTGGTGTGTGGTATTTGGAGAAAAAGCTCGCATGGTCGGTTACTGACTCTTAGCTAAATAATGTGTATGGCGATGTACACTGACTCCCTTCCATTTGAAACGAGTTTTTTTTTTTTTTTTACCTCCTTAACCACCGTAGACGTCAATGACCCCGAAACGACATGCCACCCTCTCAACCACTGCTGTCCGCTTCCTCGCGTTCTCATTCTGGTCTGTCATGGATAAGTCTAGCCTGACGATGAGGTTTTCGGGAAGATGAAGGCAGCTCGAGCGAATGCCTCCGCGATCTCGTTATTTCTATTCGTTTTGTTTAGGTGGTTTTTGCCTTTTCTAGTGTTTTTTTTTTTTTTTTTGACTGGTAATGCTTCGCACGTAGGTTAAACAACTACGGGTTCATGAAGTTTCGGAGCACTGTTTTCAGTCGGAAAAGAAATATGGGAATGAATGAGGGAAGAATATAATAAGTGTTTCAATGATGGAAAAGGAGTGACTATAACTGCTCCATCGGATTTTACTCCAACATGTGAGTCCTTACTAGACAGGTGATCCCTTTAGGGATAGGCTTTTACTCGAACATCCGAGGCCTTCATTTTGAGGTTCTTTTGTTTTTTCTTCATTGGACAAAAGGTAGGGGGAGGGGCGAACTCTGTTAAAAACCCCCTCCGGGCATTACCATTTAGGGCCATCGTAAAATGTTTGGCTTGAGTTATAACTACTCCACGCCAGTTACAATCTAAAAGGTTGAAAGTGACAAACCTGTCACCATATTCTCATTGAAATTTTTGTAATTGGAAAGTATCTTTGAACGAGACATGTCTTAGCTACGTCATTTAGAACTTCACTCATAACATAAATCAAATTCATGATTTATAAAAAGGAAATATATGACCCTTTTATTGCTAGGCTGACCATCTTGGAGGTCCTTCATTTCTTGGTTTTCACATTTCTTATTTTCTCATTTCTTGATCAAATGTGAAAAAAGTCATTATAAGAGTTCATAAAGGAAAATAGTCATGCGTTTGAAATTTACATTTTTACTATACTTTTGATATAAATAACCATGCTCCAAAAAATTTTGCCCATGCATGGCCAGAACAACAAATTATCGGTTCTCTTATTGTCCAACCCAAGGGAGGATTAGTTTGGCCGCACGCTACTTTTATCGTAGTTTTGACGTACATGTGCAATCGAATAGGGTAGTAGTTCATATTTTCCACATACGGACACACCAATTAATTTAAATCGTTAATTTAATCAATCGCACGTCCAAATCTTCAAAATTAAATCGTGTCATCACATGTGCCGAACCTCTGTCTAGGCGTTGCATGGTAGCTAGCGTAGCGTAGCGTACAACCCCATCATTCTCGTTCAATTCTGAAATTCCAACTATCTACGAACTGCAGCAACATTAATATATGTACCCGTAATAAGAAAACATAAGAAATTTACTGGGGATTTGGGAGGATTTAGCGTAACGAACCATTAAATGTGACCAAGGGCAGAGAGAGAGAGAGAGTGACAAGCAAGGGGATGTTGCTTGACGCACTTGCCAATTTCCCTCTCCTCGGTCGCCGCGAAGAGGAGAATCCAAGCTAGGATCGATTTGAACACGTGCTGGCCCGGAAGGTTGCCAAAATCTTGGAGTGATTCTTAAGACATCGTAACATTCTCTGCTCACTCCCGCGATCTCACTCCATTCTTTATTCAAGCAATGGATAGGAAGAGACTCCCCTTTGCTCGGCTAGTGGCCCGAAGGTGCGTACTAAAGTATTGAAATCTCTTCCATTTGGTCAATCGAAAAGCATCGATTCGAAATGCTAAAAGCTTTTTTGCCCACTTGGAAAAGCACGAGTCAATCCTTCGGTCAAATGGAGATATGATTAAAGGTGGGGGGAAGGGTCAGGTTGGGCCGTGATTGTAGGCCATCCATCTTCATAATTTTACAATATGGTTTTTGTCATTTAGTGGTACCGAGGGTTGAATTCAGATGTTCGAATGGAATTTAAAAATAATATGCCTAGTTTTTACTTTTTGTTGTGAGGCATTTTCAATGGTAAGATAGCTTGGAACTTGGAGGGCATGGACAAGACCTAAAAGATTAATCCCTAATCAAGGGTCGGATCAAGCCGAGCATACTTATTCTATAGTATTTTCGCACATATCAAAACAGTAAATTCTTGTTGGTGATGCATCTATCAATTAACTATCACAAACTGATGATCCCGGTATAGAATAGTAAATGTTTCATCAAACTTGTAATAAATCGTGAAAGGTCGTTAACCGTATAGAACTTTGCAACTTTAAAGCCTATCATCGAAATAAGATATATGGTTTTAATTTAATCAACAAAAAATGGGATGATGGGCTGTTATTGACAATGCAAGTACCGATCCACTGTGATGGAGTATTGGAATTAAACGAAGTGCTTAATACAAATGCATACTTGCCTCTAGTTTGGTAATTTTCCTTTTTTGCTCAAAAGACACTTGGTACTGAGCCGTCTACGAAAAGTTTGTTATATTCCAGTACATAATCATTCTCGTATTACATGTAATCAACACTTTGAAAGCTATGACACTCTCTTTTTTGTATGACCAGCAAGTGCCTAGATGGTACTCTGGAACATGATCCATCTATAAAGTCATCACAAGAAAATATTTTGCTTGCCTAAATACTTATTTAGTTTCTTAAAGATTAAGGGAAATTTTTTTGCAAATATCCGTACGAGAGGGCTCTTGTTCTACACAACAATTGCTCGGCCTCCTCGGGGAAAACCCTAGAAGCTCCAAAGTTCAAGATCTCTCTCTCTCTCTCTCTCTCTCTCTCTCATCAGTCCAGTCACCTCACTAAATGAGGCGTAACTTTAGGGGCGAGCGACGTAAATAGGAGGGGATACAATAGTTTCGATTCAACGTCAATGTTTCCGAAGGGAGTTGATTATCACAACGTGAGAGACCATCGTGAATAGGTAAAAGATTGCTTGATGCCTGCCAATGCCGAGACACAAGGTCTTTACGTGCATGGTAAGTGAAGTTAACCATTTCCTAAGCTACGTACCAGCTTTGCTTGGTCCTTCATCTCTATCTTCATCGATTGTTGGGCATTTCCTTGTAATCCAATTAAGGAATAGCCCTCCATAACGCCCTCTCGTGGTTGGTTCTGGGGATATACAAACGTAATTTCTAGGGTTGATCTCATTTATTTCTTTTTTTTTTTTCCTTTTAGAATGAAATGCGAATATAAAATATGGTAAAGTAGCAACATATCAACCCTCGACACTGGTGTAGTTGCTCGGTCTGGAGGTCACATGTCAAAATTCAATCACGCGAAAATAGCATTTAGTTAGGATCATTTACCCGAGCAAATGACCTAGATGAGACTCGCAAAATGTTTCCTAAATGAGACCGATAAAATAATGATTTGTTAGATTTGTTTGTTTAAGAGTTTTGGTGTAGACACTCTTGGGAATCAAGTATTTTGCCCTAATATGCAAGTCTAAGATCAACATTCCCAATCATAGGTTATATTCGACGACACCAAATCTATTACAAATTCCAACTCAAAATCTTATTGATTCACTGAGGCGATATGAAATTAAAGTCATATTAATATGAACTTTTGAGTTTTGACGTCATTATGATCCATTCATTTCTTGTCATGAGTATTGAATTTGGCGGGGTGATTTCATTCGACCTAATTAACTTGTAAGGCCAACTAAAACTCGACCTACTAAGTCGGATTAGCGGCCAATTCGTGAGCTCGGGATATGGCATACGTAACATAACTATTTTGGACTTGCGGCTTTAGCTTTCAGGCTCTCGTATTTCTTTATATATTATTGCTTAGCTGATGCGCCGTCCAAGGTCCATTTTTTCACAATCACCATACAATTATTCGAAGAATTCTCCCTCCATCTCAATGCACCCAAAACATCATGATCAAATGTCATGCCGACCAAAATAAACAATAAGAGCAGAAAGCGAAACCTTTCCGAACCTGAACCTAGGAGAGAAAAAGTACAATAAATGTCAAAAAGAACACATATATTACTACATCACCACATAATTTAGGGAAAAAATATGAAGAAAAATAAGGAAATAAATGGAAACGCTCAAGCAAAGCAGGCCTCGTGTAGCGATTGCTGCCACTCGATCTCACCGAGCGCAGGCCAAAAACTTGAAACTACGTCATGGGGGGCTTGAGAGCTCCATCTCATCTAACTTCACCCCCCCTCTCGGCAGTTCCCATGTTTCTTTATGTTGACCTCGAGCTAAAATATTTTTTCTTTCGAAAAAAAGAGAAAAGAAAAGAATTAAACTCCAAATCATCACTGAATAAAGCGGAAAAACACACTCGGATAATGAATTTAATAGAAACGACAATAATGTCACTAATTAGCCGCCGGAGAAGGAAAGATGGCGACGGAAACTGTTTGAAAAATCATGCATGGCCGACTAAAATACCAACATTGCGACATTTGATTAAGGAGAAGTTGAGACCGATGGATTAGGTGGTCTAGCGGAGCAAAAAGATTACTCTAGTGCAATATCTCATTGTGTATTAACAAGGATCGCCTGATTGATTGGTCGGCATCTAATCTCGATTAAAATAGCCGCTGCGGCATTTTCCCAACATTTTTCAGGAGCTACATCATTTCGATACGGCCAGAACTCAACTCATAAAGCGAACTCGCATATACCTTTCAATAATGTTGTCAACCTATCTATTCAAATCTTTGAGACAGGGGCATCATTATATACTTGCGATGAATAGACAATAGAGTTTATAATAATCACCGAAAACGAAGTTCGTCGACATATAATATATATATATATATATATAAGAAGACAATAAGTAGAAGGAGAAGGGAAGGGGGCGGTATGATTGAAAAGAATAATTACGGGATGGATGGTTTTAGGTGCAAGAAACCAAAGTCATCGAATATTGAATTAGGGTTTCCATTGATAAGCACTTAGCCTGAACTCTGCTCTTTCGTCGTAAGGAGATATATAAATATTATATATATAATCATGATTGAAGTTGGAGATTACAAAGGGAATCATATAATATATATTCGATACAAGTCAGCTGCCAAAATCATTACGTATGAGCTGCTTGCTTCTCTATATTTTCCCTTTTGACTTTCTTCTTTTTTAAAGGGGAATTAAGTCTTGACTTTTTCCTTTTTTTTTTTTTTTTTTGGATTTATTTCCCTCCTATGTTAATACTTAAAAATTTAATAGCAGTTATCCTCCATTAATAAAGGGGAAAAGAAGTAGAGCACCATATATTAAAAAAACTAGCGGTTGGATTGCTATATGCATTAATGTATTGTGTTTGACATCACGGGCACTTCACAAAGCTTGGAGATAACATATATGAAATTTGGGACGACCCACAATCATACGTTAAATGCACACATTGGCCAAAAAGCAAACTATCGACACGATCTCCTTAATGGTCATGGAAACATATCATCTACGAAGAGCTAATTTAATTAAGGCTCGGATATGCACATTGAAGTAGGGCCCACGTTAAATCCCTGTCCGTTTCATCTACATAGCAGGTACCGTGGAGGGACTAGAATGCTTAGAATAACTTTGGATAATATTTTCTTCTCTAACAAGTCTCCTTAATCGGTAGGTTACAAATATAGATGGATATTGTCCACATTCATATATTGTTAAGTTTGAATGGGGGGTGTAATTCAAAACTCTTATATGCCATTCAAATGTAAGATTGAAGGGAAGCATGGCTTAATAAAATTATATGAAAGTTAGATATCACATCATACCATAACATTGCTTCCCTTTCATTTTGCAATTTATAATGTAACGCGTTTTTTGGGAATATAAAATATAAACTTACCAAAAAAGAAGAAAGAAAAGAACCTAATGATAAGAAACCTGGACATCTATGACTGTCAAGTTGAGAAAGTGTCGGTCTTTGAATTCACACCCGCGATAAGCCTAACTCACGAGTTAGGCGACAATGACTATTTCTTCTACTTTTCCCAAAATGAGCTTCGTGGAGATTCGATCAGTCAATTTACAGGGAAAAGAAAAGCTCCACCTGGGCCTGTAGTGGAGCCCCATGGAAAAAGAATGGGCCCATATGAGTTTCCTAGCTGCTGATCAGCCTAATCTACTTCTAGACATGATAGGACAACTGTATTTACAATTTTTCCCTAATTGAAGGGATCTCGAGTTCATCAACTATGATCAAATTGGCGGATCTCTATCTGTGAAAAAATCAGTGTTTCTGTCTTGCTCGAGTGACTCAAAGTCTGAGTCTCATTGATGACATTTATCCATTCTTTTGAGATAACAATATTTACGACGATCGAGTTACATATTCTGATAGTTAGCGTTTTCGAATGGAATAAAGTGATTGTAACATACAACAAGGGTCACTTGAATCTTAACGAGTTCAAAAAGAGTCATCGAAAATCTAAACTGACGAACGATCTAAAGTTTCAAGGATTTGCGGGACGACAATACTCATGAGGACGAATGTTGCAAGCGTCGACATTAGCCATCCATTGTGAGTCAAATCTAGTCAGTATTAGTCGAGTACGGAGTCAAGAGTACGTAGACAGTCCTAGTACCTGAAACATGGGCACAAAGGGCAGCTTAATAATTTTAAGGTCTTGCGGTACAAAAAAAAGATCTGGCTGAGGGCAACCGAGAGAAGATGTCTCCTCAAGGTTGAAGAGAGCAAGTGTTGGAGATAATGATTAGGTTATGGTGATGTCCTCTTTGGCCATGAAAGTGTCCCCCAACGAATTGCAAACTAAACATGTTCCTTACATTCCCCCCACCCCCACCCCCTCCTCCTCCACCTCCACCTCCTCCTCCTCTCCCGCTCCCTCCCTTTTGCAATTGCTTCCCATCTACTCCTCCTCATGCATGGTCATTAATTAGTAGGGAGAACACAAGCATTGCCAAATTGCTTTCCTGGGTCCCCTTTAGGAAGCCCCCCAATCTAAGGGGCGCAATCGCCCTGCGGGCATGTGAGCATATAATTGAGAGGACACGAATCGTGAAACCGACGATGATGAGGCCCCCGAGGGAATGATGATGATGATGAGACCGACCATGGGGTCCCGGCTTGTTTACTGATTAAGGATCCGACCGAATTAGCGTACTTCTTATGGGGAGGCTTTGGGGGAGGGGAGAGAAAAGGCGTTGGGTTCGGGTCATCATAGCGACCAAATCCAGCCATGGATTCAGCACTTTCGGGAACAAACGAAGTGCTCGCGAGGTCGTGTTTTTATCCTTGCGTCCCCACGTAAAGTGGAATCATGCATGTCGATGACTAGAAGCCCTTTTGCCGATGGTTGACCCCGCAACTGTAAAGGAATGCAAAAATTAGATCTCGACATGTTTAGCGTCTGGTATGTTTCCTTGAAGTTGTAGGATGGTGTATGGAATTCCCGACATTTGAGGAGTCCTGTACAAGCGAGCGTGATTTCGCACACTTTTTCATACGGACCAATCCAAACCTTCCGGCTCAATTATTAGGATCGTTGAAGTTAGTGATTACTCTTCAAAATCAATTTATACCAAGGAGGTCACGTGATAAGACTGACAAATGAAGATTTATCCGAATGACCCGCGAATTTCTCGATACCCAATTGTCATTTCATCGCTATAGCCCATCGTAGCAAATGGAAAAAGTGAAGAAGGAAAACAAATGAAGCAATCTCGAGCCTTGAAGGGCTCGTAAGCTTATAATCATAGGCGAACAAAGTATGAGATATCCAGATCTGTTTATTTTCTCGTGGGTTAATCGCAAGCAATCATGGGAGGACATGCTGGATTTTCGAAGAACTATCGAGTGAGATCTTTGTCTTAATCATAATCATCGCATCCAGAATCGTGGTGCGATTTAGCAGCAGGACCGCATGATTATTAGGGGGGGCTGTTTTATGCTGTGTTTTGCCTTCTCGGTAAGATGTGATTACCATGCACATGCTTGCATTAAGGAGGAGAGAAATGAAAAAAGGAAGGGGAATCCGAGGCACGTTGAATTTGAAGGAAATCTCTCTGTCTCTCTCTATATATCTCTTTCTTAGTGTTTAAGGATTTGCTAAAAGTCCCACCAAACACGATTTGATGTCGTGGGGGTGAGAGGGAAGAAGAGCCTCAAGCCCTTCCATCAATTACGTTTTGGTCATTAGTGTGGTGAATAGCGAGGACGACCACCAGCATTTTGCTTCCTTAAAAGGGTAAAATCGCTCTTAAGGGGAAATGGGGTGTTTTGGTTAGGGCCACCAACCAAACATCATCATCATCATCCCTTAGTCGGTGGTATTTATGTCCTGAGGAGATAATCTTGGGGATTAACAATGTAATTACGCTTGTCTTTGGCTTGGTAAAGACATGAAACGTCGATTCATTAATCTTTTGAAATATACCTACGAGTTGTGTTGGAAATGGTCCTAGATCGAAGAACTGGTGTGGTGTACGGTAATTAATATATCTTAATTGGTTCATAACTCATTGATTTAAGTTTTTAAGTAAATATGAGTCTAACTGAATATGCTAATAGGTTTAGACATAGCATGTGAAGGTTAAGGCCACCGACCAAACATCATCATCATTTCTTAGTCGGTGGTTTTAATGTCTTGAAGAGATAATCTTGGAGATTAACAATATAATTAGACTTGTCTTTGGCTCAGTAAAGATGTGAAACATTGACTAATAGATCCAGTGAGATGTATGTGTGAATTGTGTTAGAAAAAATTTTACATTAGAGAATTAGGATGCTGTGGATTATTATTAATATATTTCAGTTGGCCCCATAACTTATTAATTTAAGTTTCTTAGTGAATGTGGGTCCAACTGGATATAATGATGAGTTTAAATTTGAATTTTGTCTTGGCAATCTCTTCAGATAAAGATATTAGATTTCTTGCCCGACAAGGCCTCCAATGACCAATGCTAATGTCGTTGCTTATTGAATGAAGCGACAACACCAACATTAAAAGCATCGCCTAATTAGCTTGTGCATCCTCTCTCTCTCGGTCACCATCAGCCTATGTCCCCCATACCATGTTCTTACGGAGGCCCTAACAATCTAAATTATTTGATGTATATGGTCACATGATTCAAAGCAACTCATAATTAGTGCCAACCGGTGGCTGGAACCATCAAGACATCATGTGGCGAAAGGGACATATTTCACTGGAGATTAGTCGAGTGTTTTAAACTATATAGCCTGGACACCTGGGTCTTTAAAGGCGCCGTTAGGGAGATTGATTATTGCACAAAGTGGCTTTGGGTCCAAGATAGACATGTCACATCCATTTCCATCCTTGGAATCAGCTGTGCGGCACGCCCTGATTAATTTCAAGAGCCCGCTTGTGCAGTGAAAATCGTCAATACGCAGACGTTCGATGGGAAACTCTTGAACTTACGTAATGGGCCTTCGGACAATCGCTGGATGTGTCCACAAGAGGCAAAGACGTCCAGCCCAACTCTCTGGAAGCTAACCCGAATCCTCAGGATGATTTGTTACACTTGCCCACCAGCAAATGACAGAAGGGAGCGAGCGATCTCCCTCCTTTCTTTTCTTCTCCCTTTGGAGCGATAAGCGCTAATTATCGTTAGCAAAACGGAGATCCCACGATGAAGATTACAGTTTTTCTTGTCGCCTATAAAATAATTTATTATGCCGAATTGGACATCAAGTGGAGATGGCCGAGTTGGTCTAAGGCGCCAGATTAAGGTTCTGGTCCGAAAGGGCGTGGGTTCAAATCCCACTCTCCACACCTTCTGTCCTCCATATTGTCTTTTTTTAACCTTTTTGCCATTTCAATGAAGCCATTCGGTCTGTGGAACATTCTTTTCGCAAATTTCTTAGCATTGATTTAACTCGTGTTGCCCTTTTAATGTGTTGAGAAGAAGAACAAGATCAAAAGCCATCTCTGCTAAACAAATCGGAACTTGCCGAAGATTAGCACAGCTGATAACCACAAGCATTTTTCGGAACTCAACGATCTTCCATTTCGCTCAAGGACCATACAAGACGGTGTGGCAAATGGATATTAGTCAGCAATATGGCGATGGAACAAACCGTAAAATGAAGCCCAGCCTCGCCGGACTCTAAAGGGGCCAGGCAGCAAAAATTGGACTTCGTATGAGGAATTGCAATGAATTTTTATGGAATAGAATGTCACATAAACCAAAACAGGCTAATGAAGTTCCCTTAACGACTCGTTCGACTCAGGAAGGAAAAATTGAAATCCTCATAAGCAGACCCACAGAACTCGTAGTGTTTTGATAACTTTGTGCGCATCGATATAGCAAGCACATGGTCGGGTCGAATATCTTTAGCTGTCCTCTCCTCCTTTTTTAGTTGCACTTCGATATGGCTCTGCAATTTGCACGCTCGGCTGGCTGATGGATAATACTTGCCATTAACCTTCAGTCGACTATCCTAAATTGTCGGTATTTTTTCTTCTTTGCTCAACAGACACTACACTGGCTATCAAAGAATAAAGAACCACATTGAGATGGACTTTGAATGCGTATAGTTGTACACTCTAAAAGACTTGTCTGATGTTGATGTTGATTCTTGAACTTCTGAGGTACTCCTGCAGAAAACAATCATCTTGATTTGAAAAATGCAACTCAAGTGGAGTGATCTCAGCAGAATCTTTGTCTGTAAAGATCCTGGGAACACCTGCATTGGAAAAATATAAGTGGATGCAGAGAGTCAAGAGAGAGCCCGAATAGCATTGTCAGATACCAAAAAATGCGTACCAATTACATAGATGTTAAGACCGCTATGACCTATTACTTTGAACAAGAAAAGGCGAAGTGAGGTCAAACGTTACAGGCAAGGCACACCATGAACATGGTGGATCCAGCACAAAATAAGAATAGAAGGTTTAGAACCAAGGAAAATATGAAGTAGCATTTTCTTTTCTCTGTATCCAAATGTATCATTGGAATCGCCAAGTAGCAAAATTATTAGTTAAGCAATGTCTCTAGCAATTATTAAGACATGCAAAGGCACTAAACAAGCAAGGACAAGGATCATCACTGGGCCAGGCTAACGGCTCATTGGATGAAGACAACCATTGTACAATAACTAGTGTAGACAGGAGAGAGGGCTAAGGAACTTTCACTACCAACACATTGGAGTTAGTAATCTTACATCTCACGGAAGAGTAAAACCGGTGTAGATCATGCGTGTTTGTTTCGTAGAAAATTAATGATTTTGAAAACTTTTACTTAAATTATCACTGAAAAAAATGTATCAATGAAAACACTTTCATAATCACTCAAAATGTTTAGGCAACAATTGTGGTAGGCATAGATTGTGGTTAAATAGATGAAAATGATATTATTTTCCGTTGACTAATTTTTCTAAATGATACAAACACCATTTTTAAAGAAAAAGATCTCTAGTGCACTAAGATTCAGATTCAAGTGCTTCAACATCTTAGTCAGGCATTCAAGAGCTTCAACATCTTGATTGGGCATAATTTTATGGTAATGAATGAAAGCAAGGAATAAAGCTGCCAAGGAACTTGTACCATGAAAGCATTCCCTCGCTTCTCCAGCCATAAGTACGACATCACCACTTCGAAGAAACATTGCTATAGGATCGTCCTGTCTAGTCTTCCCTCCCAAAAGAAAGATAGCTTTGCATCCCAAACTGTCAGAGAAGTACACATAGTGTTAGAATCTCGAAAATAGTTACTCCATCATCTTTCTTCTTCAAGCAAACTAGAGAGAGAGAGAGAGAGAGAGAGAGAGAGAAGAGGGAAAAACTATGATGTACCTCATGCTAACTATAGGTTTGCTCCAGTCTGCTTCCATGTCATCAAGATGACCACCCAAAGTATCACCTGAAAGAAAAATTACATGTAAACACCACATTAGTTACAATTTCTGATCATCTACTAGGAAAAGAATTACAATCCTTCATCCGATGAAAAAAGAGAACAAGAAATTAATGCAAAATTGAAACAATAATATTATGTACAGGAGGGTGACAACCATCATGGCGACTACAAATTATTAGGATGCAGCTTATGGCCCAAGACAAGTGTTATGAGTTCTGTTGACATTGGGACTGGCCGACATTGGTCCACAAAGTGGCCAGGTGTTGGATATGGTGGTTTCAACTTTCAATAGGGCGGTTGCAGCTAGCGGCCCCTCCCTATTAGGAATGACGATAATGTGGGATTATCATGATTGGGAAGCTTCTTATCCCAGTACTGATAAAATAGGTGGTAATGTCTAAGCCATGAAATTACTCATCCTAAGGCTAGTTTGTATCTATTTATGCATATCATTGTAGTAGCACAAATGGTTCATTAATAAAATTTTCATTGTGTTTTGTAAAATTTTAACACTCTATAGTTTCATTCTCAATTTATTATCGCTCTCCTATCTTAATTCCTTTGTCCTCTCCTCTTTAAGCATGACCCTAGGGGTTGCATCATTTAAGTGTCATGTTGTTCAAATCCAATTAGTTCCGTATGTGAGGGGTGATTGATTGATGTCAACATAGTTCCCACTTAACCCGACTTGAGGCAGTTATGATGCTCCACTCTAGCTAAGATCAAACCTCATTTTTTTCCAAGCACCAGCTTGATTGGAGGTAGTGCTTTATAAACTCGAGCTCCACTGGACTAAATTCTATCATCAGAAGTAAATTTTGATCTCAGCTTGAGCTCAAACTTGGGATATAAAGTTCCAGTACAACTTTTTATATGCTTCTCACGTCTATAGATGTAAATAACAACCTACACATGTAGAATTCAACGCCTCTATTAGGCTTATGAGCAGAGCTGAGAATTGTCAAGCCTGAGCTCGATGTGTCTAAATGCTTCAGCTATTCATCCATATTTAAACTCAAAAAAATTTAAGCAGAAACAGTCCATGAATCAAACTCGAGTAGTTTGACTCACTTTCGCTCCTATTGGCACATCCATTCTCCATGTTCATAGTTCAATTGAAACATTGTCGATTTCCAATATTACCAACACAGTAGAATTAGGAGAAAAGTACCTGATGCAAAGTAATTCACTATTGCAGCTTCGGGTCTAAATTCTTCTCCCTGAGGCATTGCCGGAGTAGCCAGTCTTTTAGCCAGTTGACAGAGTGCATCGGGGATCTTATTGTGTGGAAGAGACACATTATAGTTCCGCTGCATTGTATAGCAAAAGCTATTTATGGATCAAAAGTAAAATGCTGGCCAGATTGATCACTAGAATGCCAAAGAGGCAGCAACAGAAAGGGTTATGCAGCCATAAGCATGTAAATCTTTAGCCACTTGTTTCCCTTTATTTACCTGAGACCAGTCAAACTGAAGGCCAAGGGTACTCCATCGTAGCTTCCGTAAAAGAGCAGAGGCCGGACATGACGTGCAACCATTTCCTCTTAATGGAACTTCAGCTTCATCGACGAATTTCCAAGTGGGATGGTCTCCATCACTCTCGTCTTTCACCAAAACCTTCCTCTCTTTTGCAGCAGCAAAGAGATCCTGTAGAGGGCCATATATCGCATTATGATTCGTTCTATTAGGTGGTTGTGGGAAGCTGAGTAAACTCTCCCTCATCCATTGGCACTGTTCTTCTAGACTTAACGCCCCAGGAATGAAATAAAATCCTACATTATCAACAACCGAGTCAAAAACCAAACGACAAGGAGACAAGCACATCGATATCTACACAACACTTTGAAGGATCTCATCCCGGTGCAGACGGGAAGACAGTCCCAACACCCATGAGCAACTGAAGTGCGCATATGCCGATTGGTAAACGTTAATCTTTACTCTAAGAAAATGGGTTCTTCTACTATAACATTTTTTCCCCAATTGTCATGCATAAGACTACAAGCTAAATCCCCAATTCCCATATGTCGAGCACATGGAAATTTCCAATTCAGAAGGAGAAACTCCGACCAGCTAAACAAGAAATCGATCAAATGCGAAGCAGTCGAAAGCAGCAATTACCGGGCCGACCCTCCAAGCAGAACACGGGCCGACGGAAATCGCACGGAGCCGCCGCGACGCCGACCGGAAGCTCGCCGCCCCGCTCGTGCGTCTCCGCAATAGCCTTGAAATGGATCACGTCCGATACGTCCACGGGTTTGGCCTGCTTCTTCCTACCCAAAAGAAAAATCACAAACAAAGACGCGCGAAACCGTGAGACGCTCCGAAAGATCGAATTGTTATCCCCTCCGTGAGAAGGTTAAAACAGGGAGAGGAGATTTTACTTTCGGGATGACTTGAGAGAACCGTTGTCGTAGTAGAGCTTGTACTTCTTCTCGGCTTGCCGGAACGCCGTTCGCTCCGAATCGCCAGAGGGTTTCTCCGCCCCGTACATTTTCCGAGCTGCAAAGTTTCGATTCCGGCGAGGGGAGGGATCCGATCGATCTTCTACGCCGACTCCATCGTCAGGGTTTCGCGCAGCTCTTCCTCCTCTTCGTCTCCTTGAAGGAATGACCAGGGCTATTTTTGATGATTTTCCCAATTATTTTCCTATGGGCATGGCGGGGCAATTTTTTCTTTGTTAAATAATAATTAAACTTCGAAGCAAAAAATTAAAATAAAAAATCGAGTCCTTGGAATTAAATCTTTAGTGGGATAATGAACGATATAATATGATTCCGGAGTTTTTAATTAATTCGATGCATTTTATGAATTTTAACCTTAACTTTGAAAAACGTCACTAGCACTACTAATAAAAAGCTCACCACATTGCTCATATTCATCCGAAATAGCTATAAAATCGATCACATCTAATCATACAAACACAAGGGCACACAACTCCAAAAAGCCATTTTTTTATCCCCCATGAGAATGTTACAACAGAGAGGAGATTACTTTCTTAATGACTTGAGAAAACTGCCATCGTAGTAGAAGAGCTTGTACTTGTTAAGAATATAAGAACACAGTCAACCCAGAGAGACTAGTTTGTTGTCACGGCTTCAACGAAGGAAGAAAATGAAAGGACTATTGCTGTCGAAAAGATAAGAGGAAGTGAAGCACATAAGTTAGGGGCGTTATCAGTCACATGTCTGCATAATGTTGTGAAAACCAGTTGATTGGGAAAGCCACGTAGTGAATCGGTGATGAAGGTCTCAAATTACAAATGCTTGACTCAAGAGAAGATAAACTGTTATTTAATTTAGGATGTGTAACAGATTAGAAATAGTTTCTTCTTTTCTGTTTTTAAGTTCTATTTCTTCCATTCTTTTTTACGAAGACTTCTCTTCTGCTTCACTGAGTTCATGTAATATAGAGATAAAACAGAGCACGCCATTGTTGAATGCTCTGTGATGAATAGCTTGTAATGTGAAAATACAGAGAGAGAATAAAGTCCAAAAGTTTCGTGATCATTCTCCAATCTTTATTCATTTTTTGTTGAATACTATTGTTTTGTGATAATAAGTCTGCTATTTCTCTTATAGCTAATCCCATTCTACATACTCGTAGCAAACATATCGAAGTTGATTTTTATTTTGTTCGAGAAAAAGTCTCATCAGGATCGCTAAGTTTTCGATATGTTCCAAGTCATCTCCAGCTTGTTGACATTTTTACAAAGTCATTATCACGTTTTGCTTACTATACTATTAAAACCAAATTGGGTATGGCATTCTTAACCCTTCCCAATTTGAGAGGGGATGTTAAGAATATAAAAGTATAGCCAGCTCAGAGAGACTACTCTGCTGTCACGACTTCAATGAAGGAAGAAAATAAAAGGGCTGCTGCAATTGAAAAGATAAGAGGAAGTGAAGCACACAAGTTAGGGGCATTGTCAGCCATGTGTTTGCATAATGCTGTGAAAACCAGTTGACTGGGAAAGACATGTAGTGAGTCGGTGATGAAGGTCTCAAATTACAAGTGCTTGACTCAAGAGAAGATAAACTGTTATTTAGTTTAGGATGTGTAACAGATTAGAAACAGTTTCTTCTTTTCTGTTTTTAAGTTTTATTTCTTCCATTCTTTCTTACTGATGGGTTTGGATTCGGGAAACAGGATTCCCAAAATGATCGTTTCGACACAAAAACGATCCCAAAAAGAGGAGAAACGCAGCGGAAGGAGATTTCAACACTCAATCACGAATCACCGATCAAAAGTGCATCACAGGGACGAACGCACCTTATTTCCACAGACTAAACACCCGGCGTTGCAATTCGAGGAAGGGAGCGGTCACTGTTCTTCAAAGGGGAGAAAGCGTCGTTGGTGAAAAACGGAGGGAGATACGTACACGTCCAGGAAAAAAAAAAGTCGTCTCGTTTCACCCTTTTTTCTTTTCCTTTTTATACTACTCTCTTCCATGGGCCCTAAACCCATGGGCCGAGCCTCTGGGCCCATCAGGCCAAATTAGGCCCAACAGAAAAAAACAAATCAAAATCCATCATCTCCCACTCGCACATGGTGGACCAAAACCAACATGGGCGGACAAGCCTTACTCTGGCTCATCAAAGAAGAATCCATTATATGCATCTCCCGCTCGTCATGGTGGGCCGAATGCAGTCCCTTTTTCCTCATTACAACATTCATGCGATGAATAGTCCGTGCGACCGGCATACTTTGAGAGCTCGTTGCCATACATCTCGTTAGGAATATATAGCAGCTCATAATGGGCGTCACACTCGAGTAGATTTAGTATGCGGTACCCTAGATCGATCGATCACATTTATATCTCTCTTGATCTCTTTTAAACAATGATATATATATTGCATTCACAATTATGATTATCCCAAAGACAAAGTCATAATTGGTCGACTAGTGAATACAAAACTACAATGTGATTCTCCAAATCCGATCTTCCTCTTTCCTTCAAACTCTCAATTTCGGTCCAGCTTGCTTTTCTAGAAATGTCCCATTAGATTGAATCAACTCATGACCATTGGCAACATCCTAAGATAGCAAACACTAAATAGAAATCTTGAGAATAAGTAAGAGTCCTGAGGGGACTAAAATTGAGGAACTCATTTCCCTCAAGAGTCTCACACGGCATAAAAGTTGAGATCAAAACTTTTGCCACTCTTATTGGTCGTCTCATGCATACGCAGTATGAAATGCGTATTACGGTATTAACTCCTTTCCCATGGAGCGTATGTCTATTCCTTCAATACCGTACAGATGATAGTTCAGACATACCCAATGTCTAACTTGAGTTCACGTATCTACTCATTCACTTAATTCATCAAAACTCACATTTGGCATCTTAGACAGATAAAGTAAAATATGTGGGTTATTTTACTTTCGGACATAGTATTTATCATGTCCTCATCTTAACACTTAGTTAAGGCGACATATATTTTTAAGCTTGAGCTCTCAATTATCACCTAGATAATAAGCTTAAAAACCGTCTCATCTCTATTTATCACACAAGTAAATAGAGGCGATTACCCGTGTGAGTAGGCTAATCTCTTATCTCGTCCGACATACTTTCTCAACTCAATATAATGCACCGAGCATTAAGATGCATAAAGATCAAACAAAGATTCATAGGCATTAATGATGAAAAACACAATTTCATAAATGTGAACAACTCGGGAAATTAAAATATCCAAGACATCGACTCTACGCAATCCTAGAGATTTCTCATGACCATAAAAACACATCTCTACAGGTGTTGGGCTTTGTCATAGGATCTCGCAACCATTCTATACGTAAATATGTCATTGTAAGTTCATATCCTTTCGTGCAACTATATCTTTGACAAAGTTATGTTGACACCTGAAAAATAATTTTTTTTAAAAAAAAATTGAGTTAAAAAAATAGAGAAAATAGCAAAGAAAGAAAAAGAAAACGGAAAATAGAAAAAAAAAATCGAAAATGACGAAGAAATCAAAAAAGAAAAGGGATCGAAAACAAAAATATAAAAAAAAAAAAAAAGAAAAAAGAAAAAAAGAAATAAAAAGACCCCCCTCTCTCTCTTCGGCCCCCCCCCCCCGGCGCGCGCGCGCGAGCTCTCTCGCTCTCGGGCCCTCCCCCGCTTGGGCATCTCTCTCTGGGGGGTTTCCATCTCCTCCCTCTCGCTCTCTTCCGCCGCGCCGGCTCACTCTCTCTCGGGGCTCTCCGGCCATCGACCCCCCTCTTGCGATCGGACCGGCCCTCTAATCTCTGGGGCCCCGCGAGGACGCCGCCGCCGTCGACCCGATCAAAGAAGGGAGCGCCGGCTCCGGCTCTGGCTGGACGCTGAGCTTGGAGTTGGCCGATTCCAAGTCGCGCACGTTGTCGAAGGCCTACAGCGCCTCGCCCGAGGACTTCCGGGCGCACCAGCTGCGGATAACCCGAGGAACCCTAAATCGTGGCCTTGATTTGAGGCGTGAGAAGGGAGGTTTTCGAGGAATTTCTGGTAAATCGAAGCCCGGAGGATCCATCTCCACCTCCTTCGACCGACTCGAACACCCATCCAGATCACCTCACGGTTCCCTCAGATCTGCTCTACCCGAGGAGAGGTGATAATCGATTCGGAGGTCACGGATCAGCAGCTCAACCGGATCGACGTCTCATTCAAGGCCGACTGTCGCTACGACTCCTCTCGCAAGACGCCAAGCGATCCCGTTCGCGACCGACGTCAGTCCCCTTCCTGAGCCGAACCCACGGTAGGTCTTGGTTCGAGTCTTGTTTGTTCTTCTTTCTGGTGCGTCAAGTTCCTGCGGATTCTGGCTCGAAGACGCGTGAGGTGACCGAATGTCGTTCTGTTTTGGTGCCCTGATTTGGACTTACCGGACCGGGCTACGGTTGTCCGGTTCGTGCAAGTTCCGAGCTCAACTCTGTTATGCTTTGTTGCTGTTAGGCCCTGGTTTATCCCTTGCAATTACTCAGACTGTGCACGCCACCTGCTTGATGAATGGCCTACGTTAGATGCTTGTTCGTGTTCTTTGTTGATGGCCGAGACTTGCTGATTTTCACGTTTGTACTGAGCGTAAATGAGTCGTCCCCATTGAAGCCGAGTTTTGCCGGTTCATTGCTTGCGGATTTTTAGACTGAGCTTGAGTTTCGGACATGTCGACCTTCTCCTTCATTCCTGTCTTACTTGTTATCACTATTCAATGTGATATAATGTGAGTTTTTCTTGAATCACTCATAACTGACAATGAAAGTTTATTCTTGTTTTTTTTTTTACTCTCACTATTCCAAAATCCATAATATTGATAATGGCGATTGCTGCAGTTCTGTGATCCTTCATGATATTCAGTTTAGAATGAGTTTCCTTTGTTGAATACTTTGATTTGGTCTGAAAAAGTTCTTTACTGATGTAATGTTGCTGTTGTCATCATTATCATTTAATTGATACAATGCTACTTACTGTTGGTAGAACATGCTGTGAATGAATTTTTGATGATGTCTAAGCTGATCTTTTATTGCATTATTCAACAATCAGTACTTGAAATCGCATTGCACAAATTCGCTTTATATATCTTGCTATGCCATTGTTAGAGGATCTACCATGCTTGTGTTTCAATCTGACGATCATATTTGTTTCTGGATTTGTCAACACCGCATGTTTCCTTTTGATATCTTGAAATGGTCGTCATGAATATTCCAGATTATGGCCTATTTGCTTTGATAACTAAACTTTGAAAGAATTTTGTTGTTGAGATGGTTCCCCTGGGTATTGTTTGATCGAATTTTTTGTGTGTTTGAACTGAACATCTGATGCATTGTGAAAGCTAATACTCTTCTCCAATTTTGTTTTGTTATTGTTAATTCAGTTCATGTTGCGGAAATTAAATTGAGTCGTTGTGGAAAGAAAATTTGGGTTTGCTGCTTCACTTTGTTGAGGATTAGTCTATTAGATTTCCCCAATTGTCCATGACTGTGTTTGCTTTTATTTGATTCTGAGGTTCTTTGCTTTTACCGATCTAAGATTGCAAAAGAGCTAAAATTCAGCAACTAAAATTTAACAAGCGCTCTAGACATTTGACTAAACTTCATGGAGTTTTGAAGGGTTACTTTCCCAAGATTCAGTATGACTTACTTAAGCCACGTAAAACTGACTTGGTCTATTTTATGCCATCATGCCTAAAGGCCTTTCGAAATATTTAGTTGCATGAGTTTGCTCATATTCCGCTTGTTCAAGAACTCTGTTTTCTTTAAAAGTTACTGTAAAAGTAATTGTTCAATGGGGAGATTAAGCTCAAAGTTCAGTGAATAAATGATAAAAAAAGAAGAAGAAAAAGCAAGCCCGAACCTTGAAAATCTAGTTTGATCTCTTCTCTAACCGTTCATCTCATTTGCTTTGCAACCTAAGATTGAGATAATAATTCCACTAAATGCCATGTCTCATTGTTGTCCTTGCTGGCATTGCTATATTTTTGTTGTTTCATCATTTTAGCTTCACCACATTGTCGTTTTTATTGTCATCGTCTTGTTGTTTTTGCTATGCCTTTTGCTGTCTTCCTATGATTAGCTGCTCTTTGTTTTGAAATGAATGATTGATGTGCTGAAAATAATACACACTTTCTTTAGAATCCGATTATATATAAGTTCTTAGCTTGACTATTTTGTTGACATTTTGTGACGCCTAATTTTACTTTTATGCATTTAGTTTTAATTCTTTAGTCTAGACTTAGAATAGGATTTTGAAGATGAAGAAGACACGAAGAGGATGGAGGAAAGGTCGATGTCCATTCCGACCGTTAAAAAGTGTAATTTTCTTTTCCTTTCTTTATTTTTTTCCCGATACATGTTTCGGGTTCTTGAGATTGTATTAAAACCCGACGAGTTGCGGGTCTTTTACTTTTCCTTTACCATGCTTTCCTTTATACCTTTTTTTAGAATTGCATGTTTAAATGCTCTGCTTTATCATGATTGCTCATTTCTGCTTTTCAATTGTGCTTCGATTGGCTTTTTCCTTTGATACCTTCTTCTAGAATTGCATGTTTAGGTCCGTCTTTTTCTTTAGGTTGTTTACTTGTCTTGCGATGGCGTGTTTATTGATTGTTTCTCTTTCTTTCTTTTTAGGAATAGAATGAAATGAAAACAAACCCATCATGCATGGTTACCTAGTGTAGGATTGACGATCCTGGAAAATTTAAAAAGATGCATGGAAACAATAAAAAGACACAACATACCATTAGGTACCGAAAGGGCATTAGTAAAAATACTAACGTAATCCAGGTCCCCGAGCTTAGATCTCTGATTGCGTAGGAATCGAGTAGATCTCCCAACCCTCGATTAGGTTTCTAGCTAACCTCCAAGAATAAGCTAGTGGCGACTCCTGTTTTGTTTAGGTTGTTAGATAAATTCAATCATAAAATTTTGTTGTGCCTAACGATTAGCTTGGGAGAGCTCGGGTTTGCATGTTGTTTAAAATCCGAAAAAGTTAGGCGCGACAAGTTATACTTGGTATCTATATGTTTGGTCTTGTCATGATACTTTGGATCTTTGGTGTACGCTATAGCTGCTTGGCTATCACAATTAACCAATAATGGATTTGCAACTTTCTCAATAACACCTAAATGATCCAAAAAATCTCTTAAGCCAAACTGCTTCTTGTACGACTGCTGATAATGCCACGAACTTAGCTTCCATCGTGGACAAGGCTATACACGTTTATTTCTTGCCGCACCAACACATGGCGCCATTATTCAGAAACAAAAACAAAAATAGAGGTAGATTTCCTTTCATCTAAATCTCCTCTTCAACTTGTGTCTAAATAGCCTTCGAGTCGCAGATCCTTTCCTTGATATCTCGGTATATAATCGGTAGTTCCCTTTAGATACCTCGGTATTCTCTTAACGGCTTTCCAATGTGCTTGACCTGGATTGGATTGGTATCTACTCACCATTCCAACCGCAAAGCATATGTCGGTCTTGTACACAACATAGCGTACATCAAGCTCCCAACAAGCACTAGCATAAGGAACATGCTTCATTTGTTCCTTCTCTTGTGGAGTCCTTGGACACGTCTATGGCTCAATCCTTCACCTTTTGCAATAGGAGTGTCTATGGGTTTACAATCTTGCATACGAAATCGTTCAAGAACTTTACTTATATATGTTTCTTGCGAAAGAGATAATGATCTCTTGAACGATCTCTTGAAATCTTAACTCCAAGTATGTATGCAGCCTCACCCATATCTTTCTTCTCAAAATTGGAAGATAACCAACTTTTGATGGTATTAACTAACTCCATATTACTTAGGCAATTAGTATATCATCAACATATAATGATATGATCACTAATTGATCTTTGAATCTTTTGATATATACACAATGATCCTCATCAATCATTGTAAAATTATATGCCATCATAGCATTATGAAAACGTATATACCATTGTCTTGACGACCGCTTAAGGTCATATATCGATTTCAAAAGTCGACATACCTTTCCTTCTTGGCCTTTCGTAATGAAACCAACGGGTTGTTCCATATATATTTCCTCATCTAAGTCTCCATTGAGAAAAGCAGTCTTTACATCCATTTGATGTAATTCAAGATCTATACTTGCCACTATTGCCGAATAATGCGAATTGAGGTGAATCTCACAACGGGGGAAAATGTTTCCTCATAATCAATTCCTTCGTTGATTATAACCTTTCGCCATAAGGCGAGCTTTATATCTTTCTATCGAGCCATCGCCTTTACGTTTTATTTTGAGAACCCACTTGTTCCCAACAGCTTTGCGTCCCTTTGGAAAATCAACCAGTTCCCAAACATGGTTTGACTTCATTGACTCCATTTCCTCTCCCATTGCATCCATCCATTTTTCTTTACTAGGGCAACCTAGAGCCTCATGTATATTTCTTGGCTCATCCTCATTTTGTGGGGCAATCATAAAAGTTTCCCCTTCAATGTCAAAACATCGACGGGAAATACTTTTGCGACTTGTTCGCCGTATAGGAGATAGTACACTTAGCACATCATTTCCCATTATGCTCCCACTAGGATCAGATAATGATGATGTCGTATCATCATGTGGTTGTAATTGAGAATTAGTTGTATGCAATTAATCACTTCTCACATTACTCCCACTTGGACGAACTCCACTAATATCATAATCTTGATCCATGGTTTCAAATAGGGAGTAATCTTCACCTATTTCGCCCTTCTTAGGAAACTCATCCTCTAAGAATGTGACATCTCGTGATTCAAATTCAATTACACTCCCACTTTCCTGCTCACCTATGAACACATATCCTTTTGAGTGTTCGAGTATCTTATGAAAATACTCTTATTTCCTCTAGGACCCAATTTCCCAAATTTGTGAGAGGGCTCATGGGTATAGGCAAAGCACAACCCCATGGCTTAAGGAAACCTAAGTCCGGTTTTCTACCCGTCCATAACTCATATGGAGTGGAAGTAAGCGATTTGAAAGGCACGCGGTTAAGCATATAGGCAAATGATTAACCAGGCATCACTACAAAAAGTGATAGGTAGGTTAGCATGCGCCATCATGGGCCTAACCATTTCCGGTAGGGTTCTGTTTCTTCTCTCTTCAATGCCATTTTGTTGAGAAGTATATAGAATAGACAATTGTCTTTCTATTCCTTTTTCATCACATAATTTTCTGAACTCATCAGATAAATATTCTCGACCTCGATCGGATCTTAATGCTTTTATTTTCTGTCTAATTGATTCTCTACAAGGCCATAAACCTTTTGAAACAACTTAATGCTTGATTTATGAGAAATCAAATAGACATATCCGAATCGAGTATAATCATCTATAAAAGTGATGAAATAAACAGTCCCATGCCTTCCTCTCACATTCAATGGACCACATATGTCAGAATGGATTAAATGCAGAGGAAATTCAGCTCTTTTACCTTTTCCAAATGGTTTCCTTGTTGTTTTCCCTGCTAGGCAATGCTCACATATGGACAAATCGACTTTTTCAATATTGCCCAACAAGCCCTCTTTGGCTAGTCTATTCATACGTTGTTGGCCAATATGACCAAGTCTAGCATGCCGCACATTCACATCATTGTCATATGAATTAGGAGACGTGATAAGGGAATAACAAACATTTGCATTAACATAGTCAATGTCTTAAACAATAAAACCATCCGAAAATAGCCACGACCATAGAAATTTGTTTCCAAAAACAAATCCACATCTCTATTATGGAAGTTCATATTAAAACGTAGTTTGACCAACACTAAAATAGACACTAGATTTCGACGAATCTCCAGGAGCATACATTACATCATGTAGGATCAAAGTGCGTCCACCACACATGTTCAGTTGGCAGGTGCCAATTCCTTTTACTTTAGCTCTGGAGTCGTTTCCCACATAGATCCACTTAGTTCCAGTTGGTATTCGTCGGAATTCCACAAAGGATTCTCTATCCTTTGCTACATGGTATGTTGCTCCTGAATCAACAGTCCACAAAGGATTTGATTCAGCCAACAATACAGAACTTGACACATAAGCAAAGTTCTCAAATATACAAGAGGTGTTTACCCTTTTCGGCTCACGGCGATTGCGAGCATAGTGACCCTTCTTGTCACAATTGTAACACCTTACCCTTGACTTTTTCTTCACTTGAGGACGTTTTCCTCTCTTGTGTTGGTTAACTCTTGGTTTCTTACAAGGAGGACTTGATCCTTTGCATGACCACATATTGAACGAATCAATACGCTTGCGCTTAGAGCTCAAAGCCCTTTCGAGCTAGAACCGGCATTGCAAATATCTGTTTTCGGCTCAAATGCCGTTAGGTGATCCTCCACTAGCTCAAGGTGGCTTAAAGCATCCTCAAGATCTTCCATAACATGGTCAAGAGCTTCTAGTGCTTCGGCTTTTCCAAAGCACATATTGAATCTTCATATTCAATATTTCACAATTGTTGCCGTTCAAATCAGCAATTACTTTTTTACTTGCTTAAACCATTGATCTGAACGCATCAGACATATGCACGAATAATTAATGCCTATCATTTATGCATCCACTTCGCATAGACCCATCATATTAATGAATAATTTTAAGTAAGGTTTCAGAATCAAAAGATCACTATGTTTCCAATCATCCTCCAAAAATCCCGACTTAAAACTATCATTAATATAATTGTCTTATGCAAAATAAATTCTATGAAGTTACAAAAACTTCCATGAACTACCCACATCAATTAGCAATAACAAAAAGCATAAAATATCTGACATTCAATAATATAATAACGCTTTCACATAATACAGCATATCCATTACACTAAGTAATATATTTATACACAGGAAAAATATCAACATGGAAAGAGATATATATATATTTACCCAAAACATCTCAAACTAATTTAAGAAATAAATAGGAAAAGTCCCTGCTAATCTATCAGTCAAAAAATCTAAGAAAACTGAAGGCACATTTGCCAACCATGGAAAAACTTTTGGAGAGCTCTCATGCCGTCTCCAAAGCGCATTCATTTTGCGCCACGTAGCACTCATACTAAGGGTTGAAGTTTTGATTAGCTCAATCCTATAGTACTCTCTCACAAAAGCTTCTATCAGCCTCCTATAATCCGGGACCACGTTGACCTCCCATAGCCGATCTAACACTGCTTGCCATTCAGGTGGAAGAGTGTTCTTGAAGGTCGACATCTTCTCAAAATCCGGCATAAGATAACCATTCCAGATGATTTCCTATATCATCTGATTGACCCTGATCATATGTGATACTAAATCACCGTTATGCCATCGATAATTAGCTAACTCGTTATCGGCCTTTTCGAGTCTAGCACGTTCTTCGTCCGTTCTCGGGAATGCGGTATCCGTGCATAGCGCATCATAGTTCCCGCAACAAATGCGAACATGAAAATGAATCACTCTGTATCCACAATGAACACAAGGGAAACACATAATTTTCCATGATTCATGCAACAAATGCGAGAATGGAAATGGATTTCTTATAACCTACATAGGCATAACTGAAAAAGAAACACATTCCTTTTTTCTTTTTTTTGGTCAACGGTCAACGGTCTCGGTCAACGGGTCGGGTCGGCCGGTCGGGCCGGGTCGGGTCGCCCGTCGGACCGGCCGGTCGACGGTCGGGCCGGGGGCCGATCGGACCGGTTAGTCGGGCGGCGAACCGACCAAGCCACGAGCCCGGTGCGTGCGCGGGCAACCGCCGCCGGCCGACGTCACGGTGACGTCATCCGGCGCGTGCCTTGCACGCGCGGCGCTTCTTTGCGCGCGAGTGCGGTTACCGCGCGCGTGCGGCGCACGCGCCTGGGAACCGTCTTGGCGCGTGCATTGCACGCACCAACGGAGCCGAACGCATCGGCTACGCGTGGCGGCGCATCCGACGGCTTCCGGCGACGTGCGACCACTCCAAATTCTTGTCTCGACGAGTACTACAACCCCAAACAATCGAATTACGAAACGATGTACGGAAAACCAAAAATATGGGAAACAGAACCGCGTCGGGGTAAATTTCTCTTAATTTGATCATTAATCATGTTAAACAAAAAACAGGCATGTAAAACTCGATTATAAACTCAAATAAAGAAAGGGAAACATGATTGAGATGGCTCTGATACCAATGATGGGTTTGGATTCAGGAAATAGGATTCCCAAAATGATCGTTTCGACACAAAAACGATCCCAAAAAGAGGAGAAACGCGGCGGAAGGAGATTTCAACACCCAATCACGAATCACCGATCAAAAGTGCATCACGGGGACGAACGCACCTTATTTCCACGAGACTAAACACCCGGCGTTGCAATTCGAGGAAGGGAGCGGTCACTTGTTCTTCAAAGGGGAGAAAGCGTCGTTGGTGAAAAACGGAGGGAGATACGTACACGTCCGGAAAAAAAAAAAAAGTCGTCTCGTTTCACCCTTTTTATTTTCCTTTTTATACTATTCTCTTCCATGGGCCCTAAACCCATGGGCCAAGCCTCTGGGCCCATCAGGCCAAATTAGGCCCAACAGAAAAAAGAAATCAAAATCCATCACTTACGAAGACTTCTCTTCTACTTCGCTGAGTTCATGTAATACAAAGAGAAAACTGAGCACGCCATTGTTGAATGCTTTGTGATGAATAGCTTGTACTGTGAAAATACAGAGAGAGAAGAAAGTCCAAAAATTTTATAATCATTCTCCAATCTTCATTCATTTTTTGTTGAATGCTCTTGTTTTGTGATAATAAGTTGGGAAAAAACCACCAAAAACCCTAAACTATGCACAAAGTGACAAAAATACTCCAAACTTTTTTTTGCACCGCCAAAAACCCCCAAGTTTGTCATCTGTGACACATTTACCCAATCGAGGGTATTTTTCATTTTTTTTTTTTTTTTTCTTTTTTCTTCCCTCCGCCGGCTCGGCGGAGGGAAGCCGGCGTCCGGCGAGGGGTGCCCTCGTCGGCGTCGGCCGAGCGAGGGCCCCTCGCGGATCCGGCGAGGGCACCCTCGCGCGAGGGAGGGGTGCCCCGACGCCGGCGAGGGCGGCCCTCGCCGCGCCGGCGAGGGCGGCCCTCGCCTAGGCCGACGCCGGCGAGTGCAGCCCTCGCCGGACGCCGGCTTCCCTCCGCCGAGCCGGCGGAGGGAAGAGAAAATTAAAAAAAAAAAAAGAGAAAAATGTTTTTAAAAGCAAAATGACCAAAATGACCAAAATGCCCCCTAAGATTTAGGGTAAATGTGTCACGTAAATGAAAGTTCGGGGTTTTTGTGTCACAAAAATAGTTTGGGGTAAATGTGTCACAGATGGCAAAGTTTGGGGTTTTTGGTGGTGCAAAAAAAAGTTTAGGGTATTTTTGTCACTTTGTGCATAGTTTAGGGTTTTTGGTGGTTTTTTCCCTAATAAGTTTGATATTTCTCTTACAGCTAATTCCATTCTACATGCTCGTACCAAACATATTGAAGTTGATTTTCATTTTGTTCAGGAAAAAGTCTCCTTAGGATCGCTAAGTATTCGATATGTTCCAAGTCATCTTCAGTTTGCTAACATTTTAACAATGTCATTATCATGTTTTGCTCATTGTACTATTAGAACCAAATTGGGTGTGGGATTCTTAACCCTTCCCAATTTGAGGGGGGATGTTAAGAATATAAAAGCACGACCACCTTAGAGAGACTACTTTGCTGTCACGGCTTCAACGAAGGAAGAAAATGAAAGGGCTGCTGCTGTTGAAAAGATCAGAGGAAGTGAAGCACACAAGTCAGGAGCGTTGTCAGCCACATGTCTGCATAATGTTGTGAAAATCAATTGATTGGGAAAGCCACGTAGTGAGTCGGTGATGAAGGTCTCAAATTACATGTGCTTGACTCAAGAGAAGATAAATTGTTATTCAGTTTAGGATGTGTAACAGATTAGAAACTATTTCTTGTTTTCTATTTTTAAGTTCTATTTCTTCCATTCTTTCTTACATGACTTCTTTTCTGTTTCGTTGAGTTCATATAATATAGAGAGAAAACCAAGCACGCCATTGTTGAATGCTTTGTGATGAATAGCTTGTACTGTGAAAATACAGAGAGAGAGAAGAAAGTCCAAGAGTTTCATGATTATTCTCCAATCTTCATTTATTTTTTGTTCATCTTCACTGTACTTCTTCTCAGGTCGCTTTGAAAGCCGTCTGCTCCGAATCATTGGGGGTTTCTTTGTCCCGTACATTTTCCAAGCTGGAACTTTCGATGCCACAAGCAAGTTTGACGAGGGAAAGATCGATTTTATGTATTGACTCCATTGTCAAGGTTTCACATAGCTCTTCCTCTTCCATTTTTTTTTAAGAGATAATCATACAAAATATCCCTCAACATTAACCCATCGACTTTAACTCAATATGCAATATCATATTGATCATTGCACTTTAACTTAATGTATAATATCGTTACTATATTTTTAATTTAGTAAATAATGACCTTGAACTTTTGGTAAATGTTTAAATTAATTCCAAAACTATGACCAACATTATCCTTTCATCAATTTAAATTTAGGGATCATATTAAATATTTTCATATATTCCATAATTAGTTTAAACATTTATTGAAATTTCAAAAATCACATCAGATAAATTAAAAATTTAGAGGTAATATTGTATATTAAGCTAAAATTTATGGACTATGTTGTACATTAAATTAAAATTTAAGAATCATTTGCATTGTTTTCTCTTTCATTGAATGATTAGTGGTTTTCACAATTTTTCTTGTATGGGTATTGGGGCAACTTTTTTATCTGTCGAATTAAGCAAAAGAATAAATATAAAAACGAGTGATGCTTCTGTAATTTGCATAATCAAATCCTTGCAATTAAAATTTTAGGCTCTTATGATTTGTGCAATCAAATTATTTTATCATTAGCACACTTAATTACGCTGAGGTTTAGCACTGCGAAAAATATAACAAAAATATTCTAGATTTGATTTTTGGCACGAAAAGTCCTAATTGTGCCCTTATGCCCGAACATAACCCTAACATTTTAGATATTTAAATACACCTCGAGTGTGTGAACCTATTCACTCGACAATCGTTATGTTCTAACAAGCAATTTTAGTATCCACTGCAACACTCATTATGCTTTTTGTTTAGTTATATTTTTCTCTATTATTTTTCTCTATAGGTATAACGTGAAAATTCATATGAATCGTTTTAGCTAGACAGATTAATAAAAATCAACCGGATATTCCCATTTATTATAAAATTTCTAAAACCATGCGAGATATTCATCGGATGAGCCAAACCATACGGACACGTCAACGAAAATGACAATCGTGGGATACATTTCACGAAAATCAGTGTTCTGGAAGCACAAAGATAACCCCCTTTTTAATTTTTTTCCTTCTTTTTATTTTACCACGCTTCCAATATCGGGCCTAGCGAAAAAGCCCAGAAAGCCTTCCATCTCGGTGGGCCCAATCGACCCGGGCTCGAAGAACGGACTGCCCACGAAAAACAGCCCAAGCGCAACTCTCCCAATTAAATCGCGGCATCGAGGAGGCCACAAGGGATCGTCGCCCTCGCTAGCCCTCGACTCGCTCGCTCGCTCGCTCGCGCTGAATCGAATCTCCGCCCGCGCTCGAGACCCTCCGCTCCGCCGCCGCTCCGCCCGCGCTCGCCTCCGGCCGCCGCCATGTCTCAGGTACTCCTCTTTTCCGACTCGAATCCATCTCCGCTCCATCCAATCTCCCCCGTCTCGCCGGCGCCTTCGCGTCCGTTTCCGATCGCCGGAATCCGCGATTCCCTCGACCTCGGTCGGAGGTGCGCGTGTAGTCGGTGTCGTCGTCGAAGCATGTGGTTGAGGCGTGTTGTTGTTGTTGTTGCTGTCGTTTCAGGTGGACAACAGGAACTCTTCCGCCGCCAAGCGCGCCAGAACCGACGGTAAACCGCCACCTCTCCGTTTCTCTCTCTCTCTCTCTGCCGCGATGATTTTCTCTCTGTCCTTTTTTTTTTTTTTTTTGGCTCTTGTTTTTTTGGTATAGAGTAATTTGAGCCGGTTCAGGACGAACGAGAAAGATAATCGATCCAGAAAGAGGAAGTTTCTTTTATGAATTTTGATGTAGTGACCTGTGCTGTTTGCATGGCTAGAATCCTGATTTTGACCTACTAAACGTGCTTTTGACAAAACCGGAAGTAGGGACAGTAATCGACAGCGATATGTTTATCGAGTTCGAAAAGGGACCGAGAAGTGGGAAGGAGGAAACCTGCTTTCCCGATTTGTTAAAGCCGGTCTAAAAGTGGAATTCTGATGTATTTGGAAATTCAAAACATGGTTTTTTCTGTGTTAATGCTGCGCGTTTTGGCTTAACTTATGGTTAGGAATATTTATTGTTGTCGGTCCTCGGAGAATGGATAGGACATGTCCCCGCTTTCCTCTTTTGTCCCCCATTAGATTTTGGTGCCGATATATGTTGATCAGGTGAAAATTGCAGGTAGTAGGAGGGAAGATGACTGGACTTGCCCTAGCTGTGGGAATGTGAACTTTTCATTCCGGACAACTTGCAACATGCGTAATTGCACTCAACCAAGGCCAGCTGATCATAACTCGGTAATATATGACTAATTGTGATGTAAATTCTCTCAATAGCTAGATGCTCAGCTGCTAGTTATGGCCACACTCATGAATACAACGCCTAAGTATTATCGTGCTTGTTCCTTTCTTCCCCCCCCCCCCAAGATTTTCTATTAGATGCTTGATATTCCGTTGTTGTGATTCAATGCTAAATAGGTCGTTTGTTTTGTGTTTTGTCAATGCATTTTTTTCCTAAGATATCTGCCTGCTAATGTTTGCCTGATTAATGGATGGAATTAGTTATGCAAATTCATGTACTAGCTTTGTGCATGTTTGTGTGCATTATCAAATAGGAGATGGGTTAGCATGTTGTGTGTCTCTACGTCACAATTAATTGTTCTCGCTTTTGTTGGAGATAAATATCTTTTGTTCCACCAAGATCCCCACAACAACCTTTTGTGTGTAAGTTTAATATGCCTATGTTTCCTAGGCTGGATCCACATCATTATCCAAGTGACTGGTTTGGTCAATGGTTGCTGTTGCTCTTAGATATTTAATCTGGGTTTAACTAACCTGCTTGTGAGTGTTTGGGGTAAAAAAGTCCTGAAATTATGATTTAGCTGCCTTTTTTTCCTAATCAAAAGGTAGCTCAAAGAGACTGAGAGTATCTGGATTATGTGGTTTAAGATGGTATGGGATACCATTGCATGCATAGAAGTCTTTGCATGGAACTTTAGTCGCTAATTAAAAAATATAATTAATATGGAGGCTTGTATGCTTTTGTAAAGCATATTTCAAGGTGAAAAGCTAATTAACAGTCAATGCGCGTGACTGTTAATACATTTTTTGTTCTCAAGATGACCAGTTTTGCTATTCAGCTTAGTTTATGTTTGCTTTGCCGACTTCTGGCAATACAGTGATCCTAATGTGATGTTGCTAAGGTTTCTTTTTTCTTTTTCCTCAGAAGTTTGCAATGAAGCCAGTGCAGCCCCCACAGAGTTACTCATCGCCATCCCCATATATGGGTGCTGGGGGACCTTCCTCTATGTATATGGGAGTGCCGCCATATGGTTCTCTCTTTAATGGGTCCACGATGCCGCCATATGATGTCCCATTTTCTGGGGGCTCAGCATATCATTACAATTATGGCGGTCGCCTTTCTGCTGGTAGTCCTTATAGACCGCTTCATCTCTCTGGAGCAGCACCTTATTCAAGTGGATCGATGATTGGAAATGGTAATCATTATTTTGAGTTTTGCTACTACTCTGGTAATTGTATTGACTGCTGGGTGGCAATTAGGATTCTAAGTCTTGAATGATTAAAAGATCCTTGCCTCTAAATCAGACGTGGTTGTTTTTCAGTAGTGTCTGGTTGAGTTTTATGGTTTTCATCTTTCACTTCTTATTTCTTTCTTTGAAAGATTTTCCACTTTTTGAGCTAAACCACAGATAGTGGGAGAAAATGAAAAGCAGTACTTAACACTGCCTGTGTATTGTCTTTAGGATATCTCTACAAGATTCTGTATGATTGCTGATTATTAAGCTTGTCAGTAATGGCTGCCTTTGGTTCTTTTTCAGGTGGAATGTATGGGGTACCTCCTATGATGGACAGATATGGCTTGGGTCTACCAATGGGCCCTGGTGGCATGGTATATGTGAAATTTTTTTCTTTCTTCGGATGATGCTGCCTCTTCCTTTTCACTCTACAACTACGTTATTCAGTGTTGCTCTTTCAGATATTATGCATGTCATTGTTCTGATATTTATTCTCTCAGGGACCACGGCCGGGATTTTTCCCTGATGATAAACTTCAAAAGAGGGGGGCAGGTTTGTATGCCGTGGCTGGTTACTGCTTTAAAGTCAACAATAGGAATACCGGTTCATCTCCCATTGACATTATATTTCCTTTAAAACCTCGTAGATGCAACACGTGATAATGACTGGCAGTGCCCGAATTGTGGAAATGTTAACTTCTCTTTCAGAGAAGTATGCAACATGAGGAAGTGCAACACTCCAAAGCCTGGATCACAGGTTTGTGTTGCTTTGGCAAACAATTTAGCAATTTGAGGAGATTGAACTTTGCGGCTTTCTTTCATGTGTTTGTTGTATTTCTTAGTTATTATTTTGCTCTTGGCAATTAGCTGAAGAGTGTTTATTGTAATAAACTAACGGACTTTTTTGCCCTTCAAATGCAGGTTCCAAAATCTGACAAAAACTATAGTAAGTTATCATTGCTGGTCATGTTGTTGCCTCTTATTTGTCTATGTTGGTACTCATATGTAAAGTTGCTTTCAGAACAAAAAATGCCTGAGGGTAGTTGGAAGTGTGAGCAATGCGGTAACATAAATTATCCATTCCGGACAAAGTGTAACAAACAGAATTGCGGTGCTGACAAACCATCTGAGGCTGAGAAATCTCCACCTCCGGCAGAGGATGAAAATGATCAGGTCTGTTGTGTAATGTGCTCCCTGTACTCCCGTTACCTGAATTTATTGTTGCTTCTATCAACCATCTGTACAATTATCGATAAACTTAGTGGAAAAATAATAAAAAGCCATGTTAAGTCAGTAAATGTTCATGAACTTTTTATCTTCGATATATTTTATAGTATGACTTCTTTCGTGCATTCATTGATAAGCAATTGTCTACTGTTCCAGTGAGTTCTAGGACATATTTGAGGGTTGAGAAGGTCCAGAGTTGTCGTCCAGCTTTGCTACAATGTGGGTGTCTGAAAGTCAGTCTTGTCGTCCTCATGTTGCAGCGGTTGTCAAGTCCTCTACCCTCTCATAATTCGTGTCAAGGTGGTTGTATCAAATGGCGGTTTATATGGTCTTTGTGGATCCTCCAAATGCATTATCTGTCAGCCAACTGGAGTGGCAAGGATTATTCAGTTTGGTTTTTGTTTAATATTTTAGGCTCTTGAACTGCAAGTGAGTCATCTTTTCCAGCCAGTAAATGTTATGTGCATCAACGAATTTAAAAAAATGCACAGAAATCTCTGGGGCTAATGTTTCTGGTTTCATGTGCTTAAGTTCACTGGGTAGTGACTTCTCCAAGGAAAGAGAAAAAAAAAAGATTCTCAGCAAAGGTGAAGTACAATTGTTCCAAATGCTTTTGCCTCTATGGGCAGAGGTTCTCACATCATGATTTTGTCTGTTGACTATAAGTTGACGGTCCTGATCTTTTAGGTATTGTGAGGTGGTGTCAGGTATTCCTTTGAGAGTTATATTTCATGCTAAATGGGTAAGACTCACTTTATATGGACATAGAGCAATACTCGGGATACAAAGTATTTGCTAAATATTCTTCACTTAATGATGTGTGGGCACATTTGACATGCTTCAATTATGAATTGCCAAATATTTAAAGAGTGGGGTCCAGTGAACTTATCTTATTTAACTATATTTAGTCGTTGTATCATTAAGTAAACAAAGTTTAGTACACTGAATGGATATTGCATTTCTCATGAGTGTATGCTCTTAGATGAGGTCTTTCCTGTGCCATCATTATGTATGTCTCTGAGTTTAATTTTGGTGGAAGCTGCACGATGATATTACTTATGTAGTCATGTTGTTAAATATCAAACCTTCTTACTGCCAACGTCAAGAAACAGCGAGTCAATTTATATTGGGCTATCTGTTGCCGCGAGTTTTAGAATGCCTTGTCTCTGAGTTCATAGCTGTTGCAAAAAATTAATGTCTGCATTCCAGGTCTTCCTCTTGCATAGTGCACATCCTGCCTTTGGGGGCAGCCGGGGTATTTAAGGGGTTGTTAAGCTGTTTCAAGCATATTAGGAACAAAGGTTTAGTTTAGTAGTGCACCCTCCTGTGTAGAAAATTGCCAGAATATCCCACACCTCACATGATTTTGTAACCAATTGTTTGATATAGCTTTTTTCCGACAATTGCATCCCTGGAAAAGGTTGTTGCAGTTTTTGTGTGGCATTTGGCAAAATCTTTATTGTTGCAGCACTTCATAAGCTATAGCTTTTTTCCGACAATTGCATCCCTGGAAAAGGTTGTTGCAGTTTTTGTGGGGCATTTGGCAAAATCTTTATCGTTGCAGCACTTCATCAGCTATAGTGGCTTAGAGCAACTTTGAGGAAACTGTCTCATCTAGCTTTGTCATGCCTAAATTTAAGGTGTTGCGGTTATAAAATATATAATTACCAAACATGTGAGTTAGGGCGTTGTACGGAACAAGAAAGCTGCAGTTCCTTATCATACCAGTTTATTATCTCTAGCATTGTTCTTTTGAAAGCCGTATCAAGCATCGTGGGTGCTTTGGTTAGTGATTAGCCTTGGTTATGTCTTGTTCCCTGGACATATTAAATCCCTGACCCTAAAAGAGCCAGTGGGCGGTGGGTGTTTTGTCTGTGAATACGTAGCTCTGAACCTTTTTACCTTCGTTTGGTCAATTTTCTTTTCTCTTTGTTTAAAGTAAAGTTCACAGCTGATAAACACACACCGAAGGGGACTGTAAAAGCGGGTGCTTTTGATGCCCTTTTTTTTTTTTTTTTTTTTTTTTGGGCCCTGGGACTCTGTTGCCGTGCTTGGCTCTGGTCTATTTGTTTTTTTTTGGCTTGTGATACAGCAGTGTTGGAAGGCTCGAAGATGAGACCCGCATACAAAGATAGGACGTCCTTCACCCGTAGGATTTTATTCGAGTGCTCCTTGTCAAATTTCTTTCAAGTGTTTATAATGCTGTTGTCACCTGACGTACAGATCGTCCTTTCATTTGCCACTTAATGGTTTTTAGCTTTTGGGGCCTGCATGTCCTAGCGCCCTTTCTGGCTAGAAACGTTCATGACTAGCAGCTTTGATTTCAGCGTGTCGGTTCTTCTATTTCGTTTCAAATAATTTTGAAGTTAAAAAATTTGTTTTCCGCAGGTTTGCATTCGTACTCTTTTTGAAAAGCAAGAACAATCAAAATCCGAAAATACAATACTTATGAGAAAATTTTATGTGAATTTACGTCGTCCTGAAATTTGTACATGGATCAAAAAGTGAAACTCTATCGAAACAAATTCGTAATTGGCGGTGGTGCTATTTTGATCTTGCGGGTACAGTTAAGTAGGGAAAAAAACTAGGATGAGGTTACTTGTAATCTTTGTCCTGTACCGATCACACGCGGTCGCGGTCGACCGCAGAACAAACAGAGGCTAAGAGAAAGAAATTGAGAATTTCGATTGTTCTTGAAGCACCGAAGATAAGTTCTCTGGAATGCTTAAATATAAGGTTTATATAGGTAAGAAATCCAATATGGGTGTCTTTGAGTGTGTTTGCAGTACGGCCTTTCGAGTGCGCAACCGACCATCTAGATAATGCAAAGTTTAATGAAGCCCAATTGAATAGAATTGCTCTTAAAACGAGGTATGAAGTTTTATATTCATGCTAATAAAAGTATAAAAGGACGGAAATCGGTTCGATGGTTAAAGAGAGGAGATATGATGGCGACTGCCGAATTTCATCAGCAAAAGGAAATGTGAGAACAGCACCCACGACGTTAACGGTAGACGAAGGGCCGTCCAAGAAAGGATGGACGTCTCTTCAAGCCTCGATCGACGTAAATTTCGAGTGAGCATTCACTTGGTTCGGCTCCATTTGCGCTGGACACGTCGCCGGCGATCCCGTGGCTGGTGGATAGTGGATGGTAATCCCATGGAGCTCATTGACGTCGAACCTAACGCATTCATAAGCTGCACCAGAATCTCATAGACTCGAGACACGTCCGAGTCTCTCGAGTCTTTCAGTCTTCTTTTCATTTATGGCGGTTTGAAAAGTGCAATGCGGGGAGATACGCGATGGAGGGTGGAACGGGGAGCAGTGGATCGTCAAACCCCCTCTCCCCTCTCGTTCAAAAAAGCGAAGCAGCACACGAGTAAAAGCAGGGGAAACTCCATCATTCTGGGTCATTATTACGACCCACATCGGAGATTTCTGCATTATTTTTTTGTCAACTTTTCCTCAGCCCCACCTCCCCGAGGGAGACTCCCTCTTCCCAAGACAGCACCTATCATTACCCACCGCCTCCCCCTCCATTTTCTTCTCCCTCCCTCCCCTCTTGGTCTTGCCAAAACCTCATCATTGTTACCTCTCTCTCTCTCTCTCTCCCCTTCCCTCGGAATTATGACTCCATGGTTACAAGATTGCCCCACTGTCTCCCTCAAAATTACAGTCCCACCCTCCTTTTTCTCGTTCAAAAGTAGGCTACTGCTCCCACTTTAGCTACTCATGAGCCTAAAGACTTTCCATCCATGTTACCAGTGAGAACGCTTGAATTGAGATGACGTGTATCGCTAAGTCGTGGGAGCTATCTCCTATCTTTAGCTGGAGAAATTACGGTGCGAGAGCGAAAGTTTTGAGAGCACGAAATAGAACAAAGTCTGGGAAAACGTGAACATGCGAAATGATAATCACAGCGTTTTTCAATCGGGGATATTGAGCTGACAAATCGACTGAAAAATATCATGCGAGACGCTAGTCAACTAAGTAAAAATCCTTTCAAGTTTCATCTTGTTACTCTCGAGATCAGGAAAATATCATATCTACTTATCTAATAAAGATATTATGCAAGACGCTAGTTAACTAAATAAAAATCCTTTCAAATTCTATCTTGTTATTCTCGGAATCAGGAAGATATTATACCTACTTATTTGAGAGTAATTTTTTGTAAAAAAGAGACAAGGGTGTCTACCTTCACCCCAAGGCCCCCAAGTTTTTGGATAAATATCTTTCTTTCCCAATCAAGAAGGATCTTCCTACCTACTTATTTGAAAAAGATATTATACGAGACGCCAGTCAACTAAGTAAAAATCCTTTCAAGTTCTATCTTGTTATTCTCGGGATTAGGAAAATATTATACCTACTTATCTAGAGTAGTTTTTCCTGAAGAAGAGACGAGGGTGTCTACCATTCACCCCAAGGCCCCCAAGTTCTTGGATGAATATCTTTCTTCCCCAACCAAGAAGGAATATCCTCGAAATTTTATGTCGTAGAGTTCAAACAAAGTAAGTTTTGAACTTGCTTAGGTCTGAGCTATCTCCAATTTTTAGCTGAAGAAATTGTAGTGCAAGAGTGAAAGTTTCGATAGCACGAGATAGAATGATCTCTCAAAAGGTGAACATAAGGAACGGCAAATTATAATGTGATCAGATTGTCAACTAAATACAGTAAACGAAAGATACGTCTAATGCGTGATCTCTTTTGTTTTCTTTTCCTTTGGCAGGATCAATCACGTACCGACAAAGTGCGGACGGACAGTACTCGACCCCGAACCTTCCCCTCTCATCTAAACCGGTAAGTGAATGAATAGGTGGGATGTGTAAGGGACGACAAGAAGCGCTTTCTTGGAAGCAAAGGACTTCGGTATGCTTTCTGGCTCTTATTTGACTGGTGGTTCGGGTTGCTGATTGTTTAATATATTGGCCGTTTAAGGTTTGGTTAAGACATCAAGTTTGGGTAGGAGATGAGATGGCGTACGGAGGTTCCAAGGTCGGAAGAAAGCAAACGGGGTTGGAAACTTTCGAAGTGAATAAACAGTCGTCAGAGAGTCGGCCAAAAGAAAGATGCTCATGGAAGAGCCTCTCCCACAACGCCCGCCCCCCACGCGTCTGTCCAACCTCCTCAATTGAATTTTCGCAAAGGCGTGAGATTTCAGATTTCGTGACTGATTTTTGGGATATATTCCCCACAATAATAACTTAGGCCCCACGATTTTCGACATGATCGATTTATGTGGGACGTAGTTAAACACATTTATGAATAATAAGCATGTCATGCATGATTTGGACCTATTAACTTGTTTATGGTGACTGACAAAAAAAAAAAAACTTGTTTATGGTGCGTTTAGACATGTTTGATTAATATAAGTTTATACATACTATTCGAATTGGCCTGGCTTGTCTAAATACATCTAAACACGTGTGTGGACCTCCTAACTCATTTTGCCCGTTCTTGTAGGACATCATAAATGGGTCTTGTTCTCAAATTAGTACTAAATTTGACATGCCACTTTTCTTGCATGGAAGAATGAGTGAGCCCATATGCCCTATTGCCATTCGGTTTTGTTGAAAAGTGTCTTATCTAACACGTGCTAAACAAACGAGAGCAATAATAGATAATTTTAAATCTATCTATAAAATTAATTTATCAAGTGATGTGACAAATTGCAAATGAGTATATAAGTATCTAGTCATATTCCTAACATACCCGTTAAAAGTCTAGCGTATCACTTGATATATTGGTTTTATAATCAGCATTAAATAGAAACATTATGAAAAAAAAAAAGTTACAATTTCTAAAATGGTTAATTTTTTGTAATATCCTTAATCAACATTTCAAAAATCACACTGTTCATCGTTAAGAATACTTAGGAAATACCTCGTGATTCCATTTCAATTTTAAGATTAACTTATTTCAATTCTATAATCTTAATTGATGATATGCCTTTTCTTTATAACAATAGATACTGAACCTATCTTAAAAGATGTAAATTGGCTCGCGTGCATCCCATAAGAGTCAATAAAAGTAAGGGTGTGGCGTTTCCTCCCCACAGTGTCTGGAGCCTTGGGTCAATAAGTTTCTAAGCAGGATACAGAATTCCATATGTAAAGAGCATTGTGTTTAAGAACCCATTGACTAAGTAAAGAAATCAATCTATAAGAATACATAATAACATTAGTCATAATTCCGAATAACGTTTTGCTAGTTCATGAGTAACCATATTTCATGATTTGGGAATATTCCTTACCTCACATGCAATAAAATGAGGAACTGGAGAATAAGTGTGTCATAAAATAGAGTTTAGCTCGGTAGAAAGAATGACGGGAGATGTCCTCATGACAAGGAATTTATGTCATTCTATTAGTAAACGCGTTAAGAATTGTAAGGTACGAGTATGTGCACTTTTTCTTGACCATTTAAATCTTTAGAGCGGTGTCTTTTTCGAAGGTATCCGATAAAATTGAACTACTTAAGAGCGATTGATTGCACGCCAAATTTTTATAATAAAATTTCTTAAACTAGGTGTAGACATGCCATTAGACATAGGTATGCTGATCCTGATAGACAAGAACCTCGAAGCATGCTGAATGATGCATCTCATGTGATTAGTTCAAAAATATTGGTGTAGACAAATGAATGGATGAATTCCCAGTTTTTCGTGATTTGATTTTTAGGTAAGGCACAAGAACATTTTAGGCAAACTTTCAAAAGGCAGAAATGAAGTTTGGTGGGCCAATAACTCCCAGAATGCAAATCAGTGTAACACGTTGGGCACCATGATGAATGCTTTGGCTGAATATACAAGAAATTCTTTTTAGCATCCCCTAATAATCGAATTGGGGGGGGAATTTCAGAGAGCCCCACGATTTGGTATTGAAATAGTAAGTCTTACTCTGATCCCATCATGACGGCATTGGATGTACAAGCAAAACTTTAGGAGCAAGTAGGATTCAACTGTGCACTTGATGCATATGATCATGATGAATTCTCAAAAGGCAAAATTAAAGATAAAGAAAAGAGAGAGTCGGCTCATGATGGCTTGGTTGTGCGAGCATTTTGATAATTAGGTTAAAAAAAAAGCACTTTGCTCATTTAGCTTTATAATCAGTGTACTATGCCAAGATTTAATAACTTATGTTATTCTTATATTTTACCCAAGTCCCTAGCCATCTCATCCTTGTATTCTCAAAGTGGGTATCGGTAGGATTATATACGCTAAAGTAACATACTCAATTTGACATTTTATAGATTTTCTTAATCCTCCAACGCAAGTGAAAATGATCTCCTTTCCCTCCAATTAAACAAGGCAAATAAAAAGAAATAATGTCGTTTGAGTTTTGGACGAATCGAGCGACTTAATTATTGCAAAAAAGAGAAAAAAAATCGAAGCGTGTGGTTGAATGGCAATAATCGGATCTCGGATTACATCATCTCACTATTTCACCGACGACGACGGCTCCTTTGATATTACGTCAAATCGACTAGACCTCACGATAAACTACGCACCTTTATAAACATGGTGAAATATTATTTTAGACCTACTTATGGTGGTTTGTACGTGATTTTCGCCATAAAGGAAGCTTTCTAGAGGGGGGGGAAATATAATCTGGGCGAAAAAGCCTCCCCCGCTCGGGGCAATTGAGTGGGAATGATGGACAAACCAGCAAAGGTGAGTTTCCCGTAATTCTAACATCATCATCATCATCATCGAAGACGCGAAGGCGGGGGTGGGGCCCGATCGTGCGGTTGTACGTGCGTGCGGACGGAGGGACGATCGGACGGGGAGCGCGTCGTGGGCCGTTGGATCTTCCGTCAAAAAAGCGAGGAAAGCCCTTTTGGTTCCCCGGGAAAAAAGGTCTTCGGCCTTCTTGACCAACACGCCCCTCCCCCTGGGGTTCGCACGTGCGGAGGACTAACCGTGCTCTCTTTTTCCCTCTTTTTTACCTCCGTACCCCCCTCTCTTCCTCCCTTCCCACCAAGAGAGAATCCGATAATCGGAAGAATTAGAATAAAATATAGTGCCCGAGCCATTGGAGAGGATGGCTTAATTCCCTAAAAAAATTCCAAATTTAAGGTTTAATCCCAACTTTGCCCCGTGTTATTTTCAAATTTTAGGTCTAATCCCAAATTTGTCCTCTGAATTTTGTTTTTGTTTTGTCTAAAAAAAGCAACTTTTAATTTACTCTTAAATTTATCCTGCAATCTAGTTCTAATTTGACGCGACATTCCCACATTGGTAACTAATCCGTATCGTCAAGGTGACATGGAAAGTTATCTTTAGAATAAAATTATTTTAGGATATAAAAATTAGGATCAACAAACTACGAACGGGGTAGATTTAGGATTAGAGAGTATAAAATTTATGATTTTTCTTTTGAAAAAATGTTTGGGGTGGATTTGGTATTGGAATTAAAGTCTGGAGTTTTTTCGGTGGTAAAAAAATATTCGAGGTAAATTTGAGACTGGATCTAAACTTTGAAGGTTTATTTAAGACCCAAAAAAAGTTTGGGGCAAAATTGGGATTAGATTTAAAATTTGGCATTTTTTTTAGGAAATAGGCCTAGAGAAAATATTCCAAACTTGACATCCGTGTAATAATATATTCTTAGAGGCTTAGG
This sequence comes from Eucalyptus erythrocorys, assembly GCA_014182555.1. NCBI lineage: Eukaryota > Viridiplantae > Streptophyta > Magnoliopsida > Myrtales > Myrtaceae > Eucalyptus > Eucalyptus erythrocorys. The sequence goes on along the minus strand of CM024604.1, from coordinate 58,470,742 downwards.
TCATAGAAAAACTAAATAGTTTATCCTTCTCATAGGCATGGTCTAAATAGAAACTTGAACATAACAAAGGGAGAAGAAAGAGACCAGGAGTATATGCTCGAGAAGTATCTCGTTGTCCGACCAAAACAAAATCAGATTTTATGACGATATTTCTCTTGCTTGTCTGAGTTTTCTTTTGTATGGTATTGAATTGAACTTCACTTTCCATGATTTTGAAGCACATCATTAAATTCTATTCACAAAAAGTGCACGATGAATGAAAAATCTCAAATTGACAACGTAAATTAATTAGTATTTTTGAGACTGTTTTCGTGCATTTCTCATCGACTATGCATTAGAAGACATATATGGTTATTGCAACACGATTTGCAAAACTCGGAATACATGAATTACAAAAAAATATTATATGTATCGTCAAAGAGATATAATTAACGCGATGGCGTATCAAAGTTTGAAAAGGCAACTCACGAAAGTAAAAGCAGAAGAATATAAGAAAAGATCAATTTTTGATGAAGGAGCACATATACCATTGAAATATTTTGTTCACTTTTATAGACTTTCATAGAGCGAAAAAGAAAAAAAAAGGAATTATTCTCAATCATAATAGGCTTTCTGCGATTCCGTTGACCGGCGAGGGACGAAAAGGTAAAATCTCGAAGGGAGGCTCGAGCGGACATAAAGCGGGGGCGAAGGGAAAATAATCACGAGAGCGAAGTTGCGTGCGGGAAAATACAAATAATTAATTGCGATTTCGAAGACCCAAAAATTAAGGGATTAAAAAAAAAAAAAAAAAAAAATAAAAAAAGGGGGAAGGTAGCGAAAACCCGTGTTGCCGACGTGGAAAAGGATGATTGGGCGAACCCGAGAGAGAGGGACTGAGTAGCATAGCATAAGACACTCAGAGAGAGAAAGAGAGAGAGAGAAAAAGTCCCGGAGAGAGAGAGAGAGAGAGAGGGAGAGAGAGAGACGGTGGAGATGGTGGCGATTCGCGGCGGGGCCGCCGCCGGCGGTGGCGCGTAGGGAGGGCGATTGGCGACGCTTGTTCTTCTCCTCCTCCGCCGCTCGCTCTTTCTCTTTGGCCGGGGAGGGGCATGGAAGCGGAGCTGGCCATGCTGAGACATTTCATAGGTCAGCTTCAAGAGCTCTGCGAACTCTACGGCTCCCCCTATTATCCCCACCACCTCCACCAGCAGCAGCGGCAGCAGCAGCGGCAACTCCTTCCCCCCGACACCGACGAGCCGCCTCGCCTCCTCCACGACCGCCTCGATCGCAGGTCCCCAATCTCTCCGCGCCATCTCGTCGTTTCCGCTCGCGGTCCGGGGCCCCGAACATGGCTTCCTCCGCGCTGTTCTGTTCTTTCTTTTTTTTTTTTCGCTTTTTTTGTTTTGTCGTTTCTCGGCCTTCTTTTGCCTCTGCTTGGGCCGTTAGGTTTCGGAATGTCGCGCCTCTGCGGTTCCGATTTCGCGTCGCGGGGCGGTGTAATTCGTCTCGAGTTCTCCTGCCTTTTTGGTTTCCGGCTGTGTAGGTCTTGCTTGCGGAGACGCGTTCTGCAGTTCCTGCTTTTTGATGGTTTAGTTACGATGGATGGCCTTCTTTGTGCTGCTGTCGTCTTTTCATTGCGAGTGCGTTTGTGCGTGAATCGGGTTACCTTAGGATTAGCGGCGGCGTGCGTGTGGGCTGGAATGTGGGTCGAGTTTTGGGTTTCTTGAGAAAGGAGGAGTCTTGGAAGAATTTGGTCGTTTCAGAAGTAAAATTTGCGCGGTTTTAGGATGAGCAAGATTCGGGGGAGAGATTTATGGGGTAGGTGATAATTTTGGATTAACGGATTCATTCCGGAAGAAAAGTCGGATGGTAAAGGAGAAAAACCTAAAAAGCTTGCTGTCGGGGCCACAACACAGAGCTTTCTGCGGAAAGTAATTGGAGTCATCTTCCTTTGAGCTGAAAATGTAGTCTTCCTTGCCTAGAACCCTTGTCCGTAAAGATAGGGGATTAACAAAAGATTTCCTCGATACAAAGAATGGCCCCACCCCTAGACTAGTAAGTCCACGGATTTGGCTTAGTATTAAGTATTTAACTCACGGTTTCTTTTCTTGTGGACAATGTAAAATTTCATCCACCTGACTAATATGAATGGGCTTTACAGTTTTCAATTTAGGATATCCTGTTTGAGTTTGCTTTACATATGGTAGATATGTCTCCAAGAACACATAGCTTGAACTCTGATTTATATATGTATTTTCCAGATTTTATTTTGCGAAAAGCGATTGTAGCTGGGTCCTTTGGTTGTCACGTGGGAAGAAATTGATACTTGTCTTGCATATTCATATCTAAGGGCGCTGTGCTCAATTGTTATTGCATAGTCTTTTTCTACCAACTGAAAGGGTGAGAATGTTTCCACGTTAGTTTTTTTCCAAGATGATATTAATTGATATAAAGTGGTCCTGTTTTAGTGCATTTACTGGGTAAATTGTCCCACTCTAAGAGGTAATTGTATTTTGAGAGAGAATTTTCAATTCATACATGCATTAGATCTCTGTTTCTTTCTAGTGTTAGATTAATTTATCCTGCTACGATTTTGCGATGGAAAGAAATAAATCAGTTCATTTCTCTATAAAGAATATTAAGATTTTACGGTTGTGATGGATTGATGCTTCCTCTTTTCCTTTCAATTCGGCAAAAACCCACCTCTGTTATATCTTTGATGTTTGTGGACTCCTTATCTTTTGTGGTCTTCATTGTTACTATTTTTTGAAGATGAATTTCTGGAACTCTCAGGATAGGACCCATGTTTTGCAACTCGGGGCAGACTTTTTGTTAAATCAAAGACTAAATTTAGTCCACAGTGATAAAAGTAAATCAGTTGTTCAAGCAACGTGAGCTTAACTCCAATCTGAGTCCTAAGAGATGAAATCCTTGATTTCAAAGTTTTGAAAGAATCAAATGCAAATGGAATTAAATATCATGTTGGATCTATTTAGTATGTTCACCCTTAGTTTCAAATCTCCTGTAGGCGCTTGATTCTCTATAAACATGCCGTTTGACTTTGTCATGTCACTAGGAGAAACAAAATCACTGGTAAATACAGGAAGTTTAGTTGGTAAAAGTTATTAACACAAGAATTAAGCAATATTTTCTATTTCTACACTTTGTCAAACATTACTTCTATTTGTGCGTTTCTATAACCTCATGGTAACAACCTTACTATTGGTAGCACTCTTCAGTTGGTCTTTGGTTATAAATCGTCGAATTGCATTTTGAGAAGAGTTCTGGTTTTGGTCTAATTTGAATGTTTTTTTTTTTTTTTTTTTTTTTTGGTAAAGTTGTCTAATTTGAATGTTTGAACATGCTTCTTCCAAAAAAGTTCTGGTTACTGTCTAATGTCAATTGAATTCATGGATATGCCTTCTATATAGTGTTTTGAACTTTGTTGATGTGATGGGTCATGTATGAAGTCTCTCTTATGCATGTATGAGTTCACGTGTGTCCTTTAATGTTATTCTCTGGTTGGTGGTTTTGGAAATCCTTTATTAAAGTATTTGAAGCAGTTATTTTGCACTATGAATATGTGACTATAGTTTTAGAACTCAACGACTATTCGTAAAACAGGCCTTCTGAATAGACATGAGATGGTGTATAACGTGGTACATTGGAGTACCAAAGCCATGAAATTCCTTAAATTCCAGATATTCAAGGTGTATTTGTATTTACTCTTCTAAATCAAATTGAGTAATGGTTTGCAAAGGTTGATGGTTTTATAGTTCCCATAAGTGTAGCTGCTTGACATGCTCTTATTTCTGATGAGTCTTCTTGTTTATCTTTGGGAGAGTTGATTGATGAGTTGACTGATGAAATTCCTTGCTTTATGTTGCTTAAAAATTTGAAGGTGGCACTTGGTCGTGTTCTGACCAAACAAATAGACCTCAGAGTAGATAATGCTCTGCAGAATGAGAATTTGCTTATTTCTGTATATGCTATCTTCATTACTAGTGTGATTCTTTCTTGGGTGCCCGTTAGCATTAGATTTTGTAATCAGAAGTCAGAACAAAATGCTGACACCATTTTTTGCAATGACTTGCTATGCTATTTGAACAGATGGTGCTTTCTTGATATTGATGAAAGTTCTCCAGAATACTGTAGCCCCATAATGGCTGCTGGAAAGTCCAGAGGAATAAAAAATATAGATCCCTGCAAGCCTCCCCCTTCCAAGAAATCTCGAAAAGAGCGCAACCAGGGCAAGTCTGCAAATAATGACAAATCAGCTGAGGTTATGGACCCAGAAATCTGGAGAGAATTCCCAGAAGACCTTTTTGAAGCTGTTATTGCAAGACTTCCTATTGCAACATTCTTTCGCTTCCGGGCTGTGTGTCGGAAGTGGAACTCGTTACTCTGCTCTCAGAGTTTCTCTCAGCATTGTGCCCAGGTTCAACAAGCTTATCCATGGTTTTACACTATCACTCATGAGAATGTGAATTCTGGGGTCATGTACGATCCTTCCCTGAAGAAATGGCATCACCCCACTATATCTTCTCTGCCTGCAAATATAATCGTGTTGCCAGTTGCCTCTGCTGGGGGGCTTGTCTGCTTTCTTGACATTGGTCACAGAAATTTTTATGTCTGTAACCCTCTTACTCAGTCTTCCAAAGAGTTGCCAGCTAGATCCATTAAGGTCTGGTCTCGCATTGCAGTGGGGATGACCCTGAATGGTAGTTCTGCCACTGGGGGCTATAAGATAATGTGGGTGGGGTGCAAGGGGGAGTACGAGATTTACGACTCGGTCAAGAACTCTTGGCTACGTCCTGGAACCATGCCACCGAACATCAAGCTCCCATTATCACTGAACTTCAAGTCACAGGCAGTTTCCATTGATGACACGCTCTACTTCATGCGCTCAGATCCGGAAGGGATCGTGTCCTACAACATGGTCACCAGAATCTGGAAGCAGTTCATAATACCAGCCCCGCTTCATCTGACCGACCACACGCTTGCCGAGTGTGGGGGGCGTATCATGCTGGTAGGTCTGCTTACCAAGAATGCTGCCACGTGTGTATGCATATGGGAGCTGCAGAAGATGACGCTCTTGTGGAAGGAGGTTGACAGAATGCCAAATGAATGGTGCTTGGAGTTCTACGGAAAGCACGTTAGGATGACTTGCTTGGGCAACAAAGGTTTGCTCATGTTGTCATTGAGGTCTAGACAAATGAACAGACTGGTTACTTATGATATGTCGAACAAGGAATGGCTGAAGGTGCCTGGATGCGTGGTGCCACGCGGGCGGAAGAGGCAGTGGATAGCATGCGGTACTGCCTTCTACCCTTGCTTAAGCGCTACTGCTTAAACCGATTTCCTTCACGTCTGGCAGCCATGGCTTGTTCAGATTAGGGATTTCGATTTGGTTTTTTCTTTTGGTTGATTGGCTGTATGTTTAAGCTGCTAGTTTTTTCTGTGGCTAGATTTTCTATTTCTTGCGCGTCCAGTAGGAATGCCATGGGTTTAGCCACACGATCTACGTGCTTTGTTCATGTACAAACTTATGCGGACAAATAACTCCAATCATCAGAAAACATATTCCCGTACCGCTTTTGTCTTTCAGTTTCGGGTTGTTAAGGCTTATATTGAAAGTAAACTGACGGGTTCTTAATGTAGTTTGTGCTGCAATGTTGTGTTAAGAGTGATTTGAGTTTCATCTAAGTAGAGAGTAACTCTGATGTTTGTTGGAGTACAAACCTCTATGAAAGATGAGAGCGATTCACTTTTCTGTTAGGTGACAAATTTTCGTCTCCAAAGAATTGGTGATGGAACTCACACCATGTATGCACCGTTACTTTCTCTTGCAACTGCACATCAAATTTCTATGCTATGGTCTGTCCCAGCAGCTTCTCAGCCCGACCCCCAACAGGAAGAGTAGTTTTAAAGATTAGTGTACGAAAAAAATGATGAAGTGCTGTGGCGAAGGAGTCAGGCGTCTCAATATGACCCGCTGGTAAATTTTGTAAGCTAGCCTCTGTAATCATAGGCTCCCAATTGTCCGAGCAGCATATGGAATCCTTGAATATTTCACCAGCCATCCGTCTCATTTTAACCCAGCTGCAGCGGACCTACTTTCTCACATTAGATTGCAAGATGTTGGACAAGAGATGTCGCACAAGAAGTTGAATCTGTAAGTGTGATTTTCTCGAGCAAATAGTGGGGGTGACCAATAGAGAGCATGTCTTGTGCAACTTTTGGCTCCGTTTATTTTACGAAGAAAAATAATTGATTTGAAAAATATATATTTTAAAAATAATTATATTGCTCAAAATAATTAATTAATAAAAAACGTTTTCTCCATCAATAATAATTTATGTCTAAATATTATTGTAAATAATTAAAAAATTTCATTCATTCATTTTTGTAAAAAATTCAATCAATAATAATTTATGTCTAAATATTATTGTAAATAATTAAAAAAATTGTATTATTGTAAACAATTAAAAAAATTTCATTCATTCATTCATTTTTGTAAGCAACAATTACAACAAATTCAAGTGATTCTATTCTTTTTTGGCAAAAGAAATGCATCCTTCATATCCTGCAAGATGCTTCATCCTCATCCATGTACTCAAGTAATTTCTCATAAATATAAACTGAACACACAGCTGTAATTCGTATGGCTTCTGCCTGAATTATATGAAGGGTGAAAATCACCACATTAAGTCCAACATCCGAGCATCATCGAAACAGTTCTCGTCATCATTAGAACGAATTTCCTTAAAAGAGAAACTAAACTGAGAAAAATAAAGGGATCATGTTATATTCAAATCGAGAATTCACACCATGATAACTAGCCGGATAAATTTTCCATTTCCATTTCTCTGTTCCCTACAGACTAGGAGGATGACATTACTGTCTCCATCATTCCAAGCTTACGCCATTCCTCCGCTTGCTGCAGTCCTGATAATCTGGAAGAGAGCTGTTACATGGAAGAAAAACAGAATGGTTAGAACTATAAACTATCACCTTATGAGGACTGTGATCGACATCAACATTACAGAGTAGTGAGCAACAAAGCATTCGCATGTAAGAATAGACCCGATAATTTGAGTCATGATGTCAATCGGTTTGGTGCAATTGGTTCAATGGCACCAAACTTACCACGTATTTAGTACCACACCAGTTTGATACCAAGGAAGTGCATTAAGGAGATTAAGTGGTCTTTCAACATTGGAATACTGGTACAGGGGTATAACATAAGCAAAACAAGTGAAAATGCATATGCCGGTCGCCGAGAAAGAAATAATGACGTGAATGTCATTCATTTCCTGAACCAACTTCACTTCATACTAGATGGGGATAGCCAAGACGACAACTTTCTTTGAAAGTACTTGTCTCGCCTAATTAGACTGTAGGAGATGGAGAGAATGTGTCTCCTTATAATGAGAAATCATAAATCAGACAAATGCAATAAGCATCATCATGTAAAAAATAAAAGGAAATCTATCCTGTATGAGGCAAGCCTTCTGCTTTCGTTCCAAGTTACTCGTGCATTGCAAATTTTTTTCCACGAGAATTTTACACACAGCAGGATATGAGTTTTGTATACAAGTTTACAAATTGAGCGAACAAGCAGTGTCCATGATGGTGACAACTCCAGCAGATTGTTAACAAAGTTTCTAAATGACTCAGCCAAGTAAAATATGCTGATGAGATGAAACTGGAAATTTATCTAAAATGATTATTAGAAGACAAGCAGGAAAGTCTCACATGAGCCAATGACGACGAAAATGAAGAACCCAAGCAACAGTGGGCCAACGGGATAGTCCTTTCCTTTCTTGACAGTCGTTTCAGGCACAGCTCCTCTCTTCTTAATATTCTTTTCGAACCTGTCCACCTTCCTGTCCGCGAAACGCCTTGATGTAGTCTGAAAGGGAAAAAAATTCGTTCAGCACCTAAATATTGCACACCGACTTAATATTCTTCTCGATCTAAAATCTTCTAGAACTAAATCGGGCGATCGGAATCAGTTTCATCAGCCATGCCTAGCAACTGGCACAAAGCAGAAACTACCATACAACAAGGACCATGTTTCGCAACATTTTTCCATGAAAGCAAATTCTAAGTTAAGAAAATTAGCGACGCTCGATCGATTTCCACGTTACCCTACCGACATAAATCACAGCACAAACAGAGGGCAACGTGACAAGATAGTCGCGATATTTCCAGATGCAACAAGCTACTCGACCCCAACATTCCTTAACGGGCATTAATGCAGAACAGATCTTCCTAGAAAGTCACTATATTTCCAGAAGCAACGACCTTCCCAAGGTCCCGTAACGATACATCGCGAAGCTAAATGATTCAAACTCGATAGATCGAAGCGATTTCCGAGTTGGAGGCTCGCGATCTTTCAAGAGACATGCTCGCACGGAGCAATTTTCCACCGGATCAGCACGGACATCAACTCAACCGAGAACGCCATTGCATTCGTAAATCCAAAACAGCCGAAAGCTCGATCTAATCAACGACGCTGCAGGTCGCGATTCGAATCGATAAAATAGCGAAACGCCGCAAGATTTCCAGATCGGGAACGATTCGAATCCGATCAGCCATCCGCTCCGAAAGATCCGAAAGAAGCGGCATCGATCGGGACCGGAAGAACCAGAAGCTCTCCGGCAACGACCAGCCCGACCCGGACCCGAATGCGGGAGACGAAGCGGAAGAGGAAGGAGGAGGACGAGATTTACCATGGCGACGGAGGCGAGATCCGAAGAGAGACGGACGCGAATCAAATCCGCAACGGAGACGAAGAAGAATGCGCGCGCGAGAGCAGGCGATCCGGTCTCGTCTCGCTGGCTAATCTGATCGTTAAGGCGGACGATCCGCAGTTGCGGGTTTTTATAGAGCTTCTTCCCCAGCTGAGGAAATCTATTTAGGGTGACGGGGGCCAACTTCGGGCGGAGCGTCACCGACTCTCGTCCCATTGGCTGGAACGCGTGGATCCGGACACGCGTCGGGATCCCATTGGCTGCTTGCAGCAAGGAGACCCACATGTGCGTCTCGGTCACCGTCGGCCCTCACCAGCAGCAATCCCCGGCGGAGCGTCGCGTTTCGCGGAATGATTCACTGGACGCACCGTGGGAATTTCGTCCGGCAAATCGGACATGATTGATTATATTCAACGTTGGATTGTTGACTTGTGAAATTATTTAATTATAAAGTTAAATTATTTTTTACATCGCCACGGAACTAATTATAATTCTCATTTTAAAGATGACTTTCATTTTTATTCTCGAAATCCATTCTCATATACAATATTTGCTTTGGATGATTTTTGCTTTTATATTTCTTTTCCTTTTTAACGGATGTGAGAAACAGACTCCTATTTTATAGGAAACATTTATAATCTTAAAAAAAATCTATATATATTAATAGATGCTTACTTGTAATTTTTTTGGCTATGTTTTATAATTTAGTTATTCCATTGTTGAGGATAGAAAGCAGAATCTGATTTCTCTTAACATGTTCATCAATAGTGTCAGGATGTTTCTAAGGGAGGCCACTGCAAATTAATATATATCCATGCAATAAGCAAATATTTTCTAAATTTAAACTTCGAAGTCACATGTGATTAACATAACACTTGGCTAAGTGATTCATTCTAGGGAGGAAACGCTTGTGTTGTTCTCAAGTTTAGATGCAGGGAAAAAAGAACAAAAAAAAAAAAGCTTCGGTTTTGTATAATTTGATGAGCTTCTAATTGGCATGGACAGATATCCGTGTTTATTATAATGTCTAAGAGATTGATTTTCGTATAATTCCGTGTGATATTTAGATGCGGGGATGAACCCATGTTGAAGCCCCCGCTCCCTTTTCGATAATTTGGAAACGGTAAATAATTTTCTAAAAAAAATAAAATCGATAAACTGATATTTGCCCAATTAGTCGTCTGAAAAAATAAAGAAATATGAATCCCAACTTTTTCCCACCTAAAATGAGTTCAAGACCCTCTTAACATGTGCCCTGACCTCTTCCGGTTGGCCTCTCTTCTTTTGCAACCATTAAATTTAGTTTGACTTTGTATCAATGAAGCAGTTGGCACGTAGAGCTTGTATAATATAATCTTATCTATAACGCGGCGATCTTGCTGGCCAACGGCCAACTAAGACCAGATCGCATTGAATTGGTCCGACAAATAGAACTGAGTCCACCAGCTCTAATCCACTGACTCCCCCAATTCAAGCATTCACTGAATAGTTGATAAAATCCATTCTTTTTTCTCTTGAAGAAAGTGCAGATTTAATTAATACAATCCTCGATTTTATATTTCTCCTCCAATCTTGTGTTAGGCTTCACATGGAATTTCCATATTTTCGGGTTAAATTGCTTAGCATATGCGAACCCAAATTACCCATATAAAGAAATTGGCCGTTACGAAAAATTTATTGAAAATACTTACACGAATATCATAATCCGAGTTTTTTAGCGAGATAAATGCGATTGAAATAGCTTCTTTTCTTTCGTTGCGAATTTCTCTCCTTTTTAGGAATTTTTCCATATTAAAAATATTCAGACGCATGTAATTTTGTTAACAAGATATGTCTATGTGTAAGGTGTCCGTTAATCTTAATAATTATCTTCAACTCAACCAGTGTTATCAAATAGATGAGCTAAATACATGTGGCAAAAGCACTAGGGGACACCATACACAATTTCATCTACCAAAGATTAGAAAACAAATTCTACGTTTTGCTATAAGTTTTGGAAACCTCAACTTTACAATTTTTCTACAGTGATTTCAACGTTATTAAGTTTTACTAATACTATAATTCTCTCGGCGATATCTACTGTCTTTGATAGAGAAGAGGTCAATAATTTGAATCTTACATCATGAATGAGATATTAAAATAGAAGTTTACATTAAACCATTAAGCGTTCGTCTTAATTAAGAATTTGATTAAACTACTCATTTTAGCTTAGTCACGGGTTTATCATGGGTGTGTCATGACCCAAGGAACGATTGACCTATGACACGCATCTATTTGTCATGGACATAGCTCATGGTGTTGATAATTAGCGACAAAGAGATCGCCTACTCTCGCTCAAAATAACTCTAATTCTCAGAAATCTAACATCAAAAAGACAACTTATGGCAAACATCATAGTCCTAGTCCCTCCCTTGGAAGTGCCTCTACAAACGATGAAAGTGCAAGAAGGACGACAAGCTTAAGTAGCTCATCGAATGGCTCGATCTCGCAGTGACCAACGAGAGACCTTCCCTGATTTAATGTCTCAACTTCAACGAAACATATTCTATTCAAGTTACTTCATAAAACCTAGCAAACACATCTTTTGTATTTGAAATAAAATCATCGACAAATGATGCGATTATACATATATAACCCCGCAAAGTTTGTCATCTGCTTATTTGAATTACTTTAGGTGATATCCGGAACACTTACTTCCATAATTATAGCGTAAAAAGGAAGAAATAATTTGTGCATTAAATGAAACGCGCGACAGTGACACGTGAAGAAGCAAGTCAATCATAAATAAGAATCCCGAAAATTCAAATGCAGAGTTGGTTAGGACACCTATTGTGCAGACAATATGATCAGTTGGTCCTACCACATCGGTGATACAACCGATCCATCACATACTTTAAAACGATGGATTTCCATGTTTTCACTCATCACTCAATCACATCCAGAATTATTCAGAGATGTTCTTTCGAAACGGTTCCTACTTTTATTCTCGAGCCGAGGAACCACTTTGGACGACCCAGTGGACTATGGTTTTTGCACCACTTGATGAAATGGGCCGCCAGAAAACTGCATTCGGCCCATCTAATTTTGGTCTGCAGACTCCTCTTCTATCGGGGATCAATCGCACGAGTCCAGAGCTTCCCCGGTCTTTAGCGCTTTCTTCTTAAACCGCATCATTGTCTTATCTTTATCCTTGTCGGATCTTTTTTAGGCCTTGTGCCCACGATCATGTAGGAAAATCATGAGCCGAAAAAGGAGGGTTTCTCAATCATTCGAAACCATCGCACATGCTTTCGATTCCTATTCACGTCTATGTCAAGCAACCGCACTTTTCTTCCAATAATAATTAAACACAATTTATTTATCTATAAAAAAAATGAAAAATAACTATGTTGAAATATCTCACATGCTTGATTATTAAGGCATATATGCTCCTTAATATAGCTTAAATTTTAGAATAGTTGGTAGTAATTCCAAAAAATCTTATATAATTTTAGAGCTGAAAGTCTTGAATTCGAATTAAATTAAACGTGAGAGGAGTTGCACCTTCATTTAATAGTTTTTATTTTTCGAGCATATAAAGCTCGTAATCATGTACAGGATAATCGAGCATTGTGATTGACCCACTATCGAATTGACGGCCGCATCGACGTACAGGTTGTGTGAACTATAACAACGTGCTAGGATTACTTTTTGCTCAAATTGTTTTCGTTGTGTGACATGTTGGACTTTTACTTTCAAAACTATTACAAATTGAAAGGGAACATAAAAAAACATTCACCCCTGTTTTTCCACTAGGTTAGGTGGGTGTCTTGTGTGCATTTCACTTTTTACATACTGTGGTTTCCCTCCACATATACAATAGTGAATAGTAATTACTATAGTACTACAACAACTATAAGTTCATAATCGTATACAAGATGATTGAGAGTTGTGATTGGCCCGCCATCGGACCAGTGGCTGCACCGACTTCGAGGTTGTGTGAACTTATAACAAGGTACAGGGATTATTTTCTGCTTAGATTGCTTCGGTGCGTGACATGTAGGGCTTGGACTTTTGAAACGAATCACAAATTGAAGGGAAACAAAGAAAAACATTCATGCTTCTTTTTCCGCGAGATTAGGTGGGTGTCTGGAAGACATGTCTCTTGATGTCTTGTGTCTAAACTGAAAAAAGTGCCGTATTAACAATAACCAAAAAGGGTAGTTTGGCAAATAACAAACTGTTGCGTCTTTTGACTGTTTGAATTGTCAACAGTGTGGGTGATTTCCACTACTACACAAATCCATTTGACGTGTGAATTTCGCAAAAATTTCCCCTATTTCACAAAGACTTTTGCTCATTCTATGTGCACACATTTGCCTTGAAGTCGGTCGGAGTCGGAGCAACCGAACCCGAAAATCACGCATACGCCTCGATCACTGGTTTTCGGCCACATGGTAATGAGTAATGAGCATGCATTTTGGACTTTTTGATGGCTTGCTCGGTCAATTAAAGCAAATAGGGACCTGACTACTAGCCTGAGAAAAAGCGATTACAAATTTTAGCCGGCCTACCTAACTTCAGGAACATTTTCACTGTAAATATGATAGGAAAAGGCGCTCTTGATCGCTCAGCTCGTTTGCGTGTTCAGCACAGTAAGTTGTTTTCGGTTTCTTTCGATCAGGCCGCCTCGCACATTCGGATAGTCAGGCACGTGTGGCATGCTAGCTATGACGAGAATGTCAGCTACGACAAGTGAGGCGTTTTTTTTCCTTTCTTTTGGAGTATTTGATTGATCGATCGATCTCGAATATAATGATCGCGCACATTTAGCAGTATCTCTCATGTTAGATTAGGACGTAGGCACCTAAGATGGCGATCCAATCAAGTTTGTATTTTTCCTACTTTTCGCTCGAGGAACATGGTGATTCCCCCCAACTTTAACTTTTCTTAATAAAAAATTTTAAAAAAAGTGAGAGACGATAATTCCTCATGATTGGTACGGCTATTGCGGTGCGAGTCACCCAGCAATTTAAGGTTAAGGAACACAGCTAAACCGATGATTATTATTACTTTAATCCGAATAACTAAAACGCATGATGATTTGATGGTGCATGCGGCTTCCAGCCATGGCCGAATATTCCATTTCCCTAATCTCCCTTCCCTTTTTAAAATCAACCAAAATGTTAATCCCACTGTTAATTGTCCTTTTTGGCCAACTAATTTCCTTCTAGAATTTGAGTGAATTAGCCGAACATTAAATACAATTTTCTTCGAAGCATTTGGCCATTAGATTTGAATCTCTTCTTTCATAAAACTCCAAATTATGTCCACTATAATACATTTGTTCGAAACTTATTCCCTTGACACTATAGACCTCAAATTTGTACTCACATGACTTATTTTGACAACACCAAAGATTCTAAATTTGTACTCATATGACACATTAATCCAAATTTATATTTATGTAATACATTTATCTGTCATCAAAATTTCCTTTGAATGCGGCTAAAATTCTTATGTTTTACCCTACAAGGTTGATGGAAAGCAAGCAGTGTTGAAGTGACTTTTTTTCCTTGTTTTCTTGTTTTCCTTTTTCGTAGCTTCCTTGTTCATTTTCTTCTTTGGTTTAGTGGCGGTGGTAATGGTGATAGTAAGGGCAGCGATTGTGGCTAGGGCGGCGGTAAAGATGAAGGAAGAAGGAAAAAAAGAAAAAAAGAAAAAGAAAAATTTCTTGATGGATGACAAATACGCGACACTAGTCTAAATTTGAGTTTTTGTATCATATAAAGCAGTTAAGGGTATAAATTTAGCGTAAACTTGTCACACCAGTATAAAATTTGGGATAAATGTGTTATAATGGGCATAATGTGAGATTTTTTTGATGGCTTTTACTTAAATGAAAAATTGAAAAAGCCAAAAAAAAAGAGGGCACGGTTGGCTAATTCCCACCGTCCATCTCGTGGACACATCGCCATCATCCAGAATTAATTGCTCTGGATGCCCATGGACCCCCACTCTCCTGCGATCCCAAAAATCAATACCTGTTATCCCTTTCCTAATCTCCACGGATTAAATTAACCCATCTAATCAATCCATTAAAGACTTTAATCGTCCCGGGGGGGATTAGATCCCTACACGTGGAAGCCATCCGACGGCCACGTCGCCTGATGCCTTAAGTGCCTCACTTGGAGCCGGCACTTCCAACGTGGCTTACGTGAACTGGACAACAATGTTAAAAAGTAAAAAAAAAAAAAAAAAAAAAAATAGATGGGGGCGGAATAACAATTAAAATAATAACGATTCACATGGAAAGGATAAACGAGCAATTTGATTGGAGAGGCCAGTTTGATTGCCCTGAACTGAACTTTATGCCCCTGGTCGGCATCGGCATTTCGTCAGCCGTTCCCTTTTATATTTTCGGTCGCATGCAGTGCATGCCTCGATTCGCGATGCCCTGATCTTGTTTTGTTTTGATCGAGGATGACTTGTCAAATGGTTAGTCATAAAAAAGGTTTATCTCCATTGACTGATTAGATTAACTTAAGACTTTGTTAGAGAAGTTGATCGATGATGCACATATCTAAGCCGGTTAGAAGACAACAATTTCAACGGATGAAACAAGGGTTTTAATTTATTAGGCGGGGGAATTTTTTTTCTTTCGTACGTGATGATATAAGTATTTTATTAACGAGTCTCTTGAGGGTACTTATTATATATCCTTAAGAAGAAATGGTTATACATCTAAACACGAGAAGAGCAATGTATTGAGAGTTGTCGGTAAAACAAGTCTTAAACCTATTTTATTATCACTGATTTAATCTTAGGCCTTTCAAGTGGACCAACTAATTCCTTTTTTTTTTTTTTTCTCTTCACGTGATGATATAAGTATTTTATCAACAAGTGTCTTGAGGGTAGTTGTTGGTTATAAATCCAAACACAAGAAAAGCAATGCATTCAGAGTTGTCGATTTTCTTTATTCTATTTGTGAGACATACTAAAAAAATTCTTTAACCTATTATATGAATATTAATTCAATTCTAGACCTTTTAATTAGACCAATTGATTTATAAACATTTTTATATTGGTATCAGTTTAGTTCATGAAGCTAATTTGAGTCGAAAATTCATTGACATGGATGCCGGTTATCTTACAAAGTATGCCTAGCGTCGATGGTACGACCAGCGTCGACGTTGATATTTTTATTATTTTTCTTTCTTCTTTTCTCAGCTGCGAAGGCCCTCGCTTAGGGCCTCTGTGGCCCCATTGGCCATGGGTGAGGTGATCCTCCCCAGATTTTGCAAGGGCTAGCAAGAGTTGCCG
Source organism: Eucalyptus erythrocorys (assembly GCA_014182555.1). Taxonomy (NCBI): domain Eukaryota; kingdom Viridiplantae; phylum Streptophyta; class Magnoliopsida; order Myrtales; family Myrtaceae; genus Eucalyptus; species Eucalyptus erythrocorys. The sequence goes on along the minus strand of CM024604.1, from coordinate 58,454,699 downwards.
GCGGCCAAAATGAAGGAAAAAAAAAAGAAAAGAAAAGATTGTGGAAAATTCAAAAGAATATTAAAAATGTCAATGTTAGTGTCGACTGTGTTACGTAAGATGGTTGGACTCCATGTTGGCGATTGCCTTCCTAAATTGGCCAGATAGATTGAATTAGTATTAATATAAAAAATTTATGATTAAATTAGTTTAATTGAAATGTTTAAGACTAAATTGGTTCTAGTGTAATAGACTTTAGACTTTTTCTATACTTGTCCCTCTGTTAAAAACGGTACCAAATTTAAAGTAAGGATCGTATCATCAGCCGCATGACCACGCATACTTTGCAAAATGTGTTTCGATCTTCAAAACACTTTATAGCACGTCCCGTAACAAGAGCCTTAATGTTTGCTTAATTAACTACTTAAAAAGAAGTGTGATGGACAGCTCCTTATGAAAGTTCCAAAATGGTTGTTGCCCCATCCTTCTTTCAACTCGGTCGCGTGCGTGAAGAGGTTCGATTAAATGTCGGCTGTTGCGGACGGTCCAATCCCATTTATCGAAGGGCCTAGTCCTCACGGAATCGATGAGATGGAGCTGCGCGCTGCCTGGTCGGAATTTCCTGTGTCCCCATTATTTGGAGCACCTCTTATTATGCTTTTCGTAGAAGGAAAAAATTGAGAAATGCTCCTCCCGTGTAACCCAAGGAGCTTTAAAGTCTATCCATAATTAATGTGGCGAATTTCAAATAAACATCTAAAGGGGAGTTTTTAATTTGTTGCGGGGGCATCGAAATGGTCATTTCCACTTTGTAGAGGAGTAAAGATTGAGATATTTGTTGAGATACACATATAAGTTGTGTTAGAAAAAGTTTTGTGTTGAATGATTGGTGCAGTGTAAAATAGTTAATATAATTTATCAATTTAAGTATATGAGTAAGAATCAGCTCAATTGAATATATTGATAGAGTTCCGACTTAGGCTCCATCTCGACTCTCTCTCTTGAGGAAGGTACCCTGCAGACACCTAATAATATTGAATTGCATTGTAGTTTTATACGAATGCAATAGAAAACATTACCAAGTCAATGTTTCCATTGAAAGGAAGGGTCATGTAGATAGGTTTTGTCATAAAATAACATTTTCAACATATTTCTTCAAACATACTTAACTATTGGTAGGACTTTAAATTAGGCTCGGGACAAACACCCGCCGGCTGTCGGTAGGACTTGAACAGGCGGCCTACGTTTCCCAAACTGAAAAATCTCTCGACGCCGCAACCAACGGACGCCACGTGCCCCGAGAGGTTTAAATTCGTGCTCGTGTAATGAATACATTGCAAACGACGGTGCTCCTAAAGTAAACGACACGCAAAGCGGAGCTTGTGTGCACGAAGCAAAGAGCAAAATAATCCCCCCTTTCTCGGCCAAAATTTGGGCCTCGAGAAGCCATGATAACCAATGACGCGGGACCAATCGATGTGGCCGGCCGATATATATTTTTTGCCAGTGTGCGAACATGAACTTAGACATCGGGTGTTGCGACACTTTGGGGTACCTTTATATCTTAATGTAATTGTCACGTAATTCCTTAACTGCTACAGCACCGAACACTTAAAAGAAGTACTGATCATGTACCTGTTCAACCGAATTCAATGCTTTATAGCAGTTTCAAATTAAGATGCAAGACAAGAATGCTCACGCTTGTCATCGAATGTAAAGATGAGCATGGTTCGAGTAGACGGTTCCCACCCCAGAGCCAGGAAACCCCTATAAAGGACTGGTTTCGCAAAAATTGGAACTAAGAAACACTCATTGATTTCATAAATCCACCCAGGAATCAGACCATCGGTCCGGTCCAGTTCCTAGGTGTGTTCCTAACACGCCTCATGCACTCAGTGCTACAATTTTCAGCAAACCAAAAGTAATGCAAAAAACAAAGAACTTCCATATTCTTAATTGCAAGATCGGTAAAAAGATTGGACCCATATTAAAAGTTGAGAGTCGATGCCATGAGTGAGATATAAAGAGATGGCTCATACGAGGTTAGTGTGAGATGAGATGAGCGCTTGGCTAATGAGTATTGAGCTTCAAATCGGGAATTTTTTGGGTTTTTATTTTTCTTAAATTTTTTGATTGGATAATTTCCTCATAAATTAAATATAAATTTATATATTACTGATTATATTCAAGTGGGCATGTGGGCGGTTTCACACTTAGAATCAGGAATCAAATTAGTACTCGACAGTTTCAATTATTGAAACCGAGAATGGGACAAGTTTCATTGGGAATCGTCGATTTTGATTTAGTTCCGGACAGTCCAGGCTGTTCTAGTTTTTTTTTGCACGCTCCAAATCGAACCGGGGGATTTGCATGGAGATAGGATATCTAAGGACAACTAAAGTTTTCAATGCCATCCCTTGTCGTCCTTAAAAGGCGTTAAATGCCATCCCGTGCAGGCGTGCGCGTACGCTACCCCGAGCATTCAATTCGCCTTACAAATTACAAAGTTCTACAGAACCTCACGCGGCTCGTTTCCGGCAGAGTCGCTGTAACAATGAGGTCGAAGGCGATGATTCCATTTTTTTTTCCCTCCCTTTCTCGGAGACATCTTCTGACTCGTTTACTGTAGCGAGCGCTCGTATGGCATAATGTCCGTCCGCCAGGGGCATCATTCGTCAATGATTTCAAAGTTGCGGCCAGCCAGCCAGCCAACCATCGCTTCCCAGCATTTATCAGAAAACACCAAGAAAAAGGAGACGGAGGAGAAACCACGGGGTGAGGTCACTTCTTGGATCCATTCATTTATTTATTCGTCATTTTGCGGGGGCAAATAGTCAAATTAGACAAGATAGCTAGCTACGCTCGTGAGGTCATTATTAATGTTTTTTTTTTTTTTTTCAACCAATGGTGCACAAACCAGCACAATTCAAATGAAGTCGTTGGGAGTAAATAAAGAAATAAGGACGCGTGTTTGGAAATCACAAAAAAAAAAAAAAAAAAAGTTACTTCTTGTCTAGACAGGAATACACACGTTTCTAAGGTTATTTTGGCAAAGTAAAATTCACCGTTCCTTTGTTCATTGAAGTCGAATTCCCTTTTTGTATCTAGCTGTGAATATAAATCCCCACAATTACTCAATAACAAGAAGAAGAAGCCCTCTTGTCACTTGAAAAGAGAGAGGAAATAGTACGATATATTTACTTCAAATTTTTTTGTAACATAAAAATTTTTAAATTTACATTCATGTGACATATTTAACTCAAATCTATACGTATATATGATAGTATCAGTTTGAAATTTTTAATGTTACAAAAAATTTGAGATAAATGTGTTATATTAATACAAGCTTGGGAATATTTTTAGAATAAATGTGTCTGGGTATTCCTAATTTGAAGGTTTAGGTGGCTTTTTTCCAGGAAAAAAAAAAGCACTGCTCCGCGGAGGTCGAATCGAGGGAGGATGGTCCCGTGATTTCGCACACGTGCGAGCATGGAAAACGGATGATGCCTCCCCCCGTTCTAACCTTTTTACCCAGCCGGGGCCAGCCATCCCCGTCGCGACACGTGCGCCTCTTTAATCGGACGGCGGCGGGAGAACCGGTGCGCTGACGTGGGCCGTCGCTGTCCGAGGAGCTGTTCCTTTCTTCCCCACCAAAGATATTAAAAAAAAAAAAAAAGAAAGGGAAGTGGGAATAGCGGGGGCGTAGGAGTAGACGCTATGGACGGTGGTGATGGGCTGATCACTCGGTGAGAAAAAAGAAAGAGCCCACCATCGAAAGTGGGTCACATCGCATCGTATCGTATCCCCACTCCCCGCTCCCGCGTCCTTTTTTACTCGTGTGCCCCCGCGTCGCGCCGTTATTTACCTGCCCCGCCACCGTGGCCGCCTAACTCCACCTGAATTGACAGGATTGCCCTCGAGCGTCTGCTCTATTTTCGGTGATGCCCCGAGCTTCTTGCAAAATTCCCGGTTGCTTTCGCTCCCCAGGGAAATTGACCCCAACCTAAGCGATGTAGGTTGGCGGGGGGAGAGTTGGGTGCAACCACATTTTTTTTGTACGATTTCCTTTTTATAGGCATCCACTTTTTTTTTTTTTTGGTGAATATGGGCATCCACTTTGAGGGCATGAACTAGGCCGGCCATTTTTTTTTTTTCAGTGCATTATTACAAATTTTCTTTTTTGCCTTTCATGTGTGTTTGTGAAGTTTATTCGCATGCGAAAAATGAGGTATATCACTACATAATTGGGGGCTTAGTATTCTCATAATCCTTTGATCACGAACAAATGAGATTCCAAATAATTTGCTTGTGTATTGGTAGCTCTTTTGAAAACGTATTAAAAAGTGGTGTAATCCTGAGATTCGAGGAATGTGGGTGGTGGGATGTGTATTTATTTTTTTCTGCCTTCCAAAATGGTGTTTGATTGCATGGAATAAATGGAAAGCATTCCTATAATTTTATCATGTTTTTGTCTAGGGATAAGACGAAGCAGTGCTGGAATCGGGATTTCTTTTTGATGGAAAGTTGATGAGAAGGATAATCTTGCAAAGTAACTTGACTATACATTAAAATAGGAAACAACCTACTCCTCTTTTTCATGCTACGATAAAGTTATGGTTCGAATTCCAATCCGAAGTTGGTGCTTCTAGAACATGATCATACATTAAAATAAGATGTTCCCAACAACACAATGCTGTGGTTTAATTCGTTTTGCTTTCATTCCGTCTGCGTGATTCCCTTCAACCGAACACGGCCTTAGGATTTCTAAGCTTTTCATCTAGGCCTTCTACGGACAGGTAAAGAAGAGGACAACAACATGCGAAGAGAAAAACACATGGGGAGAACTCAGTTGACCTCGGAAGAGAAGGACCACCGTTGGCAAAACCGAAATACCATCGAGATTTAAGGTCCTTTTAGGGAACCGGTCCTTTTCGGGAACGCGCACGGTCCGCAATATCGGAAAAAAAAAACTTGTCAGTAACTATCAAACGACACATCATTTTCTCTTCGGTCGGGCGAAAAATAATGACACGGGATAAAATATAGATAAAGCCCCCCCCGGCAGGCCGACGATCCTCGCCACCATATTCTTCACTATCTTCTCCACGCAGATTCTTCTTCTTTCATCGCTTTTACTTTAATTTTCCCTTTTACGACGAGCAGGGACGGGGAGGGAAAAAGGGAAGAGCTTTTTCGGCCTCTTAACAGTGGGGTTCCTTTTGCAGTTACTTCTCCGCATAGCAATACTAGTTTCGAGCGGCTGGTCGGTTCCTTCCAACGAGAGTCAAACCTCGAAGAACTCTGCGTGCTCTGTGTGTCTCTGTCTTTCGTCTTCCCGCAGTTTTGGAGTCGTTTCTTGAGGGCCCTTCTTTAATTACGACTCCCATCAGATTCTTCCTCCATGGAGTCGGGCGGGGGTGGGGCGGGGCTTTTTTTCTTCCGGTTTTTATTGCTTGAGGCAGCTAAATTTGGAATCTTTGGTGGTTTGGCTTTGGACCCATCTCTCGATTCCGGGTTCTTCGGTTAGCAACTAACTATATAACTTCACATTCTGATTGGGTATCAGAAAAGAATCTGAGGACTAGTCGGTTCTGTTTGTTTGTTTGTTTGTTTTTTTTTTTTTTTTTTTTTTTTTTTTTTTTTTTTTTTTTTTGGGGTAGTGTTGGGGTGCTGGTTGGGTTAAAATTTTTTTTTTGTCTTTTCAACCTTTCTGCAATTTCTGTTCCTCCTGTTGTAATCTGAAGCTGGAGCTCTTTGGGTGGATGAAACAGCATATCTTGTCTCTGGGCTTCAGGAGCTCCCTTTTGATCTACTCTCTTTGGGTGCTGAGTTGGGAGGTTTTAGTGGGCTTCTTTGCCTCTTCGATTGCTGTACGACAATCACCAAGGTGAGGTTTTTGAGAATTTCCCTGTAGCTGGACTGTTTGTCTGGATCTGGTATTGGCTCTTCAGGTCGGTCTTGAATGACTGGGAAAAGAAGGAAGGAAAAAGAACTTGGTGGTACTGTTTCTGGCCAAAGTTGTCTAGTTTACCGTGTTGGATGAGTCTGTTCTATGTACTTGGGTTTGGTCTGAAGGCAGGGCAATTAATTTGGATGTTATGGTGGTCGATAGTATCCGTAATTTCAATGAACTGGTTCATTAGTGGGGGGCTCATGGATGCCAAGACTGGCCTGCTTGGAGGGGATGGCAAGATTTCGCTGAATTGGCGTGAGAAAGTCTTGGGGAAAATTGTCAAGATTCAGCATCAGTATGACCATTTGTTTGGGTCCAAGAGGATTAGCAACGCATTGTGGAGGAAGCTGTTGTACACATGGGTGCTTGGCGCGACCATGGTTTCTCTGTGGATTTTCTCATACATGAGCTCGCAAGCTATTGAGAAGAGGAAAGAGACACTAGCTAGTATGTGCGACGAGAGGGCTCAGATGTTGCAGGACCAGTTCAACGTGAGCATGAACCATGTTCAGGCTATGTCGATTTTGATCTCAACCTTTCACCATGGCAAGAGCCCCTCTGCTATTGACCAGGTTATCTTCAGTATCTGGAGCTACTTTATATGCGTTCTAAATCAACTCCATCCGATTCAAAGATCACACGATTGATGCGATTAATTGTGCCGCTTGCGATTAATTGTGCTGCTTGCGATTTTTTGCAATCTTGCTTTTATTGAAAGTTCTGTTGTATGAGATTGAACATGTTCTGCCTTAGGCCTTGTCTGCTGGAGAGTTTTTCATATTTGTTTGTCCAAATAGTCAGTCTGAATCTTGACGAGTGCTTAATCTTTAATTCCTTTATTTCTCCGGTCAAAGCTTAATCTGAATTCCTTTGATATCTGTGCTTCCATTCTTTTATTATGATATTTTTCCAATTAAATATCTCAGGTCAAAGCTTAATCTTCAAGTTCTTTGATGTTTAGCTTGACATTTGAACCAATTGCCTACAATCAGATCACTAATACTGTGTTCACGAAAAAAAATTTCTCAATCCACAGAGTACTTTTGCTGGATATACCGCAAGAACTGCATTTGAGAGGCCTCTCACTAGTGGCGTGGCATATGCAGTGAGAGTGCTCCATTCAGAGAGGGCAGAGTTCGAGAAACAGCAAGGCTGGCCTATCCGGAGAATGGACATCCTTGAGCAAAATCTGGTTCATAAGGATGACTTTGACCCTGAAGTGTTGGAGCCCTCTCCAATTCAGGAAGAATACGCCCCTGTCATTTTCGCTCAAGAGACCGTTGCCCACGTAGTTTCCATAGATTTACTCTCAGGAAAGGTAATTCCTTTCTGTTGCTGTGATTTTGGTAATTCCGTCTGATGATCGATGGTGACTAAATGAAGGCCGGCCATGGCCTCCTTCTGAGTTCACCGTTAGGATAGCCTGAAGGATTTTTCTGAACTGTTTGTTGTCTGTCCATTCTTTGGATTAGATTCTAGACTTTGTCTTGAATTTTTGGCTTTAAGATTTTTTTCTGCAGAATATGATGTCTTATGAATTTCTATTGCAACAGGAGGATCGTGAAAATGTACTGCGTGCAAGAGCTTCAGGAAAAGGGGTGCTTACCGCTCCTTTCAGGCTGATTAAAACGAACCGCCTGGGGGTCATATTGACCTTTGCTGTCTATAAAATTGATCTTCCTTCAAATGCAACTCCGGATGAGAGAATCCAGGCAACTGCTGGGTATGCAATTTTGTCATTTATGTGAAAATTAGTTGAAGATATTGTCCTTATATAGAATTTCTGCTGTATATTAATTCAGTGGCAATATCTTAATGATTTGTTCCACAGTTAGCTCAACACCCAAAAATGTTTTACTGTGCTTAATGAAATATGGTACTTACATTAATGTGATGCTGATGGACAGGTACATTGGTGGTATCTTTCATATTCAATCATTGGTGGAGAAATTGCTGCAACAGCTGGCTAGCAAGCAGAACATTGTGCTGAACGTATTGGACACCACCAATCAGTCACATCCGATCAGTATGTATGGTTCAGATGAAGCGGATGATGCTTTGGAGTATGTCAGTACCCTTAATTTTGGCGATCCATTTAGGAAGCATGAAATGCGATGCAGGTAATACTAGTTCCTCCTCTTGTGGCTGAGTTAAGCATTTAATCGTCCCTCATTATTGATTATTATTCTGTATGATATCCATCAGCTATTTGTCCACATCTGAGATATTCAATGCATCCTTGTCCTGGCTATTTCGGGTTTGCATGTATCTGTTTCCATATCTTTGAAGGGCTTGCATAGGACAAGATACTTCGCAGGAAAACTTTCGAAACTCGTTTCGTCACAAACATGCTTATGAAGGACCTAATAAAAGTGTACTTCGTGAGTCTGAATACCTGAAACTGAAGTGGTTTAATCTGATTGATGTATAAAACTTATTTACTCGGTTGAATAAGACGTGGGATACTTAATACTACTGAAAATTGTCAAAATAAGGACATGATTGTCCTCAATACAGATTTCTTCCTGGTACTTTCTTAAGAAGAGTATAGAGTAAATGATGAGCATAAAATATTAAGTTGAGTAGAAAATAATGGGTTCTTCTTTTGCAAAGATAGAAGATACCTAGTCAGTCATTATTCTGACCCACTCTACTTTTATGGGACTGTGGTCAAGCTAATGCATTCTGGTTCAATCTTATGCTAAGTCCTTTGAGACTGGGTGGAAGCATGTAGTTGTTTAATAGGTTCTTGTTGATGCTTCCTGATACTTAGAGGTCCTTTAGGTTATAAATAGATGAAGCATCATTTGCATCATCACTTTCTGCATGGGAAAAAGGACTGGAACCGTTATCTCTTAAATTACATTAACTCTCTTAAAGTACATTAACTCTGCTGAAGTCTAAATTTTAATGCCGTTGCTGAGATTACGATGTTCTCCACACAGATTCAAGCAGAAACCTCCATGGCCTTGGCTTGCGATAACAACATCGTATGGATTTCTTGTGATTGCGATGCTCATTGGGCATATATTTTATGCAACAGTAAATAGGATTGCCAAAGTCGAAGATGACTACCATAAAATGATGGAGCTCAAGAAGCAGGCCGAGGCAGCTGACATAGCAAAGTCACAGGTTTTCATGTTTAAGTGCTTTGTATAAGCTCAAGGTTTAGATTATGTGAATGTGTCTGTGACCTAACATTGTCCTATGCACTTTTCAGTTCCTTGCCACTGTTTCCCACGAAATTAGAACTCCAATGAATGGTGTTTTAGGTAAGCATGTCGGATTAATCTATTCCACTTTCAGAGTTTCCTGCAAATTCTTGGAAAATAGTGTGACTTTCCTACAATATTGTTCCGCCACATATTTAAATGTTCTGCTAATTGATCAGGAATGTTGCATATGTTGATGCACACGGATCTAGATGTAACTCAACAGGATTATGTTAGAACTGCCCAGGCCAGTGGAAAAGCTCTGGTCTCACTTATCAATGAGGTTTTGGACCAAGCGAAGATTGAATCTGGTAAACTGGAACTTGAGGCGGTACAATTTGATCTGCGGGCCATACTCGATGATGTATTGTCCCTCTTTTCTGGGAAGTCCCAGGAAAAAGGAGTGGAGGTATCAATCATCTTCTTGAATCAGATCTGTACTTAACTATGTCGGTTTGGTGCTAGTCTCACAGATGACATCTTGACTTTCAAAAACCTGCAGTTGGCCGTTTTCATTTCCGATCAAGTTCCTGAGAAGTTAATTGGTGACCCTGGAAGATTTCGACAAATCATAACCAACCTTATGGGAAACTCGATTAAAGTGAGTATCTTGTAGGCCATTTGACTGCATTTCAAAATTAACTTTTGGCTCTGGAAAAATTTTCAAACTATATAACATTATGTCAAACTTATTTTGAATCTTGCAGATCTGTACATATATGTCTGGACTGTTTCTTTTGATCTTTTGGTGCATCCATATAGAAAACTAACTATGAGTTTATAAATCTAGTTCACAGAGAAAGGCCATATCTTTGTCACAGTGCATCTTGCTCAAGAGGTCATGGACTCGTTAGATGTTGAGACTGAGTCATCGTCGAAGAATACCTTGAGTGGCTTCCAAGTTGCTGAGAGACGTCTCAGCTGGGCGAAATTCAAGACCTTTAGCCAACATGAACGTGTTTGTTCTTACCCTTCCTCTACCTACGACCTCATCAATGTAATTGTATCAGTTGAGGATACAGGAGTTGGTATCCCATTTGAGGCCCAATCTCGTGTTTTTACTCCCTTCATGCAAGTTGGTCCTTCCATATCCCGTACACATGGAGGGACTGGCATAGGGCTAAGCATAAGCAAGTGTTTGGTTGAGCTCATGAACGGAGAGGTTGGATTTGTGAGCATACCCAATGTAGGATCCACGTTTACCTTCACGGCCGTCTTCAACAATGGCCATTCCAATTTGAATGAGTACACATGCCAGCAAATGAACAATCAATCCAAGTCTGCAAACTTGGAATTCGAGGGCATGAGTGCACTAGTGGTGGATCCCAGATCCGTCCGAGCCAAAGTATCCAAGTATCATGTCCAGAGGCTTGGAATCCAAGTCGAGATCGTCTCAGACTTGAATCAAGTTTTGTCATCATTAAAAAGCAGGAAACCCAGAATCGACATGGTGCTTATTGAAGAGGAGGTCTGGAACAATGATTCAGATTTTTCCATTCTTTTTGTTGATCAGTTAAGGCATATAGACCAAAAGGTTCCTCCAAGACTCTTCCTTTTAGCAAAATCCATTAGTTCAACCCGGAGTGACAATGTGACTTCTGATACTCATAGTCCTGCTGTCATCATGAAACCTCTAAGGGCTAGTATGGTGGCCGCTTGTCTACAGCGAACCATGGGTAACATGGGGAACAAGGGAAATTGCCGCAACGGCGAAGTCTCCAGGTTATCTCTGCAGCATCTTCTCCTAGGAAGAAAAATTCTAATTGTAGATGACAATAAGGTGAATCTTAAAGTGGCTGCGGGTGCATTGAAAAGATATGGAGCTGAAGTGGTCTGTGTGGAAAGTGGGAAAGAGGCGATTAGTTTGCTTACACCACCACACAGCTTCTATGCTTGCTTCATGGATATCCAGATGCCGGGAATGGATGGGTATGTATGTTTTTTTATTTGATATACGCCCTGTCAAATCTGGTTTAAAGAATTCATCGCTTTGTTCTGGGGTGTCAATGGTCCAAACTGGTTTTTTGTGTGTGATAGCAAGGCCATCATCATAGCCAGTTAAAGGTTTTTGATCCATGCTGAATATTTTTGAGAAACATTAGTTTTGCTGGTCCATCTGGTCCATCTTGGTTTCTTCTTTTTTAGAAGTTCTAATTGTACATTTTGCACCATAAAAAGCATGATTGCATAATAAAATCATATTCTTGTACTAATTGTACTTGTAAGAAGTGTTTCACGACAAAAACAGATTCAGTCAGTTTATGGCATATTTTCTGTCTCGATGTCACTTCATAATGAAATGATTAGTGAAATTTGGCTAGAAATGGAAGTTTCTAGATGTCTTGGGCTTTAGTTCTTTCATTTTTCTTTTAGATTCAAACTGTTGGCTATCAGGTGCAGCTCTCTTTGTAAGATTTTCGCTTGTTCATGGGTCTAACTTAAGTTGAAGTACACATAGGTTGCTCTCTCTGATGACGGCTTTAATGCTTTGTTGAAGGTTTGAAGCTACGAAAAGAATCCGAGACATGGAAAAAGTTGCCAACCGGAAAATCCAACTTGGGGAAGTATCTGCAGAAGCACATGGAAACGTCTTGAATTGGCATGTGCCCATCTTGGCCATGACGGCGGACGTGATTCATGCGACTCACGAAGAGTGCATGAAGTGTGGAATGGATGGATATGTTTCGAAGCCTTTCGAAGCAGAACAACTTTATCGGGAAGTTTCGCGATTTTCCTAATCAGCACGGAGTTGGAAAATGTAAAGGTGACTCCATTGCAGGTCGCTGAATTCATAACGGATCGCCATTCTTCTCACTTCGCTTCAATGAAGTCAAAGTTCTTCACCAAAGTAAGCTTCTGCCTCTGTCAACTTTATTCTTAAATTTGAAGTGTTAGCCAAATTGTTTATTGCCTATTGCTAACTGCTGATTATATAAAGAAAAGCTCAGAACCTCCCCGTAATTTCTTGCTTTCTTGTGAAGACATTTTCAGGTATTACGTGGAAGAGTGTGTAAATAGAGCAATGCCTTATTGCCGGCAAATCGATTTTTGACAGATTGTCCATAGATAGCAAACGCTTGTTGTTTTTTCCTTACACGCTTCATCTCATCACGTGTGACACCTCCATCAGCAGCCGAGCAAATAGAAGTTCATTAGAGGGATTCAGATTCGGAACAAGGATAAGTCCCGGGAAATCGTGTGGCTTGGTTGTATCATAGCAGCAATGGCGGCATTGTGTTGTCTTTCTTATACATATGTAGCAAACTCACCATTCACAATGACCATGTTGTTCTTATCTTAGGATAGCTAATGTCTGTAGAGTCTGAACTAGAGCGTTGGATTCAGAAGTAAGAATGAAAGCTGTAGATCTTAGCATAGCGTTGTCTACTTCCATGTTCGTTGCATGATTCTTTTTTGCCCCGTTTGGATGTGCCGAGTTTCCTACTCAACAGTTCTGAATTTCAGGCCACCGGCGAGCCATATTTGGCACTGGCCGAGGTTGCACAACCTCGGTGAGGGCCGCTTGGCCTGTCCGACCTCAAGTTGAGGTCGCGAGGCTGGCTGGCAGCAAATTCAAGTGAATCAAATCCAGCTCTCTAGGATTTTAAACAGCAAGGCAGAGACCAGTCCAAGTGAATGCGAATGGAGAGGATAAATGTAAGGCCTTGAAAGCTGGTGCTGCCTACGATCTTATGAAGGACTTTGATGGGCTAAATCAGTTGAGGATACGAACCATGAACCCCCGCACACATGATCAACAATAACGATCTAAGTAACACTACGCTGCAGTTCCTACTTTTCTCCCTAACAAATCATACCCCAGGGAGAACCGGAATGTAAAAACTTTGAACATGAAATAGCAATCTGACATAGGCAGACTCAATTCGAACATGAACTCCACTTAGACGTGCAGTTCCATCTTACCAAATCACGTACATAGAAATCTGTTTCAAACAGTCCTACGATAAGTTCTATTGAAAGGAAAAACAGACTGAAATTCCCGGCCTCAAAAAAGCCTAGAGAAAATGGTTTGCATTGGACAATCTCAAGCGTACCGCTAACACGCTGCCCTGTCCAAGATCCTGTCTCCAATCGAAGGTCCTCCAATTTAGGGATGATACATAAAAGCTTCCTTGTGGTGTCGGGTTCAAATCGAACAACTGAGGGCAGAATCACAGCAAACCTGCAGATGTACATGGGTGTACGGTTCGTATCATCAAAATGCAATACATATTACACAACATACATGGCTGATGCTCTTCCCTCCCCTTTTCTCTCCCCCAGCTCCTTCCACTCGTTTAGACTTCCTATCTTTCTGAATGTAAGTTGGTGACAGGGTCCCCTTGCTGTACAGCTGTATAACTTTTTGTGCAAAAGTCTATATACTACTTACCTTTTCCCAAAAAAAAAAACATATAGAGCTGATGCATCAATCAACAATGTGAAAAAAAAAAAAAACCGTGATGAAGCAACTCCTAGCGTAGCGTACCGAAAAGGGACCCAAAAGGTCATATCTTAATCTTATTCAATACTGTCAAATAAGATCATATTATATTTATCAATATCACGAACCCTGCATCAGAAACATCTTGCTAGACTGTGCAAGTTTACAAGGAGGGCATCTGGCAACTCCCACAGGACAGGTAACAGAGTGGTAGAATTCCCCCGATAAAATGACATGAGAAATTTGGAGGGAGAGGGATTGACAAATTTGACTTATTCAGGAGGAGGGAAGAAATAATAACTTTAAAAAGGTCAATTTCTTTAGGCTTCACCCGCAAAAAGTTAGCTTTTTCTTGAACTTGATTGGAGCAACAACTCGGCTCCGCTATAAATCTTCTTATAAATAGATACTCCGCTATGACGTGCTATGAAGTGATATTATTTAGGCTGTTTTGCGAAAAATGTAACGTTTTCGGGATATACTTTCCTAGAAATCATTTTTTAGGGATATAATTATATTTTCTGGTATTTGTTGGAAATTTGAAATTGAAGTGGAAAATATTTTCCATATCTAATTTGATTTTCCTCCATGCTCTTCTTATGATCATTTTATTTTTACTTTTATTTTTTCTGTTCTTTTTATTTTAAAAAAATTAAATTCTTTTTTGTTTTAATTTTAATTTTAAAAAAATCGAATTTTAAATTAATTTTTATTCTTCTTTTCTTTCATTTTCTTTCCCTCAGCTAGTTGCCAGGGACGATCTATGAGGCTTGAGCGTTGGGGAATTATAGTCACTAATAGCCGGTTGTTGGTTGCCGGCCTTCGTTTGGGCTAGCGACCAATGACTAGCGAAAGAAAAAGGAAAAGAAAAGGGAAAAAAAGGAAAGAAAAAGAATAAATAATAATTAAAACTCGATTTTAAAAAAATAAAAAAATGAAAAGATATTTGCTGAAAGCAAGCGAGGTAAAATAAGATGTGCAAAATGTTCTCCTTCTCCCAACGAGAAAACATCTTCCTCTCTTTTATAAGACTTTTTTTTTTGGTGGAAAATATTTTCCATAGCCAGTTTATTTTTGTAAATGAACGCCTTTTGTGAAAAGAAGGAAGTCTCAATCAACAAAAATTGCCCTATCATCCAAATCATCATCCTTCCACACTCAAAAAGATTTGAAATAAAAATATAAATGGATCCTTCGACCAAGAGAGAGAGGCCTGGGAGAACATGAGGGCATCCTGCTTGCCGTCTACCCAGATGTAGCCGCTGACCATGGCGATCGTGCCGCCGCTGGGATTGCAGGTGCGAAGGCGGCTGATTCTTTCGATCCGGTACTGGCACCGAAGGGAGGTGAGTTTGGCGACGATAGCCTCCTTGCCCTCGATCTTCTGGCCCTTGAAGTCCACACCGACTCTTCCTAGCACAGGTTCACCAAGTCCGCCCAGTTCGTGTCGAGCGTCCTGTAGTAGTCCTCCATGAACCGCCTGGCCTCCGTTATTTTCAATTCCAGAGTTTCTCGATAATGAAACTAGATCAATTTTTTCACATTCCTGAAGAAGCGCATATTTTCCCAGAATCTTCTTCGACAATGGTACAGAATAATAGTTTTGATTTGAGTAGATACATGAGTCGATATAAGAAGCCTGGTGAGCGGATTAGTTTGAATGATCATTTGATTAGCGTGAAATTTGGAATGGGTAAACTTGACGATACAAATCATTTGAAAAATAAGCATATTTCTTCTGTAGCGGATCTCTTACAAGATCAATTTGGATTGGCTTTGGTTTGTTTAGAAAATGTGATCAGAGGAATTATATGTGGAGCAATTAGGCATAAATTGATACCGACTCCTTAGAATTTGGTAACTTCAACTCCATTAATAACCACTTATGAATCTTTTTTCAGATACTATCAGATGTTTTCATTAATAACCACTTATGAATCTTTTTTCATCGTTTATTCTCGTCATTGCCCATCGCCCACTTGCCGCTTGCCACTTATCACCTGCCGTCGGCCGCCGGTCACCGGTTGTCAACCACTCGCCACCAGATGCCAGCCGCTGACCGTGGGACACTTGCTACGGGACACTAGACGTTGGATGCCGAACATCACCGATTGGGCGCTCATTGTCGGATGTTGGACTTCAGCTGCCCATCACCGATTGTTGGCCGCCGACTGCCGGTCATCGGCCACTTGCCACCATATGTGGCCGTCGATCGTTGGACACTCGTTGTCGAACACCGGCTGCCAAATGCCAAAGTGGACACTAGCCATCACTGCCCCTAGAAATAGAAATTTTATTATGTTATCAAACGAATTTATATTCCAAAATTAAAAATTTTAAATCGTTATCATATACATTTTTTTGCTCAGAAACTCATCCGGAGAATAAAAATTGAGAAATCAATTTCTACCCATAAATTTTATTGTGCACGCCCTTAGGAAGCATTTGGTAAGCATTTGGTAACATTTTTGTTTTCGGGAATAATATCTGTTTAGATTTTGCTTTTTTCCATTTTGTTCCTTGGAACAAAGAAGTATATTTATTTATTTCTTATTTATATCCCAAATTAATTCGGAATGGAAAAATTACCTGATGATACTTGACAGTTCGTTTTCCATATGTACTTCAAGTCCTGAATGAAAACTACTTGCTAAGCTCGCAAGGTCATTGACATGAAGGGAAGCATGCAACATGCGAGATAGGGAGATAATAGGTCACAAATTCTTTAATAAAAGATTTAACCATTTGAGAACAATGCCAATTCCCATTAAAAAAGTGAGATACACAACCTTTTGCATGTTGAGGCAAATATGGATGAAAAGAAACGTGAGACAGAGTAATTTTGGTTTAATTTACGTGTAGATCATTAGAGATTGGCATTGATGACTGCTACAATTTTAGTTTGATATAAGTACATATAGATATATAAAAAAAGGAGCCATCCATTTCGGAAAACCCACGCGATTGAACTATCTTTTGGATGAGAAACCTCAGAATATAAAAGAAAATAATACACCAAAAAACGAAAGTTCACGATACTTCCCGGGAAAAAATAAGCCTAAACAATATAAAGTCAAAGAGATGGCATCACTCAACTAACATAATTAATAAGTTGAAGGTGAATGGACGCGAAAGTTAGACGTAGGCATAGCAAGCTTCTCCAAGATCCAGACCATATTCCACTTTCCACGTATAAAAAGCCCCACTTTGTCGTCCCAGCGCATGCAAATGCACAACCTATCGGCAGTGCATAAATTTAGAGTTGCGGGAAGAGCTTTCGTTTTAGGACGAGATAGCAGGAGAAGGTAGCAGGAACGGCAGGCACTGAAATGGTTAAGCGTCTGATCTTGTTACGGTGAATTCCGTATCCCTTCAACCTGATGTGCGACCTTAGGGGTGGGCCGCCTGGCCCCCGCAGACCCAAGCTGAGGTCGCAAGGCTGGCAGGTGGCAAATTCAAATGAATCAAATCCAGCTCTCTAGGATTTAAACCAGCAAAGCAAAGTCCAATTCGAGTGAATCTGGATGTAGAGGATAAATGTAAGGCCCTGGAAGTAGTTCCTACCTACAATTTTACGGACGAACTTGATGGGCTAAACCAGTTGATCATACCATGGACATACACATACGATCAACAATGATGGTCTAAGTAAAACTGCAAGCCTCAAACGTAGTTAAGGAAAACTCGGCTACACTGTAGTTCTTCTTCTTCTTTTCTCATCCTCCCTATCATATCATACACCAAGGACAACGGGATTATAAAACTTGAACAAGAAATAGCAATCTGATATAGGCCGACTCAATTCGAACATGAACTCCACTTAGACATGGACCGTTCTATCTTTCCAGATGATAGGCAATTCCATTTCAAACAGTACTGCAGTAGAACATTAAAAATAAATCAAACTGAAACTCCCGGCCTCCTAATGGAAACGGTTCCTCCGGGATATTCCCGATCAAGGCATGGTAAGATATTGGAAAATGCTGTGCCATACATAAAAAGCTTCCTTCTGGTGTTGGGTTCAAAATGAACATCTGAGGGCAGAATAATAGCAGAGCGTTAGACAAACTTAACAATGTCAGTTTGGTGCTAGCCTCAGAGATGACATCTTGACTTCCAAAAATCTGCGGTTGGCTGATTTCATTTCCGATCAATTTCCCGAGAAGTTAATTGGTGACCCCGGAAGGTTTCGACAAATCATAACCAACCTTATGGGAAACTCGATTAAAATAAGTATCTTGTAGGCCATTTGACTGCATTTCAAAATTTACTTTTGGCTCTAGAAAAATTTTCAAATTATATAACATTTTGTCAAACTTATTTTGAATCTTGCGGATCTGTATAGATATGTTTGGACTATTTCTTTTGATCTTTTGGTGCATCCATATGGAGAACGAACTATAAGTTTATAAATCTAGTTCACAGAGAAAGATCACAGCGCATCTTGCTCGAGAGGTCGTGGACACGTTAGATGTTGAGACCGAGTCATCGTTGAAGAATACCTTGAGTGGCTTCCAAGTTGCTGAGAGACATCTTGGCTGGGCGAAATTCAAGACCTTTAGCCAAGATGAATGTGTTTGTTCTTACCCTTCCTCTACCTACGACCTCATCAATCTAATTTTATCGATTGAGGATACGGAGTTGGGATCCCATTTGAGGCTCAATCTGGTGCTTTTACTTCCTTCATGCAAGTTGGTCCTTCCTGTTAATAATTTTGGATGTGTGCGTGCGGAAGTATGGTTTTGGTATTGATCATAGGTTTTGATTAGTGATGTGTGCAAGTATATGGTATAGTTTGTAAATAGGAGAGACAAGGGACAAGATAGGATAGTTCAACGGATAAACACAAATTTTTATGGGACAATGATAGTTTCACTAGTTTATGAAAATAATTTTACAATAGTTGAAGGAAGTGTTAATGGAGGAGCTTTATGATATGGAGTTTATTCTCATGCTCCTCTCCCTCTCTTACATCAATGGGTTACGGCCTTTTTATAGGCATTTCCACCGACTAAGTACAGCCGCCTCAGAAGATTCTGGACTTCTCTTGAATGCTGTCCACGTAAGCTTCTCTAGCTTGTTTTAGGATTTCTTCTTCAACTTGGCTTTTGCTCGCTTGTATTCCCAAGATTCAGCTAGCAACCTCCATTCTCAACAATTCTAGACAATCTTCGACATGGATGCTGCTGCGAAGGTTCTCACGTTCATGATTAAGTTAGCAGTTTCTAGATAGTTTTAGAAAATGGATCCCAATTTCCAACACTTCCATATCTGGTACACATGGAGGGACCGGCATAGGGCTAAGCATAAGCAAGTGTTTGGTTGAGCTCATGAATGGAGAGGTTGGATTTGTGAGCATACCCAATGTAGGATCCACGTTTACCTTGACGGCCGTCTTCAACAATGGCCATTCCAATTTGAATGAGTACACGTGCCAGCAAATGAACAATCAATCCAAGTCTGCAAACTCGGAGTTCGAGGGCATGAGTGCACTAGTGGTGGATCCCAGATCCGTCCGAGCGAAGGTATCCAAGTATCATGTCCAGAGGCTTGGAATCCAAGTCGAGATCGTCTCAGACTTGAATCGAGTTTTATCATCATTAAAAAGCAGGAACCCCAGAATCGACATGGTGCTCATTGAAGAGGAGGTCTGGAACAATGATTCAGATTCGGCGGTTCTTTTTGTTGATCAGTTAAGGCATATGGACCAAAAGGTTCCTCCAGGACTCTTCTTTTTAGCAAAACCCATTAGTTCAACCCGGAGTGACAATGTGACTTCTGTTGCTCATAGTCCTGCTGTCATCATGAAACCTCTTAAGGGCTAGTATGGTGGCCGCTTGTCTACGGCGAACGATGGGTAACATGGGGAACGAGGGAAATTGCCGCAACGGCGAAGTCTCCAGGTTATCTCTGTAGCATCTTGTCCTCGGAAGAAAAATTCTAATCGTAGATGACAATAAGGTGAATCTTAAAGTGGCTGCGGGTCCATTGAAAAGATATGGAGCTGAAGTGGTCTGCGTGGAAAGTGGGAAAGAGGCGATTAGTTTGCTTACACCACCACACAGCTTCTATGCTTGCTTCATGGATATCCAGATGCCGGGAATGGATAGGTATGTATGTTTTTTTATTTGATATACGCCCTGTCAAATCTGGTTTAAAGAATTCATCGCTTTGTTTTGGGGTGCCAATGGTCCAAATTGGTTTTGTTTGTGATAGCATGGCCATCTTCGTAGCCAGTTAAAGGTTTTGATCCATGCTGAATATTTTTGAGAAACATTGGTTTTGCTGGTCCATCTCGGTTTCTTCTTTTTTAGAATTTCTAATTGTACATTTTGCACCATAAAAAGCATGATTGCATAATAAAATCATATCCTTGTACTAATTGTACTTGTAAGAAGTGTTACACGACCAAAAAAGATTCAATTAGTTTATGGCATATTTTCTATTTCTATGTCACTTCATAATGAACTGATTAGTGAAATTTGGCTACAAATCGAACTTACCTAGAAGTCTCGGGCTTTAGTTCTTTCATTTTTCTTCTAGATTCAAACTGTTGGCTATCGGGTGCAGCTCTCTTTGAAAGATTTTCGCATGATGATGGCTTTAATGCTTTGTTAAAGGTTTGAAGCTACGAAAACAATCCGAGACATGGAAAAAATGTCAACAGGAAAATCCAACTCTTTTCCCTTTTGTCTCCAATTACTTTCTAAGCTTTATCTTCACCAATAAACTTAATTTTGAAGCCCAAAATTGTTGCCCTTTTCCAATTCCGAATTTCCATTTTTGTCTTCAATTTCCTCACTCAATTTTCCAAATTGAGGTCCAATTTCAATGAAGAAAAATCCCGAACAATTTTCTATAAATCCCCGACACCCAAAGGCTCGGTTTAGAAGTCCCAATCTCCTTCAATTTGGCTTGTACAAATTTCCGCTGATTTTCCGCAACATCCGTACGATTTTCCGCAAAAATTCCAAACTCGATGAAATTTTTCTGATAGACAAGACGACGTCCTATAAATGAATTGTGACATGCTCGAACGTCCAATTTCCGAAACCGAATTCAATTTCGTGGTTAAAATCGACTGACGTGATTTTAGTCCAATCCGACCTATCGAGTGAATTTTAGTGATTTTACCGCGGTTATAACCCTTAATGGCTTCACCCAATAGATTAGTTAACTCGTGAGTTATCAGCTTAAAGAAAAAAGACTATAGGCGTGCCGACGAGGTGCTTATTTCATATATTCGGGACGGGGTCGAAATTCAGGATGTCACATTCCATCTACTTCTGCGTTATGATCAGTATGCATTGCTGACTTTTTAGGGTTGTCGATAGACATGTGGGATAATCATACTTTCTTCTTGCAACTTAGCTTTGTGTTTCTTAATGGTGACATCCGAAATCCATGGTCTCATATTTTCACGGGAGGCGAAGGAATCACATATCTGAACACTACTTCTAAGGTACTGACTTATTGGTTTAGCTACTTTTTTTCTCTTCTCCTGACAGCCGCTGATTGGTTGATCTTTGAATCAGAATATTTTTGGTGAAACTCTTGTGGATGATAAAGATGACTTCCTTTGAGTTTTTGCCAAGCAGACCCAATTTATCAGGTACACCTTTTTTTTTTTTTTTTTTTTTTTTTTTTTGGGTTGGGGGATGAAGATCAGAAGTTCATTTTTCTCGGTTCTGGTTTACTATGGGTCTTATTTGGTTATTTGTTAAGTTCTCGCGTCAATATAATTTTTCTGAGGTCTACAGTTTCGGCTGGGGAGGTTTTAGAGCACAACACTGATGGTCATGTCAACTATTCCATTAGTAATCTAAAAGTTAGTTCTAATGTCGAGGTGGGTTTAATTCTCTAAACTCTGATGCTTCCTACTATTACACGTGCTAATAGTCTTCACATAGGTATCCGTTTTGTTTCAATTTATCGAAATTTCCTACTTTTGATGATGATGATCATCATGTGTGCATAATATGATGAACACGATAATTGACTTTCATTGTGCTTTTCGCTAGGTAAAATCTACCTAATAAATGTGTTCACTTCCTACCGTTGCTAATTAAGATTTTCCTGCTTCAATACGAGCCTGTCAAGGGAAGCAGAGCTCCATTTATGAGCAATCTCATCTTTGATTTTTTAAGTTGGTGGTCCTATGAATGTGGATGTGCCGTAAAAAGAAATGTGCATTTTTTGCCTTTCCATTGTAGGCTGGTGGCTAGTCAACATTGTGAAAAAGCAATGTCTGTCCTGCCCTTCTCTCTCTTCCGGGGACCTGGGGGGGAGTTGGATTTACATATTGCCCGTTTAACAATCTGATAAGCTTGACAAGAGTGTTCTTGGAGGAGCCTGCTTTTCATTCTCCTGCTCTGCCTTTTCATATTTCCTTTTTCAGATGTATTAGGTGTTCCTTTTATTTTCCACCCCTCTTGCACAGCAGGGAGTACTTGTTGAAAGGATCGTGAAAATTGACTCATGTTAGGTTGTGTACATGCTGATGGGTGATATGACAGCGTGACACCTGTATAGTCAGTTGGCCCCTCTTGTTCTTCTTCTCGTAGATGGTCGTTCATGGACTTCTCATGGGTTATTTGGGTGTGCATGTGTTGCATTATATGTCAAGGGTAGAAATTTCCAATCCTGTGCAGGTTTTTTCCAATGAATCGGGTAGCTATCCTATTGATGTGACTGATTCAAGTTGGGAGTTGTATCTTCTTATTCAGAAGACAAGTGATCAGCAAGGCAATTTCCAAGACAGGCTTCTTGGTTTTGCTGCTGTATACCATTTGCATCGCTATCCTGATACTGATAGTTCATGGCTACGGCTGGGTCAGGTTTGCTGTCGTCTTGGTTAACTATAACAAAGAACACATATTTTCAGTGCTTTAGAAGAGCATACGCAGCATATTTTATCAGTTAGCGTGTACCACTCACGAGGTCTTTTGCCAATGTGAGATTCTAGTATTAGCACTTTACCAGCGCAGAGGTTATGGCTGCCATTGGAACAGAAACAGTGTGAATTGTCCATGCTGAGACTCTGAAGCAGGTTTATCAAAAATGGTGCTGGTTATGTCATAAGGCAGTAATGGCCGTTGGAGACCTTCCTGATACTTGGGCTTGGTACCATTGTATGTCAACTTCTCATCCCAACCCCATGTCTAGTTTCCGAATTTCCAGGATTGCTAAAGCTCTCCTTTCTACAGGACAGAATGTTGTTGATATGATAAAGAAACATTTTAGGCAGAAAGGCACAGCCCTTGACAACCAACGAATTCCTACCAATTCAGTTCCATCTCATGACGAACATTGGTTTTCATACTTTGTTGAATGTGAAGCTGCTGCGGTGAGGTTAATTCTCTTTTGTACATGGTACTAGATTTTGTTTGTATCCTGGAAGTGTTTCTTCATCACTCTTTAAGCTTAACGTGTATTGGTGCAGAGAGTGGGAATGATCAGCTGCAAAATGCCAGCTGATGATTTAAAAACTGTGAAGGACTACAAGGATTTGCTTACAGAATCTGTGTTTCTTCATGCCCTAAACCAAAGATTCTTCAAGCAATCTCGGAGGACAGATCTGCCCTATTTCTCATGTTCAGCTGATTCGGATGTCTTAGTTTGTCCACCAAAGGCGTGCGTTGTAATAGCATCGTGCAAAGGAGGAGAAACCACGGATGCTCTATCGTCAATTCTCATGGAGGTAAATTTATCTTATTTTGACAAAATTCTTTCTTGTATGTCCTTCTTCAACCACACTTATGCTAAAATAGATTTGGGCTTGAGGTAAAATATAAGTACCTTTCAGCTCTTGAAAAGATGTGTGTCTGGCACCTTTAAAAATTTCTTTTCTACCATAACCTTGATGAAAACAGGCTTTGATTAGAAGAAGGAGTTATGACAACACCACCTGCATAAAGCATGGCATCCCGTGTGTGAACAGGCCCATACTCGACACACATCTTCGCGCCTTTTTATTTCCAGTTGTTTTCAATAGGTTTCTTTTGCTTGCCTTACTTGAACTATTTTATCTTGGCGAAAGTTAAGTTGTAAGCAGTCTAACCTTCGTCACTGTACCCTGGAGGTCAAGCAATTTTCAAAGATGTTCTCAGTCTTTGCTGCTGCAAGATATTAGCTCTAGAAGCTATTGATCATGACCAGAAAAAAGTCTGATTGAACTTGAAGGTGCCAATTTTTGTTCGCTTCTTTCCTTTGACGAGCACCGATATTTGGTTTTACTGGAAGCTAGAGGAGGTTGCTTTCCCACCTTATATTTTAAAATCAAAAGCTTTAGTTCTCTACGTCATGGAATCCGAATTAAATAATGTTATGCTGGTGGATTTATTTGCGTTGGAGATGTCATAGGTAGCAATAACTATTTCATTGATCGCTTAGGTGAAAGAACTAATTAATTTGTTCCCTGTGTGAAGGGTCATTTGATGGAGCAAAGTATCAAATGTTAACTCCTTAGTAAACAATCTTATTTTTAGGTGTAGTGAGGATATTCTTGTTTTTCTTTATATTTGTGATACATAACATAATGTATGATGAGCCCTACCGGAAAAAAAAAAAATGTATGATGAGATATTTTGTCGAAATCATGAGATTCTCCATTTAATGCATTCTCACATTTTTTTTTTCATACTAATATATTGATATTTCTGCACTAAAGCTCCTTTTTTACTTGTTTTTCATATGGGGGTTGATCTGAAGTACCAAAGAATGAATACTTTTCAGGCTCTATGGCATCAAGGATTGCTGAGAAATTGGTGTATATGGCTATAGACTTTCCATACTTTTGGATATGCTCGCTGGTAAGAGAGCTGAGGTTGGTACAACAATTGGAGCTAAAGTGAGGTCTTTTCTGGGGATTGCTCTCCTTCGAACCTAGAAACTGCTCTGTAGGTATGACTTATTAGCCCGGTCTAGTAGTCATTCTATTGACAGGACTGAAGAATACGGGCATGTCATTGTTACATATAATAGTTATATATCCAAGTTTCTAAAAGATCAATAACAGGTCTTAATTTGTCCTTCCTTTTTTTTTTTTGATTGAATTTTTAAATAGCATAGACTTGGTGAGACTACAGGAAGAGGTATATTATTCTGATCTCAATCCATCTTTTTTGTATGCTTATCTCATTTTCGTAGCATTGTTAAACCTTGTTTCTCAGATTTGCCTTGACATTGGTAACGATTTCCTGAATAAGACTGATTTCAGTGTTAGGCCTGGCAAGATTGATCTTCATTGTTTTTAATATGAAGATCTTTACATACTTGTCTAGTACAGGGCAAGTGAGAAGAGAATGCTTAGCAAATTTCAATGCGTCTAACCCAAAAATCCTATTTTCTTCCAATTTTGCAATCTTCCCATTCATTACGCATGGTTGTTTCTTCTCCTAATTCCTTCCAAACCAATTCCTTCCTGCTACTTGCCAAGTAAAATCCCTAATTGGATTCCAAATTGACTGATTTAACACGAGCTTATATGTCATCTTTTAAATCATGCACACTTAGATTCGTTTCAAGGCCACTAAAAGGAATACAAGAGAACATTTTTAGAAAGCAAAGGAAAAGATAGAGAGGAGGACCACATAAGAAGTGTGAAAGACTTCAGAGTTGTCAAAAACCTCGACAAAGCAATATACTAGAAGAATGAACATTATATTGGAGGAATTGGAAACCTAGTCCTAGACGCCGAGGACCTGGGAATCAGCATTGGGATTTCTATGTCTAAGGATAAAGTTTCGGGCGATGCTTGGTTATATTTTGGAAAATGATTTTCGATTTTTTAAAGAGAAAATTATTTTTCTGAATTTAAGCATAGGTTTTCCGTTAACTCATTTTCTTAAGGAAAATTGTCCAAAAAGTCTCTAAGGTATTGCACTTTTACCAATTCAGTTTAAACCTTTTAATTTTGTCAGTTGTATCCTAAATATTTTTCATATTTTGTGGATTGAGTCTATCTGGTTAATTTTGGCTGAAATTTGCTAATGTGGAAGCTGATCACCCTAAATGGCACGACGTGGATATCCTTTTTTTTTTGATAGTTTCCTATATATTTTTTCCTATAAATATTTAGTTTATTTTAAACTTTCCAAGAGATGGAAATTAGATGTTGGGCATAAGGAAGCACCTTTGGCTTGTGGCACTGTAGTTGAGGTTTGGATTTAGTTCACAGATATTACTGTTGTTTTCTTTCGACCATCTTTTCATTTGTTTTATCTATAAGCTGTACAACTTTTGCAGGTTCTGTTATGTTGATCAAAATAAAAAAGATGCTCATGAAGGAAATTCGTTGCCAATCCGTTAGCGGAAGATGTGTCACGTTTTCCTTTCAGTGTAACTCGCAGCTTCCTGGAGGTCGCAATCATTGAGTTGTTCCAGATTCCAAGGAAATGCATCCTATTGTAAATTCTCGACATTGACCTGTCCTACTAAATCTAATTATATACGTATAAGATCTGATGTATTTATTTATCCAATCAGGGTAGTCTTCGGTGCAATTTTAGTCCATTATACAGAGTGAAAACCCTGGATAAATTAAAATATCTGGGAATTTCTCTACTGTTCTGTTTTAATTTTTTAATGTTGTTGCCAAATCTAATTTATTCAGGGTTCTGCTTTTCAGAATCTCGAATATCCAAGCTTCTCTTGCCGGAATAGCTGCCTTCTGTAGCTGTATGACTGCATTTTTCATTTGGTGGCTTCCGTCTCAATATTAGTCATCGGCCTCTATACTAAGAAGGCTCACGCAATGATGCCCTGGTCAGTTTCTGACCATTCACGGTGCTATCCTTAGCGGCGATGCGCCACAGTGCACTCTCCATCATTGATCAGCTCGGCCTAGACCTTAGTGAGTTGGGAAGTGATGAATTGCTTGGTACAAAAGAAAATAAAAGGAGGATGAGGCTCTCTTTAGAATAATACGAAGGACGGTGGAAGAGGCACAGCATTTTCTAACTTGGGCTTTGATGGGCTATGTGGAACTGGGCCTCATCTTCGCTCTCGCAAAGTAGGGTTTTTTTTTTTTTTCGGCTATTCCATTTCCTTCTTATGAGATTCTAATTTTTGGCCCTGGAAATTATTCTTGGCTCTATGATAAGTTGATTTGATTTATGTTTATTTTTCTATAAAATAATGGAGTAAAAGATTGAAAGGTGGGAGAATCGGAAGGCTCGTTACAATGCAACTCCTAAATGATTACTGATGAGAAGAGGTGAAGGGCAAGCCGTGTAATTCATTCACACCTTCTCCGACATAACAAGGAGTGACTAGATTCAAAAGGGATCATTGATTTGCCTTTTTTTTTTTTTTTTTTTTTTCCTTTTCTTTTTAGTTTTCTTTTGAGATTAATATGAAACGACTTCGGCTCGAAGGATAAAAGACAGCTAAGACGCACTTCCCTCGAAGGGAAGTCTTTGCCATTCTTGGTATAGAGTCCCCTCCATATTTAATGTCGATCTCCATCATATCCACCGTAAAATGGCAAGTCATATTATAAATTAATGATTAATGTGTATTGAATATACAAGGCGCTTTAATCGTTTCGATTTTTTCAACTCTCTTGGCCTTTACATCCTCTGCTCGAAGCACACAACCAGAAGAAGAGAATTCCCTATAAAAAGCAAAACGACAGAGCCACAACTTTTATACACTTCTCGTAACCCTTGCCCGAGGCTATCTGCCCTGTTCATCGCGTCGCTCTGAAGCACACAACCAGAAGAAGAGAGGACGATCGCGAAAACATGGAGCGCCCAACAGCTGAAACACTTAAGCCTGCCGTTGATTTCGTGGCGTCTTATTACGATAAGTTGGCCGTGGACCCGGCGGACGTGGCGGACCTCTACCAGGAAGGGTCGTGGGTGACCATCCAGGGCCAGACGATCCATGGCAAGGAGGGTATCCTCGCCAAGCTCACCTCCCGTCCCTTCGCGGGGGGCAAGCGCAGGATCACCAACTTCAACTGCCATCCCTGCGACAACGCCGGCAGGCTGCTCGTTTCTGTCAACGGCGTGGTCGACGTCGTCCAGCAAGACGGCAAGCCGCACGCCCTCAATTTCAGCCAGGTGTCTTGCTGTTCCTCTCCCTTTCCTCTCTGTCGGTTGATTTCGCGTGGATCTGATTCGATGCGCTATGCGGATCAAAGAACTCCTGTTATGGTGGATGTTTGTGCAAGCATGGGATGTTCCGTTGTTTAGATGATGCTAGCGTTTTCTTTCCTGTTTCCTTCGTTGGTGTTACGGCATGATCGGCGTTTGTTATGGATTTGGTGATTCGACCGATGAATGAATCCTCTCTTTTTTGCGCTCAATCTCACTCTTTTTCTTTGTCTCTCTCTGATGAGCTGTTGTTGTGACTATTCTTGCCTTTAATTTGGTGCAGAGACATCAAATGTGATTTCTCTTTGAATCTCTGGTAGTATTATTGGCATGGATTTACTGGGTTCTTTTTCTGTTTCTCATCTGTGATCTTGCGTCCCGTGAACACTTTCTTCTGTTTGGATCCATTTATATTTTATTAAACTGTTTTTGAGTGACTGGTTTGGATGATGGTGTTTGGTTGATTGAATATCACATTTCATTGTTAACAGATTACGAATTTATATTTGTTCAATGTGAAATTTGCGTATTGCATAACACTCTGCTGAGCTGTTTTCTGCCCGTAGGCTTTACAGTTGATGCCAACACCAGAAGGAAACTTTTACATATTGAATGACATATTTCGTGAGGCCGCGCCACCACAAAGTCAAGTCATGGAAGGATTCCCGGCAAATGTTGCAACAGTAATTCACACTTGAAGAGGCGGCCTACCCTTTCTCGACATAGAGATGGAGGGTTTATAATAATAAAGTGTTGCTGCACGGGTGTAATGCGCCTGTTGCTTTTTCATGTACGCATGAAGGCAGGATCGGTCTTCACTATTTACCTTGTAATTAGAGGATCCATGTTTCTATTGTAGTACCGGTTGAACTTATCTTTGTTGAGATTGGCTTGATTTGAACTGGATTTCTATACCGATTCGTAAGGTAGAAATCGTGTTCTAATAAAATTGCCTATGTTAGATTGCTATTTCTCGTTGAGTTTTACATTTCAATTCTCCTTGGTCAGCTCTCCTTGGTGCTTGAACCAAAAAAAAAAAAAAAAAAAAAAAAAAGTACTGCACCGCATTTGCCGTGGCTGTTCGGGCTTTTTTTTTTTTTTTTTTTTCTAATGGGAGAAGTACCAAAAAAAAAAAAGTCATAAACCTTCTGGATTTTTTTTTTTTTAGTAAAGAGTCATAAACCTTCTAGATTAGCATCAATTTAGTTCTAAATTTTTTAATTTGATCAATTTAGTTTTAAATCTTTTTACATTGGTATTGATTTAGTTTATCCTGCCAATTTAAATTGAAAATTGATGACGTAACCGTCGGCCGTCCTACATGGCGTCACCAGTGCCGACGTGGACAAAATCCAATTATAGTCCATCGTACAGCAAAGCCAATGAAAACCCTGGATAAGTTAAAATATCTGGGAATTTCTCTGCTATTTTGTTTTACTTATTTAATCTTGCTGCCAAATCTAGATTTATTCAAGGTTCTGCTTTTCGTAAAAAAAAAAAAAAAAGAAAAGAAAAGAAAAGAAAAGAGGTTCTGCCAACAGAAGGTCCTTCATTAACAATGAGAAAGGGCGACTTGTGTTGAAAAAACTAAAATCTATAAATTGCACCAATTGCATAAAAAGTGCTATTAAGTTTTCTCATTTGATCCGGTCTTTTCTTGAAGCAGAAGAGCTAGCTTGCACTCGTGGAGGAGTTTTAAAGTTCTCGAACAAGTCATGATATGTACGGACATACAATTCCTCTGCTTTCTTTCTTTTAGTTCTTTTTTTTTAATAATTATGTAATCGAAGGGAACTTTTTCTTCTTGTGGATAAGCAATTGGTAGGACGCTCAACACCAACCAGCTGTTTTCTCTCTTGGCCTACACATGAATTCGAAGATGTAGGCGCAACCGTAAGACGACAACACGCGTAGACCAGGCTCTGTTGTGGGGGGATCTTCTTAGCCCGCAATGAACAACATAAGACAAGTCCTTAAGTGAACAATCATCTAAACTCTACGATCGACGGTTAATCATAGGTTGCGTCAATTCGTCGGAGAACGACGTTTACCAAACACCCTTTGCCCCTTGCGCCTTTTCACGCGTTGTGACATTCATTCTCTAATAGAAGAATGTCAATGCCGTGCCATAATCTGCAACTAATTCCTTTAGGAGGATCGAGTGTGGAAGTTGCCGATACATTCGTGTGGAATTACGTGGTCCAGATTTGCCAAAATGGCTAATCAAAACTATTTGTTTCTTTATCCGGCAAAGTGGACTTCGCACAAGCAGCCATCACATTCCCTTCTTGTATCTTCAGCGTACTTGTAGTTGGAGACCCATGTCGCAAATTTAAATTGTAAATGTATGGATTACATATCCTGAATTGAATTGTAAGATTCAATGTGGTGCCCAAAATCAGTATTTTGTGTCAGGGTCATTTAGAATTTTAGTAGATAACACTATATAATATGAAAAGGTGAGCAAGATTAATAATTTACATAAAGAAAAAAAATTAAATTTCGAGTACAAGCAATGATTTCTATCCAAAAGAAGATATAACTTTTCGATTGTTTTATCTAACATAAGGATTGCATTCAAATAACCTTTAGGTGTCATTTCGTTCAAATTCAACGAATTCAATTTCAATGATTTTGTAACTCTCAAAATACAACATGCATCATAAACTGTACGATAACATTACATTGTTTGGCACGTAAACATACAAAAAATTTGAATCACTTAAATCGATGGATATGTATTAAATTGTAAATTGACTTGCAATTAAGGAGATTAGCAATTCTCCTAATGAATACATATTGCTTAGATCTTGAATCGTACTACACGAATCGATATATGCCTACAAAACTTCGATTCGATATTCTTTTTTTGTATTTTGTTCTAATTAGGTGGCATTGGGTCCAATTTTCACACACCATGAATTTCCCTTTTGGCTTAGCCGCATTGGCTCCATTCTAAAGCCTATTATTCACACTATTCTCTATGTGGCCAAATCCTACTATGGTCCAAACACGGGTTCTCGTGTTGACCGGACAACTTTGCCGAACAAATATGCATTAATATAGGAAATTTCCTAAGCTCCTAATGGAATTTACGGTCCATTTGTACGAAAGAGAACTGTTTTCAGAAACTTATTTTCCGACTTTTTGGTGTTTGAATAACAAAAAACTAATCGACCTATGGAAAATATTATCTATAAACTAAAACAAACAGGCTTAAATTAGGGAGGA
The DNA here is from genome assembly GCA_014182555.1 of Eucalyptus erythrocorys. Lineage (NCBI taxonomy): Eukaryota > Viridiplantae > Streptophyta > Magnoliopsida > Myrtales > Myrtaceae > Eucalyptus > Eucalyptus erythrocorys. Next base: position 58,423,781 of record CM024604.1, on the reverse strand, counting down.
AACGACTTTCCCTTCTAATTAAAAAGAAATTATTTTCTCTAAACTATTAAACAATGAAAATTAATAATTTTCTTTTAGAATAATTTTCATAAAAAAATATTTTATAAAATCATGAAATTTTCAATAAAACAAATGCATGATGCTAGAGAGGGACATGTTCGAATTCCGGCATGGAATGTGCTGCAACGAAGCTACAAGGGTCTGGAAATTGAAGGAAAGGAAGGCAACAAACACATGGGGAAAGGGTCTGAAAAATATAAGATTGAAATTTGATCTGGTAACTCCATTATATATATCCAATCATCAAGAAAAACTTGGATAGAAAGCAAGTCATCAAATCTGGCATCAAGTAGATGCCGAGAACCCCTTAGATGACATATCAAGCTTTGACTTCGAAATCTAATCTTGATTCGGAGATGACTCAACGATGATAGTTGTCCAGTGGAGAAGCAACGAGAGATGCAAAAGAATATAGCCATAAAAGAAAGTCTTCTTGCCATCGCCAATCCAATTTTGTGCATGAGGCCTCATTTGATCTAAAATGACGGTGTCTCTTATACTAATCGGGCAGTTCCCAATTAATGCTAATATTCACTGCGAAATTAGGCTGAGCAAAGCCCAACCGTACACCCCCCCTCCCCTCGATCCTCCCGAAAAGAAGAAAGGACAAAAGATCGGTGAAACAACTTCAGCTCGAAGGATAAAAGACAAAGCACAGCTAAGACGCACTCCCCTCGAAGGGAAGTCTTTGCCATTCTCGGTATAGGGTCCCCTCCATGTTCAATGTCGATCTCCCATCATATCAACCTTAAAATGGCAAGTCATATTATATATAAATGAGACGTACAACTCGAAGGACGGAGACAGTCGGGAGAACTCGAAGGCGAAGGCGAAGGAGAAACGATGGATGTGTATGCTGTAGTAGCCGCTCTGGCACGTCCGTTCGTGCAGAATTTCTTCGAGATTTTTGACACGAACCTTGGAAATTTGGAGGAGCTTTATTGGGAAGATGCCGTTATGACCTTCCAAGGTCGACTATGCCGCGGAAGGGCGGAGATCTCGGCGACGTTCCACTCTCTCCGCTTGTAGCAGAGCCGGCACTACATCACCCACGTCGACAGACAGCCCAGCGGCCACGGCTGGGACATGTTGATCCACGTAGTGGGCCAGTGGGAGGCTGTCACCGAGTCAGGCCGCCAAATGTTCAATTTCACCGAGGTCTGTTACTGTCTCTCTCCCTCTTTTTCCTATCTCCTTCGTTAGTTAGGATTTTTTTAACACCCTGCTGCCCGCAGACATTTTTCCTGACGCCAGCAGCAGGAGGCTTTGGGATAAGGAACGACCTTTTTTCGGCGATCTAGCTCGAGACTAGACTACATGCTCCAAGACGAGGGCAACGTATCCCATGATCCTTCTCGATTTTCTTATCTCTGATCATGTCCACCGTGTGTATATGTGACATCCCGATTTTTGGGCCATAATTTCGACTGGATAAATAGGGCCGTGTTCGTTCAGTTGAAGCCGGGAGTTGTGAAATTGAGGAATATGAGGGATTTTTGGATAAAGAAATTAATCAATTTGATAAGTGAGACATCAATTGATTTTATGTGGGTCAATTTGAATTGAATCAAGAGGAATTAAGGTCTGCCTTTGATCGCGCAATTGAGACTCAAGAAGGTTCTATGGACAAGTCAAGATGTGAATTAAAATGTGGGGACATTGGATTATTATTATGGACTTCAATTGGACTTAATTGAAAGAAGAATTAAAGAAAATTGAGATGTACAAAGTTTTAGGCCCCGGCAGAAAAATGAAACGCACCAATTGAAGAAAGTTGTTGAGGATTTGAGGTAGTGGACCATGACATCATCGATGATGTCATGGTGGGCCATTGTTTTTTTTTTTTTTTTTGGATGACCCGGGGAACTCCGCACGGCGGCGCACGGAGATAAACCACCAGGGCGACACGTGCTAGCCATCACACACATGCCACCGGGTAAGTCACCAATGTCTCACGCCGGCCTCCCCGCAACTTGCGTCGCGGGGTTTCGAACTCCGGCACCTCTTAGCGAAAGGAAGCTGAAGCCTATCCAATGGAGCCACCACGGCGGGTGGTCATGGTGGGCCATTGTTGGTTTAAAAGAAAAGGAGAAAAAGGAAAAGAAGGAAGAGAGAGAAATAGGGGTGGGCCATCTTCTTCTTCCTCCCTCCTCTCCCGTGCGTGAGCTTCTTCTTCTTCTTCTTGTTTTTTTTTTCTTTTTTTCGGCCAGCCCCTCCCCCAGCCGGCCGCACGCCGCCCGGCCGCACCGCCTCGCCACCGCACGCCGCCGGAGCCGCCCGCCCGCGCGGCACCCCCGCGCGCGCGCCCTCCGCGCCGTCTCCCCCTCCCTGCGCGACCCGAACTCCAGCAGCTCAGTCCCCCGCTGCAGCCGCGGTTCAGCCCACCTCCAGCTGCCGCTTTGCCGCCGCGAGCCACCGCCACGAACCGCCGTAGCTCCTCCGCCGTTCCTCCGCCCGAAACCACCCCGGATCTCCTCTTTTTGGCCTCAAATCGCAGCAACCAGATCTGGAAATTTGTGGGTATGGCAGCCCCTTCGTGGGCTGTTTTGGCCGGCTTCCCGGCCCCGGACGCGAGCCCGCCTTTGGGGAAAGTCGATCCCGGCGTCGCGCTTGTCGTTTTGGTCCGTTCGGTTTGTTAATCGGGTGAGTTACCTCACTAATCCTTGATTAGATGGTTAATTATGCCCTAAGTATGTTTAGTTTGAATTAAGCATGTTTAGGTGGTTAGATTAGATTATTTTATTATAAGTTGGATTAAGGAATTGGTTTAAGTTTAATTGGGTTTAATTAAGGTTAAAAGTGATTTGTTTAATGTTAAGTGTGATGTGACATATTAGAATTTAATTTAGATTTATTTAATTGGTTCGAAATTCGGTTGAATAAAATAATATTAAAATATTCCGAAATTAATTAAATATTATTATTTAAAAAAAAACGGAAAAATTTATTTTTAGCCTCGGTTGCTCAGAATTTCGTGCTGATCGCTGCTGTGATGTTAGAATTTAAATTTGACGCATGATTGGTGGCGAATTGAGTGTGATTGCGTAAATTAGGGGTTATGTGTAGAAAGGCTAAGTGTGGAAATTGATGGGAATTTGGCCGTGATGATCCGCCTAGGAAAGGCCGTGCCGAGTGGGGCCGTGATGCCACTAGTTGTTGAACCGCCTATGAGAGGCCGTGCCGAGTGGGGCCGTGATGCCACTAGTTGATGAACCGCCTATGAGAGGTCGTGCCGAGTGGGGCCGTGATGCCACTAGTTGTTGAACCGCCTATGAGAGGCCGTGCCGAGTGGGGCCGTGATGCCACTAGTTGTTAGCCGCTTATGAGAGGCTGTGCCGAGTGGGGTCGTGATGCCACTAGTGTTGAACCACCTTTTCGAAGGTCGTGCCACGTGGGGCCGTGATACCACCGATGGTTGAGTTACCCTTAGGGTCGTGGTTGAGAGTATTGGTTGATTTGATAGAATGACATGTAATCGGCCGAGCCGATTGATCGCTGAGACGATCCAAGTGATTGAATTGCTTTGATGGTGTGATCGTGCATTAATTGTTTGGTTATCAAAATTGTACGTGGTTGATTTATATAAATTGTACTAACTGCGGGCGCGGACTATGGTGAGGTAAGTCTTCTTGATGTGTGGTTAGGTCATCTTTGGGGTGTATTTTCTTTCTAATAGGGGCTTAGGAGGGGTGAACTTGCTGAGACAATGTCTCACCCCGTTGTGGGAAACACATTTCAGGGCCGTAGATGACGATTCCAGCGGAGTCAGGTGGACTGCCGGTGCAGTTGGGCAAGGAGTCGCAGAGCCAAGAAGATGAAGGATCGACGGTCGAGTCTAATTAGTAGTCTTAGGGTTGTCCTTTATTGTTAGTGGACCGATCCCTAGTGTGTAGGCTCCGATCTATGTTGGCTGCATGTAAACCTTGGGTGATTTTATGATTGTATGTTGGTTTGTATTAAATTGATTTTTTTTTATTCCTGCTATTCTATCCCGCTTTTAAATTGTCAGGGGTTTCTTAATACGTTCCGCATGCGCAAAATAAAATTTAATTGGGTCGGCGACACTACCTGGGAATGTTGCAATTGCACGACCATGGTGGGTTGTTCACATGTCTCGGGGTTCGGGGCGTGACAACCCCGTTTAAGTGGTATCAGAGCATGGTCAGTGAATGGAGTGATAAGGTGCGATGAGTCACGGGATAGTTAGTAGGAAAGGCTTTTAATGTTCTAATGCATGTGATTGGTAGTTGCTTGGTAGCTTGTTTGTGTGGTTGCTTAGTGTTTGTTTGGAAGTGGGCGTCTGTGTTGAGCCTGCTGCGTGAGTGACCGAGTGTCGTGGGCCGCTTAGTGAGGATTGTAGGCCCTGTGTTTCGGGGCAGGCCACTGTTGGAAGTTGGTACCCGTGGTGCCCCGAGTAGAGCGCAAGTTGGGGCCAGTGCAAGTGGTGAAGCATTGTCTTTAGTCAATGCTGGGGTAGTAGCCCCCGAAGGTTCAAAGTTTGTTCGATTTTTGAGGATGCTTGAGAGGTTGGGAGACAAAATGGTCAGTAGGCCGCCGCTTCAGTCGCTGTTGCCGCCATCGCTAAGGCCGTAACCGCCGTCGTTGTCGTTGTTTCTATCGCTGCCAGTGTTGTGACTATTGTTGTGACCATACCTGTTGAGGCCTGATGTGGAAATCTGATCGAGGATCAAGTCATCGTATCTGAGTTGAGGTTCAAGGTTTGCCCCGTTATTGAGAATGAATCATTCCTGGCATCTGGTAAAGGTGTAGGTCTTACAAATGATAATCCTTTGGAAGCAATTGCTGGAAAATGCCACGTCATCTGCACTTCAAAGGACACAAGGAATCCGCAACCTTCACGTGAAGATCTTCAAAAAGCTGACTTCGTCTTTTCTCGTACATTTGATGTCGCACATCTCAAAATAATGGATAAGATAGAAAAGGTGTTAAGGACATCTTTAATAGAAAAGGTGTTGAAAGGGTTATCTGTCACGACAAAGTGGATGAAGACCCTCACAATAATGCGTTGCTAAGTGAGGCAATAGTTAAATCATTGGATGATCACAATAGGCCATTGAAGAAACGGAAATTGGATGCTTCAGAGATATTCGTGGGGCATGAGCTCAAGAATGATGAAGGCAAGTCAATTGATGCTGTCGAGCATCAGGCTCCGGTACAAAGTGGAAGTGCATTTGAGAATAAATTGAGTAAAAATCTCAATGAATCTCCGAAAGGAGAGAGAGACCTCTTTTTGAAGCCAGAGGAGAAATTGATGGAACTCTCTCATGGGAAGTTGGATGAAGTGTCCTGTCATCAATCTCCTCAAAAGGATGACAAAAACAACTATGAAGCATTGCAAGCTCCTTTGCCAATTGATGTTGACAAGAACACATGGCTCAAGAAGCTCTCTGTTAGTTTGAATCGTGACAGTATTATAATTCAGTTTGTTCAGTTAACGTACAGAAGTTTGGAATCATTGAAGGTCAAAGAGGGACTTAAATCCTTGTAAATCGTCATGGAAGATGACCTGGTTCAGTTCGTTAGTTATCAAATCTACATGGCAACTGTATTGGATGCGTCAGTTGAGGGGTTGGACATGGAGAATATAATTGTGGTACAGAAGTTTTCTAAAAGTATGTTATGGAGAATTATCGGGTTCGTTGTCAGGTTTGTTGTCAGGAAGAGAAATAGAGTGGTGGTTGAATAAGTACCCGGAACAGAGCCGGTCCCTAAGGCTCCTTACCGGATGGTGTTATCTGAGATAGAAGGACTGAAGGTGCAGATGTAGGAACTTGGATAGAGGATTCACATGTTCCAATGTGTCACCTTGGGGAGCACCTGTTCTATTAGTGAAGGAGAAAGTTGGTTCGTTGTGGTTGTACATTGATACATCTCAAGACTGACTGGAGGTCAAAGTGTCATCAGTTGAGGATCAGGAAGAAGTACATACCGAAGTTGGTGCATTCAATACAACAGTCATGAGTTCACTGTAATGCTGTGTGGTTTGACAGATACCCTAGCTGTTTGTTTGGGTCTTATGAGCAGAATGTGTAAGGGTACTTAAATCAGTTGTGACTGTGTTCAGTGAAGTTATCCGGGCGTGTTCAGAGAATGCCGAGGGGCACGAGAGACATTTAAGGATGATACTTCAGACCTTGAGGGCTCTTGAATTTCATGTTAAGTTTAGTTAGTGCAAGTTTTGGATGACTTATGTGTCGCTGGTAAGTCACGAGATTTCAGGCGAAGAAATCTTCGTGGACCCTGTCAAGATTAAAGCAGTGAACAGTTGGCCAAGATTGATTACAGTGACAGAGATCAGAAGTTTCTGGGTTTAGCAGAGTGTACAGACAGTTCGTATATGGGTTTTCTTTCAGTGTTAGCGTTGCCATTAACAGGACTACTAAGGAAGGGAGAAAAGTTCGTGTGGATAAATGAGTGCGGGTGTGGTTTTCAAGAGCCTAAGAAGAGGCTGATTACTACACCTGTGTGGGCCATTCTGTTTGGTCCTGGAGGATCTGAGATCTTCAGTGATGCATCATTTAAAGAATTGGATTGCTTAATGAGGCAGCATGATAGGGTTAATGCACGCGTGTCCCGTCAGTTGAGGCCTTATGAACCGAATTATCTGACAGACGACTGGGAACTCGCGACGACAATTTCCGCTCCGAAGATCTAGAGATATTAGTGGTGTGAAGAAAGACTCCAAATCTTTATTGACTATCAAAGTCTCAAAGTAATTATTCTCTTAGGAGGAATTGACTGAGATGGCCTTGTGAACCAGATCTTTTGAAGGACTTGAATAGTGGTATCTGGTATCACCCGGAAGGATGAAAGAAGTCACTGATGCTTGGAATCGAGAATCTTCAATTATGCTCAGACTGGCTAAAGTATAGATTTTATTTAAAAAGGGTTCAAAATTTGGTTTTCAATATTGAGGTAGGCTACCCCTTTGAAATTGAATCAGATGTTCAAGTCTTAATCGGCACCTAATCGACAGACGGAGATGTTCAGAAAGTCTGATAAGAGGACACTAGTAAGGAAGAGATTGATTTTGAGATTTCTGAGGATGGAAAGTTCGAGTTCCATGAGTGATTGAACACACCTGACAGTGTAGCACTCAGGGAAAAGATTTTGTTAGAAGTTCTCTATGGTATTGCGGTTTTGACCAGATAGTGCAAGTGAGTCAGAATCAATGCCAGTTAAATTGGTAGGCTGATATGAAGATAGATATTGCCAAGCAGGTTACAAGTGCCAGAGTTGTCAGTAAGTGGAAGTTCAGTAATGCAGACTCAGAGGATTTCACCATCACTCGAGAGTCTGGAGTGGAGATGAAAATATATCACAATGGAACATGGCGACGAGCTTACTAAGGATTCAGGGGATTGCTGATACTATTTGAGGACAATGGCCGATTGATAGATGGAGTTGATTCGCTTTGGTATGATACAAATGGATCTTATTTTGAGTGTGTGACATCCAGGTATTTGGATTTTGACTTTGATTGGATAAGTTGGGCGTTTCATCGGCACGACTTTAGTGTTTTTCTCTGAGTTGGCCACTCATGAGATAACTAGACTAGCTAGGGTGAGTTATTAAGGACTTTAAGGCAAATTGACTTGATGATTCGACCAGGAATCGACTTCTCGACCATGTTCATCTTTAGAGATCATTGCGGCACAGTATAAAATCGAATTAAGATCAAAGATAGGTTAATTCGACTGGGATGGATGACCAATCGTGGGTGACCCCACTGAATTGGAAAACTCTCATCGACTTGCACTACTTTGATTTTACTGTCGTTTTGGTACCCTGTGTCCGTATTTGAGTCATCGAGATTTTCACGACAATCGAGAATCGACACTGTGTCGAGTGGGTTCATTGTGGCTCGAAGGAAATCGACCATGGGTCATTTGTCCTAAAAAGTTCTGAGAACTACCTAGTAGCCTAGGTCACACCAAAAGTGCGTCAGAGTGAAATTAACCACTAATCTAAGTTCGATTTCAGAAATTGAAGATTTTGTCATGTCACGGAGTGGGTATATCGAAGTGTGTGGGCATCGGATAATTCACCGGCATGGAGTGCCGGGGGTGATTTATATTTCGAATCCAGATCAGAGATTACAGGTTTGGCAGAGTTTACAGAGGGGTTCTTTCATGGGGTTCTTTCATAAGCAGTGCTTAACAGAGGGTACATAATTCAGTGGTAAAAAGAAAGTGGAGAAAGATCACAGACCAGAGTCAGCTTAGAAATCAGTGTTTGCAGTGGTCAGATCAGTGTCAGAGTGAATGCTAGACAGAACTATCAGAAATTTTCAGTTATTAAGCTTCAAGGGTTCATCGGGGAGTTGAGAAGAAGATATTGGATGGGAACGACAGAGTGTTATATATGAGAAGTTTAGGTCAGCTATTGGCTTAGAAAAGGACGGATTTGGTATACCAAGATGGTATCCTGGATCAAAATGGTCGAACAGCGCCATGAGACCAAAGGATTAGTTTGGATCGGTGAGACTCAGCGAAACGAAAGTATCCCCGCTTTTTTTTGTAAGGATTGATAAAGGTTTAAATTTCGAGGACGAAATTTTTATAAGAGGGGAAGAGTTGTGACATCCCGATTTTTGGGCCCTAATTTCGATTTGGATAAATAGGGCCGTGTTCGTTCAGTTGAAGCCGGGAGTTGTGAAATTGAGGAATATGAGGGATTTTTGGATAAAGAAATTAATCAATTCAATAAGTGAGACATCAATTGATTTTATGGGGGTCAATTTGAATTGAATCAAGGGGAATTAAGGTCTGCCTTTGATCGCACAATTGAGACTCAAGAAGGTTCTATGGACAAGTCAAGATGTGAATTAAAGTGTGGGGACATTGGATTATTTTTATGGACTTCAATTGGACTTAATTGAAAGAAGAATTAAAGAAAATTGAGATGTACAAAGTTTTAGGCCCCGGCGGAAAAATGAAACGCACCCATTGAAGAAAGTTGTTGAGGATTTGAGGTAGTGGGCCATGACATCATCGATGATGATGTGGTGGGCCATTGTTGGTTTAAAAGAAAAGGAGAAAAAGGAAAAGAAAAGGAAAAGAAGGAAGAGAGAAATAGGGGTGGGCCATCTTCTTCTTCCTCCCTCCTCTCCCGTGCGTGAGCTTCTTCTTCTTCTTCTTCTTGTTTTTTTTTTCTTTTTTCGGCCAGCCCCTCCCCTAGCAGCCGCACGCCGCCCAGCCGCACCGCCTCGCCACCGCACGCCGCCGGAGCCGCCAGCCCGCGCGGCACCCCACGCGCGCGCCCCTCCACGCCGTCTCCCCCTCCCCGCGCGACCCGAACTCCAGCAGCTCAGTCCCTCGCTGCAGCCGCGGTTCAGCCCACCTCCAGCCGCCGTGAGCCACCACCACGAACCACCGTAGCTCCTCCGCCGTTCCTCCGCCCGAAACCACCCCGGATCTCCTCTTTTCGGCCTCAAATCGCAGCAACCAGATCTGGAAATTTGTGGGTATGGCAGCCCCTTCGTGGGCCGTTTTGGCCAGCTTCCCGGCCCCGGACGCGAGCCCACCTTTGGGGAAAGTCGATCCCGGCGTCGCGCTTGTCGTTTTGGTCCGTTCGGTTTGTTAATCGGGTGAGTTACCTCACTAATCCTTGATTAGATGGTTAATTATGCCCTAAGTATGTTTAGTTTGAATTAAGCATGTTTAGGTGGTTAGATTAGATTATTTTATTATAAGTTGGATTAAGGAATTGGTTTAAGTTTAATTGGGTTTAATTAAGGTTAAAAGTGATTTGTTTAATGTTAAGTGTGATGTGACATATTAGAATTTAATTTAGATTTATTTAATTGGTTCAAAATTCGGTTGAATAAAATAATATTAAAATATTCCGAAATTAATTAAATATTATTATTTAAAAAAAACGGAAAAAATTTATTTTTAGCCCGGGTTGCTCGAATTTCGTGCCGATGATCGCTCTTTGTGATGTTAGAATTTAAATTTGACGCATGATTGGTGGCGAATTGAGTGTGATTGCGTAAATTAGGGGTTATGTGTAGAAAGGCTAAGTGTGGAAATTGATGGGGATTTGGCCGTGATGAACCGCCTAGGAAAGGGCGTGCCGAGTGGGGCCGTGATGCCACTAGTTGTTGAACCGCCTATGAGAGGCCGTGCCGAGTGGGGCCGTGATGCCACTAGTTGTTGAACCGCCTATGAGAGGCCGTGCCGAGTGGGGCCGTGATGCCACTAGTTGATGAACCGCCTATGAGAGGCCGTGCCGAGTGGGGCCGTGATGCCACTAGTTGTTGAACCGCCTATGAGAGGCCGTGCTGAGTGGGACCGTGATGCCACTAGTGTTGAACCACCTTTTCGAAGGTCGTGCCACGTGGGGCCATGATACCACCGATGGTTGAGTTACCCTTAGGGTCGTGGTTGGGAGTATTGGTTGATTTGATAGAATGACATGTAATCGGTCGAGCCGATTGATCGCTGAGATGATCCAAGTGATTGAATTGCTTTGATGGTGTGATCGTGCATTAATTGTTTGGTTATCAAAATTGTACGTGGTTGATTTATATAAATTGTACTAACCTGCAGGCGCGGACTATGGTGAGGTAAGTCTTCTTGATGTGTGGTTAGGTCATGCTGGTGTGTATTTTCTTTCTAATAGGGGCTTAGGAGGGGTGAATTTGCTGAGACAATGTCTCACCCCGTTGTGGGAAACACATTTCAGGGCCGTAGATGACGATTCCAGTGGAGTCAGGTGGACTGCCGGTGCAGTTGGGCAAGGAGTCGCAGAGCCAAGAAGATGAAGGATCGACGGTCGAGTCTAATTAGTAGTCTTAGGGTTGTCCTTTATTGTTAGTGGACCGATCCCTAGTGTGTAGGCTCCGATCTATGTTGGCTGCATGTAAACCTTGGGTGATTTTATGATTGTATGTTGGTTTGTATTAAATTGATTTTTTTTTTTATTCCTGCTATTCTATCCCGCTTTTAAATTGTCAGGGGTTTCTTAATACGTTCCGCATGCGCAAAATAAAATTTAATTGGGTCGGCGACACTACCTGGGAATGTCGCAATTGCACAACCATGGTGGGTTGTTCACGTGTCTCGGGGTTCGGGGCGTGACAGTATACTTCATTAAGTGAATGCTGTTTTATTGGGAAAAGCCCTACCTGAAGCGCAGGTGAACTTGTTGACATTGTGTCGTTCACCACTTACGAGCCCGTGTTACCACCCGGATTTTTTCCTCTTTTCTTTTTATCTTATCGTCAATGAATCCAGGATTTTATTTTTTCCCTTTGGCCAGAGAGAAACAAGGGAATTGATTCAGAGAATTTGAAATGTCAAACGTTATCCTCGTTGACTAGTCTTTTGATACACGAATTGCAATTTTGATGTAATGCATGACTCAATCCTCATATCCCAATATCAGCGATATTTCGCGCACTATTTTGACTTGTACTTCAAGTCCTGAATGAAAACTACTTGCTAAGCTCTCATGGTCATTGACATGAAGGGAAGCACGCAACATGCGAGATAGGGAGGTAATAGGTCACAAATTCTTTAATAAAAGATTTAACCATTTGAGAACAATGCTAATTCCCATTAAAAAAGTGAGATACACACCCTTTTGCATGTTCAGGCATATATGGATGAAAAAGAAACGTGAGATAGAGTAATTTTGGTTCAATTTACGTATAGATCAATAGAGATTGGCGTTGATGATTGCTACAATTTTAGTTTGATATGAGTACATATAGATATATAAAAAAAGGAGCCATCCATTTCCGAAAACCCACGCGATTGTACCGTCTTTTCGATGAGAAACCTCAGAATATAAAATAAAATAATACCCCAAAAAACGGAAGTTCGCTTCTCGGGAAAAAAGAAGCCTAAACAATATAAAGTCAAAGAGATGGCATCACTCAACTAACATAATTAATAAGTTGAAGGTGAATGGACGCGAAAGTCAGACGTAAGCATAGCAAGCTTCTCCAAGATCCAGACCATATTCCACTTTCCACGTATAAAAAGCCCCACTTTGTCGTCCCAGCGCATGCAAATGCACAACCTATCGGCAGTGCATAAATTTAGAGTTGCGGGAAGAGCTTTCGTTTTAGGACGAGATAGCAGGAGAAGGTAGCAGGAACGGCAAGCACTGAAATGGTTAAGCATCTGATCTTGTTACCGCGAATCCCATATCCCTTCAACCTGATGTGCAACCTTAGGGGTGGGCCGCCTGGCCCTCGCAGACCCAAGTCGAGCTCGCAAGGCTGGCGGGCGGCGAATTCAAATGAATCAAATCCATCTCTCTAGGATTTAAACCAGCAAAGCAAAGTCCAATTCGAGTGAATCTGGATGTAGAGGATAAATGTAAGGCCCTGGAAGTAGGTCCTGCCTACAATTTTACGAATGACCTTCATGGGCTAAACCAGTTGGTCATACCATGAACATACACATACGATCAACAATGATGGTCTAAGTAAAACTGCAAGCCTCAAAAGTAGTTAAGGAAAACTCGGCTACACTGCAGTTCTTCTTCTTCTTTTCTCATCCTCCCTATCATAACATACACCAAGGACAACGGGATTATAAAACTTGAACAAGAAATAGCAATCTGATATAGGCCGACTCAATTCGAACATGAACTCCACTTAAACATGGACCGTTCTATCTTTCCAGATGATAGGCAATTCCATTTCAAACAGTACTGCAGTAGAACATTAAAAATAAATCAAACTGAAACTCCCGGCCTCCTAATGGAAACGGTTCCTCCGGGATATTCCCGATCAAGGCATGGTAAGATATTGGAAAATGCTGTGCCATACATAAAAAGCTTCCTTCTGGTGTTGGGTTCAAAATGAACATCTGAGGGCAGAATAACAGCAGAGCGTTAGACAAACTTAACAATGTCAGTTTGGTGCTAGCCTCGAAGATGACATCTTGACTTCCAAAAATCTGCGGTTGGCTGTTTTCATTTCCGATCAATTTCCCGAGAAGTTAATTGGTGACCCCGGAAGGTTTCGACAAATCATAACCAACCTTATGGGAAACTCGATTAAAGTATCTTGTAGGCCATTTGACTGCATTTCAAAATTTACTTTTGGCTCTAGAAAAATTTCCAAATTATATAACATTATGTCAAACTTATTTTGAATCTTGCGGATCTGTACGGATATGTCGGGACTGTTTCTTTTGATCTTTTGGTGCATCCATATGGAGACCGAACTATAAGTTTATAAATCTAGTTCGCAGAGAAAGATCACAGCGCATCTTGCTCGAGAGGTCGTGGACACGTTAGATGTTGAGACCGAGTCATCGTTGAAGAATACCTTGAGTGGCTTCCATGTTGTTGAGAGACGTCTTGGCTGGGCGAAATTCAAGACCTTTAGCCAAGATGAATGTGTTTGTTCTTACCCTTCCTCTACCTACGACCTCATCAATCTAATTGTATCGGTTGAGGATACGGAGTTGGGATCCCATTTGAGGCTCAATCTCGTGCTTTTACTCCCTTCATGCAAGTTGGTCCTTCCTGTTAAAAATTTTGGATGTGTGCGTGCGGAAGCATGGTTTTGGTATTGATCATAGGTTTTGATTAGTGATGTGTGCAAGTGTATGGTATAGTTTGTAGATAGGAGAGACAAGGGACAAGATAGGATAATTCAAGGGATAAACACAAATTTTTATGGGACAGTGATAGTTTCACTAGTTTATGAAAATAATTTTACAATAGTTGAAGGAAGTGTTGATGGAGGAGTTTCATGATATGGAGTATATTCTCATGCTCCTCTACCTCTCTTACATCAATGGGTTATGGCCTTTTTATAGGCATTTCCACCGACTAAGTACAGCCGCCTCAGAAGATTCTGGACTTCTCTTGAATGCTGTCCGCGTAGGCTTCTCTAGCTTGTTCTAGGATTTCTTCTTCAACTTGGCTTCTGCTTGCTTGCATTCCCACGTGAATCTTTTGGATTCAGCTAGCAATCTCCATTCTCAACAATTCTAGACAATCTTCGACATGGATGCTGCTGCGAAGGTTCTCACCTTCATGATTAAGTTAGCAGTTTCTAGATAGTTTTAGAAAATGGATCCCAATTTCCAACACTTCCATATCCCGTACACATGGAGGGACCGGCATAGGGCTAAGCATAAGCAATTGTTTGGTTGAGCTCATGAACGGAGAGGTTGGATTTGTGAGCATACCCAATGCAGGATCCACGTTTACCTTCACGGCCGTCTTCAACAATGGCCATTCCAATTTGAATGAGTACGCGTGCCAGCAAATGAACAATCAATCCAAGTCTGCAAACTCGGAGTTCGAGGGCATGAGTGCACTAGTGGTGGATCCCAGATCCGTCCGAGCGAAAGTATCCAAGTATCATGTCCAGAGGCTTGGAATCCAAGTCGAGATCGTCTCAGACTTGAATCGAGTTTTATCATCATTAAAAAGCAGGAACCCCAGAATCGACATGGTGCTCATTGAAGAGGAGGTCTGGAACAATGATTCAGATTCGGCGGTTCTTTTTGTTGATCAGTTAAGGCATATGGACCAAAAGGTTCCTCCAGGACTCTTCTTTTAGCAAAACCCATTAGTTCAACCCGGAGTGACAATGTGACTTCTGTTGCTCATAGTCCTGCTGTCATCATGAAGCCTCTTAAGGGCTAGTATGGTGGCCGCTTGTCTACAGCGAACCATGGGTAACATGGGGAACAAGGGAAATTGCTGCAACCGCGAAGTCTCCAGGTTATCTCTGCGGCATCTTCTCCTCGGAAGAAAAATTCTAATTGTAGATGACAATAAGGTGAATCTTAAAGTGGCTGCGGGTGCATTGAAAAGATATGGAGCTGAAGTGGTCTGCGTGGAAAGTGGGAAAGAGGCGATTAGTTTGCTTACACCACCACACAGCTTCTATGCTTGCTTCATGGATATCCAGATGCCGGGAATGGATGGGTATGTATGCTTTTTTATTTGATATACGCCCTGTCAAATCTGGTTTAAAGAATTCATCGCTTTGTTTTGGGGTGCCAATGGTCCAAATTGGTTTTGCTTGTGATAGCATGGCCATCTCGTAGCCAGTTAAAGGTTTTGATCCATGCTGAATATTTTTGAGAAACATTGGTTTTGCTGGTCCATCTCGGTTTCTTCTTTTTTAGAATTTCTAATTGTACATTTTGCACCATAAAAAGCATGATTGCATAATAAAATCATATTCTTGTACTAATTGTACTTGTAAGAAGTGTTACACGACCAAAAAAGATTCAGTCAGTTTGTGGCATATTTTCTATCTCTATGTCACTTCATAATGAAATGATTAGTGAAATTTGGCTAGAAATCGAACTTACCTAGAAGTCTCGGGCTTTAGTTCTTTCATTTTTCTTCTAGATTCAAACTGTTGGCTATCGGGTGCAGCTCTCTTTGAAAGATTTTCGCATGATGATGGCTTTAATGCCTTGTTAAAGGTTTGAAGCTACGGAAACAATCCGAGACATGGAAAAAATGTCAACAGGAAAATCCAACTTGGGAAAGTATCTGCAGAAGCACATGGAAACGTCTTGAATTGGCATGTGCTCGTCTTGGCCATGACGGCGGACGTGAGTCATGCGACTCACGGACAGTGCATGAAGTGTGGAATGGATGGATATGTGTATTAGGCGAGTTATGAGGTGAAAGACAAAGCAAGTTGGACTATAAATAAAAGAAAGGGTTAATATGGGTTAGTTATTTAGTAATTAAGTTTAGAATGGTAAAATCCAAAATAATATCGATATTAAATGAGTTCATAATTTAATTATACCAAACCCATTTTTATGATTCTTTTCACTATTTCCTTTCTTGACTTGATCTCACACTCGTTCACTAAGCACTCTCACTTTAATTCGGATATGACTTTTCCTAAATTAGGTTAGATATGGTAGTGTGTTAGTATTATGAGGTGGGTATGGGTCATTAAATTTATATTACATGAAAATAAATTAAAATGGGTCGAATGAGTTAATTTTGGTCTAACAATTTTCAACCCAACTAAAGCCCAACCTGACTTACACTTTCACGGGTCTAAACAACTCTCCCTTATGGAAAGAGAGAAACCAATTGAACCATATAATACTATAGATAACAAGATTTCGTCATCTCACGGTGTAACATATTCCCACGATAATCGCCAACTTAGATTAAAAAACACGGATGAACATACCAATTTACCTTAATACCATGTTGGCGTATGATAATGGCCCCAGGCTTCACGACTTGGTCGCTGTAGATCTTGACGTGGAGGCTTTGGCCTTTGGAGTCTCGGCCGCCGACTCCTTTCCTGTGCACGCACTCACTCGTCAGCAAGAACTTCAATGGGAAAGAGATGGAGAGCTCCGAGCCGGTGGCTACGGGCATGAAGTTGTGTCTGGCGAAGGAGGACGAAGAGCTTAAACACAAGGAGAGACCCCTACGTTTAGCGTAGTGAGCAATGTTGCATTGGCGGCGTCAGATATAATAGTCCCCTCCGTCGGCTTGCGGTGGTCATGTCAGCTCAACCGGTTTGTCTTCTGAATCCGCCTTACGAAATGAAAAAAAAAAAAAAAAAAAAATTACGGGTAAAAGAATCGACACAACAAATGCGAACACAGGGCGAGTGCCTCATTATTATGAGCATGCGCACTCGGTCTCCAGCAATTTTCCCGCCCTCTGTTTGACCAGCATTCTTATTTTCCCTCATTTTCTTGCCCTGGACACTTTCCAGACAAACAAACAATAAAACCAAAAATGCAATAGGACGTTCCGATATTTCAGCCGCTTCCGTCAAGCAAAAGCTCCCCAAAAACTAAAAACCATTAACAGGACGAGTGCATCGAAACTTTCTAAATTACTAATTTCAAAGCTTTTAAAAATTACAATCAAGCCTTAAAACTTTTTAAAAGGTTTAATTAAGTTTTAAAATTTTCAAAAAGTATTATTAGATCTTAAAATTTATCAAATTGATCTAATCAAATCCTTTCGATTATTATTTCTTAAAAGTTTTAGGATTCGATTATATTTTTTAAAATTTAAAATTTCGATAGCACTTGCGTATATTTTTTATTGCACTTTTCGAAAGTTTTTAAATTTTATTGTGTTTTTTTTTTTATTTTAATACTTTAGTATTCGGTTCCACTTTGATGGTAAGTTTCATGACCTTGCACGTATCCTAACCCTAGTAATAGAGAACATAAATGTACTGAAGCAGACGAAATGGAAGGAGCTACTAGGACCATAGAAACCAGGAAATTCTGCGGAGAGAGGCAAATTGAGTACTTAACGGAGACGGGTAATGGAGAGGGCAGACAAGAATGGAAGAGGCGGAAGCCGAGGCAGCGGCGCGATTCGAACACCTAGATCGGGCTTAGCCAATCCGGGCGAGCCCGAGTTCTATCGTAGCCGGCAAGTTCTGACTTTGCCGAGGCCACCAGACCCAGGCGATCTCCAGCCTCGCCAATGACTAACGAGGCTCGAGCCTCGCCTAGCTGGTCGCCATGCTGGCTACCGGCTTAGGAAGGAGGATAGGAGAAAAAAAAAAAAAACGAAAAAAGAAAAGAAAAGAAAAGAATAGAAAATATAATAAATAATTCTAATTTTGATTTTTATAAAGTAAAAGGAGGAAGTTGGGTTGGAAATGGGCTTTTAAGTATGACCCATTTAATATCCATTAAAATTGTTTTTTAAAAATGTAAATGATCTATATATTATCCATTTTAAAATGTAAGTAGTCCATTTATGATTTAAATGGGTCAAATATGAGTCTAAGGCCCATTTTGACATGTCTAGACTTTAGTGCAAAATAGGCTCGACAAAATCATTAGTACTTAATGATACAGTGGAATGAGCCACTCATGAGCTGATTGATAGAATAACCCAGTAAATATATGAAGAAGAAAAATGAACGAGAGGAGCTATTGTGATTATTGAGATTCATGGTTTGCTTGACTTTAGTCTGTCTCTTCCTCGTGGTAACTGTGGCTTCCTGGAGAAAAGGGGAAAACTCTCGTGACAATATACAGGTTGCATATTTCAATAGAAGCTAAGTTTCACCGAAACGGTTTGGTCTTTGCTGATCTTCTGTAACTACTTCCAGTCGTGTAGGCATTGTGTTTTTTCCCTTTGGTGTCCTGTCTTGTTAAGAGATGTCCACAGTTGAGCAAGAGCATATTTGCTACATAAACATGCTATTTGGAATACCTGCTGTACCCCGGTGTTTCCTATGCCTTATAGTTACTGACCTTAGAGGCTGTCTCGGTTTAAAGCTCAGCTAACCATGGGGTGGTCGCGCTTTAGTTTGTTGCTTGTTTTTTCCTATCTTAAATCCTGAGCACTTTTGTCTGAAATGTCTTTGAAATCCCCTTGTCTGTGAGATGCAATTTGCTTGCTGGTTTTGTAGTGTCCAGGGAAGAAGAATGAGCTCCAGATAGCCTCCGCCTTCATCCAGACTTGAGTCCCTTGTTTGAGGAAGATGGAAAAATCTATGGATCCCAAGGTTTAAAGGTAAGGGACATAGTTTATATGTATGAAACTATGTGTTCTTTGTTTGTGAAAATGAATGAGTTGCCTGCATTTTATTTTCCACTCACTAGATAATGTGCTTTGACTTTAGAGGTTCGACTTTTGGTGCCTTTTTTCATTGTTATATTGACATTTATGGTCAAGTAGATTGTTGCTTGACAGGCTGCTCCCTTGTATCAGGTGTGAGACAGTAATAGTCTATATCAGCTACTGAAGACCCTGGATGCTGCAGTCGGTCTTTGTGCTTGAAGTGTAGTGGAGTCTATTAGTTAATATGCTTGAATGGTTTTGGCTGACTGCTCCAGTAACATAAGTAAATATAATTGAGAATGAGAAATAGTTTTCGGTCTTTATATCTTTCAGCAATATCTTTCCTGGCTCACAAGGAGAATATTCACCTTTTTATGATTCTTTGAGCTTGTCCATGTGTTGTGTGATCGTTTAGTTTTGATTAGTAGTAGATGACTCCATTTATTGCTTATTGCACTCGATGCAGATATCTGTCTGGGTAAGCGGCATATGATCGTGCGTGTATGAAGAGATTGGTTTTATGAGCAAATCTGATGTAAGTACTACATCTACTTCTGCATTATGATCAGTTCCATATCATGCCCCGAACCCCGAGCGCGTGCCCATCCCTGTCTGGTCGATAATAATTTACGACTTCCTAGGATGAGTCGCCGACCCTTTCCATTTTATTGCACATGCGGAAGCAAAAAGAAATCCCCTGACAGTAATCATCTCGGGATAGAAAAGTTAGACAACAAATTCACAAAACACACATGCTTGTATATGCACATAGAGTCAAGTACATGGTCTATGACCAAAAGACTACAAAAGCTAGTTTCCAAAAAGAGACAGTCCTAGCTGACCTACACTTTTGATCATCTTCTCTCGGCTCTAGGCCCTCCACTCGACGATCCTGAAAAGTTGTCCCACGACGGGATGAGATATAAATCTCAGCAAGTCTAAGCTCTAAACCCCGATTAAGAGGGTAATACACCAAGAGACATCCTAACCACACAATCACGCAATTAGCATAAGAGACTTACCTCGCCTCAGTTCCACTCTGCAGGTCAGCACAATTTCAATCACAGACAGCCATACAAACATGAGCAATAGTTAAGCTCTAACAACTGGAATGTCACACTCAATTATGTCCCATAAGCCGACACCTCAAATCCACTCAACAAGCGTTCCGATTAGTAAATACACCCACTCTGGGGCACCGCCTACTCCAAGTTCGACGGTCTACTGGCATAGCCAGGCATCATTTCACCCCATTGAGCATGGTTACGTCTCTCAAAGACGACTTTCCTGAAGGAGTATAGGTCCAGCCTTTACTGCGACCCAAATCCCAATAAATGGGTAACATCCATCCGACACGGTTCGGAGACAAGTTCTCTTAACCAACACACGACCACTCATTCTCGGCTCAGGATACTGTGCATTGCACTCAAATCCCTAAATTAAAATAGTGATCCTAGCCTATTTTCTTCGTATTAAAAACATCCAGTGAAATTAGCCGTGCGTGGGTACACGGTCAGATTGGACCTAGAAAATTCATAATCCTCTTTTTTAAATCCCACTGGTTTATATAGTATATAAAATCATTTTCGGTGTTTAAAACCTGACACCTGTGATTTTCTGGATAAATATTGGAATTTCACAATTTTTGGAATTAAATGCCAAAAAAGCACTCAATTTGCATAATTTAACACTCAATTACAGAAATTAACCACACCATTGCAATCAGCACGAAATTTCGGTCACGCCTATCCTGGCCTAATTTCCGGAAAAGTAATAAATAAATAATTAATTTGGAAAATTAATTAATTAATCCAATTTAATTTCTAAAAATACTAACCTAGGCCAAAATTATTAAATTAAATACCAATACGGACCCGGAAAATTCCCGAACCCTTCTAGATAAATAATACAATTTATCTAAGCCTCAACTAATGAATCTAACCACCTAACATGCATAATTAAATAATTAAATTTCTAATTTAATCTAACTAACCACCTAATTCCTAATTAAAAAAATATAAACACCCGTTAAACGTCATTAGCCTACTAAGAAGAGTTTAGAGTATAAACTCATCGGTTATTTGTGGAAACCCGTTCACCGCGACGACGACGAAACGGCGGCCGAAATCTAAATTTTTGGCCGTGTCAGCGGACACTCGGGCCAAGCCTAAAACGGGCCAAACAAATCTCAACCCATTTTGAGATTTGCTATAGACTTGGACTGGGCTTGATCTGGGCTTGGGCCTGCTTGGGCTTCGAGGTTGCGGGCTCAATTGCTGGAAATGGACTGGCTTCAAGATGGGCTTAAGCTTGGGCTGCTAAATTCTTGGGCTGATTTGGGCTGAATTGCTATTGACTTCTTGCTCACGGGCTGGTTCAAATGGCCCGTCTATTGGGCCAAAGTGCTGCTAAAAGTTGGGCCTCGCTGAAAATTTGCTGGCGTCGAGATTGAAATTGCTGGAGGCCGAGAAGCTGAGAAGATGAATGTGGGCTGGTTGAGGGCGACAGCGCTGAGGACGAAGGGAGAGAGAAGCAACTCCACTGGCGTTGAGCGGCGAGCAACGCTTCGATCAGCTGATGGCAGAAGATAGGGTCTTCGCTGGCGTGAGGTGGTCTTCGGTGGATTGAAGTGTTGACCGAAGAAGCAGGTATTGGTGGACGAAGGAGCAGACGGGCAAATGGAGAGAAGCAGCTTCGTCTGGCGACGAGGGACGCGTGGAGGTTTTAGTCAACAAAGCTTCATGGAGGAGGAGGTGTTGACCGTGTGGGTGGGGCTATGGGTGTGCGTCGTTGAAGATTTCTTGGTCAATAAACGGCAATAGGAGAAAGATGGTGGCTGGCTTCGATTTTGAGGGATGATGGAGAGAAAACAAAGTTGCGGGTGTGCTGCATGGATAACCGAAGGGGATTGGGCGAAGGAAATGAAAATAAAAGAATGAAAGGAATGGCAGAAGCTGAGGAAGAAGTGTTCGATTTGCTCTGTGAGTGAGAGACAAAAAGTCCAACACTTAGCCAAATCCATAAATGCTTAGTCCCCTTTGGCCTTCACTCTTTTCCCTTTTGCCTCCAATTACTTTCTAAGCTTTATCTTCACCAATAAACTTAATTTTGAAGCCCAAAATTGTTGCCCTTTTCCAATTCCGAATTTCCATTTTTGTCTTCAATTTCCTCACTCAATTTTCCAAATTGAGGTCCGATTTCAATGAAGAAAAATCCTGAACAATTTTCTATAAATCCCCGACACCCAAAGGCTCGGTTTAGAAGTCCCAATCTCCTTCAATTTGGCCTGTACGAATTTCCGCAACGTCCGTACGATTTTCCGCAAAAATTCCAAACTCGATGAAATTTTTCCGATAGACAAGACGACGTCCTATAAATGAATCGTGACATGCTCGAACGTCCGATTTCCGAAACCGAATTCAATTTCGTGGTTAAAATCGACTGTCGTGATTTTAGTCCAATCCGACCTATCGAGTGACTTTTAGTGATTTTACCGCGGTTATAACCCTTAACGGCTTCACCCAATAGATTAGTTAACTCGTGAGTGATCAGCTTAAAGAAAAAGGACTATAGGCGTGTCGACGAGGTGCCCATTTCATATATTCGGGACGGGGTCGAAATTCAGGATGTCACATTCCATCTACTTCTGCGTTATGATCAGTATGCATTGCTGACTTTTTAGGGTCGTCGATAGACATGTGGGATAATCATACTTTCTTCTTGCAACTTAGCTTTGTGTTTCTTAATGGTGACATCCGAAATCCATGGTCTCATATTTTCACGGGAGGCGAAGGAATCACATATCTGAACACTGCTTCTAAGGTACTGACTTATTGGTTTAGCTACTTTTTTCTCTTCTCCTGACAGTCGCTGATTGGTTGATCGTTGAATCAGAATATTTTTGGTGAAACTCTTGTGGATGATAAAGATGACTTCCTTTGAGTTTTTACCAAGCAGACCCAATTTATCAGGTACACCTTTTTTTTTTTTTTTGGGTTGGGGGATGAAGATCAGAAGTTCATTTTTCTCAGTTCTGGTTTACTATGGGTCTTATTTGGTTATTTGTTAAGTTCTCGCGTCAATATAATTTTTCTGAGGTCTACAGTTTCAGCTGGGGAGGTTTTAGAGCACAACACCGATGGTCATGTCAACTATTCCATTAGTAATCTAAAAGTTAGTTCTAATGTCGAGGTGGGTTTAATTCTCTAAACTCTGATGCTTACTACTATTACACGTGCTAATAGTCTTCACATAGGTATCCGTTTTATTTCAATTTATCGAAATTTCCTACTTTTGATGATGATGATCATCATGTGTGCATAATATGATGAACACGATAATTGACTTTCATTGTGCTTTTCGCTAGGTAAAATCTGCCTAATAAATGTGTTCACTTCCTACCGTTGCTAATTAAGATTTTCCTGCTTCAATACGAGCCTGTCAAGGGAAGCAGAGCTCCATTTATGAGCAATCTCATCTTTGATTTTTTAAGTTGGTGGTCCTATGAATGTGGATGTGTCGTAAAAAGAATTGTGCATTTTTTGCCTTTCCATTGTAGGCTAGTGGCTAGTCAACATTGTGAAAAAGCAATGTCTGTCCTGCCCTTCTCTCTCTTCCGGGGACCTGGGGGGGAGTTGGATTTACATATTGCCCGTTTAACAATCTGGTAAGCTTGACAAGAGTGTTCTTGGAGAAGCCTGCTTTTCATTCTCCTGCTCTGCCTTTTCATATTTCCTTTTTCAGATGTATTAGGTGTTCCTTTTATTTTCCACCACTCTTGCACAGCAGGGAGTACTTGTTGAAAGGATCGTGAAAATTGACTCATGTTAGGTTGTGCACATGCTGATGGGTGATATGACAGCGTGACACCTGTATAGTCAGTTGGCCCCTCTTGTTCTTCTTCTCGTAGATGGTCGTTCATGGACTTCTCATGGGTTATTTGGGTGTGCATGTGTTGCATTATATGTCAAGGGTAGAAATTTCCAATCCTGTGCAGGTTTTTTCCAATGAATGGGGTAGCTATCCTATTGATGTGACTGATTCAAGTTGGGAGTTGTATCTTCTTATTCAGAAGACAAGTGATCAGCAAGGCAATTTCCAAGACAGGCTTCTTGGTTTTGCTGCTGTATACCATTTGCATCGCTATCCTGATACTGATAGTTCATGGCTACGGCTGGGTCAGGTTTGCTGTCGTCTTGGTTAACTATAACAAAGAACACATATTTTCAGTGCTTTAGAAGAGCATACGCAGCATATTTTATGAGTTAGCGTGTACCACTCACGAGGTCTTTTGCCAATGTCAGATTCTAGTATTAGCACTTTACCAGCGCAGAGGTTATGGCTGCCATTGGAACAGAAACAGTGTGAACTGTCCATGCTGAGACTCTGAAGCAGGTTTATCAAAAATGGTGCTGGTTATGTCATAAGGCAGTAATGGCCGTTGGAGACCTTCCTGATACTTGGGCTTGGTACCATTGTATGTCAACTTCTCATCCCAACCCCATGTCTAGTTTCCGAATTTCCAGGATTGCTAAAGCTCTCCTTTCTACAGGACAGAATGTTGTTGATATGATAAAGAAACATTTTAGGCAGAAAGGCACAGCCCTTGACAACCAACGAATTCCTACCAATTCAGTTCCATCTCATGACGAACATTGGTTTTCATACTTTGTTGAATGTGAAGCTGCTGCGGTGAGGTTAATTCTCTTTTGTACATGGTACTAGATTTTGTTTGTATCCTGGAAGTGTTTCTTGATCACTCTTTAAGCTTAACGTGTATTGGTGCAGAGAGTGGGAATGATCAGCTGCAAAATGCCAGCTGATGATTTAAAAACTGTGAAGGACTACAAGGATTTGCTTACAGAATCTGTGTTTCTTCATGCCCTAAACCAAAGATTCTTCAAGCAATCTCGGAGGATAGATCTGCCCTATTTCTCATGTTCAGCTGATTCGGATGTCTTAGTTTGTCCACCAAAGGCGTGCGTTGTAATAGCATCGTGCAAAGGAGGAGAAACCACGGATGCTCTATCGTCAATTCTCATGGAGGTAAATTTATCTTATTTTGACAAAATTCTTTCTTGTATGTCCTTCTTCAACCACACTTATGCTAAAATAGATTTGGGCTTGAGGTATAATATAAGTACCTTTCAGCTCTTGAAAAGATGTGTGTCTGGCACCTTTAAAAATTTCTTTTCTACCAGAACCTTGATGAAAACAGGCTTTGATTAGAGGAAGGAGTTATGACAACACCACCTGCATAAAGCATGGCATCCCGTGTGTGAACAGGCCCGTACTCGACACACATCTTCGCGCCTTTTTATTTCCAGTTGTTTTCAATAGGTTTCTTTTGCTTGCCTTACTTGAACTATTTTATCTTGGCGAAAGTTAAGTTGTAAGCAGTCTAACCTTCGTCACTGTACCCTGGAGGTCAAGCAATTTTCAAAGATGTTCTCAGTCTTTGCTGCTGCAAGATATTAGCTCTAGAAGCTATTGATCATGACCAGAAAAAAGTCTGATTGAACTTGAAGGTGCCAATTTTTGTTCGCTTCTTTCGTTTGACGAGCACCGATATTTGGTTTTACTGGAAGCTAGAGGAGGTTGCTTTCCCACCTTACATTTTAAAATCAAAAGCTTTAGTTCTCTACGTCATGGAATCCGAATTAAATAATGTTATGCTGGTGGATTTATTTGCGTTGGAGATGTCATAGGTAGCAATAACTATTTCATTGATCGCTTAGGTGAAAGAACTAATTAATTTGTTCCCTGTGTGAAGGGTCATTTGATGGAGCAAAGTATCAAATGTTAACTCCTTAGTAAACAATCTTACTTTTAGGTGTAGTGAGGATATTCTTGTTTTTCTTCATATTTGTGATACATAACATAATGTATGATGAGCCCTACCGAAAAAAAAAAAATGTATGATGAGATATTTTGTCGAAATCATGAGATTCTCTGTTTAATGCATTCTCTCATTTTTTTTTTTTTTTCATACTGATATATTGATATTTCTGCACTAAAGCTCCTTTTTTACTGGTTTTTCATATGGGGGTTGATCTGAAGTACCAAAGAATGAATACTTTTCAGGCTCTATGGCATCAAGGATTGCTGAGAAATTGGTGTATATGGCTATAGACTTTCCGTACTTTTGGATATGCTCGCTGGTAAGAGAGCTGAGGTTGGTACAACAATTGGAGCTAAAGTGAGGTCTTTTTCTAGGGATTGCTCTCCTTCAAACCTAGAAACTGCTCTATAGGTATGACTTATTAGCCCGGTCTAGTAGTCATTCTATTGACGGGACTGAAGAATACAGGCATGTCATTGTTACATATAATAGTTATATATCCACGTTTTTAAAGATCAATAACAGGTCTTAATTTGTCCGTCCTTTTTTTTTTTTTTTTGGTTGAATTTTTAAATAGCATAGACTTGGTGAGACTACAGGAAGAGGTATATTATTCCGACCTCAATCCATCTTTTTTGTATGCTTATCTCATTTTCGTAGCATTGTTAAACCTTGTTTCTCAGATTTGCCTTGACATTGGTAACGATTTCCTGAATAAGACTGATTTCAGTGTTAGGCCTGGCAAGATTGATCTTCACTGTTTTTAATATGAAGATCTTTACATACTTGTCTAGTACAAGGCAAGTGAGAAGAGAATGCTTAGCAAATTTCAATGCGTCTAACCCAAAAATCCTATTTTCTTCCAATTTTGCAATCTTCCCATTCATTACGCATGGTTGTTTCTTCTCCTAATTCCTTCCAAACCAATTCCTTCCTGCTACTTGCCAAGTAAATTCCCGAATTGGATTCCAAATTGACTGGTTTAACACGAGCTTATATGCCATCTTTTAAATCATGCACACTTAGATTCGTTTCAAGGCCACTAAAAGGAATACAAGAGAACAATTTTAGAAAGCAAAGGAAAAGATAGAGAGGAGGACCACATAAGAAGTGTGAAAGACTTCAGAGTTGTCAAAAACCTCGACGAAGCAATATACTAGAAGAATGAACATTATATTGGAGGAATTGGAAACCTAGTCCTAGACACCGAGGACCTGGGAATCAGCATTGGGATTTCTATGTCTAAGGATAAAGTTTCGGGCGATGCTTGGTTATATTTTGGAAAATGATTTTCGATTTTTTAAAGAGAAAATCATTTTTCTGAATTTAAGCATAGGTTTTCCGTTAACTCATTTTCTTAAGGAAAATTGTCCAAAAAGTGTCTAACGTATTGCACTTTTACCAATTCAGTTTAAACCTTTTAATTTTGTCAGTTGTATCCTAAATATTTTTCATATTTTGTCGATTGAGTTCCATCTGGTCAATTTTGGCTGAAATTTGCTAATGTGGAAGCTGATCACCCTAAATGGCACGACGTGGTTATCCTTTTTTTTTTTTTTTTTTTTTTATAGTTTCCTATATATTTTTTCCTATAAATATTTAGTTTATTTTAAACTTTCCAAGAGATGGAAATTAGATGTTGGGCATAAGGAAGCACCTTTGGCTTGTGGCACTGTAGTTGAGGTTTGGATTTAGTTCACAGATATTACTGTTGTTTTCTTTTGACCATCTTTTCATTTGTTTTATCTATAAGCTGTACAACTTTTGCAGGTTCTGTTATGTTGATCAAAATAAAAAAGATGCTCATGAAGGAAATTTGTTGCCAATCCGTTAGCGGAAGATGTGTCACGTTTTCCTTTCAGTGTAACTCGCAGCTTCCTGGAGGTCGCAATCATTGAGTTGTTCCAGATTCCAAGGAAATGCATCCTATTGTAAATTCTCGACATTGACCTGTCCTACTAAATCTAATTATATACGTATAAGATCTGATGTATTTATTTATCCAATCAGGGTAGTCTTCGGTGCAATTTTAGTCTATTATACAGCAAAGCCAGTGAAAACCCTGGATAAATTAAAATATCTGGGAATTTCTCTACTGTTCTGTTTTAATTTTTTAATGTTGTTGCCAAATCTAATTTATTCAGGGTTCTGCTTTTCAGAATCTCGAATATCCAAGCTTCTCTTGCCGGAATAGCTGCCTTCTGTAGCTGTATGACTGCATTTTTCATTTGGTGGCTTCCGTCTCAATATTAGTCATCGGCCTCTATACTAAGAAGGCTCACGCAATGATGCCCTGGTCAGTTTCTGACCATTCACGGTGCTATCCTTAGCGGCGATGCGCCACAGTGCACTCTCCATCATTGATCAGCTCGGCCTAGACCTTAGTGAGTTGGGAAGTGATGAATTGCTTGGTACAAAAGAAAATAAAAGGAGGATGAGGCTCTCTTTAGAATAATACGAAGGACGGTGGAAGAGGCACAGCATTTTCTAACTTGGGCTTTGATGGGCTATGTGGAACTGGGCCTCATCTTCGCTCTCGCAAAGTAGGGTTTTTTTTTTTGGCTGTTCCATTTTCTTCTTATGAGATTCTAATTTTTGGCCCTGGAAATTATTCTTGGCTCTATGATAAGTTGATTTGATTTATGTTTATTTTTCTATAAAATAATGGAGTAAAAGATTGAAAGGTGGGAGAATCGGAAGGCTCGTTACAATGCAACTCCTAAATGATTACTGATGAGAAGAGGTGAAGGGCAAGCCATGTAATTCATTCACACCTTCTCCGACATAACAATGAGTGTCTAGATTCAAAAGGGATCATTGATTTGCCTTTTTTTTTTTTTTTCCTTTTCTTTTTAGTTTTCTTTTTGAGATTAATATGAAACGACTTCGGCTCGAAGGATAAAAGACAGCTAAGACGCACTTCCCTCGAAGGGAAGTCTTTGCCATTCTTGGTATAGAGTCCCCTCCATATTTAATGTCGATCTCCATCATATCCACCGTAAAATGGCAAGTCATATTATAAATTAATGATTAATGTGTATCGAATATACAAGGCGCTTTAATCGTTTCGATTTTTTTCAACTCTCTTGGCCTTTACATCCTCTGCTCGAAGCACACAACCAGAAGAAGAGAATTCCCTATAAAAAGCAAAACGACAGAGCCACAACTTTTATACACTTCTCGTAACCCTTGCCCGAGGCTATCTGCCCTGTTCATCGCGTCGCTCTGAAGCACACAACCAGAAGAAGAGAGGACGATCGCGAAAACATGGAGCGCCCAACAGCTGAAACACTTAAGCCTGCCGTTGATTTCGTGGCGTCTTATTACGATAAGTTGGCCGTGGACCCGGCGGACGTGGCGGACCTCTACCAGGAAGGGTCGTGGGTGACCATCCAGGCCAGACGATCCATGGCAAGGAGGGTATCCTCGCCAAGCTCACCTCCCGTCCCTTCGCGGGGGGGCAAGCGCAGGATCACCAACTTCAACTGCCATCCCTGCGACAACGCCGGCAGGCTGCTCGTTTCTGTCAACGGCGTGGTCGACGTCGTCCAGCAAGACGGCAAGCCGCACGCCCTCAATTTCAGCCAGGTGTCTTGCTGTTCCTCTCCCTTTCCTCTCTGTCGGTTGATTTCGCGTGGATCTGATTCGATGCGCTATGCGGATCAAAGAACTCCTGTTATGGTGGATGTTTGTGCAAGCATGGGATGTTCCGTTGTTTAGATGATGCTAGCGTTTTCTTTCCTGTTTCCTTCGTTGGTGTTACGGCATGATCGGCGTTTGTTATGGATTTGGTGATTCGACCGATGAATGAATCCTCTCTTTTTTGCGCTCAATCTCACTCTTTTTCTTTGTCTCTCTCTGATGAGCTGTTGTTGTGACTATTCTTGCCTTTAATTTGGTGCAGAGACATCAAATGTGATTTCTCTTTGAATCTCTGGTAGTATTATTGGCATGGATTTACTGGGTTCTTTTTCTGTTTCTCATCTGTGATCTTGCGTCCCGTGAACACTTTCTTCTGTTTGGATCCATTTATATTTTATTAAACTGTTTTTGAGTGACTGGTTTGGATGATGGTGTTTGGTTGATTGAATATCACATTTCATTGTTAACAGATTACGAATTTATATTTGTTCAATGTGAAATTTGCGTATTGCATAACACTCTGCTGAGCTGTTTTCTGCCCATAGGCTTTACAGTTGATGCCAACACCAGAAGGAAACTTTTACATATTGAATGACATATTTCCTGAGGCCGCACCACCACAAAGTCAAGTCATGGAAGGATTCCCGGCAAATGTTGCAACAGTAATTCACACTTGAAGAGGCGGCCTACCCTTTCTCGACATAGAGATGGAGGGTTTATAATAATAAAGTGTTGCTGCACGGGTGTAATGCGCCTGTTGCTTTTTCATGTACGCATGAAGGCAGGATCGGTCTTCACTATTTACCTTGTAATTAGAGGATCCATGTTTCTATTGTAGTACCGGTTGAACTTATCTTTGTTGAGATTGGCTTGATTTGAACTGGATTTCTATACCGATTCGTAAGGTAGAAATCGTGTTCTCATAAAATTGCCTATGTTAGATTGCTATTTCTCGTTGAGTTTTACATTTCAATTCTCCTTGGTCAGCTCTCCTTGGTGCTTGAACCAAAAAAAAAAAAAAAAAAAAAAAAAAAAAAAAAAAAAAAAAAGTACTGCACCGCATCTGCCGTGGCTGTTGGGGTTTTTTTTTTTTTTCTAATGGGAGAAGTACCAAAAAAAAGTCGTAAACCTTCTGGATTATTTTTTAGTAAAGAGTCATAAACTTCTAGATTAGCATCAATTTAGTTCTAAATTTTTTAATTTAATCAATTTAGTTTTAAATCTTTTTACATTGGTATTGATTTAGTTTATCCTGCCAATTTAAATTGAAAATTGATGATGTAACCGTCGGCCGTCCTACATGGCGTCACCAGTGCCGACGTGGACAAAATCCAATTATCGTCCATCGTACAGCAAAGCCAATGAAAACCCTGGATAAGTTAAAATATCTGGGAATTTCTCTGCTATTTTGTTTTACTTATTTAATCTTGCTGCCAAATCTAGATTTATTCAAGGTTCTGCTTTTCGTTCAAAAAAAAACAAAAGAAAAGAAAAGAAAAGAGGTTCTGCCAACAGAAGGTCCTTCATTAACAATGAGAAAGGGCGACTTGTGTTGAAAAAACTAAAATCTATAAATTGCACCAATTGCATAAAAAGTGCTATTAAGTTTTCTCATTTGATCCGGTCTTTTCTTGAAGCAGAAGAGCTAGCTTGCACTCGTGGAGGAGTTTTAAAGTTCTCGAACAAGTCATGATATGTACGGACATACAATTCCTCTGCTTTCTTTCTTTTAGTTCTTTTTTTTTTTTTTTTTTTTTTTTTTTTTTTAATAATTATGTAATCGAAGGGAACTTTTTCTTCTTGTGGATAAGCAATTGGTAGGACGCTCAACACCAACCAGCTGTTTTCTCTCTTGGCCTACACATGAATTCGAAGATGTAGGCGCAACCGTAAGACGACAACACGCGTAGACCAGGCTCTGTTGTGGGGGGATCTTCTTAGCCCGCAATGAACAACATAAGACAAGTCCTTAAGTGAACAATCATCTAAACTCTACGATCGACGGTTAATCATAGGTTGCGTCAATTCGTCGGA
The DNA here is from genome assembly GCA_014182555.1 of Eucalyptus erythrocorys. Taxonomy (NCBI): domain Eukaryota; kingdom Viridiplantae; phylum Streptophyta; class Magnoliopsida; order Myrtales; family Myrtaceae; genus Eucalyptus; species Eucalyptus erythrocorys. Next base: position 58,392,667 of record CM024604.1, on the reverse strand, counting down.
GAACGACGTTTACCAAACACCCTTTGCCCCTTGCGCCTTTTCACGCGTTGTGACATTCATTCTCTAATAGAAGAATGTCAATGCCGTGCCATAATCTGCAACTAATTCCTTTAGGAGGATCGAGTGTGGAAGTTGCCGATACATTCGTGTGGAATTACGTGGTCCAGATTTGCCAAAATGGCTAATCAAAACTATTTGTTTCTTTATCCGGCAAAGTGGACTTCGCACAAGCAGCCATCACATTCCCTTCTTGTATCTTCAGCGTACTTGTAGTTGGAGACCCATGTCGCAAATTTAAATTGTAAATGTATGGATTACATATCCTGAATTGAATTGTAAGATTCAATGTGGTGCCCAAAATCAGTATTTTGTGTCACGGTCATTTAGAATTTTAGTAGATAACACTATATAATATGAAAAGGTGAGCAAGATTAATAAATTACATAAAGAAAAAAAATTAAATTTCGTGTACAAGCAATGATTTCTATCCAAAAGAAGAGATAACTTTTCGATTGTTTTATCTAACATAAGGATTGCATTCAAATAACCTTTAGGTGTCATTTCGTTCAAATTCAATGAATTCAATTTCAATGATTTTGTAACTCTCAAAATACAACATGCATCATAAACTGTACGATAACATTACATTGTTTGGCACGTAAACATACAAAAAATTTGAATCACTTAAATCGATGGATATGTATTAAATTGTAAATTGACTTGCAATTAAGGAGATTAGCAATTCTCCTAATGAATACATATTGCTTAGATCTTGAATCGTACTACACGAATCGATATATGCCTACAAAACTTCGATTCGATATTCTTTTTTTGTATTTTGTTCTAATTAGGTGGCATTGGGTCCAATTTTCACACACCATGAATTTCCCTTTTGGCTTAGCCGCATTGGCTCCATTCTAAAGCCTATTATTCACACTATTCTCTATGTGGCCAAATCCTACTATGGTCCAAACACGGGTTCTCGTGTTGACCGGACAACTTTTGCCGAACAAATATGCATTAATATAGGAAATTTCCTAAGCTCCTAATGGAATTTACGATCCATTTGTACGAAAGAGAACTGTTTTCAGAAACTTATTTTCCGACTTTTTGGTGTTTGAATAACAAAAAACTAATCGACCTATGGAAAATATTATCTATAAACTAAAACAAACAGGCTTAAATTAGGGAGGAAACGACTTTCCCTTCTAATTAAAAAGAAATTATTTTCTCTAAACTATTAAACAATGAAAATTAATAATTTTCTTTTAGAATAATTTTCATAAAAAAAATATTTTATAAAATCATGAAATTTTCAATAAAACAAATGCATGATGCTAGAGAGGGACATGTTCGAATTCCGGCATGGAATGTGCTGCAACGAAGCTACAAGGGTCTGGAAATTGAAGGAAAGGAAGGCAACAAACACATGGGGAAAGGGTCTGAAAAATATAAGATTGAAATTTGATCTGGTAACTCCATTATATATATCCAATCATCCAAGAAAAACTTGGATAGAAAGCAAGTCATCAAATCTGGCATCAAGTAGATGCCGAGAACCCCTAAGATGACATATCAAGCTTTGACTTCGAAATCTAATCTTGATTCGGAGATGACTCAACGATGATAGTTGTCCAGTGGAGAAGCAACGAGAGATGCAAAAGAATATAGCCATAAAAGAAAGTCTTCTTGCCATCGCCAATCCAATTTTGTGCATGAGGCCTCATTTGATCTAAAATGACGGTGTCTCTTATACTAATCGGGCAGTTCCCAATTAATGCTAATATTCACTGCGAAATTAGGCTGAACAAAGCCCAACCGTACACCCCCCCTCCCCTCGATCCTCCCGAAAAGAAGAAAGAACAAAAGATCGGTGAAACAACTTCAGCTCGAAGGATAAAAGACAAAGCACAGCTAAGACGCACTCCCCTCGAAGGGAAGTCTTTGCCATTCTCGGTATAGGGTCCCCTCCATGTTCAATGTCGATCTCCCATCATATCAACCTTAAAATGGCAAGTCATATTATATATAAATGAGACGTACAACTCGAAGGACGGAGACAGTCGGGAGAACTCGAAGGCGAAGGCGAAGGAGAAACGATGGATGTGTATGCTGTAGTAGCCGCTCTGGCACGTCCGTTCGTGCAGAATTTCTTCGAGATTTTTGACACGAACCTTGGAAATTTGGAGGAGCTTTATTGGGAAGATGCCGTTATGACCTTCCAAGGTCGACTATGCCGCGGAAGGGCGGAGATCTCGGCGACGTTCCACTCTCTCCGCTTGCAGCAGAGCCGGCACTACATCACCCACGTCGACAGCCAGCCCAGCGGCCACGGCTGGGACATGTTGATCCACGTAGTGGGCCAGTGGGAGGCTGTCACCGAGTCAGGCCGCCAAATGTTCAATTTCACCGAGGTCTGTTACTGTCTCTCTCCCTCTTTTTCCTATCTCCTTCGTTAGTTAGGATTTTTTTAACACCCTGCTGCCCGCAGACATTTTTCCTGACGCCAGCAGCAGGAGGCTTTGGGATAAGGAACGACCTTTTTTCGGCGATCTAGCTCGAGACTAGACTACATGCTCCAAGACGAGGGCAACGTATCCCATGATCCTTCTCGATTTTCTTATCTCTGATCATGTCCACCGTGTGTATACTTCATTAAGTGAATGCCGTTTTATTGGGAAAAGCCCTGCCTGAAGCGCAGGTGAACTTGTTGACGTTGTGTCGTTCACCACTTACGAGCCCGTGTTACCACCCGGATTTTTTCCTCTTTTCTTTTTATCTTATCGTCAATGAATCCAGGATTTTATTTTTTCCCTTTGGCCAGAGAGAAACAAGGGAATTGATTCAGAGAATTTGAAATGTCAAACATTATCCTCGTTGACTAGTCTTTTGACACACGAATTGCAATTTTGATGTAATGCATGACTCAATCCTCATATCCGAATATCAGCGATATTTCACGCACTATTTTGACTTGTACTTCAAGTCATGAATGAAAACTACTCGCTAAGCTCACATGGTCATTGACATGAAGGGAAGCATGCAACATGTGAGATAGGGAGGTAATAGGTCACAAATTCTTTAACAAAAGATTTAACCATTTGAGAACAATGCTAATTCCCATTAAAAAAGTGAGATACACACCCTTTTGCATGTTCAGGCATATATGGATGAAAAAGAATCATGAGACAGAGTAATTTTGGTTTAATATATGTATAGATCAATAGAGATTGGCGTTGATGACTGCTACAATTTTAGTTTGATATAAGTACATATAGATATATTAAAAAAGGAGCATCCATTTCGGAAAATCCACGCGATTGAACCGTCTTTTGGATGAGAAACCTCAGAATATAAAATAAAATAATACACCAAAAAACGAAAGTTCACGATACTTCTCGGGAAAAAATAAGCCTAAACCATATAAAGTCAAAGAGATGGCATCACTGAACTAACATAATTAATAAGTTGAAGGTGAATGGACGTGAAAGTTAGACATAAGTATAGCAAGCTTCTCCAAGATCCAGACCATATTCCACTTTCCACGTATAAAAGGCCCCACTTTGTCGTCCCAGCGCATGCAAATGCGCAACCTATCGGCAGTGCATAAATTTAGAGTTGCGGGAAGAGCTTTCCTTTTAGAACGAGAGAGCAGGAGAAGGTAGCAGGAACGGCAAGCACTGAAATGGTTAAGCATCTGATCTTGTTACCGCGAATCCCATATCCCTTCAACATGATGTGCGACCTTAGGGGTGGGCCGCCTGGCCCCCGCAGACCAAAGTTGAGGTCGCAAGGCTGGCAGGCGGCAAATTCAAATGAATCAAATCCAGCTCTCTAGCATTTAAACCGGCAAAGCAAAGTCCAATTCGAGTGAATCTGGATGTAGAGGATAAATGTAAGGCCCTGGAAGCAGGTCTTGCCTACAATTTTAGGGATGACCTTGATGGGCTAAACCAGTTGATCATATTATGAACGTACACATACAATCAACAATGATGGTCTAAGTAAAATTGCAAGCCTCAAACATAGTTAAGGAAAACTTGGCTACACTGCAATTCTTCTTCTTCTTCTTCTTCTTCTTCCCTCCTCCTCCCTATCATATCAAACACCAAGGACAACGGGATTATAAAACTTGAACAAGAAATAGCAATCTGATATAGGCCGACTCAATTTGAACATGAATTCCACTTAGACATGGATCGTTCTATCTTACTAGATGATATACAATTCCATTTCAAACAGTACTGCTGTAGAACATTAAAAATAAAACAAACTGAAACTCCCGGCCTCCTAATGGAAACGGTTCCTCCTGGATATTCCCGATCAAGGCATGGTAAGATATTGGAAAATGCTGCGCCATACATAAAAAGCTTCCTTCTGGTGTTGGGTTCGAAATGAATATCTGAGGGCAGAATAACAGCAGAGCGTTAGACAAGAGATGACATCTTGACTTCCAAAAATCTGCCGTTGGCTGTTTTCATTTCCAATCAAGTTCCAGAGAAGTCAATTGGTGACCCTGGAAGATTTCGACAAATCATAACCAACCTTATGGGAAACTCGATTAAAGTAAGTGTCTTGTAGGTCATTTGACTGCATTTCAAAATTTACTTTTGGCTCTAGAAAAATTTTCAAATTATATAACATTATGTCAAACTAATTTTGACTCTTGCGGATCTGTATAGATACGTCTGGACTATTTCTTTTGATCTTTTGGTGCATCCATATGGAAAACGAACTATAAGTTTATAAATCTAGTTCACAGAGAAAGATTAGTGCATCTTGCTCGAGAGGTCATGGACTCGTTAGATGTTGAGATCGAGTCATCGTCGAAGAATACCTTGAGTGGCTTCCAAGTTGCTGAGAGACGTCTCAGCTGGGCGAAATTCAAGACCTTTAGCCAAGATGAACGTGTTTGCTCTTACCCTTCCTCTACCTACGACCTCATCAATCTAGTTGTATCGGTTGAGGATACGGAGTTGGGATCCCATTTGAGGCTCAATCTCGTGTTTTTACTCCCTTCATGCAAGTTGTCCTTCCATATCCCGTACACATGGAGGGACCGGCATAGGGCTAAGCATAAGCAAGTGTTTGGTTGAGCTCATGAACGGAGAGGTTGGATTTGTGAGCATACCCAATGTAGGATCCACGTTTACCTTCACGGCCGTCTTCAACAATGGCCATTCCAATTTCAATGAGTATACGTGCCAGCAAATGAACAATCAATCCAAGTCTGCAAAGTCGGAGTTCGAGGGCATGAGTGCACTAGTGGTGGATCCTAGATCCATCCGAGCCAAAGTATCCAATTTTCATGTCCAGAGGCTTGGAATCCAAGCCGAGATCGTCTCAGACTTGAATCGAGTTTTGTCATCATTAAAAAGCAGGAACTCCAGAATCGACATGGTGCTCATTGAAGAGGAGGTCTGGAACAATGATTCAGATTCGACGGTTCTTTTTGTTGATCAGTTAAGGCATATGGACCAAAAGGTTCCTCCAAGACTCTTCTTTTTAGCAAAATCCATTAGTTCAACCCGGAGTGACAATGTGACTTTTGATGCTCATAGTCCTGCTGTCATCATGAAACCTCTAAGGGCTAGCATGGTGGCCGCTTGTCTCCAGCGAACCATGGGTAACATGGGGAACAAGGGAAATTGCCGCAATGGCGAAGTCTCTAGGTTATCTCTGCAGCATCTTCTCCTAGGAAGAAAAATTCTTAGCGTAGATGACAATACGGTGAATCTTAAAGTGGCTGCGGGTGCATTGAAAAGATATGGAGCTGAAAGTGGGAAAGAGGCGATTAGTTTGCTTACACCACCACACAGCTTCTATGCTTGCTTCATGGATGTTCGTAAAATTCTAAATGCAAGTGCACGTGTCGAACGAGTAATATAATGATGAGAAAAAGTATCGTTCCACGGAGATCGATGATTAATAAACCAATTAAATACTAAAATAGACTAATTCTAAAATTTATCTAACAGATTAAAATATAATTGAGAATAAATTAAAAATAAAATTTGGAGACAAAATGCAGTAAATCAATTAGATAAATATGTTAGAGCATCCGATTTCACCATAACCTCTAGATATGAATTTCAGATTATTGTGGGTACAAGCACGATATTAAACATGTGATAGTGGAATTTCCTAACCTATTTACTGTCCTATCTCTAGGTATAGTAAACCTACTCAATTTATTAATCCACTATATTTCTATGTGAATTAAAATAAACATGAGTTCAGTAAAAACTATGAATATTTCCGGCTTACAATGAGTCTTTTGGATCACCTCCTCATCAAAAGCTGCACAAATAACGCGGTATATTTTTATCCACGTTTAATTCATAGTTATATATTATAATGAGCAATTGCATATTATCACTTCTCAGTCTCAAACATGCACATCAGATCATCTAAGTGGTGGCTAGTCACTCAAAAGCATTATGCACAATAATATACAACTCACATGAATGAAATCAATTGTAAAACATAAAAATCATGAAATTCACATCATCATGGTTAGGCCACATCGTAGCCCTAACAAAAGAAAATTAGAACATGGTAGAATAAGAAGTAAAAATATAAATCAAACCAAGCATCTTGAATCAAAGAACAAGAATTCTGTCACCACTTTGGTCTTCTCTTCAAAATACTTGAAAAACTCTCAGAAGAATGAAAAAATGATCTAACAAAAACCTATCTTTTTTCCTTTTTCTTAATATTCTCCCCTTTTGAGAATATATCCAAGCTCCAAGCAATTGCGCATAAAATCAGGGAGTAAATCAGATGATTCTGATTTGATATCTATCTTCCACTACATTTTTTATTTGAATTCCTGATATTTACCATTCTTTTTCTTATCTTCTCCATATCTCATTATTCTGCATAAACAAGGAAAAGTCAAATAATCAGAAGGAAATCCAAATATTTTCTCATAGATAATGTATTAATTGTTGCCTAAAATAGGTAAAATAACTCTATTTTTATAGAGTTATCAAACCCCCAAACTTAACATTTTACTAGTCCTCGAGCAAAATCAAGACATGACACATACTCAACCCAATAACCTTCTCCATGACATCTTTCCATAATTGCTCAAATTCACAATTAAAAGAGAAACACAAATTTTATCCAAACATTGAAATTGATTTATAAGTTAAGACTGATTCTAACTATGTGATCCAAGTGTGTGTATGAGAGTCTTTATCTTTTTCGAATTATATGCAATTCAGATAAATTCACATTAACATGTAACCTCTCAAAATTCTCAATAATTATGACCAAATCTCATAAGTTTGCTTTTAATTCATCTCTCCACTAATGTAAGCTAATCATCCAACCAAAAATTAATAGGACTTTTCTCGGGTTGTAATGTAAGGCTGAGCTAAAGGTGATGTCACGCCTCGATCCTCAAGCACGCGCACATCCTTTACCTTTGGTCGATTTTAAAAATACGATATCCCAGGACTATGTATCGCCGACCCTTTCATTTATATTTGCACATGCGGAAGTACTTAAAAATCCCCAGACAATAAAACAATGGGATAGAAAAGCAGGCCACAATTTCATTTATTGAAATTCACAATTTCACAAATACAGGGTTTACAAAGAGGATAGGACCATACTCGAGATCATCATCCCAATCCTCTTCAGATCTTTCACCACTAAGTTCATTTTCTTCAAACTCTTCACTTCCTTCTTCTCGCTCATCCTCAACTTCAAATGCCGGTCAACCTTCGGGAAATCTAGGGGCCTGAAATGTAATCCCACAACCGGGATGAGACTATGTCTCAGCAAGTTCTACCCCCTAAGACCCGATTAGTAAACTAATACACCTTAGGGCTGCCTATGCACAACATGAGTCAGAGGACTTACCTTGGCCTCAGATTCCACCTGCATGTTAGCTCAGATCAAATAGGCACCCATAGCAATCACATCATAGATCGAAGCATTGATCAAATCGACTTAGTCGATCACACGCAACAAGACCACTCATGGTCATTCCCAATCAATCAATCAAATCACGACAATCAGATCAAATCAATGAACCATCGACCTAGTCGATTTCATATTCAACAGACTAAGCAATTCCCACAATGCATATCAAGATGTCGAGCACACGTGCATTCTCTTAGGCACTAGTTCGCCAAAGTGATGCATCAAATCACCGAGCCCACGTGTCTCTTTTATGATGCCATACTTAAATCTGGGCTCACGTGCCTTCTCCAAAGTGATGCATCAAGTCACCGAGCCCACGTGCCCTTTTACGATGCCAAACTCGTCACCGAGATTAAATGGCTTTACGGTCCCACTCGACCCTTTCAAGATTCAATGGCTTTACGGTCCCACTCGACCACTTGCAAGATTTAATGGCTTTACGGTCCCACTCGACTACTTTCAAGATTCAATGGCTTTACGGTCCTACTCGACCACTTGCAAGATTTAATGGCTTTACGGTCCCACTCGACCACTTGCAAGATTTAATGGCTTTACGGTCCCACTCGACCACTTTCAAGATTCAATGGCTTTACGGTCCCACTCGACCACTTGCAAGATTGAATGGCTTTACGGTCCCATTCGACCACTTTCAAGATTCAATGGCTTTACGGTCCCACTCGACCATTTGCAAGATTTAATGGCTTTACGGTCCCACTCGACCACTTTCAGTACTCAATGGCTTTATGGTCCCACTTGACCTTTTCAAATTCAATGGCTTTATGGTCCCACTCGACCTTTCAAGATTTAATGGCTTTATGGTCCCACTCGACATTTTCTCAGTAATTAAATCAGCATGAAATAAAGCTCAATTAAATAAATGGACTGCACCACGACAATCAACACGAAATTCCGGTCACTGGCCATCCCGGGTGAATTTCCGGAAAAATAATTAATTAAATAATTAATTTCGAAAAATAAATAAATAAATACCATAAATTCAATTCAGCACAATATAAAGCTCAATTAAATAAACGGTCTGCACCACAATTATCAGCATAAAATCTCGGTCACTAGCCATCCAAGTTAAATTTCTGGGAAATAAATAATTAAATAATTAATTTCGAAAATTAAATAAATAAATGCAATAAATTCAATTTAGTACAATATAGAGCTCAATTAAATAAACGGTCTGCGCCACCATCATCAGCATAAAATTCCGGTCCCTAGCCAACCTTATTGAAATTTCGGGAAATAATTAATTAATTAAATTAATTTCGATAATTAATAATAAATTCATAAAAATTCATTTTAGGCCCGAATTATTAAATATACACCCGATAAGGGACGGGAAAAATCCCAAGAAGCATTCAATAATTAATAGGACAAGTCTACTTGCTAATTGCACCTTCAATTTAACTAACATGCACTAACAAGTCTCTAATTTAATTATTGTAATCTAATCTAACCACCTAATTGTAATTAAATAAATCTAATCAACCCTTAGGCATCATTAGCAAACTAAGAAGGCATCGGTGAGTAAAACTCACTTGGCAAAGCGAAGACCGGGGCATTGCGACGACGACGCAACGGCGGCCGAACTTGGGCCGGGCCAAGAATTTCACAAGCCCGAAGAAACTCTGAGCTAAAAACAAGCTGAACTTGGGCCTGAGCTTGGGCTTCACACTAATCTCCAATGAATTGCGGGCTGATCTTGCGAGCTGGGCCGAAAAACAACTTTAATGGTTGAGCAAATAAACTGAGAATGGGCTGTTCTCTTGGGTTGCGATGTGGACTGCCAATGGGTTGCCGAGCTTGGGCCGAACTCCACGTGGGCTTCAATTCAATTAAACCCCCATGGGCTGAATTGCTACAATTCACGTGGGCTTCAAGTCTTCAATTGGGCTTAATGAAGTAGCAGCTGTGGCGTTGGGCTCGGTCCAGCTGGTGTGGCGAAGGAAGACCGAAGCAGTTGGTCTTCGTTGAGGCAGCAATCCACGCTAAGAAGCAAATAGCAACTGGATGCGGTGAATGATGAAGATGGGCGCTCAACACAAGAATTTTGTTGAAGAAACTTGATTCATGGGGATTTAAATCGTGGACATGGGACTTCGGATGGGGAACAAAATCACGTGGGGTTGCTTCTCGGTGGGTTGTGTCGGAAGCTGGGGTTGTCTTCGTGGAGATGAAGACACGAGGCAAAGTTGGTTTCAATTAAAAAATAAGCAAGGTCGGTCAACAAATGAAGCTTCGGTGGAGGGATGTTGACCAAAGAAGACAATATTTAGTGGAGATGGCGGAAGGAATTTGGGCAAATAAAAGAAAGGTGAAAGAGAACAACCCATCAGCAGAGAGAGATTCGGTTGGGGGGAGGGCTTCGACGGATGAAAAAAAAAATGAAATAAGCAGAGAAGAGAGAGATGCTTCGGTGGTGAGCAGGGATTTGTGGGGCTGAAACGTGAGTGGGGAACAACTAATTTTCGGTGGGGATTGAATGAAGATGGGGCTGCCAAGAAAATGGATTAACAATGGGAGCAACGAATGAAAAGAGAAAGAAAACAAGACTGCAGGAGAAATTGATGGAGGGGATGGTTGCTCGAGAGAAAGGAGGGGGGAGTCGGCGAGTGAAACTTGCACGAGAGGGAATGGATGAGGATGGACCCAAAGTCAAATAAAATATCTTCTCACATAAATGCTTGGTCCCCTCTAAAGCCCACATAATTATCTTAATGTCTCTCATTTACTTTCCATAAAGAAATTTCCCACAAATCGTCCAAATGGAAGCCGAAATTCCAGCTCCTACTTGGCATCTGAATTTCATTTATTTTCTTCTCGGTATCCGATTTTCCGAACAAATAAATTCCATTGGGGTCCAAAATGAAGTCAGAAAAAGCCCAAACAACTTTCATTTGCCGAATCACATACCCCAGATGTCAAAAGTCTCTTCAAAATGGCCAATTCGAATTTCCGTTCATTTTCTGCATTTCCGACCCAGTTTTCTGTAAAAATCCTAAACTCGCCGGAATTTCCTCAAAAAGTGAGTCGACGTTCCTAGAATAGCTGGTGACACCACAGAACTTTCAATTTCTAAAATCGAACTCAAATTGATGGTTAATTTCACTCCGACGCGCGTTTAGTGTGATCTAAGCTACTAGGTAGTTTTCAGAACTTTTTGAGACAAAAGACCCGTGGTCGATTTTCTTCGAGCCACGATGAATCCACTCGACACATTGACGACTCTCGATTGTCGTGAAAATCTCGAAGATTCAAATACGGACACAAGGTACCAAAACGATAGTAAAAATCAAATTAGTGCCGGTCGATGAGAATTTTCCAATTTAGTGGAGTCACCCACGATCGGTCATTCATCTCGTCGAACCAACCTATCTCTCGATTTCAAATCGATTTTTCGTGCCGCAATGATCTCTAAAGATGAACACGGTCGAGAAGTCGATTCCTAGTCGAATTCTCAAGTCTATTTGCCTTAAAGTCCTTAATAACTCACCCAACTAGTCTAGTTATCTCGTGAGTGGCCAACTCAGAGAAAAACACTGAAGTCGCGCCGATGAAATGCCCAATCTATCTAATCGAAATCAGAACTCAAAAATCTGGATGTCACAACTCTTCCCCTCTTATAAAAATTTCGTCCTCGAAATTTAAACCTTTACCAATCCTTATACAAAAAGGTGGGGGTATTGTCGTCTCATTAAGTCTCACTTTTCCGTGCAAATCCTTCAGTCTCGTGGTATTCTCCAACCACTTTGACCAAGGAGACCATCTTGGTACACAAAATCTGCTCTTTCTGAACCAACAACTGAACTGAGCTTCTCACATAAGGCACTCTGCCATTCACATCTGATCTCTTTTTCTCGACTCTCTAATGAACCTTCGAAGCTCAACGACTGAAAATTTCTGACAGTTCTGTGCAGTCTTTACTCTTACACTAATCTGACAGTTGCAAACACTGATTACTAAGCTGACTCTGTCCTGTAATCTTTCTTCACTTTCTTTTCACCACTGAAATTCTGTACTCTCTGCTATGCACTGCTTAAGAAAGAACCCTCTGAAAACTCTACCAAACTTGCAATCTCTGATCTAGATTCGAAATATAATTTATCTCCAACACTCCATGCCGGTGAATTATCTGATGCACACTCACTTCGATATATTCATCCAGAACAAGATCTATTCGTACTATACCAAAGTGGACCAACTCCATCTATTGATTGACCACTATCCCCAAATGGTATCAGTAATCTCCTGACTCCTTAGTAAGCTTGTCACAATGTTCCATTGTGATATATTTTCATTCCTACCTGGGACTCTCGAGTGATGGTAAAAGTCCTTCGGGTTTACATTATTGAGCTTCTACTTACCAACACCTTTGACACTTACAACCTGCCTGACGGTATCTATCTTCATATCGGCTTACTGATCTAGCTGACGCCGATTCTAATCCATCTTGAATTGTTTGATCAAAAACCGCAACTTCTACAATGAATTTCTGACAATGTTTCTTACCTGAGTGCTACAATATCAAGCACACTCAATCACTCTTGTAACTTGAGTGTTCCATCCTCAGAAGTCTTAAAGTCAGATTCTTTCTTATCAATATCCTCTTATAAGATCTTCTGAACATCTCTGTCGATCAACTAGGTGCCAATTCCAACTTGAACATGTGGTTCAATTTTGAGGGTGGCTATAAAATTCAAAGGGTAGCCTACCTCAAATTTGAAAACCAAATTTTGAAACCTTTTTAAGTAGAGTCTATACTTTAGTCAGTTTGGGCACCATTGTAGACTCTCGACTCAAAGCATCGGTGGCTTCTTTCGTTCTCCCAGGATAACACCAGATAACACCATTATAGTCTTGCCAAAATTCTGATTCACGATACTATCTCATATTCAACTCCTTCTGAGAGAATAACACTTGAGATTTTAATAATCGATGAGGATTCGGAATCTTTCTTCATCTCATTGATGACTTTAAATCTTGAAAGCAAATTTTTGATGCTACAAGTCCCAAGTCATGTGTTGGTAATTTAACTCCTGAGATCTTAACTAGCAGGATGGTTATGTAACAATCTTCTCATGTTGTATCAATACGTACCCAGTCCTTTAAGCTCTGGAAACTATCCTCGTACTTGTCTATGCCGATGAATTTCTCTTCTTTCTTAAGAGGTCAAGTCCACGATGATAGTGATGCTGAAAATTCTTTCATGATCCTTCTATAGTAATTTGTCCAATCCTCACGGCTTCTGATCTCCAACATTGATGTCGGTTTCGATCCATTCAACAACTAATTTGATCTTGGTTGTGTCCATGAAAGTTCCTTTACTTGTAATCACATGACCATCCTTAGGGGCTCACTCTTTATTGTGGAGTTTCTCCCAAAGTCCCTCCTAATACAACATGAAAATTTCCAACCCATTGAGTATCCAAAAGGCTCACTCAATTGAAAGTTGGATAGGGAACCATAAAAGCAAATTTTTTTTTTTTTATGCACCCCAAACAACCATAGCAATCACTTTTTTTTTTTGCTTCTTTTACTCCATCATTCCTCTCAAATTTCTATCAAGCTCAAATAATTTTTTTATCCCAAAAGAAAATCAACGTGTTCATAGGGCATGGGATAAGGATATAATTTGATAACGGCTAGGTTAAATATATATGAGTGCCAATGAAAAATTGGGTAATAATTAAGGCTCAACGGGGTGACTAGGGATAAATAAACAGGGTTAGCTTGAAAAGCTCAATCGATCCAAAAATTGCCTAAATCATTTTCTCAGTTAGATTTAGCTTATGATTTCGCCTCAAGAGAAAATCAAACAAATTCTAAGATTTGGGTGAAATTTAAGAAAATTACATACTTCACATGAATGTTCTCTAAATTTACACAAAATTAAAAAATTAAGGACTTTAAGTGCTCAGTAAGTGGATCAACATAATCAGAATTAAGATTAACTCACACATCAATTGCAAGTTTAAATAAAATTTAAATTTTCCTAAGAATTGTAAAAATTCACAACCAGGAAAGCAATCATGATAGAAAATAGATTTAGCAAAAACTTTTATCTCCCCCCCAAACTTGAATAAAGCAGTGTCCTCAATGCGAAAAATAAAATAAGAAGAAGAAAATCCCCCTGGTTGTAGGATAAGTTCATAGATGACGTGATGATTAAACTCTTGAAAGGTGTTCCCTAAAAAATTAACCTGGATAAAATAGAGAAAAATTAATCTTCTGTTTTTTTTTTTTTTTTTTTGCAAAACATAAACTTAAAAATAAATAAAAACATAATTAAAATGCTTGGGTTGCCTCCTAAGAAGCGCTTGCTTTATAGTTTTCAGTCAAACTATCTCAGATGTCGCTATTCTGGATGATGAAGTTCAATGGTGGTCTTCTGCTTGTTGTAACCACCTTCGAAGTAGGGCTTCAAACGTTGACCGTTCACTTTGAATGTGCCCTCAGTGTCATGCGCAACTTAAAATTGTTCCATATGGGAATACCTGTGTAACTGTAAAAGGACAAGACCATCGAGACCACAACTTTCCTGGAAAAAGTTTAAGACGAGAGTTATAGAGTAAGACTTTTTGACCAATTTTAAACTCGTTCGAATATGTGCTTGTCATGCCATCTTTTTATATGCTCCTTATACAACTTAGAATTTTCATAGGCCTCATTGCGAAATTCCTCCAATTTATTCAGTTGCAATAATCTTTCTTCACCGCAGACATCGCATGTCAAAATTCAGAAATTTCAATGCCCAATATGCTTTATGCTCTAATTCCACTGGTAAGTGACAAGCTTTTCCAAACACTAGCCTAAAAGGAGATATCCCAATTGGAGTTTTGAACGCTGTCCTATAGGCCCAAAGTGCATCATCAAGTTTTATTAACCAATCTTTCCTAGAGGCATTCACTGTCTTTTTTAAAATTCTCTTGATTTCCCTATTTGAAATCTCTATTTGACCACTAGTTTGAGGATGATAAGGGGTCGCAACCTTATATGTGACTCCATACTTACTCAAAAGTGCTTCAAATTGTTTGTTGTAAAAATGTGTCCCTCTATCACTTATGATTGCCGTAGGAGTGCCGAATCGGGTAAAAATATTTTTCTTCAAAAATTTGACCACAACCTTAACATTATTTGTTGGCAATGCTATAGCTTCTACCCATTTAGACACATACTCCATAGCCACTAAAATGTATAAATTTCCATAAGAAGGTGTAAAGGGTCCTATGAAATCAATACCCCAAACATCAAATAATTCACACACAATAATGTTGTTTAAAGGCATCTCATTTTTCTTGAAATATTTCCAGTTTCTCGACATCTATCACATGAAGCTACATAGGAGTATGCATCTTTAAAAAGTGTAGGCCAATAAAATCCAGATTGCAAAATTTTAGCTGCAGTTTTGGTTGCACCAAAATGGCCACCTGTCTCTCCATCATGACAATGATATAAAATGTTTGCATTCTTTTCATCTGGAACACATCTTCTTATGACCTGATCTGCACATACTATAAACAAGAAAAATAATTTTTAACATCAGAAAATAATTTTTTCTTCTGTTGATATGATAATTCAGGAGGAAGAACATTACTTACCAAATAATTTACAAAGTCTGCGTACCAGGGAATTTTTGTGGACTTAATGGAAAATATTTTCTCATCAGGGAACTCTTCCAAAATTAGTCTTACCTCTTCCTTTGAATTTGAAATTCTTGATAAGTGGTCTGCAATTAGATTTTCAGTCCCCTTCTTATCTTTGATTTCCAAATCAAATTCTTGCAGTAAAAGAATCCACCTGATCAACCTAGGTTTTGATTTTTTTTTTTCAAGCAGATACTTAAGAGCAGAGTGGTTAGAATAAACTATAACTTTTGAGCCAATTAAATAAGAATGAAATTTATCAAAAGCAAAAACTACAGCCAAAAGTTCCTTTTCTGTTGTTGAATAATTCAATTGTGCACCTGAAAAGGTTCGACTGGCATAGTATATGGTTTGGAAAATTTTGTTCTTCCTTTGTCCCAAAACAGCTCCTATCGCAGAGTCGCTAGCATCACACATCAGCTCAAAAGGTAAATCCCAATTTGGTGCCGCCATAATTGGTGCTGATATTAACTTCTCCTTTAAAGTGTTAAAAGCCTGCATGCATTCAACAGAAAAATTAAAAGGAGCATCTTTTTCCAAAAGATTAGAAAGAGGTTTAGCAATTTTTGAAAAATCTTATATAAATCGCCTGTAAAATCCCGTATGCCCCAAAAATCCTCTAACAAGTTTCACAGATGTTGGTGGAGGCAATTTTGCAATGACCTCTACTTTGGCTCGATCAACTTCTATTCTGTTTTGAGAAATTTTATGCCCGAGCATTATTCCTTCTTGCACCATAAAGTGACACTTCTCCTAATTCAAAACAAGGTTAGTTTCCTCACATCTTTGTAAGACCAAAGCCAAATTATTTAAACAAGAATCAAATGATAAGCCAGAAACGGAAAAATCATCCATGAAAATCTCAATATATTTTTCAACCATATTAGAAAAAATAGCCATCATGCATCTCTGAAAAGTAGCTGGTGCATTACAAAGACCAAAGGGCATTCTTCTAAAAACAAAAGTATCATAGGACAAGTGAAAGTAGTTTTCTCTTGATCTTCTAGTGCAATAAGAATCTGATTATACCCTGAATATCCATCAAGAAAGCAATAAAACTCATGTCCGGCAAGTCTTTCTAGCATTTGATCAATAAATGGTAAAGGAAAGTGATCTTTTCTAGTGGCATCATTCAATTTTCTGTAATCCATACACACACGCCGTCCAGTAACTGTTCTAGTTGGAATCAATTCATTGTTGTCGTTTTTCTGAACAGTCATACCACATTTCTTTAGCACAACTTGTACAGGACTTACCCAAGAACTATCAGAGATAGGATAGATAATACCTGCATCAAGTAGCTTAATTATCTTAGCTTTTACTACTTCTTGCATCTTCGGGTTCAAACGTCTCTGAGGTTGGATAGCGGATTTATATTGTTCATCCATCAAAATTTTGTGCATGCAAATTGAAGGACTAATTCCCTTGATACCAGTTATTGTCCATCCAATTGCACCTTTATGCTCTCTTAATACTCTGAACAATTTCTCCTCCATCAAATCTGTCAAAGAAGAAGATATAATTACTGGTAAAGAAGAAACTCCATCTAAATAAGCATATTTCAAATGAGAAGGTAAGGATTTGAGTTCAAGAATTGGAGGCTCTTCAATTGATGGTTTAGGCTTTGTAATGTGTTGTCCCAACTCTTCAAATTTAATTGCCTTTTGCCTTGAATATGGTGGAATTGCCTCCATGAAATTTGCATACTCCTTTATCTCCTCATTCTGAATATCTTTGCCCATTGGTTGAATCAGACATGCTTCAAGTGAATCTTTAAAAATATTTTCTTGAAAAACCTTATTCACTAACTTGTCAACTATCTCAAATCTAAAATAAGAATCCTCATCAGATGAATATTTCATTGCTTTAAAAACATTAAATGAAACAAGATCATCTTGAACTTTAAGAATCAACTTCCCTTGTTGCACATCAATAAGAGCTCTTCTTATTGCTAGAAAAGGTCGACCTAAGATAAGTGGTGCCTCAAAATCTTCCTCCATGTCAAGAACTATGAAATTTGTAGGAAAGATGAATTTGTCAACTTTTACCAAAATATCTTTCATAATACCTCTCGGATATTTAATTGATCGATTTGCCAGTTAAAGTGACACTGTGGTTGCTTTTACCTCGCCCAATCCTAATTTCTTGAAACCAAAATAAGGCATTAGATTAATACTTGCACCTAAATCACATCATGCTTTTTCAAAGTAAGAATCTCCAATAGTGCAAGGAATAGTAAAACTCCCTGGATCTTTTAATTTTGGAGGCAATTTGTTTTGTAGGATGGCTGGACACTCCTCATTTAACTTCACAGTTTCATAATCCTCCAGTTTCCTTTTGTTTGCCAAAATTTCCTTAAAATATTTTGCATAACTAGGCATTTGCACTAAAGTATCTACAAAAGGAATGTTAATGTGCAATTTTTTAAATACATCAAGAAATTTAGAAAATTGCTTATCTATTTTGTGCTGCTGGAGTCGCTGAGGAAATGGAATTGCGGCACATATGGCTTGGGATTATCTGGAAAAAGTTTACTCTTGCTTGTCTCCTTTGATTGTTTATTGATCACCTCTTCCTTGTCTTTGAAAATCTTTTCTTCTCCAACTTGTTGACCACTTCTCAGGGTAATAGCCTTTATGTTTTCAATTGGATTTTTCTCTGTGTTGCTCGGCAAAGAACCCTGTTGTCTCCCTGACATCATACTTGCTAACTGACCAACTTGTATCTCCAGATTTCTGATTGAAGCCTCTTGGTTTTGAAATCTCACATCCATGCTTTCGATGAAGTCCTGAGTCGTATTAGCAAGTTTGGTGACTATATCTTCCAAATCTGACTTTGTCTCTTCTAATTGTTTGAATCCCGATGGTCTTGTCACATTCTGATTATTCCATGAAAAATTTGGATGATTACGCCATCTCGGATTGTATGTGTTGGAATAGGGATTATTTTGTGACCTGTTAAAATTTCCAATAAAGTTAGAATTTTCACTAAATTGTTTAAAAGTATTACCTACCTGACATTCTGTGCTAGCATGTCCTCCACCACAAAAATCACATTTCAAAGTCTGAATTTTTATGGCTGAAATACTCATATTATCTAGTTTTTGTTGAGTGCTTCAAATTGTTACATTCACTTCGTGAACTCCGTTAACTTTTCGCATTGGTAATCTCTCAATAGGCCACTGATAACTATTGGACGCTATCTCCTCTAATAAATTGTAGGCTTCTTCTGGTGTTTTATTATTTAGAGTTTCTCCTATAGCTGCATCAATCATAGAATGAAGATTTGTACTAGAGCCATTATAAAAATTTTGTATCTACATCCATACGGGTAATCCGTAATATGGGCATCTCCTAAGAAATTTTTTGAATCTTTCCCATGCTTCATATAATGATTCATTATCCATCTGCATAAAATTAGTAATATCGTTACGCATCTTCGCAGACTTTGCAGGTGGAAAGAACTTACCAAGAAATTTCTGACCCATATCATTCCATGTAGTAATTGATCCTGCAGGAAGAGAAGAAAGCCAACTCTTAGCTTTGTCTCTAAGAGAGAATGGAAATAATCTCAATCTAATAGCATCATCTGTAACTCCATTATATTTAATGGTGTCACATATTTCAAGAAAAGCATCGATGTGAGCGTCTGGATCATCGCTTGGTAGCCCGCTGAATTGCACTGATTGTTGAAGCATCTGAATGAGTGATGGCTTGATCTCAAAGTTGTTTGCTTGAATTACAGGTTTTCTGATACTTGATGTGGTTCCTTGAATTGCTGGTGTAGCATAATCTCTTAAGACTCTATGTGGATTTTCATTCTCACCGTCTGCCATATTCTTAGCATGATTTCTTTGTTCTCTTAGTCGCCTTTTGAATGTACGCTCGATTTCTGGATCAAGCTCAACAAGTTTCCCTTGTTGGCTACGTGTCATAAACCAATGTACACCCTGAAAAATAAAACAAAACGAAAGCTAGATTAAACTTAGAATTATCTGGTATCAATATTAATTAGTATTAAACAAATGTTCCTCAGCAACGGCGCCAAAAACTTGTTTGTAAAATTCTAAACGCAATTGCACGTGTCGAACAAATAATATAATGATGAGAAAAAGTATCGTTCCATAGAGATCGATGATTAATAAACCAATTAAATATTAAAATAGACTAATTCTAAAATTTATCTAACGGATTAAAATATAATTGAGAATAAATTAAAAACAAAATTTGGAGACTAAATGCAGTAAATCAATTAGATAAATATGTTAGAGCATCTGATTTCATCATAACCACTAGATATGAATTTTATATTGTTGTGGGTACAAGAACAATATTAAACATGTGATAGCGGAATTTTCTAACCTATTTACTATCTTATCTCTAGGTATAGTAAACCTACTCAGTTTATTAATCCACTATATCTCTATGTGAATTAAAATAAACATGAGTGCATTAAAAACTACGAATATTCCCGGCTTACAATAAGTCTTTTGGATCACATTCTCACCAAAAGCTACACAAATAACGCGGTATATTTTTATCAACGTTTAATTCATGGTTATATATTATAATGAGCAATTGCATATTATCACTTCTCAGTCTCAAACATGCACATCAGATCATCTAAGTGGTGGTCAGTCACTCAAAAGCATTATGCACAATAATATACAACTCACATGAATGAAATCAAATGTAAAACATAAAAAATCATGAAATTCACATCATCATGGTTAGGCTACATCGTAGCCCTAACAAAAGAAAATTAGAACATGGTAGAATAAGAAGTAAAAATATAAATCAAACCCAGCATCTTGAATCAAAGAACAAGAATTCTGTCACCACATTAGTCTTCTTTCCAAAATACTTGAAAAACTCTCAGAAGAATGAAAGAACGATGTAACAAAAACTTAACTTTTTTCCTTTTTCTTAATATTCTCCCCTTTTGAGAATATATCCAAGCTCCAAGCAATTGCGCATAAAATCAGTGAGTAAATCAGATGATTCTGATTTAATATCTATCTTCCACTACCTTTTTTATTTGAATTCCTGATATTTACCATTCTTTTCGTTATCTTCTCCATATCTCATTATTCTGCATAAACAAGGAAAATTCAAATAATCAGAAGGAAATCCAAATATTTTCTCATAGATAATGCATTAATTATTGCCTAAAATAGGTAAAATAACTCTATTTTTTATAGAGTTATCGATGGATATCTAGATGCCGGGAATGGATGGGTATGTATATTTTTTAATTTGATATACGCCCTGTCAAATCTGGTTTAAAGAATTCATCGCTTTGTTTTGGGGTGCCAATGGTCCAACTTGGTTTTGTTTGTGATAGCATGGCCATCTTCGTAGCCAGTTAAAGGTTTTTATCCATGCTGAATATTTTTGAGAAACATTGGTTTTGCTGGTCCATCTCGGTTTCTTCTTTTTTAGAAGTTCTAATTGTACATTTTGCACCATAAAAAGCATGATTGCATAATAAAATCATATTCTTGTACCAATTATACTTGTAAGAAGTGTTACACGACCAAAATAGATTGAGTCAGTTTATGGCATATTTTTTGTCTCTATGTCACTTCATAATGAAATGATTAGTGAAATTTGGCTAGAAATCGAACTTACGTAGAAGTCTCGGGCTTTAGTTCTTTCATTTTTCTTTTAGATTCAAACTGTTGGCTATCGGGTGCAGCTCTCTTTGAACGATTTTTGCATGTTCATGGATCTAACTTAAGGTGAAGTAGACATACGTTGCTTTCTCTGATGATGGCTTTAATGCCTTGTTAAAGGTTTGAAGCTACGAAAACAATCCGAGACATGGAAAAAAATGTCAACCGGAAAATCCAACTTGGGAAAGTATCTGCAGAGCACATGGAAACGTCTTGAATTGGCATGTGCCCATCTTGGCCATGACGGCGGACGTAAGTCATGCGACACGCGAACAGTGCATGAAGTGCGAAATGGATGGATATGTTTTGAAGCCTTTCAAAGCAGAACAACTTTATCGGGAAGTTACGTGATTTTCCTAATTAGCACGGAGTCGGAAACTGTAAAGGTGACTCCATTGCAGGTCGCTGAATTCATAATGGATTGCCATTCTTCTCGCTTCGCTACAATGAAGTCAAAGTTTTTCACCAAAGTAAGCTTCTGCCTCTGTCAACTTTATTCTTAAATTGGAAGTGTTAGCCAAATTGTCCATTGCGTATTGCAAACTGCTGATTATGTAAAGAAAATCTGAGAACCTCCCCGTAATTTCTTGCTTTCTTGTGAAGACAATTTCAGCTATTACGTGGAAGAGTGTGTAAATAGAGCAACGCCTTATTGCCAGAAAATCGATTTTTGACAGATTGTCCATAGATGGCAAACGCTTGTTGTTTTTTCTTACACGCTTCATCTCATCACGTGTGACTCCTCCATCAGCAGTCGAGCAAATAGAAGTTCATTAGAGGGATTCAGATTCGAAACAAGGATAAGTCCCAGGAAATTGTCACGCCCCGATCCTCAGGCACGCGCACATCCCTTACCTTTGGTCGATTTTAAAATGCGATATCCCAGGACTATGTATCGTCGACCCTTTCTTTTTATTTATATGCACATGTGGAAATAGTTAAAAAATCCCCAGACAATAAAGCAATGGGATAGAAAAGCAGGCCATAAATTTTCTTATTGAAATTCACAATTACACATGTACGGGGTTCGCAAAAGAGGATAGGACCATGCTCGGGATCATCATCCCAGTCCTCCTCAAGTCTCTCACCACTAGGCTCATTTTCTTTAAACTCTTCATCACTTTCTTCTCGCTCATCCTCGGCTTCAAATGCCGGCTCATCTTCGGGAAATCTAGGGGCCTGAAATATAATCCCACAACCGGGATGAGACTATGTCTCAGCAAGTTCTACCCCCTAAGACCCGATTAGTAAGCTAATACACCTTAGGGCTGCCTAAGCACAACATGAGTCAGAGGACTTACCTTGGCCTCAGATTCCACCTGCATGTTAGCACATATCAAATAGGCACCCAAGCAATCACATCACAGATCGAAGCATCGATCTAATCGACCTAGTCGATCACGCGCCAACAAGACCACTCATGTTCATTCTCATTCAATCAATCAATTTGCAAATATGAGTTGCGGTCCTTAGGACGCAACTTAGTTAAAGTGGAAATCACGGCTCCACCCAATAACTTTCAAATATACAATGGCTTTTTGGTCCCACTCGACCACTTTCAAGATTCAATGGCTTTACAGTCCCACTCGACCACTCTCAAAATTCAATGGCTTACGGTCCCACTCGACCACTTTCAAATATTCAATGGCTTTACAGTCCCACTTGATCCTTTCAAGATAACCTCCAACAGTACACTTAGTCACAGAGCCTCATTAATGCTCTCGGGCGCTGCTTTCGCCAAGGTGACGTGTATAATGGATAGCAATCGTGCGTTCTTTAAGGCGCCATTTTCACTAGTGATATCCTCCATCACCGACCACGTATGTCCATATTGCTGCATGTAATAGACAGCACTCGTGCGTTCTTTAAGGCGCCGTTTGCACCAGTGATATCATTTAATTACCGAACCACGTATGTCTCATTACATCATTCCTAATTGGTTTCAGCCGAGATTCACAGTTCCCTCTGCTTTACCGTTCATTACAGCATCATCGATGCTAAATAATAACACTCGGCCATTAACCAATTAATCATTCAATTTCATTCAATTTGGGATAAGTCCCTAAAATTGCACAATCAATTAAATTCCATGCAATGTAGAGCTCAAATAAATAAACGAACGCACCATGACAATCAGCACGAAATTCCGGTCACCGACCATCCTGGTTGAATTTCCAGAAAATAAATAATTAAATAATTAATTTCGAAAAATAAATAAATAAATAAATACAATAAATTCAATTTAGCACAATATAAAGCTCAATTGAATAAACGGACTGTACCACGATCATCAGCATAAAATCTCGGTCACTGGCCATCCCAGTTGAATTTCCGGGAAATAATTAATTGAATAAATTAATTTCTATAATTAATATTTAATTACTAAAAATTCTATTTAGGCCCGAATTATTTAATTAACACCCGATAAGGGACGGAAAAATCCCAAGATGCATTCAATAATTAATAGGACATGTCTACTTGCTAAATGTACATTCAATTAAACTAACATGCACTAATAAGTCTTTAATTTAATTATTTTAATCTAATCTAACCACCTACTTGCAATTAAATAAATCTAATTAACCCTTAGGCATAATTAGATCACTAAGAAAGCATTAGTGAGTAAAACTTACTTGATAAACTCGAAGACTGGAAAAACGGCGACACAACGGCGGCCGAAATCGGGCTTTCGACAACACCAGTGGGCTTGGACCGGGCCTTGAACTTGGGCCCAACAAATCTCAGCCCAACTAAGATTTGTTTTTGCGTTGAACTCAGCTCACTCTTGGGCTTTTCTGTTTTGAAGATGGGCTGACTTCGCTGGGCTTGAAACTAAACTGGACTGGGCTTCAAGTGGGCTTGATTAAAACTGAAAATGGATTGTTGAATTCACTGGGCTGACTTCTTATGGGCTGAGCTGCCATACACGTGGGCTTGCGGCTGAACTCACGAAGAAGCTGGGCTGAGTCTCAAATGGGCCGCAAATTGACTGGATTCATGGGCCTGCTCCGTGGACTGGAGCTGCTTTCGCTTCAATTGCAGAGCTGATCCACGAGCTGGCGAAGGAAGAGACAAAGACACTGAAGCTACAGGCGTTGGATTCGCTGGCGTCAATTGAGCTGCTGGGGACGTGCGGAATGGACTACTTCGCATAGTTGAATGGACAAAGACGCTGAAGCCGAAATCCACGAGCTGAAGGCACGGACGAAGAAGCAGCTTCGTCTGAGCTGCGGGTGACGCGTGGTAGCTTCATCTGGGCCGCGTGGGAGTCAACGACGAGAAGATCTCCACTGCTTGTTGACCGAACGTGGGAACTCGGTGGAATTCGCTGGCGTACGAGGGATGTGCGACTAGATTCGTGGACTCAGTCTTCGTTGCTTCTTGTGGATGAGATGGACAGCCGTGTGGGCTGTTTTGATTGGTGCTACCAAGTAGAAGAAAAAACAATTTGGCCAAAGAACAGAAGATGGGAAATTTTGATGGAGGCACACGGCAGGGGATGAAACAGCTTCAGTCAACCGTGGGAAAGAAAGGGCTGACTCGGTGGAGGAGAGTTCGATGGTGGGCTGGCTTCATTTGTGGGGTGAGCTGTGAATGTGGCAAATTGAGAAGGGAAAGGATGAAAGGAAATGAAAATAAACCAGAAGCAGAGGACGGATGAGAAAATGGGATAGAGAAGTCGAAGCCTTCGGTGGATAAGGATGCATGCACGAGGATGGAAGAAGGGATGAGGCCAATTGGTCAAGGAAATGATAAAAAAATGCCCCAATTGTCCAAGCCTCATCCTCCCAATTAAATGCATTGTCCCCCTAATTCTTTCTTGCCATTTTTATCCACAAATAATCCATTTTTGAAGCCAAAATTCCAGCTCCAACCAAGACTCCGAATTTCATTTCTTTTCTTTTCGGTATCCGATTTTCCGAACAAATAAATTCGGTCGGGTCCAAATTGAAGTCAGAAAAAGCCCAAACAACTTTCATTTGCCATATCACTCATACCAGATGTCAAAAGTCTCTTCAAAATGGCCAATCTGAGTTTCCGTTCATTTTCCGCATAGTCCGACCCGGTTTTCCGTAAAAATCCTAAACTTGTCGGAATTTCCTCAAAAGGTGAGTTGACGTTCCTAAAATAGCTTGTGACACCACAGAACTTCCAATTTCTGAAATCGAACTTTAATTGATAGTTAATTTCACTCTGGCGCGCTTTTAGCGTGACCTAGATTACCAAGTAGGTTTCAGAACTTTTTAGAACAAATGACCCGTGGTCAATTTTCTTCGAGCCACAATGAACCCACTCGACACATTGACGGCTCTCGATTGTTGTGAAAATCTTGAGGATTCAAATACGGACACAGGGTACCAAAACGACAGAAAAATCAAATTAGTGTCGGTCGATGAGAATTTTCCAATTTAGTGGAGTCACCCACAATCGGTCATTCATCTCAGTCGAACCGACCTATCTCTGATTTCAAATTGATTTTATACTGTGCCGCAATGATCTCTAAAGATGAGCACGGTCGAGAAGTCGATCCATGGTCGAATTCTCAAGTCTATTTGCCTTAAAGTCCTTAATAACTTACCCAGCTAGTCTAGTTATCTCGTGAGTGGCCAACTCAGAGAAAAGCACCGTAGTCGCGCTGATGAAATGCCCAATCTATCTAATCAAAATCATAATCCAAAAATCTGGATGTCATAGAAATTGTGCGAATTGGTTGTATCATAGTAGCAATGGCGGCGTTGTGTCGTCTTTCTTATACATATATAGCGAAATCACCATTCACACTAACCTTCTTGTTCTTATCTTAAGACAGCTACTGTCTGTAGAGTCTTTACTAAATTGTTCAATTCAGGTGTAAGAATGAAGGTTGTAGGTCTTAGTATAACATTGTGTACTTCCATATTCGTCACATGATCCCTTTTTGTCCTGTTTGGACTTGCCAAGTCTCCGAGTTCGCCGGTAATACATCATCTCCTACTTAGTAGTCTTGAATTTCAAAAGTCTCAAGGGCGAGTCATTGTCAAATCCTTCTCGTGACTGGGTAAAAATGCCATACCAATAGGCTTGTTCGGATTGATTTTCACTTTTTGTTTTATTTAAGCACGCACTTTAATTTTTCTTTGTAAACTCTCACAAAATAACTAAATGTTGACATTTAGATTAGCACACAATTCATTAATGATATTTTAATGTTTGAATAATATATTAAATTTTGACGAGAAAGTAAGAGAGTATTTTTATTTTAGATAATGTGAAAAAAGACACACCCTAACATTCTATTAGATATCTCCTCCTTTAGAAAACAAAATATATTAGGTGAGTTATGAGGTGAAAGATAAAGCAAGTTAGACTATAAATAAAAGAAAGGGTTAAATGGGTTAGTTATTTAGTAATTGAGTTTAGAATGGTAAAATCCAAAATAATATCAATATGGGTTCATAATTTAATTATACCAAACCCATTTTCAGGACTCTTTTCACTATCTCCTTTCTTGACTTGATCTCACACTCGTTCACTAGGCACTCTCACTAAAATTTGGATATGAGTTTTCCTAAATTAAATTAGATATGTTAGTGTATTAGTATTATGAGGTGGGTATGAGTTACTAAATTTGTATCACATGAAAATAAATTAAAATGGGTCAAATGAGTTAATTTTGGTCTAATAGTTTTCAATCCAACTAAAGCCCAATCCGACTTACATGTTTGACGGGTCTAAACTGTTGGAAATTTCCTATAATATGGGCTTACATTAATTAATTGATTTCCTATTTTAAATAATCGGGTTAATGGATATTCCAATATGTGTTGAACCCTACAGTGATTTGATTAAATTGGGTATTGGCATTTATTGATAACGGGCCTAGTTGAGCAGCAAAGTGTAGGCAATTGTGTTTAACTGAAACCCGTAATGGGAAGGGCCCAGTTGACACGCTGTTGAATAGGGTTTGCTAGGTCCCCTCTCTAGCCTATAAATAGGATAGGTTATACTTATCAGTTGCTTTACTCCCATTGAGAGCTGCTATACTGAAATAGGTCATAGAGCGGAAGATCTAGTATTCCGATAGATCCTTGATTATCAGAGTGATATACTTTTCTTCACTTGAAGCGATGGCTCAAACAGGTAAGCTTTAATTCCACTATGTTTATTTATATCGGTGTTTTACAATCATATATGGATCCATTTGTTCTTGATTGATTAGTTGTTTGTGTAAATAATATTCTACATGTGGTATCAGAGCTAATCATATATGATTGTAGAACCCATATATATATATTTTTTATGGACAAATTCGAAATTTTCCTTTTTTTTTAGCTGAATATGGGCGTTATTTTTTCGTGTGGATTTTTTGCTCGATTGATCCCGAAACTATAGGGTTTTTGTTCTACATGTCGAGATATTTCCAACCATATATAATTTGCATAATTTCGTTGAGAATGGAGAGAGAATTTCAAATTCGAAATTCTAGGGTTTATGCGTGATAAAGTTCAAATTACTTATTATTTGATGTTTGATGCAAATCTTTGTATGGGTATTGTTATATATTTGTTTTAGTATCCTTTTGTTGTATTAAATTGAGTTTTTAGGGCTTAAATTTAAGAAATTCGAAATTTTGCCATGGAAGCCAATTTGGCAAGCATTGTAAGAGCCCTGTATTGACCTTGAGTTTTGACCCAAGGGGGCTGACTGCATGCTGTATGATTTGAAATTGCATCTCTGGCCTTGCTCCTTGGATTCTGATGGGATTGATGAGTTAATACTGGCCAGATCTTGATTGCTATCAGTAGTTTGTGTGGAGCAAAGGCAGTTGGTGACGGAGCCAGGAAGCTCTGCTCCGATGCTAAAATTCCTTAAATAAGAGGTTTTTCTAATTAATAATATCTCTATCTAGGACTTCTTTGGTTTGCTTGCACCCTGAAGGCTTCAAAGACCTTTTAATGTACTTTAATTGAGATTAGTCTTTATGATTACTGTTGTTGCGGGTTCTATGAGCATTGGTAGAGTTATCCAATGAGAGTGAGCTTGGATTTTATGACTACTGTTGTTGCGGGTTCTATGAGCATTGGTAGAGTTATCCAATGAGAGTGAGCTTGGACTTTCGGTCTCTGTTGCGCTTGATGGATTATGCTGTGCTGATTATGTAGTCCTGATTAGTGCATTATGCGGAGATTGCGGGTGTTGATGAATGTTTTTTCCATTGCCTTTTGAGCAGCATGAGTTGCTTCCTTGAATATGGACTCCACAGCTTCCTTTCTTTCGATTTTGGGAGTTGATGAATGTCCAACCTGCCTTTACTTTTTTACTTACTTGTTTTCATTGTGCAATAGCAAAGTCTGATTCGATCAGCAACAGCATGATGACGTGCGAAAGTTGCTCCGTTGGTTACTTATTCTTGCTTTGTCGAAGAAGAAGCAAGTGACGTCTGAAATATATTTGGGGTTTCTCGGTATTTCAATCGGGGTTGGCCACTTCTAATTTTTTACAAGCTGAGTTTTTTTTTTTTTTTTTTTTTCGTTGAGCAGTTTTTAGATTTTCGATGTGGATTTTTTCGCCTAGTTAAGAGGTGCACCGATTTTGACTTGGTGGGTACTGAATTTTCTAGGGTATTTGTGTTGTCATTCCGTGTTGTCTATGGGAAGGTAGAGAATGATCTTGAATTGCAGCTTTTGCTAAAGGAAATATCAAAAGTGAGAGATAAGGATTGTTGTCACGCCCCAATCCTCAGGCACGTGCACATCCCTTATCTTTGGTCGATTTTAAAATGCGATATCCCAAGACTAAGTATCGCCGACCCTTTCATTCATTATATGTACATGCGGAAGTAGTTACCTAAGACAATAAAACAATGGGATAGAAAAGCAGGCCACAATTTTTTTCTTATTGAAATTCACAACTACACATGTACAGGGTTCACAAAAGAGGATAGGACCATGCTCGGGATCATCATCCCAGTCCTCCTCAAGTCCTTCACCACTAGACTCAATTTCTTCAAACTCTTCATCTCCTTCTTCTCGCTCATCTTTGACTTCAAATGCCGGCTAACCTTCGGGAAATCTAGGGGCTTGAAATATAATCCCACAACCGGGATGAGACTATGTCTCAGTAAGTTCCAACCCCTAAGACCCGATTAGTAAGTTAATACATCTTAGGGCTGCCTAAGCACAACATGAGTCAGAGGATTTACCTGGGCCTCAGATTCTACCTGTATGTTAGCACATATCAAACAGGCACTCAAACACTCACATCACTGATCGAAGCATCGATCAAATCGACTTAGTCGATCACATGCCAACAAGACCACTCACGGTCGTTCCCAATCAATCAATCAATTCGCAAATATGAGTCGCGATCATTAGGACGCAACTTAAGTAAAGGTGGAAATCACGACTCCACCAAGCAACTTTCAAACATTCAATGGCTTTACGGTCCCACTCGACCACTTTCAGATATTCAATAGCTTTATGGTCCCACCCGACCTTTCCAAGATTCAATGGCTTTATGGTCCCACCCAACCTTTCTCAGATTCAATGGCTTTATGGTCCCACCCGACCTTTTTCAGATTCAATGGCTTTATGGTCCCACCCGACCTTTCCAAGATTTAATGGCTTTATGGTCCCACTTGACCTTTTCAAATTCAATGGCTTTACGGTCCCACCCGACCTTTTCAATACTTAGTGGCTTTACGATCTCACTTGACCCTTTCAACACTCAGTGGCTTTACGGTCCCACTCGACCTTTTCAAATTCAATGGCTTTATGGTCCCACTCGACCAATTTCAACATTCAAACTCTGTCACCGAGCCACGTGCATTCTCCAAGAAGACATACCGAGACTCCGTGCCATGTGCATTCTCTAAGGCTACCTTTTCGCCAAGGTGACATATCCAATTACCGAGCCACGTGTCCTTCCCAGGTGACACTCCAATTCACCGAGCCACGTGCATCCTCTAGGTGATTTACCAACTCACTTTCAATACTGACAACCAATATCCAATCAATTCTCAAACACGTAACCAAAATTCCTTTATTTAAGAATATAACTTTAAAATGTACCATTAAATCAATTCGACACAAGTTAGAGCGCAAATAAATAAACGGACTGCGCCACGACGATCAGCACGAGATTTCGGTCGTCGCCATCTCAACCTTAATTTCCGAAAAATAATAATTAATTAATTAATTTCGAAAATTAAATAATTAATATTAAAATTCAATTTAACTCAAAAAAAGCCCGATTAAATAAACGGACTTCACCACAGTCATCAGCATAATATTCCGATCACTGGCCATCCTAGTTAAATTTCCGGGAAATAAATAAATAATTAATCAATTTCGGAAAATAAATAAATAAACACAATAAATTCAATTTAGCACAATATAAAGCTCAATTAAATAAACGATCTGCGCCACAATCATCAGCATAAAATCCCGGTCGCTAGCCATCCAAGTTGAATTTCCGAGAAATAAATAATTAAATAATTAAATAATTAAATAATTAATTAATTTCGAAAATTAATATTTAATTCCTAAAAATTCCACCTAGGCCCAATTTGTTTAATTAACACCCAATAAGGGATGGGAAAAATCCCAAGAAGCATCCAATAAATACTATAGGCATTTCTCTATCTAATTACACTAATCACACAACTAATATGCAAAGCAATTAGCTAATAAATGCTAATCCATTCTAATTTAACCACTAATTACACTTAATTAACACTAATCAACCTTTAAGTATAATTAGCACACTGATAAGGCATTAGTGAGTAAAACTCACTCAAAACGACGAGCTCGACGCGAGGATCGATTTTCTCCAAAGCAGGCCAAGCATCCGAGCTCGGGAAGGCGGCCAAAACGGCCCATGAAGTTGCTGCCATACCCACGTTCCTCCTCTCTGTTTGCTGCTATTTGGGGCCGAATTAGGAGCTGAGATGGTGAGGCAAGGCCGGTGGAGGGTGAGGGGACTTTGGCGGGTCGAGATGGCAGCACACGGTGGCCGGAGGTGGCCAAACCGTGGCCTGTGCTGGCCAAAACAGAGTTGGATAGTAGCTCTAGAACGATGAGCTGGGCGAGGGGCGGCCAAGGAGCACAGGACGGCGAGCGGCGAGGCAACGCGGGGCGAGGGCGGTGCCCAGCGTGCGACAGCTCCCAACGTGGCTGCGACGGCGAGCTTCTTCTGCTTAGCTATTCTTCGGTTCCCATGGAGTTTTTAAGAAGAAGAAGAAGAAGAAGAACCGAAGAAGAAAGAAGAAGAAGAGGAGTTTTGTCACGTGGGAGTGGGGGGAAAGAGAGAGGAGAGAGAAGAAGATAAGAGCTTTAACTAGTCAAAAAGAAAATGTGAAGGAGGAGAAGAAGCCAATTTGAATTTGGCAAGGGCAAGTGTTCAGTTGGGAGGGGGGCTGTGCACGAGGGAGAAAAGAAAAAGAGAGGGAGAGAAAGAGAAAAAGAAAAAAAGAAAGAAAGAGAGAGAGAGAAAGGGGAAAAGGTGTTTGGCCAAATGGGGAAAAAGAGATGGGAATAAATTCAAAAGAAAAGAATTTCCTCAAATAGAAAATTCTTACTCCAATTTCTTTTGAATAAGCTCAATTAATCCCAAAGGAAATTCCAATTAGAGTTCTTGATTCCCCTCTTGCATTTTTGCATCTAATTTCCCTCTTGAATTTCTCTCAAATCACTCTCATAAAATCAATTGATGTCTCACTTATCAAATTGATTATTTTCTTTATCCAAGAACCCCTCATACTCCTCAATTTCACAATCCCCGGCTTCAACTGAATGAAAACAGCCCTATTTATCAAGTTGAAATTAGGACCCGAAAATCTGGATGTCACAATTGTCCTCATGATTACTGATAGCTACGAAATTTTTGACTCCCTTTAATTCTAGTAATCATTCATATCCATTCTTGATTTGCCATGAGTCCAAGATATTAAAATAAAATAATAATAATAATTAAAAAAATTGTGGCAAAAATTTTATTTGAAAAAGTGCAATATGATCCTTAGAAGCACATGTCGTAAAGTGCTTCATATTGTTTGATGAATTTTTGGGCATTGATTAAATAGAACATTATTTACAAATTGTTAAAGTTTGTAAATTGTTAAAGTTCCTTATTGATAAAAATTAGTATATACAATTACTCGCCCAAAGGGAGTTATTGTGTATATTAATTTGGAAAATAGCATGAAGTTTAATTTTCATATTTAAAAGATGGGGATGTATAATTGAAGAATATTTATCTGCCCAAAGGGGATAAATGTTTTGAAAATTATATGTAATTCCCGTCTATATTGATATACTAGAGATGAATGATGGGGATGTGTGACTCAAAAGGTTTATCCGCCTAAAGGGGATAAATTTTTTAGAGTTATGTGTAATTCCCCTCTATATTGAGATAATGGAGATGTATAATTTAAAGGATTTATCTGCCCAAAGGGGATTGATCCTTGAAGATTATATGCAATTCTCATTTATCGTTTTTATATATTGATATCATGGAGATGTATAATTTAAATGATTTGTCTGCCCAAAGGGGATGGATCTTTGACAATTATATGTAATTCTCCTTGTTGTTGTTTTATAAACTTCATGCTGTGAAAAATAATGGTGCATTATACACTCTACCCAAAGGGGAGTTTATAATGTACTAATTATTTTTGTTAAAATACTCATTGCCCATAATTGATCTTATTGTATTATGTGTGACAAACAGTTACTTTTGCTATAAATAACAACAATGAAATATTATATTGTTAATGATTTTGTCAAAAAGGGAGATATTGTGATTGAAAATATCAGAACTGAGTTCATGTTGGCTGATCCTCTAACAAAAGGCTTACGACCCATTTTGTTTAAAGAACATGTAAAGAATATGGGTGTTTTAGATTCTTTTGATTTCTTTTGTTAGTGGGAGTTATATAATTTGCATTTCTAGATATTATAGATATATGCAGACTGATAAAGCTTTTATAATGTCTACTAAAGCATTTATTTTCAATGATTTATTATTGATTCTATTATTATCCTTTCTCCTGTTGACTGAGAAATGGAAATATAAAACAGTATCTTTAAACAAATTTTAGTTTAAAAATGATTGGATGTCACTGATTATGAGATCTCATGTTGGATTGTGACATAGTTGTGCAATTTCACGTTGTTTAGAAATTGCGGCAATTTCATGTTGTTTAGAAATTGCGTTGATGCAGTTTCATGTCGTTGAGAAATTGCATTGATAACCGATAAGAAATAGTGAACATTTTGATCACATGTTGGCACTATTTCTTACTACACTACTAGGCCCATGATCCATGAAAATATAATACTTATTATATGTGATTATGGAAGATCATGTGTCATGGTATTTTCTTAACACATTGATCTCCATAGTCCTATACTAAGGTTATATATGATTGGATTGGTTTTGAGATGCCATTATTGGAATATTATTTTTTAAAGTTGTGGCCACATAAAACAAAATTTTCAGTTATTAACCCGATAGTGTTGTTTTCAATATAAAATCTTTTTCAAAATAAAATAAGTTAGTTAATGTAGCCCAAGTGGGAGAATGTTGGAAATTTCCTATAATATAGGCTTACATTAATTAATTGATTTCCTATTTTAAATAATCGGGTTAATATATATTCCAATATGTGTTGAATCCTACAGTGATATGATTAAATTGGGTATTGGCATCTATTGATAACGAGCTTAGTTGAGCAGCAAAGTGTAGGCAATTGTGTTTAACTGAAGCCCGTAATGGGAAGGGCCCAGTTGACACGCTATTGAATTGGGTTTGCTAGGTCCCCTCTCTAGCCTATAAATAGGATAGGTTATATCTATCAGTTGCTTTACTCCCATTGAGAGCTGCTATATTGAAATAGGTCATAGAGAGGAAGATCTAGCATTCCGATAGATCCCTGATTATTAGAGTGATCTACTTTTCTTCACTTGAAGCGATGGCTCAAACAGATACGCTTTAATTCCGCTGTGTTTATTTATATCGGTGTTTTACAATTATATATGGATCCGTTTGTTCTTGATTGATTAGTTGTTTGTGTAAATAATATTCTACATAAATAACTCTCTCTTATGAAAAAAAAAAAAAAAAAAAAAAAACCAATTGAATCATATAATACTATAGATAATAAGATTTTGTCATCTCACGGTGTAACATATTCCCATGAAAATCGTCAACCCAGATTAAAAAACACGGATGAACATACCAATTTACCTTAATACCATGTTGGCATATGATAATGGCCCTAGGCTTCGCGACTTGGTCGTTGTAGATCTTGACGTGGAGGCTTTGGCCTCTGGAGTCCCGGCCACCGACACCTTTCTTGTGCACGCACCCGATCGTCAGCAAGAACTTCAATGGGAAAGAGATGGAGAGCTTCGAGCCGGTGGCTGTGGGCATGAAATTGCATCTGGCAAAGGAGGACGAAGAGCTTAAACACAAGGAGAGACCCCTACGTTTAGCGTGCTGAGCAATGTTGCATTGGCGGTGTAAGATATAATAGTCCCCTCCGCAGGCTTGCGGTGGTCATGTCAGCTCAACCGGTTTGTCTTTTGAATCCGCCTTAAGAAATGAAAAAAAATACAGCTAAAAGAGTCGCCATAGCAAATGCGAACACAGGGCGAATGCCTCATTATTATGAGCATGCGCACTCGGTCTCCAACAATTTTCCTGCCCTCTATTTGACCAGCATTCTGATTTTCCCTCATTTTCTCGCCCTGGGCACTTTCCAGACAAACAAACAATAAAACCAGAAATGCAATAAGACGTTCCGATATTTCAGCCACTTCCGTCAAGCAAAAGCTCCCCAGAAACTAAAATCCATTAGCGGGAGGAGTGCATTGAAACTTTCAAAATTAATAATTTCAAAGCTTTTAAAAATTATAATCAAGCCTTAAAACTTTTTAAAAGGTTTAATTAAGTTTTAAAATATTTTAAAAAGTATAATCAAATCTTAAAATTTGTCAAATTGATCTCATCAAATTTTTTCGTTTATTATTTCTTAAAAGTTTTAGGATTCGATTATATTTTTTGAAAACTTAGGGAAAATTTTAATTAAGGGTCTAAAGTGGAACCGTTTTCTCATAAAAGGACCTAAAATGGACATTGTCTCATATAAGGATCTGAAGTGACCAACTTAGTTTCAAATAAGGGCCTCGACTCAAAAACTAACCAAATCTTATTTGCATCTAGGGGTATTTTTGTCTAAAGACTTTTTTTCCTTTTTTTTTTTTTTAATTTATTTTCTCCTTCTCTTTCTTTTCTTCATCATTATTGTGCCTTCGCCTTTTTCACTCTTTAGATCGCATTCTCCAAAGTCCATTTCTATCTTCCTTGACAAATTAGCCATCAATGCCCTCAACCTCATTTGCCATTGCCCTCAAGAGCAATTCTAGTACCTTTATTGAAAGATGGAGGTCAATCCAAGCCCTAGATTGAGCATGAGTGGACCAAGATGTGACACTCAGCTCAATTCAATCCCCACATCTTGTGGTCGTGGTCAAGCACAAAGCATGATGAGGTGTAAGCCATTAGCTTGCTACCCTCATTGTCGTCAATGCTTGAATTTAAATAGGTGCTCACGCAAGCTATGATCAATCTTAGTGAGGAGAAGCCAGATTGAAGTGCCTAAGCTGAATTTATTAGAGATTTTTTAGGAGTCTCTATAATACTCATGTGCATTGATTTGTTCAATGAAATACGTGGTTTTGGGAATTTCTAAGTGATTTTGCACTTTTTTCATTTTGTTTTTTCTCTCAAATCTGTGTAGATAATATTTCAGAGTTAGAGAGGTAACTTTGTTTGAATATGTGTAGACCAAAGTCATTCGTTTTCTAGATTGAGTGTTGTCTAATTCGAATCGCCACCAAAGGCGAGTATCTTTAATCACATGTTAGAATGATTCAGCAGCCTTTGAAAATAACTAGCATGCATGACACAATTAGACCCACTTAAGAAGTCACATATTCCACCTCAATGCAAGTTGCGTCTATGAATGTTATGAATAATCCAACCTGGATCCAATAAAACATTCCCAATAAACTACGAGTGAAAGTTATCGTGGCATAGGCAATTTCATTGGCGGAGCATGAAACTGTTACTTTAATTGCCATAATAAGTTTTACAAGCAAATTGAATAAAAACAAGACCAACTAATAGATATTTCTTGATTATCAAGTTCATTATCGTCATTGGAGAAGGTGAGTGGTGGCGAATAACTTAAAAACTGACTTATGCCGAAATAAATGAGTTCTTGGGTGAGGATGCAAAATTACATAATGTAGAGCGTGCGCTTTGAAGTTTGCTGATGGGGAGGCTACAAAACTGAGGCACGCAATTTGCAGTTTTGCAAAACTGCATAACTTCTCGAATATCTTTTCGTTTTTTTCTTTTCCTAAATTGTTCAAATTGTTTTGCACCTATGCAAGCTCGTGTGTGAGGAGTTTGATGCATTTGTCAAGAAGGAGGTAAGCAAGGAAAAAAAAGAAGTCTTTAGACAAAAATACCTCTAACTTGCAAATAAGATTTGACTAGCTTTCAAGTTGAAACCCTTATTCGAGACTAAATCCGTCACTTCAAGCCCTTATTTGATACAATGTCCACTTTAGGCCCTCTTTTGAGAAAATGGTTCAACTTCATGCCCTTAATTGAAATTTTCTCGAAAATTTATGATTTCGATTGCACTTTCGTATATTTTTATTGCACTTTTCGAAATTTTTTAAATTTGATTTTTTTTTGTAAACTTAAAAATGCCCTTTTCTTTTCAATTTTTGGTGGCACTAAAATTATTTAAAAATCTCTCCTTTAATTTTCGCTTCAAAGTTCGTTCAGAACGAAGCGTAGTGACTGGGTAGAGCGGACTTGCCCACGCACCAAGACTCAACCACTCACGGCTACCGCTTGACGTTGCTGTCGGATCTCTGAAGGCGGACAGCGCTAATAATTGCAGACTTCCCTTCAAAAGCCAAATCTTTTTCTCCTCTTCTGCATCTCAATGGAGACGCTAAGGCAAAAGGATAGAAGCTTCTCTTACAGATTTTGTTCTCTCTCTCTCTCTCTCTCTCTCTCGGATTCAGTGGCCTATCCAACTCAGTTCCCTTTGCCCTTTTGGAATAAACCATTATTCCAGGCTCGAAAAGAGATAAAGGGAGATAATTCAGCAGTGGGTTTACCTTTTTGGCTTTCGGGTCCTTTGATTTTCGGGTTCTCGTCCCCGTTGCTGGTCCGGTGGGTTACTTGTTTCTTGGGTTTGTTGTCTTTGTTGTTCTGTAATTGGTGTCTTCTTTGTTCTATTCCTCTTTTCGATTGAATTGTTTTGTGAAAGAATTCAAAAAAGGGGGGGGAGGGGGTGGATTTTCTCCGCGAGTTGCGTAACTTCGTTTAGTGCTGCCCGAGATCCTCCATTGTTGTTGTCAATCTTGCATTTTGATCGTTCTTTCTCAACGGTTTTAATGGGTCATTGTTTTTCCTTGTTTAGCCTGTATAGTCCGAGCAACAAGAGCGCTGCTCGCGGGGCCGCCGGGGGGTGGGGGTGGAGTGGTGCTTGAGTTTTGTGGTGTGCACTTGCAATAATTACCTACAACGATCTTAGAGTCTGCTTAGTTTTTTGGTTTACTTAGCTCAGGATGAGCAACTTCTTGTTCATAATTAACAAGAATTAAAAATTCATCGGGTCAGAGCTGATGGGGAAAAAAGTTTGCCCTTCTATCAAAGTTCTCTCGGTGGTGTGACCTTTTCTAGAAACATTTTGGTTATTGCTCAGCATTTTCTTAATCTTTCATGAGTGAGCCTGATTGGAGTGAATATGGTCTAGAGTGTGCTTTCCTATTAGCACTACAAAGGAATCCTGTAAGTAAAGAGGAAAAAGGATAGTTTGGGGGCAAAGAGGAACATTGAATATCTGGAGTGTAACAACTCAACCAAATCCTGTCCAATGTACCATTTCACCACATCCTCACCCTCTCGCCTCTGTGTTCGGCTCTCTTGAGTTGGCTTCTAAGTTCTCGTGTGGCTCTGAAGCAGAAACTTGAATATCCCGAGGAGAGAGGATGATGGAGAAAGACATGAATCTAGCGGCCAGGGAGTTTGTGGAGCGCTACTACAAGGAATATGACGCGGATCGGGTGGATGTGGTGAAATGGTACCGTGAAGGATCGGTGCTAACCTACGAGGGACGGAAATTCCAGGGCTAGTAATGGTATCTGCGCCAAACTGGCCTCCCTTCCCTTCCAGACGTGCTGGCACTACGTCTCCTCCATCAACTGCCAAACCTTAGATCCCAACGGCGTGCTTGTCCTTGTCACCGGCTAGCTTAAGCTCCCCAACAAGCAGAAGTGCTGCAAGTTCAGCCAGGTCTCTTTCTCTCTGTCGGTTGATTTTGCATGGATGTCACTTGATGTGGATGTGTTATTCAACTTATTTCGCCTTTAATTTGGTGTGTGCTGCCGTGTGTATCCTGGTTCTTTTCTGTACTTTTTTGGAGATCCAATTGTTCTGCG
Source organism: Eucalyptus erythrocorys (assembly GCA_014182555.1). NCBI lineage: Eukaryota > Viridiplantae > Streptophyta > Magnoliopsida > Myrtales > Myrtaceae > Eucalyptus > Eucalyptus erythrocorys. The sequence continues at coordinate 58,353,896 of CM024604.1, read as the reverse complement.
GTTTTTGCTGGCCTTAGTTTAATACAGCCTAACACTCTGCTGTGATTTTATCTGCCTTCAGGTTTTCCATTTGAAGCTCACACCACAAGGAAGCTTTTATGTATGGAAGGACATGTTTCGGTTGATTTCTGCATGAAGACAGGATCAACATGTTGGATTCAAAAAGTGATTTGTCTTACTTCTGCAGACTTCCAATTAGAGAACTGCAATTCGACATTCTTGCAAACCTATTATGCCTGCGATCATAGTTCAGACTCCGATATCCATAGTAGCAGCTACAATGTAGTTCTTTTTTTCTCCCTTCAAATCAAGCACAAGGACCACAAGTAGCAGCAATATGACATAGGCAACTCAATTCAAACGTGAATTACAATTAAAACCTCCACAGTTCCATCCTATCAAACAGTATGGAAATCTTTTTCACACCCCACCAATCTCAACAAAGACATCGTCGAACAGTCCAGCAATGGAACTGTGGAGGTTTTAATTGGAATTCACGTTTGAATTGAGTCGCCTATGTCAGATTGCTGCTACTTGTGATCTTTGTGCTTGATTTGAAGGGAGAAAAAAAGAACTGCGTTGTAGCTGCTGCTGCAGACATCGGAGTCTGAACTATGATTGCAGGCATAATAGGTTTGCAAGAATGTCGAATTGCAGTTCTCTAATTGGAAGTTTGCAGAAGTAAGACAAATCACTTTTTGAATCCAACATGTTGATCCTGTCTTCATGCAGAAATCAACCGAAACATGTCCTTCCATACATAAAAGCTTGTGGTGTGAGCTTCAAATGGAAAACCAGAAGGCAGATAAAATCACAGCAGAGTGTTAGGCTGTATTAAACTAAGGCCAGCAAAAACCACAGAACAATTGGATCTCCAAAAAAGTACATAAAAGAACCAGGATACACATGGCAGCACACACCAAATTAAAGGCGAAATAAGTTGAATAACACATCCACATCAAGTGACATCCACGCAAAATCAACCGATAGAGATAAAGAGACCTGGCTAAACTTGCGGCACTTCTGCTTGTTGGGGAGCTTAAGTTGGCCAGTGACAAGGACAAGCACGCCATTGGGATCTAAGGTTTGGTAGTTAATGGAGGAGACGTAGTGCCAGCACGTCTGGAAGGGAGGGGAGGCCAGTTTGGCGCGGATACCATTCTGGCCCTGGAATTTCCGTCCCTCGTAGGTTAGCACCGATCCTTCACAGTACCATTTCACCACATCCACCCGGTCCGCGTCATACTCCTTGTAGGAGCGTGCTCCACGAACTCCCTGTGTGACATCTAGATTTTTTGGGTTCTGATTTCGATTAGATAGATTGGGCATTTCATCGGCGCGACTATAGTGCTTTTCTCTGAGTTGGCCACTCACGAGATAACTAGATTAGCTGGGTGAGTTATTAAGGACTTTAAGGCAAATAGACTTGAGAATTCGACCAGGAATCGACTTCTCGACCGTGCTCATCTTAAGAGATCATTGCGCCACAGTATAAAATCGATTTGAAATTAGAGATAGGTCAGCTCGACTGAGATGAACGACCGATCATGGGTGACTCCACTAAATTGGAAAACTCTGGTCGACCGGCACTAATTTGATTTCACTGTCGTTTTGGTACCTTGTGTTCATATTTGAATCCTCGAGATTTTCACGACAATCGAGAGTCGTCAATGTGTCGAGTGGGTTCATCGTGGCTCGAAGAAAATCGACCATGGTCTTTTGTCCCAAAAAGTTCTAAAAACTACCCGGTAGCTTAGGTCACACTAAACGCGCGTCAAAGTGAAATTAACCATCAATTTGAGTTTGATTTCAGAAATTGGAAGTTCTGTGGTGTCACAAGCTATTCTAGGAACGTCGACTCACTTTTTGAGGAAATTCCGGCAAGTTTAGGATTTTTATGAAAAATCGGGTCGGACAATACAGAAAATGAACGGAAACTCAAATTGGCCATTTTGAAGAGACTTTTAACATCTGGTGTATGTGATTCGGCCAATGAAAGTTGTTTGGGCTTTTTCGACATCAATTTGAACCCCAACCAAATTTATTTGTTCAGAAAATCGGATACCGAAGAAAAAAAGAAATGAAATTCGGAGCTTGTTTTTGGGCAGCAAAATTTGCTTTGAAATTTGATTATTTGGGAAATTTTAATCAAGAAAATAATTGGGAGACCAAGAGGATAGGTTTGTGGGCTTTTGGGGGACAATGCATTCAATGTATTGGGTTGGCTTTGTTGACTTTAAGCCTCATTGATCAAGCTGGCCGTGCACGTCTCCTCAGTCCCCATCTCTTTCGCGCGAGCTCCCTCCACGGAATCCCCAGCTCGCCACCTCAAAACCCTCAGCTCTCACTCTTTGCCCACAGACCCACGAAGCCACCAGCTTCGTCCGCGTCTCCTTATTCCAGCAACAACCGCTCGAGAATTCTTCCTCGCAGCCGCGTGCCACCTCCACGCGTTCCCCAATCGAAGCCGCCCCTCTCTCCATTTTCATTTCTCCTCAAGCCGCCACGTCCAAGCTCGGTCAATTGCCATGCCAACGTCGAAGACCGTGCATCTCCACCGCCAACCTTCAACACTTTCACCAATCCATTGTTTTGTTCCCTCACGCCAGTAAAGATTGAGGATTTCCCTTGCAAGCCATGTGTCATCAATTTGCTCCTTCACGGTCAACAGCTGAGGACTTCTTCCCATTTGTTGACCAAAGCAATCCATAATTCCACCGAGCTGCCGTCTCCTTCAGTCTTCTTGCCGTGCGTCTCTTCCATCGTGGATGTCTTGCATCCTTGCAACTCAACTGAAGCTACTTCTGTCTTCGGTCCATTAGCCAGCAGCTTCTTTGGGCCGTGTCTTCAGATCTTCGGCCCAAGGGTGCATCAAAACAGCCCATTTTAGCCCGGTCCAAAGCAAGCCCAAATCAAGCTCAGTCCATTGAAGTGGCTTTTCGGCCCAGCTTGCAAGATCAGCCCAGTTCGCATTTCTTTTCAGCAAGTTTGGCCCAAGCCCAGCCCAAGTTGATTAAAGTTCAGTCCAGTCTTGAAGCTGGAGTCTCCTCGGGTTTGCGAAGCTCTCGGCTCGGCCCAAGTTTGGCCGCCGTTACGTCGTCGCGGTGTCCCGGTCGTCGTGTTGTGCAAGTGAGTTTTACTCACTGATGCCTTCTTAGTTTGCTAATTATGCCTAAGGGGTGATTAGATTTATTTAATTGTAATTAGGTGGATAGATTATATTAAGATAATTAAATTAGAGACTTATTAATGCATGTTAGTCAAATTGAATGTGCATTTAGCAAGTAGACTTGTCCTATTAATTATTGGATGCTTCTTGGGATTTTTCCCGTCCCTTATCGGGTGTCAATTTAATAATTTGGGCCTAAAATGAATTTTTAGGAATTTATTATTAATTAATTATTTACCGAAAATTCAACTTGGATGGTTAGTGACTGGGATTTTATGCTGATGATCGTGGTGCAATCCGTTTATTTAATTGAGCTTTATATTGTGCTAAATTGAATTTATTGCATTTATTTATTTTTCGAATTTAATTATATAATTATTTATTTTCCGGAAATTCAACCGGGATGGCCAGTGACAGGAATTTTGTGCTGATTGTCATGGTGCAGTTCGCTTATCTAATTGAGCTTTATTTTGTGTTGAATTGAATTATTCGTGAAATTGGGAATTATTCTTTAATGGAATAATTTTTGGTTATTAATTAGAAAATAACCGGGTGTCAGTTGACAGCACCAAAAGTATTTTGGTGGACTACAGAAAATGTGGGAGATATGGAAAGGAAAATATTATATTTTGGCTAAGGCCGACCGTGTCCCCACACACGGCTATTTTATCGAGAATGATAAAAGAGGGAATTGATTGAATGATTAGAACAGTATACTATATCATCCTACGGGCTCTGATATGTCAGCTTAGTGAGAGCAAAGATATCGGTGTACTATATCGGCCTACGGGCGATATGTCGGCTTAGCGCGAGCAAAGACACTTTATCAGCTTAGAGTGAGCATCGGGGGTATACTATATCAGCCTGCAGACGATATGTCAGCTTAGTGAGAGCAGTATACTGATATACTATATCAGCCTACGGGTGATATGTCAACTTAGCGAGAGTAGTATACCTTAACCCTATCAGCTTAGTGCGAGCTATACTTTCTATTTATCAGCTTAGAGTGAGCAGTCTTGGACTATGGTCGGACTTATAGAGAGTATATGATGAGCCGACCAAGAAAAGGCCGAGATGACATGTAATCAACTAGGTCGATTGATCATTGTTTTGATCTGATGTTGTGAACTGATTGATTGAATGGAAATGACCGTGAGTGGTCTTGTTGGCGTGTGATCAACTAAGTCGATTTGATCGATGCTTCGATCTGTGATGTGATTTCTTGGGTGCTTATTTGATATGTGCTAACATCCAGGTGGAATCTAAGGCCAAGGTAAGTCCTCTGACTCATGTTGTGCCTAGGCAGCCCTAAGGTGTATTAGTTTACTAATCGGGTCTTAGGGGGTAGAACTCGCAGAGACATAGTCTCATCCCGGTTGTGGGATTATATTTCAGGCCCCTAGATTTCCCGAAGACGAGCCGGCATTTGAAGTCAAAGATGAGCGAGAAGAAGGAGATGAAGAGTTTGAAGAAATTGAGTCTAGTGGTGAAAGACTTGAGGAGGATTGGGATGATGATCCCGAGCATGGTCCTATCCTCTTTATGAATCCTGTACATGTGAAGTTGTGAATTTCAATAAGTAAAGTTATGGCTTGTTTTTCTATCCCATTGTTTTATTGTCTGGGGATTTATAACTGTTTTCGCATGTGCATAAAAAAAAAAAGAAAGGGTCGGCGATACATAGTCCTGGGATATCGCATTTTAAAATCGACCAAAAGTAAGGGATGTGCGCGTGCCTGAGGATCGGGACGTGACACCCTGGCCGCCAGATTCATGTTTTTCTCCATCATCCTCTCTCCTCGGGATATTCGAGTTTCTACTTCAGACCCACACGAGAAGTTAGAAGCCAACTCAAGAGAGTCGAACACAGAGGCGAGAGGGTGAGGATGTGGTGAAATGGTACATTGGACAGGATGCGGTTGAGTTGTTACACTCCAGATATTCAATGTTCCTCTTTGCCCCCAGACTATCGTTTTTCCTCTTTACTTACATAGCTGTTTCCCATATTTGTCTACTACATAAAGTTTATTACAGTATTATCCAAAAAGGACAGAATCCAATTGTCAAATATGAATCGGTGATGTCTCATACCAATCAGTCATGTGCTTCAGTGGCAGCAGAAAATCTAAACACGAGTAGGATTGCAAATGAATGCAGAAAAATAGATGCTTCCATTTGTAGCACTTTTACTATGCGAAAGGACAAAAAATTCTTGTACTACTTACTGCTGGACTACTTTATGACTTGGTTAAAGCCAGAATATAAGAACAGGGAGGAGCGAGCGGGTCATGCTCTATTAAAAATAAAGAAAGATAAACTGGAATCTAACAGAAAACTGACATGATAAAAGTGTGGTAGTGGAATGTTTCTTCAAAATCCCCATCATATATAAGTACTAAGAGGCAGGAAGGCACAGCACACCCTTTTCTAAAATGAACCGCTGAAAAAACTAAACAGTTGCTTTAGCAGACTTTGAAATATTTGAGCTTTCATTTCCTTGGGGCATGTTACTGCTTGTGAGCTACTCAGGTGACTTCATGCTTAAAACCAAGAAAGAAATTTTCTTCAATAACCTAGATCTGACCAATGAAAAAGAAAAGAAACTTGTGTGATAAAGAAGTCCCTCTCTTTCTCTCTTTAGAACTGATGGTTCAGTACAACACTAGAAGTGTTTGATACTAATGCTATCGAGGGCCCTCGAGTCTACTACTATTCTTCTCTTTAAACTAATATTTTCCAAATAAGCATTATTGTGGTTCACAGACCAAATAAATTGAAAAAGATGCTCCTGCATACCTTCCAAAACGAGCGGCCCAATGGAGAGCAGTCCACCCATTAATGTCACGGAAATTTACATTGACTCCACATCCGAGAATTGAGTTCAGAGCCCATTCAAAACCCAAGCCTGAAATTATGTGAATAATGCCTTGCTCTTTCTTGGACAAGAAGCAGCCTCCCTGGTCATGTTCTTGCCTGGATCTAAGTGCAATCCACTGTTGCAATTTATCCTTTAAGAGCTTCTGAAGAAGCCAATTAGATGTCTCGGATGAATTTTCATGGCCACCAAGAGCCCATCTATGATGTGACTCCAAGAAACATCCTCAGCTTTCGAATTTCTCGGAACATTAATTCCTGAAGGAACACCATCTTCTTTCTGCATTGCTGAATCACATAAAAGCATTTGCACAAATCTAACGAGTAGCAACAGCTCTTCTGTGTGCCTAGCAGCTTTTGTCTGTTCCAAGTTACAGTGAGCGCAAAATTCGATTTTAATCTATACTCAAATTCTCTAACCTCGGAGAAGGACTGCCAGTTGCTAGAAGTAATGCAAAGTGTGACCTTCCCAGGTGAGTGAGGAGGAGCTTCACAGCGAATGACACCTTGTTGAATGATCTCCACTGGAACTTTAATATCACCAAACATACAACTCCATACAGATTCCGATGGATCACACAGAAAAGATCCAACAATGACGATCCGCATGAAGAAACTAATAAATTCTCAAATTTGACTTGTCATATTTCATTTTTTTTTTTTTTGGGCTCCAAATAGGTGAAGGTAAAACACCGAAGCACTTTAAGTTTCTGTTTCCACATAAGCGCATCTTGAAACTATTATGATCAAATCAATGTTTAAGAGGTTTGTTTATAAGGCATCAACAAAGGCCGCTATTATCAAGTAATTCTAGTTCTTCAGCATGAGCCAACCAAATAGGTGAAGGTAAAACACCGAAGCACTTTAAGTTTCTGTTTCCACATGAGCACATCTTGAAACTATTATGATCAAATCAATGTTTAAGAGGTTTGTTTATAAGGCATCAACAAAGGCCGCTATTATCAAGTAATTCTAGTTCTTCAGCATGAGCCAACCAAATAGGTGAAGGTAAAACACGGAAGCACTTTAAGTTTCTGTTTCCACATAAGCGCATCTGGAAACTATTATGATCAAATCAATGTTTAAGAGGTTTGTTTATAAGGCATCGACAAAGGCCGCTATTATCAAGTAATTCTAGTTCTTCAGCATGTAATGTATTTGTTAAAGCTCATAAAACAACAATCAAAACAGAAAACATCTCTATTGTTCGAGGGAGAGAAAGGATGAAAAAAACAGAGCATAGAACTTCATACGTCTTATTCAAAGGAAAAACTATCGAGCACAGCAACTAAATACAATGCAGAAACTGCTCACATACGTGCAACACATAACTGCACACAAATGTGCTGTTTCACTTCCTAGAAAATAGTAAAAACACCAACTGTATAATTAAACAAACTTGACTATAAAATAAAACAAAGAAAAGCACAACAGAGGAACATGAGCAGCATCAGCAGCAGTGAAGCACATCTCCAACAAACTCCTCCTTGGATCAGTTGCTGCTGCAGACTCCTATTTTCTCTCTTAACAGCTCAAATCTTTCTGCCTGAAGTGGCTTTGTGATAAGAACCGCTACCGCTGCCGTTTGCATCATCGCCATCGCATTTCCCCCTCTCGAACCGCGTCACCACTAACCACACCGGCGCAACCCCATCGTCGCTCAGTCTCGCCGTCCTCACAAGCAGCTTGTAGCTGCTATCACCGTCGCCATCGTCGCCTAGTCCACCGTCGTCGTCGCTGCCGCCGTTTGCCCAGTGACGCCTTAATCTCCTCCTCGGCGTCACGGATTGACAAACCCTAGGGTTCCTAAATTTTCGGATTGCAAAGAGGGACTCGGATCGGATACGAATCGGGTAGGGTTTTGTGGGAGTTCGGTCGCGGCTATGGGCCCGGGTCGGACCCGGGTCGTCGTACGGGTAGGGTTTTGCAAATTTGGGACGGCAGGAAGTCGGGTCATCGAGTTGGGTAGGGTTTCGCTAGGACCGGGTCATCGGGTCAGGCCGGATCATTCTCAAACGACGGGTTGGGCCGCGATTTAACCTGCAACCCGTGGATCCGACCCAGGTCACATTTTATATTGTTATAATATAAAATAATATTTTAATAAAAAATCCAAAAAATAATTTATTTTAAAAATATATATTTTATTTTCTAGAAAATAAAAAATATAAAAAAATCTCATATTTTCCCAAAAATGCCAAAAAAAGTCAGAAAAAGCCAAAAAAGGATTTATATTCCAAAAATAATAAAAAAATCCAAAAATCCCTTTCATATTAAAAAAAAAATAGAAAAAAGACCCAAAAAAATGTTTTCCCTCCATAAAATGCATGGAAAAACCCTCAAACATCCAAAATAACCTTTGGGTTTAATCAAGATTAGGTACCGAAAGGGCATTAGTGATTAACTAGTGTAATCAAGTCCCTGATCCTAATTTCTCTAGTTGTGCAGGAGCGAGTGTTTCTTTCAATATCTCGCATGGGTTTCTAATCAACCCACCCCAAATTGATTAGTGATAACTCTGTTTTAAAAATTAACTTACAAGTTAACACTTGGACTGTTAAAGTCGTGAATTGGTGGACTTGGGAGAGTCCAGGCCTAATAAATTTAGTCGAACCATTAGCCTCCCCTGACGCTCGTACCTAATTGCGGGCATCGAGAAAAGAGGTCGCGATAGCTTGGCGACTCCACTGGGGACAATTTGAGGACTTAGGGCGTTTTTGTCTTGTTTAAGTACTTTACTGACTTGGTTTTTTTTTTTTTAATGCAGGTTAGTATCTTAATTTTTTTAATAAATTGTCTTGTGATTATAAATTGTTGTGCATGCTTTATTGTACTACACATGGCACACACAACCTGGCCGCCGGACTTGGGATGCCATAGGATATTTAGGATGGTGTCAAGAAAGATACGGCTTTGAACGCGAGACTGCATTGTAAAGGTTGCCTTTCTTTTCTCCGAATTTCTCTAGCCGAGGTTAGGAGGGTATGTTGCTAACACGAGACTGCGACGGGCGGACATCCTTTTAATTTCAACAAGCCTTCTCAGCTAGAAATCGAGCCACACGTCCCATCCGCATGTCTCTGTACTTGCCATTTTCTTTAAAAGCAAAGTAATTTATTTACTTTTACTCAGTTCTTTTTGGCTCATGGCAAGACAGGGTTAGGTTGTGTAACTCCCTTTCTTATATGCGATGGGAAGAATCGATATCTAGTTCATTCCTACCCCCAAGAAAGAGCTCCTCGGATGGTGGAATCAATTAGATCAGCTTGGCCAAGATCGTGTCAAAGCAATAATTGCTCATCTCCTCCCATTACTCCAAATCAATATCCACTCTAGGGTCATGCAAGCACTACGACATTTCTAGTGTCCTGAAACATCCACCTTCGTGTTCGGCAAATTTGAATTGACTCCAACTTTGGAAGAGTACAATCTCGCCATAGGAATGCCCCTGGGAAGGGAGCTCGCTAAGCCACCAATTGGCATTGACCCCGTGGTCAGTCTATCATGGTTTTTAAAAAAAATTCGGTAAGAGAAATTGTTGGAGCCAACAACAATGCTTTCCCACTATCATCCTTAACTGAATGTTTTGAAAAACAATCAATGTCCCAAAAAACCAAGATCTTCATCTTGACGTTCTTTGGATTTATTATCTTCCCCTATAGAAAGAATGCCATAAATCCTTCAATCGCATGGGTAATAAATGAAGTCACTTTCGAAGCAGGATATGTAAACATGGTTTTAGCCGAAACATTTTTATCCCTTAATCATTTCAAGGACCAAAAAGGAAAAATCATGAGGGCCACTCCAGAAATTTTACAAATGTGGTTCTTTTCCCATATGAAAGGATTTTGGCACATCATGCAAATATTCGAAATCAACGAGTTCAAACACCCACTGCAAAAGTTTCAAAGCTTGGAGAAATACTCTCTCCCAACGAGAAATATTCTTGATGGATTAACTTATTAAAAAACCCGGTCCCCAAGACATTCTTATGGCGAACTAAATGGTTCATATCCTGCTGCACGACTTGCTTAAGGGCTCATTTGCAAATGTACTTGGTTCGAATGACCCAGTACGTTAATAATGTACCTTTAATAATCCAGTTGTTCCAGTTGAGTCTGGTAGGTCCCGCCTAAGGTGGTACATAAAAAAAAAATATAAAACTCATCGAAACATGGAGTGAAGCAAGTGAGGCATTTCTCAAGCAGTACAAGTTCATAATGGACATTATCCCTTCTCGTGAGGGTCTAGATCACACGGAAAAGAAAAAGCATGAATCTTTCAAAGAATATGCTATTAGATGGAGGAATCTCGCCGCCTAAATCAGTCCCGAACCAACTAATTTTGAATTGAGAAAAATGTTCATCAAAACCCTCCCCTACGAATACTGCAACCGGATGGTGACTACGATCGCTGAATCATTCAATCAACTCATTCCAGTAGGAGAATAGATTGAGATAGGGTTAAGGGATGGCTGGTTCACTGAGCCTGCACCTGTCAGCAGAAGGCTCAACATGAAAAAAGATAAAGAACCCCTGGTAAATGTCAATGCAACCTACACTGCAAATACCAGTCACCTCCCGACCGTTCAAACAAGCACAGGCCAACTACAGACCACTAGTCAGTCAACTACCCCAGCACTACAACAACCGAAGACAATTCACTCCGCTTCCTAGATCTCTCTCACAGGTTTTGGCAATCCTCCGAAACAAGAACCTCCTCTCAACTGAGCCAAGACAACCTAACGCTAAAAACTTCTCCAACTATGACCCGTCCAAAAAATGTGACTATCACATGGGAGAAGTAGGCCATTCAACTGATGAGTGTTTCGTCCGTAAGCATCGGATCTAGAATCTACTGGATACTAAGGCCTTCTCATTCCAAACTACAAAACCAAATGTCCAAAACAATCTGCTCCCCGATCCCACTGACAAAGTAAATGCGATATTCAGCTCTGAAGCCAGTCAAATTAGAAATGTAAATGCACATATCGTTGACATCTATCGAGGGCTAGTAGAAACCGGGTATTATTCAGGTGATGAAATACCACCTTTTGTAACAATGGAAAAAAGGGTATCGAGAATGATAGAGGCTGAAATAATCATGCACGCTAGCCACACCGGCATAGTTTCTACTATATCGCAAGTCATCATCAACTGGGATGAAGAATTTGCCACGCTAAATGTAAAAAGGGGGAAGAAGGATTCCACCTCACCTAAGGGCGTCTTTGAAGGGAAAGGAGCCATAGTTCAAGCATCGACAGTAGAAACAGCTATAGTCATCGAGATTTCCCAGCCTTACAAATACGAACGCAACGATGCGGTACCGTGGTCTTACGACCTCGATGTTGGCTTAGTCACAAGATCTGGGCGAACCTATGCTCAAGCCAATACACAGCCTGCTAAGCCCGTCACTGACGAAGAAGCCAATGAGTTTTTAGCCGTCGTTAAAGCTAGCGAGTACAATGTGGTGGAACAATTACGGAAATCACCAGCACAGATCTCTCTACTAGAATTACTTCAAACATCTGTCAAGCACCAAAAATCCCTCATTAAGGTACTAAGTGAAGTACATGTCCCTAAAACGATTAAGCATAACAAACTCGAGGAGTTTGTCAGGACCATCCTTTTAAAAGATGAAATGGCGTTTTCTGATGAAGAGATCCCCGAGGAGGGTAGAGGACACACCAAGGGCCTCTACATATCAGTCAAGTGCAATGCATCTCACGTCGCTCGAGTACTGATTGACAATGGATCTGCTCTTAACATATGTCCACTAGCAACACTCTATTATCTTAAAATAGAGAGAACACGGATCCAGATACCCAAGACTTCTGTTCGAGCATTCGATGGAACGAAGCAGGAAACAGTGGGAGAGATTGAGCTCGAAATTCAAATAGGCCCAACCATATTCAAAATTTTATTCTTGGTGATGAATATCCCCACCGCATTCAATTTCCTCTTAGGCCGCCCATGGATCCACGTCGCAGGAGCAGTACCTTCAAGCCTCCACCAAAACGTAAAGTTTGTGGTTGGAGGAAAACTGATCACGATCCGTGGAGAAGAAGATCACTGCATCTACCGCGAGACGGCCATCCCTTATGTTGAACCTAGTGACAAAAATGAATCCAGCTATCAATCGATCGAGCTTGTGTCTGTTATACACGAAACTCGAGGGACTCCACCTCTCGTCCTCGAAGTATCAAGCGTTGCAACCATGGTAGGAAAAATCATGATTGGATACGGTTTCACCCCAGGACAAGGACTTGGTAAGGGAGGCCAAGGCATCTATCAGCCTATCAAAGCCTTGAGGAGACCCTACACTCTATCAAAGCCTTGAGGAGACCCTACACTATCGATTTAGGATATTCTCTGGAGAGAAAAGCAAAGAAAAAAGCCAGCCTTGTATATCCCCGCCTCGAGGAAACCTTCCTAGGCCCAGCGAGGATGATGCATGAGAAAGAGGAAATGATCAATACTCCAAAGCGGCTCAGCCACGAAAGCTCGGAATTTCCCATTACTTGGGCATAAGCCAGGAGGACACAACTCGGCCCTCACTTACAAAGAAAGAGGGGTCGGATGACATGACCACCATGTTTGGAGACATTTTCATAGGTGCCATTGAGGAGGAACAGATAGAAGAAATAGGCGATAACTTCTCGTTCACCCAGCTTCAACGTCAAGTCAAAGAACTATGCGAGACAGTACACCATTTGACATAAAATTTCGCTCAAGCTACCCATACATTCCGCTCTCGTCACAATGAGGATTTGGTAGCCAAAGTAAACAAAGAAGACCCTACTGACACGACCTGGCAAGGGGCTCGGCTATCCTAATCCCCAAGAAACACATGGCCATATTCGCCTCTTCCTAAATTGATGGTCATTATTTTCCCTATCCTCCTAGAGCAAGGAATAATCTTCAGGGAACTGAGGCGTCCTACTCCCGAGTACTTCCTTGATTATGATCCATCCAAGCACTGTGACTATCATTCGGGGAATTAGGACACTCGCTAGATGACTGTACCATCCTGATGATAAAAGCTAGTAAATATACCTAGAGGGGGGATGAATAGGTGTTTATGAAATTCTTTTCAAACCTCTAACCAAGATCCTTTGGCTTGAAATAAAAATCAGAGATCAATGAATCATGCAGCAAATAAAATAAAGAGAGTAGGGTAAGAGAATTTTGACACCGAAGTTTATAGTGGTTCGGCTTGTTGTAAGCCTACGTCCACTCTTCACGCTGGTAGCCAACTGGCTGTGATCATTATATAGCAAATGAGAACTTTACAGCTTACAATCTAGACTTCTTTTGTTGAAAGTCTATTCTACAGCTCATCGCAAGTTCACACTGTAAGTATCTCTCCTTAGTACACAATTTGAGCTCAAAAGATTTTGATAACAAGGAGTTTCAGAGGTTCGAACTTCGAATTTTTCTATCGGCTCACACTTTTTCGAACAACTACGACACACCTTAAATACGCTTTCGTGCCTCCATAGCTGTTAGCACTTCCCAAAGGAGTTTATCCAATCTACCTGTTAGAATCAATCAATTAAGGTGATTTTCACGTTGTCAAATATAAGCGGAAGATAGCTTGTCAATCTTGCTCGCCCATACAATCAGGATCTTGATTTTCCAAAAGTGGATCCTTCCAAAACTTGCTTGTTCTTCAACGGATCAAGAAAAATCTTTTGAGCTTGATTTCAGCCAGAAACTTTCACGGATAAATTAAGGAAGATAATATCTAATTCTTGATTTCCTTAACCGTTAGAATAAACTGCTATCAGTATGGCAAAATCACAAAACTGAGTCTGACTGACTTCAGACTTTGATAGGGTCTGGAGATCATCAGATCGTAACTTCTGGGTCTGGTAGCCTTCAGACGGAAATGCTTGGGTCTTGAACTCTTCAGACTTAAGCGACTCAGTCTTGGATTCTTCAGACTTAACTAACGAGGATATTTTGTTAGCTTCAAAACACATAAGGGATTTTTCTTCAACAATCTCTTCCTTTTTGATGGTGACAAAACACCTCAGCAGATTTGTAAAACTCTTAACCTGCAACGAAAACTCATACATATTTTGAGGAATACTTCTGCAAGCACAGGAAGATGTTAGTCCAAACAAAATTATCCTCACAAGTATAAATAATTCTGCAAGTTCACGAATCTACAGATCCAATCATAAGACCAGTGCATAAAGTCATTAGTTCAAATATTTAAACACCCAATTGTCTAAAGTCATAAACATAAACAGTCCAACAAACAAAAAAGAAACGAAAAGATAAAAGCAAACGAAGTATAAGTTCAAATCTGCATAACTCTCCCCCTTTTTGTTCCATCAAAAGGAGGTTGAGGAATCAAGAATGAAGTTGATAAAAATCAGGGCTGCTTGGAAATGCGAACAAGATGGTATTCACTGAGCGAGTTCACTGTTTTCTCAAGGCTGGATAAAGCTTCATTTACTGATTCCAACTCAGTACCCTTTACATTCGTTTCCACTTGAAGTTTGAGGGCATTGATGTGGTCTTGCATTGTGGAGGAAGTGGCCAGCATTGCTTGTTTCAAGTCTCTCAGCTCGTAATCCATCCCAAAAACTTGCTTTTTGAGGTCCAACATGATATCCAACAGTCAGGAAAATTCTGTTGAATTAGCATTACCTGAACTTGGACCAGCAGACTCTGTTCTTTGAGTCTGAAAGCTAGGTGCTTCGTTCTCAGCCCTTTGCCCTTTAGTTGGAGAGGATTCTTCAATCTCAGGAAAGTGTGATGCATAAATGTCTTCTGCATTAGCACCTGACCTACTAACATCATTGGTATGAAGTGGCGATAATGTACCTTGTTCAGTAGCAGCTCCCCTTGTCTTGTTGCCAGTAGGTGGAGTCGAGTATTCTTCGCCAATTTCCATTTCATCTCCAGTAGAGTGATGTAATTCAGTCTCCTTTCCAGAGTGTTCTTGAGTAGAGGATGGCTCAAATTCTTCTGCAAAATCTTCTTGAGCCTTGCTCTCCTCTTCATCTCTCCTTTTTCTTTCTTCCTCTTCTTTTCTCATTTCCTCTTCTTCTCTTCTTCGTTCTTCTTCTTCTCTTTTCTATCTCTCCTCTTCTCTTCTCTGTTGCTCCTCTTCTCTCCTCTATCTCAGTTCTTCTTCTCCTCTTCTCTTCCTTTCCTCTTCTCTCTTTCTCTGTTCTTCCTCTCTTCTCATTCTCTCTGCTTCTTCTTTTGCTTCTGCTTCTCTTCTTGCTCTCTCTTGATTATCAACTCTCAAACTGACTGTGCTCTTCAATCTTGTAAGAGCAGAAAGAGTTATGGCATTGTCAATCTCTTCCTCATCCTCATCTTCTAGGATGATTTTCCTTCTCTTTTTCTCAGGTATAGCCATGGGCTCTTTGCCCTTTCTTTTGGCAGCAGTAGTAGCTAACTCTTTTGAAGGTGTCTTCTCCTTCAGTCCTTCCAGTGCTGTGTTCAACTCTTGAAGTTTCATCTTCATCACCATCTTGTATCCCACAAGCATAAAACTTAAGTTGGTCAGGCATAAAGGTGCATGAATTTGTATCTTAAAGTGCCCAAACAACTTGGTGACAAGAGATGAATAAGGCAACTGGCCTTTATCCTTTACCACTGTCCTGTACACGTGGAAGAGAATAACATGCAGAAGTGAAAAGCTTCTGCCTTCATTCAGAGCGAACATAAGTTTGGCTTCATGTGACATCCCGAAAATCTGATCAATAGTTTTTAGCATAATTAGATTTTTAGAAATCTAATTTATTTAGAATGGGCCAGAAAGTGAACCCACTGGACTTTATGGAGCATGTGGGCTAAGGATTTAGTGGGCCGTACATTTAGTTTAGAACCGAGCTTATGAAATGGGCCAAGAAAGCTGGGCTTGGATTTAGCTGGAAATGGGCCAATGTTCGGGATTTCAAAATTTAAAAGGTTTAGTGGGCCTTATAATTTTAGATTGAGCCCGTTGGGCCGGGATTAGATAATTAGGCCCAAGTGCTTATAATTTTTAGTTAAGACTTATTAATTTTAGTTAAATGAGATAATCGGTGGATTATTTATAACTCTAACATTTTTTATGATTGATTTCATTCTAGACTAATTTTATATAGTCGATGTGTTATGATTTTTGTGTGATTGAGATTAAGTGGAAACAACACGTCATTAGGTGAATATATTTGAAGCTAATGAGCTAACTAATGACCTTGATTAATCATTAATGATTGACGATCGACAAATGGCGAAGATTTTTAGCACACGAGGACACGACACCTAATTTTCTCTCTCTTTCTTCGAACCTCACGCACGCACGCATTACCCATGGTTTTGTCTTCAAAAACCGACCTTGATGTCATCATTACATGGCCAATCATTATTCTCTAATCCTAGGCTAGTCTATAGGTTTGCTTCTCTCATATAAATAGCCAATTTTCTCTCTCTCCTCACTCAAGAAAACCGAAAACCCCAAACTCTCTCTCCCTAAAATTTTTCTCTCGGCCGAACCTACACCAAGGAAGATCAAGGATTTTCTTCCTCTTGCATGCTTGATTTCTTGGTTGATCTTGAAGAATCAAAGCACATATTTGTAGTCAAGGCGAGGTAAGGAATAATTTGACTCTAGTTTGAAACAAATCCGTTGATTTATCAAGGAATCGTGCAAAACTAGCTATACATGGATGGATTTAGTTGTTAGTTGATGTTTTATGCTTGGATTGAGTTAGATGAGTGCTAAACTATGTGTAGATGTGTTTGCATGTTAATATGATGCTGTATTTTTGTGAATTTATGTTCTTGAGGTGTTGTTTAGTTGAGCGAGATGCCTAGATGATGGCCGAGTGTGCCAATGTGCCTAGAATGCGTTTATATGGTGTTTTGGTATGTTAACGCTTGAAGGCGAGCCATGAATTGGATTAAGAGATGAAGAAATGACTTGATGATGAACTTGTGAGATGCTGTGATGTGTGGCCGAAGACCTTAGATGTGTAGATTGAGTGATGGAAGTGGTTTAAATGGATAGAAAGTAAGGCGAACATGATGTACTATTCGGTTTTAGTGAAATTGTGCAAGGAATGCTTTGTTTGTGTGAAAATTCATTCATATTCATTGACGGAAATAAGAAAGAAGTGTATCTACATGATAGAACAATCATAGGATGGTGTTGTACAAAGAATTGTAGCCATATGGATTCAATACATAGAAAAAGAAGTGAAACTAGTTTGTTTAGTAAGCTGTTTTTGTAAAACTTATGTGACCTTTGCTGATTGTTTGAGAATTCTGAAATTTTCTGTTGAGAATTGAACTTAGAATCCTTAATGAAAGTTGTAAAACACATCTTAAGGAATAACGTGTCAAAATTTGAGATTAAATGAATGAGAATTGATTGGTGAAATGATTTTTCTTTGTTAAAAGAAAATCTGGACTAATAACCGAATTTCAGTGAAGATGATGTTAATTGTTACTCTTAATACAGTGAGAATTAGACTTAAGTTCCTTCATGAAAGTTGTTAAAATATGTATTAAGTACAACATACTAAAATTTGGTAGCATTTCGATAAGAATTGATATTTATTTGGTACTTAAAACCGAAACTGTCCAATAATCTAAAATACTGTTTGTATCCGAGATTGAGTATTGAATACTATAACTTGTAATTTGGACTTGTATGCTGAACATGGAGTCTAATGAACCCCATATTAGATGTTAGTCAAGATTGATTAAGTCTCATACATCAATAGAGGTTTAATTGCATTAGACTCATGTGTATGCAAGGAGTGCGGTGCATAAGCTTGATTATGGGATAAATATTTGTCCGGCATGGTATGGGACATGTTCGTGATGGATTTTATCTTATAATTCGGACACGCACGTGTGCTAGGATCATAAGTCTTAGATAGATATTTAAGTGTCTTTTCTTTTGCATACGATATGCACATTAAATCAAAGGTGTGGTGTGAGATGTGTGCTTAATGAGGTGAACGGATCCATCGGTGCGAGTTGCCGGTGATGCCCCGGAAGTTTGGGATGCCCTTGTGTGTGATCAAGGATGCCTCGACTGAGATGTCGGAGATGCCTCGGAGTGAGATGCCCTTGTGTGTGATCAAGGATGCCTCGGCTGTGTGATGCCGGAGATGCTCGGAGTGAGATGCCCCTGTGTGTGATCAGGGAGGACCTCGGTTTGGTTGATACCGGGATGCCTCGGAGTGAGATGCCCACGATATGAGGTATTGTGGAAGTCCAGATAACGTACCTTCTGGAAGTGACTCGATCAGGCCGGTAGCTTCCCGGTTGTGACCGATTCGAGAGTGGTTATATATGCACACTAAAAGTTAATTATATATGGCGAGTGAGTTCATATTTCATATGTGCATTGTAGTTGAATTTGTGAAGAAAAAGTATAGGAATGGATGCATGATAGGTGAATTTTATACTGTGTATTATAATTGTTATGATTGTTACATGTTTTCTTAGTATCCTGACTGTTGGTTAGCTGCATGTGATTTGATAGCTATGGATTATTTCATAGTAGAGTTTTATTATTCTTTACTGGGCAAGGATGTTTGCTCATACCTTACATTTTCAGATTGAGAGTATGGATGTTCCGCCGATTGCTCGATATGGTGTGATAGCCGGCATCGATGTTACTTTTGTGGACGTGTATGATCCCGATGTAGATATGGTTTTCACCAAATATGAAGCGATACTATGGATGGACGATGGTAGAGCCAGTCCGATGCCAATGAAGTTTGTGGCATGGTTTGTCAAGCACGAGGATGACCTTTATGGACCGTTACCGTTTGAGATTGGAGGACCAGGAGGCGGGACAGATGGCGCTTAGTCGCCAGGGTTCATGAAAGGCTTGGGACTAGACTTTTGTTGTTTTCTTTTGTTATGGGCTGGTATGGGATGAACGCGGAGTAGTTACCCTTACCCTTATCCCTGATTTTGATGCGCCTTTCTTTTTGTAATGTACATATTGTATATATTTAGGCGAAGAACATATGGAGAAAGTCAGGTGGATAAAATTTTGTGAGCCCAAGTGATGATAAATAAAACGAAGCCTTTCATGTTCAAAGTTATGTCTTATATGTGAATGTTTTTAACGGGTTAATTCACATGGTACATATCTCGGGATTATCAATTAAACCATGTTATACATGCTAACTTTCTATGGCTAAATATATGTTTGAATAGAATTGGATATTAATTATAAATATATGAAATAATATTTCCGCTTGCGCTTAGTACGTGACGCCCTGGGACGTCACACTTCGGTTTTTGAGACGTCAGTTTTTGAGGTCGCCTTTGGTCTGAGACAATTTATGATAATTTTGTGGAGCAGGATATTTGAGGCATTCATCCTGGTGTATGATATTTTGCCCTCCAAGCTCCTGTCTCGCACAATCTCAAATGTAGCATATGCTGTGGATACTCTAATTGGTTGAAAACACCCTCTTTCCACCCCAATTAAGTCAGCAAGAGTATCAACATCCACAACAAATTCTTTGTCCATAAAAGTGAAGGACAACCTATTTGCATCTAAAAATGACAAGTTTGAATAAAAATATGCTGTCAATTCTGGATGTCCACTTGTCTCATCTGTACAAAACTTTTCAAGCTGCAACTTTGAGAATTTCTCCGAGATTTATCTTGATCGCGTCAAGAAAATCAAAATCCACACTCCTTGGATTCATTACTCCTCTCTTCAGCAACTTTGTATAGATTCGCTCTTGTTCTTTTGAGCAAAATAAACTCCCTTGGGGATAGATGGTGTTCACTGCAACACCCATCCGTGGTTGAAATTAAGAGAACAGCCTTTCATCATCATCCATTGGCTGATTGGCGATTCCAAACCGTGGGTCAATAGGTATATTTTCGAAAGTGCTCTTTGCGAGCCCTTTCTTAACAATACCTAAATCTTCGATTTCTCGCAAGAAAATATATTCATTTCTATATCCTCTTTCCATCAGAAATTAATCGATCAGTCTTAACTCTGTACCTCCATCTTTCAACTTTCTATATAGCGAATAAGCAAGCTTGGGTCTCAAGGTTCTTACCGGTGCAGCCTCGGTAATCACTTCTTCTTCATACTGTTGTTGACTCGGAGTTTCTCTTTGTGGAGAATCTTCTTCGCCAGTGAGGTCCACTCTGGTAGGACCCTCTTGTCGCCTCTGTGGTCCCTTTCCAGCGAGTCTTGATGACTTTCTCAAAGACATGCTTGAATCGAGAGCGAATATGTAACTTGTTCGCAAAAAGGTTGGATTTTTACTAAGTAAAGATATCAAACAGGGACGCTAGTGGAGAATTTTTTAGGCTTTTAGGGTTTTAAGAAGAAGTAAACGAGATGATTTTTGAACGTTGTGATGGATGAAGACGACGATTCAGGAGTATAAATAGCAAGAAAAGATTAAAATGGGATATTGAACCGTCACAAGAAAGAAAAAAGGAAAAACTGCCAATTTTGAAAAAGAAAACTGCAAATTTTGAAAAAGAAAATTGCCATAATTATGTTAGAAATCAAATAAAAAGATTTCAAAATTTCAAAAGCAATTATCAAATTAATACGTCATAAAATAGAAGAATAATGTAACACGCATTCAGACTTTACATCAAAGTCTGAGATTTTTCAGACTTTACCTCAGAGTCTGAATTCTTTGAGACCTTACCTTTGAGTCTGAACACCTTTAGACCTTACCTTGAGTCTGAATCTCTCAAGACTCTAGCTTAGAGTTTGAACCTCTTCAGATCTTACAATATTCAGTCTTGAGCGAATTGATTCAAAGTGAGCTTTCTCGAGGGGCTTTGTGAATATGTCTGCTAACTGGTTCTTTGAATCAATGAACTAAATCGCCACTTCACCATTTTGAACATGGTCTCTAATGAAATGACGCTTGATTTCGATATGCTTTGCTCTTGAGTGAAGTATTGGATTGTTTGTAAGGTTGATCGCGATAGTGTTGTCACATTTGATTTCTGTGCAAGATTCTTCAACTCCAAAATCTTTCAATTGTTGTTGCATCCATAGTATTTGAGAACAGCAACTCCCAAGAGCTATATATTCTGCTTCAGCGGTTGAAAGAGCTACGGTACCCTGTTTTCTTGAGAACCAAGACACTAACCTGTTTCCCAATAGTTGACATGTACCTGTAGTGCTTTTCCTATCCACTTTACAGTCAGCCAAGTCAGCATCAGAATATCCAAGGAGAGTAAAGTCTCCTTCTTTGGAATACCATAGACCTAGCTTAGATGTGGTTGCAACATATTTGATAATATGCTTCACAGCAGTCATGTAAGATTCTTTACGATTAGATTGAAATCTAGCACAAATACAAACACTAAACAAAATATCAAGTCTAGATGCAGTAAGGTAAAAAAGTGAACCAATTATGCTCCTATATAGTTTCTGGTCTACATTCTTTCCTTCTTCATCTTTGTCCAGCTTTAATAAACTTGACATAGGAGTTTCTATATTCTTGCAATTCTCCATTCCAAACTTCTTGATGAGGTCTTTTGCATATTTTTCTTGGTGAATAAAAGTTCCTTCTTTTGATTGTTTGACTTGAAGTCCCAAAAAGAAGTTCAATTCACCCATCATGCTCATTTCAAATTCATTCTGCATATATCTAGAAAAATTCTTGCAAAGATTTTCATTATATCATCAACATAAATTTGAACAAGTATGAAATCCTTCCATTCTCTTTTGATAAATAAAGTAGTATCTACTTTACCTTTAGAAAAACCACTTTGAATTAAAAAATTACTTAACCTTTCGTACCAAGCTCAAGGTGCCTGTTTTAAACCATACAAAGCTTTCTTCAGCTTGAAGACAAGATTTGGTTTTCTTGGATCTTCAAATCCTGGTGGTTATTTTACATAGACTTCTTCTTGGATAATTCCATTTAGAAATGCACTCTTCCCATCCATTTGGAATAACTTGAAATTTTTAAAGCAAGCAAAAGCAAGAAGTAATCTTATTGCTTCTAGCCTTGCTACTGGAGCATAGGTTTCATCATAGTCGATTCCTTCTTCTTGTGTGTAACCTTTTGCCATGAGTCTTGCTTTGTTCCTCACCACCTTTCCTTGTCGATCCAGCTTATTCATGAAAACCCATTTAGTTCCAATAATTGACTTACCTTTTGGCTTAGGAATAAGTTCCCAAATATTGTTGATTTTGAGTTGATTCAATTCTTCTTGCATAGCTTCAATCCAGCTTTCATCTTTCAATGCATCTTCTACAGTCTTGGGTTCAATCTCAGAAACAAGTGCTAGAGCACTAGACTCTTCACGCCTTTTGGATCTTGTACAAACTCCTTCATCAATGTTACCAATAATGAGGTTTGGAGGGTGACTAGATTTATGCTTCCAATTTGTAATTGGTTTTTCACTTTGCTGAGTCTCTGTTTTAGTTTGAGCCACTGATTTGGTTTGCGATTGAACGTCTGAGATTTGTTTTTCTTCAAGGGAATTTGTAGACAATTGGCCAGATTCATAATCTTCAGGTTGAGTCTGATTGGCAAAATTTTGAACTGAGTCTTCAAACTTCACATTCATGGATTCTTCCATAGCCTAAGTCCTTTTGTTGAAAACTCTGAAGGCTTTATTTGACATTGAGTAGCCAAGGAAAATTCCTTCATCTGATTTTTCTTCAAACTTACCAATTCGATCACTTGAATTCTTTAAAATAAAGCATTTGCAACCAAATACATGAAAATAAGAGACAATAGATTTCTTACCTTTGAACAATTCATAAGGTGTTTTCTCTAAAATAGGTCTTAGAAAAATTCTGTTTATAATGTAGCATGCAGTTGAAGTTGCTTCAGCCCAAAAATGAGGAGAAATATTGCTTTCAATCAAAAGAGTTCTTGCCATTTCTTGCAAAGAATTATTTTTCCTTTCTACAACTTCATTTTGTTATGGAGTGTATGGGGATGAAAAATTATGCTGAATGCCAGAATCATCACAAAATTTAGCAAAATCTTGATTTTCAAATTCACCACCATGATTAGTTCGAATACTTGAAATTGTATTGCCATTCTCAATTTGAATTTTCTTAGCAAACTTAATAAAATAAGATAAAGCTTCGAATTTATTTGAAAAAAAGAATACCCAAGTAAAACAAGAATAATCATCTACTATTACCAAACAATATCTTTTACCTCCAATGCTTTGTGTTCTTGTTGGTTCGAACAAATCCAAGTGCAATAGCTACAAGACACGTTTAGTGGATACCTGATTTATTAATTTATAAGAATTTCTAACCTGTTTTCCAAGTACGCAAGGTGTGCATAATTCATGCTTTTGATACTTCAAGTTAGGAAGTCCTTGGACAAGCTTTTTGGATGAAACTTTTGCAATTTGCTTCAAGTTGACATGTCCAAGCTTTCTGTACCAAAGAATGGCTTCATCTTGAATCGATATCAAGCATTGAGAACTGTCAAACTTTATATCCAGCAAATAGATGTTTCCATGTTTTCGTCCAGTAAAAGATTGTGAGAGATCTTTGCTTATTCCAAAACAGGTATCTTCTTGAAAGTTGATCTTGTATCTAGTGTCGCACAGTTGACTGACACTCAGAAGATTATAATTTAAACCTTCAACTAGAGAAACATTGTTGATTGTGAGGTTTCCTATCTTCACGGTTCCTCGACCAACAATTTTTCCATTGTTATTGCCATCAAAGGAAACATTTCCTCCGTTTACTTGAAAGAGTTTTGTGAAGCAAGTTAAATCTCCCGTCATGTGTCTTGAACAGCCACTATCCAAATACCATTTGATTTTCTTCTTGATAGTGACCTTGACATCATTGTTTAAGTCTGAGTCTGAGTTTGAGTCTGAGTCTGAGTCTGCCATAAGACAGATATTGGCATACTCTTCATCACTCTCTTCACATTCTGTGTCACTCCATGTTTGAGCTTTGAGTGCCTTCTTAAACCTTTCTGGTTTTCCTTTTTTTTTCTTCAATAAGGGACACTTGGGTCTAATGTGTCCCTTTTTCTTACATTCAAAGCAAATAACATCCTTGTTGGGATCGTCTTCTTCATTTGATTTCTTTTGAAATCTTTGATTGTTTTGTCTATTCCCATTGAAACTTCTTCCTTTTCTATTTAATTTTTTGAACTTTATGATCAGAAGTGCCAACTCTTCGTCATCCAAGTCTTCTTCTGAATCTGTAACATCAGAATTATCATTAGACTTTAAAGCAATTAACTTCTTACCTTTGGTGTCAAGGTCCTCATTGAATTGTTCGACTTCATATGATTGAAGTGTGGCCAACCAATTCATCTACAGAAAGAGGCATAATCCTTTGTGTTTCTCTTATGGAAGTCTTAACGTGATTCCAATTTTTGGAGAGTCCTCTCAACAACTTATTGACTTTCATTGGTCTTGAGATTGGCTGTCCTTGGTATGCTAAGCCATTTACAATTTTTGTAAACCGACTGAACATGTCAATGATGGATTCTCCTGGCTTCATCTTGAAGGCTTCATACTATCCAAGAAGGATATTGATCTTTGTTTCTTTAACTCGATCTATTCCTTCATAAGTGACGTGCAATCTATCCCAAACTTCTTTAGCTGTTTCACAAAATGAAATTCTGTTATACTTAGTAGAAGATAAAGCGCAATATAGAGAATAGATAGCTTTAGCATCAAGGGCTTGTCTCTTTGAGATTTCGGTTCGTGACAGTCCCATTCCATCAGCTATTTCTTTCCCTGTGGTTGATGCAGCTTTAGAAACAATTCCTTTCTCTACTACATCCCATTCTTGAGGATCTTTGGATCTTAGGAATGCATTCATCTTGTTTTTCCATATGTTGTATTCCTTCCCATCGAAGTAAGGTGGTCTGGTGTTGCTTTGGTCTTCAATCAAACTTGGAGCCAAAATACTAGCCATAGATCTTTAGCTTTAGAAAGTATAAACACTTCCAATAAATAAGCAACCCACTCTGATACCAATTGATAAAAGCTAGTAAATACACCTAGAGGGGGGTGAATAGGTGTTTATGAAATTCTTTTCAAACCTTTAACCAAGATCCTTTGGCTTGAAATAAAAATCAGAGATAAATGAATCACACAGCAATTAAAATAAAGAGAGTAGGGTAAGAGAATTTTGACACCGAAGTTTATAGTGGTTCGGCTTATTATAAGCCTACGTGCACTCTCCATGCCGGCAGCCAACTGGCTATGATCACTATGTAGCAAATGAGAACTTTACAGCTTACTATCTAGACTTCTTTTGTTGAAAGTCTATTCTACAGCTCATCGCAATTTCACACTGTAAGTATCTCTGCTTAGTACACAATTTGAGCTCAAGAAATTTTGAGAACAAGGAGTTTTATAGGTTCAAACTTAGAATTTTTCTATCGGCTCACGCTTTTTCGAACAACTACGACACACCTTAAATATGTCTTCGTGCCTCCATAGTCGTTAGCACTTTCCAAAGGAGTTCATCCAATTTACTCGTTGGAATGAATCAATTAAGGTAATCTTCACGTTGTCAAATATAAGCGAAAGATAGCTCGTCAATCCTGCTCACCCATACAATCAAGATCTTGAGTTTCCAAAAGTGGATCCTTCTAAAACTTGCTTGTTCTTCAACGTATCAAGAAAAATCTTTCGAGCTTGATTTCAGCCAGAAACTTTCACGGATAAATTAAGGAAGATAATATCCAATTCTTGATTTCCTTAACCGTTAGAATAAACTGCTGTTAGCATGGCAAAATCGTAAAACTAAGTCTGACTAACTTCAGACTTTGATAGGGTCTGGAGATCATCAGACCGTAACTTCTGGGTCTGGTAGCCTTCAGACGGAAATGCTTGGGTCTTGAACTCTTCAGACTTAAGCGACTGAGTCTTGGATTCTTCAGACTTAACTGACGAAGATGTTTTGTTAGCTTCAAAACACATAAGGAATTTTTCTTCAACACCTGAGAGACAAGATTCAGGATCTTTTGGATGCTAGGATATTCACGTTCCACTCCCCGTGGCTGTGTTATGGCAAAGATCACCTCCTCGTGGTACCTAGCACCCGTAGCATGTTCCCTAAGCATGCTAAGGAAACGCATAGAGGAAAGGCAATCATGGACACTTTGGGCCAACCAAGTGGTAAATTTGACTATTATGTCAACTATTCAATCCTCCAAAGTTTCTATGACCATCAGCAGAGCATCGTCCCTGATGGATGGGAAGGCATGGACGATCTAAAATTCACAAAGCCGGGAGCACAAGGAGGCATGATTGGTGATTGGTATGAAGACTTCTTCGTGGGCGCTATCAACGAAGGACCAACGAGGGAAATGGGTGCAGACCCGCTTGAGTAGAACCCTTTTTAATTCCTTTGCATACTCCCTTACGTGGGAGCTTGTACATATTTCCTAAGTCTGGCTTATTTTGTTTTCAACATCAGTTCCACTTAAGGAACTAATTTTTGAAATCACTCTTCCAAAATGTAAATCCGCCTACTAGTAAATAAAGTTGAAAACATTTTAAGGGCATGAGGAGACATACCAAACAGGCCGTTGATGATATCCAGCCGCGAAATGAAAAAAGAAATTTGAGGCCTGGGTTTCCTCATGCTTCCTCGTCCTAAATCTTCAAGAACAATTCATCACCTTTCCAAAAGAAAGAAACATGCAAGTTGTTAACCTTATTTGTTCCCTTAGCCTATCTACTTTATAACACAAGAGTAATCTAGCAGTAGGCGAGGGTATGGCAATGGTCCAAACCAACACCGTAAGTAGCCATGATAGCAGTTCTGATGACTCAGATGATGATTTTGATGATTCTAATGGAATTCAACAAGATTGGGAGTGCCACGAGGAAACAAGACCCCCTACTACTGAAGACACTGTCATTTCAATTTAGGTGGCATAGAAGGTCCAAGGGAGATAAAGATCGGCGCAAACCTTCCTAAAGAAGAAGCTGCAGGCTTGATTGCCCTCCTTAAGAAGTATCAAGACATATTCGCATGGTCATATGCCGATATGCCAGGCCTTGATTCAATGATCGTGGAGCATAGCTTGCCGACCAACCCTGGTGTAGCCTCCAAGAAGCAATGGCTAAGAAGAACCAAGCCAAAGTTGTCAAAAAAGATTGAATAAGAGGTAATGAAGCTCCTAGAAGTGGGTTTCCTCAAAGTCTCGAGATACGCCAGTTGGGTAGCGAACATTGTACCAATGAAAAAGAAGGATGGTCGAATATGGGTTTTTGTTGACTACCGCGACTTGAACAAAGCAAGCCCAAAAGATGATTTCCCACTACCCCACATAGACGTTCTTGTAGATAGTACTGCTGCATTCAAACTTTTCTCTTTCATGGATGGATTCTCGGGATACAACCAAATAAAGATGAAGGAGGAAGACAAGGAAAAAATGGCATTCATTACTCTATGGGGAACTTTTCACTATAAGGTCATGCCTTCTGGCCTGAAAAATGCTGGAGCAACTTACCAACGTGCCATGGTCACCCTTTTCCTGACATGATGCACAAAGAAATTGAAGTATATGTCGATGACATAATCGCTAAAACCAGACATGAAGAATACCATGTGAAGACCCTGGAGAAATTATTCGAGCGGCTTCACCAGTTCAAGTTGCACTTGAATCTATCAAAATGTGTGTTTAGGGCAACTTCTGGCAAATTACTTGCACTATAAGGTCATGCCTTCTGGCCTGAAAAATGCTAGAGCAACTTACCAACGTGCCATGGTCACCCTTTTCCTGACATGATGCACAAAGAAATTGAAGTATATGTCGATGACATAATCTCTAAAACCAGACATGAAGAAGACCATGTGAAGACCCTGGAGAAATTATTCGAGCGGCTTCGCCAGTTCAAGTTGCACTTGAATCTATCAAAATGTGTGTTCAAGGCAACTTCTGGCAAATTACTTGGATTCATCGTGAGCTGTGAAGGGATAGAAGTAGACCCATCAAAAACCAAGGCGATATTTGAGATGCCTCCTCCCTCGACTGTAAAAGAAGTCTGAAGCCTCCTGGGAAGATTAAATTACATTGCGCGATTCATTTCCCAACTATCTGAAACTGCAAAACCTTTCTTTAATCTTCTCAGGAATGATGCACAAATTAAATCGGATGACAATTGCCGACTAGCATTTGAAAACCTAAAGCAGTACCTGATGAAACCCCCGATTTTGGTATTTCCAATCCTGAGGTACCCTTTAATTCTCTACCTTACCATCAACAGTGAATCCCTAGGTGCAATCTGGCACAAAAGGAGCCCCATGACCAGAAGGAGCGAGGCATCTACTATTTGAGTAAAAAGTTCACCACGTCAGAACAAAACTACTTCAAATTAGAAAAAAACATGCACTGCATCGGTATGGGTGTTGCACAGACTCTGGCAGTATACCTTGCATCACCAAACCTTCCTCGTAACTAAGAGTGACCCGATCAAGTATTTGCTTGGTCGCCCAGCCTTGGTAGGAAAATTGGCCAAATGGCAAATCTTGATCCTAGAATTTGACATTCAAGTGATGTCACAAAAATCAGTTAAAGGTCTGGTGATTGCCGATATGTTAGCAGATTGCCCTAAGGAAGTACGCGAAGATAATTCCCTAGACAATCGGATTTCCACAGTAGAAGAAGACACATGGACTATGTTGTTCGACGGAGCTGTAAATTTGTCAGGTTCCGGTACTGGGGTAATCTTGATATCCCCAAATGGACAACATTACCCTGTGGTTGCAAAATTGATGTTTCCATGCACCAACAATATAGCCAAATATGAAGCATGCATCCTCGGCCTGCAAGTGGCTATTGGAATGGAAGTGACAAAACTAAAAGTGTATGGTGACTCCGCCTTATTATCCTCCAGACTTTGGGCAAGTGGAAGACAAAAGATGCCAAACTTGTGCCTTATCACAATTACTTAGAAGAATTGGTAGGAGAATTCCAAGACGTCTCGTTTGAATACTTACCTAGAATTCATAATTAGGTCGCTGATGCACTAGCAACGCTATCATCTATGTTGTAAGTAATGAAAGGGTTAGAAGTAGAGCTTATAAAGATCAAAGTCTTGGCAAGACAAGCCCACTACATGACTATAACTGAAGAACCCGACAGGAAGCCCTAGTATTACGATATCATGAAATACGTCTAGAAGCAGGAATTCCCTAAAGAAAGCACTCCCTCTGATCGAAAATACCTAATGAAAATGGCTTCAAGGTTTTTCGTCAGTGGTGAAAATCTGTACAAAAGATCATATGACTTAGTCCTGCTAAGGTGTGTGGATGCAACTGAAGCCACACAAATAATGCGAGAAATACATGAGGGGGTATGTGGCCCTCACATGAATGGACATATGTTGGCCAAGAAGATAATAAGATTGGGTTATTACTAGCTCCCCTTAGAGAGCGATTGTGCTCAACATGTGCGAAGCCGTCATCGTTGTCAGATTCATGGGGATAAGATAAATGTCCCTCCAACTGAACTGCATCAGTTATCTAAGCCGTGGCCATTTTCAATGTGGGGCATCGATGTAATTGGCCCAATTAATCCAAAGGCATCGAACGGGCATCGGTTCATTTTGGTTGCAATCGATTACTTCTCAAAATGGATCGAAGCCACATCCTATGCAAGCGTAACTGCACGAAATGTTATGAAGTTCATCAAACGTGACATAATCGCCCGTTATGGCGTGCCAGAAACCATCGTCATCGACAATGGGTCAAACCTGAACAATGATAGATCAATTGTTTTCTAAGTTCAAAATCCAGTATCTGAACTCGTCCCCTTATTGTCCACAAATAAATGGGGCTATAGAGGCCACCAACAAGAACATCAAGAGAATCCTAGCCAAGATAGCTAAAAACTACCGCGACTGGCATGAGAGGTTACCCTTCGCACTAACAGCATATCGAACCTCGATTTGAACTTCCACTGGGGCAACCCTTTTTCCCTAGTTTACGACATAGATGCGGTTTTGCCTATAGAAGTAGAAATCCCTTCCCTACGAATTTTATCCCAGGCAAGATTGTCCAAGGAAGAATGGACACAACAAAGGCTCGAGCAACTAAACATGATCAATGTAAAACAACTAAAAACCCTCTGTCATGGTCAGTGTTGCTAGCAGAAGGTAGCTCGATCGTTTAATCAAAAGGTGTGACCCAAACACTTTAAGGTAAACGAGCTAGTCTTGAGAAAGACACTGCCAATCTTTCCAGAGCCCGAAGGCAAGTTCGCTCCAAATTACAAGGGTCCTTATGTAATAAAGAAGATACTCCCTAGAGCAGCCTTGATCCTAACTAAAATGGATGGGCCAGAATTCTCCAAACCAGTTAATTCCGATGCTGTAAAAAAGTACTACCCTTGAAAGATGTTCATTGTCTGGCATTGTTAAGCATTTTTCTATCAAAATGAAAATGCCTATGCACCTTTAATATATGAGTGATGTATTTACACCATCATAAAATATGTTTGGTTGATTTAATGAAGAAGAATGAATGGTAATCACCAACATTTAAGGAAGTGTCGAGAATCAGGTAACAAACTCGATGGAATAACTTGAGCAAATCGATACTACCCAAGCGAACGCATAGGAGTGACCCATGTCGAATTCGCCTAACTTGGTGTAAAAGACGTGTTGTTCCGGACGCATGCCCTCACAAAAAGTAATTGCCATTAGAAAACTGGAGGTTTTGATTGTCCATCTCAGATTCCATAGTGTTGAAGAAAAATCTCTTAAGTGTTTTGAAGCTAACAAAACATCCTCGTCAATTAAGTCTAAAGAATCCTAGACTCAGTCGCTTAAGTCTGAAAAGTTCAAGACCCAATTGTTTCGGTCTGAAGATCTCCAGACCTAAGTGTTTCTGTCTGAAGACCTCCGGACTCTATCAAAGTCTGAAGACTGTTAGACTCAATTTTGCGAGTTTGCCCAAGCTAACAGCGGTTTAATCCAACGATTAGGAATTCAAAGATTGGATAATATCTTCTATGATTTGTTCTATTTCATGGAAGATCTCTGGCTGAAACTAAGCTTGAAGATTTTGGATTTATCCCGATTAGAAGATCCGTTGATAAACAAGCAAGATTTGGAAAATTCCACTTATGGAAATTCAAGATCCCGATTGTATGGGCGAACAGAATTGACAAGCTATCTTCCACTTATATTCGACAGCTTGAAGATCACCTAAATTGATTCATTCCAACGGGTAGATTGGATGAACTCTTTTGGAAAGTGCTAACAGTTATGAAGGCACGAATGAGTATATAAGGTGGAGTCGTTGTTGTTCAAATGGAGTGCGCTGATAGATAATTTCGAAGTCTGAACTTCTGAAACTCCTTGTTCTCAAATTTCTTGAGCTTTAGTTGTGTACAAAGGAGAGATACATACAGTGAGGAATTGCAAAATTTGTAGCAAAGACTTTCTACTAAAGAAGTCTAGATCATAAGTTGTACGATTCTCATTTGCTACATAGTGAATACAACCAGTGGGCTGTCAGCGTGGAGAGTGGACGTAGGCTTACAATAAGCTGAACCACTATAAATTTCGATGTCCAAATCTTCTTACCTTATTCTCTTTACTTTATTGCTGTGTGATTTAATTTACTCTGATTTTATTTCAAGTCGAGAGATTTAGGTTAAAGGTTTGAAAATAAATTTATAAACACCTATTCACCCCCTCTAGGTATACTTACTAGCCTTTATGGTATCAGAGCTTGTGTGCTTAATTGTTAGAAGTGTTTATACTTCCTAAACTAAAGATCTATGGCTAGTATTTTGGCTCCAGGTTTGATTGAAGGTCAAAGCAACACCAGACCACCTTACTTCGATGGGAAGGAATACAATATATGGAAGAACGAGATGAATGCATTCCTTAGATCAAAAGATCCTCAGGAATGGGATGTAGTAGAGAAAGGAATTATTCCTAAAGCTACATCATCCTCAAGGAGAGAAATAGCAGATGGAGTGGGACTGTCACAACCCGAAATCACAAAGAGAAAAGCTCTTGATGCTAAAGCTATTTATTCACTGTATTATGCTTTATCTCCTACTCAGTATAATAGAATTTCATCTTGTGAAATAGCTAAAGAGGTTTGGGATAGATTGCAGGTTACTTATGAAGGTACTGATCGAGTCAAAGAAACCAAGATCAATATCCTTCTTGGGTAGTATGAAGCCTTCAAGATGAAGCCAAGATAATCCACAACTGACATGTTTAGTCATTTTACAGAAATTGTAAATGGCTTAGCATATTAAGGTCAGCCTATTTCAAGACCAATGAAAGTCAATAAGCTGCTAAAAGGACTTTCCAAAGAATGGAATCACGTGAAGACTTCCATAAGAGAAACACAAAGGATCATGCCTCTTTCTGTAGATGAATTGGTTGGCACACTTCAATCATATGAAGTCGAGTAATTCAATGAGGACATTGACACCAAAGGTAAGAAGTCAATCGCCTTAAAATATAACGATGATTCTGATGTTGCAAATTTAGAAGAAGACTTGGATGACGAAGAGTTGGCACTTTCGATAAGAAAGTTAAGAAAATTAAATAGAAAAGGAAGAAGGTTCATGGGAAGAGACAAAGCAATCAAAGATTTCAAAAGAAATCAAATGAATAAGATGATACCAACAACGATGTTGTTTGCTTTGAATGTAAGAACAAGGGAAACATCAAACCCAACTGTCCCTTGTTGAAGAAAAAGAAAGGAAAACCAGAAAGGTTCAAGAAGGCACTCAAAGCTGAAACATGAAGTGACACAGAATGTGAAGACAGTGATGAAGAGTATGCCAATATCTATCTCATGGTGAATTTAGACTCAGATTCAAACTCAGACTCAGAATTAGACTTAGACTCAGACAATGATGTCAAGGTTAGAAATCTAAAAATTCCTACTAAAGTCTCGAATTATATTGATGAACTTTGTCTTAGCCTTAAAGCTTCTCTTAAAAGGATTTCTTAACCGAAAAAAGGAGAATTCCAAATTGAAACAATAAGAAAAGACTTTGGTTGAAAAAGTTGAAAAATTAGACAAATCTCTAGCTAATTCAAAAGAAAATGAAACTGCTCTTTCAAAAGAAAATACTTGCTTGAAAGACCTTTTGAGAGTTACAAAAAAAATTTTCAAAGAGATCTAAAAAGTTAGATAAAATTCTTTCAATCCAAAGACCATATTTTAATAAATCTGGTATGGGAATTACATCGGAAACTATTCCTTTGATCGATTTTCCAAAGGTAAAGGAAAGAATCAAAAATAGACCTACAAAGTCTTCTTACAAGAATCATTTTCAAAAGGTTTTTGTAAAACCTGTTGGGAGAAGTGCTCTTAAATGCTCATAGTGTAATAGCTTAAAATATTTTGAGAAGGATTGTCCCAAAGTTTGGAAACATGTTAAGAGAAATTGAGCAAAGACTGTGTATGGTACTAACAATGTTGGACCTAAGAAAATGTGGTACCAAAGAAAGCTTGAGTTCTTCATTTAACTGCAGGTCATTATCAAGAAAAAGATAAAGTGGTATTTGGATAGTGGCTGCTCAAGACATATGACAGGAGATTCAACTTATTTTACAAATCTCTTACAAGTGAAAGGAGGAAGTGTTTCCTTTGGTGGTAACAACAAAGGAAAAATTGTTGGTCGTGGAATCGTGAAGATAGAAAATCTCACAATCAACAATATCTCTTTAGTTGAAGGTTTAAATTATAATCTTCTCAGTATTAGTCAGCTGTGTGACACTGGATACAAGATCAACTTTCAAGAAGATACATGTTCTGGAACAAGCAAAGATCTCTCACAATCATTTACTGGACGAAGACATGGAAATATCTACTTGCTGAATATAAAGTCTGATAATTCACAATGCTTGATATCTATTCAAGATGAAGTAGTTCTCTGGTCACAGAAAGCTTGGACATATCAACTTGAAGCAAATTGCAAAAGTTTCATCCAAGAAGCTAGTCCGAGGACTACCTAACCTGAAGTATCAAAAACATGATTTATGCACACCCCGCGTGCTAGGAAAACAGGTTAGAAACTCTTTTAAATCAATAAATCAGATATCTACTAAACGTGTTTTATAGCTATTGCACATGGATTTGTTCGAACCAACAAGAACACAAAGCATTTGAGGTAAAAAGTATTTTTTGGTAATAGTAGATGACTACTCTCGTTTTATTTGGGTATTCTTTCTTTCAACTAAATCTGAAGCATTGTCTTATTTCACTAAGTTTGCTAAGAAAGTTCAAAATGAAAAATGTTATTCTATAACAAGTATTTGTACTGATCATGGGGGTGAATTTGAAAATTAAGATTTTGCTAATTTCTGTGATGATTCTGGCATTCAGCATAATTTTTCATCTCCATTCACTCTACAACAAAATGGAGTTGTAGAAAGGAAAAATCGTGCTTTGCAAGAAATAGCAAGAACTCTTTTAATTGAAAGTAATATTTCTCCTCATTTTTGGGTTGAAGCAACTTCAACTGCTTGTTATATAATTAACAAAGTTTTTCTAAGATCTATTTTGGAGAAAACTCCTTATGAATCGTTTAAAGGAAAGAAACCTATTGTCTCTTATTTTCATGTATTTGGTTGCAAATGCTTTATTTTAAAGAATGCAAGTGATCAAACTGGTAAGTTTGAAGAAAAATCAGATGAAGGAATTTTCCTTGGTTACTTAATGTCAAGTAAAGTCTTCAGAGTATTCAACAAAAGGACTCAGACTGTGGAAGAATCTTTGAATGTGAAGTTTGAATACTCAATTCAAAATCATACCAATCAGACTTAACTCGAAGATCATGAATCTGTGCAAGTGTCTACAAATTTCTCCGAAGAAAATCAAATCTCTGATGTTCAACAGCAAGCCAAATCAGTAGCTCCAACTGAAATAGAGACTCAGCAAAGTGACAAACCAATTACAAATTGGAAGCATAAATCTAGTCACCCTACGGATCTTATCATTAGCAGCATTGATGAAGAAATTCGTACAAGATCCAAAAGGCGTGAAGAGTCTAGTGCTCTAGCACTTGTTTCTGAAGTTGAGCCCAAGACAATAGAAGAAGCTTTGATTGATGAAAGCCGAATTGAAGCTATGCAAGAAGAATTGAATCAATTCAGAATCAACAATGTTTGGGAACTTGTTTCTAAACCAAAAGGTAAGTCAATTATCGAAACTAAATGGGTTTTTAGGAACAAGCTGGATCAACAAGGAAAGGTGGTGAGAAACAAAGCAAGACTTGCGGCAAAAGGCTTCACACAAGAAGAAGGAATCGACTATGATGAAATCTATGCTCCAGTGGCAAGGTTAGAAACAATAAGATTACTTCTTACTTTTGCTTGCTTTAAAAATTTCAGATTATTGCAAATGGACGTGAAAAGTGCATTTCTAAATGGAGTTATCCAAGAAGAAGTCTATGTAGAACAACCACCAGGATTTGAAGATCCAAGAAAACCAAACTTTGTCTTCAAGCTAAAGAAGGCATTGTATGGATTAAAACAAGCACCCCGAGCTTGGTATGAAAGGTTAAGTAACTTTTTAATTCAAAGTGGTTTTGCTAAAGGTAAAGTAGACACAACCTTATTCATTAAAAGAGAAGGAAAAGATTTCATGCTTGTTCAAATTTATGTTGATGATATAATATTTGGCTCTTCTAATGAAAATCTTTGCAAGAAATTTTCTAGTTGTATGCAAGATGAATTTGAAATGAGCATGATGGGTGAGTTAAACTTCTTTTTGGGACTTCAAGTCAAACAATCAAAAGAAGGAGCCTTTATTCACCAAGAAAAATATGCAAGAGATCTCATCAAGAAATATGGCATGGAGAATTGCAAGAAGACAGAAACCCCTATGTCAAATCCATTAAAGCTGGACAAAGATGAAGAAGGAAAAAGTGTAGACCAGAAGCTATACAGGAGCATAATTGGTTCACTTCTTTATCTTACTGCATCTAGACCTGATATTTTGTCTAGCGTTTGTATTTGTGCTAGATTTTAATCCATTCCTAAAGAATCTCACATGATTGTTGTGAAGCGTATTATCAAATATGTTGCAACTACATCTAAGCTAGGTCTATGGTATTCCAAAGAATGAGATTTCACTCTCCTTGGATATTCTGATGCTGACTTGGCTGGCTATAAAGTGGATAGAAAAAGCACCTCAGGTACTTATCAATTATTGGGAAACAGGTTGGTATCTTGTTTCTCACGAAAACAGAGTATTGTAGCTCTTCCAATAGCTGAAGCAGAGTATATAGCTCTTGGAAGTTATTGTTCTCAAATCTTGTGGATGCAATAACAATTAAAAGATTTTGGAGTTGAAGAATCTTACACAGAAATCAAATGCGACAACACTAGCACCATCAACCTTACAAAGAATCCAATACTTCATTCAAGAGCAAAACACATTAAAATCAAGCATCATTTTATTAGAGACCATATTCAAAATGGTGAAGTGGTGATTCAATTCGTTGATTCAAAGAACCAACTGGCGGACATATTCACAAAGCCATTAGAGAAAGCTCACT
This sequence comes from Eucalyptus erythrocorys, assembly GCA_014182555.1. Lineage (NCBI taxonomy): Eukaryota > Viridiplantae > Streptophyta > Magnoliopsida > Myrtales > Myrtaceae > Eucalyptus > Eucalyptus erythrocorys. The sequence continues at coordinate 58,317,375 of CM024604.1, read as the reverse complement.
TTGAATCAATTCACTCAAGACTGAACATCGTAAAGTCTGAAGAGGGTCAGACTCAAAGGTAAGGTCTGAAAGAATTTAGACGCTAAGTAAAGTCTTGAGATATTCAGACTCAAAGGTAAGGTCTGAAAGTATTCAGACGTTGAGGTAAAGTCTTGAAACACTCAAACTCTAACATAAAATCTGCATGCGTGCTATTTCATTTTTATCAATTTCCTTTATGTCGTAATAAATTTATAATTACTTTTAAATTTTGAAATCTGCTTTTTATTCGAAATCTGACACATTTATGACAGTTTTCTTTTTCAAAAATTGACAGTTGTTTATTTTCTTTAATTTTGGCAGTTTTTAACTTTCCTTGCGACGGTTCATTATCTTTTAATCCTACTATTTATACCCCTGAATCGTCGTCTTCATCTCTCACTTTCTCAAAAGACGCCTCTTTTACTCCTCTTTGAAACCCTACAACTTAAAAAACCTCCACTCGCGTCCCTATTCGATTTGTTTACTCTGTAAAAATCCAAACTTTTTGCGGACAACTTGCCTATTCGCTCTCGGGTCAAACATGTCTTCAAGAAAATCATCGAGGCTCGCAGGAAAGGGACAACAAAGGAGATACGAGGGTCCTACCAAAGTGGACCTCACAGGAGAAGAAGACTCTCCACAAGCAGAAAAAGCAAGCCAATGACCGTTCGTAGAAGAAGTTATTGAAGATGCTGAACTAGTAAGGACACTCAGACCCAAACTTGCTTACTCGTTGTACAAAAAGTTGAAGGATGGAGGAACGGAGTTAAACTTGATTGATAGTTTCCTGAAAGAGAGAGGATATCGAAATGAGACCATATTTTTGCGAGAAATGGAAAAATTGGGAGTTGTTAAGGAAGGACTTACGCAAAGTACCTTCGAGAACATACCGAGTGATCCGCGGTTTGGAACCGCTAATCAGCCTATGGACGATGACGAGAGGCTGTTTACACAGTTTCAACCACGGATGGGAGTTGCGGTTAACACCATCTGTCCTAAGGGAAGTTTGTTTCGCTCTAAAGAATAAGAGCGAATTTATTCAAAATTGTTGAAGAGAGGTGTTATGAATCCCAGGAGTGTTGATTTCGATTTTCTTGATTCAATCAAGATAAATTTGAGAGAAAAGTTTTCATGTTTGCAGCTTGAGAGGTTCTGCACCGATTCGACAATCGAACATCCAGAGTTGATGGCCTACTTCTTTTCAAATTTGTCATTTTTCGATGCAAACAGGCTATCTTTTACTTTCATGGATAAAGAATATGTTGTGGATATCGATACTCTTGCTGATTTAGTCGAGGTGGAAAGAGGGTGTTTCCAACCGATTAGGGTGTCCATAGCACATGCCACCTTGGAGATTGTTCGAGATAGAAGCTTGGAAGGCAAGATATCCTACACTAGGATGGATGCCTCGAATATTCTGCTCCATAAGATTGTCATAAATTGTCTCAGGCCCAAGGCAACGTCGAAAATAGATGTCTCAAAGACTGAGGCCAAGCTCATGTTTGCTTTGAATCAAGGTAGAAGCTTCTCCCTTCCACACACTATCCTGTTCCACATGTACAGGACTGTGGTAAAAGACAAGGGACAATTGCCTTATTCCTCTCTAGTCACCAGGTTGTTCAGACATTTCAAAATCCAAATTCTTGCCCCACTTTGCCTGACCAACTCTACTCCCATGCTTGTTGGATACAAGATGGTGATGAAGATGAAGCTCCAGGAATTGAACAAAGCTTTTGAGGGATTGAAGGAGAAGACTTCCTCAAAAGAATCTGCTGCTATTGCTACTAAAAGAAAGGGCAAAGAGCCCATGGCTGTTCTAGAGAAAAGAAGAAGAAAATTCATCCTACAAGATGAGGTTGATGAAAAAGTAGATGACGCCGTGACTCTTTCAACTCTTAGAGGATTGAAGAGCTTTGTCGGTTTTAGGGATAGCAGGCAAGAGAGAGCAAGGAGAGAGGAAGAGACAGAGAGAATGAGGAGAGAAGCAAAAGCAAGAGCAGAAGAAGAAAAAGAGAAATTGAGAAGAGAAGAAGAACAGAGAAGAGAAGAAGAAGAGAGACTAAGAAAAGAAAAAGAGAGAAAAGAAGAAGAAGAAAGGTTGTGAAGAGAAGAACAAGAAAGGAAAGCTCAAGAGGAATCTGGAGAATTCCTAAAGCCATCCTCTACAGTACCACAACCTGGAAGAGAGACTGCACTACATCACTCCACAAGTGAAGAGACAGAACTTGGCAAAGAATACTCCACTCCACCTACTGGCCACAAGACAGGGTGAGTTGTTGAAGAAAAAGGTACATCATCGCCATTTCATACCAGTGATGTTGGTCGGTCTGGTGTTGATGCAGAAGATATCTATGCATCACATTTTCCAGAGGTTGAGGTATCCTCTCCCACAGAAGGTCCAAGAGTTGAGAATGAGCCACCCAGCTTCCAAACTCAAAGAACAGAGTCTGCAGGTCCTAACACAGGCAATGTCAATTCAGCAGAATTTTTCAAGCTGTTGGATATTATGTTGGACCTCAAGAAGCAAGTTTACGGGATGGATTATGAGCTGAGGGGTTTGAAACAAGCACTCCTGGCTACTTCCTCAACTATGCAAGACCAAATCATTGCCCTTAAACTTCAAGTGGAATCAAAGGTGAAGGGTACTAAATTGGAATCTCTAAAGGAAACCTTATCCAGCCTCGAGAAGACGGTCAACTCGCTGAGTGAATTCTAGCTTGTTCGCATCCCCAAGTAGCCTTGATCTTTATCAACTATTTCTTTGATTCCTCTGCCTCCTTTTGATGGAACAAAAAGGGGGAGAGTTATGCAGATTTAATCTAGTTTGCTCGTCTATTTTTGAATAGTTTGTTTTTGAACTCTTAACTTATTTTGTGTTTTGGACATCATTTTGTTTGGACTGTTATGTTTTGAATGTTGACTGATGGGTGTTTGAATTAACGCTTTTAATGATTGGGTTTGGATTTGTGATTTGTGAACTTGCAGGATTATTTATACTTGTGAGGATAATTATAATCTAGACTAACATTTTCCTGTGGTTGCAGAAGTGATATAAAATATTCCTCAGATTATGTATGAGTTTTCTTTGCAGGTTAAGAGTTTTACAAATCTGCCGAGGTGTTTTGTCACCATCAAAAAGGGGGAGAATGTTGAAGAAAAATCCCTTAGGTGTTTTGAAGCTAACAAAACATCCTCGTCAGTTACGTCTGAAGAATCCTAGACTCGGTCGCTTAAGTCTGAAAAGTTTAAGACCCAATTGTTTCGGTCTAAAGATCTCCAGACCCAAGTGTTTCTGTCTAAAGACCTCCGGACTCTATCAAAGTCTGAAGACTGTTAGACTCAATTTTGCGAGTTTGCCCAAGCTGACAGTTGTTTAATCCAACGATTAGGAATTGAAAGATTGGATAATATCTTTTATGATTTGTTCTATTTCATGGAAGATCTCTGGCTGAAACTAAGCTCGAAGATTTTGGATTTATCCCGATTAGAAGATCCGTTGAAGAACAAGCAAGATTTGGAAAGTTCCACTTATGGAAATTCATGATTCTAATTGTATAGACAAACATGATTGACGAGCTATCTTCCACTTATATTCGACAGCTTGAAGATCACCTAAATTGATTCATTCCAACGAGTAGATTGGATGAACTCTTTTGGAAAGTGCTAACGGTTATGAAGGCACGAAGGAGTATTTAAGCTAGGGTCATTTTTGTTCAAATGGAGTGCGCTGATAGATAATTTCGAAGTCTAAACTTCTGAAACTCCTTGTTCTCAAATTTCTTGAGCCTTAGCTGTGTACAAATAAGAGATACATATAGTGAGGAATTGCAAGAGTTGTAGCAAAGACTTTCTACTAAAGAAGTCTAAATCATAAGTTGTACGATTCTCATTTGTTACATAGTGAATACAGCCAGTGGGCTGTCAGCGTGGAGAGTGGACATAGGCTTACGATAATCCGAACCACTATAAACTTCGGTGTCCAAATCTTCTTACCTTATTCTCTTTACTTTATTGCTGCATGATTTAATTTACTCTGATTTTATTTCAAGTCGAGGAATTTGGGTTAAAGGTTTGAAAATAAATTTATAAACACCTATTCACCCTCCCCCTAGGTGTACTTATTAGCCTTTATCACATAGAAGCTTGAGGTACATGACTTTGCCCAATGTTGCTATAATCAAAGACAGAAGGAGAAATACCATAGAAGGAAGGCGTTGAAAATGAATCAACAACCAACAATCATGCATACGTGGCCACAAATAAGAAAGGCCAATCGAAAGAAATGTTGAACTGTAAAGAGGCCGTCATCGACATTCAAATATCCCTAGGAGCCAGCACATATAAACTCTGGGGAAGGGTAATTTGGTATCATTTCTCACTCTCTGTGATCATATTGACAGGAAGCATTGGGATTCAAAAACCAAGCTAATGGTTAAATGGGGCAAATCAAGTGATCCAGATCAATTCACCTAACCTGAGGCAAAAACAGAGATGCACGATTAGATTCCCAATCCCTAGCCGATCATTCATGTGTCATATCCCTAATCAATAGGGACAACTTATCAACACTCATTTGTAAATAACACTTTTGATGTTCAAAATTTTAAATATTTGGAAACACCATTATGTTAACCCCTAAAGCTGTTAATAGGGTTTCTTGAGTAAAAACATAGTATTTGTTTTGAGAGCACAAAATCTTTCATATCCAGCATGCCTTTTTCCAGGTGAATTTTGCATGATGATTTTGTCTGTCTAAATCTTTGATTCTATCGAGGATTGTCACGACCTCTAAGGTTTCCGTCCAGGGGAAAAGGAAGAAGGTTTATGGGTATTTGCCTAAAGAGGTGGACCAATGACCCCGGATTAGGTGCGGGCTCTCCCGAGCCCATACCTCGCGTGACATTGAATTTTGTATTTCAATTCTTAACAACTTAAATATTTCTAGGAGTCGCCACTAACCTATTGGGGTCGGCTAGAAACCAATCAAGACACGGGAGTGTTGTCTCGATTCCTACGCAACCAGATATTTCTAGGAACGGGGACTTGTTTACGCCAATGTTTCTATTAGCGCCCTTGCGGTACCACTAACTTGTAGTTTTGTTTTTTTAATGTCTAGGCTAATCCTAACATAATTTAAAAGATAAATTCACACTCAAATTATTGAAAAGCGGTGCGGTAAATAAACATCTAAGAAATTGAAAGGACTTGAAAGTAAATATGGAAAAGGAAAACCCCATACAAGTCGGGCAAATAACATTACATGGCCTTGTTATCACACCCCGGGACAGGACCCCTGTGAGCAAAATGGGAATTTAAATATGCATGAAATTACTCTAAATAATTTTAATCTATGCAAAATGGATTATTTACAAAAATGGTTATAAAATACCAAAATAGCATTAATTTAGGAAAATGACCTTTTAAAATTATAAAAATTTCTTAGATGTCATTTCTATCGTAATTTGATATCATCTATCATTTTTATTTTGAAATTTTCATATGTTTCATATTTTTAATTTTTAATTAAAATTAATTCCCTAAATCGATATATGCCGATTTACACTAATATGGGTCTGCCCAGTACATGAATATGACAAGAACCAAGCTCAAATTGACCATTTCAAGATCGAAACTTGGTTTGCGCATTTCGTCGAACACTTGGCTTGCATCAAATCATCTCAAAACAGCTTCCCGGGCCATGTTTGCGACCTTCAATCTCGACCCATAAGCAATCTCACATGGAAGCAAAGTATCAAGGATGTACTCTTACATGCAAAGAACAGGTTTAGCAAGAAATCACAGCCTTGAATACGCAAGAACCACACTGAAAACGGCCTCCAATATGCGGGTTGGAGCCGTTTTTTGCAAATCTGGGTTTGAACCCAAGTCAAGCAAACAAGTTACATGCCCATATTCAAGCCCCAACACTCATCACTTGCAAGATCTAAGGGAAACATTACTTAATCCGAATGAAAGTAGGTAACATGGGCTTTCAAATGCAACAAACATCATAGAGAATGACCAACCAAACACATCAACATGACCTCTCCAAGAAGCACACATGCAAAGTCTAGACTGACCAAATTTCAACACAGAGAAAAATTCTAGCCTCAAAAATTAGTTTTCTGGACTAGTTCTCCTCTTGATTTTTCATGGTTGAAACATGTTCAAAAATGAATAAAAATACATCTAGGATACTTACCTTGCTTCCTAGTTTATTTTTCAAGTGGTTCTTGGCCGAGGAAACCAAGAAATCATCCTCGGGGGGCACGTGGAAGTTGGCTCCTTCAAACTGGAAGTGAGATCTGCAGAAACAATAACTGACAACGAAGGTTTTTGTTGAACTCTAAAATTAGACTTCAAGACCTATTTTGTTGAAAAACTTAACACCAAACCAAACTATATGTATTATAGTTTGGGGTACAAGTCAATAGTTTCCTCATTTGTCTCTCCTTTTTCTCAAAAGAACTTGCTTTCTTTCACCTGTGACCAACCAGGCTCAACACTTGGATTTTGGATTTCCTTGGCCCACCAGGAGGGTATTGTTTCGGGGGCTTTAAGAGGCCTTCCCGATCTCCATTTGGAATGTGCAACCTATGGATGAAAAGATCTTTGAGTAAAGTTTCACTCTCTAGTTAAAGGTTTTAGCTAATTATGGCCGCGAGTTTGTGAAAATTTCACTTTTCTCTCTAAAGGTTGATCTGGAATATCTGGGTTTTCGATTTTCTAGAGTTACTTCTGAGGACTTGTTTGGGGGGACCATTCCGAGCTCTCCCTTTTCTCTCTCGTCTCCTCTCTTTCCTCCCTCAAAAGAGCACGCTTCATAGATCTTATCCACTGAATTAGAGGATTTTTGGCCGGTCTTTTGTCCACCTACCAAGCCTATCAACAGAGCTACTTCACCCACTCTCTGACCTAGCCAATTTTTTTAACTTCTGTAGCTGTTGAGTGTGCAGGTTTTGCTGCGATTTTCCGGTGCTTTCAACAGCTTATCCCTGGCCAATTTTCGTCCACTTTCACTACTATATACGGTCTTCCATCACGTGTAAAGATCGGGCTGGTTGGGCGGCTGAGTGGCATATGGTGGGGCCACAAATATGCCTACTTAGCAGCTCCGGAATTAAGACTTAACCGTGGGCAGGGTTTTGGTAGTTAATTTGAGTGCTTTAATCCATCAATTTGGCTGCGGTTTTTGGTCAATTAGCAAGCTCATGTGTAGTAATTTAATATCTTGATCATTTTTCGCAATTTTTTCCACCCAATTTTGCAAGAAAGTCTCTCAAAGTTAGCCTTTTTTTCTTATCCGAAAATACTCAATTCAAGGCAAATTTGGCCCTTTTGGTCCAATTTGACTTATTCGACTTGGCCCAAGTTCGATTTCAACTTAATTGGTGACCAAGATGATGATTTAAGGGTTCGGGCGAAATTTGCTAAATTTGCACATTGGTCCCTCAACTTTTAAAAAATTGCATTTTTACCCCAACTTGCCCTTTTAATTCCAATCTGACCTCCTAGGCTTGGCTAGTCACATTTAGATCATTGGCCCCAACTTTTTTTAAAATCTTTTTCTTATCTTTTTTTTAAATTTTTAAAATTTTTAAAATTTTTAAAATTTTTAATTTTTAAATTTTTAATTTTTTTAATTTTTTTAGGAAAAAATCTTCCATTTAAAAAAACTATACTAAACACCTAGATAATCTATATGCAATAATTTAATATGAAATATTTTTGTGGAAAAACAAGTTTCTTTTTTTAAAATGATTTTTGGGCAAAAATTTAGGTGTCAACAAGGATTGTTAGAATAGACAACTAAGTGAAGAATACAAGATTGAGTGAGCATGCTTGATGAGGCGCATCAGAATAATGATAGGCAAGCCATATCCTACACACAGTCCCCCATCTATACACTTGTGAGATGAGTGTAGAAGATTCGATGACTGCAGGGTAAAGAGTTCTCTTGCGACTGGTACGATTACCAAAATCATGAGAGGAATTCCATCGCTCACCCCTTTGAGCTCCATACATTGGTGAAATTTTTGTCCTACCCCCGTCAAGAACCACCCCACACTAGGGCAAATTGGAGACGAAGCAGCATCTTAAGGTGAGAAAAGGGATAGAAATTCTCTTGCTTGTACTTGCATCAATCTTCGGGTGTCTTTATTGCATATGAACACTCGCGTTAATTTAAGTGCCCTAGAAATGACGAAGAGCAATTCTTTCTTTACGCACTTGTATTCATTGTACAACCCGATTGAGTCTATAAATTCACCCTCACATGGAGGCAAAACAGAAGTTACTGCCATTCAAGCAGCATAATCAGAAGCGCTGGCAAAAGATGAAAACTCAATAGTCTAACAAAGGTGTTTGCTTGAACTTGCCTAGATCAGTTCTCGAGCAACAAGAACAAAAAAATAGGGGCATAAAAAAGCAATGTACTCAGTAAAAGCAATGTCAATGCCTATGAATGAAAAGCAAAAACCAAAAACTAGGGACATGAAAAAGTAGTGTACCTGGTAAAAGCAAGGCTAATGTCCCAAGACAAAAAAATACAGCCATTTGTATTCCCAAGAGAAGTTATTGTTGTGGTTCGATTGATAGAGCCTTCATCTGACCGTGAGAAGAAAGACCAGTGACAAATGCCAAGATAATCACCAGCTCTCACCATTTTACGCATGAGTCAAGCCTACATTGCGTGCCATTGTAAAAGTCTCTTCAGGCTAGGGGCATTTCAATTAACGTAGGATTTCAAATGTTTATAAGTATCGCTCGAAGAAGTACGAGCAAGATTATTCTATCTCTTTTCATAGGATTCTTGACTTGCAAACTTGGAGATGATCGTGCGGCATCTTATTCACAGAGTCGTGACCTTGTTGGTCCCATTTGATGAACCATTGACCAAGTTTTCATCACAATTTCAACAAAGACCTCTCACATTGGTAAAGTCGTACCACTCGCGAGAATACTTGGACCCCTGCTAACATGATGACAGTGAGATAGTGTGGTCCTTGTAAATCCTGCATCAATGGTCAGGATAAAACAGCCTTTCCATGAGAGTGAGTGAAAAGTCCTTTCAAACTGAAAGTCCCTCATCTGGCATGCTAGACATCTACATTCGAAATGAATGTTGTCTTTCAAAATTTTCCGCAATGGAATTCGGATTATGCAAAACTGACAAAATTGTCATGCATAAATCACATTTAAATTCATAAATTTACAGCATATACAATCATTGTGTACATGTGTGCATATTATGCAAATAACGGACATACTCTTAGAGGGTCAAAGATATCGCCGGGAAAGCATATCCCCATCCCTACTCCCAAAACTTTATGTCTGATAATCTTTGAGTACCCACCACTCGCCGGCTACTCCCTCTTCTTGACACTTAACCTATTCGAGTTGTTTTTAAAGTTTGGATGCTCATGACTGTCCAAGTATCCTCTTGTCTTTGAGTATTGGCCACCGTTTGGATGCTCCCTTTCCGTGACACTCGACCTGTCCAAGTTGTCCTCAAAATTGTGTCATTGAATACTAGCAACCATTCAAGTATTCCACCATTATGTACGTGCGATTACCTAGGTAAGCCTCGTGCTACATCCAAATTCTCAATTACCATGAGGTGAGAGACCTTCATGAATATCTAAGGTACATCATCGATATTCCCAATTACTAGGAGGCGAGAGACCTTCACGAATATCCCAAGTACGTCCTCGATATTCCCAATTACCAAGAGGTGAGAGACCTTCACGAATATCTTAGATATGTCCTCGATATTCCATCTACCAAGAGTTCAAGTATTCTTTCAATGCTTGCGAACGTCCAGACACCCTCCCGAATTCGTACTTGTGATTATCCAAGTATTCTTTCAATACTTGGGAGCAATCAGGTATCCTTCAGGTCAGTACTCGTGAATATCCAGGTACTCTTTGAAATGCCTGTGAATGTCCAAGTATCTTCCAGAATAGATGCCCTGAGAAAGGTCGGTGCATCCCCCGAGAAAGGTCGGGTACCAACTGGTGTCCTTGATACAAATTAGGCACCTAGAAATAGATCTCCCGAGAAAGGTCGGCGCATCTCCCGAGAAAGGTTGGGTACCAACTGGTGTCCTTAATACAAATCAGGCACCCACAAATAGATGCCTTGAGAAAGGTCGGCGCATCTCCTGAGAAAGGTCGGGTACCAACTAGTATCCTTGATACAACTCAGGCACCCACAAATAAATGCCCTGAGAAAGGTCGACGCATCTCCCGAGAAAGATCGGGTACCAACTAGTGTCCTTGATAGAAATCAAGCACCCACAAATAAATGCCTTGAGAAAGGTCGGCGCATCTCCCGTCAAGGCGACTGAAGAAAGGTTCGCATCCTAGACAAACCACTTATTGCTCTAACAGGTGACTGAAGAATTATTCGGGTCTTGGAAAAGCAATTCCCCGTTAAGGAGACCGAAGAAAGGTTCGGGTCCTAAACAAACTACTGATGGCTCTAACAGGCGACCGAAGAAGGGTTCAAGTCCTAGAGAAGCAACCTCCTCATGTCACTAGGTAAAATGACACCTTGATACTTGTCAAACTCGGGGTTCACACCCTATCTCACTCACTCCTGGTAAGTAAATGCAGGTATCTGCTTATCTATCTTCATATGTGTAATGTTATATTGCTCTTTTTCTCCATAAGATAATAAGTCCAAAATAAAATGTAATCTACTGCACATGCATGGATAAAATTTAGACATCAGTTTGTCTTTGAATGCAACCTCTGCGAATTCACCTTCAAAGAGGGGCAGCTGTTGTCACCTAAATTTTGATTAGGTTTTTTTAATTAATTAGGCTTTTTATTTCTTTTATTTTCCTTTGGATAATAAATAAAAAATAAATAATAAATAACAAAAATGAAAAGAAAACAGAAAAAAGAACAAATGATGCACGTCGGGCCGGGCCTTCGAGCCCAACCCCTCCTTTTTTTCTCATGCGCAAGGACCTGGTCGTCGGGTCGAGCCAAATCATTCTCAAACGACGGGTTGGGCCACGATTTTAATAAATAATAAAAAAAAGAGTCAGGCCTGTGTTGCAGGCCCATTCGGTTCTTGCGTTGGCAGCCGGGTTGGACCCAACCTGCGGATCCAACCCAGTCGCATTTTATATTGTTATAATATAAAATAATATTTTAATAAAAAAATCTGAAAAATAATTTATTTTCAAAAAAATAAAATAAAATAAAATAAATATTTTATTTTCTGAAAAATAAAAAAAGAAAAATATCTCATATTTTCCCAAAAATGCCAAAAAAGTTAGAAAAAGCCAAAAAAGGATTTAAATTCAAAAAGAAATCCAAAAATCCCTTTTATGCTCAAAATATAGAAAAAGACCCAAAAAAATGTTTTCCCTCCACAAAATGCATAAAAAAACCCTCAAACATCCAAAAAAACCTTAGAGTTTAAATAAGATTAGGTACCGAAAGGGCATTAGTGATTAACTAGTGTAATTAAGTCCCCGATCCTAATTTCTCTAGTTGCGCAGGAGCGAGTATTTCTCCCAATACCTCGTATGGGTTTCTAATCAACCCACCCCAAATTGATTAGTGGCAACTCTGTTTTAAAAATTAACTTACAGGTTAAAAACTTGGACTATTAAAATCGTGAATTGGTGGACTTGGGAGAGTCCGGGCCTAATAAATTTAGCCGAACTATTAGCCTCCTTTGACGCTCATACCTAATTGCAGGCGCTGAGAAAAGAGGTCGCGACAAGGAACTGTATCAAATTTTATATGCTTATAACCACATGCTACCAATACACAACCTTCGCACACTTAAAGCTATTCAACTGTCCCAAAAGAAATATCTCATGCCCGCTTATATGATTTCGATATCAGTTTCCAAAGAGCTAAACTGGTAATGTATGGAAATAGTTGTGTTTTCCAGACAGGGGAGGGAAGGATTGGTCAGACTTCAACCCAGATTTAGTGAATGGAAATGTGACTTGCCAAATACACAAATCCTCAGTTAAAACATAAGGCATGGCTAAAACACTTCCAGTAAGAAATCCACGAAAACAAACTAACCTCAGAAACACATATATTTAGCTTTTTACACTCATATAATGTCTCACATTTTCATTTGGAATCTAAGCATTATTCTCTAGGTATCCATTGGCCGATGGGCTCAAGTAGGAATCCATATCTGTCTAGGAAAAAGATTCTTCTTTAACCAGATGCCCCTGTTCCAATGCCTGAAGATTATGCTGGCCATCATCATCTGCGGAAAACGCCTGCATGAGTCCTGCACGCTTTTATACCTATAATCTTCAATTGCATTTGCTATAAACACTACATTTCCTCTTCAGACAAATAATCTTGCTAGTTAGACGGAAGTTACAGTCTATTTCTCATACCAAAGATTACTACCCTCTAAAAATTTTACTTGGGGAGAAAAGAAATTCAAGAACAAATGACGCCAATAATTAATCTGAATTTTTTAGGAATGCCATTTAGCTATATGAAACTTATGATATGTGGAAAGTCAAAATTATCTTTTTCCTCCTCCTTAAGGCATAGACAAAGAAGGAAGAGAAGATCTGCCTCAATTAGGGTAGAATTGAGGATAAGACTCACCTTGTTGAGCATAAGCACTTGTACCTAGCACAAAAGTAGGTACAATCTACTTTGTGATAAAAAATTGGGGGTAGCTCTGGGGCATTGCCGCATTTTTTATGGTTAATTATGATTTGAGGAGGCTAATTTTGTTTGCTTTGGTTACTTTCGCAGTCATTTGGAAGCTTGTTGTCACTTTAATGCAACGTGCAAAAATTTTTATGCAAACGATGAAAATCTGGATCTTTTTGGTTTGTATACTTGGCTTCTCAAAGCAGCATTATCATCATCCAAGACAGCCTTCAATTGTGCTAGAAGAGAATGTGATAGCGCAGATGAGAGCGAGCACCAATTTGAGACAATGAACGGAGTCCTAGGTACTGAAGAGACATAAGTGGTGACAAAATCAACAATATAAAGTAAAATAATTCACCAAAAAACGAAAGTTCACGATACTTCTCGGGAAAAAATAAGCCAAAACAATATAAAGTTAGAGATGGCATCACTCAACTAACATAATAAGTTGAAGGTGAATGGACGTGAAAGTCAGACATAAGTATAGCAAGCTTCTCCAAGATCCAGACCATATTCCACTTTCCGCGTATAAAAGGCCCCACTTTGTCGTCCCAGCGCATGCAAATGCGCAACCTATCGGCAGCGCATAAATTTAGAGTTGCAGGAAGAGCTTTCGTTTTAGAACGAGAGAGCAGGAGAAGGTAGTGTTAAGATATGAAATCTTTTGAATTTCATATTAGCATACCAACTATAGATGAGTTGGCATTCCATGATTCTTGCTTTGTCAAAGATTGTATTTTTCATTCCCTTTATAAGCGTGTACAATCTGTAAATTAAGTGATATGAAAAATCATTCACAAATTGTGAGCTTTTTCAGATAGCAGGAACAGCAAGCACTGAAATGGTCAAGCATCTGATCGTGTTACCGCGAATCCCATATCCCTTCAACCTGATGTGCAACCTTAGGGGTGGGCCGCCTGGCCCCCATAGACCCAAGTCGAGGTCGCGAGGCTGGCCGGCGGCAAATTCAAATGAATCAAATCTAGCTCTCTAGGATTTAAACCAGCAAAGCAAAGTCCAATTCGAGTGAATCTGGATGTAGAGGATAAATGTAAGGCCCTGGAAGCAGGTCTTGCCTACAATTTTAGGGACGACCTTGATGGGCTAAACTAGTTGATCATACCATGAACGTACACATACAATCAACAATGATGGTCTAAGTAAAACTGCAAGCCTCAAACATGGTTAAGGAAAACTTGGCTACACTGCAATTCTTCTTCTTCTTCTTCTTCTTCTTCTTCTTCTTTTCTCCTCCTCCCTATCATATCAAACACCAAGGACAACGGGATTATAAAACTTGAACAAGAAATAGCAATCTGACATAGGCCGACTCAATTTGAACATGAATTCCACTTAGACATGGACCGTTCTATCTTACCAGATGATATACAATTCCATTTCAAACAGTACTGCAGTAGAACATTAAAAATAAAACAAACTGAAACTCCCGGCCTCCTAATGGAAACAGTTCGTCCTGGATATTCCCGATCAAGGCATGGTAAGATATTGGAAAATGCTTTGCCATACATAAAAAGCTTCCTTTTGGTGTTGGGTTCGAAATGAATATCTGAGGGCAAAATAATAGCAGAGCGTTAGACAAGAGATGACATCTTGACTTCCAAAAATTTGCAGTTGGCTATTTTCATTTCCGATCAAGTTCCCGAGAAGTCAATTGGTGACCTCGGAAGATTTCGACAAATCATAACCAACCTTATGGGAAACTCGATTAAAGTAAGTATCTTGTAGGCCATTTGACTGCATTTCAAAATTTACTTTTGGCTCTAGAAAAATTTTCAAATTATATAACATTATGTCAAACTAATTTTGACTCTTGCGGATCTGTACAGATATGTCTGGACTGTTTCTTTTGATCTTTTGGTGCATCCATATGGAAAACGAACTATAAGTTTATAAATCTAGTTCACAGAGAAAGATCACAGTGCATCTTGCTCGAGAGGTCATGGACACGTTAGATGGTGAGACCGAGTCATCATCGAAGAATACCTTGAGTGGCTTCCAAGTTGCTGAGAGACGTCTCAGCTGGGCGAAATTCAAGACCTTTAGCCAAGATGAACGTGTTTGCTCTTACCCTTCCTCTACCTACGACCTCATCAATCTAATTGTATCAGTTGAGGATATGGAGTTGGGATCTCATTTGAGGCTCAATCTCGTGTTTTTACTCCCTTCATGCAAGTTGTCCTTCCATATCCCGTACACATGGAGGGACAAGCATAGGCCTAGGCATAAGCAAGTGTTTGGTCGAGCTCATGAACGGAGAGGTTGGACTTGTGAGCATACCCAATGTAGGATCCACGTTTACCTTCACGGTCGTCTTCAACAATGGCCATTCCAATTTAAATGAATACACGTGCCAGCAAATGAACAATCAATCCAAGTCTGCAAACTCGGAGTTTGAGGGCATGAGTGCACTAGTGGTGGATCCCAGATCCGTCCGAGCCAAAGTATCCAAGTATCATGTCCAGAGGCTTGGAATCCAAGCTGAGATCGTCTCAGACTTGAATCGAGTTTTATTATCATTAAAAAGCAGGAACCCCAGAATCGACATGGTGCTCATTGAAGAGGAGGTTTGGAACAATGATTCAGATTTGGCGGTTCTTTTTGTTGATCGGTTAAAGCATATGGACCAAAAGGTTCCTCCAAGACTCTTCTTTTTAGCAAAATCCATTAGTTCAACCCGGAGTGACAATGTGACTTCTGATGCTCATAGTCCTGCTGTCATCATGAAACCTCTAAGGGCTAGTATGGTGGCTGTGACATCCCGAATTTTCTTGAATTTATTTTCAGTCAATTGAACTGGGCAATTCATCTGTGCATGTAGTCGTCCTTCTGAGTTGGCCACTTGCGTGAGGACTGGTCTATTGGGTGAAGCAATTAAGGGATTTTGATGTGTCAAGCTCGGGGACTCATCACCCTCGGGTTGGATGCAAGAAAATTCCTTGAAAGCTACTCAGTGGATCAGGCGTGCTGAAATCGCACCAGATTGAATTTAACCGTGAAAATTGAAATTGAAATTAAAAATTGGAGGCCCGGTTATGTCACAAATCTTAATAGGATCTTGGATTAATTTTATGGATTTTAATTGGACTCAATTAGAAGAGAATTGAATGAGAAATTGAAGAAATTAAGTGCGTGAAATTTTGGACCCCGGCGGAAAAATAAGTGCACCCATTGAATTAAGTGGTGGAAGAGGAGATAGTGGATGGTGATGTCATGGGGATGACCTCATGGTGAGGTGGCTTGGAGGCTTGAGATGGTGACAAGTGGAGGGTGGAGATTGCATCTTCAACCTTTGGACTACAAGGGAGAAAAGAGAAGAAAAAGGAAAGGAAAAGGGAAAGAAAAAAACGCCAAAGCTGCAGCCATCCGTCGCCCCCCTCCGAGCCCCCGCCGTCCGCCCCGCCGTCGCGCCTCGCCATCGCCGGCCGTCGCCAGCCGCCGCGTCGCCTAGCCGCCGTCGCACCTCTCCGTCGCAAGCCGTCTGTCGCCCTGCAGCTCGCGCCCGAAGCTCCCCCGCCCCTCTCGACTAGCTCGCGTCCCCGTCCGCCTTCGCCGTCCGCCGTTCGCCACCGTCAAAGCCGCCATCAGCCGAGCCGCCTACCCTCCATCGCTCCCTCGCCCTTTCCCTCGCCCAAGCCCGCCATTCAGCCCCTCACCGGCCCCCGACCAGCAGCCCACAGCAGCAAGAGCAAGTGGGTTTCCAGCCACTTCAAAGGCTCTTTCGACCCCCTTCCCGGCCCCGGACGCGAGACCGCCTTTAGGGAAAGTTGATCCCGGCGTCGCCCTCTTCGATTTGAGCTAAGCGGCGTCCAAATCCGTGAGTTTATCTCACTAATCCTTGATTAGACGGTTAATTATGCCCTAAGTATGTTTAGTTTGAATTAAGCATGTTTAGGTGGATAGATTATATTATTTTATCATAAGTTGGATTAAGAAATTGGTTTAAGGTTAATTATGTTTAATTAAAGTTAAAAAGAGTTAATTAAAGTTAAGTGGTGATGTGACTTAATTGGATTTTAGTTTGGATTTATTTAATTGCTGGAAATTCGGCTGATTTAAAATAATAATAAAATATTCCGAAATTAATTAAATATTATTTTAAAATACGGAAAAATTTATTTTTAGCCCCGGTTGCTCAGAATTTCGTGCTGATCGCTGCTGTGATGTTAGAATTTAAATTTGATGCTTGATTGGTGGCGAATTGAGTGTGATTGCGTAAATAAGGGTTATGTGTAGAAATTCCCTGTGTAGGAATTGTGGGGATTTTGGCTGTAATTGACCGCCTATTAGAGGTCGTGCCAAGTGGGGCCGTGATGCCACTAGTTGTTGACCGCCTACGAGAGGCCGTGCCGAGTGGGGCCGTGATGCCACTAGTTGTTGATCGCCTATTAGAGGTCGTGCCGAGTGGGGCCGTGATGCCACTAGTTGTTGACCGCCTATTAGAGGCCGTGCCGAGTGGGGCCGTGATGCCACTAGTTGTTGACCGCCTACGAGAGGCCGTGCCGAGTGGGGCTGTGATGCCACTAGTTGTTGACCGCCTATGAGAGGCCGTGCCGAGTGAGGCCGTGATGCCACTAGTTGTTAACCACCTTATTAAAGGTCGTGTCACGTGGGGCCATGATTACCACCGATGGTTGAGTCTACCCTTAGGGTCGAGGTTGGGAGCATTGGTTGATTTGATAGAATGACATGTAATCGGCCGAGCCGATTGATCGCTGAGACGATCCAAGTGGTTGATTGGTTGATGATGTGATTGTGCCTTGGTTTATTTAATTGTCACTTTTGCACGTGGTTGAATGATATGAACTGTACTAACCTACAGACGCGGACTATTGCTAGGTAAGTCTTCTTGGTGTTATGGCTAGGTCATGCTGGGGTGTATTTTCTTTCTAATAGGGGCTTAGGAGGAGTGAACTTGCTGAGACAATGTCTCACCCCGTTGTGGGAAAAATATTTCAGGACCGTAGATGGCGGTACCAGTGGAGGATGGTGGACTGCCGGTGCAGTCGTTCAAGGAGTCGCAGAGCTTGAAGATGGGGGATAGACAATTGAGTCCGACTAGTAGCTTTAGGACTGTTTCTTCTTTTTGGTAGATCGACCCCTAGTGTGCAGTTTGACCCCTTTTTGATGCACATAGACTCTGACTCATTTTGGTCATATGTAAACTTTGGTTGATTTTTATGATAGTATGTTGGTTTGTATTAAATTGATTTTATTCCTGCTGTTCTATCCCGCTTTTAATTTGTCAGGGGTTCTTAATACGTTCCACATGTGCTTATTAAATTAATTTGGGTCGGCGGCACTATCTGGGAGTGTCGCAAATTCCACGACCATGGCGGGTTGTTCACGTGTCTCGGAGTTCGGGGCGTGACAACCCCGTTTAAGTGGTATCAGAGCATGGTCAGTGTATGGAGTGATAAGGGCGATGAGTCATGGGATAGTTAGTAGGAAAGACTTTACTTATTCTAATGCATGTGATTGTTAGTTGTTTGTTAACTTGATTGTGAGGTTACTCAATTCTAATGTGGTATTGGAATTCGCCAGTAGGCGTCTGTATTGAGCCTCCAGCATGAGTGACCGAGTGCCGAGAGCTGCTCGGAAGAGAGCAGCAGGGCCCGTGTTTCGAGGTGGGTCTTCGCTGAGGGTTGGTGCCCGTGGTGCCTCGGGGGGAGCACAGGCCGGGACCAGTGCCAGGACCAGTGCAGGTGGTGCAGCTGTACCTCCAGTCAGTGCAGCAGCCCAGGAGGATCAGAGGTTTGTGGGGATCATGCACATGCTTGAGGCGATGAGGGACAAGATGGATCAGCAGGCCGCCGCTATTGCCACTGCAGTGAATACCGCCAATGCCACTGCTACTGCCGCCGCAGCTGCCGCCGCGCCAGTTGTTGAGCAAGAGGATGAGGAGGACCCTGATGAGATTCCACCTGAGAATGTGGAAGTTGGGAGGGCTAGACAGAAGTTGGTGCATCATTTCCTGAGGATGAACCCGCCAACATTCACGGGAGCTGGAGATCCCAAAGCAGCAGCACTATGGATCTTAGAGCTGGAGAATGCTTTTGAGTTGCTGCTGTGCACTGAAGCAGAAAAGGTTGTCCTAGCAACCTATCAGTTGAGGGGGACCGCAGCTACCTGGTGGACCAATAGGAGGATTGTATTCCCTGAGGGCGTGGTTCCAGAGTGGAACGCCTTTCTTGAAGTCTTCAATGACAAGTATTTTTCTGAGTGTGCCAGGGAGGTGAAGATGGCCGAGTTTCAGCGTCTTTGTCAGGGTACGATGACGGTTGATCAGTATGAGGCGAAGTTCGCCGACCTGTCGAAGTATGCCCCTGAGTTGGTCCAGCGACCGGCCGACCGAGCTCGAAGGTTTAGGGATGGATTCCGACCGGAGGTGAGGAGCTTGTTGGTACCTCTAGACCTGAAGGAGTACAACGACCTCTACAAGTGGGCCCAGATGATAGAGAAGGATCAGAATGAGAGAGCTGCCGCCTCTGGATCGTGGTTTAGTTCGAACAGGGATGACAATCGGTTTGGGAAGAGGCCAATGCCTGGAGGGAGGTACCCTATTCCACCCAACAGGAAGGGTGGAGTGGGGAAGTCGTCATCTAGCTCCAGTGGAGCATGTTGTGCGTGTGGGAGGTGACATGGCTCAGCCCCGTGCCCTTTTAGGACGGGTGCCTGTTTTGAGTGTGGCCAGCAGGGCCACATTGCTAGAGCTTGCCCTAGGAGGCCGATGAGAGAGCCGCAGTTGCCGCCACCGCCACCGCTGGGTCAGAATAGAGGATTCACGCCGCAGATCATGCCGCTGGGTGGACCGAACCGACCTCCGGCTCAGGGAAGGGCTTATGCACTTACTAGAGGACAGGCGGAGGATGCGCCTAATGTGGTCACGGTATGGTCTTACCGAACAACCAACCCGCTTATGCTTTGTTTGATCCCGGAGCTTCGCATTCGTTTATAGCTGAAAGATTTGTTAAGTTGGTAGAGTTAATTCTGAGTTGTTGGATTACTCGTGATGAGTATATCTACGCCGTTGAAGGATAATGTGTTAGCTACGGTGGGTTGCCTTGGTTGCAAGTTAGTGATTGGTGAGAGAGAGGGGAGGATAGATTTGATAGTTCTAGCCATGTATGATTTTGATGTGATAATTGGCATGGACTGGCTCACTAAGCAACGAGCTAAGATGGACTGTTATCGCAAGGCGATTCAGTTTAACCCATTAGAGGGTGAGAGTTTCGAGTTCGTTGGGAGTCGGGGAGGACCCTTGATTTCCTTAATCTCTTCACTTGAGGCAACTCGCTTGCTAGACAGTGGTTACCAAGGTTACCTAGCGACTGTCGTGGACACGACGGTAGAGGAGTCGAAGTTAGAGGACATTCCAGTGGTGCAAGAGTTTCCAGACGTGTTCCCGAAGGAGTTACCGGGTTTGCCGCCAGAAAGGGAGGTAGAATTTGTAATTGAGCTAGCCCAGGGACCGAGCCTATCTCCAAAGCACCATATCGGATGGCCTTGTCGGAGCTTAAGGAGCTAAAGGTGCAAATGCAAGAGTTGCTAGATAAGGGGTTTATACGTCCGAGTGCATCACCCTGGGGAGCACCGGTGTTGTTTGTGAAGAAGAAGAATGGTTCATTGCGTCTATGCATCGACTACCGACAGCTCAACCAGGTAACCGTTAAGAATAAATATCCGTTGCCAAGGATTGATGACTTGTTTGATCAGCTTCAGGGAGCGTCGATATTTTCTAAGATCGACTTGAGGACGGGATATCATCAGCTAAGGATCAAGAAGGAAGATATACTGAAGTCGGCGTTTCGCACTCGATACGGCCATTACGAGTTTACTGTGATGCCGTTTGGGTTGACGAACGCCCCAGCTGCTTTCATGGACCTGATGAACCGGGTGTTCAGGGAGTATTTGGATCGGTTTGTAATTGTCTTCATCGATGACATCCTGGTGTATTCGAGGAGTGCGGAGGATCATGAAAGGCACTTGAGGATTGTGCTCCAGACTTTGAGGGATCGTGAGTTGTATGCTAAATTCAGTAAGTGCGAGTTTTGGCTAACCCGTGTGGCTTTCCTAGGTCATGTTATCTCTGGAGAAGGAATCTCAGTGGACCCAGCCAAGATTGAAGCGATGATCAACTGGCCGAGACCGACTATAGTGACAGAGATCAGAAGTTTCCTGGGTTTAACAGGGTATTATAGACGGTTTGTGGAGGGGTTTTTAAGGTTGGCATCGCCGATGACAAGACTGCTGAAAAAGGAAGAGAAGTTTGTATGGACAGATAAGTGCGAGAGTAGTTTCCAGGAGCTCAAGCAAAAGCTAACTACCGCACCGGTACTCACTATTCCATCAGGTTCAGGAGGATTTGAGATCTACAGTGATGCGTCGTTTAAAGGATTGGGTTGCGTGTTGATGCAGCATGGTCGGGTTGTCGCGTATGCGTCCCGACAGTTGAGACCCCATGAGTTGAATTACCCAATGCATGACTTGGAGCTTGCAGCCATCATCTTTGCCCTTAAGATTTGGAGGCACTACTTGTGCGGGGAAAGATTTCAGATCTTCACTGACCATCAGAGTCTTAAGTACTTGTTCTCTCAAAGGGAGTTGAATATGAGACAACGTAGATGGATGGAGCTCCTAAAAGACTATGACTATGAGATCCTGTACCATCCTGGAAAGGCAAACAAGGTCGCCGATGCCTTGAGTAGAAAGTCTTCGGTTGCGCATATGGTACTCAAGGAGTGGAGTCTACTTGAGGGAGCTCGAGATTCGAGTTTCAAGTTCGAGGTAGGCCACCTTTCAAGCCTTATGGCCACCCTCGGGATTGAGCCGAAGTGCGAGGTCGGAATCGGGGAGCTTCGGCGGGACGGATCCATATGTTCAGCAGATCGTACAAGAGGACTCAGAGAAGAGAAAAGTTGGCTTCCAGATTTCTGATGATGGAACATTGAGATTCCAAGGACGATTAGTTGTACCTGACGATGTGGAGCTTAGGGAGGAGATTTTATCAGAAGCACATCGTAGCAGTTACAGCATTCATCCGGTAGTACCAAGATGTATCAGAATCTGCGTCAACACTACTGATGGTGTGGCATGAAGGCGGACATCGCCAAGCACATTGCCAAGTGTTTGACGTGTCAGCAAGTGAAAGCTCAGCATTGCAAGCCAGGAGGACTTCTGCAATCCCTGGAGATCCCAGAGTGGAAATGGGAGCACATTACAATGGACTTTGTGACAGGACTACCGAGGAGCCAGAGAGGAAATGATTCGATATGGGTAGTGGTCGACAGATTGACGAAGTCGGCACACTTTATCGCGGTTCAAAGGGACCTCAGCTTGGATAGGCACGCAGACTTGTACGTCCGTCACATAGTCCATATGCACGGGGTGCCGGTCACAATCACTTCAGACAGGGACCCAAGATTCACCGCCGCCTTTTGGAAGAGCCTCCAGTCCGCGTTAGGGACGAAATTGCAATATAGTACGGCCTATCACCCGCAGACGGATGGCCAGTCTGAAAGGACGATTCAGATCCTCGAGGATATGCTAAGGGCTTGTGTCTTGGACTTTAAAGGAAGTTGGGAGGAGCAGCTTCATTTAGTCGAGTTCGCCTACAACAACAGTTACCAGCAGAGTATTCAGATGGCCCCTTTTGAAGTGTTGTATGGCGAGTGTGTGGGACGCCGGTGTCTTTGGGATGAGGTCGGGAAAGAAAGATCACCGATCCGAGTTGGTTCAATGTCGGTGGAAGCGTTGCGTTATCGAGAGATTAAAGACCGCTCAGAGCCGCCAAAAAAGTTATGCAGATAAGCACCGAAGGCCGTTGGAATTTCAGGTTGGTGAGCACGTCTTCTTGAAGGTGTCACCGGTGAGAGATACTTCCCGCTTTGGCAAAAAGGGAAAACTGAGCCCGAGGTACGTAGGTCCCTTTGAGATTTTGGAAGGAATAGGGACTCTAGCGTATCGTCTTGCACTGCCGCCGAAGTTGTCACAGGTGCATGACGTCTTTCACGTGTCGATGTTGAGGAAGTATGAACCTGACCCAACCCACGTTCTAAATTTCGAGGAATTAGACGTGGACGACAGGGTGTCATATGTTGAAAGCCCAGTTCGGATTGTGGATCGCAAGGAACAAGTCTTGCGCACAGGACCATCCCAATGGTCAAAGTGGTGCAACACCACGTAACCAAAGAGCAACCTGGGAGACCGAAGAATCGATAAGACAATTGTACCCCTATCATCTTGCTTAAGAATTTGTAATGGTTTAAATTTCGAGGACGAAATTTCTATAAGAGGAGAAGAGTTGTGACATCCCGAATTTTCTTGAATTTATTTTCAGTCAATTGAACCGGGCAATTCATCTGTGCGTGTAGTCGTCCTTCTGAGTTGGCCACTCGCGTGAGGACTGGTCTATTGGGTGAAGCAATTAAGGGATTTTGATGTGTCAAGCTCGGGGACTCATCACCCTCGGAGTTGGATGCAAGAAAATTCCCGAAAGCTACTCAGTGGATCAGGCGTGCTGAAATCGCACCAGATTGAATTTAACCGTGAAAATTAAAATTGAAATTAAAAATTGGAGGCCCAGTTATGTCACAAATCTTAATAGGATCTTGGATTAATTTTATGGATTTTAATTGGACTCAATTAAAAGAGAATTGAATGAGAAATTGAAGAAATTAAGTGCGTGAAATTTTGGACCCCGGCGGAAAAATAAGTGCACCCATTGAATTAAGTGGTGGAAGAGGAGATAGTGGATGGTGATGTCATGGGGATGACCTCATGGTGAGGTGGCTTGGAGGCTTGAGATGGTGACAAGTGGAGGGTGGAGATTGCATCTTCAACCTTTGGACTAGGAGGGAGAAAAGAGAAGAAAAAGGAAAGGAAAAGGGAAAAAAAAAAAGCCGAGCCGCAGCCGTTCGTCGCCCCCTCCGAGCCCGCGCCGTCGCGCCTCGCCGTCGCCAGCCGCCGTGTCGCCTAGCTGCCGTCGCACCTCGCCGTCGCAAGCCGTCCGTCGCCCCGCAGCTCGCGCCCGAAGCTCCCCCGCCCCTCTCGACCAGCTCACATCCCCGTCCGCCTTCGCCGTCCGCCGTTCGCTGCTGTCCAAGCCACCATCAGCCGAGCCGCCTACCCTCTGCCGCTCCCTCGCCCTTTCCCTCGCCCAAGCCCGCCATTCAGCCCCCCACCGGCCCCCCCCACCAGCAGCCCCAAAGCAGCAAGAGCAAGTGGGTTTCCAACCACTTCGAAGGCTCTTTTGACCCCCTTCCCGGCCCCGGACGCGAGACCGCCTTTGGGGAAAGTCGATCCTGGCGTCACCCTCTTCGATTTGAGCGAAGCGGCGTCCAAATCCGGAGTTTATCTCACTAATCCTTGATTAGACGGTTAATTATGCCCTAAGTATGTTTAGTTTGAATTAAGCATGTTTAGGTGGATAGATTAGATTATTTTATTATAAGTTGGATTAAGAAATTGGTTTAAGGTTAATTGTGTTTAATCAAAGTTAAAAAGAGTTAATTAAAGTTAAGTGGTGATGTGACTTAATTGGATTTTAGTTTAGATTTATTTAATTGCTGGAAATTCGGCTGATTTAAAATAATAATAAAATATTCGGAAATTAATTAAATATTATTAAAAAAATTGAAAAATTTATTTTTAGCCCCGGTTGCTCAGAATTTCATGCTGATCGCTGCTGTGATGTTAGAATTTAAATTTGATGCTTGATTGGTGGCGAATTGAGTGTGATTGCGTAAATAGGGGTTATGTGTAGAAATTCCATGTGTAGGAATTGTGGAGATTTTGGCTGTAATTAACCGTCTATTAGAGGCCGTGCCGAGTGGGGCCATGATGCCACTAGTTGTTGATCGCCTAGAGAGACTGTGCCAAGTGGGGCCGTGATGCCACTAGTTGTTGACCGCCTATTAGAGGCCGTGCCAAGTGGGGCCGTGATGCCACTAGTTGTTGACCGCCTACGAGAGGCCGTGCCGAGTGGGGCTGTGATGCCACTAGTTGTTGACCACCTATGAGAGGCCGTGCCAAGTGGGGCCGTGATGCCACTAGTTGTTAACCATCTTATTAAAGGTCGTGCCACGTGGGGCCGTGATTACCACCGATGGTTGAGTCTACCCTTAGGGTCGAGGTTGGGAGCATTGGTTGATTTGATAGAATGACATGTAATCGGCCGAGCTGATTGATCGCTAAGATGATCCAAGTGGTTGATTGGTTGATGATGTGATTGTGCCTTGGTTTATTTAATTGTCACTTTTGCACGTGGTTGAATGATATGAACTGTACTAACCTGTAGGCGCGGACTATTGCGAGGTAAGTCTTCTTGGTGTTGTGGCTAGGTCATCTTTGGGGTGTATTTTCTTTCTAATAGGGGCTTAGGAGGGGTGAACTTGCCGAGACAATGTCTCACCCCGTTGTGGGAAAAATATTTCAGGGCCGTAGATGGCGGTACCGGTGGAGGATGGTGGGACTGCCGGTGCGGTCGTTCAAGGAGTCGCGAGCTTGAAGATGGGGGATCGACAATTGAGTCCGACTAGTAGCTTTAGGACTGTTTCTTCTTTTTGGTAGATCGACCCCTAGTGTGCAGTTTGACCCCTTTTTGATGCACATAGACTCTGACTCATTTTGGTCGTATGTAAACTTTGGTTGATTTTTATGATAGTATGTTGGTTTGTATTAAATTGATTTTATTCCTACTGTTCTATCCCGCTTTTAATTTGTCAGGAGTTCTTAATACGTTCCACATACGCTTATTAAATTAATTTGGGTCGGCGACACTACCTGGGAGTGTCGCAAATTCCACGACCATGGCGGGTTGTTCACGTGTCTCGGAGTTCGGAGCATGACAGTGGCCGCTTGTCTACAGCGAACCATGGGTACCATGGGGAAGAAGGGAAATTGCCGCAACGGCAAAGTCTCTAGGTTATCTCTGCAGCATCTTCTCCTAGGAAGAAAAATTCTAAGCGTAGATGACAATACGGTGAATCTTAAAGTGGCTGCGGGTGCATTGAAAAGACATGGAGCTGAAAGTGGGAAAGAGGTGATTAGTTTGCTTACACCACCACACAGCTTATATGCTTGCTTCATGGATATCCAGATGCCGGGAATGGATGAGTATGTATGTTCTTTTATTTGATATACACCCTGTCAAATCTGGTTTAAAGAAATCATCGCCTTGTTTTGGGGTGCCAATGGTCCAACTTGGTTTTGTTTGTGATAGCTTGGCCATCTTCGTATCCAGTTAAAGGTTTTTATCCATGCTGAATATTTTTGAGAAACATTGGTTTTGCTGGTCCATCTCGGTTTCTTCTTTTTTAGAAGTTCCAATTGTACATTTTGCACCATAAAAAGCATGACTGCATAATAAAATCATATTCTTGTACTAATTATACTTGTAAGAAGTGTTACACGACCAAAACAGATTCAGTCAGTTTATGGCATATTTTCTGTCTCTATATCACTTCATAATGAAATGATTAGTGAAATTTGGCTAGAAATCGAATTTACCTAGAAGTCTCGGGCTTTAGTTCTTTCATTTTTCTTTTAGATTCAAACTGTTGGCTATTGGGTGCAGCTCTCTTTGAACGATTTTTGCATGTTCATGGATCTAACTTAAGGTGAAGTAGACATACGTTGCTTTCTCTGATGATGGCTTTAATGCCTTGTTAAAGGTTTGAAGCTACGAAAACAATCCGAGACATGGAAAAAAATGTCAACCGGAAAATCCAACTTGGGAAGGTATCTGCAGAGCACATGCAAACATCTTGAATTGGCATGTGCCCATCTTGGCCATGACGGCGGACGTAAGTCATGCGACTCGCGAACAGTGCATGAAGTCTGAAATGGATGGATATGTTTTGAAGCCTTTCAAAGCAGAACAACTTTATCGGGAAGTTTCATGATTTTCCTAATCAGCACGGAGTCGGAAACTGTAAAGGTGACTCCATTGCAGGTCGCTGAATTCATAATGGACTGCCATTCTTCTCGCTTCGCTACAATGAAGTCAAAGTTTTTCACCAAAGTAAGCTTCTGCCTCTGTCAACTTTATTCTTAAATTGGAAGTGTTAGCCAAATTGTCCATTGCGTATTGCTAACTGCTGATCATATAAAGAAAATCTGAGAACCTCCCCGTAATTTCTTGCTTTCTTGTGAAGACATTTTCAGGTATTACGTGGAAGAATGTGTAAATAGAGTAACGCCTTATTGCCGGAAAATCGATTTTTGATAGATTGTCCATAGTTAGCAAACGCTTGTTGCTTTTTTCTTACACGCTTCGTCTCATCACGTGCGACACCTCCATCAGCAGCCGAGCAAATAGAAGTTCGTTAGAGGGATTCAGACTCGAAACAAGGATAAGTCCCAGGAAATTGTGTGGATTGGTTGTATCATAGCAGCAATGGTGGCGTTGTGTCGTCTTTCTTGTACATATATGGCCAAATCACCATTCACAGTGACCTTATTCTTATCTTAGGACAGCTATTGTCTGTAGAGTCTGTACTAAATCCTTCTATTCAGGTGTAAGAATGAAAGTTGTAGGTCTTAGTACAAATTGTGTACTTCCAAATTCGTCACATGATCCCTTTTTGTCTTGTTTGGACTTGCCAAGTCTTCGAGTTCGCCGGCGATACATCATCTCCTACTTAATAGTCTTGAATTTCAAATGTCTAAAGGGCAAGTCATTGTCAAATCTTCTCGGGAATGGGTAAAAATGCTATACCGATAGGTTTGTTCGGATTGATTTTCACCTTTTGTTTTATTTAAGCACGCACTTTAATTTTTCTTTGTAAACTCTCACAAAATAACTAAATGTTGTCATTTAGATTAGCACACAATTCATTAATAATATTTTAAAGTTTGAATAATGTATTAAATTTCGACGAAAAAGTAAGAGAATATTTTTATTTTAGTTAATGTGAAAAAAGACACGCCCTAAAATGCTATTAGATATCTCCTCCTTTAGAAAACGAAATATATTAGGCGAGTTATGAGGTGAAAGACAAAGCAAGTTGGACTATAAATAAAAGAAAGGGTTAATATGGGTTAGTTATTTAGAATTGAGTTTAGAATGGTAAAATCTAAAATAATATCGATATTAAATGAGTTCATAATTTAATTATACCAAACCCATTTTTATGACTCTTTTCACTATCTCCTTTCCTGACTTGATCTCACACTCGTTTACTAAGCACACTCACTTTAATTCGGATATGACTTTTCCTAAATTAGATTAGATATGGTAGTGTATTAGTATCATGAGGTGGGTATGAGTCATTAAATTTATATTACATGAAAATATATTAAAATGGATCGAATGAGTTAATTTTGGTCTAACAATTTTCAACCCAACTAAAGCCCAACCTGACTTACACTTTCACGGATCTAAACAACTCTCCCTTATGGAAAAAGAGAAACCAATTGAACCATATAATACTATTGATAACAAGATTTTGTCATCTCACAGTGTAACATATTCCCACAATAATCGTCAACCCAGATTAAAAAACACGGATGAACATACTAATTTACCTTAATACCATGTTGGCGTATGATAATGGCCCCAGGCTTCGCGACTTGGTCGCTGTAGATCTTGACGTGGAGGCTTTGGCCTCTGGAGTCTCGGCCGCCGACTCCTTTCCTGTGCACGCACTCAATCGTCAGCAAGAACTTCAATGGGAAAGAGATGGAGAGCTTCGAGCCGGTGGCTACGGGCATGAAGTTGTGTCTGGCGAAGGAGGACGAAGAGCTTAAACATAAGGAGAGACCCCTACGTTTAGCGTAGGACGAAGAGCTTAAACACAAGGAGAGACCCCTACGTTTAGCGTACTGAGCAATGTTGCATTGGCGGTGTCAGATATAATAGTCCCCTCCGCCGGCTTGCGGTGGTCATGTCAGCTCAACCGGTTTGTCTTCTGAATCCGCCTTAAGAAATGAAAAAAAAAAATAATAAATTACAGGTAAAATAGTCGACACAACAAATGCGAACACAGGGCGAGTGCCTCATTGTTATGAGCATGCGCACTCGGTCTCCAGCAATTTTCCTGCCCTCTGTTTGACCAGCATTCTGATTTTCCCTCATTTTCTTGCCCTGGACAATTTCCAGACAAACAAACAATAAAACCAGAAATGCAATAGGACGTTCCGATATTTCAGCCGCTTCCGTCGAGCAAAAGCTCCCCAAAAACTAAAAAGCATTAACGGGACGAGTGCATCGAAACTTTCAAAATTAATAATTTCAAAGCTTTTAAAAATTATAATCAAGCCTTAAAACTTTCTAAAAGGTTTAATTAAGTTTTAAAATTTTCAAAAAATATAATTAGATCTTAAAATTTATCAAATTGATCTAATCAAATCATTTCAATTATTATTTTAAAAAGTTTTAGGATTCGATTATACTTTTTAAAAATTTAAGATTTCGATTGCACTTTTGTATATTTATTGCACTTTTCGAAATTTTTAAATTTTATTGTGTTTTTTTTTTTAATACTTGAGTATTCAGTTCCACTTTGATGGTAAGTTTCATGACCTTGCATGTATCCTAACCCTAGTAACAGAGAACAAAAATGTTCTGAAGCAGACGAAATGGAAGGAGCTACTAGGACCATAGAAACCAGAAAATTCTGCGGAGGGAGGCAAATTGAGTACTTAACGGAGACGGGTAATGGAGAGGGCAGACAAGAGTGGAAGAGGCAGCGGTGCGATCCAGACCACGAATATTCAACTGAGAGAGAAAGAGTATCCTCACCGATCAATTTAAAAAAAAAAAAAAAAAAAGAAAGAAAAGAAAAGAAAGGAGAGAGAGTATCCTCGCTAAACTTTAGGAGTTGCTACTCATTTGGGATCTGGAGGTCGCCTTGACGCCTCCCCCGCCACCTCCGCCGCTGAGGCCGGATGGCTGGCAGTCGACACTGGCGATTCAGTGCTGGTGGTCAGGCCAAGCTCTGCCCGCTCGTGTGTAACATCGTGTTGTAGTCCTAAAATGTAAAAAGAAAAAAGAAAAGCCTAATGCGTGGGTCAGAACAGACTCGAAGGACAGCTCAGGACAAATGGATCCAGAGGCGTTGGCGAAGGCATTCGTGCAGGACTACTACATGATGTTAGACACGAACCGGGAGAGCTTGGCACGCCTAGTTAAATCGATCCCGCCCACTGCCAGTGTTGACTGCTAGCCCTCCGGCCGCAGCGGCTTCATCACCGTCAACAGCAAGCAGCACCCCTCAATTTTAGCGAGGCTACTCTCTCTCTGTTGGATTTGATGCCGATGAGTATCATTGAACTGCTGTTACTTGGTAGAAACAGAGTAAAGCTAATTGAGTGTGAAGGATGGTTTGGCCGATGAAATCTAGTCGATTGAATATCAGCTAGCGTGATCTGCTCATTTACTGTTGACAGATTAAGTATTTATAGTTTCCTCACAAAACTAATTACCGTAACTTAACTCTCTTTTAGTCTTTATGATCCCCTTTGCTGTCGGTTTTTCAAAGACCGTATTCATCCTCCTGCATCTAGGATTTGGATTTAACTGACAAGCCTTAACAGGGCAATAGATTGATGTTCAATGCAATGACTAGCGCATGAGGAATGATTGAACTTCTGCTTCCGCAATGATACGCCGAAGCCTATCAAGAGAAAGAGAAGTCTTTTGTGAATAGAATTGTTGCATTGACTAGCATGCCAATTGACTCCACTTTTCGGCAAAAAACAAAAGGACTCCAATTGTTTTTATGACGTTCCATTTCTGAGATGACATATATTAACGGATGCGATGTGCTGAGTTATCTTACTTCCAATTTCTTTTTTGGAAAGCGGCTGTATATAGGACTGCATGTGGCTGTGTAAGATCCCACCCTTTGTTTGACATGTTGGCTTGTTTTGATTTATGCTATTTAAAGAAAGTGAAGTAAAACGAAAAAAACAAATATTAAGCTTCACAACTAGCGAGAGCTTGTAGGTGTTAATAATAAGAAGCTTGGCACGCGGTAGGATGTTGAAGTCTAAGTTTTTCCATGACTTTTTTTTTGGGAGAGTTGAATGATTGAAATTGAGCTAGTCTTTACTTTGTGTTTTGCGATCCAATTTGTCACGCCCCAAACTCCAAGACACATGAAACAACTCACCATGGTCATGTAAATGCGACATTCTCAGGTAGTGTTGCCGACCCAAATTAATTTATTATGCGCATGTGGAATGTATTAACAAACCCCTGACAAAATAAAAGCGGGATAGAACAACAGGAACAAAATCAATTTAATACAAACCAATATACTGTCATAAAATCAACCAAGGATTACAAACAACCAAAATGGGTCAGAGTCTACACACTAGGGTTCGGTCCACCAAAAAGAAGGAACGATCCTAAGACTACTAGTCGGACTCGTTCGTCGACCCCTCATCTTCTTGGCTCTGCGACTCCTTGACCAACTGCACCGGTAGTCCCCCATTCTTTGCTGGAACCGCCATCTACAGCCCTAAAATATTTTTCCCACAATGGGATGAGACATTGTCTCAACAAGTTCACCCCTCCTAAGCCCCTATTAGAAAGTAGATACACCCTAGAGTGACCTAGCCACAACATCGAGAAGACTTACCTCGCAATAGTCCGCACTTGCAGGTTAATACAGTTCATATCATTCAATCAGGTGCAAACATAACAATTAATTAATTGAGGCACAATCACATCATCAACCATTCAACCACTTGGATCGTCTTAGCAATCAATCGACTCGGCCAATTACATGTCATTCTAGCAAATCAGTCAATGTTCCCAACCATGACTCTAAAGGTAGACTCAACCATCGGTGGTAATCACGGCCCCACTCGGCACGACCTTCAATAAGGTGGTTAATCAACTAGTGGCATCACGGCCTCACTCGGCAAGACTTTCAAAAAGGTGGTCAATCAACTAGTGATATCACGGCCCCACTCAGCACGACCTTCAAAAAGGTGGTTCAATCAACTAGTGACATCACGGCCCCACTTGGCACGACCTTCAAAAAGGTGGTTCAATCAACTAGTGGCATTACGGCCCCACTCGGCACGACCTCTAATAGATGGTTCAATTATGGCCAAATCCCCATCAATTTTCACACTTATAATTTTTTTACACATAACCCCCATTTATCGCAATCACACTCAATTCGCCACAATCAAGTATCAAATTTAAATTCTAAAAGCACAACGATCGCACGAGATTCGAGCAACTGGGCTAAAAATAAATTTTTCCTTTTTTTAATAATAATATTTAATTAATTTTTCGGAATATTATATATTATTTTAATCTACCGAATTTTGAAATATTTAAATAAATCTAAATAGAAATCTAATTATGTCCCATCACTACTTAACATTAAATAAACCACTTTTAACCTTAATTAAACCCAATTTAACTTAATCCAATCTACTAATCCAACTTATAATAAAATATTCTAATCTATCCACCTAAACATGCTTAAATCAAACTAATCACACTTAGGGCATCATTAACACTCTAATCAAGGATTAGTGAGATAAACTCATCCGATTAACGAACCGAATGGACCAAAACGACGAGGACAATGAGGGGATCGATTTTCTCCAAAGCGGGCCTAGCATTCGGGGTCGGGAAGCCTGCCAAAACAGCCCACGAAGGGGCTGCCATACCCATTTTCTTCCCCTCTGTTTGTTGTTGAGTTGAGGCCGAGAAAGAGGAGATCCGGGGCGGTTTCGGGCAAAGGAACGGCGGAGGAGGGGTGGCGGCTGATGGTGACGGCTGACGGCGGCGGCTAAAGGAATGACGACGGCGAGCTGGGCTGGCGCGGGCTGGCCAAAGCAGGGTGGAGGGCGAGCCGCCGTCGTCTCACACCCGCCAGCCGCAACGATGACGGTTGGCGGAGCTGGCTGGGGGGTCGACGGGCTCGGGGAGGCTTCTGCTGGTCCTCCTCTCCCTCTCTTCTCTCCCTCTTTTGATCCAAGGTAGAAGATGAAGTGTGGGGCCCACTTCCTTAATTTCCCTTTTCTTTTAATCCCCAAAAATTGGCCCACCATGACATCATCCGCTGATGTCACACTCCACTATCCCAACTCTTCCACAACCTTTCTCCAATAGGTCCATTTTATTTTCTCCGCCGGGGTCCAAATCTTGTACATCTCAATTTCTTCAATTTTTCTTTCAATTGAGTCCAATTGAAGTCCATAAAATTAATCCAATGCCACCACACTTTAATTCACAGCTTCACTTGTCTATAGAACCAACTTAAATCCCAAAAATATGACCAAAGGCGGACCTACTAATTTCTCGAGCCAAATTGGTCATTCTCTGATTTAATTCGCTGAAAAACGCTGATTGCATGAAAAATCTTCTGAAGATGAGTTAATGATCCTAAAATTATTTGTGACACACCATGACTTCCAATTTCTGGATTCAATCTCAATTTTCACGGTTAATTTCGATGCTGGTGCGATTCCAAAGACGTCCTAACCTACCGGGTAGCTTTCAGGGAAATTTTTTTACATCCGACCTGAGGGTGATCAGTCCCCAAGTCTGACGCGTTAAAATCCCTTAATTGCTTCGCCCAATAGGCTAGTTCCCTCATGAGTAGCCAACTCAAAGAGTCGAACTAAATGCACAAATGAAATGCCCGACTCAATTGACTGAAAATAAAATTAAGGAAAATCGGGATGTCACACAATTCTTCTTAAGTATGATGCATTGATGCTTCAAAAATCTCTAGATCTGATGCATAGGAAAGTTTGGGGTGATGCGTAAAAATTTTCACTTTTTGAAGTTATCATTTCTAGCGAATTCCTTAAAAGTTCTTTATCAAATTGGACTTTCGTCCTTCATCAATCAATGAATCACTCTCTTCCTCTCCGAATTTCTAATATCATTTTGTCAGAGAAATAATATGCCCACGGTGTTAGTCATTCCTTGGAAGTTGCCAAAGGCCCTCCTTGTAAAGCCGCAGCAAAGCTGGTCTTTTTAGTTGTGCATACTGGCAGAAAGGGGGCATCGCATTAGTGTTCTCTTGCTACTCATTACACCTCATAGTTGCTCTTAGAGAACTATCCAATGAGGAGATTCTGGCTTTTCATATGTTTACCGTGCAGCATCATGTAGGGAGTTTCTTTTTGAAGAGGTTGGGCTCATTTCCTTATGACAAAGGTTTGGTCAGTCTAACAAGATGTTTTTGATGGATGGTTTCATGATTTTGGAAGCTCTAATATGCCTTGATAGAAAACATTGAATGAGGATAAGATTGACCTTTTGGCTCATTATTTGGTACTCTTGGTGGTACTAAGACACGTTTTTCACATTGTTGCTTTTTACACACTGTATTGCATTTTTACGAGAAGATTCGTGTACTCGTGTACAGGCGAAATTTGGGTAGTTATTTATTCTACTTCTTTGCCCTGCTCTTTATTTGCCTAAAACTTTGCGCCCCTCCAGGTGTTTCATCCGATGCTAACGATACCGGGAAGCTTTTTAGATATTGAATGACATTCTTCGGTTAGCCCCGTCAACACCACCACAAAGGACAGTCACGGATCACATAGCATCTTCCGTATGTTTTGCAAGAGAGGATTCGATTCTCATTTGAAGACCGGATAGGTCATGAATGTCAAAGACAAAAACTGTTTCCCTTGTTTCTGTAATTTTTCTAGGCCTTACACAGACTTGGATTTTGAGTCAGTGTTTCTTTGTTGCATCGACAATGTCTCGGTCTAGACTGGTTGGATTTGAAATGGATTTCTATACCGGTTGACAAAATTTAACTGTCTGGGTCTAAGTCAAATTTATGGTCGAATTGAGTTGCCTATGACAGATTGCTAATTGTTGTGAATTTTGATAATCATTTCTCCTTCGTGCTTGATTTCATTAATTACGCTCTGGTCATTGGTGAATGTTGCTAAAAGCCCAACATTTTGCTTCCTTACAAGGCTATATCACATTTGAAGAGTGGATAAAAAAGGTGAGGCATCTATTGATGTTTCAAGGTCGTGGACCCCCAACCACACACGATCTCTTGGTCGGTGGTGGAAGAGATCTAGGGCTATTTCAATTCTCTATCTGTCTTAGCTAGTGCAGTCGGTAATCAAT
Organism: Eucalyptus erythrocorys; assembly: GCA_014182555.1. NCBI lineage: Eukaryota > Viridiplantae > Streptophyta > Magnoliopsida > Myrtales > Myrtaceae > Eucalyptus > Eucalyptus erythrocorys. The sequence goes on along the minus strand of CM024604.1, from coordinate 58,282,602 downwards.
TACCATATTGCGGTTATTCACAGAAGTGCTCTGCTTTGATCATGTTTCTACAGTTGACAGTACGGAGCCACTTCCTTTTATGGAAATTGAAGGACACGAATTTAGCATACTGGGACAAAATCAAAATCAACGGGCAGTCTTTGTGCAGATTTATATGATGGTTACTTCTGTATTTCGCAAAATTTAATCATCCATATGTTGGGTTCATCCGCAAGCTCTGTGCAGCGATGGACAGACAATTTCTTTTTCTGGATTCTACATATATTACATTCTAATTTGCTGATTTTTTTAATAGCTTATCTTCGATTCTGCATTCTAAAAATTGAATCTTTTTATTGAGAATGTAATATAATGAGGCTTACTTGGAGACCTGCTGCAGATTTGGAGTTGGTGACTTTTACTGGAAGGAATATAGTCCCCGTCTAAAGCAGAAGATTTATGAAGAAATTAGAGAATAATGCGTTACCATCTTACTTTATAGTTTTGAGATACTTGGGATAGGAACATGATTCTAAGATTTTGCTCTTTTGTTTGATAATTTTTCTGTACCAGATATATTTTGTTGGATAACCATTTGCAAGTTGCTGTTATGTATTACTAAGGCACCTCGTACAGTTGAACAAAATGGGAGTTACATTCTTGAATTTACTTAGAGTAGGATTATTGGTTTTATCAGGTCCCCTTTCCTTTAGATCACTAGATAACATAGGTCTGCATGTGAATTGGCGATAATAATTTTTCTTTTTTCTCACATAGGATGCTTTAAGCTTCTCAATCCTGTCCATTAAGATGGATTTGAGTATTGACTAATCAAGTTTTACTCCAGGCACTTCATATGAATAAGACTCCTGGGAGAACTCGGCATACTTATGGTGGGAATGTGCAATTCGTGAGTTCAGTGCAAACAGGTTCTGCTCATATCATGTTTTTTATGTTATGTGGTGCATGTTTATAAGTATTTCATTAGCGGGATGGTTACGATTTTGAAGATGGTACTCATTATGTAGATTGTGACATTATTCCATTTGTAGTGTTCCACTCATTTTGTCAATTTGGTCCAGCTACTATTTGCATTGTATGCTGCGTATCATTTTAAAATTTTATTTGTGTGCAGCTATCAATCTTACTACACATTGTTATAATATCTATTGCAGCAAGACATTAGTCTTCGGTATCTGGTTGCAGTCATCACTTTCAGATTTCGGCTTAATATTTGGCATAATAAATTTGTATGTCATATATGTTTGAGTGGCACTCTAGCTGTAAGTACCATTGAAAGAAATTAGCGTTAAATATAATAAAGCCCTAAATCGGCACCTCTTCTACAGCCAGATGTATTCTAAAATGCTATCCATATGAATTGAGAGTTTTTTTTTTTAGTGACCCGGGGAACCCCCGCACGATCGACAGCCGGAGAGTAAACCCTGGAGTGACGCTAGCAGAGGACCCACCACCCCGACGCCACACTTAAGAATCCCTAGCGACCGTGAGGGGATTTGAACTCCTCCCCTTGCGTTAGGGGGAGAGCTCAAACCATCGCGGCCACTGCAGGTAGTGGTATGAATTGAGAGTTTTTCCTCAAACAAACGAGGAAAACATCGTCTAAAAGCTGCAGGAGGAGGAAGAGACTTGAAGGAAAAGACCGAGAGTAACTTGGTTGCGGTCGCCATTAGGAGCTTCTAGACAGAAGGCTGAGGATTTGCCTCTTTCCTCCACCTCTCGGCGCTTGTTGAGACTTCCTAGGTAAGAGTCAGAGTGACTGATATATATATTTAGGGCGACATTCAGACTTGCAAGGAAAGATGGTATCGGAAGTTCAAAAATTTGAATGTGAAGGATTGAAAAGGAAAGCAAGAAATTAAGCTCAAATCGGTGTGTCTGTTCGAGAACCATACCGTCGGATGAAAGGGATTTGAATCATATGACGAGGCACTTGGGGAAAAGACGTCGCAGTGCAGAGTTGCCGACGGGTTATATGAGAGAAAATAATTAATTGTTGAATCACGGATGTTGGTAAACAAGCCTTGGCTTTGCCGACGAAGTGACTGAAGTTGGATTGACGAATGGTGCGTGAGGGTATCCAAGTCGTGGAGCCAACAATATCGGATGCAACCATAACGATCAACGTGGTTGTAAAGCTAGCACGCTCATCAGATGGAGTCATTGGTCTCAAGAGCCACTAATGACAATGGCCGAGAAATGTGGGCTGTTATGACCTTTGGAAGCTGCAAAGGCGACCGTCGACGTGGGAAGTGAAGCCATAAATCTCAAGTCATGGGTCTTCAGTAACCGTTTGTAAATACTCGTTGCTTATTTCTATAAATCACGGAGGAAGTTATTTGATTTCTTTGGTAACCGTCCGTAGCGGTATAAATAGCCAATCCGTTGTCTGTAGTAGAGACGATCAACTAATTAATGAACACTAGCTATTCGCTTTTATCTTCAGTTTATCTTTATATCTTAAATTTTCTTATCGAATTAGTTTCTTATCCAAGAATCGGTAAATTAACCTCAATATCTTTTGTTGATTTGTTTGTGGATCCATGTTTTGAAGGGTGCTTTGTTAGTACTTTTTGACGAAATAGCGACATGTTAAGATTTGCTAAGATATTGTGTGGGGTGAATTACTAACTACGTCTGACGAATGTGAGAAAGTAAATCGGAGGCCAACTCAGATTTCGATATTTGCTTAGTATTGCAGCTTATCACCATCATGTCGAGACAGCTTTTGCATGACTAAAGACATGAAAAAGAAAAAGAAAAAAAAAAAAACGAATTTGCATGGCATATAACCAAAGTCACTGTGATCAAGAGCAATCCCGTACATGCCGGATCCTATCGGAGAGTGAACGCAGCCTCAAACCATATCATAATACATATCCAACTCTCAAAAGTTTCCATAATAGTGCTTTTATACAATTTGCCACTAACCAAGGGGCCTGAAAAACATAAAAGGTGAACGAAATGATCAACCATAGCCAGTGAGCAATGCATATTTTTTCAGCTATGCTTTTTACAAAATAATATTAAAATCCACTTATCTCAATTCTAGTATATAATACACATTAACATAACCATATACATATATGAAAACAGTCATTAAATTAATAATATCATAACAAACATCAATGGTCCACTCCATAGATCAACCTCATCAATTCACATATCAATGGTCTATTCCATTAATTAATCTCATCAATTCACAAATCAATAGTTTATTCCATTGATTAATCTCATTAATTCATATGTTAATAATCCATTCTATTGATCAATCTCAAATCACATGTCAATAATCCATCAATTGACCAAACTCGTGTTCAAATCTCTAACCATGATCACGCATAGTTACCATGATAAGGTAACTAAGCTCCTCCTAGCAAGCTCCATCTATTTAGGCCTTTAGTAAAATTTTTGTTCCTAGGAACAAAAATCTATTGTTTTTTTATGGGAATAGAATTAGAAAATAATCAAGAAGTAGAAAAAAGTTGCTTCTTATTTTTAGGAATAATTCCTCAAATCATGTTCTAATTTTTCTTTCTTTTTCTTCTCTTTCCTTTTCTTCTTCTTCTTCTTCCTCCTTTCGACCGGTTGCCAGCCTCGGCCATGGTCGGCAATCGACCAGATGTGGATCGACAACCTCATCGGATCAACCCACGATGATATTCTAAACTAGTATGCATACATGCAAGTCCCTCAATGAGCTCACAACACCAACACAAGCTCACAACAACATCCTTCACAATTCATAAGCCAATTCGGAATCAATATTACAAAAATGTTTCACAAATGAAAACATATAATTTTTCACAATTCAGTTCATTAGCTAGAAATACCTTATCATAAAGCTTTTCTCATTTCAAAACCCATTTCATAAATCAGTTCACAAAGCAATATATATCTGTCTTTTCACAATATTTTTCTTAAAACCATTCTTAAATCATTTGAAAAAAATGTCTGATTTCAGATTTTATGCAACAAACGTGCTCTCCCATAACTTATAATATTTAGGATCTTTACTAGTTTTGAAACATGAATTTAGAAATTCATATAAAAAAAATGGCACCACTCACTTGAGAATGCCTAAACCAAACAGCGTAACTAAACGAGCTGGCAATATTGTAATCCTAACAATTAAATAAGAATCTGCCCCCATAAATCGCTCATCCAAAACAATTATTCAAGCCTAAATGCAACACAAACTCGCACGCTGGACCCTATAACTTCGCTCCAATCAAATTGTTACTTTAAATCAAACTCCATCAAATCCCACGGCTCCATAATAAAATAATCCACTATTTTAATGAAATCCCAAAGCTCAACAATTCGAAAATTGGATTTCGCCGCTTGAATTTCACAAAATTTTGAATGTAAGCAGTAATTCCAAAAACTTCTCCAATGGGATAAACGAAGGGTGCAGGCATTTAGCATGCATTGCATATGTAGTTAAATCAGCTTGGCGAGCAACTATAGCGTGTATGCGTGCGTTCAAAGCCTCTCTCCTTTCCTTTTTCCTCTATCTTCTTTCTTTCTTTGTTCTCTTCCTTTCCTTCCCTTGCGCAAGCAAGCTCTCGATCTTTAAAGAGAAAGTATCAAGTGATCACTTAGGCTCTATTTGGTAACAAGCCAAATAGTAAAAATTTCTATTCTTTTGTTCTTGGAAGTAATTTTGAAAGATAATCGTGTTTGGTAAAATTTTTGTTCCTAAGAATAAATTTCTATTTTTTGATTCTTGGAAGTAGATTTGGAACATAATCAAGAATTCAAAAAAAGTTGATTCTTGTTCCCGGGAACAATTATAGAATCAAGCCCATATTTTCTTTTTTCTTGTTCTTCTTCCCCTTTCTTCTTCTTCATCCATCCCCACAATTGTCGTTCACCATTTGCTGCCCACGGCTGCAGGCGAGCCTCCGGCAACCGGTCCAGTGAGCTCGCCAGAGGCTCGCCAGGCCAAGATGAGGTCCGGCTAGCTCGCCGGTGGCCAGGCAAGCCTTGCCTTGCCCCACCAAGGCTCAGCCAGCCTTGTCAAGGCTGGGTCGAGTCTCGCCCAGCCATGGCTCGGTCGACCCTCGCTAAGCCTCGCCCAACTGCCAACAAGGATTGACCGACGAGGGCTGGCGACGCTCCGGTGAGGTCGTCAGCCCTCATATGGCCGGTCGTTGATCATTCCAAGGCCGACAACCGAAAACAAAGAAAGGAAGAGAAAAAGTAAAAAGTAAAAAATTATTTAAAAATTAAAAAAATAATTTGGAGTAGAAATTTTGAGCATGATACCAGATGCAATTCTATTCCGAATAAAAAATTTTGTTTAGTTACCAAATGCGTTCTTTTGCTTAGAAATTATTTTCGGGAACAGAATAAAAATAATTATTTTTTTTCAGAAATTGCTCCTAGGAATAGAGGCGTTACCAAACGCACCTTTTTTTTTTTTTTTTGGTGACCCAGGGAATCTCGTAAGCTGACAGCCGGCGAGCAAACCCTGGGGGAGCAACTACAGGACCCACCATCACAGTATTCCAAATAAGAATCCCTAAGATGCCTCTGGGATTTGAATTTCTCCCCTTCGTGAGGGAGAGAGAGCTTGAGCCAACTGCGTCGCTGAGGGTACCAAACGCACCCTTAATACCACTTGTATGCCTTGTTTTGGAAAGCCAATCATAAATTGCCACCTGTTGATGACGTGGAAATAAATTCAAAAAATTAAAAATCTCTCTTTTCTACTCCGCTCCCAGCACTCTGCAGGTGGCCATGGAACTTGGATTTCCAAATTTTCGTAGTCACCGACAGCTTTGCCCATGACCATGGCCAAGCCACTCCCTCTGTCATCATGCCGGCTCACAGCCGAGTCACCCACAACAAACATTGCTCGTAGCAGCTCGTCCGTGGCTAGTATTGGCGATATTGGCGAATTTTGATCCTCCTATTCAAGGAAAGGACATATTGTGAACAAATCTCTGTATTGATATTTTTCCTCTTTTTGAAATTTCCCTTTTTTGTAGTGGTGAACCTTATGCACAAATCGCAGAGGAATGTTATGACAAAAAATAAGAGAGTTGAGAGTTTTGTCCGAGAACGTAAACACATTGCTGAACCTCATAATCCTTGTGTTCTTTTTTGATTACCTTACAAAATTCAACATGGTATCAGAGCAGGTTTGATTCAACCAGTGATTTTTTTTTTTTTTTTTTTGAGTTTGTTTTCTGCACATCTAATTGTCTTGATCTGCTTATGTTCGAGACCGTTCCTATTCTACTACAATTTGCATTCTTCAATCAATGCTTGTTTCTCTCTTTGCTGCTGTCATATATTTGTTATTACTAGCAACACATCATGGATGGGTCAAAGAAGTCAGGAGATGCATCCAACACAACAAAGGTGCATGAGACAAACAACTAGCAGTTGACTTCGTTATTGCTAAACGAAAGAAATTACCTTCCTTGGTCACAAGCTGTAACTGTTGTTCTCGGGAGTAGATCAAAGCTTGGTCACATCAACGGGAAGATTAGAGCCCCTCCCGCGACAAATCCCATATTTGATGAATGGCAAGCAAATGACCACTGTGTGATGTCTTGGATATTCAATTCCATGGAACCAGAGATCCACGAGATATTTGCATATTCAGAGTCAGCCAAGGTGTTGTGGGATTCGATAAACGAGATGTATGGTCAAGCCAGGAATGCATCTCGGATCTTTGAACTGCAACAAGGACTTGCTTCTTCTAAGCAAGGTGCAACTCAATCTTTCACCAAACACTTGGGAAAAATGAAGAAGCAATGGGATGAGCTTCGTCAGTATGGACCTACGACCCAGAATGTGATGGATTATGTCAATCGAGGAGAGCAAGATAAAATCTTTCAATTGTTAGCAAGCATTAGGCCTGAATTTGAGGACACCAAATGTCTGATTCTTATGAGTCCTGAATTGCCCACTTTCAATGAAGTTTGTGCCATAATCCAAAGTGAGGAGACAAGGAGATGCGTCATGCCTTCAGTTCCAATTACATCAGGAGGGCTTGATGAACAATCGGCCCACAATGCCATCAACATGAAGCAAGGAGACTCCATTGCTCAGTTTGCCAAAGGAAAATTTAAGAAACCAGCACGGTTCCATTGTGACCATTGCAATCGCAATGGCCATTCCAAAGAGAGGTGTTGGGTTCTTCATCCGCATTTGCGTCTTTCCAAAGACAAGGGTTCGGAAGCTAAGGTGGCAATCCAAGAAAATCCAAATGATTTTTAATCCAAGTTGGAGGCTTTGTCTCAATAAGTTCATCAATTACTTCAGACACATGGCATTGGAACGAACGCTTCTAGCACCGAAACCGGAAATTTGGCTATGATGTCTGGTAATGTCCATGCTTACTCAGTTTTATTCAAAACTTAGTTTATTGTTGACTCAAGGGCTACAGACCACATGTGTAGTTCTCCAAACTTGCGATCCAATATTATTTCAGGTGTGTCATATCCACCTATTACTATTGCTAATGGTGGGTAGATTCCAACTAGTGGTGTTAGACAAATTAATTTCTTTTCAAATAATTCTGAAGCATTGTCAGTACCTGAATTATCCTCAAATTTAATGTCAGTTAACAAATATACTAATCAGTGGAATTGCAATGTTATTTTTACTCCTCAAAAGGTGTTTTTTCAAGATCAAACCACCAAGAGGATGATTGGTGAAGGATGGTTGGAGAATGGGCTGTATATGGTGGACCTCAACAGCAAAGCATTGATGGCACAAAGGAAGACTATTGACACTTCCTGGTTATGGCATTGGCGTCTGGGTCATCCCTCTAATCGAGTGTTACATACTCTTTATATGACTTTAAGTTATGATTCCAATTGCTGTGATCATTATCATTATGCTAAGCAGCATAGGTTGCCTTTCCCACATAGTACATATAAATCAAAATAGTTTTTTGATTTAGTTCACTCAGATGTTTGGGAAACTTCTCCTATTGACTCTAAGGAGGGGTTCAAATATTTTGTTACAATTATTGACGATAAATTTCGAGCTACATGGCTTTATCTGCTTAAATCCAAGAGTGAAGTTATGACTGTGTTTCAAGATTTTTGCAATATGGTGAAAAATCAATTTAACACTATGGTGAAGATTCTTCGTACAGACAATGGAACTGAATATATCAATTGGGCTTTTCAAGTGTTCCTGCGTAGCTTGGGAGTCATTCATCAGACTTCCTGTGTTGGAACTTCACAGCAGAATGGAGTTACTGAAAGAAAAAATAGGCATCTGCTTGAGGTTACTCGAGCATTATTATTCTCAGGAAATTTACCTAAGACATATTTGGCTGATGCGGTTCTTACTAGCTGCTACTTAATCAATCGTTTGCTTAGTAAAGTTTTGGAGTATAAAGTTCCAATTGAATGTCTGTATGGCCAAAAATTTGGTATCTCTCACCTAAGAATTTTCGGATGTGTGTGTTACGTGCATTCTCAATCCGGTGACAAGTTGGATCCATGGACTCGAAAGTGTGTGTTTGTGGGATACTCAAATGTTAAGAAAGGATACAAATGCTATAAACCAAGTACTAGGCGTGTTTATATTTCTCGTGATGTTGTCTTCGATGAGGCTCACATGTTGTTTGCTAGGAATCAAATTCAGGGGGAGCAAGGTGACTATTCTGAATTTTTGCTTCCTATCCTACCTATCGGGGATTCAATCTTGGATCAAGAGGAAATTCCAACAACGGCTGTTCAAGGGAGTCAGCTTGTCCCTAATGTCGATGTTGTTCCTAATATAACTGCCATTACAATAGATTGGGCTAATTTGGAAGTAGAGGTTGAAAATGCAACAGAGGTAGCAAGTTCTAACAAAGGTATGTTCTTGACTCAAAGGAAATATATCCTAAATCTATTGAAGGAGATTGGTAAGCTGGGTGTTAAACCTGCTAGCACTCCTATGGATTACAACAATAAGACTATGTCTAAGGAAACACCATTACAAGATATTGGGCAATTTCAGCGTTTGGTAAGGAGATTGATTTGCCTAACCATTACTAGACCTGACATTGCTTATTATGTTAGCTATGTGAGCCAATTTATGCAAAAACCTACACAATGACATATGGAGTTGCTAAACCAACTCCTTCGATATCTAAAGGCTTCTCCAGGAAGAGGAATATTGTTGAAGAATAATGGTAATACAGAGATTGTGGGATTTACTGATGCTGATTGGGCTGGGAACTCTATGGATAGAAAATCTACCACGGGTTTTTGTACCTTTGTTGGTGGAATACTTGGAAAAGTAAGAAGCAAACGATTATGGCTAGATCTAGTGTGGAAGCTGAGTACCGAGTCATGGCTACTGTCACTAGTAAGATTATATGGCTTCGTCTATCGCTTCAAGAATTGGGTTGTGATGCCATGTCTAAACCTACGAAGCTATTTTGTGATAATCATGCGGCAACACACATTGCTTCAAATCCGGTCTTTCATAAAAGGAACAAACACATAGAGGTCGATTGTCACTTTGTAAGGGAAAAGGTTCAAGACAAGACAATAGAGACACCATATATTCATAGTAGGGATCAACTTGCTGATGTCTTCACTGAAGCTTTACCCAAGGGAGTATTTCAGGATATGGTGAACAAGTTGACCTCTGATGATGTCTTCGCTCCAACTTGAGGGGAAGTATTGGTGATATTGGCGAGATTTGATCTCCTATTCAAGGAAATGACATATTGTGAACGAATCTCTGTATTGATATTTTTCCTATTTTTGAAATTTCCTTTTTTTGTTGCGGTGAACCTTATGTACAAATCGCAAAGGAATGTTATGACAAAAAAAATAAGAGAGTCGAGAGTTTTGTCAAAGGACGTAGGCACATTGCTGAACCTCGTAATCCTTGTGTTCTTTTCTGATTACCTTACAAAAAATTCAACAGCTAGAGCTAGAGCCATGTGCACCCAAAGCAAGAACAACACATGCGAAGCAAGCATGGCAAGGCGTGGACTGGAGGATTCTCCTTTGGAGGCCATACATCTCGTGGGAGAGGACTCTCACTGGACAAAGCAAAAGGAACAAATCTCCCTCATTTTTATTCTCCAAGCAGACATCATGAGCAGCCCATGAAAAAATTGTGGAGGAAATATGGGTTCATTTCTCTCTGCTATACAAGCCGATTGTTGTAGCATACGAGGTAGAGTTTGCCGGACAGTGATAAGGAAATGTCCTTTAGGGCTCTAAATCAAGATTTGGAATCTGGGCGCTTGCGGCTAAGGCTCCGTCCTCGGCGTCGGCTAAACCCAGAGATTTGGAAATCTGGGTGCTCACCGCCAAGGCTCTGTCATCGGCGTCATCAAAACCCCTACTAGCCCTGGCCGCCAACGACATGCATGAAGAGGTTGCTTTGCTCGCCACAAATCTGAAATCTGGATAAATCTGATGAGGACAACGAGATGGCGGTGGCCTGAATGCGTGGTTGAGTATGGAGGAGAGCTCGCTGGTGGTCGACGGTGGCTGTGAATGGAGATGCTGGGGAAGAGTGAAAAATTCCAACTAGATTTTTTATTTTTTATATTTGTCCAAGTCATCCATATGTGTCAAATTGTGTTTCAGTAAAAGAAATTTCAACTAGTATTGACAATCGATTGTAGACTTTGCCATAAGGCAGCCAAACTTGCATAGGGATTTTCACACTCCCTTCCTCACCTCAAGCGCAAGAAGCTATTACATCTGCCTATCCGGCGGTAGTTAGAATATTTATATTCTAACATGGTATCTACTTTCGTCATTGAAAGACCCCTTAATTCTCCTCTCTAATTTTTTTCTTCCTGAGGAGGAGGGAATGGAAGGTGACATTGTGAGGTCTCCCACCCCCCAAGGCAGATATCCTATTTATTTCTTTCCCATGAGCCTTTCAACGACTTGCTTAGGTCCTCCTCTCTTTCTCGTAGGCAAAGTCTACAATCGGGGTACAAGTGTTGACAGTCAGCTATAGAATTTACCGTAAGGCAGCCAAACTTGTAGAGGGATTTTCACCCTTCCTTCATTATTTGTTATATTTGTCCAAGTCATCCACATGTGTCAAATTGTGATTGGGTTTCAGTAAAAAAATAGATGCCACATTAGCCTATGACATCATAGTAAGTGAACATTGTTGCGACCAATTTTTCGGGTGAACTACCTAGGGTTTGGCTAATGGATTGTTAAGTCTAAACTTAACTCGAGCTCTCCCAAGCCCATACCAATTCGCGACTTGAGTTCAAGTTCTTAACATGCAATTATTTTTTAATTAGGAGTCGCCACTAATCTATTTTTTGGTGGGTCGATTGGAAACCAAGTAAAATAATGGGAGATTTACTTTACTCCAACGAACCAGAGACTATAGATACGGAACTTGATTACGCTAGATTTCTCTAGCGCCCTTTCGGTACCTTTCTCTTTTATTTTGAAAAAATATTTGGCAAGCACCTTGAATTGATTTTAATTATCTCCCTAACATGTGAAGTGATCATATAGGTGTACAAATCACCAATTTAACACCCAAGAAAGCAATGAATAAAATTATGAGACTTACCTTGTAGCAACGAAAACAACTGCTTTTCACCAAAAAAAAAAAAAAAAGAAAAAAGAAAACAATTGCTTTGTTAGATTAGAATTCACATCAAGAACCCTATATATAATTTCTAATTAACACGCAATTTCTCTTTTTTTTTTTCACTTTATTTAATGGCAACTTAATCTATATGCAATGTATGCTAATAATCTAATATGACATGGCAATATAACCTAAATTACATGACATGACAACATGATCTAACTATTTGAGATGAGTAAAGTAAATCCTAAAGAAATGCAATAATTAAATGCAACTTAAATGACCTAATTCTATTAACAGGCGATTTCTAATTAAATGGGCCTAAAAACTATATGACGTGCATTTGATATTTCTATTCCTAAAAAAAAAAAAAAAAAAAGAGGCAATTTATTTTAGAAAATAAAATGAATCCACTCTAAGACAATTTATTATTATTATTTTTTAAATGTGAAAATTATCTAACTAAATTAAGATTCTATTTAATTTGTATTAGGAATTAGGCTAAACTAAACCCTAATTTACACTAAAATATTACCTTAATTCAAATAGTTCTAAAGTGCAATCTATCTAAGAAAATACCTAAAGTTAATAAACTAAGAAAAATATTATCTAAAATTAGACTAAATGCAATTTTACGCTAATATGAAATGACGTGCAAAATATGTCCTAATTCTACATGACATATGTATGATGATTTTTTGTTGTTTTTCCCTTTTTTTTCATTTTTTTAATTCTCGAAATTAATAATTGCTAAATTATTAAACATGCAATCCAGATTAAAAAAAAAAAAAAAAAACTAGCAACCTAAATTAATTGATTTGATTTTTTTGATTTTTTTGAGTTTTTATTTTTTTTAAAAAAAATTCAGAATAAAATTTCTATTCTAAACATGCAAATTCTAAAATAAGAAATAAACCTAATTCTAATCTACATTTTTTTAAAGAAAATTACCTTAAATGACACTATCGCAACCTACCCTCAGGGGGAGGGAACAGGTTTAGGGATATTGCCTAAAGGACGGGCCTAAGGTCCATTATTAGGCTTGGGCTCTCCCAAGCCCATATCCCGCGTGACATTGGAATATTTTTTAGGAATTTTACATAAAAGGAGTCGCCACTAGCCTATTGGGGTCAGCTAGAAACCAAGCGAGGCATGAGAGTGTACCTCACTTCCTACACAACTAGAAAATCTAAGGCCGGAGACTTTGATTACACTAATTGACCAATTAATGTCCTTTCAATACATAATCTTGTTCATTTTAACAAAATGATTTTTGGTAGACAGTTTGAATTGATTTTATATTTATCCAATAACATGGGAGGTGATCATGCAAGTGCACAATCATTAAAGTAACAATCATAATTATCAAGATCAAAATTGCCATAAATTAAACACGTGCAATTAAACACAATAAAATATGCAAACTAAACATGTAATATAATCAATATACGAATAACTAAAAGCCTAATTACATTAAAAAGGCAAGACATAGCGATACCTAACAAAACTCTGCATATTTTTGGATTTTATAATTTTTAAAAAAAATTAAAATTAAAATTAATTTTTTTAATTTTTAATTTTCTTAAATTTAAAAAAGGTCGAATTTTTTAATGTTTTTCCAAGATCTTTTTCTAAAATTTTTATGAAATTTCGAATTTTTTAAAATATTTTTTAATCATTTTCTAAATTTTTATTTTTCTTTTATTTTTTTTGATTTTTCTTATAAAAAGATTTTTCTTATACCTCCTCTTTTTTTTTTTTTTTAATCACCGCCCCCACAAGACAGCTCGGGCTCTCTCCCCCTCAAGAAGGGGAGAAATTCGAATCCCGGAATCTTTGTGGTGGTGGGTCCTACAATCACTTTCTCGGGGTTTCTTTCGTCGGATGTCGAACACACGGGGTTGAGAGGTCATGAAAAAAAAAAAAAAAAAAGATTCGGACCGGGTAGAGGAACCCGGTCCTGTTGACCTGAGCCAGATATCGTCGGCCCTATCGGATTAAAAAAAAGAAAATAAGATTTTTAATTAATTATTTTAGTTTTTAAATAATTTTTTTGTTTTTGTTTTTGTTTTTCTTTCTTTCTTTTTGGCTTCTTCTATGTTTTGTCTTTTTCCCTGCACTATCCTATCATCCACGCCGCATTCACCGAACGTCTGCCTCCCACGTCTTTTCCACCTTTCTACTTTTTGTTCTTTTTTCATTTCTTTTCATTACTCTTTTTATTTCTTTTTTTCTTGTTTTTCTTTTAAAGCCTTTTTTTTTTTTTTTAGGTCGTCTTCTTCCCTGGTCTTCTTCACGAAGTCCTCTCTGGCCGAAGCTTCCTCATTCTGCACCATGCACAACGCCGGCCGGATTAAGCGGCGTTGACCGCCGGACCAACACTGTCCACCGGTCATCTCCCTCGACCGACGTTGGCTACCGCCGACCACATATTCCGATGACTACTAACTCATTCTCCCGCGCAACGAAAGACTTCGTCGATTCGAAATACACGCAAATGTTTCCCATAAACCACACGAAAACACAGTGAACACAGGCAAAGCAACAAGGATTCGGCAAGCATGGGGGCAAAAATGAGTCGGTCTTGCGTTAGAACACAGGCTATTCTTCGGTTTTCTTTAAGGCATTTTATCGAACAGATGGTATGCACCAATGAAACGAGAAGGTTTTGCCTCGATCGAAACTCAACTCGAGCTTAGGCTTCTACATGAGCATAGCAGCATGCACAGAAACATCAATGGAGGTTGCACGGGACCGAAGCTCGCGTGGACTGGTCACCCATGAGTTCCGATCCGGCGCCCACAAAAATGGAGCATACATGAGGGGAGAAGACCTACCTGGTTTGGTTCGGTGGGGATGCTGCGATCGATGGCGGCTGATGGACGGGCCACCGACGATGATGGATCACTGCCTCAAGCTCCTGCTCTCTCAGTTTGCTCTCCGTCTCTCCCGACCCCCCCAAAAAAACCAGCCGAGAATCCCCTCTTTTTATGCTCGGCCCGCAAGCTCATGGCCTCTGCAGCTGCTAGCTTGCCGGCCGGACTGCCTCCCCCGACCCGCGGATCAGGCTGGCCACCTGCCATCCCGATCCTCTGCTGCCCCTGTTTTCGCTGCTGCTCATCCTCTCTGTTCTCTGCAGGTTCTGCAAGTCTTCGAGCGAAGACTAGCAAAAAGCGAAGGAAGGGCCGGGTCAGGCCAAGGTTGGATCCGGCCCGACCCGACCATTTTCGTTTTTCTTTTTTTAAATGATAATAATCTCTCTTTTTTTTAAATAATAATTTTGTATGCAATTAAATTATAAACAAAATAGTAAAATTTATGTGTTAATAGACACAACAGCAAATTAGCAATTTTTTTTTTTTTGTGACCCAGGGACCATACACAGCGCTTCAGCCCCCCACTTCGCAGGAGATTCGAACCCCTCACCTCTTCCATCTGCGCTGCTTTGGTCGGTGGTAGCAAATCAGCAATATTGATACTCAAATTAACGAATCATATCTCGCACATGAGATTGAATTTGCCAATTTCACAAAAAAATATAAATCGGATCTCGGACGGGAGATCGGATTGGCAATTTTTATAAAGTGATTAGTCGGATTTCGAGGCATGAAAATCGGACTGACAATTATAAATTTCACATGTTATTTCATATAAGCAATTTTAATTTTACATTATGGGATGATTGAACTACAAAAAAACAAATAAAGTAAAACAATAAAATAACAAAAATAATAAAGTAAGGTAAAATAATAAAAAACTACCTAATTTCTTTTTCTTTTTTTTTTTTTTTTTTTTTGCTTTTTCACCCACATCTTCGGTGGGTTGCCGCCGATGAGGTGAGTCGCCGGCGAGGGGGACTCCGGCGAGGCAAGGCAAGGCGCGAGTTACAGCGGGTCGGCGGAGCAAGGGCTCGGCGCGGCGTCTGGGCTTCGCGGGCTGCAAAGGGGGACGATGGCGTCGCGGAGCAGAGATCCGGGGTGCGGCGCGGTGCAGGGGCACGCCTCGAGCGACGGCAGAGGCGGATCTGCGGCTTTGACGGGCTGCTGGCGTCGCGGGTCCCGGTGGTGGCGAACGCGCGGGCCGGCGGCGGTGGATTTGGACCTGCTGTCGTCGAGGGGTTGTTGCAGCGGGCAGATCTGGAGCAGCGGCAGCCAACGCGAGGGTAGCAGACGGAGGTGCGGCAGAGGAGGGCTCGGTGACTCGGTTGGTGTGGCGGCGACGCGGCTTCCAGTGGGCGGATGGCAGAGCGGAGTGGCGTCGGGGGGCCGGCGAAGCTGGGGATGCCGCGTCCAGCGAACAGGGGCGTTGGGTCGCGGTGGGCTTCGGTGAGGACGGCGAAGCGGCGGTGACGGGTGGCGAAGGCGTTGCCGGCGGGTCGGCCGGTGGAAACGCGGCGCCGGCGCGGTGGGCGGCGCGGGCGCAAGGCCGGCGCGTCGAAGGCCCTCGCGAAGAAGACGAACAGTCGTCGCCCAGGGATTTTCCTTTTTTTTTTTTTTTTCACTCTCTCCCTCACGTCACGCGTCTCTCACGTCTCCTCTCTCTCTCTCTTTTTTGACTTTGACTGTTTTCTTTTCGAAAAAAAGAGCCCCATCTTACCGTACATGACCCCTTTTATAAGCCAAAAAATTATATTTTGAGGCATATTCCGTTTCTAATTTTACTTGTACACGATACTCCTAAATATATCACTGAAATATTTTTGCATATTCCATAAAAAAATTCCCGTTTTGCACAAAAATGCATCTCCCAGTATATATTACCTAAATATGTGAAAAATCTTAACGAAATATAGCAAAAATAAAATTTTCCTAAATTATATGCCATGTAATTATTATTTCTTATTTTTTATTTAGCAAAAATTAACCCCAAAAATTTAGGTGTCAACAAACATTGAATATTTTTTGGTTAATGTCAAGAAAAATCCAAAATTAGTACATTTATAACAAATTTACCACCAACTGATATATTAATTTAACTTAGAGAAAATTTCAAATAAGGACCTAAAGTAGAGCCGTTTTCTCAAATAAGGGTCAGAGTGGATCTTTGTCTTAAAAATGGGTCTAAAGTTGTTAACTTTGTCTCAAATGAGGGTCCCAACTCGTCACGCTAGCTAAATTTTTATTTGGTGGATTTATTCCGGCAATTAAAGCATGGGTAATTTTGTCCAAAAATTTTAACCGCGTGAAAAATAAGAAAATCAAATATCCCAAATCGAATTTTAGGACTCTTCACAGATTTTCTTTTTTTTTTTTCCAACATTTCTCTTCAATTCTCGGTACTTATTCACTCTATAAATTTTGCTCCTAGCCACATCATGAAAGCTGTGCTTGGACATGCACAAACACAGAGGCTTTTATGCCCCATGTTCTGTTCCATCCTTTAGTATCTGATCTTGGCGCAATCTGCCTAACAGACCAATTGCTCAACGAAATTCTCACATGGGGTTTCCAGTTTTATCTGCGCAATAAACTCCAATCTAGAAGTTGAAGATTGTTTGAGCAATCTTGTTTTAGTCTAGTCAATTTGGCCGGTTTGTTTTCTCGTCTATGTAAACCATGTCCCATGTGTTGCCCTCACCATGTGAACTCTCAATCGCATGTTCACTAAAGTTGTATTCTATAGATTGTAGTTTGAAAAATTTTTGCAGTGAACCATGGTACTAGATTTCACAATAGCATAATACCCAAGAATCTTCAGCATGGTCAGCATGACAAGCTCCTTCCTACATTTGGAACTAATCTGTTCTTGAAGAAGACGGGCACCGATATTGAACAGACCCACGTTGACCTGATGAAGGACTTGATTTAGAGATTGAAGAAGAAGTAGGAGATACTGATGTTGTTTGGGAACAAGATGAGAATCAAGCAACATCATTGCTTTTCAAATGAAGGATTCCTTAGAACCTGGGAAGTTAAAGCAGAGAAAGAGTTCTTCCGCTCCCACTTCCTTATAAACTCCGACCTTTGGGAGTCCCACGCCGAAAAAACACGTGAGCGGCAAAGTCGAAGAAAATGTGTGCGGGAGTGAGAGCAAGAGCAAAGAGGATTTCTCATCTTTTGGGAGCGAACGATGAGGACCTTGACAGAAAGTACGTCATTGGCGAGATCATGTTCGAGTTCCCAAACAAGATAGTGTGCCACGCGGACTCCTTCTCCCTCGACCGCCCAATCACTGCTCTCACTATCAACAACAACCTCATGCACAAAGAGATGTACTTTGTCCTTCTGCTCGATGGCTTCCTGAGCCACAACAAGGCCATTAAAATGAACAAATGAATGGGTTTGTATTTGCGAGAGAGTGAGAGAGATGTGAATAGAGGAGATGAGAGATTGAGGGTTTTGGATCGCAAATACACAAGCTTCTCCCGATTCGGTTGGGATAAAAGTTTTACGAGAGAGAACTAGTACTAAGAATTAAGGAGGAACGTGGAAAAGAAAGAAAAGCCATGAAGAGCTCTAGAAATAATTTACGATCTTTGATTTATCTATATCTTTTGCCCAGTTACTATTTTGGACAAAATTGCCCATGCTCTGACTGTCGAAATAAGTCCACCAGCAAATATTTGGCTGGCTAGTGAGTTGGGACCCTCATTTGAAACAAAGTTGACAACTTCAAACCCCTTTTTGAGACAATATTCATTCTGGGCCCTTATTTGAGACTACAGCTTCACTTTGGGTCCTTAATTGAAATTTTCCCTTTAACTTATGTTAATTTAAGTTAATTTTTTTTTATCAAATTAGTGAATTAAATGACATGTTGTACTAGTTTGGAGTTTTACTTTCCATTTGTCATAAATCTACTGATTAGGTTGATATAATCCCAAGCTATTTATTTATAATAAAGTCAAAAGGCCAAGAATCACAATATCGTCCTTATTGCCCTTATATATAAAATAATAAAGTAAATAGACAAATATACCCATATTCGCAAAATACTCTTAACACTCTCCCTCAAGTTGGAGCATAGTTATCACACATTCCCAACTTGACTAAAACATGATGAAACGATTTAGCCCCCTGTCCTTTAGGCTACATTTGACGATCAGGATAAAATTCAGGATATAATAAAATTTATCCTATCTTGCGTTTGGGGTCTACTCAAAACAGGATAAAGTCGGATATACAAGGATATAAGCTGGATAAAATTATTCCGTGGAAGAGGCGAAATAAAGGTGGATATAATTTCTATTTTTTCTCAAATAAAAAACTTCTTAAATTAACAAATTTAAAATTATATTTCAATATAAATAATATATGAATTCTAATATAAGAAATTCAAAATAACAAAAAAATATATTTTTAATTTAATCTTATTTTATTTATATATTTGAATTTAATTCTATCTTATAATATAATATTCAATATATAAATATATATTTATATTTATTATGTATTTTAGGTATATTATTACAGTTTTCTATGAATAAAATTTTATTAAATAATGATAGAAGGGGAAGAAAGAAATAGAAAATTAATTAAAAAAGAGAGGAAAATAAAGTAAAAATAAGAATAATGTTGACAAGAGTTTACGAAAGATTTTAACCATCTCCATTTGTTAAATTTGTGATTAATTTATATTGACGTTGCATTTTAATTAAACAATATATATATATATATATATATATAATGTGAATATATTTAACTTTATTATTGCAGTCACCAGACAATTGATAGGATACAGCAAAATCTCTTAGATTTCATATTTTATTCTATTCAGTCCTATCCTTATAAGAAATCTAGATAATTAAAAGTAGCCTTAGTGAAGACATTAGCGAGTTGATCATTAGACTACTAAAGGGCATACAAATTAAACTACTCTCTAATTGTCTTTTGACGAAAACGCTATTGACTAGCTAGTGACGAGGTGAAAGAACGTGCTATTCAAATCTTTATTTAAGAAGTAAGGCTACGTTTGATCGATCGGATAAAAGCTTGGATAGGATATGTTTTATCCTATCCCGTGTTTGGTAGCCAGTTAGGATAGGATAAGGTCGGATATAGAGGAGATATATCCCGGATAAAAAAATCCGAGGAGAAGGGTGGGATAGACTCTCCTCGGATGGGATAGACTCGGATAGGATTTCTCATGCCTTTGCTTTCCTTTTCCTTCTCATTCTCTCTCACGCACGACTCCTCTCACAAAAAACACGTCCTTTTATCGGAAGCTCTAATCCGACGAATTCAAGCACCATCTCCGGTGAGGAGCCACGACGGTTTTTCTTTCTCGCAAGATTTCCTCTCTCTCTCTCTCTGTGCATCGATATTTGCACGCTTTACAAGGTTTGTGATTTCCTTTCATAGGTGCAATCAATCGTGGCTAATGAAAAGGCAACTCTTTTTCCATGAAATCCTGCTTTACCATGTGCCCTACTTTTGTTTTTTTCACAAATTTCATCACTTGGTCACTATTTCTTTGGGAAAATTGTCCAAAAAGTCCTAAACCTATTGTACTTTTGCCAATTCAGTCTTAAACCTTTTTTTTTTTCTACCAATTGAGTCATAAACCTTTTACAATTGTGTCAATTCAGTCCATCCGGCCAAAATTGGCAGGCCGAAGCTCACGTGGACGCCGGTCGGAGACAGCGGCCGGCGACCAATTTTTTAATATTTTTTTCGAATTTTTTATTTTTTATTATTTTTTTTCACCTTCTTCTTTCTCTAGCCGGCGAGGTCAGCCTCGCTAGCCACTGGCGAGGCTCACCCCCGCCGACCACTCGCAAAGGTGAGCCTTGCCCAACGACGGCGAGGCCGCCGTCGCCCAGTCAAGGCGAGGCTCGGCCTTGCCTAGCCATGGCGAGGTCGAGCCTCGCCGGATCCGGCGACAGCAGCCTCACCGTCGCGGCGAGCCTCGCCTTCGCCCGCTAGATCGGGGAGGCTCACCCCCACCGGCCACCGGTGAAGGCGAGCCTCGCCCGGCGACGGTGAGGCCGCGGTCCCCGAGATCTAGCGAGGCTTGACCTCGCCATGGCGGGGCGAGGCCGAGCCTCGCCTCGGTTGGGCGACAGTGAGGCCGCCGTCGCCAGATCTAGCGAGGCTCGACCTCACCATGGGGGGGAGGCCTCACCTCACCTTGGCCGGGCGACGACGGCCTCGCCGTCATTGGGCGAGGCTCGCCTTTGCTAGTGGTTGGCGGGGGCGAGCCTCGCTAGTGGCGGCAAGGGCGACCTCGCTGGTCCAAAGGAAGAAGAAGGTGAAAAATAATTAAAAAATAAAAATAATAAAAATTTTGAAAAAAATTTAAAAATATTAAAAAATTGGTCACCAGCCCGCTATGTCCGGCCGGCATCCACGTCAGCTCTAGCCGGCCAATTTTTGGCAGGATGGATTGAATTGGTACAATTGTAAAAGGTTTAGGACTCAGTTGGCAGGAAAAAAAAGGTTTATGACTGAATTGGCGAAAGTGCAATAGGTTTAGGACTTTTTGGACAATTTTCCCCCATTTCTTTTCATACCCTATTTTTGTGACGATGAGCTAATGTTTATCTAGAGTGAGATTCGATCAATAATGATTTTATTGTTAAAGCGATCTTTATATTTTCACGATTATGCTTTGTGAATACTTGATCTCAATAGGAGATATTCATTGCTTTTGTGGTATTATATTTTACAAGTTTAATGTAGGAAAAAAAATGTGAATCAGAAGTAAATGTTAGAACTATGTTGTTGTTGGTTTATGTGTTCTTGTGATTGTATATTTGCAATTTTATTTGCGTGGTGGATATCATCATTGATTCATTGGTGAATACCTTATCTCAATAGGAGGTATTCATTGCTTGTGTGGCATTATTTACAAGTTCAGCGTGGAAAAACATATATAAATCAGAAGTAAATGTTAGAGTTGCGTTGTTTTTTCTTTGAGTGTTTCTACTCAGGTTGGTCTGAATTGCATATTAGGTTTCCGTCATTAACTTGTGTCGATTAGCATGATTCCTAGATGGACAACGCAAATAGCAAGATAATGATTTAATTTTTAGTAAAGAATAAAGCTGTGGGAGATCTTGGCATCAAAACGAGTGCATTAATTCATTCTAGAGGCTTGGCACTCTCAATTTCTATAAACTGCAGTCGGCATACTGGAACGCATCATCTGCAAGGGTTCAAACCAAGTAGGAAAAAGGCCAAGAGAGTATGTTATTTCATGACCAATTAAAAAGCCTTAATCATTCATCTGTTTCAAGTTTTGCATGGATGCCAAATTATACATTAGTACTCACATGCTATACAACAAATCGCTTTCACTAATCGATGACTGCAAGGCGGTCTCTCCCTCTCTCATATACATTATGATTGACTATAGCTCTGTCCTAGAAACCAAGAGCCATGGTACATACATATTTACAAACATCCTAATCTCTATGTACATCTTTTACAGTCTATAACAGGGAAGAACGTGTATATGGAAGATATTCCAGCTCGAAATCGATGTCAATGGTGTCAAGAAGGCTAGTTGTACATCTCATTTTAAAAGGCAAATCATCAAGTGGGATGGGCCAAGCATCAACGCTAACATGAGGAAGGGACGTCTGAGGTTGGGGGGCTCTTTGAGTGCAACCACGCATGGCCGAAAGCACATTCGAGTATGACAACGGCGAAGAATCAAAGACAGCTTGCATGTTATTTTCTTGCCACCAAGCAACCCTTTAACTTCACTAAGCATCAGAAACTGTTAGTTACTGTACCAAGAGGAAAGTGTCGCGTTGGTGCATATGTTTAGAACGAATAACTTTCGAGTCTCTTCAACATTTGATTTGTGGATTAGCCCTACGAATTACATGTATCGTATCGTCATCACCCACCATGAGGTCAATGAGCAATTAGAATTGTGCCATGGAGCTTTTTCCTTCAAGAATCTAATATTTTCAAATGATCCGGCTTATTATCCATTCAAATTTCTAATGCTTTCATGTTAGTCTTGATTGACTCATCTCATAATAGCATACACAAGATTACTTTTTATTCTTTATACACTTCGCATATAATACATAATCATGGATTGATTTAGTGCGATGTGAGAATATGCTGATTTGAAATAAAAAAATATTTCGTTTTTGA
Organism: Eucalyptus erythrocorys; assembly: GCA_014182555.1. Lineage (NCBI taxonomy): Eukaryota > Viridiplantae > Streptophyta > Magnoliopsida > Myrtales > Myrtaceae > Eucalyptus > Eucalyptus erythrocorys. The sequence continues at coordinate 58,259,995 of CM024604.1, read as the reverse complement.
TGATTTTGCTATAATCTAATTGTTAGTTTGTGCTTTCCTAATTTTTTTTTCAAGAATATGATTGTTCATGAAAGTACTTGATTTTAAATTTATAGTTCACCAAACAATGGGTAAAATAGGATATTAGATATTTGACTTTAAATTACCGGATTCATTATCCAATCCTATCCCGTCTAGTTCGCTTTTATTATCCTATCCCACAATCCAATATAAAAAGCAAAACGACAGACGACAAAATTGCGCCCCCAAATTTTTTAGCCCTAAGGCTCCCTTCATCGCCTGGATCTGAAGCACACAGCCAGAACAAGAGAGGACGATCGCGAAAACATGGATCAAGCCGTGTTGGTCGATCGTTTCTTGAAATTATATTACGAGATGTTGGCCGCGAAGCCAGCGGAATTGGGGAAGCTGTACCGGGAAGGGTCGAGGCTGAACTTCGAGGGCGAGAAGATCCGGGGCAGGGAGAGTATCCTCGCCAAGCTCACCTCCCATCCCTTCGCGCGGTGCAAGCACAGCATCACCACCGTCGACTACAATGCCTCCGACAACGACGGCGGGCTGCTTGTTTTCGTCAACGGTGTGCTGGACTTCGTCCAGCAAGACGGCGAGGGGCATGCCCTCAATTTCAGCCAGGTGTCGTGATGTTTCTCTCCCTCTCCTCTCCGTCGGTTGATTTCGCGTGGATCTGATTCGATGCGCTATGTCGTGCTGTTATGGGATGTTCCATTGTTTGTGCAAGCATGGGATGTTCCGTTGTTTAGATGATGCTAGCGTTTTCTTTCCTGTCTCCTTCGTTGGTGTTACGGCATGATCGGCGTTTGTTATGGATTTGGTGATTCAAATCCATGACGCACTTGGCATGAGACAGGTAGCGAGGGGCGAGTCAAAAAATCCAAGACGCACTTGGGTACTTCCATCCGCCAATCAAGGCTAGTGTAGCGAAGGGAGCCAAACCACATTTGGTTTTTCAATTTTTCAGTATCAATATAAAGAAGAGAGGGAAAATTTTATATATCCCCTCTGCTCATAGAGTGGGTGTTTTAAAATGCGCCCTATCTTTCCCAGTCGGCTGTGACTCGTATGTCCAGACAACGACTATTTATTCCTAACAAACCCATAGATTCTTCTACCATTTGATGATTCGACCAGATCCTTAGAATTGACATGAAATGGATCATGGAAGAAGAAAAGGATGGATCCACTCAAACGACTGTGTTTGGAATAGAGCTCATAGAGGCAGTCCCTCATGAGTGTGGCACGGACCTTTTTCTTTCTTTCGAAGCCCTTTTGTTTGGTCAGTGAAGCAGATGTTTTTAATGGAGGCTAAAATAGGCCTTGTTAGACAGTTTTGAATGAGTATAAGATTGACCTTTTGGCTTCCTTCTTTGGTACTCTTGGACTTACTAAGTCACGTTTTTGATGTTGTTGCTTGATGCATCACCACTATATGGATGTATTGCATTTTGATGATATGATTCGTGTACATGTGAAATTTGCGTATTGCATAACACTCTGCTGAGCTGTTTTCTGCCCATAGACTTTACAGTTGATGCCAACACCAGAAGGAGACTTTTACATATTGAATGACATATTTCGTGTGGCCGCACCACCACAAAGTCGAGTCATGGAAGGAGTCCCGGCAAATGTTGCAACAGAGATTCACACTTGAAGAGGCGGCCTACCCTTTCTCAACGTAGAGATGGAGGGTTTATAAAAACAAAGTGTTGCTGCACGGGTGTAATGCGCCTGTTGCTTTTTCATGTACGCAAGAAGGCAGGATCGGTCTTTATTAGTTACCTTGTAATTAGAGGATCTATGTTTCTATTGTAGTACTGGTTGAACTCATCTTTGTTGAGATTGGCTTGATTTGAACTGGATTTCTATACCGATTCATAAGGTAGAAATCATGTTCTCATGAAATTGCCTATGTTAGATTGCTATTTCTCGTTGAGTTTTTACATTTTAATTCTCCTCAGTCAATTCTCCTTGGTGCTTGATTTGAAAAAAAAAAAGTACTACACTGCATTTGCTACAGAGGTCCGGGTGTTGGGTGTTTTTTTTTTTTTTTTTTTTTGAATGGGAAAGTACCAAAAAAAAGTCATAAACCTTTTACATTTTATTTTTTTGGTAAAGCATAAACCTTTTATATTAGTATCAATTTAGTTCTAAATTTTTTAATTGGATCAATTTACTGCTAAATCTTTTTACATTGGTATTAATTCAGTTCATTCGGCCAATTTAAGCTGGAAATTGATGACGTGACCGTTGACCGTCCTACATGGCGTCACCGGTGCTGACGTGGATAAATTTTATAATTTCATAATATTTTTTAGATTTTTAATTTTTTTTTTTTTCTTTTTTCTTTCTCCTTACCCCTTGGCTAGCAAGATCATTGGCCAACCATCGTCGGCCACAAGCTGGTTGGGGTGAGGACCGGGGGCCCTCACTGACCACTAGCGAGGGCTGCCGCGCCTTCACCAGCCACAAGTGAGGATGTAGGCCCTCACCTAGATCCAGGCAAGGGTGTTGATTGACGAGTAGGGGTGTTAAAAAATGAACTGAACAAAACCTTTTTTCGATTTGGTTCTCATTAAAAATCGAAACTTTTTTAACCGGTTTAGTTTTTATCGATTCGGTTAATTGAACCAAACTGATAGAATATAAAATTTTTCCTTTTCTATTTTTCCTTTTAATTTTTGTTAAAGTCAATTTTTTATTTATTTTTCTATTTTTCTTGTTTTTCTTCTTCATTGGTCAACCGCCGACCACGTGGCGGCCGGTGACAGGCCAAAAGCGAGCTCGAGCCTTGTCAGCTTGTGGCGAGGCCAAACTCGCCTAATGTTGGTAAGCTCAAGCTTCACCAAATCCAGCCACTTAGATGGGTCTCAAGTTGTAGAGGTCGCCAGATGTTTGGCAACCTCCAATGAGGCTTGAGCCCCGCCCAGCTCGCCAAATTTGGCGGGCTTCGAGCTTGACCTCACTAGATTAGGCGAGGCTCTAGCTTTCCTTTGGCTGGTTGCTGGCCACCTGGTCACCACTGTGGCCTGCGACTGGCTAATGAACAAAAAAATGAAAAAGAAAAAGTAAGAAAAGGAAAAAAAGAAAAATAAAAAGAAAGAAAGGGAAAAGAATGAAAATAATTAAAATCTATTTCCTGTAAAAATAAGAAAATTATAAAAAGCAAGTGTATGCAGGGAAAAAAACAAACACGAAAAGTAAAAATCAAAAAACTGAATTGAACTGGGATTTCGGTTCAGTTTAGTTTTGGTTTAGATGGTTCGGATTTCCAAAAAAATTGAACCGAACCATTTATACCCCTATCGACGAGGGCCTCAGCACTCTCACTGGCCACAGGTGAGGGCGCAGCAGCCCTTGCTAACCAAGGGGGAAGGTCTTCGTGCCCTCATTGGCCACAGGCAAGGGCTGCGACGCCTTAGGCGAGGTTGTCGTGGCCCTTGCCCTTGTACGATAACATTGCATTGTTTGGCACGTAAACATACAAAAAATTTGAATCACTTAAATTGATGGATATGTATTAAATTGTAAATTGACTTGCAATTAAGGAGATTAGCAATTTTCCTAATCAATACATATTGCTTAGATCTTGAATCGTACTACACGAATCGATATATGCCTACAAAACTTCGATTCAATATTCTTTTTTTGTATTTTGTTCTAATTAGGTGGCATTGGTCCAATTTTCACACACCATAAATTTCCCCTTTCTGCTTAGTCACATTGGCTCCATTCTAATGCCTATTATTCACACTATTCTCTATTTGGCCAAATCCTACTATGGTCCAAGCACGGGTTCTCGTGTTGACTGGACAACTTTTGCCGAACAAATATGCATTAATATCGGAAATTTCCTAAGTTCCTAATGGAATTTACGGTCCATTTGTATGAAAGAGAACTGTTTCCAGAAACTTATTTTCCGACTTATTGGTGTTTGAATAATGAAAAACTAATTGACCTATGGAAAATATTATCTATAAACTAAAACAAATAGGCTTCAGTTATGGAGGAAACGACTTTCCCTTCTAATTAGAAGGAAATCATTTTCTCTAAACTATTAAACAATGAAAATTAACAAATTTCTTTTAGAATAATTTTCATAAAAAAATATTTTATAATATCACTAAAGAAATGCATAATGCTAGAAAGGGACATGTTCGAATTCCGGCATAAAATGTGCTGCGACGAAGCTACAAGGGTCTGAAAATTGAAGGAAAGGAAGGCGACAATAACGTAGGGAAAAGGGGGAAAAAGGAAAAGACAAGAAAAAAACGAAAATACACGAACAACGAGAAGTACATGCTATCATAGAAATTGAAACATGACAGCCAATAGACAATATTTAGGGTGCGTTTGGGTGTGGCATTTAGAAGCCACTTTGAACACCCAAAATTCCTTGGGCCAATGTATGGGTGTTTGGTAAAAAATTTTCAAACCTCATTTGGGGAACGTTGGCCTAGCCTAAGGTAGGTGGGGGGCTGCCTTAGACTTCCAGCCTTCTCAACATGCTGAGCTGAGAGGCTTAAATAAAAAAATTTCTTCCCAAATTGTCCTTGTTGGTTTTTCATTTTTTTTCGGTTTTGCCCTAACTATTCATCTTCTTCTTCGTGGTGAGCGGTTGCCGATGAAGGGTAGGAAGCGCCGATGACCATCGCACCCACCACGCCGCGACCTCCGCGCGACGGTCGGCCGCCACACTGCAACCTTCGCGGGGAGGTCGCTAGGGCCGCGCGACCCATTTGGTTGCAGATATTGTCGCGACCAGATGCGGTCGTCATGGAGGTCGGAGGTCGTGACCCATCTGGTTGCAGATCTGGTGCGACCAGATGCGATTGCCGGCGACCGTTGCCTGCCGCACTGCGACCTCCACACGGAGGTCGCCGGGGCCGTGCGACCCATCTGGTCAAGACCACAGATCTGGTGCCGGAGGCTTGAGCAGCGACGAGATCTACAACCAGATGGGTCGCAACCTCAGATCCGGTCGCCTGCGACCTTTTGGCGAGCGGCTTGGTGATCAGATTTGATCGCTGCAATGCTCGCCGAAGGGTCGCGTAACCCTCGCTGGACTGTCTACCTCCTTCGAAAGGCCTGCATCAAACTGCCCGCCTTTCACTGAACTGCCTGCTCCTCGCTGGCGACCACTTGTTCTGGCCAGCCAACTCTCTCCCTTTTTTTTTTAAACAAAAGCCTTTTGCAAAGACAATTTTTCCAAACACCATTTTACTCAAACATATTTCACAATGAACTTTTACAATACAATTTACCAAACATAATTTACATTTTGAAAAACACCTTTAACTCACGGGCTTCACATTTCTCCAAAGACTTTCCCTAAAAGCTTTTCCAAACGCACCCTTAAAGTTGCTAGGAGGGAGGGTTGAAGGTAGTGCAAGGTGCGGTTGCCTCTCGCCGTTGCTAATGCAATGCCTACAAAATGCAAGGACGCCAGCGAGAGGACCACGCCTTCCGTTCTAACTGGTCTTCTTCGAGAGGATTTACATCGACAAATCAACATCAAACGAGACCAACATATGGTCATAACTCTTAACTTGGGATATCGCATAAACTAGTATATGTAGCTACCGCCGCTTATTAGGCCCACACTCAATTATTCGGAAAATTATCAAAAAGTCTTAAATTTATTGCAATTGTATCGATTTAGTCCTAAATTTATTTTGTTGGCTAATTGAATCTTAAACTTTTTATAATTATGTCAGTTTAGTTCATTTGATCAAATTTGGCTGGCTGGTGTTAACTTGGTTGCCGATTAGCACCAGTGAATTTTTTTTAATAATATTTTATTTCCTCAAATTTTTTGTTAATATTTTTATCTTTTTTTTTCTCTCTCTCTTTTTCCCTCTCCATCCTCCTCCCTCCATCAACAGCCAATGGTGAGGTGAGCCCTTGCCTAGTGATGATGAGGTGAGCTTGTTCGGTTGCCTTAGTCTTGTGATAGCTAAAGGAAGAAGGAGGGAGGAGGGAAAAAAAAAGAAAGAGAAAAGAAAAAATGAAAAAAAGTAATAAAATAATTTGGAAAAATAAAATATTATTAAAAAATTATTCTTGGCATAAGCCGATGGCCACATTAGCACTAGCCAACCAAATTTGGTTAGATGGATTGAATTTGCACAATTGCAAAAGGTTTAGAACTCAATTGGCTAAAAAATAAGTTTAGAACAAAATCGACACAACTGCAATAGATTTATGACTTTTTTGATAATTTTCCCCTCAATTATTAGTCTATCTCAATACCTTCACCTAAAGATTTTTTAAAGGAGCTCAAATCAAAATCCACCAATACATTCAGTAATTACCTTAAATAAATGATTTGTGACAATTGCAAAATATTTAAGATTGAATTGACGAAAAAAAATGTTTAAAACTGAATTAGTACAATTGTAATAAATTTATGACTTCATTGGTAATTGATCAGCAACTTTGGACCCAAATAGAACATATTAATTACTCCATATCACGTCAATTCTCTGATGTGTGACTTTTTACAACTCACTAAGAGGAGGCCAAATCTCCATTGTAGAACTTTTTTAACACAATTGATTGAGATGGCCACCAATTGACCATTGGCTCTTATACCAACTCATTGGGAGAAGGCCACTAATTGGCCATCAACTCCGATACCGATTGTTGAGAGTGCTTAGCGAAAATCTAATACCTTCACTTGGAGGATATTGAGAAGAGAGTTCAAATCCAAACCCATTAGTGCATTTAGTTGGATCCAACTTCATTTGAAAGTTTGAATTAACGAATCAAGCAATATTTTTCCAACTTAACTCACACGTGTATTTTAATATAAATGCATGATATTTGTGGATTTCACTCCTTCATTTGCACTACTCATTTGGAGCTTTGACATCCATTCGATGTGCCACTAAATATTGTTCGAAGAGAACAAGGATTTCATTCCCATTATGTTACCTCTATTTCTTGATAACCAAACAGAACCACTTCATGTCCTTTAGCAGCCAATACTATTTACTTCTACTTTCGTGATCGACAATATGGCCGATGTATGGGAAAATCACTAAAAAATTCATAAACCTATTGCAATTGTGCCAATTAAATTCTAAACTTATTTTTTTGGTCAATTGAGTCTTAAATCTTTTACAATTGTGCAAGTTTAGTCTTTCGGCCAAAATTGGCCGACTGGCATTGACATGGCCGACAGTCGATGTTGGCAGCAATTTTTTTAATAATATATATTTTTTGCAAATTATTTTATTAATTTTTATCTTTTTCTTTCTTTTTTTCCCCCTCCTCCCTCCTCCTCCCTTTTTCTTCCATTGGCTCTAGTGATCAGCTAGAGGGGAGGGTTGGTTGGTTGCCGGACTGAGGCGGCCAGGAGAGCTCACCTCGTCGTCGTTGGGTGAGGACTCGCCTTGCCAATGTTTGGACAATCCATCGCCCAACCACTAGCGAGATCGTCCAAACACTAGCAAGGCAAGTCCTCGCCAGAGCCGGGCGACGAGGTGAGTCCTCGCCAGATCCGGCGAGCCCTCGCTTGTGGTTGGGTGAGCTTGCCTCGCTGTCACTAGGTCGCCGGAGCCAAAGGAAGAAGGAAGAGAGAGAGAGAGAGAGAGAGAGAGAGAGAGGATAAAAATTAATAATATACTTTGAAGAAATAAAATATTATTAAAAAATTATCATCGGTGTCGGTCAATGGCCACGTTAGTATCGACTGGCCAATTTTGGCTGGAAGGATTAAATTAGTACAATTACAAAATATTTAGGATTCGATTGGTAAAAAAATAAGTTTATGACTGAATTAACACAATTACAATAGTTTGGGACTTTTTTGGTAATTTTCTTGCTGATATACTTTTAGTTTTTTATGGCATGAAAATAGGTGAAATTTCCTAGACAATGTCGAAGGTAATTGTACAGGAACATAGGATAACTTGTCAAATTCCTTGTCTCATTAGCCATGATCTAGCCCCCACATCTGTTGATTGAGGAATCTTTCTCACCACATGGGTTGACGTGTGATGGGGAACCAGCTTTTGTACGTGGGTTAGGCGCACAAAACATATTCGATTCTCATGTTTCACAATGTGTAGATGATGGGATGAAAAATATAAGATTGAAATTTGATCAGGTCATTCCATTATATATATCCAACCATCCAAGAAAAACTTGGATAGAAAGCAAATCATCAAATTGGCACGAAGTAGATGCCAAGAACCCCTAAGATGACATATCAAGCTTTGACTTCAAAATCTAATCCTGATTCGGAGATAACTCAACGATGATTGTTGTCCAATGGAGGAGCAACGAGAGATGCAAAAGAATATAGCCATAAAAGAAAGTCTTCTTGCCATCGCCAATCCAATTTTGTGCATGAGGCCTCATTTGATCTAAAATGGCGGTGTCTCTTATACTAATCGGGCAATTCTCTGTCGCTTTTGTGCCTCAATCAAGTAATGAATCCCTTATGTTTAATAAGAAAAGCAATGAATCCTAAAAGATAAAAAAAGGGATAATGGTCTTTTTCTTTTGTCAAAGTCGATAACATATAAATAGTATAACTGATTTTGATAAGCGACTGTGCAAAAAACAAGCATGGAAACAACATGTTACACAAATTGAAAAGGCCCTAGATGTCATCATCCCTTGTTGATTATTTGCCGAATTGAGTGATAAATCATTATATTGATGGGAAATGGAAAAGGGATAATGACAAGATCCCACGACACTCGGGGGATAAATATAAGAATGAGATAATGACATAAATGGACCACAAGCTTTAACCAAACGTGTAATATAATTCTCCAAAATTTAATTTGTTCAATGTGGTCATTGGACTTTTGGTTCTCTAAACTATATGAAAATATTAAATGTTGTCCTTAAACATTTTCATATAGTTTAGTAGCTAAATTGAATATGAATCACATTGAACAAATTAAAATTTCACGAATAATAATTTGTACATTACTTTAAAGTTTATAACTATAAGAAAGATAAAATAATATTTCATCCTAATTAATCACATTCCTGTGAGATAAAATTCATAATATTAATGTGACCAATCACAATTATTGTCTCTAACTATATGTTATTTAAAGGCTCTTAATGTCTATAATTTAATATAATCAAAGATGCTGTGGCTAATATTTAATTAATTAAATATATATAGATCATTAGATATTTAATTTTACGAGAAAATATTCATAAAATTGCACGTAAGAGTAAAACAGGAATTTTACGCCCAAAAAGGGCAAAATCGTAAATTTTCACGCCCGAGGGCAAAATTGACAAATCACAGGCGCACGTGTTGCACGAGTGCGCTGCACTCACCCTGCACGCATGTTGCACGAGCGCAACACATGCGCATTGCACGCGCACTGCACGAGCACAATGCATGCGCCTTGCATGCGCGCTGCATGAGCGCACCGCCCGCGCACTGCACACGCCCGTTGCAGCCCTTCGGGCGCGTGCAAATTTTCGTCATTTTTCCACCATGAACAACTCCGTTCCGCTGCCTGGGTCTCCTCCCACAACTCATATCCAACCAAATTGACTTATGAGTTTTGAAGAGAATGTCGGGACAAACGAATAATTTCAAGATCTGGCAAAAACGACCAACGTCCTAACTGGAATTAAGCCTAAAATGATCTACCCTAAAAACCCTAACCACCAAAATTTCATTCCTCGATTAACCTCCGAAAATCAATAATATGCCAAAAAATTTAAGGGTTTTTCTTCCTAATGACGGTGTGATCATGCAGATCAATTATCGAGTGGTGGGTGGCCCAAATTTGTCCGGAATTTTAAAATTATGTTCCAAGCAATATAAACCCAAATTTATCCATACATAATTCAATGAAAATAAATTCAAAAAATTTCACCAAGGCAGAGATTGTAAACTTGCTCTGATACCAACTGTTAGATTAAAAAAAAATTAAACGGTCCCGATTTATCAATCACAAATAAATTCATACAGAATTCGGGATTGATTTGCGAAAATATAAAGATCAACATATCTCTAGCCATTGATGAAATTTGCAAAAGCGGAAAACCTCAAAACTTCGGATGGATCCACGTAGCACAATCAATCTGCAATATGGGAACATCAAATCTGTATGTCCTATTCTACTAGCTAATATCCCTCAAATCTGATGGCGTGTTTTCTATAGTGATAGGGTTTGAACTAGATGATTTGACATTTTATTTCGTTTCGTATGTTACCAACATCTTCCATCAAGACCGTTATGGTAACATATTAATGGGCAAATATCACATAATAAATGTGGATGATAAATTAAGCAATAAATCGAATCATATTTAGAATAATGAATGTATTATAACACAGCCAGCCCAGCAACGATGGCTGGGGTGTGTTGATCCACGTAGTGGGCCACTAGCCTGTCATCGCGTCAAGCCGCCATCAGCAGATCTTCAATTTTACCGAGGTCTCTTACTATCTCTCTCCTTGTCCCTTAGGGCGTTCTTTTTCCTATCTCCTTCACTAGATATGCAACTTCATCGGCATTTCTCCCTAACCACAGGATTTTTTTAACACCTTGCTGTGTTGTCATCAGCCCGCAGACATTTTCCTTCACACCAACAGGAGGAGGAGGCTTTTGCATAAAGAACGACTTTTTTCAGGTGATCTAGCTCGAGACTACTACTTTCTTTTCCCCAAGAAGATGTGTAGAAAAATAAATGGTTTTGGGGAGAAGTGTATTTTCATTGTATTTCTTTAATGTATAGACCTTTGTATATATAATACGTGAATGATACACAGTTCATAATATTAATGTGACTGATCACAATTATTGTCTATAACTATATGTGGTCCAAAGGCTCTTAATGTATATAATTTAATATAATCAAAGATGTTGTTGCTAATCTTTAATTAAAATATATACTGATCACTAAACATTTAATTTTATGAGAAAATATTCATAACATTGCACGTAAGGGAAAAATAGGAATTTTACACCCAAAAAGGGCAAAATCGTAAATTTTCACGCTCAGGGGGCAAAATTTACAAATCACAGGCGTGCATGCACACACGCGCGCTGCACGCGCCTGCTTTAGCCCGTCGAGCACCTGTGTCGCACGCGCCCACTGCAGCCCTTCTTCTCCCATAACCCATATTCGACCAAATTGACTTATGGGTTTCGAAGAGAATGTCGGGACGAACGAATAATTTCAAGATCCGGCAAAAAGACCAACGTACTGACCAGAATTAAGCCTAGAATGATTTTCCCTAAAAACCCTAACCACCAAAATTTCACGCTCAATTAACCTTCGACAATCAGTATTATGCCAAAAAAATTAAGGGTTTTTCTTTCTAATGGCGATGTGATCATGCAGATCCATTATTGTGTGGTGAGTTGCCCGAATTTGGCCGGAATTTTAAATTTTATTCCAAGCAATAAAAATCCGAATTTACCCATACATAATTCAATGAAAATAAATTCCAAAAATTTTACCAAGGCAGAGATTATAAACTTGCTATGATATCAACTATTAGATTAAATATAAACTAAATTTGACGATCCCACCTGTAAACTCCCCCTCCCCTCGAGCCTCGCGAAAAGAAGAAAGGACAAAGGGCGAAAGGGTCGGTGAAACAACTTCAGCTCGAAGGATAAAAGACAAAGCACAGCTAAGACGCACTCCCCTCGAAGGGAAGTCTTCGCCATTCTTGGTGTAGGGTCCCCTCCATGTTCAATGTCAATCTCCCATCATATCAACCTTAAAATGGCAAGTCATATTATATATAAATGAGATGTACAACTCGAAGGAAGGAGACCATCAGGAGAACTTGAAGGCGAAGGCGAAGGCGAAGGAGAAACGATGGATATGTATACTGTAGTAGCCGCTCTGGCGCGTCCGTTCGTGTAGAATTTCTTCGAGATTTTTTACACGAACCTTGGAAATTTGGAGGAGCTTTTTTGGGAAGAAGCCTCCATGACCTCCCAAGGTCAATTATGCCGCGGAAGGGCGGAGATCTCGGCGACGGTCCGCTATCTCCGCTTGCAGCAAAGCCGGCACTGCATCACCCACGTCGACAGCCAGCCCAGCGGCGACGGCTGGGGCGTGTTGATCCACGTAGTGGGCCAGTGGGAGGCTGTCACCGAGTCAAGCCGCCAAATGTTCAATTTCACTGAGGTCTGTTACTGTCTCTCTCCCTCTTTTTCCTATATCGTTCGTTAGTTAGGATTTTTTTAACACCCTGCTGGCAGACATTTTTCCTGACGCCAGCAGCAAGAGGAGGCTTTGGGATGAGGAATGACCTTTTTCGGGCGATCTAGCTCGAGACTAGACGATGTGTAAAAAAATAAATGATTTTGGGGAGAAGCGTTTTTTCATTATATTTCTTTAATGTAAAGACCTTTGTAAATATCACACATGAATGAAACGAAGTTCTTCTTTTTCTCCCTAACAAATCATGCACCACGGACACACAACATGGCGGCTTGTATCCTCGCGGCGAAGAGTAGCGGCACACCACCTAATCACATTGAACAAATTAAAATTTCACGGATCATAATTTGTACATTAATTTAAAGTTAATAACTATAAGAAAGATAAAATAATATTTCATCCTAATTAATTACATTAATATATTGAAAATTCCTGTGAGATAAAATTCATAATATTAATATAACGATCACAATTATTGTCTCTAACTATGTGTTATCCAAAGGCTCTTAATGTCTATAATTTAATATAATCAAAGATGATGTGGCTAATATTTAATTAATTAAATATATACAGATCATTAGATATTTAATTTTATGAGAAAATATTTATAAAATTGCATGTAAGGGTAAAATAGGAATTTTACGCCCAAAAAGGGCAAAATTGTAAATTTCTACACCCGGGGGGCAAAATTGCGCCTGTGTGCTGGGCGTTTGCACGAGCGCAATGCACGTGCCCTACACGCATGCTGCACGAGCGCAACGCACGCGCCCGCTGCAGCCCTTCGGGCACGTGTGACTTTTCTTCATTCTTCCACTGTGACCAACACCGTTCCGCCACTTGGGTCTCCTCCCACAATTCATATCCAACCAAATTGACTTATGGGTTCGAAGAGAATGTTGGGACGAACGAATAATTTCAAGATCCAGCAAAAACGACCAACGTCTTGAGCGGAATGAAGCCTAAAACGATCTGCCCTAAAAACCCTTACCACCAAAATTTCATCGCTCGATTAACCTCTGACAATCAATAATATGCCAAAAAATTTAAAGGGTTTTTTTTTTCCTAATGGCGGTGTGATCATGCAGATCCATTATTGAGGGGTGGGTGGCCCAAATTTGGCCGGAATTTAAAATTCCATTCCAAGCAATAAAAATCCAAATTTACCCATACATAATTCAATGAAAATAAATTCCAAAAATTTTCCCAAGGCAGAGATTGTAAACTTGCTTTGATACCAACTGTTATATTAAATATAAATTTAACGATCTCGATTTATCAATCACAAATAAATTCATACAAAATTTGGGATTGATTTGTGAAAACGTAAATGTCAACATACCTCCAGCCATTGATGAAATTTGCAAAAGCGAAAAACCTCAAAACTTCGGATGAATCCACGTAGCACGATCAATCTGCAATATGGGAACATTAGATCTGTATGTCCTATTCTACTAGCTAATACCTCTCAAACCTGTTGAAGAAAAATCCCTTGGAGTTTTGAAGTTGACAAAACAGCCTCAACGGTGTGGTCTAAGGATTCCAAGACTCAGTCGGCTACGTCTGAAGTTGTCAAGGTCTAAAGGTTTTCAAAGACAGTCAGACCCAGAATTTCGGTCTGAAGTTTTTCCGTCTGAAGTCAGTCAAGACTCAGTTTCCGTCTGAAGACCTTCAAGACTCAGTTTCAGTCTGACGACCCTCGAGACCCAAATCTAAGTCTGAAGATAGTTCGCGATTTTTTGGGCTGGCTACGAGGTTATTCTTATGGCTACGAGATATTGGATTTCGTATTTCCTAATCCTAACCATGGAATATCTCTGGCTGTGATCAAGAGCTTGGAAGATTTGATTCTTCGGATTCTATCCGTTGAAGATCAAGTTTATTTTTGGAAGAATCTAATTTTGGGAATTCAAGATCCTGATTGTATGGGCGAACAAGATTAACGAGCTACTGTCTACTTACGTTTTCGGGACAAGGAGATCACTTAAATTGATTCAGTCCAACGGGTTGATTGGATGAATTTTTGGAATGTGCCAACGGGTATGATGGCACGGAGATTATTTAAGTTGGATCGACGTTGCTTGGAAACAAGGAGAGGCCGGTAGAGAAATATTGATGTTAGAATCTCCAAAATCACTTGTTCTCTAAAATCTTTCATGTTTACACTTTGTGTAACAAAGAGAGTGAGATATAGAGCAAAGACAGCGGAAGGCTGTAGGAGAGACTGTCAATTGAAGAAGTCTAATCCGTCTACCTTTGTAAAGGCACTCTTTTGCTACATAGTGATTACAACCCAATTGGCTGCCAAAGCATGGAGAGTGGACGTAGGCTTGGTCTAAGCCGAACCACTATAATCCTTGTGTCAATTTTCTCTCTCTACTCTATTTACTTTGTGAATACGTAATCTGTTTATTATTGATATATCCTTGATATTAACGTATTGCATTGAAAAAGATTCCAAAAGAATTCCGCAACAACCTATTCACCCCCCTCTAAGTTGATTCACTAGCCCATTTCAATTGGTATCAGAGCGGGTTGCTTATTTGTTAGAAGTGTTATTACTTCTGAAGCTAAAGATCTATGGCTAGTGTTTTAGCTCCAGGTTTAATTGAAGGGCAGAGCAATACTAGACCTCCCTACTTCGATGGCAAGGAGTATAACGTATGGAAAAACAAGATGAAGGCATTCCTAAGATTCAAAAATCCTATGGAATGGGATGTAGTGGAAAACGGAATTATTCCTAAAGTTACATCAAGCACAGGAAAAGAAATAGCTGAAGGAGTAGGATTACCACAAGCAGAAATTTCTAAGAGACAAGCTCTTGATGCAAAGGCTATTTATTCTCTATATTGTGCATTATCTCCTACTGAATATAATAGAATTTCATCTTGTGAAACAGTTAAAGAAGTTTGGGACAGACTACATGTCACCTATGAAGGAACGGATCGAGTCAAAGAAACCAAAATCAATATCCTTCTTGGTCAATATGAATCCTTCAAAATGAAGCCAGGAGAATCCATCTCGGATATGTTCAGTCGATTTACAGAAATTGTAAATGGCTTGGCATACCAGGGACACCCAATCTCAAGACCTATGAAGGTCAATAAATTGTTGAGAGGGCTCTCCAAAGATTGGAATCACGTCAAGACATCTATTAGAGAAACACAGAGGATCATGCCTCTTTCAGTTGACAAATTGGTCGGCACACTTCAATCCTATGAAGTCGAGCAATTCAATGAGGAATTTGACACAAAAGGTAAGAAGTCAATTGCTTTAAAATCTAATGATGATTCTGATGTTACTGATTCGAAGAAGACTGGATGATGAAGAATTGGCACTTCGATTAGAAAGTTTAGAAGGTTGAATAGAAAAAGTAGAAGATTCAACGGTAAGAAACAAAATAATCAAAGATTTCAAAAGAGATCAAATGAAGAAGAAGATACCAGCAAAGAAGTTGTTTGCTTTGAATGCAAGAAAAAGGGGCACATCGGAATCTGTCCCTTGTTGAAGAAAAAGAAATGAAAACCTGAAAAGTTCAAGAAAGTACTCAAAGCTGAAACATGGAGTGATACTGAATGTGAGGAGAGTGATGAAGAATATGCAAATATATGTCTTATGGCAAACTCAGACTCAGACTCAGACTCAGACTCAAACTCAAACGGTGGTACCAAGGTTAGAAATTTAAAAATTCCTGTCAAAGTATCAAAATACATTGATGAACTTTGTCTCGTCTTAAAGGCTCTCTTAAAAGGATCACTGAATTAAAAAAGGAGAATTCCAAAATGAAACAACAAGAAAAGATTTTACTTGAAAAAGTTGAAAGTTTAGACAAGTCTCTTGCTGCTTCAAAAGAAAATGGAAATAAACTTTCAAAAGAGAATGCTTGCTTGAAAGAGGATTTATTGAAAGTCTCAAAGAAATTTTCAATAGGTTCTGAAAAGTTGGACAAAATTCTTTCTATCCAGAAACCTTACTTTAATAAATCCAGTCTAGGAATGACACAAGAAACTGTTCCTTTGATCGATTTCCCAAAAGTAAAGGAAAGAATAAGGAATAGGCCAACAAAAACTTTTTATAAAAATCATTTCCAAAAGGTTTTTGTAAAACCTGTTGGCGGTAGACATGCTCTTACTTGTTCAAGATGTAAAAGTGTAGATCATTTTCAAAAGGAATGTCCTAAAGTTTGGAGACATGTCAAGAAGAGCTGGGCAAAGACTGTTTATGCTACTAACAATTATGGACCCAAGAAAATCTGGGTACCAAAGAAGACATGAGTCTTTCTCTTAATTGCAGGTTACCTTCAAGAAGAAAGTCAAGTGGTATTTGGACAGTGGATGTTCAAGACACATGACAGGAGACTCAAGTTGTTTTATAAAATTTTCTCATATAAAATGAGGAAATGTCTCCTTTGGTGGTAACAACAAAGGTAAGATTGTTGGACAAGGAACTGTGATGATTGGAAATCTCACAATCAACAACGTCTCCCTTGTTGAGGGATTGAACTACAATCTACCGAGTATTAGTCAATTATGCGATTCTGGATACAAAATAAATTTCCAAGAAGACACATGTTCTGGAACAAGCAAGGATCTTTCACAGTCCTTCACTGGTCGAAGACATGGGAATATCTATTTGCTAGATTTAAAGTTTGACAGTCCTCAATGCTTGATATCAATTCAAGATGAAGTCATCCTTTGGCATAGGAAGCTTGGACATGTCAATCTGAAGCAAATTGCAAAAGTATCATCCAAAAAGTTTGTTCGAGGACTTCCTAACCTCAAGTATCAAAAGCATGATTTATGCACTCCCTGTGTACTTGGTAAACAGGTTAGAAGTTCTTTTAAATCTATAAATCAAGGATCCACTAATCGTGTTTTGCAGCTATTACACATGGATTTATTTGGACCAACTAGAGTTCAAAGCATTGGAGGTAAAAGATATTGCTTAGTTATAGTTGATGATTATTCTCGTTTTACTTGGGTATTCTTCCTTGCAAATAAATCTGATGCTTTGATTCATTTTACTAAGTTTGCAAAGAAAATTCAAATTGAAAAAGGATATGCAATTTCGAGTATTAAAACTGACCATGGTGGAGAATTTGAAAATCATGATTTTGCCAAATATTGTGATGACAATGGTATTCAACATAATTTTTCATCTCCATACACTCCACAACAAAATGGAGTTGTAGAAAGGAAAAATCGTTCTTTGCAAGAAATGGCAAGAACTCTCTTAATCGAAAGTAATATTTCACCTCATTTTTGGGCTGAAGCTACTTCTACTGCTTGTTATATTATAAATAGAATCTTTCTAAGACCTATATAAAAGAAGACCCCTTATGAATTATTCAAAGGTAAGAAGCCAATTGTTTCATATTTTCATGTATTCGGTTGCAAATGTTTTATTCTAAAGAATTCCAAAGTGATCGAATTGGTAAGTTTGAAGAAAAATCAGATGAGGGAATTTTCCTTGGCTACTCCATGACAAGCAAAGCTTACAGAGTCTTCAACAAACGTACTCAAACTGTGAAAGAATCCATGAATGTGAAGTTTGAAGATTCGTTACAAAATCAGACTCAACCTGAAGACTTAGAGTCTGAGCAGGTGTCTACAAATTCTCATGAAGAAAATCAAGCCTCAGACACTGAGCCTCAAATAAATTCAGAAATTCCAACTAAAGAAGAGCCTCACCAAATTGATAAACCAACTACAAGCTGGAAGCACAAGTCAAGTCATCCCCCAGACCTCATCATTGGTAATATTGATGAAGGAGTTCGTACTAGGTCTAAAAGACGAGAAGCTTCTAGTGCTCTTGCACTAATTTCTGAGATCGAACCAAAGAATATAGAAGATGCTTTGAAAGATGAAAGCTGGGTCGAAGCAATGCAAGAAGAACTTAACCAATTCAGAATCAACAACGTTTGGGAGCTAATTCTTAAACCAAAAGGAAAATCAATCATTAGCACCAAATGGGTTTTCAGGAACAAGCTTGATCAACAAGGTAAAGTGGTAAGGAATAAAGCAAGACTTGTAGCAAAAGGCTACACACAAGAAGAGGGCATCGACTATGACGAAACCTATGCTCCTATGGCAAGGTTAGAAGCTATAAGATTACTTCTTGCTTTTGCTTGTTTTAAAAATTTCAGGTTATTCCAAATGGATGTGAAAAGCGCATTCCTAAATGGAGTCATTCAAGAAGAAGTCTATGTGGAACAACCACCTGGATTTGAAGATCCTAAAAGACCAAACCTTGTTTTCAAGCTGAAGAAAGCCTTATATGGTTTAAAACAAGCACCCCGAGCATGGTATGAAAGGTTAAGCAATTTTTTAATTCAAAATGGCTTCTCTAAAGGTAAAGTAAATACTACACTATTTATAAAAAGAGAAGGCAAGGATTTCATACTTGTTCAGATTTATGTTGATGACATTATTTTTTGTTCTTCTAATGAGAGACTTTGCAAGAATTTTTCAAAGTGTATGCAGAACGAATTTGAAATGAGCATGATGGGAGAACTAAACTTCTTTTTGGGACTTCAAGTCAATCAAACAAGTGAAGGAACATTCATCCATCAAGAGAAGTATGCAAAAGACCTTATCAAGAAATTTGGAATGGAGAATTGTAAGAAAACAGAAACTCCTATGTCAAGCTCATCAAAGCTGGATAAAGAAAAACAAGGGAAGAGTGTAGACCAAAAGCTATACAGAAGTATAATCGGGTCATTTCTTTACCTTACAGCTTCTAGACCCGACATCTTGTTTAGTGTTTGCATCTCGTGCTAGATTTCAATCTCGATCCTAAAGAATCTCATATGACTGCTGTAAAGCGTATCATTAAATATGTTGCAACTACATCTAAGCTAAGTCTATGGTATTCTAAGAAATGAGATTTTAATCTTCTTGGATATTCTGATGCTGACCTCGCTAGTTGTAGAGTGGATAGAAAAAGCACTACAGGTACATGTCAATTATTGGGAAACATGATGGTGTCTTGGTTCTCAAGAAAACAGTGGTACTTGTGGCTCTTTCAAGCTGAAGCAGAGTACATTGCTCTTGGAAGTTGTTGCTCTCAAATTCTATGGATGCAACAACAATTGAGAGACTTTGGAGTTGATGAAATACAGACGGAAATCAAATGTGACAATACCAGCGCAATCAACCTCACAAAGAATCCAATACTTCATTCAAGAGCAAAGCACATTGAAATCAAACATCATTTCATTCGAGATCATGTTCAAAGTGGAGATGTTGTGATTCAGCATGTAGATTCAAAGAATCAATTGGCGGATATTTTCACAAAACCCCTAGAGAAGGCTCACTTTGAATTAATTCGTTCAAGATTGGGAATCGTAAACCTTGAAGATAATCGAGACTCAAGATTAAAGTCGAAGGTGGTTCGACTCATCGCTAGGTCGAAGACGGCTCGATTCAAAGCAAGGTCCGAAAGCGCTTTAGACTCTACGTAAAGTCTGATTGTACTCAGACGCAAAGGTAAGGTCTGAAAAAGGGTTCAGACTCAAAGGTAAAGTCTGAATATCCGTTAGACTCTATTTTATCCTATCTCTTTACGAATTTCCTTTTCGTATTCTCTCTTTAATACATTTTTTAGTAATTACTTTTCAGTATTTCAAAATCTCTTTTCGCTCTTTTTCTGACATGCATTAATGGCAGTTTATATTTTCAAAAAGGCAGTTTTCTTTTTACAATTTATTTTTGGCAGTTCTTTTCTTTCACTTTTTGGCGACGTTTCGTATTCCGGTGATTTTTCTCTCACTATTTATACTCTCGAACCGTCACTTTTACTCTCAGCTATTCCATTGCGATTCATTTTCATACTCCTTCACTCTCAAAACCCTAAAAATCTCTCTTTGCCATTTCCATTTCGTCCCTTTTTCGCCTCAAAGTTTCCATTTTTCCTCTCGTTCAAGTTGAAACTTTGCTTGCTCTACAAGAATGTCGTCTCGCAAGTCCTCCAGAATTGCAAACAGGGGACCACAGCGACAGCAAGAGGGTCCTACAAGGGTGGACCTAACGGAGGAAGATTCGCCTCAATGAGAAGCAGAGAGTCAACATTCTGAGGAAGTTGTTACCGAAGCGAGAACCGTAAGAACTCTTAAGCCACATACGCGTTTACAATCTCTATAAAAGGCTCAAGGACGGGAAGGTTAGCCTTAAGACGATCGAGGAGTATTTGAGGGAGAGAGGATATAAGAGCGAATATTTATTTCTGAAGGAGATGGAAAAACTGAAGGTTGTTGGTGAAGGCACTGCATAGAGGACGCTGAAAAATATTCCGAGTGATCCACTTGAGAATGCTCTTGCTGAAACTTTAGATGATGATGAGAGACTTTTCTCTCATTTTGAGCCTCGTTTTGGTGTGGTTGCTAATACTGTTTGTCCTCCGGGAAGTTTATTTCGGTCGAGGGAGCATGAACGAGTTTATACAAAGCTGTTAAAAAGGGGAGTGGTCAATCCAAGGAGTGTAGATTTTGACTTCCTTGATTCGATAAAGATAAATTTGAGAGGGAAGTTTGCTAGGTTGCAATTTGGAAAATTTCTGCACGGATATGACTGTGGCCCACTCTAAGTTGGCGGCATATTTTTACTCGAATCTTTCCTTTTTGGATGCAAATCGATTGTCCTTTTCTTTCATGGACAAAGATTATGTTGTTGATGTTGACTTGCTGGCTGACATCATTGGTGTGGAAAGAAGGAGTTTCCAGCCAATCAAAGTCTCAACACCTATGCAACCTTGGAGATTGTACAAGACAGAACAGTTGAAGGCAAGATATCCTACAATAGGATGAATGCCACCAATGTCTTGTTGCATAAAGTTGTCATCAATTGCATTCGGCCAAAATCGACCTCGAAGATCGATGTTTCCAAAACAGAGGCAAAGCTGATGTTTGCCATCAACCAGGGCAGACCTTTTTCACTCCACATGTCATACTCTTTCATATGTATAGGACAGTAGTGAAGGATAAGGGTCAGCTGCCTTATTCATCAATCATCACCAAATTATTTAGGCATTTTGATATTCAAGTCCCTGCATCTTTGTGCCTAACAAAGTTGAATTTGATGCTCGTTGGAGAGAAGATGGTGATGAAGATGAAACTTCCGAACCGACCGCAACTTTGGAAAGGTTGAGGAGGCAATCACCTTCAAGGGAAAACCCCACTGCTTCATTGAAAAGGAAGGGCAAAGAGCCCATGGCTGAAAAGAAAAGAAGAAAGATCATCCTGCAAGACGAGGAGGATGAAGAAGATGCCATGACTTTGTCCACTCTCTCTAGGATGAGGAGCCCCGTAATCCCGAGAACGGGGGCTGAAGAGAGAGCGAGAAAAGAAGCGAGAGCGAAGGAAGCAGAGAAACGAGAGGAAGGAGAAGGAAGAGGAAAGAAGAAGAAGAGAAGAGGAAAGGAAAAGAAAAGAAGAAGAAAGGAAGAGAAAAGAAGAAGAAAGGAAGAGAAGAGAAGAAGAGGAGAGAAGGGAAAAAGAGGAAAGAAGAAAAGAAGAGGAGAGAAGAGAAGAAGAAAGAAGAAGAGAAGAAGAGAGACAGAGGAAAGAAGAAGAAGAAGAAAGAAAAAGGAAGGCTGAGGAAGAAAGCAAAATGCAAGAGGATATGGATGCTGCATTTGAGCCATCTTTTGCTGGGGAAGAGACCGAGAAACATCCTTGTGCTGATATGGATGTTGGCGATGAATTTTCCACTCCACCCATTGGCATTCATTCAGGGGGAGTTGCTGCAGAACAAGGGACAATTTCGCCACTACATTTTAGTGATGTGAGTAGGTTTGGTGCTGACCCTGAGGAGGTTTATGCATCACACTTCCCAGAGCATGAAGAATCCTCACCTGCTGAGAAAGAAAGGGCTGAGAGTGAAGCTCCTAGCTTTCAAACCTATTCTGCTGGTCCAAGTGGAAGCAATGCTAATTCCACAACATTCTCACAGCTGTTGGATGTTATGCTGGACTTGAAGAAACAGGTTTTTGGGATAGACTTCGAGATGAGAGATCTGAAAAAGGCGCCGCTGAGTACTTCGGTGAACATGCAAGAACAGATCAACGCACTTTGCGAGCTCAAGTGGAGTCAAATCAAACCGGTGCGAATTGGTTTCGGTGAAGGAAAATCTTGCCAAACTCGACAAGTCAGTCCGGGAGCTTAGCAAGTTTCAACTTGTTCATTTCCCTACGAGCCCCTAAAATTTTCAAAACTTTATCTCAATTTTACTCTATCTCTTTGATGGGACAAAAATGGGGAGAGTTGCGCAGATTTGTTTACAGGTTTTGAAGATTTGAAGTTTTTGAAGCTGAGGAAGCTTGGAGATTTTTTTTTATTTTGATTTTACTTTATTTTGATTTTTATTTAGACTATTTTCGTTTTGGATTTCGGATTTCGATTGGGTTGTTTGAACTTCTATGACCTTATGCTGATGTGATGATCTGGATTTAGACTTGTGAATTTGATTGCAGGACTACTATATCTTGTGAGGATAATTGTTATTGGACTAACACTCTGTTTTGCAGATATAATCCTCAAAGTATATATGAGTTTTCTCTGCAGGTTTTTTAATTCACAAATCTGTCGAGGGTTTTGTCACCATCAAAAAGGGGGAGATTGTTGAAGAAAAATCCCTTGGAGTTTTGAAGTTGACAAAACAGCCTCAACAGTGTGGTCTAAGGATTCCAAGACTCGTCGGCTACGTCCGAAGTTGTCAAGATCTAAAGGTTTTCAAAGACAGTCGGACCCAGAATTTCGATCCGAAGTTTTTCCGTCCGAAGTCGGTCAAGACTCGTTTCGTCTCGAAGACCTTCAAGACTCGGTTTCAGTCCGACGACCCTCAAGACCCAAATCTAAGTCGAAGATAGTTTGCGATTTTTTTTACGGGCTGGCTACGGGTTATTCTTATGGCTACGAGATATTGGATTTCGTATTTCCTAATCCTAACCATGGAATATCTCTGGCTGTGATCAAGAGCTTGGAAGATTTGATTCTTCGGATTCTATCCGTTGAAGATCAAGTTTATTTTTGGAAGAATCTAATTTTGGGAACTCAAGATCCTGATTGTATGGGCGAACAAGATTGACGAGCTACTGTCTACTTACGTTTTCGGGACAAGGAGATCACTTAAATTGATTCAGTCCAACGGGTTGATTGGATGAATTTTTGGAATGTGCCAACGGGTATGATGGCACGGAGATTATTTAAGTTGGATCGACGTTGCTTGGAAACAAGGAGAGGCCAGTAGAGAAATCTTGATGTTATAATCTCCAAAATCACTTGTTCTCTAAAATCTTTCATGTTTACACTGTGTAACAAAGAGAGTGAGATATAGAGCAAAGACAGCAGAAGGCTGTAGGAGAGACTGTCAATTGAAGAAGTCTAATCCGTCTACTGTAAAGGCACTCTTTTGCTACATAGTGATTACAGCCAATTGGCTGCCAGCATGGAGAGTGGACGTAGGCTTGGTCTAAGCCGAACCACTATAATCCTTGTGTCAATTTTCTCTCTCTACTCTATTTACTTTGTGAATACGTAATCTGTTTATTATTGATATATCCTTGATATTAACGTATTGCATTGAAAAAGATTCCAAAAGAATTCCGCAACAACATATTCATCCCCCTCTAGGTTGATTCACTAGCCCATTTCAAAACCTGATGGTGTGTTTTCTGTAGTGATAGGGTTTGAACTAAATAATCTGACATTTTATTCCGTTTCGTATGTTACCGACATCTTCCATCAAAACAGTTCTGGTAACATATTAATGGGCAGATATCACGTAATAGATGTGGATGATAAATTAAGCAATAAATCGGAACTAATTGGGAATACGATATTGGGATCATATTTAGAATAATAAATATATTATAACACACCCAGCCCAGCAACAATGGCTAGGGTGTGTTGATCCACGTAGTGGGCCACTAGGCTGTCACCGAGTCAGGCCGCCATCAGCAGATCTTCAATTTTATCGAGGTCTCTTACTGTCTCTCTCCTTGTCCCTTAGGGCGTTCTTTTTCCTATCTCCTTCACTAGTTATGTAGCTTCATCGGCATTTCTCCCTAACCCCAGGATTTTTTTTTAACACCTTGCTGTGCTGTCATCTGCCCATAGACATTTTCCTTCACGCCAACAGGAGGAGGAGGCTTTCGCATAAAGAACGACTTTTTTCAGGTGATCTAGCTTGAGACTACTACTTTCTTTTTCCAGATGGAAGCAAGAAGACGTGTAGAAAATAAATGGTTTTGGGGAAAGTGTATTGTCATTGTATTTCTTTAATGTACAAACCTTTGTATATATAATACATGAATGATACACAGTTCATAATATTAATGTGACCGATCACAATTATTGTCTTTAACTATATGTGGTCCAAAGGCTCTTATTGTATATAATTTAATATAATCAAAGATGTTGTGGCTAATCTTTAATTAATTAAATATATACAGATCACCAAACATTTAATTTTATGAGAAAATATTCATAAAATTGCATGTAAGGGAAAAATAGGAATTTTACGTCCAAAAAGGGCAAAATCGTAAATTTTGACACTCAGGGGGCAAAACTGACAAATCACAGGCGTGCGTGCACCCACTTTAGCCCGTCGGGCACTTGTGTCGCACGCGCCCGCTACAGCCCTTCTCCTCCCACAACCCATATTCGACCAAATTGACTTATGGGTTTTGAAGAGAATGTCAGGACGAACGAATAATTTCAAGATTTGGCAAAAACGACCAACGTACCGACTGGAATTAAGCCTAAAACAATCTGCCCTAAAAACCCTAACCACCAAAATTTCACCGCTCGATTAACCTCCGACAATCAGTATTATGCCAAAAAATTTAAAGGGTTTTTCTTTCTAATGGCGATGTGATCATGCAGATCCATTATTGCGTGGTGAGTTGCCCGAATTTGGCTGAAATTTTAAATTCCGCTCCAAGCAATAAAAATCCGAATTTACCCATAAATAATTCAATGAAAATAAATTCCAAACATTTCACCAAGGCAGAGATTATAAACTTGCTTTGATATCAACTGTTAGATTAAATATAAACTAAACTTGACCATCCCAATTTATTAATCATAGATAAATTCATATAGAATTCAGGATTGATTTATGGAAACGTAAAGATCAACATACTTTCAGTCATTGATTTGTCAAATAAGACTATTTTTATTTATCACTATCACAAACCCTACATCAGAAACATCTTGCTAGATTGCAAGTTTACAAGGAGGGCATCTAGCAACTTCCACAGGTAACATGGTAGTAGAATTCCTCCTATAAAATGACATGAAAAATTTGGAGGGAGAGGGATTGACAGATTGATTTATTGAGGAGGAGGGAAGAAATAATAACTTAAAAAAGGTCAATTTCTTTAGGCATCACCCCAAAAAGTTAGCTTTTTCTTGAACTTGATCAGAGCAACAATTCAGCTCCGCTATAAATCTTCTTATAAGTAAATACTCCGCTATGAAATGATATTTAGGTTGTTTTGCGAAAAATATAACATTTTTGAAAATATTTTCCTAGAAATTATTTTTGAGGAATATAACCATATTTTGCGGTGTTCGTCATAAACTTGAAATTGAAGTGAAAATATTTTCCGCATCTGATTTGATTTTCTTCCATGCTTTTCTTTTGATCATTTTATTTTTTATGTTCTTTTTATTTTTAAAAGATCAAATTTTAAATTAATTTGTATTCTTCTTTTCTTTCATTTTCTTTCCCTCAATTGGTTGCTAGGGACGATCTATGAGGCTTGATCGTTGGCGAGTTATAGTCACTAATAGCCGGTCGTTGGTCGCGAGGCTTCGTTTGGGCTAGTGACCAGCGACCAACCAAAGAAAAAGGAAAAGAAAAAGGAAAGAAAATGGAAAAAAAAGAAAGAAAAGAAAAGAATAAATAATAATTAAAACTCAATTTTATTTTAAAAATGAAACTATATTTATTAAGAGAAAGTGAGGTAAAATAAGATATAAAAAATGCTTTCCTCTTTCTCAAAATAGAAAATCATTTTCCCCTATTTTATAAGACTTTTATTCCTTGATGGAAAATATTTTCCATCGTAAGTTTATTTTTGTGAAACAAATGCCTTTCCTGAAACGAAGGAAGTCTCAATTAACAAAAATTGCCATCTCATCCAAAGCATCATCCTTCCACACTCAAAAAGATTTTAAATAAAAATATAAATAGATCCTTCTATCGAGAGAGAGAGGCTTGGGAGAACATGAGGGCATCTTGCTTGCCGTCTAGCTAGATGTAGCCGCTGACCATGGTGATCGTGCCGCCGCTGGGATAGCGGGTGGGAAGGCAGCTGATTCTTTCGATTCGGTACTGGCACTGAAGGGAGGTGAGTTTGGCGAAGATAGCCTCCTCGCCCTTGATCTTCTGGCCCTCGAAGTCCACACTAACTCTTCCTGGCACAGGTTCACCAAGTCCGCACCGTTCGTGTCGAACGTCCTGTAGTCGTCCTCCATGAACCACCCGGCCTCCGTTTTTTTCAATTCCAGAATCTCGATAATGAAACTAGATTGATTTTTTTACATTCCCGAAAAGGTGCATATTTTTCCTGAATTTTCTTCGATAGTGGTACGGAACAATAATCTGATTGGAGTAGAAACATGAATTGATATAAGAAGCCGAGTGGGCGGATTTGTCTGAATGATCATTTGATTGGCATGAAATTTGGAATGGGTAAACTTGACGATATGAATCATTTGAAAGATAAGTGTATTTGTTTAGTAGCGGATCTCTTACGAGATCAATTGGGATTGGCTTTAGTTTGTTTAGAAAATGTGATCAGAGGAACTATATGTGGAGCAATTAGGCATAAATTGATACAAACTCTTTAGAATTTGGTAACTTCAACTCCATTAATAACCACTTATGAATCTTTTTCGGATACTGTCATATGTTTTCATTGTCAGATCCATGGTTTCTCGATGCGTACTCATAGTACTCTCTCCTTTTGGTTCGATGCTTCAGACGCGAGAGAAAGCCCTAGGGCAAAATAAATATGTGGGGTTCATGGTTTACCTTGTTCTTTCTCTTTTTATTTGGAATTGTCCTCCTTGTCTAGGTGTTTAAAAAAAAAAGAAAGAGAACCCTAACCAGGCTAGACCCCAAACCAAAAATTCCAGGCCCCTTCTCTTCGGTTCAGGTAAAAAGATTAAAAAACTGAGTTTTCTCCCATATCCCAAAAACCAAAACACAGCTCTTTTGCAAGTTACTTAGGAAGCATTTGGTAATATTTTTGTTCTCGAAACTAATATTTGTTTAGATTTTTTTTTTCAATTTTGTTCCTTAAAACAAAGAAGTATATATATTTTATTTCTTAGTTATATTCTAAATCAATTCAGAATAGAAAAATTACCTGATGATACTAAATAGATTTCTTTTATTTTTTCCTATTTTAGGGAATAAAAGAATGGAAAAATAGAAAACATGATGGTTACCAAACATGCCTTTACTTTGCTGTTTGACTTCTCCACCAATGCTATCACACTTGAAGCTCTGATTGAGACGTTTGGAATTTTGAATTGAGAGAGATATTTCAATTTCATGGGATCTTTCATACACAATTTTTTTTCCACCAAGAAATTTTTATAAAACTTTTAGACACCAAATTTGAAGTATTCTACTTTCACGCAATCCACACCGTGCTTCTCTGGCGTACGGCGTAGGTGCAAGGCAGAGGCAAAGTTTAACATCACTCTTTTCCTTTTGTCATCTTATTTTCATTTATTTTTTTTCAACCTACAGAAGTACTTCTCTTAAGAATGGTTTGATTAGATATTTTGATACAATTGAGGTAACTTCTGTTAAATCTGAAGAAAATATGAAACAAGGACCGAGGATTGCTCCTGCAGTCGCTGTTCTACATGCTCCAAAACGAGGGCAAGGTATCCCATGATCCTTCTCGATTTTCTTTCATGTTCTTATCTCTGATCATGTGCACCGTGTGTACGCTTCATTACGTGAATGCTGTTTTATTGGGAAAAGCCCTGCCTAAAGCGCAAGTGAACTTGTTGACGCTGTATCGTTCACCACTTACGAGCCCGTGTTACCACCCGGACTTTTTCCTCTATTCTTTTTATCTTATCGTCAATGAATCCAGGATTTTTTTTCCCTTTGGCAGAGAGAAACCAGGAATTGATTCAGAGAATTTGAAAAGTCAAACATTATCCTCATTGACTATTCTTTTGATACACGAATTGTGATTTTGATGTAATGCATGACTCAATCCTCATATCCCAATATCAGCGATATTTCACGCACTATTTTGACTCGTACTTCAAGTCCTGAATGAAAACTACTTGCTAAGCTCGCATGG
This sequence comes from Eucalyptus erythrocorys, assembly GCA_014182555.1. Classification (NCBI taxonomy): domain Eukaryota; kingdom Viridiplantae; phylum Streptophyta; class Magnoliopsida; order Myrtales; family Myrtaceae; genus Eucalyptus; species Eucalyptus erythrocorys. The sequence goes on along the minus strand of CM024604.1, from coordinate 58,231,474 downwards.
TCATTGACATGAAGGGAAGCATGCAACATGCGAGATAGGGAGGAAACAGGTCACAAATTCTTTAATAAAAGATTTAACCATTTGAGAACAATGCCAATTCCCATTAAAAAAGTGAGATACACACCCTTTTGTATGTTCAGGCATATATGGATGAAAAAGAAACATGAGACAGATTAATTTTGGTTTAATATACGTATAGATAAATAGAGATCGGCGTTGATGAACAAAAGTTTTGGCAAAAGCACTTATTTGGCACTAGTGGTGGATCCCAGATCCGTCCGAGCCACAGTATCATGTCCAGAGGCTCGGAATCCCAGTCGAGATCGTCTCAGACATGAATCAAGTTTTATCATCATTATAAAGCAGGAACCCCAGAATCGACATGGTGCTCATTGAAGAGGAGGTCTGGAGCAATGATTCAGATTCGCCGGTTCTTTTTGTTGATCAGCTAAGGCATATGGACCAAAAGGTCCTCCAAGACTCTTCTTTTTAGCAAAATCCATTAGTTCAACCCGGAGTGACAATGTGACTTCTGATGCTCATAGTCCTGCTGTCATCATGAAACCTCTAAGGGCTAGTATGGTGGCCGCTTGTCTACAGCAAACCATGGTAACATGGGGAACAAGCGAAATTGCCGCAACGGCGAAGTCTCCAGGTTATCTCTGCAGCATCTTCTCCTCGGAAGAAAAATTGTAATCGTAGATGACAATAAGGTGAATCTTAAAGTGGCTGCGGGTGCATTGAAAAGATATGGAGCTGAAGTGGTCTGCGTGTAAAGTGGGAAAAAAATCAACACGCGGACCCCTAGAGTGCCAAAAGTTGGCACAAAGGGACACTTAAGTGCCAAAAGTTACGAAAGGTACACTTAAGTGCCAAAATCGGAGCAAAATGGATCACTTGAGTGCTAATCCGGCGAAAATCCGGCCAAAACGCTGACGTGACAATTTTCCGGCGAGGCAAAAACAAAAAGGCATCGTTTTAATGTTGACGTGGAAAAAAAATAAAATAAAAATTAATTAAATTAAATTTAAAATTAAATTTATTTTAAACATTTTAAAATAACAATTTTTAATATTAAAATTTAAAAAGTTTAAAAAAAAAAAAGGGATGGGGTTGGATACGGCACGGCGAGTGGCCGAGCCTCGCGGCCGCCGCCGCCTCGCCCGGTGGCGCCCGGACGAGGGGAAGGGTCGGGCGGGGTCGCCGGCGGTGAGGGCCCGCAAACCCTCGCCCAAATCCGGCGAGGGCTCGCGGACTCTCGTAGCCGGTCGGCCGGGGTCGCCGACCCGGCCGGGGCACGGCAACCTCGGCCAACCCTTCCCCTCAGCCCCCGGCCAGGGCGCCGCCGGCGAGGAGGTGGCGGCGGCCGAGGGCTCGACCCCCTCGGCCGTATCCACCCACCCCTCCTTTTTTTTTTTTTTTTTTAATTTTAATTTAATTTTCTTGAATTTTTTAATATTAATATTAATATTTTTAAATATTTTAAGTAAATTTAGTTTTAAATTAAATTAAATTAATTTTTACATTAATTTATTGCCACGTCAACGCAAAAACGGCGTCGTTTTGCACTTATTTCGTCGGAAATTGTACACGTCAGCACTTTGGCCGGAGTAGCATTTAAGTGTCTCATTTCTTTTTGAATGTGGCACTTAAATGTACCTTTCGTAATTTTTGGCACTTAAGTGTCCATTTGTGCCAACTTTTGGCACTTGAAGCGTTCTTTTGCCGAAAAAAATCATATTCTTGTAGTAATTGTACTTGTAAGAAGTGTTACACGACCAAAACAGATTCATTCAGTTTATGGCATATTTTCTGTCTCGATGTCACTTCATAATGAAATGATTAGTGAAATTTGGCTAGAAATCGAACTTACCTAGAAGTCTCAGGCTTTAGTTCTTCCTCCATTTTTCTTTTAGATTCAAACTGTCGGCTATCGGGTGCAGCTCTCTTTGAAAGATTTTTTCATGTTCATGGGTCTAACTTAAGGTGAAGTAGACATCCGTTGCTTTCTCTGATGATGGCTTTAATGCTTTGTTAAAGGTTTGAAGCTACGAAAACAATCCGAGACATGGAAAAAAATGTCAACCAGAAAGTCCAACTTGGGAAAGTATCTGCAGAAGCACATGGAAACGTCTTGAATTGGCATGTGCCCATCTTGGCCATGCCGGCGGACGTGAGTCATGCGACTCACGAACAGTGCATGAAGTGTGGAATGGATGGATATGTTTCGAAGCCTTTCGAAGCAGAACAACTTTATCGGGAAGTTTCGTGATTTCGCTAATCAGCACGGAGTCGGAAACTGTAAAGGTGACTCCATTGCAGGTCGCTGAATTCATAATGGACTGCCATTCTTCTCCCTTCGCTTCAATGAAGTCAAACTTCTTACACCAAAGTAAGCTTCTGCCTCTGTCAACTTTATTCTTAAATTGGAAGTGTTAGCCAAATTGTCCATTGCGTATTGCTAACTGCTGATTATATAAAGAAAATCTGAGAACCTCCCCGTAATTTCTAGCTTTCTTGTGAGGACATTTTCAGGTATTACGTGGAAGAATGTGTAAATAGAGCAACGCCTTATTGCCGGAAAATCGATTTTTGACAGATTGTCCATAGATAGCAAACGCTTGTTGTTTTTTTTTCTTACACGCTTCATCTCATCACGTGTGACACCTCGATCAGCAGCCGAGCAAATAGAAGTTCGTTAGAGAGATTCAGATTCGAAACAAGGATAAGTTCCAGGAAATTGTGCGGATTGGTTGTATCATAGCAGCAACGGTGGCGTTGTGTCGTCTTTCTTATTCATATTTGGTGAAATCACCATTCACAGTGACCTTCTTGTTCTTATCTCGGACAGCTATTGTCTGTAGAGTCTATACTAAATCGTTCGATTCAGGTGTAAGAATGAAAGTTGTAGAATGAAAGTTGTAGGTCTTAGTACAATTAGTGTACTTCCAAATTCATCACATGATCCCTTTTTGTCTTGTTTGGACTTGCCAAGTCTCCGAGTTCGCCGGCAATACATCATCTCCTACTTAATAGTCTTGCATTTCAAATGTCTGAAGGGCTCTGACCTAAAAAAAAAAAAAGTCTCAAGGGCAAGTCATTGTCAAATCTTCTTGGGAATGGGTAAAAATGCTACACCGATAGGCTTGTTCGGATTGATTTTCACTTTTTGTTTTATTTAAGCACGCACTTTAATTTTTCTTTGTAAACTCTCACAAAATAACTAAATGTTGATATTTAATTAGCACGCAATTCATTAATAATATTTTAAAGTTTGAATAATATATTAAATTTTGAAGAAAAAGTAAGAGAGTACTTTTATTTTAGTTAATGTGAAAAAAGACACGCCCTAACATGCTATTAGATATCTTCTACTTTAGAAAACGAAATATATTAGGTGAGTTATTAGGTGAAAGACAAAGCAAGTTGGACTATAAATAAAAGAAAGGGTTAATATGGATTAGTTATTTAGTAATTGAGTTTAGAATGGTAAAATCCAAAATAATATCGATATTAAATGGGTTCATAATTTAATTATACCAAACCCATTTTTATGACTCTTTTCACTATTTCCTTTCCTGACTTGATCTCACACTCGTTCATTGGGCACTCTCACTTTAATTCGGATATGAGTTTTCTTAAATTAGATTAGATATGAAAGTGTGATAGTATTATGAGGTGGGTATGAGTCACTAAATTTGTATTACATTAAAATAAATTAAAGTGGGTCAAATGAATTAATTTTGGTCTAACAATTTTCAATCCAACTAAAGCCCGGCCCGACTTATGCGTTTGACAGGTCTAAACAACTCTCCTTTATGGAAAAAGAGAAACCGATTGAACCATATTATACTATAGATAATAAGATTTCGTCATCTCACAATGTAACATATTCCCACGATAATCGCCAACCAAGATTAAAAAACACGGATGAGCATACCAATTTACCTTAGTACCACGTTGGCGTATGATAATGGGCCTAGGCTTCGCGACTTGGTCGCTGTAGATCTTGACGTGGAGGCTTTGGCCTCTGGAGTCTTGGCCGCCGACTCCTTTCCTGTGCACGTACTCAATCGTCAGCAAGAACTTCAATGGGAAAGAGATGGAGAGCTTCGGGCCGGTGGCTACGGGCATGAAATTGCGTCTGGCGAAGGAGGACGAAGAGCTTAAACACAAGGAGAGACCCCTACGTTTAGCGTACTGAGCAATGTTGCATTGGCGGTGTCAGATATAACAGTCCCCTCCGCCTTCTTGCGGTGGTCATGTCAGCTCAATCGTTTTGTCTTCTGAATCCGCCTTAAGAAATGAAAAAAAAAAAAATACAGGTAAAAGAGTCGACACGACAAATGCGAACGCAGGGCGAATGCCTCATTATTATGAGCATGCGCTCTCGGTCTCCAGCAATTTTCCCGCCCTCTGTTTGACCAGCATTCTGATTTTCCCTCATTTTCTCGCCCTAGACACTTTCCAGACAAACAAACAATAAAACCAGAAATGCAATAGGACGTTCCGATATTTCAGCTGCTTCCGTCAAGCAAAATTTCCCCAAAAACTAAAAACCATTAACGGGACGAGTGCATTGAACCTTTCAAAATTAATAATTTCAAAGCTTTTAAAAATTATAATCAAGCCTTAAAATTTTTTAAAATGTTTAATTAAGTTTTAAAATATTTCAAAAATTACAATCAAATCTTAAAATTTATCAAATTGATCCAATCAAATCCTTTCATTTAGTATTTCTTAAAATTTTTAGGGTTCGATTATACTTTTTGAAAATTTAAGATTTTGATTGCACTTTCATTTATTTTTATTGCACTTTTCAAAAAATTTTAAATTTTATTATATTTTTTATGAAAACTTTAGTATTCGGTTCCACTTTGATGGTAAGTTTCATGACCTTGCATGTATCCTAACCCTAGTAACAGAGAACAGAAATGTACTGAAGCAGACGAAATGGAAGGAGCTACTAGGACCATAGAAACCAGGAAATTCTGCGGAGAGAGGCAAATTGAGTACTTAACGGAGACAATTGATGGAGAGGGCAGACAAGAATGGAAGAGGCGGAAGCTGAGGCAGCAGCGCGATTCAGACCATGAATATTCAACCGAGAGAGAAAGAGTATCCTCGCCGATCAAAAAACAGGGGAAAAAAATGAAAGGAGAAAGAGTATCCTCGCTAAACTTTAGGGGTTGCTACTCATTTAGGATCTGGAGGTCGCCTTGACGTCGCCCCGTTGCCTCCGCCGCTGAGGCCGGATGGCTGGCAATCGACACTGGCGATTCGGTGCTGGTGGTCAGGCCAAGCTCTGCTTGCTCGTGTGTAACATCGTGTTGTAGTCCTAAAAAGTAAAAAGAAAAAAGAAAAGCCTAATGCCTGGGTCAGAACAGACTCGAAGGACAGCTTAGGACAAATGGATCCAGACGCGTTGGCGAAGGTGTCAGAAGAGGAAGATGAGGATATTCGCAGAAGGAGAAAAAGGAATGAAGAAGCAAAATGTCTTCTATTCATTGATTTTATTTTCTGTACAAGTTGGATGTATTTAATTATAAAGAAAGAAAATAATAAAGGAAATAGAATATTTGCCTATCCTTCTCTATCCTAAAGTATATTTAATTTCCTATCTAAATATATTACAAAATCATATCTTCCAACACTCCCTCTCAAGCTGGTGGTCTGTATATATCCAAGACGCCTAGCTTGCTTAGAATATATGCATGTTGTCTTTGACAAAGAGGTTTAGTGAATATGTCTACGGGCTGTTCCGAAGTCCTGATTCCTCTTGTCTCGATAATTCCTTCCTGAATCTTTTCTCAGGTAAAATGGCAATCGACTTCTATATGTTTTGTCCTCTCATGCGATACAGGGTTTGCTGCAAGCTTGAGTGCTGAGTCATTATCACAGAAGAGTGTAGTTGGTCCTTTAACAAGAGCTCCGAGATCCAAAAGTAGGCCCCTTGACCAAACTATTTCACAAATAGTCTTGGCCATAGATCAGTATTCAGCTTCAGCCAATGATAAAGATACACTAGACTATTTCTTTGTCTTCGATGAGAGTAATGATTCCCCAAATTTGATGCGGAAACCAATAATGGACCTCCTGCTCATAGGACATGTGGCATAATCTGCATCACAATAGGCCGTCATTTCCATGTTGTATTTTCGAGAAAGGAGTATTCCCAGACCTGGACAAGTCTTTAAGTATCTCACAATCTTCAAAGCTGCATTCATGTGAGACCATTTCGGACTATGCATAAACTGACTAAGGGTTTGTACTGCATAGCAAATATCTGACCTGGTCATGGTGAGATATATCAATTTTCCTACGAGCCTCTAATATCCTAAGGGATCTTGTAACAAAGTATAATCAGAAGAAGAGGATATGCCAGTATCATAGCTGATAGAAGTCAGTTTAGCATTTTGCTCAATAGGGATGACTGATGGTTTACAGCCTGATAATCCTGCTTTTGATGTTATCTCCATCACGAACTTCCGTTGGCTTGATGAGATGCCCTGATCCGAGCGAGCTATCTCAATACCAAGAAAATACTTAGGTGGCCCTAAGTCTTTGATGTGAAAGGTCGAGTGCAGATACTCTTTAAGTTTCTTTTTAGCAGAATCATCATTTCCCATGATAAGAATGTCATCAACATAGATCATCAAGTAGACATACTTCTAGTCCAAGTAAATAAAGCATAATCATACTTGGATTGATTGAACCCAGCAGCTAAGAGTGCATTGGTGAACTTCGTGTACCACTGTTTGGAAGCTTGCTTCAATCCATAAAGGGATTTGCGGAGACGGCATACCTTTGACTCCCCCTATCTCCGTAATCCTGGTGGAAGCTCCATATATATTTCTTCATTCAGATCACCATGCAGGAAAGCATTATGGATATCCATTTGAAGTAATGGCTAGTCACAAAAGGCAACAATAGACAAAAAAGTACGAATTGTAACATCTTTTGCTACAAGCAAAAAAGTTTCGTGATAGTCGAAACCTTCTTGCTGGGTGAAGCCCTTTGCCACCAACCGGGCTTTGTATCTTTCCACAGAGCCATATGTTCTGTATTTTATCTTGTATACCCATTTACATCCAATGGGCTTGCGATGATTGGGTAATGATACAACGTCCCAAGTGTGATTATCAATCAATGCATGCAATTCAGATTCAATGGCCTTTTGCCAACGAGGATCATCCTTGGCTTCATTATAACTAGAGGGTTCGCGGTCTTCAGAAATGCGACTTATGCAGCATAGGTGCTCTGGCGACAATCTATCAAAGGAGACATAAGATGAGACAAGGTAACAAGTACCTGATGATCTCAATAAACCGCATATATAATCTCTCATCCAAGTTGGTGGTCGAGTGATTCGATGAGAACGCCTTTGTGGCATTTGTGGCGTAATGGACAAATCTTCACCGGTTGTTGTTTCAGAAGCATCTTCCAGTTGTTTCAAAAGCATCTTCCAACTGTACTGACTCTTCATGCAGCGGTCCTTCTACGTGGTGCTACTCAATTGGATCTTTAGCAGGTGATGTTGGAGGTATGATGTCGACTGCTCTTGGAGGAGTGGGAATAATGAGTGCTCCCCCAAGTGATGAATCTTCCTCCATTAAGAATTGCCGATTGAGCTTCCCTTCTTCAGATAAAGATGTTAATGAAAAAGGAAAAACATCTTCATGAAATATGACATCCCTACTGACAAAGAAACTCCTTGTAAAGGATCATAAAGTTGAAACCCCTTCTGTAAGGTTGGATAGCCCATAAAGATGCATTGAGTAGCTCATGGTGCCATCTTATCTTTATGGCCCACTGTGGTGACATAGCACAGACACCCAAAAACTCTGAGATGAGTCAAATTTGGCTTTCTCCCATATAATAACTCAAAAGGTGTCTTTCTTTTTAAAATGCGTGATGGCATGCGGTTGATCAGATATGCCGCAATAATCACACAATCTCCCCAGAACTTTTCAGGGACAAAGGCTTGGAATTTAAGTGCACGTGCCACTTCTAGAAGATGGTGATGCTTTCTCTCAACGACTCCATTCTGTTGAGGTGTATAAGTGCAGGAACTTTCATGCAATATCCCATTTATGGTGAACAAGGAAGCACATTCAGCATTAAAAAATTCTTTTTCCATTGTCAGTACATATCTTACAAATTGATTTCTGAAATTGAGTCTTGGATAAGGAAATAAATGTCTTTAAATGAGAAAAGACCTGACTTTTGGATTGCATGAGGAAAGTCCATGTGGCACGGGAGTAGTCATCCACAATTGTGAGAAAGAACCTAGACCCATCATGATTTAAAGTATGATAGGGCTCCCAAACATCAGCATGAATAAGAGAAAAGATATCATTTGCTCGAGAAGTGCTATTTGGGAAAGGTGCACTTGTTTGTTTAGCCATGGGACAAATAGGACACTCAGGAAAGGGAAATGATGCACTGTGGCCCAGTCGCTTATGATTAAGAAAATTGATGCCATTGACAGTGGCATTACACAGAGATTTATTGAATTGAACAGGGGGTAACTTTAAAGAATGCGGAAAATCCACCCAAAAATATAGCCCTTGGTTGACTCTACCCAAGCCCATCAGTTTTCCAGTCGAAGGGGCTTCAAAGAAACATTTATCAGAATGGAAAAGTATGTGACATGGATTTTCTTCACAAGCTCTAGCAACTGAGATTAAATTGAATTGGAAATTGGGTACGTAGAGCATGTTTCTAAGACTAATGAGAGAGCTAAGTTTTACAGTCCCAGTCATTATAACTTTGGTGGTATTTCCATTTGGGAGTTGTACTGACCTAGGAAAAGATAATTTTGTAATATATGAAAGTAAATTCCTATCATAGACTATGTGATCACTAGCCCCTGAATCAATAATCCATGCACCATTTGAAATTGAGTTCATCAAACAATAGGATGTACCTTTGAAGTTGCCTCCTTTACCAGAAGGATCCAATTTCTTCAAGGTTTCCATCAGCTCATGATATTGTTTATAGGTGATTGATTTTCCCATTGGCTGACCTGATACCTGAAAAACTGAGGAAAATTTCCCTTTTTCTTTTTCTCCTGGCTTTCCATGCAATTTCCAGCAAGTCTCGATTGTATGATGTGGACGCTTACAGTAATCACAGTACATTTTACCTTTTCCTCTTGGCCCATTATTTTTTGCATTTGAAGTGGACCGGATGTTGGATTGAAAAATCTGGGCTGAAATAGGCCCATATGGGCCGTCGGATCCTACCGAAAAAGGGCCTTGCGGGCCATCTAGCTTATTAGGGCCAAAAAAACGTGGACCATCCGATCCAATTAAGTAGCTCCCTCATGAGCTGTCGGATGGATCTAAAAAGATCGCATGTGAGCTGTTGGATGCACTGGAGAGAATCCCGTGTGAGCCGTCCGATCCTGTCGATCCCTAGAGTGATTGCGAGCCGTTCAATTGGTGGTGGGATGAATCCCCACCATTCATGCTTCCCTTTAAAAGGGATCTAGGGTTTTCTTCAAAGAACAACCCTAGATCCGCCTCTCTCCTCCCGAGTTCCTCTATGAGGATCGGAAATGGCTCTTGACTACGAGAGCAATTCCGTCTCCTCCTTTACTGTGGTCTGTCGATCTCTGCTGACTCTCCTCCTGTATGGCGAGTTGGTAGATTCGCTCGAGGCTTGGCACGGGATCCATGGTAAGGATATGAGATCGGAATGACAGGTATGCCTCGTTAAGGATGAGAAGGAATCTGATGGCCTTCTCCCTTTCTCGCATCTGCTTGTATTGCTGTTGGATATGATCAAGCCAATCAAATTTCTCCTCGGCTGCCTCTAGCTCATTCCACAGACTCGAAAGTTTGTTTAAAATTGTTGCGATGCTCATGTTCCCATGTTTCAGATCTGAAATTTGTTGTGTGAGATAAAAAATTTTAACTTGGTCAAGTTTTCCGTACATTTCTCTTATGTTTTCCCACATCATCTTTGGATCCTCCGTCGGGGGAAGCCCGGCCGCGACCTCGGGCGTGATGCAGTTTCCAATCCAGGTTCTCACCAATTGGCTGCATCTCCTCCAGAGTCGTGCCATTCTCTCGTCGGACGGAGCCGGAAACGATCCGTTGATGAAAACTTCTTTGTCCTTCGTCACGAGTGCTCGCCGGAATTTGCGTGACCAACGTGAATAATTTTTTGCACCTGTCAATTGCTAACTTATGATTTTCAGTTCTGGTCTGTCGCCTGGTTCCGGCCGGCCACTGGTGGCGAGGATTTGATACGGGAAAAAACCCGGTTGAGGAGTCGGGTAGGGATTTGTTCCCTGGCTCAAACTGCCGAAGCCGAATCCGTAATCCGCATTTTGAAATCCCGAATAGGGATTAGTTCCTTGACCCGATTCATTCGACCCGCCCGTCTGCCCCGGGCCGATGCTAGGGTTTGCCCCGTCACCGGTTGGTGGACTCGCATCAGCCCGCGCGTTGCTGTGGTAGCCAGGCGATGATGTATTGGGCATGGACCCAGGAAACCATGAATACGACATCCATTGGTACGAGTGACCAGTGAATGGTTGCCCTGTAATTGCCTAAGCCTGTTGTTGCCACTGCACGTGCGAATGTTGGCCCTGGATTTGTGTTTGCTGTTTTGATGCAGGGACTATCGTGGAGGAATCTTGGTCTCCCAAAACTTGTATCGATGCCTCTATAGCATATTGATCCACGGGAGTGGAGGTAAGATCTTGTGGCGTTGACATGTTTCTAAAAAAAATGATTCCTCTGTTTACTCCTTCTTCGCCGATAGATTCCTTTGGGCAATCAAGAATTTGATTCCTTAGGCAACACTATTCTGAGATTCGAAGTTGAGCTATTGAGGCAATCGGAGCAAAAGCAATTTGCTCAAAACCGAAGAGGCTCCGATACCATGTCAGAAGAGGAAGATGAGGATATTCGCAGAAGGAGAAAAAGGAATGAAGAAGCAAAATGTCTTCTATTCATTGATTGTATTTTCTGTACAAGTTTGATGTATTTAATTACAAAGAAAGAAAATAATAAAGGAAATAGAATATTTGCCTATCCTTCTCCATCCTAAAGTATATTTAATTTCCTATCTAAATATATTACAAAATCATATCTTCCAACAGAAGGCATTCATGCAGGACTACTACATGATGTTAGACACGAACCGGGAGAGCTTGGTAGGCCTAGTCAAATCGATCCCGCCCACCGCCAGTGTCGACTGCTAGCCCTCCAGCCTCAGCAGCTGCAGCGGCTTCATCACCGTCGACGGCAAGCAGCACCCCTCAATTGTAGCAAGGTTACTCTCTCCGTCGGATTTGATGCCAATGAGTGTCGTTGAATTGCTGTTACTTGGTAGAAACAAAGTAAAGCTAATTACTGTAACTGTACTCACGTTTAGTCTTTTTGATCCCCTTCCACCGTACTCATCCACTTGCATCAAGGATTTGGATTTAACTGACAAGCCTTAGCAGGGCAATAGATTGATGTTCAATGCAATGACTAGCGCACGAGGAATTATTGAACTTCTGCTTCCGCAATGATACGCCAAAGCCTATCAAGAGAAAGAGAAATCTTTTGTGAATAGAATCGTTGCTTTGACTAGCATGCCAATTGACTCCAATTTTCGGCAAAAAAAAAAAGGACTCCAATTGTTTTTATGACGTTCCATTTCTGGGATGACATATCTTAATGAATGCGATGTGCTGAGTTATCTTACTTCCAATTTCTTGTCTGGAATGTGGCTGTATATAGGACTGCATGTGGCTGTATAAGATCCCACCCTTTGTTTGACATGTTGGCTTGTTTTGATTTATGCTATTTAAAGAAAGTGAAGTAAAACGGAAAAAGCAAATATTAAGCTTAAAAGCTTGGCAGTGGCTGGCAACTAGCGAGAACTTGTGGGTGTTAATAGTAAGAACCTTGGCACTCGGTAGGGTGTTGAAGTGTCTAAGTTTTTCCATGACTTTTTTTTTTTTTTTTTTGTCTTGAGAGTTGAATGATTGAAATTTAGCTAGTCTTTACTTTGAGTTTTGCGATCCAATTCTTCTTAAGTACGATGCTTCAAAATCTCTAGATCTGATGCATAGGAAAGTTTAGGGTGATGCCTAAAAATTTTTACTTCTTGAAGTTATCATTTCTAGTGAATTCCTTGCAAGTTCTCTATCAAATTGGACTTTCGTCCTTCATCAATCAATGAATCTCTCTCTTCCTCTCCAAATTTCTATTATCATTTTGTCAGAGAAATAATATGCGCACTGTGTTACTCATTCCTCGGAAGTCGCCAAAGGCCCTCGTTGTAAAGCTGTAGCAAAGCTGGTCTTTTTAGTTGTGCATACTGGCAGAAAGGGGGCATCGCGTTAGTGTTCTCTTGCTACTCATTAGACCTCATAGTTGCTCTTAGAGAAGCATTCAGTGAGGAGATTCTTGCTTTTCATATGTTTACTGTGCAGCATCATGTAGGGATTTTGTTTTTGAAGAGGTTGGGCTCATTTCTATATGACAAAAGTTTGGTCAGTAAACATTTGAGCCCAACCTCTTCAAAAACAAAATCCCTACATGATGCTGCACAGTAAACATATGAAAAGCAAGAATCTCCTCACTGAATGCTTCTCTAAGAGCAACTATGAGGTCTAATGAGTAGCAAGAGAACACTAACGCGATGCCCCCTTTCTGCCAGTATGCACAACTAAAAAGACCAGCTTTGCTACAGCTATACAACGAGGGCCTTTGGCGACTTCCGAGGAATGAGTAACACAGTGCGCATATTATTTGTCTGACAAAATGATATTAGAAATTTGGAGAGGAAGAGAGAGATTCATTGATTGATGAAGGACGAAAGTCCAATTTGGTAGAGAACTTGCAAGGAATTCACTAGAAATGATAACTTCAAGAAGTAAAAATTTTTAGGCATCATGTAGGGATTTTGTTTTTGAAGAGGCTGGGCTCATTTCTATATGACAAAAGTTTGGTCAGTCTAACAAAATGTTTTTGATGGAGGGTTTCATGATTTTGGAAGCCATAATATGCCTTGACAGAAAATATTGAATGAGGATAAGATTGACCTATATGAGAAACAAGAAAAATGATTATCGCCTATTCACATGCAGACCTGTGTTATCTAGTGATCTAAAGGGAAGGGGACCTGATAAACCCATTAATCATACTCAAGTTAATTAAAAAATGTAACTAAAAACCATTCTGTTCAACAGTATGAGTTGCCTCAGTAATACACAACAGCAACTGCAAATGGTCATCCAACAAAATATATCTGGTTCAGAAAAAGTTCAAACAAAAGAGCCAAATATTAGAATCATGTTCCAATCCCAAGTTTCTCAAAACTTAAAGTAAGATGGTAACACTTTACTTCCCAATTTCTTCACAAGTCTTCTGCTTTAGATGGGGACTAGATTCCTTCCAGTGGAAGTCACCGACTCAAAATCTGCAGCAGATCTCCAAGTAGGTCTCAGGTAACAGCAATTCAACGACACTCAATTACCATATTGTGGTTAAACACAGAAGTGCTCTGCTTTGATCACGTTTCTGCAGTTGACAGTACGGAGCCACTTCCTTTTATGGAAGGTGAAGGACAGTAATTTAGTGTACTGGGACAAAATCAAAATCAACGGGCGGCCTTTGTGCAGATTTGTATGAGGGTTACTTCTGTATTTCGCAAAATTGAATCATCCATATGTTGGGTTCATCCGCAAGCTATGTGCAGTGATGGACAGACAGTTTCTTATTCTGGATTCTACATACGTTGCAATTTAATTTGCTGATTTTTTTTAATAGCTTATCTTCGATTCTACTTTCCTTTTTTTTTTTTTTGGACAAGATCTTCGATTCTACTTTCTAAAAATTGAATCTTTTATCGAGAATGTATTATAATGAGACTTATTTGGAGATCTGCTGCAGATTTTGAGTCGGTGACTTCCACTGGAAGGAATATAGTCCCCATCTAAAGCAGAAGACTTGTGAAGAAATTAGGAAGTAAAGTGTTACCATCTTACTTTAAGGATCCGTTCGTTTCGTGGAAAATGGGTCATCTCCGGAAAATATTTTCCCAGAGTCAGTTATTTTCAGGAAAATGACTATTTTTTGGTATTCGGCTAAAACCTGAAAATGTTTCGGAAGATATTTTCCGGTATTCGGTAAGGAAAATATTTTCCGCTCACCAAATCGACATATGCGAGTGCCAAGCTCGAGACTCGCTAGATCGACGAGCGCAAGTTTAAGATTGATGAGTTTGAGGTTCATCAAGTCCGATGACTAGTCAAGAAAGAAGAAGATAGGAAATAAAGAAAAGAAAAAGAAAAGAAAAAAAAAGAAAAGGAAAAGAAAAAAGAAAAAAATAGAAAAAGGAAATTAGAAATAATTCAGATTAAAAAGAAAAAGAAAACTAAAAAATAATTTGAATAAAAAAGAAAAGAAGAAGAAGAAATGAGAGGAGGAAGTGAGGATTTGTAGAGGTATGAGGTAAGAGAGATCAAGTGTGAAAAATGTTTTCCACTTTTCAAAAATGGAAAACATTTTCCCTTACTTTAAAAGACTTTTTTCCTTGGAATGGAAAACATTTTTCCCAAGGAATTCATTTTCCGTGAAACGAACACCGGAAAATCCGGAAAACTTTTCCCGGAAATTATTTTCCGCGAAACGAACGGAGCCTAAGTTTTGAGAAACTTGGGATTGGAACATGATTCTAACATTTGGCTCTTTTGTTTGAACTTTTTCTGAACCAGATATATTTTGTTGGATGACCATTTGCAGTTGCTGTTATGTATTACTGAGGCAACTCATACTGTTGAACAGAATGGTTTTTAGTTACATTTTTTAATTAACTTGAGTAGGATTAATGGGTTTATCAGTTCCCCTTCCCTTTAGATCACTAGATAACACAGGTCTGCATGTGAATAGGCGATAATCATTTTTCTTGTTTCTCATATAGGATGCTTTAAGCTTCTGAATCCTGTCAATTAAGATGGATTTGAGTATTGACTAATCAAGTTTTACTGCAGGCACTTCATATGAATAAGACTGCATTGAGTAGTTGGTACACTTATGGTGGGAATGTGCAATTTGTGAGTTCAGTGCAAACACGTTCTGCTCATATCATGGTTTTTATGTTATATGGTGCACGTTTATAAGCATTTCATTAGTGGGACGGTTACAATTTTGAAGACGGTACTCATTATGTAGATTGGGGCATTATTCCATTTGTAGTGTTCCAGTCATTTTGTCAATTTGGTTCCGCTACTATTTGCATTGTATGCCGCGTATCATTTTTAAATTCTATTTGTGTGCGGCTATCAATCTTACTACACATTGTTATAATATCTATTGCAGCGAGACATTAGTTTTTGGTATCTGGTTGAAGTCATCACTTTTGGATTTCGAGTTAATGTTTGGCATAATAAATGTGTATATCATGTACGTTTTGAGTGGCACTCTAGCTGTAAGTACCATCGAGAGAAATTAGCGTCAAATGTTAAAAAAGCCCTAAATTGGCACTTCTTCTTTAGCCAGATATATTCCAAAATGCTATCTGTATGGATTGAGAGTTTTTCCTCGAACAAACGAGGAAAACATTGTCTAAAAGTTGCAGGAGGAGGAAGAGACTTGAAGTAAAGACCGAGAGTAACCTGATTGGGGTCACCATTAGGAGCATCTAGACAGAAGGCTGAGGATTTGCCTCGTTCCTCCACCTCTCGGCGCTTGTTGAGACATCCCAGGTAAGAGTCAGGGTGACATTGATTTTTTTACCCCTTTTTTAAGTCCTAGTAATGGGCGCCGTTGAAACTTGCAGGGAAAGATGGTATCGGGAGTTCGAAAATTTGAATGTGAAGGACTGGAAAGGAAAGCCAGAAATTTGTTAAAAAGGAAGAGATGTGAAGTTGAGCACAAATCGGTGCCTGTTCGAGAACCATACCGTCGGACGAAGGGGATTTGAATCATATGACGAGGCACTTGGTGAAAAGACGTCGCAATGCAGAGTTGCCGACGGGTTATATGAGAGAAAATTATTTAGTGTCGAATCATGAATGTTGGTAAACAAGCCTTGGCTTTGCCAGTTGGATTGACGAATGGTGCCTCGGGGTATCCAAGTCGCGGAGCCGACAATATCGGATGCAGCCATAATGATCAACGCAGTTGTAAAGCTAGCGCGCCCATCAGATGGTGGAGTCATGGGCCTCAAGAGCCACTAATGACAGTGGCCGATAAATATGGGCTGTTATGACGATCGGAAGCTGCAAAAGTGACCGTCGACGTGAGGAGTGAAGCCATAACTCTCACGTCATGGGTCTTTCGTAGCCTTTTGTAAATAGTCGTCGCTTTTTTATTTAAATCACGGAGGATGTTATTTGATTTCTTTGGTAACCGTCCGTAGCGGTATAAATATTAAATAGCCAATCCGTTGTCTGTAGTAGGGACAATCAATTGATCAACGAACACTAGCTGTTCGCTTTTATCTTCGGTTTATCTTTACATTTTCAGCCGACCTCGATTGCCTCAAGTTTCAATATTTTAAATTTTCTTATCCAATTAGTTTCTTATCCAAGAATCGTAAAATGCCCCTCCATATCTTTTGTCTATCCTTTGGTTCATTGGTCCATCCTTTAAAAGGTGCTTTGTCAATTACTTTTTGACGAAATAGCTGAGATATTGTGTGAGGCCAATTACTAACTACGTCTAACGAATGCGAGAAACTAAATTGGGGCCAACTCGGATTTCGATATTTGCTTAGTATTGCCTCTCATCACCATCATGTCCAGATAGATTTTACATGACTAAAGACATGAAAAAGGAAAAATATAAAAGGAAAAATATATGTATATATATATATATATATATATATATGAATTTGCATTACTCGCAGGTAGTTAAAGTTGCGACAACAGGTGCCTAAGGCACGAAGCTTACCACATTCACTATGATTGCGAGCAGTCCTATACACCCTGAAGCCTACCAGAATGGGGGAGTAAATGCAGCCTCAAACCATATCACAAAAGAAGAAAAAAAAAATCCAACTCCCAAAAGTTTTCGTGAGAGTGCTCTTATACAATTGGCCACCAACTGAGGAGCCTAGAAAACAAAAAGATGAATTGGAATGATCAATTGTAGCCGGTGAGTAGTGCAATTATTTTTAACTATGCATTTTGCAAAACAATATTAAAACCCTCTTGTCTCAATTCCAATATAATATACACATACTTTAACATAACCATATACATATTTGAAAATAGTCATTAAATCAATAATATCATAACAAACATCAATGGTCTAGTACAAAGATCAACCTCATCAATTCACATATCAATGGTTTATTCCATTGATCAATCTTATCAATTCACATGTTAATAATCCATTCCATTGACCAATTACAAATCACATGCCAATAGTCCATCAATTGACCAAACTCGTGTTCATCTATCTAACCATGATCAAGCATAGTACCCATGATGAAGGCAACCGAGCTCCCCTTAGCAAGGTCTTCATCTATTTTGGCGATGGTTAGCCCTTAAGAATATCCTAAACTAGTATGCATACCTGCAAGTCCCTTAATGAGCTCACAGCACCAACATAAACTCACAATAACATCAGTCATAATTCATAAGCCAATTCAGAATCAATATCACAAAACCATTTCACAAACCAAAATATATAATTTTTCACTACTCAATTCGTCTGCTAGACATACCTCATCATAAAGCATTTCTCATTTCAAAACCCATTTCATAAATCAGTTCGCAAATGCAAAGCAATACACACACACACATAATATCTTTTAACAATACTTTTCTTAAAACCATTCTTAAATCATTAAAAAAATGCCTAATTTAGATTTTTATGCAACAAACATGCTCTCCCATAACTTGTAATATATCGAATCATCACTACTTTCGGAACATGAGTTTAGAAATTCATATGGCACTAATCACTTGGGAATGCCTAAACCAAACAACGTAACTAAACGAGCTAGCAATCCATAGCCCAAGAGAGGCCAATAGTGTGGCAGATTGGCTCGCCAAAGCCCACAAGAGTAAGTTTTTACCTCAAAACTGGGTCTCTTTTCCTCCACAAACTTTAAGTGACTTGCTATGTTATGATGCCCAACTTAAGGGCCTCTCATCTGTTTTAAATTAATGAAATGCCTATATTTTCGACCAAAAAAAAAAAAAACGAGCTAGCAATCCTGTAATCCTAACAATTAAATAAGAATCTGTGCCCACAAATTGCTCATCTAAAGGAATTATTCGAGCCTAAACATAGCACAAACTCGCACACTAGACCCAATAATTTCGCTCCGATCAAACTGTTGCTTCAAATCAAATTCTATCAAATCCCACGGCTCTACAATAAAATAATTCACTATTTCAATGAAATCCCAAAGCTCAACAATTTGAAAATCAGATTTCGTGGCTTGAAATTTCACAAAATTTCGAATCTAAGCCATAATTTCGAAAACTTCTCCAATGGGATGAACGAAGGGCGCAAACACTTAGCGAGCGTTGCGATACGTAGTTAATTTGGTTTGGCGAGGCACTGTGGCGTATACACATACGCGCAAAGCCTCGCTCCTTTCCTTTTTCCTCTATTTTCTTTCTTTCTTTGTTCTCTTTCTTTTCTTTCCTTGCGCAAGCAAGCTCTCGGTTAGGAGTGAGCGTGGTTCCCGGGTAGAACCGGGAACCGGAGAACCGAACCAGAGGGTTCGGTTCAGTTCCCGGTTCTTAAGAGACCGGTTCCGGTTCCCGGTTCCCCTTTTTTGGGAACTGGTTAGGTTTCAAAAAGAAACCCTAAATTAATTTTTACCTAGTCTCCATTCTCACTTTCACTTCACACTTCACGCTTCTTCTCCGTCTCTACCCGACGCTGCTCAGTGCTTGCCCTCGACGAATTTCCACACGAAGTCGGGCCTCAAGTCCCTCGACGAGTTCCTCTCCGGCAAGACCTACATCTCCAGGTAAAGCTCGTCTACGAGAAGCCGGCGAAGAAGACGACCGCATCCCCATCTTCGTCAGCTCGGAGGACCTTGCCAGAACCATGTATCATCCCACCAGAGGCGACGTTCACGGCGGCAGAGACTGTAAGCTCTCTCTTTCTCTCTCTGCATCATTCTTTTTTAGCTCTTGAGCATTTGTGTTGTATTCTCTTTGCTCGATTCGAAAGCGCGGGGCTTTGAAGCTTGGGCTGGCTTTCGCCTCCTCGACAATGAGATTCACATCCACAAGGTCTGTCCCTCTCTCTAGACGTCGATGGCTTCGGTTGGATTTGCTAGGGCTCGTGGCGTGGGTTACTTGTCGTTGGGGGCTTCTGTGCTTCGGCTCGTGCGCAAGGGTTTCTTTTGAATCTTAATCTGAGGTCCGTGCATTGATGGGGATTTTTATGGGATTTTGCTTGTTTTTATGTTTTGTGATGGCAGGAGGAGCTGCAGAGGAAAAATCTGGAGCTCGAGTTGTATAAGGAGAAGATAATGTTGCCAACATGCTGTCTTCATTATCCAATAACTTTTTTGGTACTGTGGAGGGTACTAAGTCACATTTTTTCATGTTGTTGCTTGAGACATCACCATTATATGCATGTTTTGCATTTTAATTATATGATCCGTGCACATGTGAAACTTGCGTAGTTACTTTTAACACGGTGCTGTGTTGTCATGTGCCCTCAGACATTTCACCTGATGCGAATAGCAGAAGGAGACTATTGCATAAAGAATGACATTTTTCGATTGGTCAATCCCATACCACCACAAAATGAAGACATGGAAGGATAGCTCGAGCTGGACATTGATTTACACATACTACCACTTTCTTTTCCAAGATTTAGTTGTGGAAACTTCCATAAGGATGAGCCAATATGTGTCTAGGGTCCCTTTTATGGGACTGGCAGTTTTGAAATGCAAATTAGTGGGATTTGAGTTTTCAGCATCATGAAAGATGTATGAGGATTTGTAATGTATACTAGATAATTATGTAGAACTCATGTTCGAATTGAGTCATCCATGTCATGCTGCTGTTTCTTGTTAAGTTTGACATTTCTCCTTGGTGCTCGATTTGAAAGGAAGAGGGGAAAAAAAAACCGCACTACAGCTGCCGTAGATTTCTGGGTGTTTTCCTATACTATGTTTGTTGGCATAGTGGTTTGTAGGAGTGTGAGACTTGCGGTACTTTAATTGCATTTTTGTTTGCCTTCCCATGTTCCTCATGTGCACGAAACACCATAGGAGCCATTATTTATAGTTTACTGTGTTGTGCTTTTACTGTCTGCTCGATGGAAGGATTTCATCGAATTTTGAAGAGTAAGGATACGATTGTGTTGAGAATGAATACATATGCCTGATCATTGCATCCAGTATTTTCCCATCCTTGCTGGTCTGGAAGAAGCAAGCTCAGAAGATGAGGATGAAAGAAGGTCGCATAAAGTATATGCATTCAATTAGAGAAACCAAGTTTCTAAGACATACATCCAAATAATGTGTTGGTAGTCATCACATAGTATGGAGCTGAGCCCCAGGATGCAATGATCAGGCATATGTATTCATTCTCAACACAATCGTATCCTTACTCTTCAAAATTCGATGAAATCCTTCCATCAAGCAGACAGTAAAAGCACAACACAGTAAACTATAAATAATGGCTCCTACGGTGTTTCATGCACATGAGGAACACTGGAAGGCAAACAAAAATGCAATTAAAGTACCGCAAGTCTCACACTCCTACAAACCACTATGCCAACAAACATAGTATAGGAAAACACCCAGAAATCTACGGCAGCTGCAGTGCGGTTTTCTTTCCCCTCTTCCCTTCAAATCGAGCACCAAGGAGAAATGTCAAACTTAACAAGAAATAGCAGCATGACATGGATGACTCAATTCGAACATGAGTTCTACATAATTATCTAGTATACATTACAAATCCTCATACATCTTTCATGATGCTGAAAACTCAAATCCCACTAATTTGCATTTCAAAACTGCAAGTCCCATAAAAGGGACCCTAGACACATATTGGCTCATCCTTATGGAAGTTTCCACAACTAAATCTGAGAAAAGAAAGTGGTAGTATGTGTAAATCAATGTTCACCTCGAGCTATCCTTCCATGTCTTCATTTTGTGGTGGTATGGGATTGACCAATCGAAAAATGTCATTCTTTATGCAATAGCCTCCTTCTACTATTGGCATCAGGTGAAATGTCTGAGGGCACATGATAGCACAGCACGGTGTTAAAAGTAACTACGCAAGTTTCACATGTGCACGGATCATATAATTAAAATGCAAAACATACATATAATGGTGATGTCTCAAGCAACAACATGAAAAAATGTGACTTAGTACCCTCAATAGTACCAAAAAAGTTATTGGATAATGAAGACAGCATGTTGGCAACATGTCAACTTGGTGGAAAATCTGCCAGAGCAAGTCCTCCACCAATTTCCTATCCCTGTTATGGATGGCACGTGGGTGCAGTGGCATGAACAGAGAGTGACATGAGTGTCTTGCTTGTGAAACTTGTGAGTGAGTGAGTGTTAGGCAAGTGCGTACATTTCATATAGTGAAGTTCAACTAATAATACCAAAAGCTACGACGCTCCTCAACAACTATGAGGTCAAATTAGCAGCAAGAGAAAAAGCAAAGAATGTACCATGTAGTTGAGTTTAGGTAAAATAGGAAACGGACTGACAGAAACAATCAACACACTTGGGCAAACACTACCCAAATAACTCCCTAGACAATAAAATCTAGAACAGTTAGATCCCAATGCCCCTAAAGAAATAGTAGAGATAGCTTCTTCCAAAAGATCATCAATAAATCTTATAAATACGTAATCTGTTAACAATGAGAATGACATCCAATCAACTAAAGATCATAATCCAAACCATCTGACACTCAAACAACACGAGAATGTTCCTTGCGCAAATCCTTCTCCTCTGTCGCCCTCCGTATCACTGGCTCAATGAGGCAACCCCTCACGAGCAACGTTAGAATAACGTCCCTTAGGTAAGGATATGTGAGGTTAGGGTTAAAGGAGAGACTTGAGCACTATTTATAGAGTTTCCAGCCAGTCCCCCTCATTACGGGCCAGGCTCAACTCGGCCCACACTAGCTAGCCCCATATTAGACTAATTAAGAAACATTCTATCTCACCTTAGATCAAACCCCGTAAAACGGTAAACGTTAAACAGTAAATAACAATGTCAATTAATTCAGTCCACATATTAGGAAAACTCTTACATTCTCCCACTTGGACTGTATTAATTGAAATTGTATTGTATGTGCGCACATTGGTTTAGAGATAATTCTTAATAGTCAATCCTATTCCATAAAGCCTCTAACAGCGAATCATGGCGGTAACTGCATGTATACACATAGAGCATTCCATGGTCACAAGTGCTTTTAATTTTATTGATATGGATTCAATATGGTAGTGTGGCAAATGGTTAACATCTCTCATAGAGAGATCCATTTGTCAGTCACCATTCTTTTACTTAGGCGACACAAAAGTTTGTGCCACAAGAGAATGAAATTATGGTTCTAATGAACCCATATATGTCTTGTCCTTATGGTTAACCTTTTACAAGAACATATGCACAAGGCTAATAACCGAATGCCCCTAGCCATCACTCAAGGTAATAACTTGAGACTTTTAACAATATATATATTTAACAAAATAACAAACCATTCAAAAATATTGCATTAAATGCAAAAGTTAAAATATATATATATCAAAACGTTACTAAATTGTAACAAATGCAGATATAAACCTTATTTAAGAAAAAATAAAATATAACTCCTACTAAATAACAGTATCCCAAGATGCTCCTAGGCCCATACTAATGACATGTCGATCAAATACAAATGGTCGTAGCCCTTTAGTTAGTGGATCTGCAACCATATCATCTGTAGAAACATAATCTACATCAACGTCACCATTCTGCACTGATTCCTTTATAGTCAAAAATTTGACCTCCATGTGTTTAGACCTCTTGAGACTTCTGCTGTTGTTAATAAACAACACTGCAGAATTATTGTTACAATATAGTTGTATCGGCCTATCCACAAAATCAAAAACTGATAACTCCCTAATAAGGTTCCAGAGCCAAATAGCTTGAGTAGCAGTTGAAAAGCTTGACGTTGAAATTAGTTGAGAATATTTTATGAAAAGTATTTTTGACGAACAAGTCGAGTTGCGAAATTTTTTGGTGATATATGGAATGATTTATGGATTTGGTTTTGTGAATTGTGGATGGTGTTGTTTTGGATTGATATTAATGCTCAAATTGCTCTGAGCCCATCAAGAGAAAAAATAACGATGATTTAAAACTGATCGTGCATTTTGCAAAATTATGCACCTGGCATATAATGCCAAAATTATCCCTAAACCTTTTGCCTTTGTGCCGATTTAGTCCTAAACATTTTTTTGGTGCCGATTCAGTCCTAAACCTTTTTACGTTGTGCCAATTTGGTCCTTTCCGGCCAATTCTAGCCGGATTTTGCTGACTGGACGTCAACCGGCTGACGTGGCCCTATCGGCGCTGACGTGGACAACTTTTAATAATATTTTTTTTATTTTTTTATTTTTGTCTTTTTCCTCCAGCCGGTCGCCGGTCGGCGACCGCCGAGGCAACGGCCGACGAGGGCGAGGTCGACCTCGCCGGCCACCTCGCCGGATCTAGCGAGGGACGGCCATGGGCAAGGCTCGCCCTCGCCGGATCTGGCGAGGTCGAGCCCCGCCGGCCATGGGGACTCAATAACTAGCCAAACAATTATCTTAGCGTTATATGCCAATTGCTAGGTGCATAATTTTGCAAAATGCACGATCAGTTTTAAATCATCGTTATTTTTTCTCTCTGTAGAAAGCAATCTTTGTTATGGATCGATGAAGGCATGAGTTGAAGAAATCCTTGTTGTCCCAACTGCTCAACAATGCTTCCATGGATGGCAAAAGCTCATCTGAGTTGAGCCTTCCTTGGTTCTGGATTATTGAGTATTTGGCAAAATTCGAGCAAGTTAAGCCATCCCTCTTGCATGGTATTCACCTTCGACAGTAGCATTTTGCAAGTTTTGGTCCACTTTCTCATCATTTTTGTCGGGCATTCATATGGTTTATGCTTTTCAGGTATCATTAAAGCGGCTCCAGAGTTACCTGCTCACTTGGGAAAAAATATAGAGGATATAAACAAGAACAGTAAGATCTTGATGCCCCTAAAGAAATAGCAGTGATAGCAGTTCATCAAAGCGAGAATTCCATTCACTAGAAATCTTATAAATATGTAATCTGTTAAATGGATTCAAAGGAAGGAAATGTTGCAGTCAAATAGAAACGTACTGCAATAAGAGACGAAAAAAGAACCCAGCAAAACAATAAATCCATCCTAATAATATACCAGATATTTAAAAAGAAATTACATTTGATGTCATTTAAGCCAGACACGCCAAATTAAATGCGAGAAAAACGTTGGTTACAAAATAGTTTATTCATCGGTCGAATCACCAAAATCCATAACAACAAATGCCGATCAAGCCACATAACCAGCGAACAAAACAGGAAACAGGATGCTAGCATCATCAAAACAATGGACCAAATCAACCGACGATGAATCACCAAATCCATAACAACAAATGCCGATCAAGCCGTATAACCAGCGAAGGAAACAGGACGCTAGCATCATCAAAACAATGGACCAACCAACCGACGATGAATCACCAAATCCATAACAACAAATGCCGATCAAGCCACATAACCAGCGAAGCAAACAGGATGCTAGCATCATCAAAACAACGGACCAAATCAACCGACGATGAATCACCAAATCCATAACAACAAATGCCCATAGAACCAGTGAAGGAAACCGGAACGGACCAAATCAACCGACGATGAATCACCAAATCCATAACAACAAATGCCGATCAAGCCAAATAACCAGCGAAGCAAACAGGAAACAGGACGCTAGCATCATCAAAACAATGGACAAAATCAACCGACAGAGAGAGAAGGGACGAAGAGAGACAGTAAGTCACCTGGCTAAAATCGACGGCGTGCAGCTGGCCGTCTTGCCGGACGAACTTAAGCTTGCCGTTGACGAGGACAAGCACGCCGCGGGCGTGGCCCGCAGGCAGGCAGTCGACGGTGGTGATGCTGTGCTGGCACTGCTGGAAGGGGAGGGAGGTGAGCTTGTTGCCGATGGCTGGGGAGCCCTGGATCTTCTCGCCCTCGAAGGTGAGCATCGACGCTTCCTTGTACAGGTCGGCCAGCCCTGCCCGGTTCGCGTCGAACGTCTTGTAGTAGTGCTCCACGAACGCCTTCGCCACCGCGTCCGGATCCATCTTCCTCCTCTCGGATTTTCCTCTCTCTCTCCTTCTCCGCTCTCTGTGCCCTTCCTTGGTCCTTCGAGATTGCGCTTCAGACGCACGCGACGAACGAGCAGAGGAGAGAGAGATAAAGAGAAAAGCTAAGGGCTGGCTACATCAGCATATACTGCTTGTATAAAGAAAGGGTTATCGGCTCCCAATTCGGTGGTGCGATTCCACCTTGGAACGGTTCCCGGTCCCAGGACCGAATCAAACCGGTTCCAATCTAGTCTGGTCCAACAAAATCGGCACTTTTTTTCTATATCAGCCCAATCATCAATTCAATTCGGTTCTCGGACAATTCAACAAAATTAATCACACATGACGTGCAAAATATTCAAATTCCATTTGTGTGTAAATATTAAACACATTTTATGTGTTTCACACTTAACCTTAATCATAAATATAATCTCTCTTCTTTTCTTTGAATATTAAGTTGATGTGAGACTCTTAGAGGCTTGAATGGGTCTCTCGGAGCCCTAGTAGAAGATGAAATTAACAAATAGATTTTCTCTATAAATAAAAAATAATAAAAAAAGTTTTAATGGTCTCTTGATCACATAAGAGGTTGCTATCTCAACTGTAATTTTGGTTGCAATAAATGATAATGTTTATATATATATGGTTCAGTTGAACTGGATCGACTGGCCACTGGTTCCAAAACCAGACCATCGGTTGCGGAAATCGCCCAAAACAGGTTGGTTTGATCTGATCTGAGCAGTTTCCCCTTAGTATAATACCAAGTGCTTGGAAACTGCTCTACAGGTTCAATGATTGCTGGTAAGAGAGCTGAAGTTGGTACAACAATTGGAGCTAAAATGAGGTCTTTTTTTGGGGATTACTGACAGGACTGAAGAATACAGGCACGTCGTTGTTACATATAATAGTTATATATCCACGTTTCTGAAAGATCAATAATAGATCTTAATTTGTCCATCCTTTTTTTTGGTTGAATTTTTAAATAGACTCGGTCAGACTACAAGAAGAGGTATATTATTCCGACCTCAATCCATCTTTTTTGTATGCTTATCTCATTTTCGTAGCATTGTTAAATCTTGTTTCTCAGACTTGCCTTGACATTGGTAACGATTTCCTTAATAAGACTGATTTCAGTGTTAGGCCTGGCAAGATTGATCTGCACTGTTTTTAATATGAAGATCTTTTCATACTTGTTTAGTACAGGGCAAGTGAGAAGAGAATGCTTAGCCAATTCAATGCATCTTAACACAAAAATCCTATTTTCTTCCAATTTTGCAATCCTCCCATTCATTACGCATGGTTGTTTCTTCTCCTAATTCCTTCCAAACCAATTCCTTCCTGCTACTTTCCAAGTAAAATCCCAAATTGGATTCCAAATTGACTGGTTTTGCGCGAGCTTATATGTCATCTTTTAAATCATGCACATTAGATTCGTTTCAAGGCCACTAAAAGGAATAAAAGAGAACATTTTTAGAAAGGAAAGGAAAAGATTGAGAGGAGGACCACATAAGATGTGTGAAAGACTTCAGAGTTGTCAAAAAACTTGACGAAGTAATATACTAGAAGAATGAACACTATATTAGAGGAATCTTTGAATGCAACCCAGAAAAGTGAATCTCAGTCCAGTATTGAGGCAATTGGGCCTGTGCATTTTTTTTTTTTTTTTTTTTTTTTTAAGATCTGCAGATTTGGATCAACCATGAATGTCAGAAAAACTGCAGGTACAAAAGTAGTCTGCATAATACGGTGGAACTCGTTTTAATGTGACATGATTGAATTATTAGTATGAGATTTTCTAAAAGACAAGCTGTTTCACTCTGCTACCAAAACAAAAGATTATTAAATTATGAACCAAATATTAGATAAGATATTGCAGCACCCTCCATGTGTAGATTTATGGATGACAGCAGCATCTGTTAGTAATCTTGTTTATGTCAAGATTGGTATTTGAGGTCTTCCTTGATTTGGGTTTGGTAGTCTTCTAGAACCCTAACCAGCAAGAGTTGCCAATGCCTTGTTTGCAGCCTATACTGTCAATTGGTCAGCCTGTCTCTATTTTGATATCTGCTAAAAAAACAAATCTGCATGATGCCCATGTTTTTACTTCCTTTAATTTTTGGAAGGATAGGATTCTCCTAATTGAGTATCTAGATGCCTAGAGTTTAGACTTTTTTAAATGAGGATTCCCTATTTTGACATCTTCTGTGTAACTGTGGGAACGTGCCTTCTGTTTTCTATGAGTATCACTAGTACTTTGTGTGTGCATTTTTATGGTCTGCCACTGCTGTTCAGGTGTTCAATATTGAGCTCTTCATTTGGAAATTGGCAGCTTCTTTATCAACTACTTACTGCCAGCATGGAACTGGGAGAAGAGGATGTCAAATTTGTCATGCAGATGGCCGAAGTAGTGGCTCGTGCTCAAGAGAGAGTTCCTTATAATGCCTTTGTAAACTGTGGGAGAGAGTTCAATTATGTAAACTCCTACTTTTCCAGGGTATTCCTGGCAACGTGGTTTTGTTTCTAAGATGGTCATTCCAAGGTCAGAAGTGAGCTAAAATTTTTCTCTGCAGCCCATAAAGATAAGGGATCTCCATAGAGTAGGACCCAAGCAGAGCCTGTAAATACTTCAGTTGCAGCTTGAAGGATCCGTCAACCTTTGCAGTTGTGATTGTTGGCAGTATAAGTCCCATAATAGGTATCCCTCTTATCTTGCAGTATCTGGTTAGTAATTTTCGCAGCTTATGGTATGTTGATCACTAGAGATTTGAAAGACTTCCGATTATCGTGTTCTGATTTCTTACACTGGGCAGAATATTAAGATATAGTTATGATGACCTCAAGGGCTTACCAGTCACTTCTGCTACAAAGATTGTCAGGTGGGCTCTTCAGTTATCATGTGATGCCTCCCACCAAAACAAGAAGAGTGGAGGTTAGGATCTCTTTTCATTTGACGAATCAGTCAAACATGTAGTATTGAGGACTCTGTGAAAGGAGTCTGGAAACGAAGCACTTACTTCGCATGTACCCTCACTGGCACTATTTTTCTTTCTTTTAGTTTTAGCTAGTGCCCTTGCACTCCACTCTCTCTCTCTTACCGTCATTCAGAATACTCAAAAGTCAGATTTCTATATTCAGCAACCTCTATTTTTGCCATCCAATGTTGCTTTATATATGCAATAGCTATTTGGTGTGCGCATGGTAACATTTCTGCTTCTCCCAATTTCTTTTTTTTTTGTTCCCCGGAATGAAAAAAGAGCAGAAATCCGTTTGGTAACGTCGAGTTGTTTTTATTCCGGGAACAAAAAGTTAGCCCGGGAATAGTTTTGGAACAAAAACCAGAAGTAAAAAAGTTGCTTTCGGTTCCCGGGAACAAGTTTAAGAAATAAGTGAAAAAAATTTTATTTTATTCTTCTCTTGCACACGGCCCATTGACCGCCGTTGACCGCCACTCGCCGCCGCCGCACACGCCGCCGCCGCCGCCGCCGACCGACGCCGCCGTCGCCGCCCGGCCGACCGCCGCCCGCCGCCGCATGTCGCCGCCGGCCGCCGTAGGTCGATCGACCACCGACCGATCGCCGCCGGCCGCCGTAGGTCGATCGACCGCCCGACCGACCGCCGCCCGCCGCCGCATGTCGCGCGCCGGCCGCCGCCGCCAGCGGCGACATGCGGCGGGCGGCGGCGGCTCGGCGGCGGGCGGCGGCGGCGGCGTCGGCGGCGATCGAAAAAAAATAAAAAATAAATAAATATAAAAAGAAACCGTTTTTACCAAACGCATTTCTATTCTTTTTCTATTTCTAGAGTAGAAATTTTGTGTAGTTACCAAACGGGTTTTTTTACCCAGAAATTGTCCCCATAATAGAAATAGAAAAGAAGCATTTCTCAAAAAAACTACTCCCCAGTCCAGAAGCGTTGCCATGCGCACCCTTGGTGTGCTCCAGTACGAGTGAAATATTTGGATGAACTTGCACTAAGCTTTTTTGCGATGAAGCTGAATTTATTTGTTATGGACTCCAATACAATACAAAGCAACTTATCTGTTCTGATTCTAATACTCTACATACCCTTATAAAAGAGTTGTGAGGCGTCCCACGGTGCAACCCCCGTGATCTGTCCAGATTTGCTTCTTTGTGGAATTGAAAAATGGGACAATGGTATGTGGTTCCTTGTGATCGATTTTTCACACCTCATGGATGAGAGGGTTGCTATGCTTTTCTGACCAATTTCTGTTTGTACTTTAGTCAAAAAATAAAGAAGTAGGAGGAAATTCACTCTTATCAGATTTTTTAGTGAACTTCTTGAAACAAAGCTAATGCAGATTAAGGATGGGTAGATATTTATGGCGCGTTTGGTAACGTTTCTATTAAAAAATCGTTCCCTGAAATAGAAATAGTTTTTTTGTTCCATGGAACAGAAATAGAAAAAACTATTTCTGTCCGAGGAATAATTTTTTAACAGAAAAAGATGTATGGTAATTGCATAAAATTTCTATTCATGGAATAGAAAAAGAACAAAAAGAACAGAAACACGTTTGGTAAACTTATATAATTTTTTTGTTTCTTTTAATTTTTTAATATTTTTATTTTTCCTCTTTTCTTTTTCCTTTTTCCTTTTTCTTCCTTTTGGCCGGTCGCCGGCCTCAACCATGGCCGGCAACCCAGTTGACGAAGGCCGACGGCCTCACTGGATCCAGGCGAGCTTGAGCTCGCCCAACCATTGGCGAGGCTCGGCCTCGCCTTGCCACCGCTAGGCAACGCTCCAGTGAGGTCGCTAGCCAAAGAAAAAGGAAGAAGAAAAGAAAGAGAAGCAAAAAAATAGGAGAGAAAAATTATTTCTCGAAAGTGTTTCAGGAATAAGAAATAAGTTTTTTTTATTTCTGTTCCAAATTTGTTTTCGGGAACAAAAGTGTAAACAAACGCGTTTCTGTTCTTTTTTTGTTCCTCGGAATAAAAGAACAAAATTTTTTGTTCTAGAAAACAGAAACAAAAATTAACAAACAGGGCCTTAATGTGAGGACGTTGTTTTCACCATTCTGTTTTTTTTGGCTGTTATTGCCATTATGTCCAGATCTATTCCACTGGGGTTTCAGTTTTTCTGGGCGATTATAGACCTTCGAGGACTGGCGATGTACATGTTGACATTAGCATTGATTTTTCTTGTGATCCGGAAATTTCCTCAAAGCTGGTAATTTCCATTTCAGTTCTTTTTCTTGCTTTTGCTGGATCAGAGGTTGATGTCCTGATATTAGTTCATTTTGCAACGTGTCTTGACTGGTTGATCTCACTTTGGATGAAACACGACTTCTTCAAGAAGAAGGCCCGTCTGAACTGATTGTTATCTGTCCATTCTTTGGATTACATTCTAGACTTTGACTTGAATTTCCTGCTTTAAGAATTCTTCTGCAGGATATGGTGTATTTTGAACTTGCTTCTATTGCAAAAAGATCGTGAATATGTAATCACGTGCAAGAGCTACAGAAAAAGGAGTGCTTTACTGCTCCTTTCGGGCTTTTGATTAAAACGAATAGCCTGGGGGTCATGTTGACCTTTGCTGTCTATAAAATTGATCTTCCTTGTCCTTCAAATGCAACTCCGGATGAGAGAATCAAGGCGACTGCTGGGTATGCCATTTCCTCATTTATGGGAAAATTAGTTGAAGATTTGCCTTTTTATAGAACTTCTGTTGTATATCAAATAAGTGGCAATGTCTTACTCATTGATAGGTTCCACAGTTAGCTCGACATCCAAAAAATGTTTTACCGTGCTTAATGAAATACGGTACTTGCATTAATGTCATGCTGATGAACAGGTACATTGGCGGAGTCTTTCATATTCCATCACCAAGCGCAAAAAATAACATTAACTTCAAAGACAATCAAATAAGTAAGAGCGAAACTCATTACCTTCTCTAAAACTACTTTTGAACTTGTGACCAACTCTTGAAATTGTGAGGTTGAGTTTTTCTTCAACAACTATGCTATTTATTGTCCAGAGACAAAAAGTTCTACTCCTTAAGACTTGAAATGTTATCCATCTTTATCTGTTCTATGAAGCCCACATGGTTGGCACAATATATATATATGTACGACTAACAAGAAGAATAGCAAGTCGAACAACACCGTATAATACAAAAATATAGAACTTGTTGACAGGAGCATCCATTACATTCTATTGACAGAATTCCCGACCAAAATTCGAGCTATTTATTCTTAAGAAAGAAAAATGAAAAAAATGAGTAGTTTACCCTCAATGTCTTGTTTCCCTCCAATCCTCTAGCCAAAGCATTGGCCCCTAGTGCGCCACCATAGTTGTTGCTGAAAATACATCATCCATCAAAATCTTCAATGAAGCAAAACAAAAGCATGCCACTAGAAGCATATCAAAGATGTGCCAACCATGGTATTGCAAATTCACACATGCAAACCAAACTTAGGTGCATCTTTATAGTAGAGACTAAGATTTGCGGATAAACTTAAACAGATGCAAATAAGACAACAAGAAATTTCAAAACAGATAGATACAATTTTTTGGGGACCATCATTTGAAAGTTAACTTACTTTAGATGTAAATTTCATATGGTATTATTCTCGAGCAATGCTCCTGCAAGACTTGTAATTCCCTGACACCAGCGAATAAATGAACGGTCGATAAACGGAATAGTCTAGCAAACTTTTGGTTGCTAACAAATAACAACCAACTAAAAATCTTAGATGATAAAGTAAATTTGTATAGAATAATCAATCATACTTTTGTTGAGTTCAAGAATTCGCAAGGTTGAGCTTCTTCTTTTCTTCAACAACTCTGCAACAGCCTTAGCTCTCTCCAAAAAAAAAAAAAAGTATGATGACATCTCCAACTTGTTACCATTTGGAAGGCTTAAACTTCATCCAGAATTCAGTGCTTGGTAAACATGTTGCAGTCAAGACAAAGAATACCTCATCCCCAAATCAGTACTATTCAGTAGGAGCTTCTGGATAGCAGTATTATTCACCAATACATCGCACAGACTCTATCAACAAGAACAAGTCACTAAAGAGCTGCTTCGAAAACAAGAAATTTCAAATCATAATAGGCAATGAAACACATGTACTAGAGCGTCAATATGAACAACCGTGTTGTTATTTGCAAAAATAAGCGACAATTGAATAATATAGAAACACTAAAATTGATCCATCGGACATGGTTTAACATTAACACACTAAAGTCAATAACTCTCTAGTGGCTTACTCAAATTACATTATTGTAACCCAAAGTCTCTGCCAGAAAAAATAATCCTTAAAACAACCTCTTGACAATAGAAGGTGCAATGCCAAACCTTAAACGATCATGTTCTAATCGGTTCCAATTAGGAAAAGCTTCTCAGCATAGTCAATAATCACCCCTACTCTCTTTTGCACAGCAAATCAACAATAACATTAAAACCTTCATACCAAAAGTCATGGCCACAAATACTCCGGCGGGAACGGCAAAGGACGCGATCTACATGACAGGAGCCACAACGGCCAGCAAAGAATTCTTCCTCTCAGCCTCCCGATAAGCTCTCCGAGTCTAGCTGGAATTAGGAGCTGAAGCAGCCACTATCACCAAGCTTACATACTTGCAAAACTCTGTTTATTCTGTGACGGAGGCCCCGTCCGCACACAAAAAGCGCCGCGCGAGCACAGTAGCCAGAGCACAGCACGCTAAAGAACCTGAGCTCCAATATACGGCTCTGTCCCGCAGCATCAGCTGCAAATGCTGCCGAACAATGAATCCGATAGGCAAGAGAGATGGAGGAAGTAGAGGCCGTGGACGTGTAGCCCGGTTTACATGTGCATCGAAGAAGTGCCCATCTTCATCTGCGTCGATAGGTCGAGGGGTGATTCTGAATTTTCCCTGGATTTCTTGAATGATAGAGTCAAGGTCAGAGCCTCGTGTAATGGCTTGCTCAGTTGCTCAGCTTCAATGGGTGTGTGAAGTTTCCTAGTTTTCTTGTGCCTGGATTGGAAAAGAACCAGAGAACAGCCGTACACACGAGCAAGACCAGAGGTAGCGAGCTTGTTCTGCGATTTCTCCTTCCTCATCATTTCCGACGCTCAATCATACGCGGGCAGCTCGAAGACACTCTTGTTGATGCTCCGACTGCTGGAAATGGCAAGATGCTGCAGAGAGAAGGAGGGGGATAGAAGAGTGAGCTGACGAATTGTAGCCGCCGATGAGACTCTGGATGGGACGGCGGAGGCAAAGGGCTCTCGGGACCCAGCAGCTGCGACCCCGTGCCCGAGGCAGATCTGAGCAGCACCTACGACCGACGGGGGCTTTGGGGAAGGGGCAGGGGCAGGGGCAGGGGGAGGCGGAGGCGGTTGGGCGTGCCGAAGAAAGAGAGAGAACGTATCTGCATCTTTTCTT
Source organism: Eucalyptus erythrocorys (assembly GCA_014182555.1). Lineage (NCBI taxonomy): Eukaryota > Viridiplantae > Streptophyta > Magnoliopsida > Myrtales > Myrtaceae > Eucalyptus > Eucalyptus erythrocorys. The sequence goes on along the minus strand of CM024604.1, from coordinate 58,197,778 downwards.
CTCGACTCGAGGAAAAAGAAGGGGAAAAGCAATCGAAAATTGAAAAGAAGAGGGGTTTTTGAGCGGCAAGCTTCTGCTGAGTTTCTTTTCAGCCGCAACTGAGGAGAGAAAAAGCAAATCCTCTGACTTTTGACTTCTCTATTTTCCAGTTGGTCTAATTCTAAGGACACGTGTCAACTTATTAATAGAGCCACCTAGACTTGCGCACGCCATGTAGGACGGTGACGTGACAACCAGACCTCTCCCATCAAAAGACATTTTCGTCTTTTACTTTTTAAAATTTTCTTCTGATTTCCTTTTCCCTCTTCTCTCTATTGGCCTCGGTAGAGATCACAAACTCAAGCGAGGGCCACCTTCACTAACCCAATCTAAGCGAGGTGACTTTCACCTAACACCAATAAGGGCAACCCATACCCTCACCTAGGTTGGAAAAAAAAAAAAAAAAAAAAAAAAAATCAAGAAAATTAAATATATATAAACAATTTTTTGACTAAAATACCCCTTATCGATGGCCGAATTAGTCATTAATAAGCCAAATATCCTTATTTGAAACGATTTGATAATTTCAAATCTTTATGTGAAACAATATCCGTTTCGAGCTATTATTCAATAAAATCAGGGTATTTCATACTTTAATTTGAAAATTTCCCAAAAATTAATTTAAAATGTCATATTTCCATCAATCAAATTAATTGCTAGTGAAAGTTAAAAAGTTAGTTTTGAGGTAAATTTGTCGTATACAAGTTTAGAATTTTTGTGATATTAATCCAAAAATAAATGTCAATTCACTAATATGCCAATATAGTTTCTAACTAATATTAAAAGTTATTAGTTATATATAATAAATAATATTTATCTAAATTAATTAATATTTTTATATAGTTTATAGAATTCTAAATAATTAGAATCATGTTCTACTTATAAATTAATGAAATGATTTCTTATAGAAAGAAAATCGTTGTATCTATTATAAATAAATAACGTGTGTTAAATATACAATGCAATTCAATCAATGTCCAGTTTCGATTTTCTTTCAACTCCTTTACCCTTTTCATCGTTCGCTCGATTTTGTCTCGCTACATGCTTGGGCTTGACGCACAGACTTGAAGGCTAAGGTGGATTGAAGGAGACGATCGAGTGAATAATTATCTTGTAGCATCCACTCTGGGAGATGCGTTCACGAGGAATTTCTACGGGACTTTCGACGGAAACTTTGGAAATTTGGAGAATCTATATTGCGAAGACGCCTCGTTGACTTTCAAAGATCATTTGTGCCAGCGCAAAGCGGAGATCTCGGCCAAATTCAACTCCCTCCACTTGGAGAAGAGCCATCACACCATTAATAAGGTCAACAGCCAGCCCAACGGCAACAACAAGGGCATACTTGTCCAAGTCCTGGGCCAATGGGATTTCACCAAGTCAGGCCACGATCAGCAAATCTTGAGTGTCACACCCCAAAACCATCATGAGTGGGCGATGATACGGCCGTCCTTCCACTTGAAAGATGCAGTCGTAAAGCTCCCAAAATCCAACTTCTAAAAGTCCCCTCGTTAATATGGCTCTCGTACTACTCATCATTAGTTGAGGAATCTTAAAAAGATTGACAAATAAAGGGGTGAACAATCACAGCTCAATAAGTAGTGTATATTTTCTAAGCAGATCGAGCACTTACAATGCATATTTACAAAACAAAATTACAACTCTTTTAACTCGAATCCAAGATATAACAAATATACAGTAAAATAATAATTACATAAGCTTCAATATAGCTATATATATAGCAGAAATAATCATTTCACAATTATATCAAAATAAACATCAACGGTCTAATCCATTGATTAATCTCATTAATTCACATGCCAATAGTCTATTCTATTGGTTAATCTCATACCACATTCAATGGTCTAATGAAATTACACGTCAATGGTCCATTCTAACGACTAATCTTAAATCATACGTCGATGATCCATTCCATCGACCAAACTCATATCACTTGTCAATGGTCCACTCTGTTGACCTATTCGTTGCTCAATATCAAACCATGGTCACGATACAATGCTTAATGACAAAGCGACCAAGATTCCCTCCTTGACAATGTCTCCACTTATTATTAGCTGGTGGCTCGACCCACAAAGATATTATAGACTAGTATGCGCATACTCACAAGCCTCTCGATGGGCTCAGAGTAATATTGAGCATTAATATCAATCCAAAACAACACCATCCACAATTCACAAAATCAAATCCATAAATCATTCCATATATCACCAAAAAATTTCACAACTCGACTTGTCCGTCAAAAATACTTTTCATAAAATATTCTCAACTAATTTCAACGTCAAGCTTTTACTGAAAAGCTTTCACAAACCCAAAACATGTAATATTTTTCAACTTTGTTCATCAAATAGAATATATATTCATCAAAAAATTCTCACTCTTTTCAAATATCAAAACGTAGTAAATGCCCAATCCAACTTTTATGCGATAAACATGTTTATTCATAACTCTTAAAATATCAAATTTTTATCATTTTAAAGACAGGAGCTTATAAATTCTTAGAAGAGACAAAAACATTCACCCTAGAATACTTACGATCAAATAACAAGAGCTACTCGAATCGTCGAACTCTCAATCTTATCAAATAAGCAAGAAGCAACATTACAATCGAGTAAAACGCTACCTTAACTAGATTCGACTAAACTAAGCTTAAATGCTTGCAAAACAACTCCCGTGGGCCAACAAATCACTCACCCAAAGCAATTTCTCAGAATTGTCCATAGCTCGGAGCTTAAGCGCGAAATTTTTGTCATGCCATAACTTTCTCCTTCAAATCCCGTTTTAAACGTATTTATAATCAATAGAAAGCCCTTCACACATATTACAAGAATCCTAACTTGACCGTCCCAAAATCAAGCCAAAAATCAACAAAATATGGGCCCAAAGCTGCTGGACACGCCCTATTCACTGCGCGTGGGAAACTTCGAAATTTGTTTCGAGCAAACTGTTAGCTCAAATCATGATCCATAAAATGCCACGGCTCCACAACACCCTAAACTATAATTTCTATAAAAATACGCAGCTCAACGACCCAAAAATTGGACTTCGCCACTTGATTTTCCTAAAATTTCGAATTTGAACCATAAACCCAAAAAATACTACGATTGCACGAAGGAGGGGCGCGATCATTTTACCGAGCATCGTGTTACATAGTTGGGTTGGCTTGGTGAGGCGTTCATGATGAGAATCCCCTCCTTTTTCTTCCTCCTCCTCCTCCTTCTTCCTTCCGTTCATCTCTCATCCCTCTTCCTTCTGCTTGAACGTGCCTCCTTCTTTTCCTTTTATCTCCTCTTCTTTTTTTCTCTCTCTCTCTCTCTCTCTCTCTCTCTCTCTCTCTCTCTCTCTCTCTCTCCTTCCTTTTTCTTCCTCTCTCCCGAAGACTCTCGATCTCTCCTCCTCCTTTTTCCTTCACTTCTTTTCTTCTTTTCTTCCTTTCTACTTTTGTACCCTACTGTTTAGACTAAGTCAAATATGACATTAAATTTTAGCAAGGTTTCTTACTGTCTCTCTCCCCGTCTCTTCTCTTTCCGTTGGTTCATTCTACTGGATCTAATTTGAAGCACGAGTGGGTCAAAGAATTGTTCATTGTTTAGCTGATGCTAGGGTGTTGTTTTTCCTGTCTCCTTCGCTGGTTATGCGGCTTGATCGGCACTTGTTGCTATGGATTTGGTAAACTGTTGTTGTCAAATCAGAGGCTACAGAGCCGAACATTCTAATGGTTCAAATTTGAATAACCTACCTTATTTTAAGGAAAAATAAAAAGCCAAAGACCTAAAAATATGGGAGTGTCAAGCTCTTTCTCCCTAACACCATATTTTTTGAAGGAGATGCTATTGAATCAGAGGGAGAGGGTAAACAAATGAATGAATGATTGAATTCGCTAGTTCGTCAATCCCTTAGGAACAAATTGAATCAGTAACTTCCCCAGGAACGAAGTGACTCGACTGAAAGGAGAGGGAAGGGATAGCCCAAAAAAATACTATCATTAACAAGACGAAAGACTTTTCGATGAATTTGCTGCTGTTTCCACATAACATAAGATGAATGGGAAGCTCAACCAGCTATTCGTCTTTCCATGACATGGCTAAGATTTTAGTATTGCGAAATTGTCTCTTGCAAGACATGCGTAATATAGTATGTGTTCTGTGACTGGCCTTTCTCATGTTGTTTGAGTGTCAAATGGTTTGGATTATGATCTTTAGTTGATTGGATGTCATTCTCATTGTCGCCGATGGCCGGCAGTCAATGGAGGTGATGATGTGCTGACACCGCTGGAGGGGGAGGGAGGTGAGCTTGTCGCCGATGGCCGGCCCTCCAGCGGTGTCAGCACATCATCACCTCCATTGATTGCCTGCCCGCGACCGCCGGGCGCGGCGTACTTGTGCTTGTATCAATGCCCCTAAAGAAATAGCATATATAGCTTTTTCTGCAACTTCATCCAAGCAGCAACTGTTGACTATAAATCTTATGAAAATTTAATCCGTACACTAGGTGATATTCAATGAACAAAAAATCATCATCGAAACCATCCTTCAAGCTCTCAAAAAGAATTTAATAAAATACAAATGGATCTCTATGAATAAACAGAAGAAACTTTTCACGAGTAATATTAGAGGATGCAAGATCACTGGCTCGTCTACCATCAAACGGAAATAGGACAGCATTCTGAAACCGTATAAAGAACCCAAGCAAACCAATAATTCCATGCTGCTAGTACTACCGCAAATTAAAAAACAAAAAAATCACGTCATTTAACCCATGCAGAGCACAAAAAGACAAGAAAATGTCAACGCAAAATACTCGCACTAACACCACACCGATCAAGCCGTGAAAGCGGAGGAGATAGGAAACAAAACACTAACATTATCTAAACAACGCAACATCCATACTTGCACAAACGTCCGAACTACAAACGGATCGACAATCCTAACGCCGCCAGACAAGGGTTCAACGACACATATCAGCGTTGAATCAGATTCACGCCAAATCAACCAACAGAAAGGGACAGAAAGAGACCTGGCTGAACTTGAGGGCGTGCTGCTCGCCGGCGAGCTGGAGGTTGCCGCTGACAAAGATGAACGGTACATGAAGAATGCAATGGATGGATACGTTTCGAAGCAGAACAACTTTATAGGGAAGTTTCGCGATTTTCGTAATCAGCATGGAGTTGGAAAGCTGTAAAGGTGACTCCATTGCAGGTCGCTGAATTCATAATGGATCGCCATTCTTCTCACTTTGCTTCAATGAAGTCAAAGTTCTTCACCGAAGTAAGCTTTTGCCTCTGTCAACTTTATTCTTAAATTTGAAGCGTTAGCCAAATTGTTTATTGCGTATTGCTAACTGCTGATTATATAAAGAAAAGCTGAGAACCTCCCCGTAATTTCTTGCTTTTTTGTGAAGACATTTTTCAGGTATTACGTGGAAGAGTGTGTAAATAGAGCAATGCCTTATTGCCAGAAAATCGATTTTTGACAGATTGTCCATAGATAGCAAACGCTTGTTGTTTTTTCCTTACACGCTTCATCTCATCACGTGTGACACCTCCATCAGCAGCCGAGCAAATAGGAGTTCATTAGAGGGATTCAGATTCGGAACAAGGATAAGTCCTGGGAAATCGTGTGGTTTGGTTGTATAATAGCAGCAATGGTGGCATTGTGTTGTCTTTCTTATACATATGTAGCCAACTCACCATTCACAATGACCTTGTTGTTCTGATCTTAGGACTGCTAGTGTCTGTGGAGTGTGAACTAGAGCGTTGGATTCAGAGTAAGAATGAAAGTTGAAGGTCTTAGCATAGTGTTGTCTTCCACGTTCGTTGCATGATTCTTTTTTGCCCCGTTTGGATGTGCCGAGTTTCCTACTTAACAGTTCTGAATTTCAGGCCACTGGCCATATTTGGCACCGGCCGAGGTTGCGCGACCTCGGTGAGGGCCGCTTGGCCCGTCCAACCCCAAGTTGAGGTCGCGAGGCTGGCTGGCAGCAAATTCAAGAGAATCAAATCCTAGAGCAAATCCAGTTCTCTAGGATTTTAAACAGCAAGGCAGAGCCCAATCCAAGTGAATGCGAATGGAGAGGATAAATGTAAGGCCTTGAAAGCAGGTGCTGCCTACGATATTTTGGAGGACCTTGATGGGCTAAATCAGTTGATGATACGATACCATGAACCCCCGCACACAGGATCAACAATAATGGTCTAAGTAACACTACGCTGCAGTTCTTCTTTTGCTCCCTAACAAATCATGCACCAGGGAGAACCGGAATATAAAAACTTGAACATGAAATAGCAATCAGACATAGGCAGATGCAATTCGAACGGGAACTCCACTTAGACGTGCAGTTCTATCTTACCAAATCACGTACATAGAAATCTGCTTCAAACAGTCCTCCTATAAGTTTTATTTGAAAGGAAAAACAGACTGAAATTCCCGGCCTCTGAAAAGCCTAGAGAAAACGGTTCGCATTGGACAATCTCGAGCGTACTGCCAACACGCTGCCCCGTCCAAGATCCTGTTTCCAATCGAAGGTCCTCCAGTTTAGGGATGATACATAAAAGCTTCCTTGTGGGTGTTGGGTTCAAATCGAACAACTGAGGCCAGAATCACAGCAAACCTGGAGATGTACATGGGTGCACAGGTCGTATCATCAAAACGCATTACACAACATACATAGCCGATGCATCAATCAACAATTTGAAAAAAAAAAAAAAAAAAAAAAAGTGGCGAAGCAACTCCCAGCGTAGCGTACTGAAAAGGGACCCAAAAGGTCATATCTTAATCTCATTCAATACTGTCAAATAAGACCATTTTATATTTATCAATATCACAAACCCTGCATCAGAAACATCTTGTTAGACTGCAAGTTTACAAGGAGGGCATCTGGCAACTCCCACGGGACAGGTAACATAGCGGTAGAATTCCTCCGATAACTCGATCGGAGCAACAATTCGGCTCCGCTATAAATCTTTTTATAAGTAAATACTCTGCTATGAAGTGCTATGAAGTGATATTTAGGTTGTTTCGCGAAAAATGTAACATTTTTGGAAAATATTTTCCTAGAAATCATTTTTTAGGAATATAACCATATTTTCCGGTGTTCGTTAAAAACTTAAAATTGAAGTGGAAAATATTTTCCGCATCTGATTTGATTTTCTTCCATGATCTTCTTGTGATCATTTTATTTTTATTTTTATTTTTTTTTCTTCTTTTTATTTTTAAAAAATTTAAATTTTAAATTAATTTTTATTCTTCTTTTCTTTCATTTTCTTTCCCTTAGTTGGTTGCTAGGGACGATCTATGAGGCTCGATCATTGGCGAGTTATAGTCACTAATAGCCGGTCATTGGTCGCCGGCCTTCATTTGGGCTAGTGACTAGCGACCAGCCAAAGGAAAAGAAAAAGGAAAAGGAAAAAAAAATAAAGAATAATTAAAACTCGATTTTTTTTTTTTTTAAATGAAACGATATTTATTTCAAGAATGAGATAAAATAAGATATAGAAAATGTTTTCCTCTTTCTCAAAAGAGGAAAACATTTTCCCCCTCTTTATAAGACTATTCTTCCTTGGTGGAAAATATTTGACACCGCTACTTTATTTTCTTGAAACAAATGCCTTTTGTGAAACGAAGGAAGTTTCAATCAACAAAAATTGCCATCTCATCCAAACCATCATCCTTCCACACTCAAAAAGATTTAAAATAAAAATATAAATGGATCCTTCGACAGAGAGAGAGAGAGAGAGAGAGAGGCTTGAAAGAACATGAGGGCATCCTGCTTGCCGTCTAGCCAGATGTAGCCGTTGACCATGGCGATTGTGCCACTGCTGGGATTGCGAGTGGGAAGGCAGCTGATTCTTTCAATTCGGTACCGACACTAAAGGGAGGCGAGTTTGGCGACGATAGCTTCCTTGCCCTTGATCTTCTGGCCCTTGAAGTCCACATCGACTCTTCCTGGCACAGGTTCACCAAGTCCGCCGGGTTCATGTCGAACATCCTGTAGTCGTCCTCCATGAACCACCTAGCCTCCATTTTTTTTCATTTCCAGGGTTTCTTGATAATGAAACTAGATCGATTTTTTTACATTTTTGAAGAGGTGCATATTTTTCCCGAATCTTCTTCGATAGTGGTACAGAACAATAATCTAATTGGAGTAGAAACATGAATTGATACAAGAAGCCAAGTGGGCATATTAGTCCAAATGATCATTCGATTGGCATGAAATTTGGAATGGGTAAAATATGAATCATTTGAAAATAAGCGTACTTGTTTTGAAGCAGATCTCTTACAAGATCAATTTGGATGGGGTTTGGTTTGTTTAGAAAATGTAGTCAGAAGAACTATATGTGGAGCAATTAGGCATAAATTGATATTGACTCCTTAGAAAATTTGGTAACTTCAACTCCATTAATAACCACTTATGAATCTTTTTTCGGATATCATAAGATGTTTTCATTGTCAGATCCATGGTTTCTCGATGCGTACTCATCATACTCTCTCCTTTTGGTTCTACGCTTCAGATGCGACAGAAAGCCCTAGGGCAAAATAAAAAAAAGTGTGGAGTTCGTGGTTTACCCTGTTCTTTCTCTTTTTATTTGGAATTGTCCCCCTCGTCTAGGTGTTTAGAAAAAAAAAAGAACCCTAACCAGGCTAGACCCGAAACCAAAAGTTCTAGGCCCCTTCTCTTTCGGTTCAAGTAGAAAGATTAAGGGTGTACATGAAAAATTTCTATTTATTTGTTTTTCAGAACTTGGAATAAAAGTTCATTTGATAACGCAATTTCATTTTTTATTTATTTATTTATAGAATAATTTTCTATTCCAAAAATAGATTTGAAGCATAAATTAGAAGTTAGAATTTTTAGCTTTTCAATTTCTAGAACAAAAGCGAGAATTCGAAACTCTTTTCATTGTTCACTCTCGTCATTGTTCGTCGCCCACTCACTGCCTGCCGTCTATAACCTGTCGCCGGTCGCCCACCATCGGTCGTCGGACCAGCCACCGGCCACCCATCGCCAAACTTCAAACTTCGGCCACCCATCATTGGTCGTCAGCCACCACTTGCCGGTTGCCGGCCATTAGTCGCCAATTGTCGACCACTCACCACCACGACGTCAGCCACTAATTGCCGGACACTTGCTACCGAACGTTGGACGTCAGACGCTGAACATTGCCGATCAGTCACTCACCTTCGGATGCTATACTTCAACAACCCATCATTGATTGTTGGCCGTCGGCCGCCGGTCATCGACCACTCTCCACCAAACGCCAGCCGTCAACCATTGGACACTCGCCATCGAACACTGGACGTCGGCTGCCGAACGCTGGATCCTCGCCATCAAACGTCGACCGCTTGCCACCGGATGCCCATTGCTGGACACTAGCTGTCACCGCCCCTAGAAATAGAAATTTTATTATGTTATCAAAGGAATTTCTATTCCAAAAATAAAAATTTTAAATCATTATCAAATACGTTTCTTTGTTTAGAAACTCGTTCATGGAATAGAAATTGATTTATGTTCCAGAAATTTTATCATGCACGCCCTTAGGAAGCATTTGGTAACATTTTTGTTTTTGGGAATAATATCTATTCAAATTTTGCTTTTTCCAATTATGTTCCTTGGAACAAAGAAGTATATTTCTTTTATTTCTTATTTGTTTTCCAAATTAATTCAAAATGGAAAAATTACCTGATGATACTAAAGAGATTTCTTTCTTTTTCTTTTTTTTCTATTTTGGATCTTGGAGAGGTTTCCTTTTCATGCGTTTGACTTTCACATCTTGTCGCTGCCATTCACCTTCCACTTGTTAATTATGACAGTAGAGTGATGCCATTTATCTGATTTTAAACTGTTTAGGCTTTTTTTTTTTTCCCCAAGAAGCATCATGGACTTTTTCATCATGCGGTATATTGTTTTATTGCATACTCTGAGGTTTATTTTCTCGCCCAAAAAAGGTTCAATTGTGTAAGTTTTCCGAAATGGATGGCTCTCTTTTATGTATCTATTTGGACTTATATCGAACCAAAATTATATTAGTCATCAATGCTGATCTATATTGTATCTACTTATATCAAACCAAAATTACTCTATCTCACTTTTCTATTTCATCCATGTATGCCCCATCATACAAAAGGTCATGCATCTCACTTTTCTAATGGGAATTGGCCTTGTTCTCAAATGAGTAAATCTTTCATTAAAGAATTTGTGACCGGTTAATTCCCTCTCACACATTTTGCATGCTTCCTTTGTGTCAAGGACTACACAAGTTTAGCAGTATTCATTTATGACTTGAAGTAAAGGTTAAGATAGCACGTGAAATATTGCTGAGGTTGGCTTATGAGAAATGATTATGCATTATAAATTATGTATTAAAAGACCAGTGAATGAGGATAATGTTAGACCAGTGAATGAGGATAATGTTAGACTTTCTCAATCTTCCTGTCCAAACCGACATTGGTAGGAAGCACGTCAAAACCACTTCTCAAAGAGCAAACCACAACAAGAGGCAAACCAAAAAGTGCCGGCATTTTGTAATAAATGTTCGGGTTCGATTGTAGATGGATTATCAACATTAGGACGCAATGAACAAAAATCAACCAAGGCATGTCAACAAGTAGAATGTACACTAGTAGATTGCGGTGACACAAACAAAAGCAAAAACAATTAGAGCGTATGCAAGTTGGAATCTTCAGTTTATATTTGTCTTCCCATCTCGAAGATCAGTTTCTATCGGATGACATTGACCACTGTGTAGATAAGCATGATCAGTGCACTGGTGGTGTTGGTTGGACCTTGTATAGCTACACATGTCCCTGTTGGCTCGAAGCAAGGACTCCTCCATAGAATCAAGACATTGGTAATATTTTGCAGCAATTTGGCTCCATGCCCTGCTCCATATCATAGAATTAGAATAAACAAACTATTTGTTAGACGGCAATCTTTTGCAAAAGCTCAAGTTGTGAGCTCTTTCTGCATCATATAAAACAACGGTTTTTCCAAAAAGTATCATTGTATGAATCTACAATGAATATCAAGCAATTCGCAATGTTTGCTAACCAATTTACTCGCATAAACACATCAAGAACTACGAACTTAAGTTCAAAAGGGAATTGAATGCGTAGTATGATGCCAAGCTTCTAGTGCAAATCATAGTTGATGAGTCAATGCATTACAAGAGTCTAACCTATATATGCACCATGCAATGCAGGAGTGTAACCCATCTATCGATCCACGACTAACTGAGCCAATGAAAATTCTTCATCTGGACAAGATGTAACATCAAAGTACTAAGGGATGCCTCCTAAACACATGCAAGCCTTTCCCAACCCACTCTAACAATGCTTACTCACAAAATAAAACCACCCATATGCACAAAAGTACCAGGTAAGCCCCATGCTTACCAGGTAAAAACAAAGTAAAGCTAACTGCAAGCCCTATCTTTTCGTGAAAAGTGCTGAAAAAGTCATAAACTTTTTGCTTTTGTGCCGATTTAGTCATAAACCTTTTTTGATGCCGATTCAATCCTAAACCTTTTTACGTTGTGCCAATTTAGTCCTTTCCGGTCAATTTTGGCCGGATTTTGCTGACTGAACGCCGACCAGCTGATGTGGCCTTATTGGCACTGACGTGGACAACTTTAATAATATTTTAATATTTTTATTTTTATTTTTATTTTTATTTTTATTTTTATTTTTGTTTTTGTCTTTTTCTCCAGCCGGTTGCTAGTCCGGCGACCAATAAAGGCAACGGCCGGCGAGGGTGAGGTCGACCTCGCCGGCCACCTTGAAGATCTAGCGAGGTCGAGCCCCGCCGGCCATGGGCGAGGCTCACCCTTGCCGAGATCGACGAGGCAAGCCTCGCCCATGCCCGGTGGGGCTCAACCTCGCCAAATCCGGCGAGGGCGAGCCTTGCCCATGGCCGTCCCTCGCCAGATCTGGCCGTCGCCTCTGGCCGGTCGCCAAACCGGCGACCGGCTGGAGGAAAAAGACAAAAATAAAAAAATAAAAATAAAAATAAAAATATTATTAAAAGTTGTCCACGTCAACGCCAATAAGGCCAAGTCAGCTGGCCGGCGTCCAGTCAGCAAAATCCGGCCAGAATTGGCCGGAAAGAACTGAATTGGCATAACGTAAAAAGGTTTAGGACTGAATCGACACCAAAAAAAGGTTTAGGACTAAATCGGCACAAAGACAAAAGGTTTAGGACTTTTTTGGCACTTTTCCCTTATGAGGAAAAGCTAGTAAAACCTTCAAGTAATACGTTGTTCTTAATATGAGTTTCTCTTGACAAAAGACAGAAACAGAGTGCTTATATATGTGACACGATTTTACCACCTAGTAATTTTAGGAGAAGGTTCATATTCTTTCCAACTTAGTGATTTTTTGGATTTACATCCACTGAATACGATCAATTATGCTTAAGGCCCAATATGCTCTATTCTGAGAAACAAGTCATTATGAATGTTGAGAATAAAAAACTTTATCAATTAACAAAATAATAGAAGACAAAATCTGGATGGTACAAAATAACTACCCCCAATCTAAGAAATGCTCTGTTCTGAATAGGGGCCATGCTCTATTTTGAGACTCCAGTAATTCTGATCAATGAGAGCAAATATCTGGATTCATTAACAAAAAGACAAAAAGAATAGAGGAAAAAATCTGGGTGGTAACGTGGGCTCGTGATTGTTGAACAATACAACTTCACAAATGCATCATAAAGTTCAATTGAGAGTTTTTCCCAAAAAAAAACAGCATTCACGTGATGGAGTATGCACATAGTGGACATCATCAGAGATAGGAACAAGAAAGGAACTCAAGATTTGGGTACCATTTCTTGCAATCCTCTACTTACTTGGGAGAGGCTGGGCTACAGTGGTTAAGATATGTTTGAGGTCGCTGAAGTTTTGCGGTCGGCTGGATTGTTGTTTGCCATTGACCCACCCACTTTGCCTCGCTAAGTCTCGATAAGAGAAGGATCACATGGCATAACTCGCCTTGTTTTGGAGCATATAAAACAGCGACTGCAGGAGCAATCTAGCAGCATCATCGGCAATTGTATGGCGGCCAAAATATCCCTAACTTGGTTGTGCAATATCTTCAGATTTAGCAGTAGCTGCTTTATTTGTATCAAAACACCTAATCAAACTATTCAGAAGAGACTTGAGGGAAACACCGGTTGCAAAAATAAAAAGTGAACATGAGATGACAAAGGAAAAGAGCCTCATGCCTCCATCTTCGAGAAAATATTCAGTGGTATGTGCGCGCCACGTCATCTACTGACGTGGTGCGCACTTACCACTCAGAAATCGACACGCGTCCTGTGAGGGACCCATTGGAATATGGAGAGGCTGGTTCTCTCGGCTGGCTTGGCTCGGCTCACTAGCGGAAGAAAGGACAAACAGCTCAATGGGTCAATAAATGCGTATCCCTCCCGCTCAAAAAATCTATCTCCTCACTTGAATTTTTGCTTGGTTTTTTCTCTCTCTCCCCTCTCTCCTCGTATAATCGAGACTTTCTCTGTTTCCTTCTCCGCGCATCCCAGCCCCTCCACTTCCGCCTCCGGCTCCGGCTCCGCCTCCCCAAAAGCCTTGTTGGCCATCTGCCTCTGGCACGTCGCCTCGTCCAGAGAGCGCCGCCAGTCGCAACTGGTCACTGTAAGAGTTTTCCTAATATGTGGACTAAATTAATTGACATTATTATTTACCGTTTAACGTTTACCATTTTACAAAGTTTGGTCTAAGGTAAGATAGAAGGTTTCTTAATTAGTCTAATATGGGGCTGGCTAGTGTGGGCCGAGTTGAGCCTAGCCCGTAATGAGGGGGACTGGCTAGAAACTCTATAAATAGTGCTCAAGTCTCTCCTCTAACCCTAACCTCACATATCCTCACCTAAGAGACGTTATTCTAACATTACTCATGAGGGGCTGCCTCATTGAGCCAGTGATACGAAGGGCGACAGAGGAGAAGGATTTGCGCAAGGAACATTGTATTTCCGCTTCAAGAACAATGGATCCTAAAACAGATGCGTCAATCTTTCTATTTACAATTGCATGTTCTTGATCTGGTTATGGAGATCTTGGGTTGTGCATAATCTGCACCCAACATGTGGTATCAGAGCCTCCATAATCTTAGAGCTTGAACACAATTTTTTTTACCCTAATCTGTACGAAGTTGCCCTAAATTATACTGATTTGCCCTAATTAGTATGAATCTTGCCCTAATTTGCGATTCTCGAGAATTTTAGTTAATAAAAATCAAATTAAATTACAAATTGGGACTCGGCTCGACGAAACGGTGAAAACTGTTGGCGGCGCGTCGCCAGGGGACGCCGCACGCACCCCCACGTGCGGCCACGCGCCGCTGGGGGCGTCGAGCATGCGCCACACAAGCGGTCACGCGCCTCCACGCGCGGGCGTGCACCGCACACGGCCGCTGACGTCACAGTGACGTCAGCGACCCAGGTCCGACTCGATGCGTGCGCCGCACGTGACTGCTGACGTCACGGTGACATCAGTGACCCAGGTCCGACCCGACGACGTCAGCATCCGACCCGATGACGTCATCGACCCGACCGGAAGGCGACCGACCCGATGACGTCAGCATCCGACCCAATGACGTCACCAACCCGACCCGACCCGGCGGCCGACCCAACATTGGATCGACTTGACCCTTTGACCAACCCGACCCGGTCAACGGTTGACCGGTCTGGTCAGCCGGTCGGACCGGGTGGCTGGACCGGACGGTCGGATCGGGAAACCGGTCGGACCGCCACCGGTCGGACCCGCTTCTGGCCGGATGAACGTCAGGCGCATGAGCCCCACATGCTGCGCACTCAGGCGACGCATGCGGGTGCGTGGGGTCTCCTTTTGGCACATGGTTTGCGGCGTTGGACTCGTATGGTGATTTCCTATCTTGTGGTATATTTATTTTATATGTTTGATAATTTTATTGATGTGAAATTGCATATAAAACCCTAAATACGTGTATTTTAAATGAATTTTTTGCGTATTTTTTATTGTATTTTTTTGTAATTTTGGAAATACAAGTGCTGGGTTACAGGTATGTAATTTTATTAATGGATAAGGCAGTTTAATTAGCATGATATGTGATTTGAGTGATATGTTCCCCTATCACTAAAGTTAAATCACATGTATATGGTGTATGTGAGATGTAAATATATCACTGGTATGAGAGAGTTTCAAGGATTCAATTGAGTAGTGACCATCAAAGTGGCACACTTGATTGGGTTTGAGAAATTTCGGTCTTGTATGTTGATTGGGATGTCTCCTGATCTAATGCGTGGTCATACTCCCAAAGGAGGTGATTGTGTATTAGTTCATGGAGGGATACATGATGGTGTGGTGGAGGAGTGACCAGTCCTAGTGGTTCATCTGCCCAAAGGTGATGAATTCATGAAGATTGGAATATATTCTCATGACCGCTATTATGTAGAGAGTGTACAATTGCATGTCATGTATTCTGCCCAAAGGTGATTATGTGATTTTGCATGTAACTCTCTAGATGTGTACTTGTATACACAATACTCACATGATGCTAATTATTATATATTGCTGTCTTTCAGTCACCTTTTCTATAAATGGTAACTCCGTCACTATTGAGGTTCTTACTGGTTCCAACTTTAAGAAGTGGAGAGAAGATTTTCTATTTGCTATGGAGATGGCAGATGTTCATATGGCTCTTACTGCCGATCGGCCGGCAGCCATTACTGCTGAGAGTACAGAGGATCAGAAAGCACACCTTACTACCTGGGAAAAGAGTAATAGAATTTGCTTGCTGTCTATGAAGCGTTCAATTCAGGAACACTTGAAAAGTGGTTTGCCTACGAACTGCACTGCTAGGCAAATGATGGAAGCTTTGGTGGCTAAGTACCGTGTGTCGTCTAATGCTGAGATAGGGACACACATTCATACACTGTTTACCATGAAATATGATGGTTCTGGTGGAGTAAGAGATTATATTCTGAGGATGGTTGATTTGTAGACCAAGCTTCTGGCTCTTAATGTTGCTATTCCCACTACCTGCATTGTGCATCAAGCTTTAAACACTCTTCCTCCTAATTTTGGGATTATCAAGACTAATTATAGTTCCCAAGATGAAGCCTAGTCTGTTAATGAACTAATTTCCAGGGTGATGGCAGAGGAAGAGAAATTGAAGAAAGACAAATGGCACATTACTCTTTATACTTCAAGTTCTAGCACTGATAAGGGTAAGAATGTGAAAAATTATACTCTGAAGAGAAATTCGGAAGCAGCTGGACCTTCCAATAGTAAAGGAAATTCTGAAGATGCTGGTCCTTCTAATAGTTTGGGTCCTAAGAAAACATTCCCCAAGAAAATGGGTGTTTTTTGCTACTTTTGTAGGGAGAAAGGACATGTAAAGAAGGACTGCAAAAAGTTTAAAGATTGGTTGTCTAAGAGAAACAAGAAGAGTGAGCCTAAAGGTAATGATTCTTTGGCATTAGTTTATGAATCCAATCTATCTGAAAGATCCTATTGTTGAGACAGTTCCTGGTGAAATTCCTCAAGCTCCACAAATTCAAAATGAGGTTGAAGTAGCTCCACTCAGAAGATCTACTAGGGAAAGACGTTCGGCCATACCACCAGACTATGTTGTCTACCTAGGAGAGCATGATTATGATATTGGCTATGTTGTTGATCCAGTCACTTATACGGATGCTATCTCATGTCCTCAATCGGATTTGTGGCTAGATGTTATTAAAGATAAGATGTAATCTATGAAACATAATGATGTTTGGGAGCTTGTTGAATTGCCTGAAGGTTGCAAACCTATTGGCTGCAAATAGGTATTCAAGACTAAAAAGGATTCCAAAGGAAAGATTGAAAAGTTTAAGGCCAGACTGGTAGCTAAGGGTTTCACTCAAAGAGAAGGAATAGATTATAAAGCAACATTTTCTCCAATTTCTTCTAAAGATTCCTTTAGAGTGATCTTGGCATTGATAGCTCATTTCGATATGGAGTTACACTAGATGGATGTTAAGACCGCATTTCTTAATGGAGACCTTAATGAGGAGGTTTATATGGTGCAACCTGAAGGTTTTACATATGATGATTCAGGTAAGCTTGTTTGTAGATTAAAGAAATCTATTTATGGCCTTAAACAAGCTTCTCTGATATTTCAAATTTCATAGTGTTGTCACTTCATTTGGATTTATTAAGAACAAAAATTTCAAAGTTAGTGGGAGGAAATATATTTTTGTCATACTTTATGTGGATGATATCTTGCTTGCAAGTAGTGACATTGGTTAACTGCATGAGACAAAGCGGATGTTATCGAATAGGTATCGTGACCATGGTTTGATATTGAGCAACGAATAGGTCAATGGAGTGGACCATTGACATGTGATATGAGTTTGGTCGATGGAATGGACCATCCATGTATGATTTAAGATTAGTCTTTAGAATGGACCATTGACGTGTAATTTCATTAGACCATTGATATGTGGTATGAGATTAACCAATAGAATAGACTATTGGCATGTGAATTAATGAGATTAATCAATGGATTAGACCGTTGATGTTTATTTTGATATAATTGTGAAATGATTATTTCTGCTATAAATATAGTTATTTTGAAGCTTATGTAATTATTATTTTACTGTATATTTGTTATATCCTGGATTCGAGTTATAAGATTTGTAATTTGGTTTTGTAAATATGCATAGTGGATGCTCGATCTGCTTAGAAGATATACACTACTCATTGAGCTGTGATTGTTCACCCCTTTATTTGTCAATCTTTTTAAGGTTCCTCAACTAACGATGAGTAATACGAGAGCCATATCAACGAGGGGCCTTTTAGAAGTTGGATTTTGGGAGCTTTGAGACTGCATCTTTTAAGTGGAAGAACGGCCGTATCATCCCCCATTCATGATGGTTTTGAGGTGTGACACTCAAGATATGCTGATCATGGCTTGACTTGGTGAAATCCCATTGGCCCAGGACCTGGACAAGTATGCCCTTGTCGTTGCCATTGGGCTAGCTGTTGACCTTATTAATGGTGTGATGGCTCTTCTCCAAGTGGAGGGAGTTGAATTTGGCCGAGATCTCCGCTTTGCGCTGGCACAAATGATCTTTGAAAGTCAACGAGGCGTCTTCGCAATACAGATTCTCCAAATTTCCAAAGTTTCCGTCAAAAGTCCCGTAGAAATTCCTCGTGAACGGATCTCCCAGAGTGGATGCTACAAGATAATTATTCACCCAATCCTCTCCTTCGATCCACCTTAGCCTTCAAGTCTGTGCGTCAAACCCAAGCATGGAGCGAGACGGAATCGAGCAAACGATGAAAAGGGTAAGGGAGTTGAAAGAAAATCGAAACTGGACATTGATTAAATTGCATTGTATATTTAACACACGTTAATCATTTATTTATAATAGATACAACGATTTTCTTTCTATAAGAAATCATTTCATTAATTTATAAGTAGAACATGATTCTAATTATTTAGAATTCTATAAACTATATAAAAATATCAATTAATTTAGATAAATATTATTTATTATATATAACTAATAACTTTTAATATTAGTTAGAAACTATATTGGCATATTAGTGAATTGACATTTATTTTTGTGAATTGGCGTATTAGCGAAGCAAACAGGAAACAGATAAATTTGTCGTATACAAGTTTAGAATTTTTTGTGATATTAATCCAAAAATAAATGTCAATTCTCTAATATGCCAATATAGTTTCTAACTAATATTAAAAGTTATTAGTTATATATAATAAATAATATTTATCTAAACTAATTAATATTTTTTATATATTTTATAGAATTCTAAATAATTAGAATCATGTTCTACTTATAAATTAATGAAATGATTTCTTATAGAAAGAAAATCGTTGTATCTATTATAAATAAATGATTAACATGTGTTAAATATACAATGCAATTTAATCAATATCCAGTTTCGATTTTCTTTCAACTCCCTTACCCTTTTCATCATCCGCTCGATTCCATCTCGCTCCATACTTGGGCTTGACGCACAGACTTGAAGGTTAAGGTGGATCGAAGGAGACGATTGGGTGAATAATTATCTTGTAGGATCCACTCTGGGAGATCCGTTCACGAGGAATTTCTACGGGACTTTCGATGGAAACTTTGGAAATTTGGAGAATCTGTATTGCGAAGACGCCTCGTTGACTTTCAAAGATCATTTGTGCCAACGCAAAGCGGAGATCTCGGCCAAATTCAACTCCCTCCACTTGGAGAAGAGCCATCACACCATTAATAAGGTCAACAGCCAGCCCAACAGCAACGACAAGGGCATACTTGTCCAAGTCCTGGGCCAATGGGATTTCACCAAGTCAGGCCACGATCAGCAAATCTTGAGTGTCACACCCCAAAACCATCATGAATGGGGGATGACACGGCCATCCTTCCACTTGAAAGATGCAGTCTCAAAGCTCCCAAAATCCAACTTCTAAAAGTCCCCTCGTTGATATGGCTCTCGTACTACTCATCATTAGTTGAGGAACCTTAAAAAGATTGACAAATAAAGGGATGAGCAACCACAGCTCAATGAGTAGTGTGTATCTTCTAAGCAAATCAAGCACCCACTATACATATTTACAAAACCAAATTACAACTCTTTTAACTCGAATCCAGGATATAACAAATATACAGTAAAATAATAATTACATAAGCTTCAACATAGCTATATTTATAGCAGAAATAATCATTTCACAATTATCACAATTATACCACATATCCATAGTCTAATGAAATTACACGTCAATGGTCCATTCTAACGACTAATCTTAAATCATACGTCGATGGTCCATTCCATCGACCAAACTCATATCACATGTCGATAGTCCACTCTATTGACCTATTCGTTGCTCAATATCAAACCATGGTCACGATATAATGCTTAATGACAAAGCAACCAAGATTCCCCCCTTGACAATGTCTCCACTTATTATTAACCGGTGGCTCAGCCCACAAGGATATTATAGACTAGTATGCGCATACTCACAAACTTCTCAATGAGCTCAAAGCAATATTGAGCATTAATATCAAACCAAAACAACACCATCCACAATTCACAAAACTAAATCCATAAATCATTCCATATATCACCAAAAAATTTCGCAACTTGACTTGTCCGTCAAAAATACTTTTCATAAAATATTTTCAACTAATTTCAACGTCAAGCTTTTACTGAAAAGCTTCCACAAACCCAAAACATGTAATAATTTTCAACTTCATTCATCAAATAGAATATATATTCATCAAAAAATTCTCACACTCTTTTCAAATATCAAAACGTAGTGAATGCCCAATCCAACTTTTATGCAATAAACATGTTTATTCATAACTCTTAAAATATCAAATTTTTATCATTTTGAAGACATGAGCTTATAAATTCTTAGAAGAGACAAAACCATTCACTCTAGAATACTTACGATCAAATAACAAGCGCCACTCGAATCATCGAACTCTCGATCTTATCAAATAAGCGAGAAGCAACATTACAATCAAGTAAAACACTACCTTAACTAGATTCGACTAAACTAAGCTTAAATGCTTGCAAAACAACTCCCGTGGGCCAACAAATCACTCACCCAAAGCAATTTCTCAAAATTGTCCATAGCCCAGAGTTTAAGCGCGAAATTTTTGTCATGCCATAACTTTCTCCTTCGAATCCCGTTTTAAACGTATTTATAATCAATAGAAAGCCCTTCACACATATTACAAGAATCCTAATTTGACCGTCCCAAAATCAAGCCAAAAATCAACAAAATATGGGCCCGAAGCTTTTGGACACGCACTGTTCACTACGCGTGGGAAACTTCGAAATTTGTTTTGAGCAAACTGTTAGCTCAAATCACGATCCATAAAATGCCACGGCTCCACAACACCCTAAACTATAATTTCTATAAAAATACACAACTCAACGACTCAAAAATTGGACTTCTCCACTTGATTTTCCTAAAATTCCAAATTTGAACCCTAAACCCAAAAAATACTATGATTGGACGAAGGATGGGCACGATCACTTTACCGGGCATCGTGTTATATAGTTGGGTTGGCTTAGCGAGGTGTTTGTGATGAGAATCCCCTCCTTTTTCTTCATTCTTCTTCTTCTTTCCATTCATTTCTCTCATCCCTCTTCGTTCTGCCTGAACATGCCTCATTTTCCTTTTATCTCCTCTTCTTTTTTTCCTCTCTCTCTCTCTCTCCTTTTTCTTCCTCTCTCCCAAAGACACTCAATCTCTCCTCCTCCTCCTTCTTTTCCTTGTATCTCCTCTTCTTTTTTTCCTCTCTCTCTCTCTCTCTCTCTCTCTCTCTCTCTCTCTCCTTTTTCTTCCTCTCTCCCGGAGACTCTCAATCTCTCCTCCTCCTCCTTTTTCCTTCACTTCTTTTCTTCTTCTTTTCTTTTCAACTTGTGGGCCCTACTCTTTAGACTAAGTCAAATATGACATTAAGTTTTAGCGAGGTTTCTTACTGTCTCTCTCCCAGTCCCTTCTCTCTGTGTCGGTTCATTTTGTTGGATCTAATTTGAAGCGCAAGTGGGTCAAAGAATTGTTCATTGTTTAGCTTATGCTAGGGCGTTGTTTTTCCTATCTCCTTCGCTGGTTATGCGGCTTGATCGGCATTAGTTGTTATGAATTTGGTAAACTGTTGTTGTCAAATCAGAGACTGCAAAATAGAACGTTCTAATGGTTCAAATTTGAATAACCTGCCTTATTTTAAGGGAAAATAAAAACCAACAGCCCAAAAATATGGATGGCGGGTGGGGCATGGCAAATCCATCTCTCTTTGGTTTGATCCTTGGCATTCTCGTGGTCCTCTAAATTTGTTCGTCATGGACTCTTTTATCTATCGGTCCGGGCTTCCCAGGCATGCAAAGTTAACGAACTTATTCTCCGACTTAGGTCAAGCGACTAAAGCGTTTCTCCAATCTTGGATGCATCCCTTACCTATTGTCAATCATACTCCCGATAGGGTAACTTGGCTGCAGCACTATTCGAGTATTTTCTCAGTCTCCTCAGCTTGGGAAACCATTTGGTGGAAGAGCAATGTGGTGCCTTGGTTCTCCTTTGTTTGGCATAAAACACTTATCCCCTAGTATCGATTCCACTTATGGCTCATCTCTAGGAACAGGTCACCCACACAGGTTATGCTTCTTTCCATGGTCGAATTGCCAATGTCTCTTGCGGTTTTTGCAACTTTGCACCGGACTCTAGAGACCACTTATTTTTTGAATGCCGTATTTCTTCTGTTCTTGCAACTTTTTGGGCTCGAACTGCAACCTCCCGTGGCAAAATAGGTTATGGCTGGAGAATTTACGTTGGGCCATTGATTTTTTTTTCAAGTGATGATTTCTACCATGCTATTGCTCAGTTCTCCTTTGCTGCTCTTTGTCATATTATTTGGAAGGCTAGGAACAATATATTGTTCTATGGGCAGACTTTGTCTGTGCCGGCATTGAAACATCATCTTACAAAAGTTGTTAAGGACAAGGCTCTCACCTTCAAGCATATTGCGGACACGCCAAGGAATAGAAGATTACAAAGAAGTTGGGGACTCCGTCCCTCTCTTTTTTCTTTATAGGTGTCAGTTTTTAGTTCGTTCTTGCATGAGGGTTGCCGTTCTTTTGGTCTCCCCTCTTTCTTTTTACTCTTGGCGCCCTTCCACTCACGGTGACTTGTTGACATTGAGAGTGTAAGTTCTTGGTGCCGAGACTTACTTCTTGTAAAGTTCCATTGGTAAAAGTTATATACATCTTATCTTACCAAAAAGAAAACAACCTAAAAATATGGGAGTGTCAAGCTCTTTCTCCCTAATCCTAGATTTTTTTAAAGAGATGCTATTTAATCAAAGGGAAAGGGTAAACAAATGGATGAATGATTAAAATCACTAGTTTGTCGATCCCCTAAGAGCAAATGGAATCGGTAACTTCCCTAGGGATGAAGTGACTCGACTGAAAGGAAAGAGAAGGAATAGCCCAAAAAAATACTGTCATTAACAAGACGAAAGGCTTTTTGCTGAATTTGCTATTGTTTTCACATAACATAAGATGAATGGGAAGCTCAACCAGCTATTCGTCTTTCTGTGACATGGCTAAGATGTTAGCATTACGCAATTGTCTCTTGCAAGACATGCGAAATATAGTATGTGTTCCGTGACTGGCCTTTCTCGTGTTGTTTGAGTGTCAGATGGTTTGGATTATGATCTTTAGTTGATTGGATGTCATTTTCATTGTTAGCAGATTACATATTTATAAGATTTATTGATGATCTTTTGGAAGAAGCTATCTCTGCTATTTCTTTAGGGGCATTAGGATTTGACTGTTCTAGATTTTATTGTTTGGGGAGTTATTTGGGTAGTGTTTGCCCAAGTGTGTTGATTGTTTCTATCAGTCTGTTTCCTATTTTACCTAAGCACAACTACATGGTACAGTCCTTGCTTTTTCTCTTGCTGCTAATTTGACCCATAGTTGTTGAGGAGCGTCGCGTAGCTTTTGATATTACTAGTTGAACTTCACTATATGAAATGTCCATGCTTGCCTTACACTCACTCACTCTCAAGTCACACATAAGACACTCATGCCACTGCACCCACGTGCCATCCATAATAGGCATAGGAAATTGGTGGAGGACTTGTTCTGGCAGATTTTCCACGAAGTTGACATGTTGCCAACGTTTTGTCTTCATTATCCAATAACTTCTTCTTGCAAAACGACTCCCGTGCGCCAACAAATCGCTCACCCAAAGCAATTTCTCAAATCTGTCCATAGCCCGAAGCTTAAGCACGAAATTTTTGTCATGCCATAACTTTCTCCTTCAAATCCCGTTCTAAACGTTTTTATAATCAACAGAAAGCCCTTCACACATACTTCAAGAATCCTAACTTGACTATTCCAAAATCAAGCCAAAAATCAACAACATATGGGCCCGAAGCTGCTGGACGCGGGTTGTTCACTTCATGCGGGAAACTTCGAAATTTTGTTTCGGGCAAATCGTAAGCTCAAATTACGATCCATAAAATCTTACGACTCCACAACACCCTAAACTATCATTTTTATAAAAGTACGTGGCTCAACAACTCAAAAATTGGATTTCACCACTCGATTTTCCTAAAATTCCGAATTTGAACCATAAACCCAAAAATACCACGATTGCACAAAGGAGGGGCGCGATCATTTTACCGAGCATCGTGTTACATAGTTGGGTTAGCTTGGTGAGGTGTTCATGATGAGAATCCCCTCCTTTTTCTTCCTCCTCCTCCTTCTTCTTTCCATTCATTTCTCTCATCCCTCTTCCTTCGCTTGAACATGCCTCCTTCTTTTCCTTTTATCTCCTCTTCTTTTTCCTTCTCTCTCTCTCTCTCTCTCTCTCTCTCTCTCTCTCTCCTTTTTCTTCCTCTCTCCCGAAGACTCTCGATCTCTCCTCCTCCTTTTTCCTTCACTTCTTTTCTTCTTTTCTACTTTTGTACCCTACTCTTTAGACTAAGTCAAATATGACATTAAATTTTAGCGAGGTTTCTTACTATCTCTCTCCCTGTCTCTTCTCTTTCCGTTGGTTCATTCTACTGGATCTAATTTGAAGCACGAGTGGGTCAAAGAATTGTTCATTGTTTAGCTGATGCTAGGGCGTTGTTTTTCCTGTCTCCTTCGCTGGTTATGCGGCTTGATCGGCACTTGTTGTTATGGATTTGGTTAACTGTTGTTGTCAAATCAAAGGCTACAGAACCGAACATTCTAATGGTTCAAATTTGAATAACCTACCTTATTTTAAGGAAAAATAAAAAGCCAACAACCTAAAAATATGGGAGTGTCAAGCTCTTTCTCCCTAACACCATATTTTTTGAAGGAGATGCTATTGAATCAGAGGGAGAGGGTAAACAAATGAAGTCGATCCCCTAGGAACGAATTGAATCAGTAACTTCCCCAGGAACGAAGTGACTCGACTGAAAGGAGAGGGAAGGAATAGCCCAAAAAAATACTATCATTAACAAGACGAAAGACTTTTCGATGAATTTGCTGCTGTTTCCGCATAACATAAGATGAATGGGAAGCTCAACCAGCTATTCGTCTTTCCGTGACATGGTTAAGATGTTAGTATTGCAAAATTGTCTCTTGCAAGACATGCGTAATATAGTATGGGTTCTGTGACTGGCCTTTCTCATGTTGTTTGAGTGTCAGATGGTTTGGATTATGATCTTTAGTTGATTGGATGTCATTCTCATTGTTAACAAATTACGTATTTATAAGATTTATTAATGATCTTTTGGAAGAAGCTATCTCTACTATTTCTTTAGGGGCATTGGGATCTAACTGTTCTAGATTTTATTGTCTAGGGAATTATTTGAGTAGTGCTTGCCCAAGTGTGTTGATTGTTTCTGTCAGTCCGTTTCCTATTTTACCTAAACACAACTACATGGTACATTCTTTGCTTTTTCTCTTGCTGTTAATTTGACCTCATAGTTGTTGAGGAGCGTCGTAGCTTTTGATACTATTAGTTGAACTTCACTATATGAAATGTACCCACTTGCCTGACACTCACTCACTCACAAGTTTCACACACAAGACACTCATATCACTCTCTGCTCATGCCACTGCACCCACGTGCCATCCATAACAGGCATAGGAAATCGGTGGAGGACTTGCTTTGGCAGATTTTCCACCAAGTTGACATGTTGCCAACATGCTGTCTTCATTATCCAATAACTTTTTTGGTACTGTCGAGGGTACTAAGTCACATTTTTTCATGTTGTTGCTTGAGACATCACCATTATATGCATGTTTTGCATTTTAATTATATGATCCGTGCACATGTGAAACTTGCGTAGTTACTTCTAATACCGTGTTGTGCTGTCATGTGCCCTCACACATTTCACCTGATGCCAATAGTAGAAGGAGGCTATTGCATAAAGAATGACATTTTTCGATTGGTCAATCCCATACCACCCCAAAATGAAGATATGGAAGGATAGCTCGAGCTAAACATTGATTTACACATACTACCACTTTCTTTTCCCAGATTTAGTTGTGGAAACTTCCATAAAGATGAGCCAATATGTGTCTAGGGTCCCTTTTATGGGATTGGCAGTTTTGAAATGCAAACTAGTGGGATTTGAGTTTTCAGCATCATGAAAGATGTATGAGGATTTGTAATGTATACTAGATAATTATGTAGAACTCATGTTCGAATTGAGTCATCCATGTCACATTGCTATTTCTTGTTAAGTTTGACATTTCTCCTTGGTGCTCGATTTGAAGGGAAGAGGGGAAAAAAAATCGCACTGCAATTGCCATAGATTTCTGGGTGTTTTCCTATACTATGTTTGTTGGCATAGTGGTTTGCAAGAGTGTGAGACTTGCGGTACTTTAATTGCATTTTTGTTTGCCTTCCGTGTTCTTCATGTGCACGAAACACCGTAGGAGCCATTATTTATAGTTTACTGTGTTGTGCTTTTATTGTCTGCTTGATGGAAGGATTTCATCAAATTTTGAAGAGTAAGGATACGATTGTGTTGAGAATGAATACATATGCCTAATCATTGCATCCAGTATTTTCCCATCCTTGCTGGTCTAGAAGAAGCAAGCTCAGAAGATGAGGATGAAAGAAGGTCGCATAAAGTATATGCATTCAATTAGAGAAACCAAGTTTCTAAGACATACATCCAAATAATGTGTTGGTAGTCATCACATAGTATGGAACTGAGCCCCCAATGCTCACATTTTTCTTTCCAGCAATTAGGAGAACTTCCGCATTTAACTAGATCTCACCAACAATTTTACCCCTAACTTCTAGCATAAAAAAGATCTACTTTTTCCACAAGAGAAGAAAAAGCTAAAGGTACGCATGGCAACGCTTTTACTCTAGGAAATAGTTTCTTTTCAGAAGTAGTTATTTTATATTTCTACTTTGGAGACAATTTCTGAGTAAAATAACGTATTTGGTAACGATACAAAATTTTATTCTTAAAATAGAAAAATAATAAAAATGTGTTTGGTACGATTTATAAATTTTTGTATTTATTCGTTTTTTCTTCTTGCTCATGGATCGCCAACCACCGCCGATTGCCGCACGAACGCCGTTGCATGAGTGCCGCCCACAACCTCAACCACCGCCTGTGGGAGGGGATGGCAATCAATGGGCTATGGACGACAGTCGTACGACAGCGGTCGATGATGACAACATGCTATCTTCATAATCTAATAACTTTTTTAGTACTGTTGGGAGTATTAAGTCACATTTTTCATGTTGTTGCTTGAAACATCACCATTATATGTATGTTTTGCGTTTTGATGATATGATCCATGCACATGTGAAACTTGTGTAGTTACTTTTAACACCCTGTTGTGTTGTCGTCTACCCTCAGACATTTCACCTGAGGCCAACAGCAGAAGGAGGCTAATGCATATAGAATGACATTTTTCGATTGGTCAATCTCATACCATCGTAGAATGAAGACATGGAAGGATAGCTCGAGCTAAACATTGATTTACACATACTACCACTTTCTTTTCCTAGATTTAGTTGTGGAAACTTCCATAAGGATGAGTGAATATGTGTCTAGGGTCCCTTATATGGGACTCACAGTTTTGAAATGCAAACTAGAAGGTGGAATTTGAGTTTTCAGCATCATGAAAGATGTATGAGGATTTTTAATATATACTGGATAATTAGGTAGAATTCATGTGCGAATTGAGTCATCCATTTCACATTGCTATTTCTTGTTAAGTTTGACATATCTCCTTGGTGAAGGGGAGAGGGGAAAAAAAAACTGCACTGTAGCCGCCACAGATTTCTAGGTGTTTTCCCGTACTATGTTTGTTGGCATAGTGGTTTGCAGGAGTGTGAGACTTGTGGTACTATAATTGCATTTTTGCTTGCTTTCCTGTGTTCCTCATTTGAATGAAAACACCGCGACAGCCATTATTTATAGTTTACTGTGTTGTGCTTTTACTGTATGCTTGATGGAAGGATTTCATCGAATTTTGAAGAGTGGGGATATGATTGTGTTGAGAATGAATATATATGCCTGATCATTGCGTCTGGTATATTCCCATCCTTGCTGGTCTGGAAGAAGCGAGCTCGAAAGATGAGGATGAAAGAAGGTCGCATAAAGTATATGCACTCAATTAGAGAAACCAAGTTTATAATGACATACATCAAAATAATGTGTTGGTAGTCTGGTCATTTATCACATAGTATGGATCTGAGCCCCCAAAGCTCACATTTTTCTTTCCAGCGATTATGAGAACTTTTGCATTTAACTGGATCTCACAAACAATATTTACCCCAAACTTCTAACATAAAAAAGATCTACTTTTTCCACGAGAGAAGCAAAAGCTAAATATGTGCATGGCAATGCTTCTACTTGGGGAACAGTTTCTTTTCAAAAATAATTCTTTTCTATATCTCCTCCGGGAAATAGTTTCTGAGTAAAATAACGTGTATGGTAACAATACAAAATTTATGTTCTTGAAATAGAAAAAGAATATAAATACGTTTGGTACGATTTATAAATTTTTGTATTTATCGTTTTTTCTTCTTACTCACGGATCACCGGCCGGCACTGTCGACCGCCAACTACCGACCATCATCGCTGACTGTCGCCCACAACCCATCGACCGTTGATCGCAGGAGGGGACGGCGGTCGGTGGGCTATGGGTGACAGTCGGCGACCGATAGCAGTACGTGGCGGTCGTGCGACAGTTGAGCGGCGGTCGAACGATGATCGTGCAGTGGTCGAGTAGCTGTCATGTGATGGTCGAGCGGCAGTCAGTGGCGGTCGTCGACCAGCGAGGGTGGCCAATGGGCTGTGAGCAACAGCAATGACAATTGCCGATGATTAGGCAACAATGGTCGGCGGTTAGCGACGACGGTTGAGCGACAGCAGCGATGACAGTCAGGTGGCAGCAACGACAACGGTTGCCAATGGCCAGCAATCAACCAACAATGGTCGCGAGCGACTGGAGGTGGTCGATGGTTGGTAGGGGGCCAGTGATGGTTGCAACAAAGAAGAAGAACAAAAGAAAAATAGAAAAGAAAAATGGACTTATTTCTAGAAATTGTTCCCGAGAAGAAGGAGTTACCTTTTTTTGTTTGTTATTTCTATTCCAAATCTATTCACCGGCTACTTTTCTATTTTGGGGAATAGAAAAATAAGTTAGTTTACTAAACGGATTTCTAGTCTTTTTTTTGTTTCGAGGAACAAAAGAACAAAAATTGGAAGAAACAGAAACGTTCCCATACAGGTCCTAATTTACCCCGTCTTTACATCGTTTTCAGCATGCGTCACCGAGAGGTGTAAAAAAGAATACACTTAGAGTTAAAAATGAAAAAGCTAAACCTAGCCGCAAATGAAATTTAGTTTGCTTATCCCTTCGTGAGTACCGTAATAAAAATTTTAAAAAAAATAAAATATTTCCACGAATCACCAACAATTCGAATAATATCAAATTAATGCAATGGAACAAAATAATCTCTCCTCTTATGTAAATCTAATGGAAACTATATAGTAGAGCAATAGTTTCTTTCACTCCAAAATTGAGCTCAAAGGGTGAGGCATTCCCTCATACTTATAAATCAATCACTGGTCATTTCCTTAATCAATATGGGACAACCTCAACAATCTCCCCCTCATATATCAAGCTTGGGTCAGAGGCGCAACAACCTATAACTCTTCCATTTGACTTTTAGTCCAAACTGGTTGGCAAACCGGGCTCCAATATTAGTGTTGAATAGTCTTGGGCTTCTCTCATCACAAAAACTAACTCAAAGGATGAGGCATTCCCTCACATTTATAAACCGACCATTAACTCATTCCACAACTCATGTGAGGACAAGCTCAATAGATATGGGCTACAAACTCATGACATTTGGCTTGCACCTAAAGGAAATTACGGTCCCCTTTGATTTGGCTTTGGGGAAATGTGTTTGGGAAAATGCAGATACCTTTAAGTTAAAGAGATTTTCCAAGATACAAATAGCATTTAGTGAATTGTAATTTTGAAGTGTATTGGGAAACAACTTTGACTTAAATGTCATTTGATAAAAATAATATTTTGTAAAGAATTTTTGCTAATTTTTTTTAAAAAGTTTTTAAATATTTTTTCACGGAGTTTAGTCACTAGAGGCCAAAATAACCGTTGCCCAATTGCTGACGGCCAGATCTGGCCGCCGAATAGCTCATTTGAGGTCTTGTGACCTCAAGCGACATCACGTAGGTTGCCATGATGCGTTGCCTGAGGTCACAAGACTCCAGTGACACCTAGGTCACACAAACCTAAGTGATTGACACCTAAGTTGTTGCAAACCTAGTGATCGATGCCCTAGTCACATGACCTAGGTCAATGCCCGCCTGAGGTCACACAACCCTAGGCGGTAATAGTCAGGTGGTCATGACCTCCCGATGGCGATCACTAGCACGCTTGACCCCTAGGCCGGCTGTCATCAACCTCCTTTCAACTTCTCCATGCAAACCATGGAGAAAATGAACAATTAATGAGAGGCCAAGACTTGTATTCCGAGAATGCAACTTCCCAATGGACCTCCAAACCTAGTTTGAGCTAAAGGCTCTTAAAGTGTTTCAGAGATACAATTGTATTTTTCCAAAGTTAAGCAAAAAACGAACTAAATGCTTTTTATATTTGGCCAAGAGATTTTAGAGTCACAAAGCTCATTTGAAATGTTGAACAAAATGGGATCCCTCCTTCATCTAAGGAAAAAAAAAAAAAAAAAAAAAAAAAACTAGAGCAATCGTGGTTTTGTCTCTCAAAGGCTTCGATGGTCGATGAATCAAATGTAAGCAAAGCATTCAAGGAGGAAGTTGTCATAAAAGGGAGAAAAAGGCTAACACTAATTGAGAGAATGCAGATCCAGCTATAACTGGAAGTTGTTCTTGTGAATCCTAATACCTGGCAGCGCTGTCAGTTAACCCCTGGGACGCGATAATGATATAAACAACTCGCATTAAGAGGGATTCCAGTCAAAAGGACTCGATGTCTGTTTGAATCCTTGGTTTAACGAATGGAACAATTGGGAATCCTCGTTTTGCAAACGATGGACCTTCATCAACAATCTGAAAGGACCTATTGTGTCGAGCCCTTCAGCATGTTGGATACTATTTATGAGTTTAACAACCAACAAAATCTTACCGTGCATCCCCATCATATCGGCTTCAATGATGCCGTGTCCAGATTAATATCCTCGTATGGCATTAGAGGACATTGAGCTTTATTCTATATTGCTTGGTTTCAACTTTCAATAACCAGCTGGCCAGATTTATATGCTTGAGCTTCTTTCTTGCTTTTGGGAAAGCGAAATTCGTAGTCACATATCGTGGCACGAGCTCAGACTCGAAGGACCCGAATTCACTAAATATGCTAATTTACCTAGCAAGTTGCCAGATCAGCGGTCAAGGGAATAGAAGTTCCTCGGAGGGATTCAAATACCAAATAAGAAGTCATCCCAGAAATCGTGTGAATAAGTTGTATCATAGCAAGAGCGACGACATTGTATCATCTTTCTTATACATATTCATGGACATCGAACCCTTGGAATGCCGAAATTTGGCACAGAACATACTTATGTGCCAAAAATTAGGAAACGTACACTTAAATATCAAAATTAGAGCAAACTAGATCAGTTAAATACCAATAATGAGAAAATATAGCCAAAATGTTTTTTTTTTTTTTTTTGGTAACGAATCAAAACAAAATGTTGATATTGCGTTTTTCAAATAAGTTCGAAATAACGTTATTTTGCATACCAACGTGGCTAGATAAGTTGAAAATGACGTTGTTTTGCATGTTGTGTACTTAGATAAGTAAAAAACGACATTGTCTTGGCTCTTCTTTGTTGACTCAACTCTTCGGCGAGCCACGTAGGCAAGTTATATTAATAAAAAATTGCCATGTAGAATTTCCAGTCAAAGTTGTCAAACTTAGCAATCAAATGTCCAATTTTTTTTTTTAAATGATACTTATGTATACCTTTTATAAGTTTTGGCATTTAAGTATCCACCGTGCCAAGTTTTGACACTTGCAATGTACTTTTTGCCCATATTCATTTGAACTCACCATTCACAAGGATCTTCTTGTTCTTATCTTAGGATAGCCACTATCTTTAGAGTCTGTATTATATCATTTGATTCAAATGTAAGAATGAAAGTTGCAGGTCTTGTTGGATACTTTAGTATGATTGCCATGAAAGCTATCATTTTTTTTAACGGTTTCACAACGGGCATGTAATAACTTTCTAATGGCGGTATAATAGTTTTTTAATGGTTATATAACTTTGGATTTATTTCTTCATAAACTATTCATTATTTTATAATGGTTATATTATTCTTTAAGTACTAATTGATCTAAACGATTTTCAAATGGCTTTCTCTTTCTTTTGCATATAAATAATAATTTTGAACATAAGATATCCATGTATCAAAATCAAAATATCCTTCTTTTTTCCTATATCGTTACTTATTTTTCCTTTCATTACTAGGCTATACATATAACGTTATTTATATTTCCTGCTATTATTCAATGCGGAATAAAAATAAGGTAAGTTTTATCTTAGGAGGATAGCCGTTGGAGTCTATTACACTTAGTTTCAAACTTTGAGGGGGAAATTATTCTTAAAAAAATGTATGTATGCCTCAAATAATTGATTTTATATTATAATTTTTTCCAATATATTTTCAAAAATCATTATTATTTTCACATTACGAAACATTTTTCCAACGGGACGTACCATGGCATTGTCTTCTTCCGCATGATTATTTTTGCCTCACCGGGACTTTCCGAGTTCGCACATAAATGTACATCACTTATTTACCCGTTCGAGCTTTTGCTGTGATGGGGTAAATACGCAACACTGATAACTCCCTCTAAATTGATTTTTACCTTTTGTTTTATCTAAATTTTGTGGGTTTGTGATCCCGAAATAGTTAGAATTGTCAAACTAAATATTGACAGTTAGATAAGCATACGATTCATTAAATATATTTTAGTAAAATAAAAAATGGAAGGCCTTAAATTAGGTAACATAGGATTTAAAATTGAACAATAATAATAAATAAATAAATAAATAAGGTGGCAATTAATGTAGAAAGTTCAATATCCTATTCAAAAATTTTCCTTACAAGATAATTCCAAAAAAAAAAAAAAAAAAAAAAGAGAAAATACAAATAAATAAATAAATAAGCCCATAAATGGCTGAATATGCTAATCTAGCCAGCTCTTACCCTAGCAATAGCATTCTGTCTCCATCAATCAATCTCTCTCTCTCTCTCTACTCTGTACCGTCTCGTCCGCCGCGTGGGTCTGAAGCGCAGACTCGAAGGCACCAGAAGGAAGAAGGAAGGAGAAGGAGAAGGGGGAGAGAGAGAGGAGGGAGGAAGAAGGGGGGATGGATCCAGACGCGGTGGCGAAGGCGTTCGTGGAGCACTACTACTCCACGTTCGACGCCAACCGGGCGGCCCTGTCCAACCTCTACCAGGAAGGCTCCATGCTCACCTTCGAGGGCCAGAAGATCCAGGGCTCCCCCAGCATCGTCGCCAAGCTCACCTCCCTCCCCTTCCAGCAGTGCCAGCACAGCATCACCACCGTCG
The DNA here is from genome assembly GCA_014182555.1 of Eucalyptus erythrocorys. Lineage (NCBI taxonomy): Eukaryota > Viridiplantae > Streptophyta > Magnoliopsida > Myrtales > Myrtaceae > Eucalyptus > Eucalyptus erythrocorys. Next base: position 58,164,119 of record CM024604.1, on the reverse strand, counting down.
ACTGCCAGCCCTCCGGCCCCGCTGGCGGCATGCTCGTCTTCGTCAGCGGCAACCTCCAGCTCGCCGGCGAGCAGCACGCCCTCAAGTTCAGCCAGGTCTCTCCCCTTTGTCTCTCCCTCTCTCTCTCTCTCTCTCTCTCTCTCTCTCTCGGTCGATTCCGCTTGGATCTGGCTCGACGCGCCATGTTTACTTGCGGTTCCTTCCGTTTATTCATAGAGATCGATTAGTATTTTGTTAGATTGGTTTTGAGTCTCGAAGGAGGGTTCGGATGGTGATCTTTGGTTAATCGGATGATCCGTTCATTCGTTATCGTTGACGGATTACGTATCTATGAGATTTATAGAGCGAGCGGAGCGGAATTGTTGCTTTGATGAACTCTCGCGAAAAAAAAAAAAAAAAAAAAAGAAAAGGAAGCTATCTATGCAAGAGGTATCGAGATCCGGCTGTTCTAGTACGTTGCCACTTCTGTCGATATACACATATTTTGGTCTATCCGATTTGTTCATGCGGCGGATCGGTTGCAGACGGTGAAGGAGTCGGAACTGATATGATAAGATCTATTACTTCCGGCTTAAGCAGCTTGGCACCAGTCGGCAACTAGTCATAGCATGTTGTGGAACTTTAAAGTGACTGCAGATACGCGGCGTGCATGTCTTGTCTTGGTCGGACGGCATTGGCAAAAATCAGATGAGCTTGTTGCTGCTTTCCTAGTTTAGGAATTAGATGTGGTCCGGTCTAGTCTCTGGTGTACGTGACTCGACAATGAGACTATGTTGGAAACAAAGCTGGGAGGTAAAGAGGGACGATGATAGCGCATCAGCAGGATGGAGGGCTCGCAATGTCGACAGTGTCCTTTGATGAAAGCATCTCCTAAGTAGCCCACAAAATTGAAAGAATGAGTTGATATTTGTTGTGGTATAACCATTGACATATGATTTCGGTGAAAAGACATCGGGTCAATCCTAAATAAGAGACCTAAAAGGATTAACTTGTCAATTAGGATTTGAGTATTGTTGAAATTTTGTTAAATTTTTCTTCTCCTACTTTAAGTATTCTTAGGGGATTCTTTTTTAGTTATGTGTTGCATTTAAAGGATTTGTACAGTTGAGCAGGATATATGGAGAGACTAAATACAGTTATAAATTTTCTTTTCGAGAGAGTTGATGAATGATTGGTATTTAGCTAGTCTTTACTTTTGAATTTTGTGGTCCGATTCATCTCTTAAGTATGATGCTTTAAAAACTCAGGGTCTGATTCATAGGAAGGTTTGGGGTGATGCCTGAAGAAATTTACCTTTTTCTTGTGAATTCTTTGCATTTTCTCTATCAAACCGGACTTGTTACTCTGACTTATCGTCCTGCATCAATCAATGTCTCTCCCTCTAAATTTCTCATGTCATTTTAGTGGAGAAATTCTATGTCCGCCGTGTTACCAGTTCTTGGAAGTTGCCATTGCCCTCCCTGTAGACTTGCAACAAAGCTGGCATTCTAGCATAAAAGGGGCATTGCACTAGTGTGCTTTTTGCAATCTGCCCTTTTTTCGGTGGGGGGAGGGAGGAGGGGCCAGTAAGGCAATCTACTTTTAGTCTCTTGGTTGTGTGGAAAGTTCTGATAAATTGTTTTTCAACACAAATGTGTGGCTGGCCGCTGTGGAATTCTTCTTCTTCTTCTTCTTCTTCTTCTTCTTCTTCTTCTTCTTCTTCTTCTTCTTCTTCTTCTTCTTCTTTTCAAGTGTTAAAATTTCTTTTGCTCTCTAAGATATGTGAAGCATGAACGGTTGGTGCTGTCACCATCTTTTCTGTTGCTGTTGGTTTTGATTGTCTTTCTTTGGTAAACATAGGTTATGGCATTGCCAAGGAAAATTACCTCTGGTGACTGCATTTTCTCCAGGACAGATTCTCTTAAATATCGTGCTACCTATATTGACAGTTTGGGAATCTTTCTAATTTTGCTTCATGTCCATCTATAGTTACTGTTATCCAGGGAGTTATTTGTGTGGTATCAGCTTAACTTTGTTGTGTCCTTCTGTCATTTAGTTTTTCTTTTTTACCTAAAATTAGACCTTATAGTTGCTCCTAAAGAAGCATTCTGCAAGGAGATTCATATGTCTACCATGCAGCGTTAAGTGTGGAATTAGTTTGTGAAGAAATTGGATACATTTCTATATCCCAAAGGTTTGCTCAGTCGGACAGGAGTATTTGATGCAGGGTTCATGATATCGTAAGCGATGTTATACCTTGTTAGAAAGTATTGAATGAGAGTAGGATGGACCTTTTGGCTCCCTTTTCTTGGTACTCTAGGAGATACCAAGTCACATTTTTCACATGGTTGCTTGATACATAACCAATATATGTGGTCTATTGCATTTTGATGATACAAGTTACATTTCAAATTCATGTAGTTATTGGTTCTACTTCTTTGCCCTGTTTGTATTTGCCTAACACTCTGCTGTGTTTTTATCTGCCTTCAGATGTTCCATTTGATGCCCACCCCACAAGGAAGCTTTTATGTATTGAATGACATTTTTCGGTTGAACTATGCATGAAGACAGGATTGACATGTTGGGTTCAACAGGTGTGAGACCGCCTTGTCTTGATATCGATTGCCAGAAGAGAGAAACTGTTTGCCTTATTTCTGTAAGTTTGCTAGCTTTTGTGGAGGTTGGGAATTTCAGTCAATGTTTTTGATGTTCTATTGCTGGACAGTTCGAGGATGTCTCTGTTGAAATTGATGGGGTGTGAAAAAGATTTCTATACTGTTGGATAAGATGGAACTGTGAAAGTCTTAATTGGAATTCATGTTTGAATTGAGTCACCTATGTCAAATTGCTACTTGTGATCGTTGTGCTTAATTTCAAGGGAGAAAAAAGGAACTGCGTTGTAGCTGCTGCAGACAGCTGAGTCTAAACTATGATTGCAGGCATAATAGGTTTGCAAGAATGTCGACTTGCAGTTCTCTAATTGGATTTTTTGCTTGCCTAATCATGTGCCTCGTGCACAAAACACGGCATGGGGTGTCCATGGACTGGTTTAACCATTTGAGTTCGTTCACGGTACTATCAGGTGAATTAGCTCATAATGATCTTTCTTAAAATACCTGCTTGCACGAGCTTTATCCTCTCCATCTCGATTCGCCAAGTTTAGAGACCCGTTGATGCGCCTCTGTTTGCAATTTGCTTGTGAATCGCCAAGTTACTGGATCTCCTCGGACAATGATCAATGATCTTGTCGTTGATTTGAGTAGCCATTGGTCGGTTCTGTTCGTTTCTGGTACCACAGAATTCTCCATGTTCAGCGTTTCCGAAATAAGGACTAATATACCCGGGAATAGATTTATTGGGTTATTGCAACTGTAGCAAGTGGATTAGCAGAGATCAATCTTCAGTTGGGCAAACTGTTCAGTCATTCATAGATTTACTATACAAATCATAATTCAAACATCAACTTTTTAATTTTGCCGATTTAATTTTAAATCTTTGTATAAAATTATAATATTTTCTTTTATTAATTTTCATCGGAAATCGCTATCTTAGTAATGTGTCACGTAAGAGGGTAAGAAGGCGAAAGATGAGTAGACTATCATATAAGTGATGATTTTATATATGACAAATATTGATAGGAAAGGGGGAAATGTGAGTAGACTGTCATATAAGTGATGATTTTATATATGACAAATATTGATAGGAAAGATTACATTAAAGCTTTACACAAGGATATAGAATTAAATAAATAAAATTAAAAATTTTATAACTTAAATAAAAAATTTATTATTAGGACTAATTGAATATTTTTCCAGTAAAGAAATCCGGTTTGCCTTATTCTGTTCCAATGGCGGTCAAAATCTCGTGGAGAACAGAGAAATTGAAAACGTCAAATTCCGAAAGGACTGAATGCAGCAAACTGAGATACTCTTAACACGCAATTAAATCTGAAGTTACCGCGTGAGTTTCGTGTTGATAGTTCAACTGCGAGCTAGTCTATAACTGATGTCCGAGGAAATTTAAACATGTTTCTTACATCTAATCACAAATCATTTCACCAAGACCCCTAGATCATCCCACCTGAAAAATACCGAGCACGTCCTTTCAGTTCCTTGACCACGACTTGATTGTCACAACGATCAGGAGAGACTGAAAATACATTTGACGTTAAGTACTGCCAACAAGCAAAAAGGAAGACATTCTCATGACAATTTAACAGTTAATACATGTTCACTAAGGAGTTCTTACACGCTTTACACGTTTTCAGTCTTCTACGAGACCCTACAAATATGACTGTACAATCAACCGGTATCCTCTCTAACATCAGCTCGATCACAATGCTATATTGGACAAATATACAAAATGCGGCATAGAGTTAGACGCCTTAGAGCCTTCATGGGAATTGGTATATGAGGTTGTCATCGTCCATATTGCTAAATTCCTCAGAAGGCGATGGTGTTGCCTCACTAGATGTGCTGTTGCGTTCAGCCTGCAATAATAGTTCAAACATGGAGAATCATTTCGCTTTCACGAGATTTTAGTGTGACACCCCCGGTTTGCATTCATGCATGCACGCACGTGCATGCACATGCACTCACACACGCACACCACACACACTTGGGTATAAGACAGGCAACTCACAATGTAACCATTGTTCTCACAAAATATTCAATTTAACTGCACCCTACCGCTAAAGAAAATAGCAGGAGCAAAGCATTTCTCCGTCATCATGTTTCACATGTACAATTTGTCTCTTCTACCCAATGCATGAGAGAGGGAGAAAGAGAGAGGAATAAAATTTTCTGAGTTTATGTAGAGCTAACACCAACTGGGTCTCAGCAAAATAATCAATTGACAGGCGAAAGTACCCCTATAGGCTTGTTCAAGTCTAAGCAGGAATGCTCTTTGAGAGGATGAAACAAAGAAAAACTTTGTGCAGATTCATTCTACTACAAATATAATAGACACCGAAAGCACCCCCAGAGGCTTTTTCCATGTCTAAGCAGTCATGCTCCTTGGAAAAATGAAAAAGTAAACTTTTATGCAGATTTATTCTACTATTAATATGGTAGACACTGTACAATTATGAGGAACTCATGCTATTGTGACCTCCAGGATAAACCTATGGAATTTTTAATAAGGGGGATTGCCACCGTCAAGTGAATTAAACCATGTGAGCAGTTGACTGAAAAGGGATAACTTCTGTAGTGGCTGGAGAGGGAGAGTGCATGACAAAACTGTTGGTTGCACGAGTGGAAGCCACATATTGTATTTTACCTCTGCTAAGAACTAGCAAGCAGATGTTTGATGGTGATACAGAATAATGCCAGTGACATATAACACCTCCTACCTAATTGTGAAATTCATAATATAAAAAAGTAGACTTTCCTTGCAGGCGTCCACCTATAGAGAAGCAAGCAAACCATTTAGATAAAGAAAATGCTCTAAAGAGATATTTTTTTTTAATCCAGAGGCTGGGTAAACGAATCTATTCGTTCAATTCCTTCATCCTAAAATTTGACTTCAACTTGAAAATGGGAGTTCTTTTCCATTTCTTGACAGTCGAACCATAGAATTATCTCAGATGTTCTACATGGGATCCTAAGAAGATACTGTGAAGTAGAGGATTTGCAACAGCAGCATGTATATACATGTATATTACATATATATAAAATCAATATATTAATGACTAGGAACCTTGAATAGACTATTTACGATAAGGAAGATGGCAACACTGAGGACCTTCATACTTTATGATTAGATTAAGGAGTTTACAACTAACCTTAGCTTGACGGTATCTTTCTAGCATGCGCCGGTACTGCTGACGTGCATTTGGAGAATCAACCATGGATAAAACTCGTGAAACTGCCTCATCAACAGCTGCATCCACCTTTTGCTTCCGAAAAACTTTGAGAATATCTTCATCATCACTATCTTCAATAGATTCTGCCTCCTTTTGAAAACTTCGTAAACCAACCCCCTTCCTTCGCCATCGCAATACAACCTTGTCTAAAATACCAACAGCCCAACATAGTACCTTGTAATGTTTCCTAACCTGATAACCTCTCACATGAGCCTGCAAGAACAAGAGAAGATGATCACGTAGTTCCTCTACAGCGGGACTACTTTAAAGCATGTGAATAAGTATTTCAGATGCAATATGCATAGGCTCAATCCCTGCATCTACAATTGCTGTGAAAGTTCCAAAGAGGATACCTGTATTTTGACAACTTTCTGGCGAAATCTTAGGAAATCTTTCCGACCTTTCCAGCCTCGAAATTTCTTCTGAATGGATAATGCAGCTGAATCACGAGCATTGCGTGAGGAAAGCTTCAGCATACCTGTAAATCCTTGAATATCACCTGAACTGCCATAATCATTAATAGCAGCAGCAGCCTGCATTTCTTGCCGCTTCCTGAATGAATGTGCACGGAATGCAGATTGTATACGTGCAGCAGCCTGAGTAGCATTACGAACTGCAGCCAAGGTATCCTTTAGTGAAAGTTGATCCTCATTGGTAGCTAGAGTTTGATTTGTGATGCTATTTATAGTTCTCTCTGCTTCAAGCTCAGCAGAGCCTCTTGAAAGTTCACTCTCCTCGACTGTAAGAGATGAAAGATGGCTGGTCAGGGCCTGCTCCGACAAATAGCCAGCTAGTCCTTTATGTCCACTGGAGGCAGCAATACTTGCAGGTGTTTTACCAGCAGGATCTTGACAGCTGGGGTCTGTGACTGCCCCAGCAGATGCCCCTGAAGCTAACAGTGCAGCAACCATTTTTTCCCTAATTCAAAAGTCGCAGACAGTCAAAATGTAACTCATTATGGATGCAAGTAAACCCAGGTGTGTGACATGAGCATCTTTACCAACAACAAGTCACTAAGGCAAAAAAGGGGTGAATTCCTGCAGGTGGAATGTGACTTGTAATACTTTGCAGCATATTATGTAAAGTCCTTGGGTAGCATCTAGTGTGCTAAAAGACATTGATGCACAGGATAAAGGAATTCCTAGTTTATCACCCAATAACGTGTAAATTTTTCCGCAATGCTGATAACTTCCTTGAAAGGCAAGTAGTAATGAGTTTCTATATTGGATTTCATGGAGAGATTTCAAAATTTACATGATCTAGGGCCAACAGACTCACCTTTTATATACACTAGTTCTGTAATTTGTTATCATGACACCCTAAATCCCACAGTAGATGATAGAGGCCTGTAAAATGATTCATATGTAGAGATCAATCTCAAACAGCCAACATTTGAATACTCCTTCAGGGGCTTAGCACACATGGACCGGGTTGGGTCGCCAAAATATGGTAAGGTAGTAATGAGTTTCCATATTGGATTTCATGGAGAGATTTCGAAATTTACATGATCTAGGGCCAACAGACTCACCTTTTATATACACTAGTTTTGTAATTTGTTATCATGACACCCTAAATCCCACGGTAGATGATAGAGGCCTTGTAAAATGATTCATATGTAGAGATCAATCTCAAACAGCCAACATTTGAATACTCCTTCAGGGGCTTAGCACACATGGACCGGGTTGGGTCGCCAAAATATGGTAAGGTAGTGATGAGTTTCCATATTGGATTTCATGGAGAGATTTTGAAATTTACATGATCTAGGGCCACCAGACTCACCTTTTATATACACTAGTTTTGTAATTTGTTATCATGACACCCTAAATCCCACAGTAGATGATAGAGGCCTTGTAAAATGATTCATATGTAGAGATCAATCTCAAACAGCCAACATTTGAATACTCCTTCAGGGGCTTAGCACACATGGATCGGGTTGGGTCGCCAAAATAGGTAAAGTAGCAATGAGTTTCCATATTGGATTTCATGGAGAGATTTCGAAATTTACATGATCTAGGGCCAACAGACTCACCTTTTATATACACTAGTTTTGTAATTTGTTATCATGACACCCTAAATCCCACAGTAGATGATAGAGGCCTAGTAAAATGATTCATATGTAGAGATCAATCTCAAACAGCCAACATTTGAATACTCCTTCAGAGGCTTAGCACACATGGATCGGGTTGGGTCGCCAAAATATGGTAATATAGCAGATTCATACAGTCGAGGATGTAGAACGATCCAAATAACCTGAATAGCTGTTTAGTTATCTGTACATTGCACAGGATACAGTTGAGTTGTTACACTCCAGATATTCAATTTTCCTCTTTGCCCCCAGACTATCGTTTTTCCTCTCTACTTACATAGCTGTTTCCCATATCCGTCTACTACATAAAGTTTATTACAGTATTATCCAAAAAGAACAGAATCCAATTGTCAAATATGAATCAGTGATGTCTCATACCAATCAATTCATGTGCTTCAGTGGCAGCAGAAAATCTAAACACGAGTAGGATTGCAAATGGATGCAGAAAAATAGATGCTTCCATTTGTAGCGCTTTTACCATGCGAAAGGACAAAAAAATTCCAGTGCTACTTACTGCTGACTACTTTATGACTTGGTTAAAGCCAGAATATAAGAACAGGGAGGAGTGAGCGGGTCATGCTCCATTAAAATAAAGAAAGATAAACTGGAATCTAACAGAAAACTGACATGATAAAAGTGTGGTAGTGCAATGTTTCTTCAAAATCCCCATCATATATAAGTACTAAGAAGCAGGAAGGCACTGCACACCCTTTTCTAAAATGAACCGCTGAAAAAACTAAACAGTTGCTTTAGCAGACTTTGAAATATTTGAGCTTCCATTTTCTTGGGGCATGTTACTGCTTGTGAGCTACTCAGGTGACTTCATGCTTAAAACCAAGAACGAAATTTTCTTCAATAACCTAGATCCGACCAATGAAAAAAGAAAAGAAGCTTGCGTGATAAAGAAGTCCCTCTCTTTCTTTCTTTAGAACTGATGGTTCAGTACAACACTAGAAGTGTTTGATACTAATGCTACCAAGTGCCCTCGAGTCTACCACAATTCTCCTCTTTAAACTAATATTTTCCAAATAAGCATTATTGTGGTTCACAGACCAACTAAATTGAAAAAGATGCTCCTGCATACCTTCCAAAACGAGCGGCCCAATGGAGAGCAGTCCACCCATTAATGTCACGGAAATTTACATTGACTCCACATCCAAGAATTGAGTTCAGAGCCCATTCAAAACCCAAGCTTGCAATCATGTGAATAATGCCTTGCTCTTTCTTGGACAAGAAGCATCCTCCCTGGTCATGTTCTTGCCTGGATCTAAGTGCAATCCACTGTTGCAATTTATCCTTTAAGAGCTCCTGAAGAAGCCAATTAGATGTTTCGGATGAATTTTCATGGCCAACCAAGAGCCCATCTATGATGTGACTCCAAGAATCGTCCTCAGCTTTTGAATTTCTCGGAACATGAATTCCTGAAGTAACACCATCTTCTTTCTGCATTGCTGAATCACATAAAAGCATTTGCACAAATCTAACGAGTAGCAACAGCTCTTCTGTGTGCCTAGCAGCTTTTGTATGTTCCAAGTTACAGTGAGCGCAAAAATTCGATTTTACTCTATACTCAAATTCTCTGACCTCCGAGCAGGACTGCCGGTTGCTAGAAGTAATGCAAAGTGTGACCTTCCCAGGTGAGTGAGGAGGAGCTTCACAGCGAATGACACCTTCTTGAATGATCTCCACTGGAACTTCAATATCACCAAACATACAACTCCATACAGATTCCGACGGATCACACAGAAAAGATCCAACAATGACGACCTGCATGAAGAAACTAATAAATTCTCAAGTTTGAATTGTCATATTTCATGTGATTGAAATGTCAATCGATATTCAGCACATATACATGCTCTTTTGTAAACTGCCTGCATCACAAGATGTGATTTAATCTCATCTAATCACTCTGGAAACAAAAATTAACTCTCAATATGAGATTTTATTAATGAATAATCAAGTTTTTCTATTAATTTCAAGACAGATATAATTCAGTGATAAAAGAAAAGACAAAGAAACCCCCCCCAAAAAAAAAAAAAAAAAAATGCTAGTCTTATTCCATTCCAACCCATTCTAACTAAACAAATTACTCAATCCACAAAAAAAAAAAAAAAAAAAAAAAAAAAAAAAAAAAAAAGGAAGAAGAAGAAGAAGGAAAGAGCCAACCAAATAGGTGAAGGTGAAACACTGAAGCACTTTCAAGTTTCTGTTTCCACATAAGCGCATCTTCAAACTATTACAATCAAATCAATGTTTAAGAGGTTTGTTTATAAGGCATCAACAAAGGCCGCTATTATCAAGTAATTCTAGTTCTTCAGCATGTAATGTATTTAACCAATTTGCCATGCATTTATGCAATTTGAGTTCTCCTATCAGCATCATAGTTGATAAACTCAAAACTTTCAGTTAAAATTGGTCAAATGCACCATGTAGTTACATTCAACTAGTACTGTTGGTTAATTCAATATCTACAATTTGATGAAAAGCTCCCTCATTCGGGATTTTGATCTTGGTTTACGAACCATGTATAGAATAGATAAACAAGCTAGAGAAAGTGCAATTCTTTTAAAGCAAATCATTTGCAATTTATACTGTTGCTAGGAGTTAGCACCATAATGACGCAGCACAAACATGCTAATAGGACTACAAAAGAACAAAACAAGAACCTAATATATTACCAGTTTGCTCCCCTTGAGATACAACATGGCAGGATTTAGATAAAATCATTAGACGTGGCCATAGAAAAGGACAAATCATTATATATAAATGAATGGAAAATTCACTTAGAATTCAGTCTGAACAATGTAACAATTCATACCCACCTTTGTAGCTTCAGTGGTGTAACCCCATTCAGGAGATATTTCTCGAATTGTATATTTCTCAGTTTTTGCAATAGTCAAACATGAATTTCCCACAACTGATATTCCCAGTTGGCCTTGTCCAAAGGAGACAGGATAGCATTCTGGATTTGCCCCATGAGTTTCTCCAAACGAAGGGTAAGCAGAGACTTCGAAATTGTCAAGTTCCAACAATGAGGCTACTGAAGCAAGAGATTTATGACATTTGTTAGACAGTGATATAGACCCAAATTAAAATATACTTAGGTACAGTTCACTGCCCAAAATAAAAAAGGCATGGTTCCAACTGAGTAATAATTATGCAGGAAAATCATACATGGATCCCTGTTCTTATTAGCATCTGACAGGAGATAGCCCTCTTGTCCTTCTGCTGGTCCTGTCTCTGTATAAGAGTGTAATTTTTCCTGTGGCACATTGACCAAATAGGTGACAAAACTCATTCAGGAAAGACTAATACAAGTTCATATTAAAATTTTATGACATGAACTGTATCAAATTTTATTAAAACTTATATGCCTATAACCACATGCTACCAGTACACAACCTATGCACACTTAAAGCTGTTCAACTGTCCCAAAAGAAGGATCTCATGCCCGCTTATATGATTCTGTTAACAGTTTCCAAAGAGCTAAACTGGTAATGAATAGAAATAGTTGTGTTTTCCAGACAGGCGAGGGAAGGATTGGTCAGACTTCAACCCAGATTTAGTGAATGGAAAAAGAAAACAAGCTAACCTCAGAAACACATATATTTAGCTTTTTACACTCATATAATGTCTCACATTTTCATTTGGAATCTGAGCATTATTCTCTAGGTATCCATTGGCCGATGGGCTCAAGTAGGACTCCATATCTGTCCAGGAAAAGGATTCTTCTTTAACCAGATGCCCCTGTTCAAATGCCCGAAGTTTATGCTGGCCATCATCATCTGCAGAAAACGGCTGCATGAGTCCTGCACGCTTTTATACCCATAATCTTCAATTGCGTTTGCTATAAACACTACATTTCCTCTTCAGACGAATAATCTTGCTGGTTAGACGGAAGTTACAGTCTATTTCTCATACCAAAGATTACTACCCCCTATAAATTTTACTTGGGTGAAAAAAATTCAAGAACAAATGACACCAATAAATAATCTGAATTTTCTAGGAATGCCATTTAGCTATATGAAACTTATGATAGGTGGAAAGTCCAAATTCTCCTTTTCCTCCTCCTTAAGGCATAGACAAAGAAGGAAGAGAAGATCTGCCTCAATTAGGATAGAATTGAGAATAAGACTCACCTTGTTGAGCATAAGAACTTGTACCTAGCACAAAAGTAGGTACAATCTACTTTGTGATAAAAAAATTGGGGTAGCTCTGTGGCATTGCCGCATTTTTTATGGTTAATTATGATTCAAGGAGACTAATTTTGGTTGCTTTGCTTACTTTCACAGTCATTTGGAAGCTTGATGTCACTTTAGTTGCAACATGCAAAATTTTTTATGCAAACAATGAAATTCTTGATCTTTTTGGTTCGTATACTTGGCTCCTCAAAGCAGCATTATCATCATGCAATACAGCCTTCAATTGTGCTAGAAGAGAATGTGATAGTGCAGATGAGAGCGAGCACCAATTTAAGACAATGAACAGAGTCCTACATACTGAAGAGACATAAGAGGTGACAAATTCAATGATATAAAACCTAATACCCTCACACCTGCCAACCCCATAGAAAAAATGATCATATCACATCTAGTTCCTTAAGAATGAGTCAAGTTTGGGATATGTTTCACAAAGTGATGACATGTGACTGAAACTAGTAAATACTGTTCAATATGAAACCAAAATTTTACCCTAGTGGATGACAAACCCCACATTAACGTGATAGTTGCCCAATCGAGGTGGGTTCTAGACTATAGACTACAGATAGTTCTTAACTTTAAAATGTCAAAGTGTCCCCTACATAATGTTACAGAATTCTTCCTCATAAGATAAGTAGCACTATGTCAACAAGTAGCCAACAGACTGCCGCCACTCTAAGAACAAAAAATATAGATGTGATACCTGTATTCTTATGTGGCAAATAGTTGCTCGAAACATCTTGCACGCTGTAATTTTCACTAAGAAATTGACAATTTACAGGGTCTGAAACCTGCAATAATGCTTCATGCTGATCTTGTTGAGAAATCTCTCTTTCATAGTCCAGATATCCTACCGAATTGAGATATTCATCATCATCAAATAGTGGAACAATTTCTTTAATCGTGTCATCATTCAAACTGAGCTGCTCCTCAATACTCCTCAAAGCTTTACTAACATCAAGATCAGACGAACTGCAAAGTGCTGTTCCTTCCACCCCGTCCAAGTTATCCGTCCCATGGTTGATGATAGCATTGATGGAACTAACTTCTGCAGAACTTGGACTGGAATGAGTTTGACAAGAGTCAAGTGAGGCAGAACCCTGGTTTTGATTAGAGTAAGGGCTGGGACTCGGACTAGAACTTAAAGCAGCTGATGACCCTGGAGAAAACAGTGCTTTGGACCCAGAACTATGTTTCCCCTGCAACACAGGCAAAGAATGATGCTAAATCCAATATCATTGGATAGAACCTAGCAGTCAGCCTAGTGGTCATGGGCGGGTGGGAATTGGAGCAGTACATTAGAAGGTCAACCCCGGTAAAGACCAAAAAAAAAAAAAAAAAAAAAAAAAAAAAATCAATATATTAAGTAATGTTCTCCCCAAAACTTAACCTGTCAAAATATAGGCCCATCATGTATATTAAGCATATTTCTCAATACTCCCACTTAAGGTAAGCCAAACCTAAGATGTTAAACACAACATAATTGCATCAAACAGATTGAAGGAGTAGGATCAGAATAACAAGGACATGTGTCAAAATAAAGAGAGAGTGAGTTATAATACATGCTCTTGACCTGTGCTATGTCCTACACAGCTAACTGCTTTTTCCAAAAACGTGCTCAGAACATATATCAACCACACCTCCCTCCCTATACAGATAGTGTCGGGTGGGCCAATTTGGTAGACAGCATTCGAGCAATAAAATAAGCAAGGACTTAGGACCATTAACAAAAGTAGACAATAAAATAATAACCACAAAAAAAGTAAGTGGTGCTCACCAATTTGAACTAAAAATTGTAAACTTCAGAACAAGAGAACTAGTAGAGAAGAAGCTTAGATTATTGTCATGACGCCACTTAAACTTCCAAACAAAGGCTGACTGTAAGGACTGGAGATTTGTACTCTCAACAACTTGATAAATCATAGACCAATCAAATAAAATATAAGCTGGATCCAGGAGTTATGAACTGACCTCAGTTATGTCGCGATAATGTACGAGAACTATGTGGTCACATGCCCTGCCCACCAAAAAAGCAAAAGCAAGGTGTGAGTGAATTTATGTCTACTCTCCACCCTAGAGAAGAGAAATAAGAGGACTGGAGGTGGGTGTGGTATGAACCCTAAAAGATGTCCAACTCTCTATCCTATTTCATGGTGTAATACTGTGTATTGATGGATTTCAAGAATTCTGACTCTGAGGCTTAAAAAGCTGCCACCAGAGAGCATGAATCTGTCACCCTTTATAGAGGGTATGCATATCGTCGATAGTATCCTTGTTGCAAGGAACTTGTCAACAACTACAATGGAAGAACATATCTCCTACATCTGTTATTAAGGCTGATCTTATAAAGGTGTTTGGATTCGGCGGACTGGACATTTAAGTTCAACATTCTTCATGGCTTAGCTTTGAACAGTTTACACAGTGAACGAGAAGCTGTCATACTACTCATCATTTTTCTGTCATTTTGAATGCATGTATCAAAGATCCGTCAGAAAGGAGGCTCTTTCAGCAGTCATCCAAGATAAGAGGCTGCTATTTTGAAGGGAAAGAAGGTGCGAGACAATGTAATCTGGTAAATTTATGCTATTATTAAGTTTTCTGGCAAATTGACATAAATGAGTGAGAGTGGCCAAGGACTTGATCAGTTTTGCTAGGACACATTTTTACTGCTGCTTGCCACCTTAAGGGAGTTTGGCTCATAATACCGAATGGTGCTTTCACCTTGAATATTGCTTGGAATACTCTGTAGCAGCTACTAAAGTTCCAATGCACAAACTCATGTTGTTTACTCCTAGCAGACAGAGCACTGTATTGTCACTCGGTATTACTAGTTAAGTTGCCTGCTAAGGTGAAATTGTCAGGGGGTATTCATCTGCACAGAGTATCTGTGAGCTATGTCAATTGCATAATTAAACTAGAAGTTATTCATTCTTCAAGTGCTCTTTCTCCAGTCCCATGTGGCAGTAGTTGTCTCTTCTAAATCAAGCGAGAAATTACAGAAAGTTGGACTGAAGAACTTAATCATGCTTTTTAACATCTGAAGGTGAAGAAATTTCTCTAAGCTGCTCTTGAAGCTTACTTGGTGTCGCAAGTGTTCTGTTGTAATCTTATACTTATTGTGGCCAGTACAGAGGCCTTTTTTCTTAGATAAATAAAATTCTAATTCTAGCTTATTCAAAAGAGGAAGGTAAAAAATATATTAGGAGAGAGTGTACAGTTGAGTCAGTTTACTTTATTAGGAAGACTTTGGCTATCAAATAACTCAAATTCCCAATGCCTTAGTGCACTAATAGGACAGGATCACTAAAGTGTAATGATGAGCACTAATCACAAGAGAATATGATATGCTACCAATATTTACACTCACGGATCAAGCATCCAGTAGCTGCGCCTTTGAAAACTTGGGTTGTCCTCTCCATGTGCATAATAACAATTTAATTTTTCAACATTTCCCACCTAAACAAATGAATGAATTTGATCATCAGTTCTGGCACATTTAAAAGATAGAAATTTCCTGTTAGACACAGAAAAGTTGATAATGGCCATGGAAAATGCAGCAAAAGGAAGTGACAATAGCCATGATTATTACGTATTATGAGCTACTCAGTTATTAACAGAGAAATAATAGATATGTCCATTTTACTTAATTAGCAGACCTTGAGCCGTTCATGAGCCTCCCCAACAGTCCTCTGGTCTTTCTTTTTCCGCCAATTATGCCCATCACGACGGAAGAATCGAAGAACCCTCTTATTGAAGAGGAACAAGGATCCACCTGTTAAGAATTGTCATACGCACATTGCCATTCATTATAGACCTAACTGAGGATTTCAAGAGCACTAGTTATTCAATGAGGCACAAAGGAGATGAAGTTTACTGCTTGGACGTTGAGGTGGCTGTTGGGTAAGCTGGCAGCTTTCATGGTTTTGCAAAATATAAAGCACTTCTGCAGGTTTGAGCCAACGATATTGAGCTTCCTGGTAAAGATCACTAATGTTGTATCCTGAGAATTCAAAAAAAAAAAGAGTATTGATAGTACTTTCATGTAGTGCTTCTCTGCTTGAGGCAAAACAAATGAACAGGCACAGAGACCAGAGGAAGCAGAAACACAAAAAGGTCTCCATAGAATAATAATGCAAATTGTAGCCTAACGATTTTCTCTACCAATAAAGAGCCACTATCTCTATCACCACCAAGGGCTCTGCCACACCGCAGCCTAAACAAAGGGAAACACCGCCCAGGCAAATAAGTTGATGACATCAGTAAGGTTGCCAGTATTTCAGATGCAAGGCATAATGGATACAGTTCAAAGCAGCAATTAGCCCATAGGGTTTGTTAAAGTCCTTCCCTTTATACAACAACAGCAACAGTGCCAGGACAACAAATAACCGTTTTCCTCCAAAGAAAGGTCAACTGCAGGAATCCTTACACCTTTGCACTTATCCAGTCTCATATCATCCTAGAAATCAAAGTGCTCAAGATCTCCCCCCAACCCTACCCAATCATATCTTTCTTCCCATTAAATTAATAATCTCCTCGTAACATAAAATGTAAGAAAAGTTTGCAAACCAAGAAACCCAAGACCACGATGTGGCAACTTCATCAGTACAAACGAGCCCCGCCTTACCTCTACGATCGCACGATAAGAGGAATCACCTAGGAAGTGGAGAGCCTTATGTCAGTAACCCACAAGCACATGTTGAACTAAAGATAGCTGCCCTGGTTCCCCTCATGGTTGTTAAAAAAAAAAAAAAAAAACAATAGATAGACTGCTCAAACGTATCCTGATCCACAAACTATGATTTTTTTTTTTCTTTTTTTTTTTATCTATCCTACTCTAATTTTCAACTCACTCACGGACTTTTGTCCAGTTTCATAGCAAAAAGTAAGAACATCCCCTTCCCCTGTAGGAAGGGTAGCCACCGAAGCAATCCCTAGCCGTTATAAACTACGAGGTTCAAACGCCATGAAATTAACATATTCCTAATAAAATAAAATAAAACAAAAAAACAAAAAGAAATCCTAATCCACACCATAGCAGCCGATCTCCCTCCACCCGATCTCTACATTTGCCACTCCAACTCATTATTTCCCCTCGGAAAAGAAAGAACTTCAAAGAAAAAAAAAAAAAAACCCTACGCGCGAGTTCAAACGATCAAACCGCCAACGCTCGCCGAACCATCTCATCTCCTCCCACTCTAGAGCAGCCAAAAAAAAAAAAAAAAAAAAAAATCGAACAGGAATGGACGATTACCAGACGGCATCATGTTTGTTTCCGTATCAAAGCAGCGAGCAGAATTCGCGGACGACGCTCGCTCGCGATCATTCGGAGAAGCAAAAAAACCGCGCGCGCCCCTCGAATCGAACGGGCGGGCGATTCTCCCGAGCAGCTCCCGCGCACTCACTCGCTCCGGCGAGAGAGGCGGTCGTCACGGGCTTAAGAAGGAGGGGGGGAACTGCTCGGCCAGCTGCGGACCGAGCGGGGCGGTGTTGACTCGGGCCGATGAAGGTCGCGCGCCGTACGGTTTTGGAGGTCTTCCTCCCGGGCCTTTCGCTTTCATTTCATATTGAGAGAGCAAAGAGGAAACAAAGAGCTGGCGCCCCGCGGGCCTGAGTAAAAAGTTTAAAAAAAAAAAAAAAAAAAAGAAAGGAAAGAAATCCCGGGCGAGGATCGAGTGCCAGCGGGTGCACGTGGGAGCCTTGAAATCTCGGCGACGTGGCGCCCTGCCATTGGGTATCGGGCTTGATATTTTCTTACGTACTCCTCCCCAAACTAAAACGGATAGCTAGCAAAAAGGGTAAAAAATCGTAAGCGAGCTTTTCTTCTTCTTCTTCTTCTTCCTCCTTTTTGGGGTGGCATGTAAAATTTCCACGCGTTGGTTAGTGCCTTCCTTTTACACGCCAACTTTGACCAAAAACATAAAAAATTGACTCTGCTAAGAGATCTCCATGTGATCTGATATTTGATTGGTTCTAGCTTGACACAGTTTATACTTTACTAATTTTCAAGAGAGTAACATTTACGTCGATTAAACATTTTTCTAGCAGTGTCCATTTGAATGATACTTCATTTGTACTCGTGTGTGCCGGTCCAGCTAGTTTCGATGTGATCTTTGGTCTCTACTTTTTACGTACTTTCAAAAGTTAAGAACCATCGGTGTGAAAGAGAGACTAATTTCAAGCGTGTGTAGCGTGGCAAAAATACTTATTTCTTTTATGATTTTGTCCTAGAGAGGACGAACGGAAGAAAAAGAGAGAGAAACCAATTTGGGGGTGACATGTAAATTTTCACGAGCTGGTTAGTTAACTTTTATTTATAAACCGCTTTGACCAAAAATAGAAAAATTACGTCATCAAAGGATCTTAATCTGATCGGATATTAATTAGACTTAATTTGATACGATTTATGCATTGCTGATTCTTGAAAGAGGGAACATCTTCCTTGGCTAAATTCCTTTCTAATCCCATCCTTATGACTGATATTTCGTCTGTACTCGCGTGCCGTCCAGTTAGTTTCAATGGGATCACCGACCTCTACCATTTGTGGATTTTGGAAAGTTAAGAACTGTTCTGACGGAAGATAGAATAATTTCAAGCGTGGCGGGCCAGAACGCTGAATTTCTTTCTTATGGCTTGAAGAGAGAGAAGTCCGTTTTGGGGTGGTCTTGGCCTGCTCTCATTTAGTGCGAAAAATTGATGGCTTGGGGCCCAACGAAATCAAAAGAAAAAACAAGGGATAAAAAGGGCGTTTACTTTTTGGCCAACGTACGATCCACTTCACGACTTGGAGTGCGCATCGGCGCGGCTGTCGCTCGACCATCTTTGCTCTTGACCACGTTTATCACGATGGGCGTAAGATTCGATAGTTGGAGGTGAGGATGTGTCCCTCGGCCACCGTCGTCCTCTCGTGCTCCCCGGTACTTAGGGCACGGAAAAAGCTCGTTCTATTCCTGACAACAATTTCAAACTAGATGACTTTCCGAACAACGTTAGTACCGTCAATCACGTAATCTTATTTACTTTTTCTTTTTCTTTGTCGATAAAATGCATGATTTATAATATGTCGAGACAAGAGGAGCCGTTACGAATAAAATCAGGTGTTTGCATGCTTAGATCATGCAAAGCTAATTCTCTCTATTTCTCTTCAAATTTCTATCAGGCTCATTTATGATGTCGGAGTTAATCTAACCCTCGAGACAATGTTATTAATATATATTCCAAAAGATCCCACCATAGCAATCGAAATAAATTTTCAAATTAAAAGAAGAATTCTAGATATTATGCTTACTGAAATCTAGCAAGGAGTTCATCTAGCTATTGTTGATTGATGCTAGAAAAGACAGATCATCAAATCTTACCTCCAAGCGAATGCACCATAATTTTTCTTAGCTACTTTGGAAGCATGAGAATTTTTCTTAGCTACTTTGGAACATGTTTTAGCAAAATGCCATTATCGTTCACAAATAAAGCATTTGTTGCATTTCTTCGTTCTCTTTGGAAACTTTGATTTGCGGAGAAAGTTACATCTCTTCCTCCTGAAGATTTGAATTTAATCTTCTTGAAATGCTCCTACTTTTCACAGTGCATTCATAATTGGCAGGCTTTTGGCAAGCTTTGACAAAAATACTTTGTTCTCGAAAGAAAAATTCATCTGATAGACCTTTTTAAATATTTTCCTAACGGACATTCGAGGAAGGCAGCAAAGGCAAGCAATAATAAGAGTTTTTAATTATCATTTCTATTTCAAACCTATTTATGAATTAAAAGTTTGTCACAAAAATAGAAAAATGAAATTACACTACTAAAATAAATTTCTATTCCAAACATTTTTCCAAAAACAAAAAAAGAAGTAGAAAAATAGAATAATTATAATTCTTGCCCTTAACCCTCCAGGAGGATTTTGGAATATTCTGAATTGTTCTGTATGCTTCAAAATCATATGCTAATCATCGCACTTTCCAGGAGCGACAAAGCCAATAAAAAGACGATTTATCGACTATTGTGACGCTAGAACCCTGAAAGGATCACGACAACTTTTTTTTCTCCTTTTTGCTTTTAACATAAAAACAAAAATTCTTGAAAAGCACACGTGGTTCGTGGACCGCATTATTTTCAATCGGGAAAAGTTAGACTTCGTGATCAATTTGTATTTTTTTGGCAAGGACCATCGGTTTCGCTTACGAATTCCTTCAAAAAAAGAAAGAAAGAAATCGATCCAATCATCCATGGTTTCCATCCTCTAGGCCCTGAGTTGGCTGTTAGCGTACCCAAATATTATATAGAAAAAAGGAGAAATTTTGCGCCTCATGCTTCATGCAACATCCACCACTAAACTGGACACTTTCCATCTCCTAATTCCATCCACAAGCTCCTCACTGTCCTCTCCCCTTCCTCCTTTGCTTTCGCTCGTGAACCACCCCATCGACTGTCGCTCAACTAATCATCTCCAAGTCCCCCAGAAGCAAAAGGAAGACTGAGTTTGGAAAGGAAAAGTGGGGATTCGATCAGGGGGAGGAATGTCGGATTGGGGCCCCGTCTTCGTGGCCGTGGTGCTGTTCGTGCTGCTGACGCCGGGCCTGCTGTTTCAGCTGCCGGGCCGCCACCAGTTCGTGGAGTTCGGGAATCTCCAGACCAGCGGCGCCTCGATCATGGTCCACTCGATCCTCTACTTCTGCCTCGTGTGCGTCTTTGTTCTGGCCCTCCAGGTTCACGTGTATCTCGACTAAAACTTGTGCTCCGGGCTTTAGGGAAATTCGAAAGTGGTGAGTCATCTCTTTCGCCATTACCATCGTCCCCCCTATTATTTTCGGGCCAAATATCGCGTTGCTCTTACGACAAGATTCGAGCACTGTAATCGATTTCTTTCTGTCAAGTCAACTTTGGCAAGGTCCCTTGTCTCCCCCGCATGGTTTTGTTAATCTGCAATTCCCTGATCACGTAGACCATGGCCAGCAAGATTTGAACTGGCTTTGACCGAGTTTGCGCACGTTTAAATGACGATGGGAGAGGGCTGGCTTTCTGTGCGTGGAGAAGACATCGAGATACGAACCATAGTAATTTATCGCGATTGATTCCTGAGTCAATTATTGTAGGTGCTTTCTCTAAACAAACAAGTCGGCTGTGCATTTTAAGTATGACCCACGTGAGATTGCGAGGTTGCTTCTGCATTCAATAAGATGTACGGCGTCACCTACTGCACAAGATTTGACCTTTTAAGAAAAATTCTCAGAGACATTTTCAGTACTATGTTTTGGTTGAACCATCACGTCGTTATGACTAGAGTATTTATTGCATTTGCTAGAGAAATCTGCAGTTTATACAGTATCCAACCAGGTAGGCAATCTTGAAGAATATCGAATCTAGTCGAGGTGAGTGAACTTCACTTTGATTTAGCAATGAAAAAGGGGATGGCATAAGAATATGATATTAAAACGAAATATTACTGCGTTTTAATTGTCATGATTTGAGAAAAAAAATTTACTACGTGCCAATTATCATGGTTCAAGACTCACTTTGAAATTTAGATACTTCCTTCGCACCGTCCTCTTATTCTATCCTGTTAATCGATAGGTACTAGATGATTAGACGTGATAATTGAACAAATTGGGCCCAAAATTCAGGCTTAATGCGTGCTGTGCACTTCCCCCATGAAATGTTCGAACCAGGTCGGGTCGAGCAGGGTCAAAAATGGGTCGGGCCAGCATTTGCTAATGCAAGGGTGCTGTGTGAGCCCACCAGTTTGTCCATGGAATTCTCGGGTCCGGGGGCCATTTTGATCGGTGTTCTTTAGATTTCGAATGTCCTGTCCAATCAAATTTTCGCCTAAGCTGATCCATTAGTTTTTGTGACGAGGGCAGATCTTGATATCATTACTTCGTTCCTTCTTGGGCTTATGTAAGTAAAGCCTTCACCTTTCAAAGAGAGAGGGCTTCACATTCTCCTCTTTAGAAATTGCCCTGTGTCCTGCGTTGATAGGCCAAGGCTCCGGATCTTCTCTCAGATGTTTCCGAGATCCGTACATGAGAACGTGCGCCCACCCGTCTGCGGAGGGCTAGGAATCTTTTTTCGCTAGTGTTTAGCAATCAACATCGGTTCCCCTTTATCCCTCTTTTGATAAATGACAGCTCTTACTTGCCTGAATTTATATCAACCATCAAAACAAATTCAATTTCCAAAGACAACATAGGAAACACAAAAGTCGATACTTTTCTTGTTTTTGGCGATTGCCCTCGATCTCTCCATCAAAACAGATTGTTTCGCTTTTTCTTAGTTACCAATGGATTCCTATACCGTCTTATTCGCAATGACCGGCTACTATATCAGTAGCATCTTCCTGGCCAGGAGCTGGTTCTCAGTTCTCTTACATCGTACTTCATAACAGACTTGAGAACACGATCGATAGAACAAACAAGGATCTCGTTCTTAGGGAAGGAATGGTTTTTTTATTACACGCTACATCGTCCGTCGTGAACACAAAGTACAATAACACGAAAGGACGGAGGCACGTGATGCAGAGCCAAGCACGAGGCCAAACGCATCACCGACCGCTTGCCAGAAAAGATTTCTTCGCCGTCACTGATGCTCGGTCTCGTTGATATATTCCTTTCTTCCTCCTCTTGCACTCGGCAAACTCACACGAACTCTCTTTTCCCTTCTTTTCCTCCGTATAAAGAAGACAAGTCGCAGCAACTAAACTAAGAGAGACCTCCAAAAGTTGCTAGAGGCACCCAATAACGCTCACACAGAGAGGCCTGCGCGCAGAGAGAGACCGAGAGAGATGGCGGATTGGGGGCCGGTGGTCATCGCGGTGGTGCTGTTCATACTGCTGAGCCCGGGGCTGCTGTTTCAGCTGCCGGGGAAGATGAGGGTGGTGGAGTTCGGGAACATGCAGACGAGCGGGCCCTCCATTCTCGTCCACACCATCATCTTCTTCTGTCTCATCACCATCTTCCTCATCGCCGTCGGCGTCCACATCTACACCGGATAGTCTTATGTTCTCCTGTGACGTTGTTTCGATTGGCTTAATGTTTTGATTCTGTTCTGCTTCACTTGTTTTATTTTTGGGTTTGTTTGCTTGATTTTAGTCAAGTGTACCTGAGTGACGAAGATGCTATGACAAGATCTGCTCTTTCCAGATCCGGCCTGCTTCTTTGGCCGATGCCGGAGAGAATGCCAGGGATCTTCTCTTGATAGTTTTCTTTCCTATGCCATCGCCCTCTGAATTGTAACTCCCAGAACATGTGACAGTGCACACATATGACTACCGATTCATTTTTCCTTCCATATTTATGATGTCATGATCTTGCAATTTACGTTAACGCGAAATCACATAGAAATAAACGATAAATAATAAGGACATTAGAAATTTACATGGTTTGGTCCGAGTATCGATACCTACATCTACAGGAAGAGTTAACAGCAAATAATCCGCTATAATCGAAGAATCAGATTTTACAATAACTCATTTACTCAAATATTTCCTATGTTTAGATTTAACCTAAAAGTATTCTTACTTGGATATAAATTCACAGCACAAAACTATTACGCTTTCAAGCTCAAAACAAAATGTTCTATGTACGTCAAAAACAAAAATTCTGGCGTTCGTCTTTGGTCCGCATATGTACCGCTTTGCGTTCTTAATCAAGGCTTCACACGGCTTCAAGGACTTGCGGCTTCAGAATCCTCGCAGATCGTGGACGTGCGGCTACATAGGTTTTTGAGCAGCTTCCCGCGCACGCAAAGGACTTTCTTCTTCGGAGGGCACACCTTCCTCTTTCAGCATAAAAAAATTTACGCCCCTTTTATATGCGTGCGCTCAAGGTCAAAAGTTCGACCTTCAGCCCCACCAGGAAAACGTTCGGTTTCTGCAGGTTCCGCAAATAGAAGAAGAAACTTTGCTTCCCTTTTTTTTTTCTTCATCTATTATTCCATCTTTTGAAAATTTTCTGGAGTCCAACAAATTCCTTCATCCAATTTGAAATCTTTATCAATAAATTTAATTTAACAAATCGTTATCCGAATTTAAACTCGAGATATTAATTTAACGGTTGCAAAACTAAGATCTGAGCGTGATGGATTAAATCAGATAAATTGATCACTGGATACACCTGAAAGTCAAATGGATGTGATGCGGTCATGATTGGTTGTTTGGAAATGATCTAATATCCTACGAGTTGATTACGATTAGATACCACCTCAAGTTGAAAACTTATCACACATTAAAGTGTGTTTGTGTTTGTTTTGCGAAATATATTTTCGGGGAAAATATTTTTCTCATTTTCCGGCATTTGGTTCACTCAAGAAAATGAGTCAACGGAAAACGTTTTCCTAGTCAACAAAAACCTTTTCCTAACAAAGCTTAAATTCAAGAAAATGATTTCCTTTGAAAGGACCAGGAAAACGTTTTCCAAATCTACCAAAGCCTAGATTTGATGCTTGGTTTACAAACAATTATTCTTATAAAGATATATTTTTAAATTTTTATAATTCTTTTTAAAATATTTTTAAAAAAATCGAATTTTTAATTTTTAAATATAATATTTATTTATTTTTTTAAAAATATAATTTTTAATTTTTAATCATTATTTTTTCTTTTTCTCTTTTCTCTTCTCTTTTTTTCTTCTTCTTTGGCCGTGGCCACGACGACGGCCGGCGCGACCGGCCACAAAGCGAGATCGATTCGTCGGTGTCGGGCGGGGCTCAATCTCACCGATCGGCGAGGCCTCGACGCCGGTGAGCTAAAACCTCACCAATCGTCGCCGAGGCCGAGCCTCGTCGGATCTAGCGAGGCTTGAGCTCGTCGGCATTGGGCGAGGCTCGATCTCGCCCGGCCTGTCGTTGACCCGGCGGCGGCGTCACCCCCCGGCCACCGGCTAAGGAAGGAATAAAAGAAAGAAAAAAAGAAAAAAATTAAAATATGAAAAATAATTATAATTTCATTTTTTATAAATTTTTTTATAAAGTTAAAAAATGTCATGGACTTAACAAATTAATTTGGAAGTAAGAGGCATACTATTGTCAATTGTTAGGTCAAATATCATTTAATTATTTTTCAAATGTGGTCCAAATACCAAAAAATACTTTTAATCATATATCACCAAATAAAGGAAAACTAACCATTTTTCTGAAAAATGATTTCCCAAAAAATATTTTGTAAAACGTTACATTTTCCATGAAATAAACACACCCTTTCATTTGCTTATTTTTGCCCAGGAAACTAGAAAACCGAATGACACGAAATGATCCTCAGGGTTCTGCTTTTAATATAATTTTGTTGTTAGGACCGCAAACATTTTCAGTGATTCCACATGATCACGGATTCCAGATTTGCATCGCATGTAGCAAATAGCATACGACAACGATTAACATGAACTACATCACCTCAAGTGCTGCCAAAGTCAGCAATGAAAATGACTCGAGCTTATGTCCAGTTTGAAAAGGGTCCCAGGCACGACCAAGACCAGGCTAGAGACAGGCGATCAGGATAGAACCGTTCGTCGAATTAAATTGTGGCAGCATCCCATGACGCCAATCCTGCCATAGGAGCTGTCACTTGGAGATAATCCGGTCCAACTTCCGTATCTAGATAAGAGTGAATTTAATGCCATAGAGATGACAGGACAAAGGACGATGATTCTGACTTTGACGGAGCATCTCAGACACCCAACTTTCAATGTGTTCTCTCGTTACACTCAAAACGTTGCACACATTTTTCTGCCCAAAAAATTATCCAGCAGTAGAACCGCTAGTAAACGGGCATATTCTAAACTAGGCTCAGTCCACGATGGAAATCGCCATGGAATGACAATCATGGAATTTTGAGATTTGAACTGATAATCGTCAAAGCAATAATAGAAAGGTAAAAGAACAAGGTTATAAAGATGAGAGATACGGATCAAAGTACTATAATTGAAAATGCTGACCTCCTGAAAATAACAAATACATAGACATGGAGGTATGGGAATAAAAATTTGAAAATGCAAGATACAAAGGAACTTAGTACAAGGCCTCCAGCCATCATCCAAAGCAGGTATTGAACTATGTATTATCCTCAAAAGAAGCTTTGACAATACATCATTTCTAAATCTAACTACTTCAAAAGCCATCTCGAAATATATCTGCAGAATCTACAAAGAGAAAGGTATCCACAATTCTGCATCAATACTTGAAAAGCTCGGTAATCTCAATGTCCCTATATATGTCTACTTAAGGCGGTAGTAATTGCAAAAAGAACCAAGTTCTGTGCTCTCAATCCTCTGGGACATAATTCGTCCCTTACAGCACATCTCCAAACGGACTTTCCATTCACAATAGCTTCCATGCTGATCATTTCAAAATCACAAAAGGGACATGTTAGAAAACTAACCATGGACTAGTACTGCACTCTTCTAAATCATGTAGACACAGGAAACTGATCAAAATATGTACAAGAAAAGGAAAAGAAAAGCTATTACCACCTGGCCATGAAGCTGACCAACAAGTCGAGCACTTTGTGTATATAAAAATTCAAGTACATCAGAAATGTACAAGGAAAGAAAAGCAAGAAACAAAGGAAAACATAACTAGACCATGTGGAGTCATTACAAGATGTCTAAAGTTGAATGAAAGAGCACAACATAGATAGTGATAACTTGCCCCGGTGAAACTTGTTTTGGCGGCATACTCTGTTATATATATCCAATGCCCAACTAACCAAATGTCAGGAATTCTATTTGACTCAATCAGTTAAATAGCCTTTGGCTAAAGCCAATTCTCCCATTTTCCTAGCCAGCCAAATTCTTGACAAACAGAGTCAGAGGCAATGATCACTGACCAGAGCAGAAATTTCTGTGGACAGATCAAAGAAAATCTTTTGGCATTTCTATTAGGTGAAGCAAGCCAATTTCAACTCAAAATTCTCCAAGCTTCATTGAATGATGGTGCATTTTCAATACCTCCAACAGCGGCCAACCATAACATTCTGAAAAACTTGGCTAGGAGCCTGAGAATTAGTTATTCCCCTTTCAAACTTTTATCAAGTCCTACCAACTTGAATTTGATGAATAGGAAAATCAAGGTACAAAACACCCCGATGGATATAAGGAGGTTTGACTTCAGCCAGAAGTTGCTCATCCTAATCCTAACAGCATACAATACAGATGTAGACTCCAAAGAACCCCATATGTTTATCACTACATGACAAGAAATGTTTTTAAGTAATTCTCGTTTGAGTAAATGGTTTATAGTTTCTTGTTGGATTGATCAAAAAGTTGCACCAGTTACGAGTTAAAAAAAAGAATTTACAGTGAGTGTTGCATCAGGAATCTACTAATCAAAATGTGCAAGCAGCAACTTTGCTGTTAGCATTAGAATGATGGCAAAGTCAAATCAGTGGAAGTCCACAAAAGAATATAGAAACCATTGTGCAGAAGGCATAATCAAACTAAGATTCCATAATATCATTGATATATGAATCACAGCGGCAAGAACACAAATGCTCATCATCCAAATTCCAAAACTTTCCAAACTTGTATTTACAAGCCAATGCCACATCAGTCCTTATTTCATCGGAAAGGGCATATGTCATTGAAATTGAACAGAGCAAATGTTAGAAGGAAGCCGGCAGGAGCAACCTATAACAGTGCCTAACTATACGGAAATTGAACATGTCAGGGGAGAGACACTATCAGAAAAAGGACACTTCTTTTCTGAATTTTCTCATTATCAATTGAGCATAACGAATTCAAGCAACTGGATATATACTACCCAACGTTCACATCAATGCAAGTTCTTCACAGAGAGATCCCACAGAGCCCAAAAACAGAAACAAAACCAAGAAAAATTGCCAATAGCAGCATTAGGAACCAAAAAATCCGTAGATAAGTTACCTCAATTTCATTGAAAAACTACATGAAGAGTTGTAAACTAACTCCCTAATCATAAGTTGCTCCTCTGCTTGCCTTTTTGCTATAAATAACCTAAATGAACAAGCCCTTGAACGCATAAAAACCTAACACTAACATCAAAACAAGCTACCGCCAAATCAAATAGAACGATTAGGCAACAAATCTATCAACAGCCATGTGAAATTTAAGAACCACCGCCAAATTCAACCCCCCAAAAAGCGGACACAAGGTCAAACGGAACAGCTCGAGAAGGAAACGGAGGGAATTTCTTACACGGAATGTCCTTCCCCGGCGTCGGTGGGCCGGTGGCGTAGTAAAGGATCGACCGCCCCAACACCGAGAGGCTCGAGACGATCCCGGCCACGTACAGGAACATCACCAGCCCGAGCACCCACGGCATCAGCATGAAGCCGATGAAGAACGTGACCGATCCGCACAGCATCAGGGCCAGCGATATCCCCAGCATCAGCGACGCGAACCCCGCCGGCGTGATCTGAGCCGCCGCCACCGCCGCCGACGACCTCCTCGTCGACGACGACGACGACGGAGCGGCCACCGCCGCCGCCGCCGCCGCCGACTGGTCGGGGAACGGGGCCGGCGCCGGGGGCGACCGCAGCAGGTTCAGAACGAGGGCGGAGAGCTCGTAGAAGGCCCGAGACTGGTGGTCCTGTTGCTGCTGCCTCCTCATCATCTTCAACCTCTTCCCCCTCGTCGGAGAAAAAATCTGATCGAGAGAGAAAAATTTATCCCCCCGTGCGTCGCCGATCGGATAAAATCCACTCCCGAATTTCGCCAAAAACGAGGCGAGCGGATAAAGGCGGGCGCTTTATCCACGCAGGTACGGGTTTTGATTCCAAGTTGTTGATAAATTTTCTCGGCAAAATGGGCAAGTCGTTATGCGCAGAGGAGGCCTGCTATTATTTTCTCGGGAAAATAGAAAAAAGAAAAAGAAACTGAGGATTTGGGAATTTCTACATGGATAGAAAGGGACGCGGCGACGCAATCATTTCTGGACGGAGGAGGATTTGGGGCAAAAGCGCGCAACGTAATCCGCTTAATTCTATCCTTTTTTTCCCCCGAAATTCTCATTGGGATTTAAATATTCTTTTTTTTTGGGGTCAGGATTGGGTTTGTATAATTCATCGTCGAGTGGGATTAGAAAATATCAGATTTTTTGAGGAAAAACGAAAATGGAGATCGTGTGCTTCATCCGCAAGCAACCCGACGGATTAAGGGCGGGAGACACGTCATCGATCTGCCGGGGTGAGCGCGTGAGGGGCACGCGCTTCGGAGGGAGGTGAGGCCACCGGGTGGTAGTTGGCGTGGGGGGTGGGGGCCCAGATGACGACGTGGGGACCTTATCCTCTCGCCGGCCGCTGACGGCCACATGTTTCGCTGCGCCCCTGCGGAGGCGGTGGTTAGCTGCGGGGCGCGTGGGGTGGCGGCGACTGGTCGAGCGGTTGACGGTGCTTTTGTATTTGTTTTTAAGCATCGTTTTCACCCCCCCAACGATTTAGGATTAGGCTCTGAATAGCGGGGAGCTCGCTAACTTTCGGGCGGCGCGTGGGGGCTTTTTGGGACTTCCTGTCTACAATGATTCCCTTTTCGGCCCGGCGGGCCCAATGGGCCCATTGTTATGGGCGGCGACAACGCCCACTGGCAGAGACTCGACGCAAGTGGTCTCTGTGCCATCAATTTTTTTTTGGGGTCAGAACCGTCGTTGTCGCGGCTCTAACTTTGATCTGTGTACTTTATGTCGTAAGAGATATTTAGGTCTACAAATAATTATCCCGTGAACATTATTGAACGGATTATCTTCTTTCTGCCTAGACATCAAGGTAGAATGCCGGCCACGCGCGGCTACAAATTAAAAGTTCGTTGGAAATTATGAAAATGGTCCCTCTATTAGTGTCCCTATTTAATAAGATTCAATCTTTCTATTGAGACTGCGTCTGGTTCAACATTTCCAAGGGGCTTTCAAACTTAAAAATCATTTGAGGAAATGCTAGACCGTTTGGTTCAATTTTGAAGCTAGCTTTCGGCTTTTAATTTACCTTCAAAACATTGAAAGCCCAAAGCTAGTAGGGACTAGCTTTAGGCTTTTAGCATTCTGCCGAATGCTGAAATTATTTCTACCATCACTAATTTTTCATAATTCCGATTTTACCTTTGATTATTATTTTTTTAATTGAAAAAGGAGGCAGCCCTTCTCGCAACCCCTGGGTCGCCCGAGGTTAGGCAACCTTCGGCGGCCCTTGGTTGGGTCGCGCAACCCCGCCGGAGGTCGCCTAACCTCGGGCGACCTCAACCGATGGCCGTTAGCGCCAAATCTAGCTTGCTAGCAGTCGTAGCCCTTCGCATGTCCGATGAAGGGTTTAGTTCAATTTTTTTCAAAAAAAGATATATACATATATATATATATATATATATATATATATATATATATATATATACACACACCTATCAAAGCCCATTAAATTTTTTTTTTTTTTTTTACCAAAATGCATATTCAACTCAAAGTCCATTTGAAAATTTTTTTACCAAACACAATTGCATTTCCTCAAATAGCGTTGAGCTTTCAGCATTTGCATTGGACTCAAAGATCCTTGCAAATGCTGAACCAAATGCAACTTAAGTTCCAATTTTTGAAATAAATTTCATATTTCACTTCAAGTGTTATATGTGGATAAAAAAAGTCAACTAAGAGCCAAAGACCAATACATGCCATCGATTCGGAATAAGTTATGGAAAAAAAGGATGACTTAAGCTATAAACATCAAATTTCATGTGAACTAAACTCCCAGAAAGAGTACATCGCTATTAAAGAGAGAGCTGCTAGTGGGTCATTAAGTTTTGGTGTTGTTTATACCACGCGGACATCTCGTGGCGATTTTCATACTTAGCGTTTTTGGTCTGCAAATACGACTTTTCTAAAAAAAAAAAATTTAATCATATAGAAGCAAAAATACAGTCGCTAACGTTAGAAGCATATGTCGAATGCGTCGATGGAGTTTTAACTAACAGAAATATTACGCAAAAAAGCGGCCAAGCCTTGTCACTGGCAATGGTTCCTTGCAGAAGATGGGAACCAAAGGCCCTAGACCTGCTTTTGGGTCCTGGGGTTGCAGAAGGGTCGAGCTCGGTTCCATCCACCGCCAGGAGAGAAGAAAAAGAAAAAGCTTAATATCTGAAATAAAGTGAGTTCGGGCTTTAGGGAGGCCACGAAGCACAAGAGGATTGATCGAGCGGCGTGGATGATCCACCTGGCAACGAATCAGGACCGGACGACGACCTCTCGGTGTGTGCAGCAAAAGAATTTAGTGGACGGTAACTTTTTATGACTTGACGTAGTTAATATTCGGGTTGCGCTGTACCGTTTGTGGAGAAGCCGGCTTCTAAGTTAAGATATATTCAAGATCAACCAATGCTGATTTTATAATTCAGGTTATCGATAAGTGTACACCTCAAGCATCACACGGGAAATCAAAGCTCGATGTGCGAAAGTTGATGATGAGTTTATATATAGTTTGTAAATGCAGGGAAAAATCTCATTTTTTAAGTTGATTTTTGAGATGGGAGAGGCAAAAAAATCATAAGCGCGTCAAGTATATTCATTTAGGAGAGCATGTAACGAGAGATGTGGCGAATTTAATTTGTGCACGGTCTACGTGGTAAAGAGCAATTATTTCACAGATTAAATTAGCCGACTCCATCTCCAGAATCTATGAAAACCATAGGGTGCCACGTTATACCGTGATGGCCGCATGGCAATCAGTGCTATTTATCGCATCAGTTATAAATTTTGTTTATTGGATATGTTTGTTGTCACCTTCGCAAAGTAGACACCTGCTTTGCATGAATCAGCAGCCCAGAACCCACTTTCCACCTGTTCAAGGAATTCTCTCTGCTTTAGGACAATACATACTCATCGCCACTCATCATCGTACGTCCTTCGTCTCAACTCTCCTCTCTTTTCGCCCTTTGGTGCTCCTTAAAGGCACTTGTCACCCTCCATTGCTGCGATCTCAAGCTCCCGATCTCTCTGACAGGGGCTGCGGAGTGAGCTTCTCGTGCCTAAGAATGTTGATCTCTTGGTTCATCGCCTTTCGTTCGTACTATAGTAGTTTGATGTCTCTGCTTCACTTTTTGTAGGAACTCCTAGCTCATCTTGCCTCATGATCGAAGTTATATTCGTCCCGTCTAAGAGGGAGATCTCTTCAACGATCTATAGAAGATGAACCGGTTGTTCTCTCTTTTGCAACAATTGTTCGATGCTCGTGTTCGATCAAATTCGCGCATCACCGGCACGGTTGCGATGGGCAATTACTTGATAGGTCAGTGTTTATAATTGTGAATGCTGGTGCGCCTCCTCTGCTTTTGCATGCGGTCTGATGCAGTTCGATCCGATAGATCATTGAAGGTATGGCACTTTCCCGCTTTTATGGTTTGTATCTCTCTCCGACCGAAGCAGCTAACATCAATAGATTCTTTTTCCGTGAGTCTAGTGATATAGCTGGTAGCCATTGGCATGTCCTTACATATGATGATTCCATGTGTGCACCAAGAAATAGAGCAAACCAAATTCATGGGTGTTCCCAGAACATGTAAAGCCCAACTCGCGCATTGCTAGATAAGATGTGCCCACATGTTTTATTCATGCATGTAAGCCGAAGCACGCAGTACTTGCTTCCTAGCTATGTACATACCTTCTTTACCTTCTGGTATCCTCTAGGCTTTCTATATAAGGCTTGTCCTCTTGCCATTTGAATATAAAAGACAAGATGGATCATAGTAACTTTCCTTGGCATTAAACAGACATTGAGGACAACAAGGATCTGCCCGGTGTTGACGGCGGACATCTATGCAATATACCCCTAGCTCAAGCTCTCTTACCTTTGCCTCGGACGAGTCTGGAGTCTGTTCTGCTGAAAGAAGGCATGTTGACTTATGTCTTACATGTACCCTCCTGTACTAAGGGGATTTCCGTTCTCAATTCTGCTAACTGGTCACTGACTCTTACTGTCCGGGTTGATGTGAAGTTCAGTGAGAATCTCTTATTAGTCCACGTTACCGTTTCATTGTGCCCACCATAGATAATAAAGCAAAGAGAGTGTGTCAACTAGGTCATAAGGTCCATAAAGACAACAAGGTTTGATCTTGCATGATAACTGTACTAAGCCAAGATCATATTCAATCACAAGTGGATCGCAGCAGGTCAAGGTAGATTCTGTCAGTAACTGCACAACCATTTTCTGCCACTATCGGAGTAAGTGGAGAGTAGCCAGTCGAGGATGATGCATTGCAGTGTTCATTTCGGTAATCCCCAGAGGAACCTTATTGACATTATCATCGTAGCTCACCAGGGAAGCAATCTGCAAGCCATGAACAGCATTAAGGTCTTTGCAAGGATCCTGCAAAACCACTCGCTTTTTGTGAAGCAAGTCCAAAAGTCATCTTACCTCCTCCTTCAGAGACTCACGCTCCTCTCTCATCATCTTTTCCTGTTCAGAAGATTAGATCAGAATATTCACAGGTATCTGTCAAAATTCATGTTTCTTGCGTTCTGCGGGTTTACATGGCAAAGGAACAGATAAATCAGGTTTGTGAAGAACCATGCTTCAATTCTTGTCCCTCCCTGAATTAATAGTTTAACTCCACTTTAAAGCCAGTGGCACCCCATGTAAACTTCATCAGGCTGCTTTCTCAAGTGACAGTATATGCAACTTGCTCTCTCTTTCTATAGCAGTTCTTCCTAGCACATCCTCTGTTCTTATTTTATTAGTTCAGGGTTACTTCATCGGCAAATATTTCTATTCGATTAAAGCTCTTTAGAAAAAGTAAAATTAAACACCCAGAGTTGTTAAGATGAAATTCTCAAACTCCTTTTCTCATCCACATGCTCTTGAAAGTTGCTAATGACTATTTCTCTGTGAGCCCTGGGAAATCAAGGCCCGCTAGCTGGACGAGCATATCATATCTGTTCTGGAATGCTGAATAACATTTTTCATCAAGGTACTGACTACACAAGGGTAAAGGAAATGAAGAATCTATGTTTATTGAAGACCCACTTCGTAGCTCTGAAATAAAAAAAACAACAAAATGGCAATGAAGAAGCCAAAGTCATGTTTCTCCAGATTCTAAAACTGCCAATTCTGTTTTTAAAAGTGTGCATACACATTCTTCTGCTCCGTCTTTGTGGAACTAGGCCCCTGGATATCTATATTGTGATGGAAATTCCAGTCCGATTAAGGTAAACAGGAACAATATTGCTGATCAGTGAATTATTGACTGGTAATCAACGGTGTCTCTAATGGGTTTATAACAGGTAGTGGACAACTGGAAATGTGAAAATTTATGTGAGACAGAACAGCTGCAGCACGGAGATTATCTGGGGGAATATTGGTGCAAATGGGTATAAGTGTTGCGAAAACCAATTACGGACAGGTCGGTAGTTTTACTATGATTTGTGACAGTGAAAAAAATTACTCAGTCCATTTTTGGCAAGTATCATAATAATTCAGTACATGCTGTAGCATAGACGCAGAGATTAAATGCTACTTGTCGGGAGCGTACATGTTGTAATTCTAACCCAAGAAATAAGAGTGTTTCATACCTGTTCCTGCAAGGTAGTTTTGAACTCCAACATTAGTTTTGTCTGCAGGAAGTAATAATCAGTTTGAAATGTGCACAAAGACTTCAGCAGGAGATTGCATGAAATAAAAAACTCTACTTTGCAGATGGGATGGAGTATATATGAACGAAGTCATTTAAGAGTTCTTCAGGAATTGAAGTTTATGCGGACACAGAGAGATAATCAGTAGAATGGATGGCTAGTAACTTTTATCTCAACTAGGAAACAGCAGTATTTTTCTAGAACATGAATCTGTTCATCAGGTTACAGAAGTGCATCTGAAATCAGCTTTTCGTACCTACACATGATACTTTTGTCGCAAACAATAACCTCTTGGCGGAGATGCATGCGACTGCTATTGTGAAGTCACTCAACAAGGTTCAGAATTGTAAAAGAGTAACTAAATTTTCAATTTGTTTTTCCCATTTTTGATAAGAAAGACCGTCAGCCTGAGCTCACAGGAGATGCGGGACACAAGTGAACGTGGATGCAGAGCCAACACGGCAAAAGTAAAAGAGCCAGAGTTATATGCCACCTCACTTGTGGAAACCCATCAAATGTGGGCCTCGGCCACAACAATGCCTTCTTTAATCTTTGAGTGATTCGAAAAAAGAAGACAAAATCAGTAACATGAGAGTGAGAACTATTGCAAGGCATATGACTAGTAACATAATAAATTAGCAGGGACAAACAATCCTAGTCCATGTTATCCACTGATCTGCATCCAACATAAAGTGGTACAGCATATTGATCTCAAAGCTTTGATCATGTGTACTCATCTTCTACGGCTTTTGTTTCATTTCATCTTAAAGTTGAGACAATCAGCACTGGCTATCAGCAGACAATACTCTCAGAAACTTTTCAGATGCAGGATCTGAGGTCTCTCTGCAAACGACAGCTAAGGAAAAAAAAGCCAGTGAAATACAGGAAAATTGAACTCCCTTTCGTAAAGGCCACATGTAGAGATCACTTAATCATCATCTATAATTGGTCAAATCCAATGATCACGCAGAAGGCAAGAGGAGACAAAATGACATCATAAAAAGGGTTCTTCTGTCTGGATAAATTGCCAATTCTGTATGTCTCAACTTTTAGTCCCTAAAAAGATCTGATCCAAATAGAATTATATATCTGAATTGGACTTGTGATTTGACATCCAAATAAGCAAATTGAAATTTCACATTGAATTTGGATTCTTAGTTTGAGTAAGTTTCCTAGTTTGAGTTGGTAAGTCATGTATGAACATGTAAAAATAGAAATTCACTTATTACACAGACCAAACGATAGAAGTGTTAATATTTTCTCTTTGTGAGTTTTGTGAGTGAGTTATCTATGAGAAATTGTGAGATAACACTTACCGATTTGTTTTTCATGTAATCTAAAGTGAAGAAACACTTAAAGGGACGATAGTGATTCTGTAATTCTCTAGATTCGTAGTGGAATTCTTTGTGGATGGCTTGGCTCTCTCGTGGAGTAGGTACCAACACTTGGACCAAATCATGTAAATCTCTATTGTCTATTTCTCATTGATTTCTTTGATAATTTCTTCTTCCCATGTTAGATTTGAATTACATAATTTATTAAGTTCCACGTTACTTCACAACAATTGGTATAAGAAGAATGCTTAGTGTTTCTAGGGTTGATTTGGAGCTTGGGCTCATTTGATCATTATTTAGAAATATTGGGTTTACAATTACGTATGAAGCAAGAATTGAGAATAGGAGGGACAATTATAATTGTGGACCATTACGATGCATGCGGTGCTCATAACCAAAGGTTTGGCAAAGGCTTCGATTGCAAGGATAAATTGCTAGAAATGATGAAAGAGGCCAATATGGTAGATTTGATGGAAAATGTGAAGAGTACAATCTTGTTGAATCTATCGGATGAGATGTTAATTGAAGTGGCCAATGAGATATGATGCTATGATTGTGGGTAAACTTTAGCCACTTTATCAAGGGTTTGAATAATTCATTGTACATGCTTTAAAGGATGTTTCAATTCTAGGTGGTTGAACAAACAAATATCAAAACCCATTTAGGTGAGTTCAATAAACTCATAATGGACATGAAGAATTGCAATGAGGCCTTGCCTGATGAGAAACAAGGTATAATATTGTTAGTGTCTCCTAGATTCTTTTGAGCACTTCACCAATTCATTACCATGGGGCCACACTACATATCTTGGAAGAGGTAAAGTCCACTTTGTTTTCTTAGAGGTGGCAAAAGAAGTTATGAGAAGATATGGTTAGGTAATATTTGACACAAAGTTTATTTTCCAAAGTAGAGACGACATGATGTTATTACTACCATGAGGTGGGGCACTATAGGAGAAATTATTTGATGTATAAGGGCAAAAGAGTTGAGGTGAAATTTGTGGTGAAGTAAATATTGTTATTTGATGTATAATAGGTTTAATGACACTAATGATGCATTAGCAATCACCCAACGCTTATATCAAAGCCTAGATTACCAACAAATATGGACTCAATGGTTACTCAAAGAGGGTTGTTGCGGCTCTGACTTAAGCCCGATATGTTAAAGGGAGATTGTTAGGGTTATCCCACATGGATTGTGGAAGGGGCAAGTAATTAGTTTAAAAGTGTAAGAGAGAACTTTACCCTTTGAGTTAGCTTTTGGGATGAGAAAAGCCTAAGACCACCCATTATTAGTATCAGAGCTATGATTGCCAATAAGTTTGGAAGCAACAATCCAGCTAGAGAGTTACAGGTTGCCAATAAGTTTGGAAGCAATAGTCCAACTAGAGAGTTACGGATTGTTATGTCTTTGACCTAGGCTCTATATGTGAGGAGGAAATAGCTTTTCGCATGAGGGAGTGTGAGGGAGGTCCAAGACCATCTAATATTGATATCAGAGTTTGGATTGCCATTAAGTTTGGACCCAATAGTAACATAAGAGAGTTGTCAATAAGTTTGGACCCAGCAGTCACATAGGAGAGAGTTACAGCTCTAATCCAGGCTTGATTTACGAGGGAGAGAGAGTTTTGGGGTGAGAGAGGCCTACCCAACACTAGTATTAGAGTTCAGATTGCCAATAGGTTTAGACCCAACAATTATATAAGAGAGTTACTGGTCTCAAAGCTTGGATTGCCAAGAAGTTTGGACCCAATAATCACACGGGAGAGTTATGAATTGTTGTGGTTCTGACCTAAGCTCGATATGTGAAGGGAAGATTATAGAGGTTATCCCATATTAGTTGTTTGATTTATAAGTATAAAGGAAAGTTTCATCCTTTGAGCTAACTTTTAGGCTGAGAGAGGCTCAAGACCACCCGACATATAAGTGGTAAGGTTCTTTTGGGATACAAATTGCTTGTACAATAGTAAGGATTGAAATAATTCAGATTAAAATGCACAATGGAGTGGCCTACCATACTCCAAAGCAGAGAAAAAAACCTATTTCACTAAGTGCTTTTGATGAGTTTGGATACAGATCTTCGCTAAAAGTAGATATTTGAAGCTTCTTTGAGATGTGCTTACCATGATGATAGGGAAGACATGAGACTTGGACAAATGAGTGAAAGAGAAATGATTGTTTTGAGTCAGAGGGTGTTCCTAGGAAGTCACTAAAAAGAGAAGTTTAACTTCTTGTACACTTCAACATCAATACTCAGCAGAGGATGAAGTTTTGCATGGGATTTCATCGAACTTTGGAGATTGTAGGCTGCATATGCTGAAACTTATAAGGACTGTCGAGAGTTTTGTCTAAGGATGGTGCTAGGTATGCGTTGTTCTTTGGCAATGGCATTTCAAGAAAATTGGATTAGTCTAACACGAGAGTGAGGTGCTTGCTCAATTTATATCATAAAAGACGATCAAAATTTACATAGCAAGAAAGATTGTGTGCTTTATAACTGACAAAATTGAAATTCTATTCTCAAGAGCTTATTCGGTTTTGCACAGAGAAAGGTATGGTGAAATACTCAACATCAACACACTGCAATTTAATGGAGTCGTAGAATTGATAAACAATATTATATCAGCGAGAGCTTGCTCTTACTATCCAATGCACCACTAGGTAAAGATGGGCTGAAGTAGTGAATTCAGCTCATTAGTTAGTGAACAAATCACTATCACTAGCAATTTGATTGGAAAATCCCGAGGAAACGTGATTGAGTAAGCCTACTAATTACACAAGGCTAAGAAAGTTCGGTGTTGCCCTACCTATGCTTCTGTGTATAATGGCACAAAGGGTTTAAGGGCAAGGAGGTACTTGTTCCTAAACTATGTGCATGGGATCTATAGTGGACTAAGGATGATATCACCTAGTTTTACATTCAACAGAGAAGTTACTTTTAACAAATTTGCTTTCTTTAATAAGAGTGAAGGGTTGGTATAGAGAAAAGTTTGAGGTGTTCACAAACAAGTGAAGCTTTGGAGGGAGCCAAGAGATGTTCAAGGTGCGGCAGATATGACAATGTCTATAAAGTCGCTTGATTCCATAGCAATCGACGGTCGTTCCAAGGAGTTAATGAACTTTCTAGGTGGTCGGCAGAGATGGCTGAGATAAAGCGATGGTCATATGAAGATAACGAAATTAATGATTTGGGTGTTGTAGAGACTGCTTTAGGTTTGGAGACACAGAGTGAAAACTACTGTAACGTTGTGAGTAACTAGGAGTAATAAGTACCCCACCTTTAGCCTATCATAAATTGTTTAGGCTTGTCACTATGTACTATGATGGAGGTGGAATGCTTGTCTCATGCTTCACATGCTAGTTGTCCAAGTTACGCCGTGAATAGTACTAGGCTTAATCTTTTGAGCGCAGGAGAATGCGTTGGCTAATCCAAGTGCGCATGAGGATGTAGTGAAGTGGATCCTCATTCTTGTGAACGAGAGATGTGGCGGTATGTTGCAAAGGATGCAATTTAGGTAGTTGGTGATATCTAGTTTATGGACTCAAGTCACGTGTGGAGCATGAAGGATGACAGCTATTCCTTTGTTTCTCTTAGATGTGCTTTGACTTAGGAGACGTCATGGTGAGGCATGATGACAATGAAAGGAGCTAAAGAGGCGGTGTGGTCTAGTGACTCGATTGGTGATGTTACCTTGGGACGTCGAGTTGATGTGGTGTCTAGTGGAAACCAAAAACATCACTATAGAAACAAGTACATTGATGACCAAAATTTTTATATCAGATATAGCATATTAGGAGAGTATGTAACTATAAAGAAGCTTCCTGCAACGAAGAATCTTCAAAACATTTAGACCAAGTTCTTCCTCTAGACAAGTTCGAGGATAGCTTGGGCTTGATTGGCATCTATGAAGGTCAAGTACCCGTCCAAGCTTTACAAAAACCAATATAGATGATGAACACTATAACTTGACTACAAGAGCTAAGATGGAAAATTGTTAGATAAGTCCTGAATTTGAGCTCGTGAAAGAAATCCATCCAAATAAAGAGACTTGTGGTTTGATTGCCAAACAAGTGAAAGATTATTGAAATACTTTATATACTGGATTTCGATTTCTAATTTGAGCATGTTTACTAGATTGAGTCGATATGTCACATAAATTTTTACTCAATTGTTACACACGAGCAATCAACATAGGAGTGTTGAGTTTCTTTTTGTGAGTTTTCTAAGTAAGTTCTCTTAAGAGATAGTAAGATAACACTTATAGTTTGCTTTAGATGTAATCTAAGATTGAAAAACATTTAAATGATTGAAACACTATAATTCTTTGAATTTATAGTAGATTTCTTTGCGAATAGCTCTTCTGGTACAGTGGCTATCGATACTAGAATTGAATCACATAAATTTCTCATATCCCTCCTATTTGATTTTTCTAATAATTTCTTCTTTTCGTATTAGATTGTGCGTGATCTGTTAGTTCTTTTATTATTTCACAACTATTTCCACTACTCGTTAGTAATGAATTCAAGATATAGCTCATCTTCATCGACGAAGACCGGTCCCAGGGCTGTCAGTGAGCATTCCCATTTAATTTATGTTGAGTCAATTCCTTTACTCAACTGCACTAAAATTTTGCACCATGTCATCGTTCACTATAAACAAAAGGATAGATAGAATGGCACCTTTCTAGATCTAGTTTGTCTCAGTGCAGAATCTAGTTGCTTCTCTAGTTGTACTAAGTCGGTCACACTCATCTTCTCAATATCTGGCCCTCTCAAGTATCTGAAAAAGAAAGATATTCATGTAAAAACAAACTGAATTCTTTTCATAGAGAGGCGAGCCCATAAATAGGAGTTCAACCTTTGAACTATCTGAACAATCTCAGGATGTGACCAGTAAACCGC
Source organism: Eucalyptus erythrocorys (assembly GCA_014182555.1). Lineage (NCBI taxonomy): Eukaryota > Viridiplantae > Streptophyta > Magnoliopsida > Myrtales > Myrtaceae > Eucalyptus > Eucalyptus erythrocorys. The sequence continues at coordinate 58,123,203 of CM024604.1, read as the reverse complement.
ATCTTCAGATCCATTTCCCTGTAAAAGAGGTAATTTTAGGTGTCAATCACTAGTACAGTTGTGTAGGTAATATCTGAATGTTGCTACGTGTTCTAACAAACCTCACTTTTTAGATTGACTACATAGGTGAAAGAGATGGAGGGTTCCTGTCCTTGGGAGCTTGACATCTTAGTTTACCCTGATTATTTGATACCGACATGGCATAGCTCTTGCCTCTACTACACTTGCCAGAGTATAATTCTCGAAATGTCATTTCTAGAAGGTGGAGGATTATGCTTTGATGTCCTCATTTCAAAATGAATTGTTTTATGTAAAGGACAGTAATAGTCACACCGACGTGCACTGCTTGTAAAAGAACACAATTATACAAAAAAAAATTATCAATCGGTCAAGTCTCTGTCTGATTTGAAGTAACTAAAATATAAGGCATGGGAATAAATCTATTTGCTCAGCTATTGTGCCAGGTTCTCCATGTATCCTAGATTTCTTTCCTTTGTAAAGTTCGGTGTGCTTGTGACAAGTCAGCTTGAATTTTGGTTATTTTAGGGGAACACCAAAAACATGCCTCAATTTTCACTCCATGACCAAAAACATACTCACGTTTTTTAAAAATTACAAGTTACATATCTCTGCCTCACTAAATAACTTAATTACCCTTTCTTGTTTAACACTTAATTACCCTTTCTTGTTTAACACACCCTAAAACATATCCTCGTATCACTTAAAACACCCAAACTCTCAATCCAAATGTATTGCCACTCTCCCCTGCCACCGGCCACCACCTCTGCTGACTCAGGCCGCCCACCCAACTCTGCTCGTTGCTGTCATGGCTCAATCTCTCTCACATCACCCCTCCACCCGGCCGGGACCTTGGGTTGGGGTTACCATTGGTCATCGGCGACCTGGATTGAGGTCACAACGCCATAGCCGACCTTGAATTGAGGTCACGACGTTGTGGCTGACCTCAATGAGGTTGCCCATGGTATTGATGACATCGATCCAAGGTCACCACGCCATTGGCAACCTCCGATTGAGTCCCCCAGGCGAGATGTGATTCCAGTAAGAGAGGTTCGGGGCGAAAGTCGGGCTCAACGGTGATGCTTGCATCTAGCAGCTTCGTGGTGGCATCAAAGGGAATCTGGGTGACTGGCCGGAGAGGTTGGAAGTGGGTGGCATCAATGTTGTCTAAGCTACGATTTTAAGTTAAGTGCTTTGTTGGTTAGTTAGGATTTGGATGTGGGTTGGTGTGAGAAAAGGATAGGGACATTTTGGGAAAAAAAAAATGTTGCACATAAGTACGCAAATTTGCTGAGTTGAACTAGGAAACTTGTAGTTTATATGGTGAGGTTTGTTTTTGGTCATGGATGGACAAGTTAGGCATGTTTCTAGTATTTTCCCTCGTACTGACAATCTTGTAAGGTGCATAAATTTTGCTGAGTTGAAGAAGCAAACTTGTAGTTCTAAAAGTCGAGGTATGTTTTCGGTCATGGATGGAAAACCGAGGCATGGCTTTCCTACTCTCCCTTATTTTTTTTTGATGATATGTGTCGATGACCACTTCTCGTTGCTCTTAACAAATCTTACATACCTTGACCGTTTTGGCATCTTTGGAGGTCTCTGCTTCTCCCAAACAGTTCTGATATCGCTCGAGGATGTCGGTGAAGCTACAATAACAGGGTACTTTGTCAGAAATATCAGGAAATATGTTTAACATGTAAAAAAATACAACATAATTCGCACAAGATTGGAAGAAAAATTTCAGAGACTTCACGTGCAGGTTGCTAGAGAAAAATGATAAATACAAACGAGATTTGGCTGTGTTCAATGTTAGACGCAATTTATGCCGTGTTCCATATTTCTGAATTTACTAAGCTCTTGAGTGATTCATAATGAAAATGGCTTGCAACTTGTACTCAAAAGTATCACTAGCTTAATTTAAGTAACTAGCTTGATCTTGCGTCATAATTGCTAGAAATATATTTAGGAGATTTTATATATTTTTATTAATTGGTCCTGATTTATTGTAATTAATATTTTACTATTTTAGATAGTCATCTTATAAAACTTATAAATAAGCTCGCTAATTCATTTAGTAATATATAAAATATTACATTTCTCTGTCGTCACAATTCTTAACTTAGTTTTCGAGAAAGCACACATTGAATCTATTTCGTAGTAACGCCAACCGCATCGGTCATGTTTCTCCACGTTTGTAATCATGATGCCAGCCGTATTGGCCAGGTCACTCTTGTTCTCTATCAAATCATCAATTGTAGTTGTTGTTTGAGACTTTCGCTTCAAAAAACAAACATTACCACCAGACTTGCCACCCTCGGACGAGTTAGATCTTAAAATTTCATTGCACACAACCGATGAACACCACTTCACACATCCCCGCCTCTCTTATCTATTAAATCCGTCACATTTCAATGCTATTCCAACACATTTTGGTGGTTCTCTTTCAATAAAACGAACGCCACCGCTAGAATCCCCACTGTTGGACAAGCTAGCCACCCATATTTTGCCACCAAAACCCGTTGCATGCACCCATAGGCGTTGCCAAAAGCCACTATACTCGACATCCATCCTCTAGGCACTCCTCCCGCACGCTAACTTCATCCGTCACCTTAGGCCACCGGCCGTCAATCGGAGTTGACTTCAAGCGTTGATCGGCATTGACCAATAATTCAATCAAAACAAATCGGTTTCGAGGCACTTTTCTAAACAATCAACAACTTTTTGATCGATTCTTGGCAATCTTAGGCAGGTTCCCAATATTTCCACATGTAGAGTTCATTTTTGGCCTTATCTTCTCCATATCGGTTCTTCAAATACTAGTTTCTCCGCAATTCTTGTCTAACCTACTTTGTTGAAACTAGTAAAATGCGTATTATGGCTAAATTAGAAGTTTCGATGTCCAACTACCATTGACTATGTCCTAAGCAACTTATAAGACAGCCAATTGACCTCCAAATTGCGGTATACGTGCAATTTCATCTGCCACTACTGCTATTGCAAATGCTTCTCTTAATAGATTGTCTGTCACTCTCTTATTAAAGGATTTCCATTCTTTTCTTCTAGCCAATAGACTTGCAACTAGAGTATAGGAAAAAGCTTCTCTTTGATAATGGGGGGTTCAAGAAGGATCTGATCAACATGGGAGGTGTGCAGTTATCTTGCAACTTCTTAGCTACTATGCAAGTCCGTCCTCCAATCGATTCCAATAGTCTTTTCTTCACCTTCTCTTCTCGGCATGATCCAGGCGTTCAAGCTAGCAGATCAAATCATGGGTTTTCATCCCCGGAGAGGCAAATGAGTCGGTTGGTTGAAATGCGGTTATGCCGGGTGGACTAAAGTCAAGTGGGAGGTGGTATCGTAGTGATGATTGACTTACCTAAGTTTTTATTAGTCATCATGTTTACCAATTGTTTTGTCCTTGTTCTTGGCTTTTCTAGCTTATCTCCATGCCTTCCATGAGAATTTTGTTTCATTTATTATGTCTATCACTCAACATACTTCTCATTTGTCACTTTTTAACTCCATTTGCTACAATCATATGACTTCATATTTTAATTTGTTTCAATCAAAAACTTCACTTCACATGCCTCTACCATTCACACAGTTGATAATTTACAAATGAGAGTCAGTCATGCAAAAAACATTTCAACATCTGTATTATCCATGCCTAACAATCCCATACCGTCTCCTGAATTTGATTTCAATATAACAATTATGTAAACTTGGCTTTCATGTTTACTTCTCATGATTGTCATGTGCAAAATCCATGGATAGAGTAGACTATAGGGACAAGCCGTAGAGTGGGATGCCTATTTGAATTCATCCCCTTGAATACTCCCAACTCTTTTGCTTATAGTGCTGCCAAAGCTTTGCATTCTCAGTTAGGTCATTATTTTTTCTCTATATTGAGACCTTTGATTTCAAGTCATCATTTAGCTCTACCTTGTCAATTGGAAAAACAAAATGTCTTGCCATTTGATCTTTAGTGAATCTGCCTTTCATGCTCCTTTTAATCTCATTCACTTTGATATTTGGGGACCATCTTCCACCCTACCACGGAAGGCTCTCGCTATTTTATAATCTTTGTGAATAATCATTCTCATTGTACACGATTTTATCTTTTGAAAAATCGATCTAAATTTACTCACATTTGTTGTGATAAAAACATAATTTTTTTCAAGATATCGAGGTTTTTCATAATGATAATGCCATGAATATAGAGATATTGAATTTCTTAGAATTTTGAACTATAGTTCATTGTTCTTATTCAAGAACTTCCCAACAAAATGATTGAGTAGCATGTAAATAATTATATTTTGGATGTTACACCCACTCTTCTAGTCTTTGCTTCTTGTCTGGAACAATTTTTGAGAGAGGCTTGTCTTACTACTAAATATAATATCAACCGTACCCATCAATAACATTTCTCCTCATGAACATTTATGTGGTAGTGTCCACAACTATAGTCTTCCGCAAGTCTTTGATAGTGCTTGTTTTATAAATCTTCTTTCACATGAGCGCACAAAGTTAGTACCTCATGCCTTTTTATATTGCTTCTTTAAGTATGACCAAAGCACAAAAAGTATAGATGTAAGGATCCTATCTCTAACTGCCTTCATATCTCCCACCATGTTACCTATTGGGAACCCAAGATATTTTCATCTTTCAATCCCTACAATCGTCGACTCATGTTCCCTTCTTCACCAACAATTCAAGGGATTATATCACAACTCTATCCACTTGTGAATCTTCCTCTCTAAAACTACCTTCTTCCTCTAATCTTGATGCAGGTACTACAAGCGTACTACCTTGTTCTAACATGTCTACTCCATCCGCGGTTCTTCACTAACCAACATTGTCGTTCCACTAGAATAAGTCAACCTTCTGTTTAACTGCATAACTACCATTGGTACTTTACCATCGCTTTTCTTTTTGTACTAGCACATAGAGAAGCTAGTACTTGTCCTATCGGGCAAAAAACAATAACATATGAGTTGCAGGCCCGAAACAAATCTCATATATGGGTTTTGGTTAATTTGCTTCTTGATGAATCCATATAGGGTGTAATTAGGTATATGATGTTAATATAAAGGCATATGGTAATATGGAACATTACAAAACTCAAATAGTGGCAGAAGGCATTACTCAGGAATATAGAGTTCACTATGAAAAGACTTGCTCCTGTTGCACACCTTTATTCTATCCATAGTTTTCCCATTGTTGTCGTGATCAAGCTTTTGTGTCTGTCCTAAATGGATGTTAAAAAAGCATTCATGAATAGTGATTTACTGATACTCATCCTTCCAGCAAAGTATGTCAATTACATAGAGCATTATATAACCTCAAACGGGCTCCTCATACATGGTTTCTAAGCTTAGCTCCACCATGGAGTTTCTGGGTTTCAATTTCAATTCTTAAAACCATGCTCTTTTTGTTCAATTCACATTTCGTGGGTATATGCTGCTCTTATATGTGGACGGTATAGTTATTATTGGCGATGATCATATTTAAAGTTCAAGCAGTATCTCATTTATCTTTCACAAGCCATATATGCTAGTAATCTTGTCTCTCAAGCCCAAATCACTAACAAAAATGTCATTACAATTCCTATTGAGACCAATGCCAAATTTAATTCCAAAGATGGGGCTCCTCTTTCAAACCCTACACCCTATCGGCAGCTAGTCGGAAGTCTTATATATCTCACTATTTCTCGACCTAAAATTGCCTATACCATGTTATTAGTTCGAACATGATTGCACCCTATACAAGTCATTTTGTTGTGGTCCTTCAAATTCTTCACTTCAATAGGGATATTATTTCATGGCCCTCACTTTTCTGCTTGTTCTACTTTGGAGTTCACAATTTATTTCGCTGTGGACTGGGCTGATGACTTTCAAGATTGTCACTCTAGTATGGGCCATTGTTTCTTTTTTGGTACCTCATTTGTCTCATGAAGTACTAAAAAACAGGCCCTATCCCTCACTCTAGTACAAATGCAGAATATCGAACTCTTGTTGATACGATATGAGAATTACTAGAAGATATGAGACTGCGCCATTGTAGTGGAAGTCATTCATTGCGACAACCGAAGTGCTATCCCAAATAGCACATATCGATTCCGTAAATGCATCAAGCACATTGAAGTAAACTGTTGCTTCACCCAATAATATATTCTCCATGGCACTGTTTGACTTGTCTCTACTTCATATGCTGAATAGATTGTTGATGTCTTCACCAAAAGACATTTACTTGGGCATTTTAGGATCTTTCCTCCAAACTTAAGTTGACTCTTTGAAATCACTTTAAGTTTGCAGGGATGTTAGATATATATTTAAGAGATTTCGTATATTTCCCTTAATTGGTCCCGATTAATTTTAATTGATAAAATGTTACTTTAGAGAGTCATTTTGTAAAGCCTATAAATTGGCTCGTGGACTCTACATTTGATAATGCACAGAATGTCATCACAATTGCCAACTGAATATTTCACTCCTAAACCTCCTAGCATTTAGTTAGTCACAAGCGTACAAAAGATTCATTAGAATCTTTTGGACACAAGGTTTTTGATAAAGTCATATTGACTTCCATAGCATCAGTTCTTTCGTAGTTGACCATTGCGGAGTGCACGTTCATAGTATTAAAATGTCATCGACGACCCACGCACTAGTATCAATTCAGCTTGAAGTACTGATGCAGATAACATGCAATTACAATTCAAAGAATGACGGAAGATTGGAAATGAAGCCTTCGCAAAATCTCTTTTGTACTCTTTCATGTCGCTTTCCTCTTACTTACTTTGCCCATGAGGTAACCCATTCTGTAAATAAAGGAAAATAATAGAGCTAGAGCTACTGCAGCGCCTAAAATGTGCTTTGTGAAGGAGTCAAGGTTGAGATTCAAGTGCTAGGAGTAAGAGCTACACATTTGCAGAGCCGAAGGCAACTAAGTGATAAGAAGCTAGTGCCAAATCAAAAGTGCAGGATTTAGTTGATATTTTGTGCACAGGAATACTGCAATCATAGCTTGAGAGTCAACTCTTGCAGGGAGACATGCATGTCAATCATGTAATAAACTTCGTCCACGTGTAGAAGCCTGGAGAATACAAGAAATGACTTGGAGAAAGTCCATTCGGTATAACATGAGATAACAAGCCACCTTTCTTGTCGCTTAAATCTCGAGATTCGTTATTGCACGACGCTTCCCATTCCTCCCCCCTTCCCCGGTTTGAAATGACAAGGAAGATAAATACCAAGAGGAGCGAGAAATGACAAGGAATGTCGCGAGTTCCCATGCCGAACAGCGTAAGCGACCGGGTCAGAGGCCTATTATCCACCCAGCCCCGAAATTTAAAGCGAAAATGGACCGAGAGAGACAGCAAACACGCACAGTGCATAAAAGACGAGCAGCGCAAAAGGACGAAATCCTGAAAGCGGATAAGCAACGAACCACGAAAAAAAATCGAATCGTAAGCAAAACGAACACAGCAGGTCATGCGTCGGCATCGACCGCCGGAATCGCGGCAGTAGCATCAGCAGAAGCTCCAAAAAAAATCACGGCCGCAGCGCGACGAGCGACGCCGACCGTGCCGCTCGTCGCAATCGCGGGAGCGCGCGACAGAGAGACAGAGAGAGGGAATCGAAGGGGAGTCGGGGGGGAGGCGCACCTGTCGCCGCTGCAGAATTCGTAGAGCTTGCCGCGGCTGGAGAAGACGACGAGGGCGACGTCGACGTCGCAGAGCACCGCGAGCTCCCGCGCCTTCTTCATCAGCCCCGCCCGGCGCTTCGAGAAGGTCACCTGCCGGCTGCTCTTGTCGGCGATCCTCCGAATCTCCACCTTCCTCCGCCCCATTCGCGGCGGCGGCCGGCCCCGGCGCCTCCGAATCGAAGAAGAAAGAGCTCCTCGAGAGAGAGAGCGAGACCGTGCTGGTGCTCGCGCGTGGGTGCGTGCGTGCGGGCGCGTCGAAGGAAGAAGAAGAAGAGGGGCAGTGAACTGAAAAGGAGCAACGCGCGCACGCCCAGCCTTCCTTTTCTTTCCGCTGATTCGTCGAAATCTAATTTAATTCCGAGTCTGTCAATTCGAGGATTAAACAATCCCGGAAATTAGGTGCGCCGACACGTGTCTCGCCGCGGGACGCCTCCGAGATGCTGCTCTTTCTTTTTCTTTCCACCTTTCCTTTTTTTATTCCACCTCTCCTCTTTTTCCAGGATTTGCCGTCACCGCTGTCCGACTTATGATGATGTTTCGGTTCGCGAACGCCTTTTCAGCAATAGGATGTTCATTATTCAATACTCATGAAGGAAACTGGCTAATCCTTTTTTATTATTATTGTTATTATTTTATGAAGTGGGTGCTAAGCATGTCGCAGTAGAGTAACAAATGGAAATTTCTAAAAATTTATAATTCCTGGCAAAATCACTCATTGTATCTTTCATCGTAAAAGTTCCCATTTTTAGCTTATGACTTTTTCTCAAAATGTGCATTTTTTGAAATGCCGTACGTGGCCCATTACTAGTTTTAGTGATTTTAAATGTTGCTGTCATAACACTAATTAATGAACTTGTTATACCTTTACTTTATTTTTGGAAAATTTTTTGGAGTTCGGTGAACGGGATTATTATATGAAGTGTGTGCCTAGTGTCACTTGAGGTTTCTCGTGATAAAGGACTATGCTCAATTAAAAAAGACTATCCAAAGTCGCCTAGGATTTTTTGAAACATTTTCTAAGATGGACAAGATAGTAATCATGCCAAGTTCTAGAGCATTCCCGACTTAAACGCTAAAGATGCAATCTCGTTTGAAAAGATCAAATGTCAATTAACATTATAATGGGTGCACTTCTTATATAAATCGCAGAGCTATCTTCTTATTTGTATCTATCTAAACATTTCAACAATACAAAATCTCTTTTTTTTTTCTCAAAACTTATCTATAAACTTCTTTTTCTATGTCTTGAGCGAGCGAGCGAGCAATCAATCCCTGAGAAAGACTTAACTTAGGTGCTATATCGATCTAAGAAAGTCTAAGTCGTTTGACAGACTCAATCTTAAATGATCGACCAGTGACAATCATGTTACGATAGAGTAGTTAATGGAAATTTTTAAAAATTATAACAACCAACCATAAAGTACTTTTTGTATTTTTCATCGTAAAAGTTTCTATTTTTAGTTCGTGACTTTCTTCTTGAAATGTGCTACTCTTCGAATTTTGTACATGCATCTTTTACTGCTGCTGTCAGGATATGGATGAGATTTGTACAACTTCCATAAATAATTATGGTACAGTCGTAGTAATGCTCAAAGAGCTCCTAAACAATAGCGAAAAGCATAATTTATTGCAATTTGATATTCAAGAAATCTCCACCAATAACTGACATTTAGAACATTTTCACACGTCTTATGTGTTTTCAGTAGTATCAGCAACATTAAATTCGACAAAATTAATTTCCAAAAAATTATGAACCGTTATTTTCGGCAACAAACAATAATATTTTCACCCGTACTTTCTTAAGAAATAATTAAAGGGCGATGAAAAACACCGATTGATTCTCGAAAGTATCGTTGTCTGAAGCATCTTATTATGACAATTGGGTCAAATGATTTCTGATCCGTGGACAGATAAAGACGGGGGAGAAATCGCCAAGTTACTTTTGGTTATGGATAAATCCGGTCTTGTAAGCTAAACATTTCAGCCGCGGACATCCGAATGAAGACTTTGACGTTTTGTGGTTTTTAAGACAGCGTGCTTTCATGGGCGCACATGCAATGTATTATTCGAGGGAGACCGGCGGAGATGTGTCTTATGATTGCGTAAGATTGAGTCAGTCACGCAACCCTAAAAAGTCCTATCTTGATTAAAAATTTACTCTTATCCCACCGTTTAGTTAGAAAAGGCGATGGATTTCAAAGGGTATATGAGACTTTTTAGGGTTGGACACTCATCCGAATTTTTAATCAAGATAGGACTGAATAAGATAGGATATGAAATCAGAAGATTTTTCTATATTCTATCCACTATTTGGTGAATCACAATATTAAAGTTGGATATATTAATTACATATCATGTACATCTTTTTTAATATAAAGGAATATCATTGTGAATGAACCAAAATGTTCATAAATGGAGATGGTAAAAATCTTTTATGACATTATTCCTTAATTTATTTTTAATTTATTTTTCCTCTTTTTAAAATTATTTTCTTTATTATTTCTTTTTTCCCCTTTCACCATTCTTTAATAAAATTTTATCAAATAGTAAATTGTACTAACATACCTAAAATATATATAATAAATAAAAATATATAATTTATAGATTGAATGTTTATTATAAGATAGAATTAAAGTTGAATATATAGATTGAAATAAGATTAAATTTTAAAAAATAAATTTTTATCTTTAATTTTTAATTTCTTAAATTAAAATTCAAATATTATTTATGTTGAAATATAATTTTCATTTTGTTAATTTAATAAGTTTGTTATTTGATAAAAAAAAAAAACTTTCATATTATGGATATTATAATTCATATCCACCTTTATCTCATCTTCTCCATGAGATAATTTTATCCGGTCTATATTCCCGTTATATCCAACTTTATCCTATCTTGAGCAAATACCAAACGTAGGATAAAATAAATCATATCCTATCATGAATTTTATTCTGATTGCCAAATGCAGCCTAAAGATGTACTTTCTTCCGGTCGCCATTAAGGATGTACCCATTTGGATGTACCGGTTTGGATAGACAAAATTTCGTGAATTTCATTTTTTAAACTTCGATGCATTTAATTTGTTTAAAATGATTAATTGATGAAAAATCATTTAAGATGAAAATGATATTTAAAATCAAAAGAATGAATCTCTTTTCCTCTATCTTGAGGGAGGGGGGACATTTTGCTGAAGAATGATTTTTCAGAATGCACTTTTCCTTTATTGCGATGATGCGTTTGTTTCATGGAAATGGATACTTTGGAATATATTTTTCTAAAATGATCGCTCGTATTGCTTACAAAAATGAATGAATGATATCATGCACGAAAATATATAAACATAAATTATTATCAGTAATGAAAACATCTTTCATTGACTAATTATTTCAAGGTGTGTTTGTATCACCGAAAATTTCATGATAAAAGAAAACACTTTCAATAGATATTATTTTCAAGTAAAATGGCTAGTTTTCATTTTTTGATAGTTTTAGAAAAGTTTCTTACTTCTTGTTAGAAATAAAAGTACTCATTGCCCAATCTAAACTTTTTTTTTTTTTGGTTCACGATTAATGTTATATTTATTATTTAGTTTTCTGTCATTTAAATATCAAAAAATCAAAAAATAACTTTTCAAAAATAATTTTATTTCAAAGGACCAAACCCGAATGTTTGATTTAAAAGATAGTATAGTTCAATGAATGTCGAAGGCAATAAAATAAATACAAATTAGACATCTTTTTACAGCTTCTTCCAGTCCACTAAACAGCTTGACTAGAGGACTGCCCATTACTTCGCAAAAGATAATCACTCATCTTTTGAAACAAACACTAGCCTTATGTTCACTTTGATGCTTTCCATTCGTCCATTCGTCATTGTTCTTGATGATGATGATGATGATGATGATAGGGCACTTCAACCCAATTCGATACAGTTAGGCCCTCAGAAAATCCAAGTCGATAGAATGACATGAATTGGCCTAATCGTCTTCTATGATTCTAATGGCTTTCTTGTTTTTTCCTTCTTTTTTTAGCCAACTATCCTGATGGCTTTCATTATATACTTTTTTAAGCATGATTTTTTGAGTAGGTTCGGTGTGCTCTTAGAGAATCACTTCACTCATCTGCAAAGCAAATCATGAAGAACAAAACGAAAGTTATCAAGTTGCAGGATATTCATTAAGTTAACGACGATTGATGGTCCATGATTGATTGGATGAAATCATGATGCGATGTGATGCTCTGAGAGCAGTTGAGGCAAAGATCTCTCTCTCTTTTTCTGTCGACTCAAAAGCCACTTGCAAAGAGCACATATCCATTGAGCTTGTAGAGGCAGATTATTTTCGACAGGCTTGAAAGTACTAATCCAATGCTTTAGCAAGCAAACGACCAAAAGCATTTAGGATTACAAAGCTCCTACGGTCCAGCGCAATTAAAGTTAACAATAGCATCATCGATTCAGCATGTTCATCAAACGACATATAAAAAAACACTGGTTCTTATGGCCAGAATCGATACAAGGTCTCATCAGCCTTGCTATCTTCAAGGCAACCATCCGGGCATGAAGTTATTTGTACTTGGTCCTGCCGTTATAACAGACGACACTGGATCGGGCTGGTATCTGCAATCCATCGTTCCAAAGAAAAGAAATCTGAATTTAATGGATAAAGCAATAGCTAAAAAGGAGGATTTTTATTAGGCAGGCAAAACTAGTCTCCTTAAACGACGCTAATGTCACGACACCTGTAGAGCAAGTCATCTATGGTATACGTAGTTAAACACTAGTTGCTTGTCATGACATGGATTGTGCTTAGTGAAGCGCAACACGAGCTCAAGCTCATCATATCCATTCCAATTCAATCCTTCATCTAATCAATTTCAAAGGAAACCCGAACCCAATTTCTATCCAATCCCACGTATGAATGCAATTGGGTTGTGAACAGTAAAACGTGACATGGACTCAAGCCCATCAAAATCATCCAATTGGCTACCCTATTCAAGTCACTACTTGGAACTAATCAGAACCAAAACCAGGAGTGATCGGTAGCAAAACATGATGATTGGCTTGATTAAGGATTACTTACCCCATTTGCAAAGTGGGTTCACATTCCAAGGGATGAAAAAAGGCTTCGCTGTGAGGCTGAGCAAGTGGCTGTGGTGGCAGTGGCGGCGGCGGTGGATGACCATATCCTCCAACTTCCTCGGCATGTTGATTTAACTGGAGCGCGTTCACATGGTATCCTTCCATCAACTGAAAAAGCCCATCACCCCAAAATCCGTAATTTATATTCAGTGAAGATGAACCATAATCATGCAGAGGGACAAAATCGTAATATCAATTTGGTTGAGATGAGAAGATGATCCTTCAAACCCATAATACGACTCGAATTTGATCTTAGTGTCGATTTAGTCAAGGCAACGGGGTGATTCATCAAATCTTTTAATACTTCTTCAAACTTAAATCTCACATGCATTGTGTGAACATATCTAAGTTTTAGTCGTTGATGTAATATCAGAGTGTTGAGTTTAATGAGCAGGTGCAATTTTCACAAAATGACATAGTACATGAGTCGTTAAACTTAGGTTCCGCAAGGCCTACCCGTTGATTCAAGGCCCTGTTTGCTTCGTGGAGCAACTGTTCCTGCACATGCAAATTGCTGCTATTAACAACAGACTGAACATACAGATGAATACAGAATTAAGAGAGGGAGTTGGGAAGATAACACACCCGATGTTGAAGATCAGTCAGCTGATCTAACATGTACTGAGTCTGCAAAATCAAAGAAGAAAGTGAAGAAACCGGGGTGCGCGTAAGTTTGAGCAAGTTCATTGGGCAAAATCCTCGAAAACAAGATCGATTCAGTTAAACATTCGTGAGGCAGCTTGTCATACGCAACAGAGAATAGCTACACGACGTGCCTCCTGATGACAAGATAGATAACCTTAACATGGGATCAAACATGCTGGTGTAAATATGAATGACATAGCGTGTTATCTTGAAGGTATGCTAGGAATGCTTAGTCAGATCATTGTGGCTAAATAGACAATATAGAGAGGATAAATTCGCCTAGTAGGATGAATTCTTTAAAGGGTAAGGGGGAAGGTGCAAGATAAAAGCTTTGGGCACTTTTCGGATCATCCATCAAATCTTGACAACAGGCACAATAGTAAACAAGCCTTAGCAGAAGAAGCCCTAAGGGAACATGTATTAGCATGTCATTTCTCTCAAAACAAAGTCTCATCCAATTGACTATTTCAATGCAGTCTTCGCACTTCTTGCAGAATCTGTCTTGACAGTTGCAGTATTTTAGTAGTGCAACAGTAAAATGACGGCAGATCCACGCATTCGTTTTTCCTTGGTTCGCTACTAAGTTAGGCAGACAGATGAACACTAATCACAGCGATTACACAGTAACTTGTATTCACAATAATGACTCAGGATGTGACTTAGATAGATTTCATGAATATAATTTACGTACTCTTCGTGATCTGATCTGCTTCAATGACGCATCTAGCTGTCTTTCCAAGGACTCGAGCTCTTTGCTGCTTAACTGGCCAAGTTCTTCTCCCAGAAGATTCCTAGTTCACGATGACACAGATAAACCCCAATCATGTAGGAAAATAACTACATCCCGCGAATGCTGACATTAAATTAAGAGGACAATAGAAACTTCAATACCTTTGAGTTCGCTGTAGGGCTTCATAACGTGCCTTAAGTCTCAAATATTCCTGCTGACAGCTTAACTCCTACATGCGGACCAAAGGAAAGGCCAATAAGAGCTAAAAAACAGATATTCACCAGGCCCAAGCAATAGTTTCGTTTTTGGTAACAAATATATGCAATACATATTTACAGATTCCAGTTTTGGCATAAGTACTGCATCAACATAAGTTAGCTACACGACATGTTGTATATCCATGCGCATGCATGCAACTGTCAAATTTGGTGAAACATTCATGATGAGCAGAGGTTTAGTCACTTGTTGGAAGATACGCAGGAATTTAGGAAAGATTTGATTAGGGAAAATCATAGGGATTTTATTGAATCAATTAAGATCAAATCTTATCTGTACATTGTGTGCTTTCCTTTTCCTTTTACACAGACTTTGTAATATAATACATCTCTGTACAATTGAATGAATATAGAGGAAAATACACAGAATTCCCTATCTGTCTACCTCTCGTTTCCCTCTTTCTCTTCAACCTTTGACATCACTAGACACTGACATTCACTGTTCAGTCCAAATTGATAGGCAATTTGAATGCGGAAACTTCATAATTAAAAGCCTGACTGGTCGTAAAACAGCCAAGCAGATTTAAAACCAGTTCAAGAAGATTGCAGACAATGTCTTATCAAGCTTGAAAATTCCCCCTCTCCTGGTCAAACAAATTAACAAGTAGCAGATGTTGAATTGCTATTACTTTTCTCAACGTTACAGTAACATTCCTCTCTAACAAAGACCATTTGAGGAGCTCTTAAAGACAAGGGTTTTACAGAACTGTTATCCACATCCGTAAAGGATCAATAGTATCCAAAAGCTATATGGACCAGTCTCTATTAGAATGCTTAGACGACCGTCCTTTGCCTACTGGCTCACTAGGGTTTATCATATGAGAGCAAAATGCAGCTAATAATTCACGTTTAGCCCTTCCTTTTTCTTATGAGGGGTTTCCAGTGAGTCTACAACAAAGACAAAAAGAAAAAAGCAACCGCAACAACAATTGAATGCACTGATATACCATAACCAAGCCTTTTTGCTACTAAAGGACTTAATTCAAAATAATACTTTTGCACTATTTGATGCTCGATGTACTATATGAAGTTCAATGACTAAAAGGTGTTTTCTAATATCTTTTAGTTTTTTTTTTTTTTTCATTCATGCAAAAGAAACTCGCCGTCGGTGATAAACTCTGGACTTGAATTTCATTACCACCTTGGCTATGTTTACTTCCATGAAGTTATATCTTCTTACAGCATAAACACAATCGACTATCGAGATAGTGGGGCATCTATGCTCATGCCTTTGGATTTTTGAGAAAAAAACAAAATGTCACAACCATCTTTTTTTTTTGTCTCTTCTGCTTATCTTTTGTGTGACCAACCCGATCATAGCTAGACGTACATTCATTTTCACTTGTAAAAACCACATCCACCAAACCATAATCGTTACTCGTCTTTATTCATCGTTTGGCTAATCAAGTTTATGATCAGCTTACTTGATTACAAAAAGGCTATTTATGTTTCTTTCTATTAAAGTATTAAAATATTAAATCACGTCTTAATTTAACAAATTAAGCTTTTGAAGCAATCGGAAGCGTGGATCCTTTTAACCGAATCCCCTCAATACTTATCCATCCACAAGCATGTGAGACAAGTCAAACTCAATCAAGGACCGTTAGTTGTGTTGCATTAGGCATTTGCCATACCATATGACCTTATTTTTCCAAACAATTACGCCATTGTATGTTCAGCATTTGCATGACATGTTTGTGCTTCAGATGCATATGGCTAATTAGCTAGAGCACAAACTTGCTCATGCGAAATCTGTAGCTCCTCGTATGGTAAAAGACACAGAGAAAACACCAACCTTTTTTTACCAGCAAGGTGAAAAGAGAGACGAGACAAGATGAGAAACTCATCACCAGTTAATAACAAATTAACAATTCCTTTCTCCTTATTCACTCATGCAAACTGGTCGAGTAGAGAGCATGCGCTTTCAGTTAATTTGATGTAATCAGATGTAAGTTCATCGAACTTTGTTAGCAAACTATAGATCATTCATAATAGATAGTGAACGAACGTGAATGAGTGTGTGCTTAAGCTTCTCGTGATCCTACTTGATACAAGCCACAATCAGGCATTGAGAATATTGGGACCGGCAATAATACGAAGATTCAGCTAACAGAGGGAAAGCTAAAGTATGTTCAGAGAGATATTGTGACCGGCAGTACAGTCCATTACCAAGGATTCTCTCGCGGACACGTTCGGCTCCAGGGTTCCATAGTTGCACTTCTGATATCTCTCTAGAGTCGTGAGCATGCTACAATATTATTGTCACGAAAAGCATGAATTAGGAGTGGAATAGAGAAAGAAATGGTTGATAAAAGCACGTAGATATGTGAACTATAATCCACATGTGGTAAAAGTTCTCAAATGCTTTTCAAGCCGTCGCTAATTGCTGGAGATGATACTATGCTCCTTTGGAGACGTGCAAAATGAGTGAATTCAAAGATAAGAGCAACTTACACAAGCACCGGAACTGCTTTGCAAGTGACCTAATCCGAATCATTGCTTTGAAGATATTAAGCTAAGGTAGTACAAAGCATATGAACAAGAGCCATAAAAACGGAAACTTTGGAAAGATTAATAGAACCATTGAAAATATCACATCGATTAAACTGAGGGTGTCGGCAGAAATTCGTAAAGCTATTGCTTGAAAATCCACTGATCAGCAAAAACAAAAGGCAAATGATTTAATTACGGACTCAATGTGTTGCCTAGAAAATTCTAGAAATTGTAAGCTCGTGTAAGTATGAAATATTTTTTATTATAATTTTTTTTGGAAATCACAAAGGAAATAAAAAAAATAGAAGCAGACAGGGAATGGAATAATTTCTGGCCAAGACGGGAAAAGGCTTAAGATGGGGAGCTTGAACAGTTCAGTCTTAAGAGGAAATAAGCGATCCTACGGTTAATAACAAGAATCCCCGCAAAAGGCACATCTCTAAACCTTTCGGACACAAAAAAATCACACGCAGGCAGAGATCGCGTTTGAGAGAAGTCCACCTACGAATCATTAGGAAACACTCAAGCACACCCACAAACGGAGACGTGAAGAAGAGAGAGAGAGAGAGAGAGAGAGAGAGAGGGAGAGGAAACCCTAGGCTTCCATCAACTTCGGGAACAACAAACCCTAGGACAAAGGTTGATGTCTGGATTGGATGTTCAATCAGATTGACTGCGCAAGGTCAATATATATGGATGGAGAAAGAGAAGTGGCTTAAAACACAGCGGTAAGATGGGCGACACCAACATGGAATAGAACATTCGTCGCTTGGATTTTTAAAGCATTGATTTAACGCAACATCTCTTGGGGAAAATGGTGTCTTTTCTGTCTATGAAAAACTGTGTTACCGAAGGAAAGAAAAAACTGCAGTCAAGTTGAGCAAGTGAGGTTGATCTGCAAAAAACCACAAAAGAAAAAGGGAAATTTGATATAATGGTATAGACAAGAACCCAAAAACAATGGGAAGCTGAATAAGCTTTAGCAAGACCTAAATCTCTTCCTCAAGGTAGAGACCCTCCTAAAATCCAACAGATTCTGAAACGAGGAAACGAAAAATCAAGTGGGTCGGTTGAAAGATGGTTTCTGCTGGGACAAATTTTCATGATCTGCTGCAAAAATGTCGGCTTCCTCTTCTGGGGCCGCAGATTCAGAGAGGAAAAGGGAAAGCAACTAATCAGACAGTCTTCAAGATTTTGAGTTTCACACGAGACCCTTTCGATGGAAGGAACCGAAAAAAGTTTCGAGGTTCAGGAGCTTTAGCGGATCAAAAAATCTTCGCAGCATTATCCTCAAAGCTCTTCATTTTTATTATCACGTCAAGGAAACCAAAAGATTGGATTATGTTGAGGATATGACCAGGTCCAAGATTGGTTTGTGTTCTCAAGGCAGTGCGTCGGATCGCACTTTGATTAGACATACCATAAAAACGTCTGATTTTTACGTTAAATTGTGAACCAAAGAAGGAAAGAGAGGGAAGGAGAAAGGAGCTCAAGAAAAGAGAAAAGAAAGACGAACGCAAAACTAGGAGCCACGGAAGGCTTGGTAGCTTCTTTCCATGGTTTCCCTTTTGCAGATCTAACATCAAAGCAACACTCAACATTCTGAGAACGCCGAGACATTCATCAAAAAGGAAAACAAGAAAATAAATCGTTCCAACCTAAACATCAAAGAGAGGAAAAAAGATGCAGCAACTTTATTTCCCTTAAATTTTCAAAGAAGACCGAAAAAAGCAGGAAACACCATCACCCTTCAAGAACCACCCCAAGAGGCACAAACCGATATAAATGAAAAGAAGCAGAAGAAAAGGTTAAAAACAACCAAAATCTGGAGAATCTAAGATGACCCAATAGAGTCAGTGAGAGAGAGAGAGAGAGAGAGAGAGAGAGAGAGAGAGAGAGAGAGAGAGAGGGAGGGAGAAATGGTAGGTTTAACTTTGGTTTCCTTGCTTCTTCTTCTCTTTCTAACTTAGGAGAGGAAGCTATACGAAATAATTTGTTGTTGTTTTGGTGATAATACCTCGAGCTGCTGCAGAACTCGTACAGCTTTCCTCTATTAGAGAAGATGATGAGAGCAACCTCCGCATCGCAAAGCACGGAAAGCTCGTAAGCTTTCTTCAAAAGACCATTCCTTCTCTTCGCAAAGGTCACCTGCCGGTTGATCTTGTTCTCGATCCTCTTCAGCTCCACCCTTCCTCTCCCCATCTTTCCCACCACCCCCGCCCCTACCTTCTTTTCTTTCCCCTTTCTCTTGTCTTTGCTGTTTTCGTCACCAACCCACAATCCCACAAATTTGTTCACTTCTTCAAAAGAGATCTCTTCTCGGTTCTGCAACCTTTCTTGTGTCTAGCCATACTTATGCATGGTCTCTCTCGCCCCCTCCCCTCTCTCTCCTAGGATG
Source organism: Eucalyptus erythrocorys (assembly GCA_014182555.1). Taxonomy (NCBI): domain Eukaryota; kingdom Viridiplantae; phylum Streptophyta; class Magnoliopsida; order Myrtales; family Myrtaceae; genus Eucalyptus; species Eucalyptus erythrocorys. The sequence continues at coordinate 58,103,801 of CM024604.1, read as the reverse complement.
CCTCTACACGGTAAAAGTCAACAAAGATAGTAGCCCCTCTATGTACTTTTTGTCATGAGGCGGTTTTTTGAGGGGAAATTACAATGACAAAGAGACCAGAACCACCCAATAAACCAGAACACCACACCACCCCCCCAAAAAAAAAAAAAAAAAAAAAAAAAAAAAAAACCTTCCCAATTAGTTGATTGCATAGTGGTTCGTGCATGTATTATTGCTATGTAAATGGTAAGACTTTGGAAAATTGCTAACCATGGGTTGAAATTAAATGTTACTCAGGTTCATTGTATCGGGTTGAATCAATCACATGTCAAGATATTTATTTTGAGAGTTTACATGTTAAGTATTATCGAAATATATGAATTGTTTAGTGATTTTTATGATGCGATTGATTCTATTTATAGTATTGTTGGGAGTAGAAGTCCAATCGGACGGTGGAGGAGCAAGGAAGAAGAGCTTAAGAAACGTCGTCTAACGGAGACCAGGAGAGAAAGGTAACGGTGAACTACGAAGTAAGAGGAACACGTCGGAGAGGCTGGCGAGATCAATGCAAAAGGTTCCCCATCATTGCCACGTGTCAAGAGGAGGAGCGAAGATCATTCTAGGGTCCACCTTACTGACCATTTCTTTTCAGGTTTGGGCAAAATCATGCAACTTAACCTTAACAAAAGGCTTAGGCAAACTCGTACGTTCCTACAGAGTACTTCAGGGTTTTCTGTATTGGCGGATTTATTTGCGCCACTATAAATTTGTTGCATCAAACATTTTTGTGAGACAAATGCTTTTCAATAAATAAATAAAAATTATGACACTTCTAATAATTGGCATATGTATGTCACAAATATTATTTATCGATAAAGGTTTGGAAAGCGATGGTCATAATTAGTGATCAAAAATACACATGTTCGTTTGTGACATTTCGGGGGTAACATAAATAACATTTTTTTTTAATAAATTATTGGCTGTCTTCCCGATATCTTGTATCTATAGGAAAAATAGATTATCCAATATACGGAGCACAAGTGAAAAGTTGAAATCCCGACACTCCCCTTCGTCTTCACGCCTATTATTCTTGTTATTTTGTAAATTTATGTCCCCGTCATTTGTCTAATTTAATTACGTCCGAATCCCTTGTCGTGTGCTTAAAGTCCGACTTCCACCCCAGGGGAAGTGTTATATAGCGTGTTATGTGGACATTGTTTGTCCATTTCCCACACCTTGAACTTTCGTGGAAAACAATTTGCAACCCATTTCCAATTGACTCCAAGACTTAGATTAAAAACAGGTTTCTTTTTTTCCCAGCAGTTGCTACTATAAAAGGACATTATAGCCTTTCATGAGATGTTCAACAAAGTCCTCACTATCCTGTCGGTTTTTACATATAGTCTTGCCAGTTTTGAGGTATTGCAACTTTCTGATACATAATACCAAATACACAAGTTTATGGTATTTTCGCAACACGATCATAGCATAGCCAGCAAACTCATGCGACACAATGACAACAACAACATATAGACACTTAGGCACCACCAAAAAGAGAAGGAAGGAAAAGGTAGTTCATGTATCGTTTACAATTACAACGACTAGGCGACCAATGGGCAATGGCCCAATCTTTGTCAGTCTATCTCCTCTTTGTCATCTCTATTGAGAGTCGACCCTTCCATCTTCAGTGACCATCGCCCAGATCTATGGCGAGAGTTGCAAGCCTCGCCTTTCAATGTGAATAAAGTCATGACTTTCGTACGATCTCTCTCTCGGTGTCTGTTTAATCCACATCGTCATTAATTGTCCAGTGAGGCCGAGCATGGTACTGCCTTTGGATTCAACATAAGCGTGTTTTTTACGTGTTCAATGAAAGGGTTCAAATGAAAAGAAAGAAAACACGTAACGTTCGAACCTAAACAGAAACGGAAAAATTCAAAGACCAGTCAACTAGGTGGAGGTGGCGGCCCTCGCCGCCCATCACCCCTTCTCTCTCTCTCTCTCTCTCTCTCTCTCTCTCTCTCTGTTTCATTTTTCTAATGCATGTGAAATGTGTTCTTTTTGTGGGATTATGAGGAAATGTTCTAAAAGTTTAAGATATTAAAAGAAAGTGTAGTTTAATATTTAGATATTTTATCACCCCTTATACTTAGTCTGGACTTTTTGCCTAGTATTAATGCTCTGTTTGTTTCGCAAAAAAAAAAAAAAAAAGATCAGAAGAAAAAAATTTCCTCATTTTTCGACGCTTGGTTTACTTAGGAAAATGGGGAAAATTGTCCAAAAAGTCTTAAATTTATTACATTTTTGCGAATTCAATCCTAAATTTTCTGATTTTACTAATTAAATTCTAAACAATTTTCATATCTTGCAAATTGAGTTAATCCAATAAATTTTAGTCAAAATTAGCTAGCATAAATGCCAACCATCCTACGTGGTATGATCAACGCTAACGTGGCCACCCTTCCAACATGGAAGGGGGAGGTGGGGGTTTAAACCCCCACCTTCTCAAGGAGGGATGAGGTGGGGACGCGCAAGTTTCGGGAGTGGGTTTCGACGCCCAAACCCGTGCAAGAGGCGGGGCATAAAAATACGAAGTGAGTGTAGAATAAGTATAGAGTAGGACTAACAAAAAAAAAAAAAAAACTCTAACGTGGATAAATTTTAATAATATATTTTTTTATTTTCTAAATTTTGTTACTAATTTTTTTCCCATTTCTTCTTTCTTTTGCTAGTGGCCAAGTTGGCTAAGCTAGCTAGCCTCACCGGCCATAGGCGAGGCTAGGTCGAGTGAGGGCAAGCCCTAGCAAGGGGAGCCCTCACCCAGGCTAGATTTGGTAAGCGCTGCTCACCTTGCTCAGTGTTGCCAAATCTAGCGAGGGCGAGAATGACCACCCAAGGAATCATGCCTTTGTCATCCATAGTTCGAAGTTCACTACCTTGTCTCCTCCTATGTTCTGCAACTCCATAAACCCTAATCATTGTCTCTCGTTAACTCTATTGAAGTTCTAGAGAAGCCTCAATTTTGTCTCGCCTTTGCTCAATGTGTGTGCCCGGGCAAGGTTAGGCCTTAGTGAGGGCTCCCCTTGCCCAAGCTTGGGTGACGTTAGGTAAGGTGGCCGACTCTTGCTAGATCTAGCTTGGGTGAGGTCAACTATCGCTAGGCCTTGCCTGGGCAAGGGCTCCCCTTGTCGGGGCTTGCCCTCACCTAGTCGGGCCTCGCCCTCACTCGTCGGGCCTCGCTTGTGGCAAGCGAGGCCAGTTGGCCTAGCTAGCCCAGCCACTAGCAAATGGAAGAAGAAATAGGAATAAAAAGAGAGAAAAATAAAAAAGGAAAAAATCAGCAAAATCAAAATTAAAAATCAAAAAAATATTAAAATATTATTAAATTTTGGTCCATACCATACCACGTAGGGTAGCCAACTTCCACATTAGTGAATTTTAGCCAAAATTTTGGCCGGATCGATTCAATTGGCAAAATATAAAAAAATGTTTAGAACATAGTTGACAAAATTAAAATGTTTAAGATTTAATTGGTAAAATTATAATAGGTTGGGATTTTTTAGACAATTTTCCCTAAGAAAATGAGTTAACGGAAAACCTATGTTTAAATTTAGGAAAATAATTTCTTTTTGAAAAATTAGAAATCATTTTCCAAAATATGATTAGGCATCGACGCTTACACTCGAAACTTTATCGTTAGACATAGAAACCGCACCGCTAAATCCCAGGTCCCCGTCGTCTAGGACGAGGTTTCCAAAGCCTGCACCCAAGTCCATCCAGGTTGACCTCGTGACCTTGGTGCTTGTGCCCGGATTGCCAGAGCCTACACCTAGGTCTATTGAGGCTAAGGCAGGAACCCAAGGCCACGGTGCCTATGCTCCGACACCCTAACACAAGTCCACAAAGGTTGTGTTTGGGTCCCCAATGCTCAAGTTTGGTCCCTAGCACTTTGACCTAGGTCCGCAAAGGCTATGCCCGAATCCTCGATGCTCGGGCTTGGTCCCTTGTGCCCAAGCCAAGGTCATCAAGGCTAAGGCTGAGGACATTGGTGATAGCGCTTGTGCTTGAGTCCATCAAAGTTGGGCTAGAACCCTTGTGCTCGCACCTTGATCCATCAAGGTCGAGCTTGAGATCAAGTTGTCCGTGCCCCATAGCGCCCAAGTTAGGATCCATGTGCAAGTTGCCAATGCTTGAATAATATATGTCTATTAAGGAAAATCAAATTAATATTTTCATTTCGAAAGACAAAAAATATTTTCAAATTCATTTTTAGGTTTTAGCTAAATATTGGAAAATAAAATGCCACATTTTTCGTGAAATAAATTAAGCCAAATTCGAATTCAAGTTCTCCTGCTCCAATATTATAAAAGATTTTGTAAGAACATAACAGACTGTTCTAAAAACTTAAATCGTTAGAAAAATATATGATATGATATTTAAGTATTCTATTGCTATTTACATGCATAATGTCGTAATTCCTACACAAAGTGACGTAAGAAATAAGTGCCTGAATGGTTGATCTATGTGCATCCAAATGGCCATCAATTTCATGTTGTTTTCAATAGATCATCAAGAAATATTTTCGACGATCTAATTGCTACCAACTTTTCGGAAAACGATTTTTGGAGGTCATGGAAATCTCCATTTCTCATACATGGAATGGACAAAATCCATCATATCACACCAATCACGTTTCATGAATCCATAAAAACCACCTCGGGTCTCATCAAAGAAACAGGTTTCCATACACTTTCTCTACCGCGATTCGCCTTGCTCGCCACATCGCCGCATTACTTACCAATCGAGTTCCGGTTTATATTTTTCTGATGCGAATGAATGCGGTTGGGATGGCGTGGGGACCAGCTACAGGTGCATCAATAATTAGGAGGGGCCACATGGGCTTGGTCGCAATGCGATGTGGTCGAAACGTACGAGAGGAACCAACAGGTGTCGGCATGGGACCGGGGGATGACAGTGAACTGGATCGTGGACGGATCCGATGACGGCGACAGGGCCTAGACGTCTCGCGGCGAAATCGTTCGTAGGCTACGGAGATCGAAGGCGCATGTGTTCCTCCCTTTGTACTTGATGATCGATCCTTCTTCCTTCTTATCGTTTTCGGTAGGTAGATCGGCTTTCAATGCAGCCCTCGAGTTTACAGTTGTTGTAATCAAGTCTTTGATCGCTACATTCCGATTTCGTCCGGATTCCGCAAAATGGAAGGTAACACACACTGTCGATATGAAAGTACAGTGATCAGATAAGTGACATCGTAATTAATCAATTTCGCACTGGTCAAAACTTCAAAATAGCAGGAACATTGTTAGCGGAATTAAATATTAGATAACGTCTTCATCTAATAACTCTAACTTTTAGGGTCAGTTCGTTTGCGGAAAATGAAATTTATCTCAGGAAAATATTTTTAAAAGTCGATTTAGGGAAAATGACAATATTTTACGGTGTTCGGTAAAATTTAAAAGAAAGTGTTTCGGAAAATGTTTTCCTGTGTTCGGTAAGGAAAATATTTTCCACTCACTAAATTGACGAGTGCGAGTGCCAAGCTCGAGGCTCGCTAGATCGACGAGAGCGAGTTTAAGATCGATGAATTTGGGGTTCACCTAGTTCGACGACTAGCTAAGAAAGAAGAAGATAGGAAACAAATAAAAGAAAAAGATAAAAAAGAAAAAATAAAAGAAAAAAAGAAGGAAATTAAAAATAATTCAAATTAAAAAAGACGAAGAAAACTAAAAAATAATTCGAATAAAAAAAAGGAAAAAGAAATGAGAGGAGAAAGTGAAGATTTGTATAGGTATGAGGTAAGAGAGATCAAGTAAGGAAAATGTTTTCCATTTTTCAAAAGTGGAAAACATTTTCCCTTACTTTAAAAGACTTTTTTCCTTGAATGGAAAACATTTTCTCCAAGGAATTCATTTTCCATGAAACAAACACCAGAAAATCTGGAAAACGTTTTCCGGAAATTATTTTCCACGAAACGAACGGAGCCTTAGATTAGTTGGCGTTGTCTATCAAAATCTTACATGATATTAGAGTTGACGCTTAATACTAGACAAATAGATAAGACTAAGCGTGAGAAAAGTGTTAGCGTAATTAAATATTAAACCACGCTTTTATTTAATAGTTTAAACTTTTAAAACAGTTGATAGTGGTTTACCTAAAATCTCACAAACATTGATCGATTGTGCAATCAAGCATAATTTTCAATGGTTCTTGTTCCGTTGCGGCGTTCATCTTCTTGACAACTCACTTTCGGTGGCATCAATAAGCATATTTTGCTTTGTTAGAATTGGCGATGGAAGGGGTTTGATTGGAAAATAATTAATTCCGTAAATTTAAGGAACTGATTTTGCCGATCTCGAGCCGAAGATCACATTGAAATTATATTGCAAGTTCAGGCGTCTGAGACCGATAAATACACCTTTTCCTCTCGAAAAGAACGACTTTTTCTTCACTAAGTTGGATCATGCGGGTCCCTTAGAAGAGACCCAAAAGAGAAACCACTATCCTTCTCTCCCTCCTTGGCAAGAATATTTCATAAAATAGGTAAACACACAGTAAATGCATGAACTTTTGTCCAATTTATTACTGGGTATTCAAACTTTTTTTTAAAATTTAATTAAGTACTTCTAATGCTATAAAACCTCCGGTAAAATCATGGACGAGAATGCCGAATTGGACATTAACGTCATTAAATGACAACACACTGGCATTTGATGTGGCCTTTTGAAATGATAGGCTAATGGGGACATCTTGGAAAATCACATGACATGGCAATTCATATAAAAGAGGTCTTGCATTGAGTCAAATTTGAAAAAGATATTTGATTGAACAAAAGAGAAAATTAGGTTATCGTGTCATTATCCCTTCACAAAGACAATATGTATAAAGGGCCTTCAGAATGGGAATAGGAGATAGATAATATCAGTCCATATGTGCAACAAAAGGGCATCAATCACGTTTGCGGAAAAGCATAGGAATGCACTCTTCCAATTTGAGGGGGAAGATTACATAGAAATGGTAAATTGGATGAAGGAGATAAATGAAGATGATAGATCGATAGAAAGGAACCGCACGAACGGAGTTCTCGCTATCTTTCAATTCACGTGGGTCTAGCTGGCCTAGCCTCTAGGAAGGCTACTTCATTTTTTTTAGGCGAAGTACTTGGTGTTGTCCCAACATAAAGTGGCAAAAGAGGAGAGAACGTAGTACGAAGTAAAGTGAGAAAACAGAGACAACATGGTAGTACCACGAGTGACTATTCTCGCTTGGCAGTTCCAATTCGCCAACCTACTCCTTTGGTCGATCCAACTCTTTGATTGCAACAACAAACCTAACCCCGTTTCATTTCTCATTAAAAACATTTCCTTTGTTGACACTTAAAATGCCAAACTTTTATTTATAACTGACAAGTGATGAAGTTGGTCGATAATAGCAAAATAAGGTGAATAATAGAAGTCATCAATGAAAATAACAGTTTACAAGTTAAAGAGCATTGGAAACTTGTTAAGGAAGTTATAGAGATCAAACATCGGTTATTGATGAAAATTCTCACTTGAGGGGATAAAGTCATCAACATCAACATGCAATATGTAACTTCTTTTAAATAAGTTTTGCTAGATAATAGGTAATTGCTAGGCAGTCATACTTATTGTCACTATTTTAGGATTTTGTGACTTATGGTGGATAATGACTGCAGCTTGGATTAGGATATTATTTGTTATGAAAATAAAATTGGGAAGCTATCTCTTTCAAATTTCATAACTCTTTGTAACCGCCACATTATACTCTTTGCACAATATCCAATCACTCACAAACCTCAATGTTCGTTGCAAATTTATCTTATCTTAAATATCTGATTGTGACTGCCTTCGATTTTCGTACCTTCAATTTTTTTGTCATTTACTTTCCCATCTAAGATCAACGAAGCATATTTAATACGTTTTGTCATATTCGAAAAGTAATTCATTTAAAAGATATTTCATCAAACACCCTGTCGAAGAAACAATCCTAAATATCAAGCTAACACGAGACATCATTAGTGTCTGGAGAAAGCTATAATACGACATGATCCCATGTTTTAACGTAACAATTTCGTCCAAGTCCCATGAGTCGAAAGGAAAAGCAAAGCCGAGGTGGGGACCACAGAGATCTTTCCGCGTAGGATCGGACGGCAGAGGATCGACGCCCGAGGGAGGGGGGGCCCACCACAGGTACTTTTGGAAAACTGTCAGATTACTTTGCCATTTTGAGGTGGACATGATCGAGATCGACATTAAATATGGAGGGGACTCTATACCAAGAATGGCAAAGACTTGCCTTCAAGGGGAGTCGCGTCTTAGCTGTGCTTTCCCCTTTTATCTTTCGCCTGTTGTCCATTCTTCTTTTTGCGAGGCTCGAGGGGAGGGGAGTTCACGTTTGGGCTTGGCTCAGCCTAATTTCGAAATGAATATTAGCATTAATTACACTTCATATTTGCATAAATTCTTAATGAGAAAATGACATAAATAACTTATGAATTTTGATTCAATATATAATTTAATTTAATTTGTTCAATATAACTTCTGAACTTTAAAGTTATGTACATATTATGATCTGTGAAATTTTATTTGTTCAATATGATTCATATTCATCCTAGCCACTAAATTATACGAAAATATTTGAAGATAACATTTAAAGTTTTCATATAATTTAGAGAACGAAAAGTCCAATGATCACATTGAGCAAATTAAGAGTTTGGAAATTATATTACACGTTTGGCTAAATCTTATGTCATTATCTCATTCTTATATTTATCTCTTGGGATCTTGTCATTATCCCTTTTCCATTTCCCATCAATATAAGGGTTTATTGCTCAATTCGAAAAATAATCAACGAGGGATGATGACATCTAGGGCCTTTTCAATTTGTGTAATATGTCATTTCCATACTTGTTTTTTTTTTACTCTATTCCATGCTTGTTTTTTGCGCAGTCGCTTATCAAAATCAGTTTACTATCAATTTGATATCAACTTCGACAAAAGAAAGAGACCATTATCCCTTTTTTTTTCTTTTAGGATTCAGTGCTTCTTTTTTTTAAAAAAAGAAACATAAGGGATTCATTACTTGATTGAGGCACAAAAGCGACAAAGAATTGTCCGACTAGTATAAGAGACCGTCATTTTAGATCAAATGAGGCCTCATGCACAAAATTGGATTGGCGATGGCAAGAAAGACTTTCTTTTATGGCTATATTCTTTTGCATCTCCCGTTGCTCCTCCGTTGGACAAGTATCACCGTTGAGTTGTCTCCGAATCAGGATTAGATTTCGAAGTCAAAGCTTGACATGTCATCTTAGGGGTTCTTGGCATCTACTTCGTGCCAAATTTGATGATTTGCTTTCTATCCAAGTTTTTCTTGGATGGTTGGATATATATAATGGAGTGACCAAATCAAATTTCAATCTTACATTTTTCATCTCATCATCTACACACTTTGAAACGTGAGAATATGTTTTGTGCGCCTAACCCACGTACAAAAGCTGGTTCCCCATCTACCACGTCAACCCATGTGGTGAGAAAGATTCCTCAATCAATGGATATGTGGGCTAGATCATGGCCAATGAGACAAGGAATTCAACAATTTATCCTACGTACCTGTACAATTACCTTCGACATTGTCTAGGAAATTTCACCTTTTTTAGTGCCATGAAAAACTATAAGTATATCGGTGGGAAAATTACAAAAAAAGTTTTAAATTATTATAATTGTGCCAATTTAGTTATAAATTTATTTTTTTAACCAATCGAATCCTAAATATCTTGCAAATGTACTAATTTAATCCTTCCAGCCAAAATTAGCCAGTTGGTGCCGACATGGCGGTTGATTGGCACCGACGATAATTTTTTAATAATATTTTATTTTTTGTATTATATTATTAATTTTTATCCTTTTTTTCCTCTCTCTCTCTCTCTCTCTCTCTCTCTCTCTCTCTCTCCTCTTCTCCTTTGGCTTCGGTGACCCAGAGACGGCAAGGCAAGCTCACTCAACCACTCCTTTGGCTTCGGTGACCCAGAGACGGCAAGGCAAGCTCACTCAACCACTAGCGAGGGCTCACTGGATCTGGGGAGGACTTTCGTCCAAACACGGCAAGGTGAGTCCTTGCCCAACAACAGCAAGGTGAGCTCACTTGGCTACCTCAATCTGACAACCAACTAGCCCTCCCCTCTAGTCGATCACTGGAGCCAATGGAAGAAGGAGGGAGGAGGGGGAAAAAGAGAAAGAAAAAAGGGAGAAAAGATAAAATTAATAAAATAAATTGCAAAAAATTAAATTATTATTAAAAAAATTGTTACCCAAACATCGACCAAGCAGACCATGTTAGTGCCAGCCGGCCAATTTTGGCTAGAAAGACTAAAGTTGTATAATTACAAAAGGTTTATGACTCAATTGGCCAAAAAATAAATTTGGAACTGAATTGGTACAATTGCAATATGTTTATGATTTTTTTAGTAATTTTCCCGTACATTGGCCATATTGTTGATCACGAAGTAGAAGTAAATAGTATTGGCTAGTAAAGGACGTGAAGTGGTTTTGTTTGGTTATCAAGAAATGGAGATAACAGAATGGGAATGAAATCCTTGTTCTCTTCTAACAATATTTAGTGGCACAAAATGGAGTCGAATGGATGTCAAAGCTCCAAATGATTAATGCAAATGAAACAGTGAAATCCACATATATCATGCATTTATATTGAGATATATGTGTAAGTTGTGCTGGAAAAATATTTCTTGATTCGTTAATTCAAACTTTCAAGTGAAGATGGATCCAACTAAAATGTACTAATGGGTTTGGATTTGATCTCTCTTCTCAATCTCCTCCAAGTGAAGCTATTAGATTTTCGAAAAGCACTCTCACAATTGGTATCGAAGTTGATGGCCAATTAATGGCCTTCTCCCAATGAGTTGGTATAAGAGCCAATGGTCAATTGGTGGCCCTCCCAATTGTGTTAAAAAAGTTCTATAATGGAGATTTGGCCTCCTTTTAGTGAGTTATAAAAAGTCACACATCGGAGAATTGACATGATATGGAGTAATTAATATGTACTATTTGGGACCAGAGTTGCTGGTCAATTACCAATAAAGTCATAAATCTATTACTAATTCAGTTCTAAACTTTTTTTTTCGTCAATTCAATCCTAAATATTTTGCAATTGTCACAAACCATTAGTTTAAGGTAATTATTGAATGTATTGATGGATTTCGATTTGAGCTTCTTTTAGCAATCTTTAGGTGAAGGTATTGAGATAGACTAATAGTTGAGGGAAAAATTATCAAAAAAGTCATAACATATTGCAATTATGTCGATTTAGTTTTAAACTTATTCTTTTGGCTAATTGAGTTCTAAACTTTTTGCAATTGTGCAAATTCAATCCATCCGATCAAATTTGATTGGCTAGTACTAATGTGGCCACCGGCCGATGCCGAGAATAATTTTTTAATAATATTTTATATTTTCAAATTATTTTTTTTTTTTACTTTTTTTTTTTCATTTTTTTCATTTCTCTTTTTCCCCTCTCCTCCCTCCTTCTTCATTTGGCTGTCACTAGACTAAGGCAGCGGGCGAGCTCACCTCATCGTCGCCGGGCAAGGGCTCGCCTCACCGGTGGCCATGTAGCTTGCCCTCACCCAGTGATCGCGAGGCGAGCTTGCCGATTGGCGAGGGCTCGCCTCACCAGTGGCTGGGTAGCTCGCCCTCACCTAGTGATCGTGAGGCGAGCTTGCCGATTGGCGAGGGCTCGCCTCGCCGTTGGTTGGGTAAGCTCGCCCTCTCCTAGTGACGGTGAGGCAAGCTTGCCTAGTTACCTCAATCCGAAGACCGATCAGAGGGCTAGAGCCAAAGGAAGATGGAGGGAGGAGGAGGGAGGGAGCAAAAGAGAGAGATAAACAAAAAAAAAATAACAAAAAATTTGAGGAAATAAAATATTATTAAAAAAATTGTCGCTAGTGCTAACCGACAGCCAAGTTAGCACTAGCCGGCCAAATTTAATTAGATGAACTAAACTGACACGATTATAAAAGATTTAAGATTCAATTGGCCAACAAAATAAATTTAAGACTAAATCGACATAACTATAATAGATTTAAGACTTTTTTGTAATTTTCTCAATAGCTGGGTGTGGGCCTAACAAGCAGCGGTAGTTGCATATACTAGTTTTGCGATATCCCAAGTCAAGAGTTATGAACACATGTTGGTCTCGTCTGATGTTGATTTGTCGATGTAAATCCTCTCGAAGCAGACCAGTTAGAACAGAATGGAAGGCGTGGTCCTCTTGCTGGCGTCCTTGTATTTTGTAGGCATTGCATTAGCAACGGCGAGAGGCAACCGTACCTTGTACTACCTTCAACCCTCTCTCCTAGCAACTTTAAGTATTGTCTATTGGCTGTCATGTTACAATTTCTATAATATCATGTGCTTCTCGTTATTCGTGTATTTTCGTTTTTTTCTCGTCTTTTCCTTTTTCCCCCCTTTTCTCCACGTGTTGTCGCCTTCCTTTCCGTCAATTTTTAGACCCTTGTAGTTTCGTTGCAGCACATTCTATGCAGGAATTCGAGCATGTCCCTTTCTAGCATTATTATGCATTTGTTTTTATTGAAAATTTCATGATATTATTAAATATTTTTTGTGAAATTTATTCTAAAAGAAAATTATTAATTTTCATTTTTTAATAGTTTAGAGGAAATAATTTCCTTCGAATTAGAAGGGAAAGTCATTTCCTCCCTAATTTAAGCCGGTTTGTTTTTAGTTTTTCGTTATTCAAACACCAAAAGTCGGAAAATAAGTTTCTAGAAACAGTTCTCTTTCATACAAATGGACCATAAATTCCGTTAGGAGCTTAGGAAATTTCCTATATTAGTGCGTATTTGTTCGGCAAAAGTTGTCCAGTCAACACGAGAACCCGTGTTTGGACCATAGTAGGATTTGGCCACATAGAGAATAGTGTGAATAATAGCCTCTAGAATAAAGCCAATGCGGCTAAGCCGAAAGGGAAATTTATGGTGTGTGAAAATTGGACCCAACGCCACCTAATTAGAACAAAATACAAAAAAAGAATATTGAATCGAAGTTTTGTAGGCATATATCGAGTCATGTAGTACGATTCAAGATCTAAGCAATATGTATTCATTAGGAGAATTGCTAATCTCCTTAATTGCAAGTCAATTTACAATTTAATACAATCCATCAATTTAAGTGATTCAAATTTTTTTGTATGTTTATGTGCCAAACAATGTAATTTTATCATACATTTTATGATGCATGTTGTATTTTGAGAGTTACAAAATCATTGAAATTGAATTAGTTGAATTTGAGCAAAATGATACATAAAGGTTATTTGAATGCAATCATTATGTTAAATAAAACAATCGAAAAGTTATATCTTCTTTTGGATAGAAATCACTGCGTGTACTCGAAATTTAATTTTTTTTTTCTTTTTGTATACCATAAATCTTGCTCACCTTTCATATTATATAGTGTTATCTATGAAAATTCTAAGTGAGCGTGACACAAAATATTGATTTTGGGCACTACATTGAATCTTACAATTCAATTCATGATATGTAATCCATACATTTACAATTTAAATTTGTGAAATGGGTCTCTAAATACAAATATGCTGAAGATACAAGAAAGGAATATGATAGCTGCTTGTGCGAAGTCCAATTTGTCGGATAAAGAAAGAAATAGTTTTGATTAGCCATTTTGGCAACTCTCGACCTCCTAATTCCACACGAATGTATCGGCAACTTTCAGACTCGACACTCAAAAAGGAATTAGCTGCAGATTATGGCACGGCATTGACATTCTTCGATTAGAGAATGAATGTCGCAACACGCGAAAAGGTGCAAGGGGCAAAGGGTGTTTGGTAAACATCGTTCGCCGACGAATTGACGCAACCTATTAACCGTCGATCGTAGAGTTTAGATGATTGCCCACTTAAGGACTTGTCTTATGTTGTTCGTTGCGGGCTAAGAAGATCGCCCCCCACAACAGAGCCTGGTCTACGTGTGTTGTCGAGTTACGGTTGCGCCTACATCTTTGAATTCATGTGTAGGCAAAGAAAGAAAATAGCTGGTTGGTGTTGAAAGTCCTACCAATTGCCTATCCACAAGAAGAAAAAGTTCCCCTTTGATTACTAATAAAAAAAAAAAAAGAACAGAAAGAAAGAAAGCAGAGGAATTGTATGTCCGTGCATACCATGACTTGTTCGAGAACTTTAAAACTCTACGAATGCAAGCTAGCTTTTTTGATTCAAGAAAAGACCGAGAAGATTAATATTAAATGAGAAAACTTAATAGTACTTTTTATGCGATATGCGCAGTTGATAGATTTTGATTTTTCCGACACAAGTCGCCCTTTCTCACTGTTAATGAAGGACCTTCTGTTGCAATATCACGAAGGACCTTCCTAAATGTATAGCCACCAAAGTCAATGAACGACTCTTGTGGGTTCACTGCCAGCAAGCAAATAGTGTGGTCAATTATCGCATATGACCGATTTACCTTCCTAGAAAACCAGAATTGAGAAAAACATTGCACCAATTGCCTGAAAGCCGACAATAATGCCTTACTTTAGCTACCTCAACTAACCCACCGGAAAACCTATCTTCTACCTTGAACAACAAATGGGAAGCCGTTTTCAGCCGAGAGTGTAATTACTACTCAGGGTTACATTAGGTAAATCTAAGGACAACTAGATTCCTGATTCTAATTCGTCAATCGAAATGTCTAGTGTCATTTGACTACCGATCTCCTAACCATATTAATCTCAAAAAGAAAATTAAAAAGAAAAAAAAAAAAGGGCAAATCAATGGTCCCTTCTGAATCTGGTCGCTCATTGTCGTGTCGGAGAAGGTGTGAATGAATTGCACGGCTTGCCCTTCACCTCTACACATCAGTAATCGCTTAGAAGATGCATCATAACGAGCCTTCCTATTCTCCTACCTTTCAATCTTTTACTCCATTATTTTATAGAAAAATAAATATAAATGAAATCAACTTATCATAGAGCCAAGAATAATTTCCAGAGCCAACGATTAGAATCTCATAAGAAGCTAATGGAACAGCAAAAAAAAAAAAAAAAAAAGCTACTTTCCGAGAGCGAAGATGAGGCCCAGTTCCACATAGCCCATCAAAGCCCAAGTTAGAAAATCCTCTGCCTCTTCCACCGCCCTTCGTATTATTCTAAAGAGAGCCTCATCCTCCTCCTATTTTCTTTTGTACCAAGCAATTCATCACTTCACAACTCACTAAGGTCTAGGCCGAGCTGATCAGTGATGGAGAGTGCACTGTGGCGTATCGCCGCTAAGGATAGCACCGTGAATGGTCAGAAACTGACCAGGGCATCATTGTGTGAGCCTTCTTAGTATAGAGGCCCATGACTAATATTGAGACGGAAGCCACCAAATGAAAAATGCAGTCATACAGCTACAGAAGGCAGCTATTCCGGCAAGAGAAGCTTGGATATTCGAGATTCTGAAAAACAGAACCTCGAATAAATCTAGATTTGGCAGCAACATTAAATAATTAAAACAAAATAGCAGAGAAATTCCCAGATATTTTAACTTATCCAGGGTTTTCACTGGCTTTGCTGTATGGACTATAATTGCACTGAAGACTACCCTGACTGGATAAATAAATACACCAGATCTTATATGTATATAATTGGATTTTAGTAGGACAGGTCAATGTCGAGAATTTACAACAGAATGCATTTCCTTGGAATCACGAACAACTCAATGATTGAGACCTCCAGGAAGCTGGGAGTTACACTGAAAGGAAAACGTGACAGATCTTCAGCTAACAGTTTGGCAACAAATTTCCTTCATGAGCATCTTTTTTATTTTGATCAACATAACAGAACTTGCAAAAGTTGTACAGTTTATAGATAAAACAAATGAAAAGATGGTCAAAACAAAACACACAGTAATATCGGTGAACTAAATCCAAACCTCAACTACAGTTTACAGGAAAAAAATCTATAGGAAACTATCAAAATAAGGATATGCACTCTTCCTAGGTTCTCTACTAGAATCCATGGCGCTACCACACATGGGGGAAAATCTCCACATCCTTTTTAAAGTTGTTCTAAACGAAAAGCAATTTAGTCTAACATCCTGGAGAAATTGGTAGACTCTAATCACTCATTGCTAGTATTTGCAGATACAATCCATGCTTATCCAACTCAAGCGAACTAAACTCAACACAAAATTTTATAAATGCTTTTGATAACTGTCCTTCCGCTAGATGCAAAAGTCCATAACAAACAAGGCTGAAAGTGACATTGTATGGTTAAGAAAAGGATCCCACATATATTGGCAATTGTCAAGAAGGCTTTTCAAGACAGATTCCCTTGAATTCAGATCTGCTACTAGGTACCATAAGGTGTTTCCCAGATCTCACGGAGCACAAAGAAAAGTAAATGTCCAGTTAACAATATGATTTTAATGTGACCAGTAATTCCAACTGATGGATTAATATTGAAAAAAGAAAGCAGTGTCTTCAAATTAAGATCCTGGTAGATGCAAAATTGACGGACAGAATCTCACACAGCAACAGTAGTAGATATAAGGAAGAACCTAAAGAAGCGGACTAATCCTACACAGAAAAGAAAAAAACTGGCAAACTCATGTTCGGCATGCATAAGCTAGGGAACTTGAAGTCGCAGGTCCTCAACTTATATATACTATTATTATAAACGATTGAGAATGAGAGCATTACTAGCTAGTTGCGGAAAGGAAATAAAGAACAAGAAATACTCAAACCTGGGAATGAGGCAACATGATCAGATCTTAGTGACTTTCAAAGATTCTACTGCTTTACGTGGTGGGCTGGTTCTGTACATTAAGAAAAGGGTAAGTCATCTCAATTCAGTAGTAAGTGTAATTAGAACCAAAAAAAAAAAAAGCAAATAGCCAGTTTCTTAAACTGATGCAAATTAAGCAAGGAAATCATTTAAGCTGAGATGTATGACCAAAGTAAACATGGACAGGCAAGTTGCATTACTGCATAGAGCAAGGTTTACACCTGAGGCTTAAATGACCATCTCATTTATCATGTGACTAAAGATGATGATTAATACTTCTGATCAATTGAAACTCATTCTTTAAGATTGACAAGCGAAGCCCCAGCCCAATGATGAATGATTCGAGAACCATCAGCCTACATCACAGGCAATAATACATAGGATTGCTAAAGGAGAGGAAAGAGCTAAGATATCAGCCCTTAAGAACTCCTGAAGCATCAAACTCCTGCGCACCATTGATGGTAGAAGCACGAGCAGCACAATGTCACCACTGGTCTTTGGATGGTTGTTTAACAATCAGCAAAAATAACTCGCAGACAATAACTCTTCTCCCCCATGGGAGGATGTCACTGATGTCTACGACCTTCAAAGCTTACTACAGATTGATATATTTGCAAGTGAGATTATTGTCTCTTCAACATCCTTGAAGGACGTGCATTGTAAGAGCTGCTAATCAGCTCTCACAAGAAGTCAATTAGTGGGGACTAACTTAGCAACCTCTAACCTTTTTGATGTCCAGGATCTTCTATTTTTCTCATGGAGGCTTTTATATACAGCTAAGTGTACTAATATGATTCATGAATGAAAGACCCTTTTTCTTCAAAAGGACTACTAGTTTTGTGGAAGGCTTACACGTCAACTGAATTTGAGCGGTGAACCGGTGTTAAAATCATTGATCCTTGTGTGTAAATTACAAGGACTAAAAATGGAATATGCACCTTGACTTCGGAGTGTGATTGCCATTAGCACGTATCCCGAGAGCTGTGGAACCACACAGCCTAGGATGTAAATGTGACAGCGATTGGTAAAGCAAAGGGAACAACAATTGTGCTGTGGGTTACTGAGAACTCAAATCTGATGTGGAGTCGGAAGGATTTGTTATTTGACATATAAGTTCAAACTTCACACTCATTCCCAACTTAGTATTCCTAAGAGCAAGTGTCCACATGGACATACACCTGACAGTTGCATTAGGCTTCAACTGAGCCACAATTCTACCCTGGCAAATTGTCTCAATATAGCTACTGCTGAAAAAAAGGACTTGCATATATTTATTTAAGTTATATATATATATATTTGCATATTGTGTGCCCTAAAGCTACTATGATCAAAATGAATAGGCTTTGATTGAGGTGCCTCAAATTAGGGACCTACATATTATGCGCATCTTTGTGCCGATCTAACCTGATAACATGCCAACCATCCAAAAGCATGTGCTCCACTGGAGTAGATAAAGTGCTAAAAACATAGAGATTTTATAACAACATATGGCCAGACCTGGCCTTCAAAACTCATGTCTTCATTTGTCTATCACTTCAAGTTTACAAAACTTAGACGTTATTTAAATGCTAAATTCCTTAGCCAATAGCATTAAGTACTTTATCAAGTGAACTCACCTTAGACTGCAGAATCTTTTGGCTGTCAATAAAGTACTGATTAGGATGGTTGATGCCAGCATCACATGATGATCCATGAACAGCTTCAAATGTTAATGTACATGCCACCTGAATTCATGGGAAAAGAACATTCATGAGCAACACTTTGACGGTAAAGGGAAATAACAAGCACTAAAAAGCAAGTTATGGGGTGTGTTCTCAAACCTGATAATGTCGGTTTCGCACTTTGTCAATTATGTCATCCATTCCTCGATTACCTACTCCCACACTACCAAGAGCAGCCCTCAGATTTTCTTCACTGTCACATACAATTGATGAACCAAGATCAATATGTATTGGTTCAGTACAAATACTGTCTGTGTTATGTTTCAGAAGCAGCATAATGTTGTAAACTGGAGTCAGATTTTTTTTTTGGTGAAAAACTGGAGCAAGATGTTGCTCTATAGATATTACCATAAAGATGGATGCAATAGTGTTGGTTTAAAAAGCATACGATAAGTAATCTTTGAGGTTAACTACAGATTAAAATCCATATAAGCATATAAAACTTCAATTAAGGACCCAAGACAAATTCTTAAGTTATAGAAATAAGAAGAATTGTATATGTGATCTGGTAGTCAGAGCAAGTCTTTTCTGCACCTAGTGCAGGTGAGCCAAACTCATGCCACTTTAGAGCTGTCAGGTCCCACAGGGGGCCCACCTTATACGACAGGGAATATGAGTTGGGCTGACATGCACTGCAGCAGCCAAGATGTTCCTTGTTACTACACGCATCTCTTCATCTAACTCAAAATTGGATCAAGCAAGTAGACATTAATACAGCAATTGGATAGACAAGCCAGTAATTCTTATCCATTATTAGAGCATCAGCACAAACAAAATGTGGAGCTCCAGTATGACAGCTTTCTAGATGCCTCTACAACTTAGAATCATTGGAGATGATCCAGTCAGGCAGTTCACATGTTTGTTCAACTGATGTAAATATCACTATCATATGACATGGTTGTTATTATGTAGTCTGTTCCTAGGCATAAGGAAATTTAATCATCAGTAGTCAAGATCAATTGTACAAAAGCTTTAACTTTGATTTTACAGAATCGCAAGTGGCTTAGGTCATGAACCCTGTCTGGAAACTTCCAGGCCTTCTCCCATTATCAAACAGTATTTAAATGTCATAATTGATGACATAATAGTCATTGCATTACACGTGCAACAATGAGACTGCAATCCTAATCCTGGAGATCAGGAACATGTAACATGCCCAGTCAATACCCTCTCCTCCTTTCAAGAGTTGAGGGGGAAAAGAACAACTTGCATCATGAGTGAGGCCAAATAATTCAATTATCACCTCGTTGTTGCCTAAATAATAAACATCCAGATCATTCTTCCAATGAATACGAAATATATGCCATAGGCACCTAGCAGATTATTACCACATTTCAGCAAGGTTTTCAAGTTATGTAGGATTTGCTATCTAATATTCAGAATAACAGCAGGTTCCCAAGCATGGTCAAATGAGAGACCAAAAATGTCTCTATTACCACCTATCAGGCCACATCGATGTTTCACGAGATGAAGAGTAGGCAAGGACTTCGAAGAAATTCCTTGAGAAACAGAGAACTGTGATGCTATTTGGTTAACTTTAAAATAGTGATCTAGGACTATCAGGTGAATATGGTAGGCACTAATTCCATGGCCTAAAATGATGTGACTCCAGAAAAATCAGTGTTTCCCTCTCCTTGCTCCTTGGCCTTGTTCATAAATTGACATATACATAACCTTACACGTAGAGGTTGGCAGTTAAATTGTTTTGCCTCAACAAATGCTTTATGAAATATCATTAGCACTTGAATTGAACCTGAAATGTCGGAAAGGACACCCATGATGATCCCCAACACCAGGAGTTGATGAAATGACCTTTTGACAAGAAAATGGTGTGTAATCCTACAATGACAATAAGAAAAAAGATGATGATGTATTAAATTCACAGAAGCTAGGATATGCAAAGAGAATTTTAGTTTCACAATGCAATTTGTCACATTGTTGTGGCAACTCCCAGAAAAGAACAAGTACAACATCTTGTAAATGGTTATCAAATAGGTCACTGCCATTTTTGCAAGGAAGGTGAGGGAGAAATAAAGAATGCTTACTGTTCTTTTCCCTTCTCTTCCATAATTGTGTCGTATGTTATAAGCATACTCTTTTTCAAACCTTTCAGCGCCAACCTACAAGAAAATAATCCATCATAACTAAATGATGCAATATTTGAGCTGCCCACAACAAATGCATGAATACTGAGAACAGTGCACCACAGAAAACATAACGCCAAGTCTCTACTCAATTACAAACCATTTATATCAATGCTTAATTGTGAACCCAGTGGTCCCTAGAAAAAAGGCTTCTTTGAGGTGGTTTTCTCAATTGAATTAATTTGGATTAAAATCGGTATTAATGCCCAACTAGTCAGAAACACCTCCAGTGCCTTTCGCTCATTAAAAAGAGCTTATGGGGTCAAAATTAGTTGCAAGATCTCCGTAAGTAAAGCAATACCTCTATGAACATCAGTGGATCAACCAAAATAAGAACAAAAATAACTCAAAATGAATCTGTGGCATGGCAAGCCGCAAGTCCATGAAGAATAGTATTGTACTGAATTCAGTACTTACAAATCTTTGAGGTCCGAAGTAGGATGTGTTTCAATTTAAGTATTGCTAAGGAGTGAGGTAATTCTAAGAGCAAGCAATATGGCAACCCTATAATGTTGGCTTATTAAAGAATGGATGTCTGCGTGGATTGGATACATGAAAAGGTTTCATTACCCATGCCTTTGATCTTGCATTTGGGCCCCCCACTTTCGCTTTGGCTGGTGTCTTAAAGGTCCATGAGTTATTGGGGATTCTAAGGCTTACGATACTATGTAGATGCGCTTCATCATCATCATCAGAGAGAGAGAGAGAGAGAGAGAGAGAGAGAGAGAGAGAAGACACAGAGAGATGGATTTACAACAATCATATGACTCTCCTTTAATCCCAATATCCTCTTGAACCAAGAATACACATTCATGAAGATCAAAGCATTAAAATTACACTAACAACGGCGAGCAACAATTAATCCTAGTCACTTTCCAACAAAATGGCAACTTTTCTTCATTAACTAGAATCCCAAAAAATATTGCATGTGATACAAGTCACCATACCTTCTGCAAGTACATCTGAACAGCAGCATCATATGCTTGCAATGTACATATAAAAGGACCAACACACACACATGCCTATGCACGCTGGCAAATAGAGACACAAACTCAACATGTACGGAGGACCCACACATACCAATCTATGTATGCAAAGTGATGCTACGGGTGGTTATCAACCTCTAAAATGTGCTTTACAACTTCCATGAAGACCTCAGAGGTAACATGGTTCATGTCGGCGAACAATAGAGGAATTCCCAAATTGGTTATTTAACAGTTAAAAAAATCTGAAGAATATCAATATATCCATTTTCCACTTGCCATAAACAATGGCCATAGTGAACCACATATATGCTACCACTGTAGACCATTCTTTTTCTCTAATTCAAATTAAATGCAAACTAGTGTGCAGACGTGCTCAAATGTCCGCTTGCATGGCAAAATACCTTGCAGTTTACCAGTGCACCTTTATCTAGTTATTAGCACGCATCTAATCTCATAAAAGGCATGATCCCCTATAAGAAGCATGTATAGTAGTTTCTCATGCCAATAACATGTGCCTGTGAAGAGAAGTGGCATAGCTTAACAGATGACCAATAATTTCTTATCTTTTCACCCTTAGTCTTTTCTTCTTCAATAGAGGAAAGCGGGAGAAAAATGACACTGCACGGGACTTTGTAAACATAAGTATTAAAGGAAAAAGATCTCAGATGACCAGAACACTTGAGAAGCTAATGTCTGATGGAAAAATAATAAACCGACTTACCTTCTGGGAGAATTCAGCTCTCCAGAATGCAAGTGCATCATCCAGCTTCAAACCAACTCCCTGTATACAGACAGACAAACTTGAGAGAGGAAAAAGGACTACTGACTAATGGCTAGAAAAACATGTCAGTCATCTAATTACACATAGATATCTCAGAATCATCATCTTAATCACAGTAAGTTTAGCAGATATTTGGTATCTGCCAGTGCTTTTTCTTTTTTTCTTTTTTACATGTACAAATTGCAGAAATTTTGCTACATTTAACTGCTAATTGCATCAAATGTGAAATGAAATCATCCTTTCTCGCAATTCGGCAAAATAATCCATGGAGACCATTTAATAATCATGTTAAATCATGTGATTATAACCAGATTTTCCAATACAACAAAAGAAAAGTCGTGAGAAACATGTGATTGATATAATAAACAATACAAGGAAATAAATTGGACGTGAGATTTACACAATTTGGCCAGTGAGACTTATTCCATGAGGAGAGTAGCACAAGATTCCACTCTAGATTAAGCAGTAAAACCAAGATTACAACCATACTCAAGTGACTTAAACTTTTTCCCAAGCCCGAATTATATAACTCATAGTGTTTAGCCATATAATTCCTTGCAAGACAATCTCTCAATCTCACAAAGGAATTCTCAAATCTTACCACAATATTCATTGGCTTAACCACTCAAGTCTCTTAGATGCTGTCTATGAAGAATACCCACTTTTCATAAATATAGTATTTGGATTCATAATAGCAAATCCTTTTTAGTTAAACAACTCTAATCAGGAAACCTACTTGGTTCACTTTTCCATTAGGAGCTCAAACTCGAGACATATTTAAAATAGAAGTATTCATAGAATGTCAAGATATAACAATTAACATGTCAACTGACAACTTTAATTCTTAAAGCAAATTTAAAATGATTTTCATGCATCGCAACAACTGTCCACATTTCTTAACCAAAAAAAAACAACTGTCCACATTTCTACATATTGAGATATGATAAGACACAGAGCTTCAGATTTTCATAAAATGCCAAAGTATAATTAACCTTGAGAAAAAGACCTAATTGCATCCTCCCTCCATGCTTTAAATGATGGTCTTCTTTCAACTGCAATTTCGAGCAAAAACAGGTATCAAGGGAGATGAAGAACAGGGGAAAAAGTTGTGACGCAGCAGCAGAATAGAGAGCTTTGCTTTAGAATTATAACACGGACCTTATCATAGAGGTGACGCATACAGAGAGGGAAGGAACTCTTAGCCAAGTTATCTATATCTTTCAGTGATATTTCAGCAGATTCCCTTGGCTGAATATGCACTTTGTCTAAGTCAGCACATAAGAAATTCTAAAATAAAAATTATAAGAAGGTGGTTCAAATAAAGGTATAAATACCTGTGAATAATCAGGACCCAAGTAGCTCGTTGACAAAACTTCAACAATCTAAATGTTGTTATGAAAAAAAAAAAAAATAGTGAAAAGGTCTGAGGCCATGCATAAAATACATAGCATTGTTACTTTTTTTACTCAGTAAAGGATTGTTACTTCTGGGCAACACTTACAGGGGTCAGGCGATCTTTCTCTTGTTCTTTGATAGACGAGGTCCATTTCCTGCAGGCAAAAGTAGAATTTGACAGAGTCAGTGAGCAGGCAATTTCACCATGTCTCC
Organism: Eucalyptus erythrocorys; assembly: GCA_014182555.1. Taxonomy (NCBI): domain Eukaryota; kingdom Viridiplantae; phylum Streptophyta; class Magnoliopsida; order Myrtales; family Myrtaceae; genus Eucalyptus; species Eucalyptus erythrocorys. The sequence goes on along the minus strand of CM024604.1, from coordinate 58,079,726 downwards.
TTACCAAGTACCAAGCAGGCAGCAGCATCTAACAATATACAGAAACTGTCATTCACCGAATATCAGAAAGAATGAGATTAAAACACACCATAAAATCTCCATCATTTTCATTTCCTATTTTAGTAAAAAAATGCACTATCTCTTAGATTTCAGATAGCTTTTATCTTTATGGACGTCTTGTTAGAGTTGTTCCCTACTAAAGATTGCCTTTAAAATTAGGCCAAGATGATTATTTTATAGGGAGAGTGATGGTGTTGAAAAATTATATCAATAGAAACATCTCTTTTGGGTAAAACCACAGAAAGGCTCAGCATGCAAAGCCTTTGCAGCCAATTTGTTGCACCTGATAAATGCCCTAGCTACATGCAACCTCTTTCTTGGTTTTATGCATCAACTACCCTTAATGTTGTCTTTGAGACTAATGATTGGCTAAAAAGTAGATACCAAAATATGGCAAGCTTAACCATGATGGATAAAATTACCTGTTTGTCAGGATGAGCGCCTTTGACAGAAAACTACGGAACTGTGTGACAACAAGCGAGACCACCTGAGGAGAAAAATAACATCATAGGGCCATCAAGCAACCAAACCGAGTTGACAGTGATATGACATGTCAAAAAATTGAAGACATTATGTGTCACCTGATTCATAGCCACATAAGCATTTCCTCGATGAATATACACCCTGCGGCTAGCTACAAGTTCTGGAACATCTTCGAAAGGTACCTTCATCAGGTTGAGACAAAGGTAAGTAAAGCGGCCAATCACAGCAGCCAATATCGTCTTGCTGACCAAACTCAAGATGCTCAATAAAGACACTCATCCTTTCATAGATGTGTAGAACTTGATTCAATGAATCATTTGTAGCACATTCAATCAAAGATCTTGAAAACAAGTATCTAGCTAAACTAAAATATTGTAGTAATATCAAACTGAGTAAATCGCAAGTAACCAGAACTTCATTAGAAAGAAACATAGTTGAAGTGAAGTTAGATTAACCTCACCTTGTAAAATATAGCATCCGCTGCAACAGAGAAAGGTCAAACAAATTTGATTAGAGTTTGAACAAGTAAGAAATCTGTTATACATGATTAATAGCTACAGATCAATGACTTGGGCTGGAACTTGTGATTTACAGAAGATGAGATGGAATATCCTCAAATTCACCCAGGCTTTTCTCTTTGAATTTGGCCATTCCTCACTTTACTGGAGACCGAACAGACATGTTACAAGGACATCATGAGGCAAGCCTTTAGGGAATAGCAAAATCAAAAGCTTTCTACAGAGACATTCTTTTCTGAAGGCATTGCTGCATTATGACTGATACATGATTTGTAGCCTGGGTATTTAACTCAAGAAAAAATGTTAACAAACGATCATTTATTGAAATTATTGCACCTGTTGGCGGAGGCTGACCAAAGGAACGTGCAACCTGGCCCAATTTATCCTTTACACTCTGCAGGACAACAGACCAGTAAAACTTTAACAGCCTTTCTGGAAGGTTCAAGCAAGTAAATACATTGTGGCAAATAAGGGTTTGTTCAACTTCTAGGTTTCCAGTCACGCAATACGAGCACGAAAACTTGAGTATCAAAACTTGTAATTCATTAACTCTCTCTCTTGTCATAATCCAACCATGTACAAGGGTATCTTCCTACCTCAAATTCTGCAGTATTAACTGCCTTGTAGGGAAGGTTGAAATCAGCCATAAGTGCTCTCTGAAAGGAATTAGCATGCGATGCAATTAGTCAGTCCCCCTACTTCAGCACCTGAAGGTATGGTGATGCACAAAAAGATCAGTGTCTACCTGAGCTTCTGGACTTTCACGCTTGAAACGGTATCTGAAGAGCGTCGTCTCCATCGAGAGAAACCACTTCCGCAAATCCTCACTAGGAAAAAAACCATCGAATCGAAGTCAAACACGACTGAATCAATCGCGTAAATTAGGCAACTAGCGCAGCACAGCGGAATCATACGTTCTACAGTACACGAGACGCAGGACGAAATGAGAGATGATGTCCTTGTTGACAGCCTCCGATGGCTTAGGATGCCTCATGTGCGTTTTCCACAGTTCATCAACCTATAAAACTCCAAACCGATAAGCAATCGTAGCCAAAAGCACAAGCTTAATCACACGATACCATGGAAAACGAACTCTGTCTATACAATTTACCCCCCCGCCTTACCAGGTTTTGCATCTCCTCAGGCTTCTTTCCTCGGGACAATCCATCGGAGATCGCCTTGAGAACTGCGTCACACACCGATTCAATACAGAATTCGTTGCGAATACGCTCGAGAAAGAGAAAGAAAAAGCCATCGATTACGAATGGAATCTTCCGACCAGTTCTCCTCCCTAAGCAGCCGGCGGCGGCATCGGAAGGCAAGGTTCCCGGAGAAACGAGAGCCGGATTTACACAGAGACACAGAGAGAGAGAGAGAGAGAGAGAGAGAGAGAGAGCGAGGAGTACCTCGGAGGCGATCGACAGCGAAGGCCTCGAAGTCCTCGAGCCTGACCTCGAGCGGCGGCGCCGAGCGGTAGAGAGGCAGCGTGGAGGCGGCGCCGCCGCCGGCGACGGCGTCGTTCTGGTGGTAAGCCCTGCGCGGCCCAAGGCTCTGCATCTCTCTCTCTCTCTCTCTCTCTCTCTCTCGTCCTGGATCTCTTCTTCTCTTCTCTTTCTCTGCTTGCTCTAGATTAGCGCGCGCGAAGCAGTGCCGAAAGCGGGAAAAATGGCGGGAGATGACGCCGTCATCGGCGCCCCACGCCGACCCGCTCGCTCGGGAGGCCGGGGGCTCGGCTCGGCGCGGCGAGCGAGGTGGGCTTTTTCTTGTGGGCCCAACTGTTGTCAGGGACCGATCGTCGCATCCATGGGCTCGAACGATACGATTTGTAGGTCGGGCCCATCGGACGGGCCGGCCCGTCAGATTCAAGATTTTCGGTTGACGTCCGACGGTTCGGAATCGACCCGCTCAAGACAGCAATGACGTCACTAACTTATCTAATTAATTGATTTATCTCGTAAGCGGGTTTTAACAGGTTGATCATATTCGAGCATCCACTAAAGGATTTCTTCGTGCGGATTAGATCGGTTTTATAAAGTAATCTCCATGTATTTAGGATATTTCTTTAGGACGCATAGGCCTTCACATAAATTTAGGATTAATAATGGCTTTTGTACAACGTTGAATGCAGTGGGATCGTTCGGATTGTTACAATCTCTAGCAGGTGGTTCGAAATTGATTCTAAAAGAACCTATTTCACCAAATAGTGCTAATTTCTCCATTTTTAGAATGGCTCTAATGGCTACATTTATGTTAAGTCTAGTCGCTTGGGTCTTTTTAACCCAAACTCAAAAAGAAATTCGAAAATTGCAAAAAATAAGTATTTTTCTTTTGGACCCCCTTTTCCAGCCAAATAGTGAGCGATCATTCAGCAATGAACACTAACTGAAACGAGACGTGTTTGCTATCGTATGCTACTATTACAAAAAAGTAACAATATTAAGAAACGATGTCCAAGAATAAAGAAGGGGTAGAATTACTTAATGAATACGAGTTGTGGCTAATACCCGAGGCATAAAAGAAGTATTTTCTATGAGATTTTATTAAAGAATAGAGTTTCATTTTACAAAGCAACGAAAAAGGCTACTCTTTGAATTAACCGATTAGGTAGATACAAAAAGAATTCAAGTAGAAATTGCAAATAACACGAAAAACTTTTAATTGATAAGTTTGTGATAAATTTATTATAAACTAATTTTTGACAATCAAAAACCCCAAATCAATACATCTATAACAAATATATCCCACCATAAATCCCAAATTATTGCATCCATGATAATTTTACCGTCGGTTAGTTTTTATTATGTTTGATTAATACCATGAAAAATTATAAACTAGTATATCAATGACAAATGGAGGGTGAAACTCCAAATCCATACATGTCATCAAACTTGGTAATTTAATAGTAAAATTTAAGGGAAAGTAATAAAGGAATAATTTATTATAAATATATCGATTTGAGAATTTGGTGATCAAAAAATTAGTTTAGGGTAAATTTATCACAAATATATCGCTTTAAGATTTTTAGGTGATATCAATTCCATAAATTAACTTTACCAAAAAAAGAAATTCCATAAATTAAGAATTGCCCTATGCGGCAATCTCTCATCCCGCAGAAACCAAGTAACGAGTTTGCACTTCTAGTGCTCAAGAATCAAGAGAACAATGCGAGTAAGGTTTCGGAACTAGCACATGAATAATAACATTTTCAGGCATTAATAAGCACAATCAGAAACGATCATCGTCATTCTTTGCATGCTATATTTAAGAAGCAGGTCTCAAGAAGGGAGGGAGGGCCCCCCTCTTTTCTTATTCTCGACAAGTCCCCACTCAAAAGCTCTTCGTATATCACTCGCACACTACCAGCAATAGCGAATAATAAGTGCATAAAGGCCACCGCAAGCTCGGAGCACAAGCCGCCGGGCCGCCGACGTCGTCGCGCTCCGGTCGTCCAACGGCTTCCATCTGCTCTTCAGAGCTCCAGCACCAGATCTGCATTTACAATAGTATCAACGAAGAAAGAGCATAGTTCTCTTTCGGGAGTTGGGAAAGAATCTGAGAAAGTCTTAAATCTGCCAATGAGTTTGAAGAGAAGCAACGAGACCAGGTCGAACAGGAAGCATCTGCGGGTGTAGCTGGGTCCATAATTTATTTATAACCCATCTTCCGCTAATTTATTAGTCATCAACAGTTTTACTGGTCCCTATATGAATTTATCAATTTTTGTTTGAGTAACCTACCGGTTTTTTCAAATTAAATTAGTAATTAATCAGGTCGCCAGCTCTTTTTTTTTTTTTAAATTTATCAAATTTTGGCTCCTTTTACTAATTTTTGTTCGTCATTCTTACAAACACATTAATATCACATCTTATACGAATTTACTGACCCTTATTTATATGAATCATCAGTTTTTTCATGGTTACTAACTAGCTTATCTCATCTAGGCTTTTTACTAATTTTTCCTATCGAGTTACCAACTTTTCTTTGCCTTACTTACCGACTAATCAAATTTACCAATTCCTTTCAGAAATTGACTAGCTTAGCAGCTTTCTTTCAATTAAGTTAGCAACTTCTTTTCGGTTACTGACCCTTATTTGAGTCATCTTCCAATTCATATTCATTACCAAATTTTTTTATAGAGTTGTCACTTTTATTTACCTTGGCAACCTTTTAAATTCACCAGCCCTTTTTTAGAAACTGCTAATGGTAATTAGAGTAAATACCAACTTTTCTTATATTATGTTAAATATTACATAAAGAAACCAACGTTTATTTGAGTAATTTGGCAACTATTTTCAATTAAGTTGCCAACTTATTTTGGATTACCAACTCCTGAGCTGCTTACCAATTCTTATTTGTTATTTTTAAGCTTACCAATATTGAGATTATCACTTTTATTTACCACTAATTTTAGTAACTTAGTTACTATTCCTAAACTAAAATACTAACTTATTTTTGAGTTACTTACCAATTCTTATATGTTATTTTTAAGTTTAATAATTTTCCTATTGAATTATCTCTTTTTATTTGATTAGCTAACTTTTTACCATATACATATTTTACAAGTTCTCTACCAAGTCTGGTAAGCTCTAACACTTTTGGTAAATAATTTGTGAAGTCACATGTACATATATACGATGACTTTTCAAAGTTATAGAAAATATTTTGGCAATTCGAGTTTTTTTTTTTTTTTTTTTTTCAGGTGTTGGAAAAAAGGAGTAAGATATACATGATATTGGGAAAAAGGAATAAAATATTTTATTATTTTGACCAATATTGATATGGTGGATAAATTATTTAATTTTTTCTTCACAACAAAAAGAGAAAAAGTATTCTATTTCATTAAGAGAAATATAAAACTTGGTTATTCATGACTGAAGTTAAATAAGGAAAAGGGGAAAAATTATTGAACTAATCATAAACTTATTGCACAAATATTAATTCAATCATAACATTTTTAATTTTGTCAATTTAATCCTAAACATTCAAGTAAAGTTCCAATATAATCATTTTGGTCAATATTTACTAGAAATCGTTGACATGATGGTCTAGTCATCACCATTATCCTACATAGCACACTGCCACATTAGCGAATTCCAATGAAAATTAATTGAAAGAATTACATTAGATTTTTGCACAAAGATTCAGCACTAAATTAGTAAAATTGGAAAGTTTATAACCAATTTGGCATTTGTACAATAGAAAGAGGATCAATTGGACAATTTCGTCAGGATAAAAGAGTTCGTTACAAAGGATGCGAGTGCCATTACTTTTTGGCAGCTTAATTAATTTGTATATCATAATTATCGGTGGAATACTCCACGGAGCTAATAATTTAATATGACATTACCGACCTTTTCTTTTTGACTTCTCAATTGTTCTCCGATTAAATTACCAGCTATGATTTAGCTGCTTATTGACTTTTGTTTGATCTTTTAAATTTTAAAATTTGTCTAATGCATTTATTTACGACTTTTATTTGCCTTGGTTATCGATGATCTTTACAATTAAATTGCCAACTAGTTTTAAACTCAAATATTATAACTCTTAATTCATTTTCAGGCTTTTGACCTACTTCTATAAGAGTCTAACCCCACACTTCGAATTAAATGTCCTTACCCCAACTCTCTGAGAAGGTAGCAAATTGAATTCCTCACATTCCCCAACCATTGGGGCAACCTCTAGTGATTGAATTAAATTCATCTTGAGTAAATTACCTATGTTTATGTGGGTTTTTTAATCAAGTACCAAATTCTCTCACAAAAGAATTCTCTTTTCTTTTAGGGTTATTACCACGAAATACCCTAAACTATACATTTGCAATAAATTTACCTTAGACTAATTTTTTGACCACCAAAAACTTCAAACTAATTAATTATATGTAATTATCAACCTCTACTTGGCAATAACAATCACTAACTTTTACTACCTTCTTGCCAAAGTCTCAAACTTACTACCTATCATACGTAATTATCAGCATCTATTTGGTTGACTTGTCGAATTTTTTCTTTTCCGATTAAAGTATACCATGCAAAAGTTGGTAAACTAGAAAAAGACCAAAAAAAAAAAAAAATGTTAGTAAACTAATTCAGATAAGAGTTAGCAACCTAAAGGGTCAAAATTAATTGACAACTTAATTGGAAAAAAAGTTGATGAATCAATTAAGTTGAAATTAGTAATTTCACCCGCGAGCTGGTAAATTACTAAATTTACGTAAGTTTACTGAAATTTCATAATATAGAAAAACATTAGTATCTACAGAACGAATGATGGGTAGGATGAGCACGGCACACGCAACTTACAGTCCGCATCGGTCTTGATCCAGCACTCCCTGTTCCCGTTGGATTCGTCCCCGGTGACCAGAATCCGGGTGCGATTCGACTGGCTCCTGAGGCGCCGGAGCTTCTCCTTCAGGAGGATCTTCTCGGGGACTATCACGATGTCTTCTTCAGGAAGGACCTGGTTCCCGATGTTGTGCCCGTGGCCCCTCGTCGCTTTCTTCTTCACTTCGATTTTCTGCTGCTCGTAGGACTTCTTTGCCGCAGATGAGTTTTCAGGGTGGACTTTCTTGTGGAACATATGCAGGATCTGCACAGCACACGGCAGGTGCAGCTACCTGAGTTAAGCTTTCTCTAGAATTCAGCAATTCTGTATGCTTCAGGAGTAAATGAGAGAACCATCTTTATTTCAGCCAGCAAGCACAGAGAAGGACTCTAGGAGATCGTTAAACCTTTTGGACATTTCACGAACGGCATAGATACGGCGCGTCAAACGCATATCGCCATATGTATGCCCATCTGTACTCGGGTCGGCCTGTGCTAACCGTCGAAGGACCACTGCGATGTATTCCTTTGCTGGGCAAGCAGGACAGTTTCTATTGCTATTTTGGAATCTATTCCTATGCCTGTTCATATTCATGTGAGTGAACGCACTTCGAATTCCTAATGCGATGACTTGATACTAGAATCGCTTACCTTGTGTAGCTTTGTCTCCGCCGCCGAACCAGAATCAGAGCTCGTCCCTCCATCGAAAGCGGAGCTCCGGGCGGCAGGATTAGCTTGCAGGGCCTTCTTTTTCAGCTTCTTCTTCACGAAATGCACCATCGAACCGTCCCAATCCTTTTTGCCATAGCCGTACTCCTCCTCGGTCATCTTGGTCTTCTGGAACAGCTCCCCAAGCGACGTCCTGTGCTCCTTCTTGTCCACTTTAGGTGCTTCCAGCACTTCTACTGCCGAGCCGAACAAATAGCCCTGAAGCGGGCACACAGCACTCCCATTGCTCGAATTGGTCTCTTGTGCCTCCACCTTCCCGCCGAGCGTGATGGTGCTCACGTGGCTGCTCCTCCCCGTGCTAACATGGCTGTTCCGCCCGGATGACTGGTTTCCCCACTCATCCTTGTTCGCCTCAGCCGCGAGCACCTTCTCCAGCTCTTCATTGATCAGCTTCAGATCGTTCTCGGTCACCTCGGTCTCTTTTTCGGTTATGTTCTCGAGAGAGTAGGAGAAACTCGGAGTTGCAGGGTCAGGGCCGAGAGCGGGCTCAGAACCGAGGGTGCCAATCGCCAGGAAACCATGGAAAAGGTCAGTTATCTCAGCAGCTAGTGGCTCTTCTTTGTAGTGTTCTTCGTCCTGCGAAATGGCCGATTCCAAGCAGGCAAAGGACTTTCTGAGGACTTCGCGCTGAGACTGCTTGAGGTGCTCGGCACCGCAGCTTCGCCTCTGAGAGAATTTCTGATCATCTAGACATGGCTGTCCTGAAAGACAATAAGACGGATAAGGCAGCGTGATACAACCGCAAGAACAAGCATATACTAGTGAGACTTTCTAAGTAGGAAAGGCACATCTTTGTTGGTTGGTCTTTGGTTTTCACGAGATCGAGAGAAAACTCTCATAGACAATAAGTTCTCTTAATCCATGATCTCGGCCTTTCAGACACTGGTTAATTACTGTGGCATTGCCATAAGAAGTCGCGCATCGCATCGACGATGTCATCCTCATCAGAGCCTTCCTTAGAGCACGATTGCCGTACGCCCTATCTAAAGTCAATTCATGCGACACGTTCTTTTGTTTACAAGATCAGTACTCGGTAAATCCATCGATGTTCGAGTGAGCTAGACACATAGTGATCGAATCCGCACCTACATAGTCCAATCCGTAGATGAGCCCACTTCAGAGAAACAAAGAACTCACGTGCCCGGACTTACCTGCGGTGGCGCCAAAATCCTTGAGCGGCTCATGGCCGTTGTGCCGTAACTTGCGGTGCATCCAACCGAGTAACTGCAGACATCGGAACAGAACATTCAGTCCATCGATCGTTGGGGACCTAACACAAACATTAACATCGGAATTGGGACTTTACCTTCATCTTCGATCTTCCAGCAAAGGCTCTCAGTTCTCGATGGCTCCGGTGATGCGAGAATAGTGCTTGGAATGAACTTTTTCCAAACGATAAAATATTTAATAGCGGTCCGCTAATGTTGCAAGAAAGAGATGGATGGAACGAAACACGCAGAAGATAAGAAATCCTGGAGTGGTTGTAATTCAACTTGTCAGGGTAGTAAACAGCAAATCATGTGGTGAAATGGAGGAGGTGGGGGGTCCTGAAGCTCCCAAGTCGAGCGATTCGACACGGCCTAGAAGCCATCTTGCGTATTGTCCATTTCCTGAGGTTGTTTTGCGAATCCCCTTTCCGCCATTTCCTCGCTGCTTTTGTTGGTTTCGTTTGGTGTTAAACAGGTCGCGCGTACATACAGCGCGAGTGCACAGAGACCATCAATCAGTCTTAGTACTTTCGCTTGGCATGACGTTCGGTTCATGGTGTGAGGAAAACAAAGGTATGCTTCGCATCACCATAAGCTTTTGTGCGGCCCAGGTTATGTTGGGCTAGTACAAGAATAGCATGTGCCGAAACAGAAGAAGCGACTCACATTATGCTAAGCCCGGGGACAAGGTCTTTCTTGCGAGTTTGAGTCATCGGGTGTCGGATGTGTGTCCGATCTCGCGTACCTCGGGCTTGAGCTATCACGGCGGTAGATAAGTCTCGATCAACTTTGAACTGAAATGACGCGTCCTAGAGCCATCCGGGGGGCGGATTCACCGTGACCAAACGTTGTGTTGGTGTTAGAGGGCTGCCTAATGGGGTATCAAACCCAAGATGGGATTGCTCGGCGGAAGATATGGAGTTGATCTTACATTGCATAAGCAAAGATCGTTGCATTGATAAATAAGTCCGGCGCAACCTCAGTTAGTACAACTTCCAATATTTGCTTGGCCACTAGGTTTCAATTTTACCGAAACAATTTCATAAAAAACCCATGCATACATTTAAGTTGCACAATATACACTAGCACCACACATGACTATAGATTGAGAAAACGTAATTTGCGCTAGTGGAAATGACTGGCAAGTAATCAATGAATCTCTTAAATTCCATATTTAGATTTAATATATTTTCAAATATTCCATAAATGGACTCGAATTCAATATAAGTTTCAACAACTATTTTAATAGCTTAAGCATGGACATATCCGATTGGTGAACTTAAGATCTCAGCGCTAATCTCATGTGAGATTTTGTGATATTACTACCAACTGTTCTAAAAACTTAAGTAGGTAAATGAATGCGTGATTTAATATTTAATTATTCTAACGGATAACTATATGATATCACAAGAAAAGGTTCAATCAATCTATCATGCAAACCCTAGTTACATAGAACTTCAAGTAGCGTCATTGCACGGACACACCATTTGCTTGGCGATCTAGCTTCCATATAAAGTGACTTATGTTTGCACAACAAAAAAGTGATCGGTAGGCCCGACGCATAGACTTTATGTGAATTTGGATCGTTACTTTTAGCAGTTCAATGAGATCCATCAAATTCAATGGTTGATGAGTGTAAAACGAGCCGGCGGGTTGTCCCAACTCCTGACGTGTCCATAGCAGGATCAATGATAGAGATTGAATAAAAACGGTGCATGCATTAATTCCCAAAACTCTCAAATCATTCACGTTCCGGAGCATAGATTCCCACTACAAAGTGCACTGCTCCATGGACCCAACAAAATGGCCATGTTTGTCATTACCCTCATTAACTTATAATGAACTTCTGATACTTTTTACATATCCCATCATTTGGAAAGACTGCACATGTTGTACACTGAACTTCCCACGACCAAATCGGGGTAGACGTGGCCAGCGGCTCTTATCCGGTACCATTACTCGTGACAACTAGATAGTAACTATCGTACGAATTACTGGGATATTGACATGGAGGCCCAACTACCTGAAAGCTCTTGAAACCTCGCTGCCAAAAATCATGTTCTAGTTAAGTTCGGCATTTTAACATGTGCAGATAGCTCAAAACCAAGAAGTTTACATGCAGTCAGTAGAATTTATATAAATTATCTCCGGTACAAGGATTGGAAGTCCCTAATATATCAATCAACTAGCCCATACTAACCAAAAAAATTAAACCAACTAGGGCCATCCTAAGGGATTTAAGACCGTTCTAAATTTTAACTTAAGAATTTCTAACGTCTATGGTCGTGATAAAATTCTCTTCTCATGAACAATTGAGATTACATGATAACTAAATGGATTTACTTAACCTGACGGATTTGTTACTTTCTTTTAAACAAAAAAAATGACCAAGGCAAATATTACATCAGAACTCCATAATGTGATCAAAAGCTCCGACTTGATCGCCTAATGATTGCGGTGGTGGATCCTGTAACTCCATCAATTTCCAGATTTCTTCATGTAGGTTACTTCTATATTCCTCCTCGGTCGATTATTGACGAGTAAAGCCAAAACCACCGGCCTCAAAGGCTTTGCAAGGATGAGTATACAAACTCCTAACTTGGTCTAAAACAAAAATTTATATACCGTGTCAAGTACAATATAGTTCTTCCCTTTAACGAATTTCGATCTGTATCGCAAGACGCCTAACCAATAGATTTTGTTTATCACGGAAAACAATTGTTGATAACGAAGCTATATGACATGAATCTTATCAATACCTGTTAAAGGGTTTTGGATAAACACTATGTTGAAAATATGTCTTGAGTTTAAGTACGAAAAATTAACTTTTTATTTGAACATGTTTCTACTTTGAGTAGTTCCCTAGTTTGACAAGGTTTCATAAAAGTGATTTTCTATTCTAGATCCAACTTTTGACTATATTAGGGGTGTCAATGGGTGGGGTTGGGTTTCCATACTACCTGACCCAACCTGAAATGCATAGAACCCATAACAAAAATCAAATCCAATTTAGAGTGTTGAAGCTAATAAATCTTTTTGTAAGATTTGTGAATATCTGAGCGAAATTGAGGGATTAAAAATATCGTGAGTTACCACCGCCCTCAGCGGCGTAGTTGACTTGGGTACTCTCCCCTTATAAAGGAGAGAAGTTCGAATCCCAAAGGCGTCGTTAGGAATTCTCACTTAGAGTATTGTGGTGGTGGGTTCTGCAGTCGTTCCCCCAGGTTTGCTCGCCGGCGGTCAACTTATGGGGTTCCCTAGGTTAAAAAAGAAATATATATATATATATATATATATATATATATATATATATCATGAGTTTCTTAATGTAATTGAGGGTTGAGAAACATGAAGAGTGTTTGAATAACTTGATTATGATTATAATCTTTGTTCTATCACTTGATCTACAAGAAATCCTATGCTGCTTTTCTTATGAACATAGGCTGTATTGATCAGATCACGTAAATATGGTGTTCGACTTATTTTCTTATTTAATCTACTTTATTGTATGATCACTCATCTCCACATCACACTATTTGCTTTTAGGCTGAGAGCTTTCATGAAATCCTAATAATAATTGGTAAAAGCTCTTTGCATAAAGGACTTCGCTTTAAAAGAAAAATACAAAAATTGCAACAGTGACACGACTCAAGCAAAGTTGGGAGGTCCAGCGGTGGCCGTGGCCAAGGTCCCACAACCCCAGGCAAGTCGCGTATGACAAGAGCGACGAACCTTAGGTCTCAAACTCAGTCGAGCTCCACTAGGTCTCACTTGACTTGATCAATTAGGGCACAAAATTGAGCGCAAGCATCGCGCGACCCTCCGTCGGCATTGCGACCGTCGGCAATCGTCAATGAGCCTTAGTGACCCTTGATTCTCCATATCTCACATGGAACCTCCACATTTGGCCTAACCTTAGCGATCATCCACTATCAACCGTTGACAACATTCGACCATTGATGACTGTCCCTCAGCGATTGTTCGCGTAGTACCCTAGGTTTAGAAAGAGAACCGATAGGCAGTGGAGAGGGATAAACAATGTGCCAATATACGGGAGTAAAATAGGAATACGAGAAATTGTTGAGAGCAAAATTGGAATAAAAAGTTCCATAAATTATGGGCTCCAGCGTTTCGAAGTTGAATGCCAATGTTGGTGAGTAGTGGCCTTGATATGAAGACTTCGGAAAAATTACCATTTCCCAGGACTCCAAAAAAATTTTAACCAGACACTGTAGCATTTACCCAAGTGTCTATAAAGATCCAAAGGACTTGGCAAATGGTGTTCCCAAGCACGGCCTAAAACTTCGGCCTCAAAGCGGGGCCCATGATCCTGCTCCAAGTCGAACATACGCCTGCAATTTTTCCAAACCAGCCTAGGCGCCACTTTCCATTCCTATAAGATCGCTGCCCGGAATTATACTCGACCCTAATAGAGCCCAGAAGCCCGTCCATTATCGTAATGAACAATACATGAGAAATGGTTTCATGTTACTGACATAGACGAGGAAATGATCTGGTCCGGAACGCGCCACTAACACAGACGGGCTCAAGAAGGAAACTATTTGTCTGTGAATCCGTGGGGAAAAGTCCCGTTCTACCCATTAGTCATTTGAGTTTCAAATGTTGATATTTGGTCAATTCAGTTTTAAACATTTAAAAATATGCAACCAAATCTTTCACTTATATCCGGTCCTATGTAGCTTATTCTAACGCCGAGAATTGTCCTTCGACAAATGTGATAAGGATTTGATTGCTAATTTTGAAAGACATTTAAAAGTCAATCGATTCAAATCAAACATTCGAATCTCGATTGATCAAAGTACGAAACATTTACGACTTTCCGCCGTACCTATACCATTTGTCTATTTGGACATCGTGTGGAGCAAGATAAGCGACACTAATAAATCAAAAGAACTACCTTTTGGCAAATGATTGAATTGAGAAGGAAAACGAAACATATTGAAACATCTCCGACGAGACTTGGGAGAACCAAAGCGATTCATCCACTTCACACTAATAAATGTACAAGTCAAGGGAATCAACTCGACCAGCTCAGCTTGCTTTAGTTATTAGGCACTTGTTTATATTAATCCTGATTTCCGCGAAGCAAACTCATAGCACCGGATAGAATAATGCTCGACCCAATTTGACCAGATCCTACTCAGCATATCAAATTATGTCCGTCTTCCCATTCAACTGAAGACTGGCCATCCACCTCGAGAACAGGAAATTGCGATGAACCACTTCATCGTGGTTTGACCCGAAATTATGGCAAATTAAACACTTAGCCTCACAAATTTTAAGGTGCAAGATTCCATCTGTCGCTGTTTTAATACTCAGCCAATCCAAAAATAGGAAAAAAATTATTCAAAAAGTTCTAAACTTATTTCACTTTTATCAATTAAACTCTAAACCTTTCAATCACTTCTCGCCAATTAAATACATCCGATCAATTTTGACTGAAATTTGTTGATGTGAACGGTTGACACTGACGTGGCATGTTTTTAATAATTTTTTAATGATATTTAATAGGGAAAAAACCACGAAAAAAACTTTGTCCTTTGAGTGACACATTTACCCCGAACTTTTGTGAAAAACCCCAAACTTCCAAACCGTGATTATCCCAAACTTTTTTTGCGACACTAAAAACCCTAAACGTGGCAAAATTGAAAGGGCATTTTGGTTTTTAATAATTTTTTAATTTTATTTAATAATTTCGGCGGAGGGAAGAAAAAGAAGAAAAAAAGAAAAAAGAAAAAAGAAAAATTAAAAGATAAAAATTTTTAAATGGCTTTTTCTTCTTTTTATGTTCTTCTTCTTTTTTATTTACTTTTTTTATACTTTTCTTTGTTTTTCCTTTGGGTTTGGAGTTTGGCCAGGAAGGGTGGCTGACCGACCCTTACGGGCATGGACAAGGGCTGGTGACTCTCGCCAACCCTAAGCAAGGGCCGTGATGCCCTCACCGGCCAAAGTGAGGGCGTGCAAGCCCTCACCTAGAATCAATGAGTGCCGAGACACCCTTGCCGATTTTGGGCGAAGGGTCGCATAACCTCACTTTGGCCGGTGAGGGCATTGCTGCCCTTGCCCAAGGCCAACAAGGTTGGCCGCCCCTTGTCAAGAGCTAGTGAGGGTTGGCCGGCAACCTAACCAACCCCATTTAAAAAAAAAAAAAAACAAAAAAAAGGAGAAAAAATCATAGAAATTTCAAAATATTATAAAAAAAACTACCACGTCGGCGCCGGCCGTCTATGTTGGTAATTTCCAAGAAAAATTGGTTGAATAAACTCAATTGGCAAGAAGTGAAAATGTTTAAAACTAAATTGGCAAAATGTGAAAACGTTTAAAACTGAATTGACAAAATTAAAAGGTTTGGGACTTAATTAATAAAAATGTAATATGTTTAAGACTATTGGAT
This sequence comes from Eucalyptus erythrocorys, assembly GCA_014182555.1. Taxonomy (NCBI): domain Eukaryota; kingdom Viridiplantae; phylum Streptophyta; class Magnoliopsida; order Myrtales; family Myrtaceae; genus Eucalyptus; species Eucalyptus erythrocorys. Next base: position 58,063,993 of record CM024604.1, on the reverse strand, counting down.
AATTTTTCCAAAAATATGGACATGATCAAGTCCAATGATAGGTGAATCAAAATTCTCTAAAGGGCAAAAGGGATCGATCGCATTGTTGTCGCATACAATTCAAACCATTTAGATATTAAATCATAGTTTGATCTAACTATTTAAATTTTTAGAATAATTAAGAATAATCTAACAAAATTTCATATAAACTTTTCACATATTCTCTCTTTTACATGACCTTTATAGTAGCGTCGGAGCAAGAAATCTTCTTGAATTCAAACATTTTCAAACCCCAATGTTATACTAAATTCTAACCCACGCATAAGGAGTGGTTTTGGTATTAAACCACATGAATATTTAACAACTTAAATAAGTTGAATAGCTCACAATGGTCTTATATAATTTTTATACCGATCGAGCAATGCTTGCTAAATGAAAACGAAAACGAAAATTTGCCCCCGCAAAACGTGGACCGGAAATATAATATTTCGGATTTGACCGGTAATATAAATTGCGAAAACCAAGAGAAAGCAAATAGTTTTGTCCATACCTTATCGTTAAATAAAAATTCACACGTCATCCTTGTACAGATTTAATTCTGACACTAATTTTCTTCCCAAGATTGACTCTTGGATTATATAATCTCTCGAAATGTAGTGGAGGGAGGGAGTACATCGGAGGGAGAATGGAGGCGACCCCCCGCACCCTACTATCGCTATGTCTCCTCTCGTTCACGGCAATATTCGCCGGCGCTCGCGGCGACGATCCCCTCGATCCGACCGGCAACATCACCGTCCGGTGGGACGTCAGGTCGTGGACGCGGGACGGCTACGTGGTATGTTAGTTTCTGTCTCCTGCAGTTCAGCCTATGATTCAGACTCCCTGGACGGTCCTGATGGAGTTGACTGCAGGCATCAGTCAACATCACGAACTACCAGCGCTACCGGATGGTGACGGAGCCCGGCTGGAGGCTGGGGTGGACGTGGGCACGGAAGGAGGTCATACGGAGCGCGGTCGGGGCGCGCCCGCTGCGCCGAGGAGATTGCTCTAAGTACAAGCGGGATGTACCCGCTTCCTGCATGCGCAGCCCGACGGTGGTCGATCTGATGGCTGAGGCGCCCTCGAGGGACAAGATCGACGGCTGTTGCAAAGGGGGAGTCCTGTTGACCAAGCTGCAGGACGCTCGGAAGTCGACGGCGGGGTTCCGGATCGCCGTGGGGAACGCGGGAACGACGAACGCGACGGTGCAGATTCCCAAGAACTTCACTCTGGTCGTGCCGGGCGGCGAGTACTCTTGCTCGAGCCCGAAGATCATGCGACCCACCCTGTTCGTGTCTCCGGATCTGAGGATGGCTACTCAAGCTTTCAGTAAGTTCATGGTGAAAAGATTCAGGTCCACGAGGCCTTTTCTTGACTCGCAGACATCCATCTACCTCCATTTTCAATCTGTCATTTTGTCCTCTAAATCAGTCAAAGATATAAACTGACCCGGATACACTTTGATATCGGATACGCACTAGAACGTCAATATTTAAGATCAAGCACTAGAAGATTCACGGCTTATAAATTAATTATATCACCGCGCCGATGTCGGTGCTTCAGTGACATGGCAGGTGGTGTGCCGCTACTCTCCACCGCGAGGATACAAGCCGCCGTGCTGTGTGTCCCTGTCCTCCGATCAAGGGATGAAGATCCCGTGCGCTACTTGCGCATGCAAATGCAAGCCCTCGGACGCCAGGTCCTGCGCTCCTTAAGTCTTTTTCCACGTCAATGTCTACTTCTCTTCTTTTTCTCTTTCCTTTTTCAAAGATGCCTTAACATTTGGTAAGATCTGACCGAACACCGTGCACATCAGTGCACCCTGAGGCCCAAATCTGATCGAGTACTTCGATCCGAGATGATCCTCTTTGATCCATAGAACGCAGGTTGGCCTGCCCATGAAGGATCAAAGAGCACATAACAATCGATAGTTTGGTATATTCACAACCATGGACAGGCCTCATAACTCAGAAAACTGGACATGTTTATGTCGAATTGATGAATTGGTGCCAAGTGCAATTAATTTCAAGTCGTCTGCCTAAGTTTCGATTCCCATCTTACCTGATGTTGTGAGGTTTATAGGACATTTTCATAGACCTGGTGTTCAAGTGAGATGGGAAATGTACGTTGCTTGCAGGAGTTCCGGCAACTCCAAACGTGGGAAATCACCGGTCCAGTGCACCAATCACAAGTGCCCCATAAGCATAAATTGGCACTTGCTGTCCAAAAGCAAGGGAAGCGTCCGGTGGTTCGAGGTGTCAATCTCGAACCTGAATCACCATGCAAATTACACGGACTGGATCCTCATGATTCAGCATCCGGCTGCACAAAAGCTTGCCAGAGCCAACACAAACTACTGGTCGCTGCCGCCCAAGCTTGGTGAGTAATTCTCCAATGGTATGCTAAATGTGATTCATGCTGATCTAAGAACATCGAAAGTGTGACAGAGGATATTTCTTGCCTGTTCCATGTTAATTGCAGGGAGCATGGACGTGCTGTGGGGGATCGAACACTACAATCGAGGGCTAGGGCCGCTCGGAAGTGGTCATTCCACGGCAAAGTTCAAAATTAGTTACAAGGGGAGTTCTGGAAATTGGAATTTCTCAAGCAATGTCTTCTTCAATGGTGATCAGTGCGCCAATCCGCCTCTACCTCAACAAGGCTCCTCAACATGAATGCCTCTCGTTTTTTTATCCGGAACAACGTTTTTCTTCCCCCCTTATTTTGTTGCCTATATCCGAGACTAATGAAACATGAGAAGGCGTCATTATCTGATCTTTGAGCTTGTCTGATTAGAGTGCATAATGACTACTACAGACAGTAGTGGAAGGTCATTGGTTGTCTTTAAGTCCTGAAAATATAGGCAAAAAAAATTGTTTGCTAACCGCTAAAACTGAAATCTGATGATAACCAGTACTCGTTTTCATCACCCCGCTCATCCAGGCCAGCCGATTTTCTTCTTCGCCGCGATTAGAAAGACAATGCCGCCGAAATTCATTGAACGCCGCAGGCTGTTCGGGTGACCCACCATGTGTGTTCCTCCATCTCAAAGTAATATCATTGCTGTCATGGGAGCGACAATCAAAACACGATCGAACGAGACAACTGCAGACTTCAGATCCTTTCGTTTCCCGTATCGTCTTCAGGCAGCAGTTAGCATCCGTCCAATGGCGACTCGAAGGTGCTTATTGGTTTCGCCAATTCCGATAAGGATCGAACTCACCTTGCTTCTTAGGGACGACCGTGAAGAAAGCCTGTCATCATAAACTACCGGAAGAAAGCCTTCGCATTCAATTATTTAAACGCTTCACGTCATCAAAGATATATAATCTCCTCTCTCTTAATATCATCTAGGCCTCCCTCAATCCCCCGATTCTCGAATCTCCACCCCATCACGAATAGGTGTCCGAGAATACCTCGGTGACATCAGAGGCGACGGTGCATCGACGACTGGGAGAACATCTCAACGAGGAGCCTCAATCGAAGTACGTATGTCACGTCCGGACACAGATTCATAGAGTACTAATTCTCCATTGCAATGGCTTTGATTTCGGGCCGCAAGTAACATTCGACCGCCTCCCTATTGCAATTTACGGACAAAGGAGATTCACGTGATTGCCTGGACAGAGAGAGAGGTCCACTGGACATTTCTGTCAGCAATAGGATAGCATGGGGCCACCAAGTTGGATAAGGAAAAGCCATCATTGCGATCGTCGAATGCGATGCCCCCCGTCCAAATGTCCATAGGCAAAAATGATGACGACTTGATTCTCCATTTTGAAAGACGTTTAGACGTCAATCGATTAAAATCAAACATTTGAATCTCAATTGACCAAGGTGCAAAACATCTAGAACTTTCTGCCATACCTATAGACCATCCGTCTATTTAGACAACAGGCGGACGTGGGGAGGCAAGATAGAAGGCACTAGTCGGGATTTAAGAACCATCCACACCCAAACTTTTGCAAAGTTGCGGTGCAGTTTGACTAAGACGACTCAAGCGGAAGCAAAATAAGCAACACTAGTAAATGGAAAGAACTACGTTTTAGGTTGTTGTGTTGAGAAAGAAAAGGAAACATCCTTTACCAAAAAAAAAAAAAAAAAAAAAGGAAACATCCATTTATGAGATTTGATGAGATCACTACAAATTATTCTAAAAATGCTAATAAAAGTCTAGAAAGATTCAAATTCAGTGTCATATTCTAATACCATATGAGATTTAATATTAATAGATTATATCAATTTTAACATTCCAAGTAAGAAGTGAAGAACGGAAGTGATTCTCTCGCCTCACACTATTAAATATAGAAGACAACGGCCACAACTCGACCAATCCAGCTAGCTTTGATTATTAGGCACTTGTTTATTTTAATCCTGATTTCTGGGTTATAATATAATAAGCAAACTCATAGCACCAGATAGAATAAAGCGCCAACCAATTTGACCAGATCCCACTTAGTATTTAGCACGTTTGGAAAGCAAAGAAAAAATCTCTTCTTTTTTTTTTTTTTAAAAAAAAATCCCCATTTCATTTCAAGTAATAAAATTAGAGGAACAACATTAATATGCTTAAGAACAAAGAACATCCAAAAAAGATTAAGGGGGACTCTAGACCCAATTCCAAGGTAGAGATTGGCAGAACTGGACTTTAGCAATCCAATCGGCGGTTTTATTTAGATATCTCGGTCCATGGGTCAATTTTAATCCAGGAAACGAAGCTTGAGCCGCCCGTTTGGAGTATTTCATTGACTTCCCTATCGCCTGAGCTGCTGTGTAGCAGTCAGACTGAACAGCAGCCCCTTTTGACCAAAAAAAACAGTATCCCCAAGTGACCCTTTTTTCTTTCCCCATTTCACAGCAAGTTCCAAGCCTTCGCATATAACTAAGGGTTTCTACATGCAAGGGAGATTGTGCCTTCACCGTGCGAGCAAAACCACCGAGCAGCACCCCATTCTCGTCCCTGCACGCCCCTGCGACTGATCTGTTGTTAGTTCCTGGTGTGAAGGCTCCGTCAGAAGTTAATTTTCACCCATCCCAGCTCCGGCGGTCTCCATCTTACAGGTGCTTCGACAGCTTTGCTGATGTTTTGTTGCTGTGATGAAGTTGGATCTTTGTAAATTTTTGTTTTGACGTGAGCAGATCAGCCACCACGCCCTGCGGATTTGGCATTATTGCTCGAAAAACTGCTGCGTTCCTCTGTTTCCAGATGAGCCAGAGAGCTTTATTTTTTTTAATATCTGGCAAAGTTACTAAAATAGTTCCTGCTATCAAATTATGTCCATCTCCCCAGTTAATTAAAGTTTTGTCATCCACCTCGAGAACCGGAATTCGCAATAAATCACTTCATCGTGGTTTGACCCGAAATTGTTGCAAAATCAAACGCTTAATCTCACACATTTTTATGACCAAAAAAAAAACAAATCTCACACATTTCAAGGTACAAGATCCCATTTTTAGGACTCAGCTATTCGAGTGGACATTCTTAACAGAACTTTACATCCAAAAAATATGGACATGATCGAGTCTAATAATAGGTGAATCAAAATTTTCCTATGGACAAACTGCCTATTCAAATCATTTATATTTCAAATCATACTTTTAATTAGTTATTTAAAATTTTAGAATGATCAATAGTGATCTGACTAAAATTCTTATAATTGTCGTGTATATTCTCTCTTTCACACTATCTCGACAGTGGTGTTATTGAAGGAGAAGGTTCTTCGGAGTTCAAATCTTTTTCGGTTCATAATCCGAGGCTAAATTCTAACTTGCTCGTGAGGGGGAGAATTTTTGTATTAAAATAATTACTAATATTTTGAACAGTTAATAACAGTCTCTCAAAATTTATTAAATGAAAACGAAAATTTGTGCCGGCAAAACGTGGATTGGAAATATAATTTTGCGCGGATTTGACCGGTTAAAAAAATTCCCAAAACCCAAGAGAAAACCATATAGTTTTCTCTGCACCTTATCGTTTAAGGAGAATTCACATGTCATCCTTGGACACACTTAATTTTGACGCTAATTTTTCTTCCCAGGATTGACCCTTGGATCGTGAACTCTCTCGGCACTTTCCCAAGATCTCGCTAGAGCCGGAGCAGCCCCCTTCGAAATGTGGCCTCCATTGCTATGTCTCCTCTCATTCACGGCAATATTCACCGGCGCTCGCGGCGGCGGCGGCGGCGACGGCGACGATCCCCTCAATCTTAACGGCAACATCACCATACGGTGGGACATCATGTCGTGGACGCCGGACGGCTACGTGGTAAGTTAGCTTCTGTCGCCCCTGCATTTCGGCCTCCGATTTAGACTCGCTGGACGGTGCTGACGCGGTTGACGGCAGGCGTCGGTCGACATCACGAACTACCAGCAATATCGGATGGTGATGGAGCCCGGCTGGCGGCTGGGGTGGACGTGGGCCCGGAGGGAGGTCATATGGACCACGGTCGGGGCGCGGCCGCTGCGCCGAGGAGATTGCTCTTCGTTCAAGGGCAACATACCCGCATGCTGCATGCGCAGCCCCGCAGTCGCCGACCTGACGGCTAATGTGCCCTCGAGGGACAAGATCGACGGCTGTTGCAAGGGGGGAGTCCTGTTGACCGAGGCCCAGGATGCACAGATGTCAGTAGCAAAGTTCCAGATCTCCGTGGGGGCTGCAGGAACGACGAAGAAGACGGTGCAGCTGCCCAAGAACTACACGCTGGCCGCCCCGGGGGGCGGCGGGTACTCTTGCTCGAGCGCGAAGATCGTGCCGCCCACCAAGTTCTTGTCTCCGGATCGGAAGAGGGTCACTCGGGCCTTGAGTAAGTTCATCTTCATGGCAGAAAGATTCACGTCATACGAGTTTTAATAGGCTATTCTATTAGGATCCCCTCTCGTTAAAGATCTAATTAAGATCAAGCACGGCAACATACATCTGCATGACCTCTTTTGCTTCAGTGACGTGGCAGGTGGTGTGCCGCTACGCTCCGCCGCGAGGATACAAGCCGCCGTGCTGCGTGTCCCTGTCCTCCGATCGAGGGATGAAGGTCCCGTGCGCTACATGTGCGTGCAGCTGCAAGCCCTCCGACACCAAGTCGTGCGCGCCGTAAGTCTTTTTCCATGTCTTAGTCTTCTTTTTCTTTCCATTCCTTTTCTTTCCTTTCCTCTCGTTTCCTCTCCTCTTCTTTTTCGTGATGCCTAGACATTTGGGCAATTTAGAAGTGGGTCGGATTGAGCATGAGGCCATGATTATCATGCCATTGTCCTAGAATCGCGGAGTCACTCGAATTATTGGGCTTTTATTGAGTTGATACCCAAGATGTTCCAATTCGATTGATTAAAAGCAGGTAGGCCTACCCGTGAAAGATCGCAAAGCACATGATAGTTGATAGTTCACTATGTTCACGACCATAGATTCCCTTCATAACTCAAAAAAATAGATATGCTTATGCCTTTTGGAAAAAGTATAAGAAAAATCCTAAATCTATTATTATTGTGCCGATTTAGTCATAAACCTTTTAATAATAAGAATTTAGTCATAAATTTTTTAAACTAGTGTTAATTCAATCCTTTCATTTTTGTAACACCTAGGTTTTCACTGTACACATATTGTCCGCTTTGGACACCAAGTCCTCATGATTTTATCCTTTTCAAGGCAGCTCATAACCGCTTTGGACATCAAGTCCTCACGGTTTTGTCCTTCTCGAGGCAGCAGGCAGCCCATACTACCCATGGGCACGTCTGGGGATTGAGGTGCGGACGCACCGCCATCCCTCCTCCTTCCTCCCCGCACAGTTGGTAGTGGCTCTGATACCACTTATAACACCCTGAGTCTTCAGGGTATACATATTGTCCGCTTTGTACAATAAGTCCTCACAGTTTTGTTTTTCTCGAGGCAGTCCATCCTACTCGAGAAAACGCGTATGTACAGTTAGATGGCTCATTGCCTTATAAGCTAGCCTAAGACTTTCTCCCTAGGCGATGTGGGACAAGAGAGGGACCCCTCCTTGCGCACGTCCGGGGATCAAGGCACGGACGCACCGCCATCCCTCCTCCTTGCACACCGTCGCTTGGGTTGTCACAATTTTGGTTGAATATTGTTGATGTGGATATTAACTGACTCACGTGGTATGATCTACACTGATGTGAATAACTTTTAATAGTATTTTAATATTTTAATATTTATATTTTTTTCCTTTTTTATTTTCTTTCTCTTTCATTTTTCTTCTTTTGCTTCCTTCTTTCTCTTTCCAGTTGAAAAAAAAAAAAAAGAACAAAAAATTTAAAAAAAAAAATTGATACATAGACTGGTCGGGATTTACATCAGTAAAATCTAGTCAAAATTAGCCAAAATAATTGACTTGGCGCTAACTCAAAATGTTTAAGATTATATTGGTACAAATGTAATAAATTCAAAATTATTCTAACAATTTTTCTTGTTTAGATGTATTGGTGATGAGTGCAAATAATTTCATTAATAAGTCGTCTGCCTTAATTTCGACTCACATCTTACTCGATGTCGTGGGGTTCATAGGACATTTTCATAGACCTGGTGTATAGAATTTTCATGTCTTTAAAGATTGCGAAAAGGCACGAATGTTCAAGCGAGATGGGAAATGGTCGTTTGCTTGCAGGAGTTCCGGCAAAACGGAACGTGGGAAATCGCCGGTCCAGTGCACCAACCACATGTGCCCCATCAACATAAATTGGCACTTGCTGTCCAAAAGCAAAGGAAGCGTTCGGTGGTTTGAGGTGTCGATCTCGAACCTGAATCGCCACGCAAATTACACGGATTGGATCCTCATGATTCAGCATCCGGCGCAAGAGTTTATCGATGCCAACACGAACTACTGGTCGCTGCTGCCGGAGCTAGGCAAGTAGTAGCCCAGCTTTCAATCTTTCTAACTGTGCTGTAATTCTCGAATGGTATGCTAAATGCTATTCGTGTCGGTCTAAGAACATCGAAAGCGTGACAGAGGAACTTCTTGCTCGTTCCACGTTAATTGCAGGGAGCATGGACGTGCTGTGGGGAATCGAAAACTACAATCGAGGGCTAGGACCACTCGGAAGCGGTCGTTCCACGGCAAAGTTTGTAATAAGTTACAAGGGGAGTCCTGGAAATTGGAACTTCTCGAGCAATGTCTTCTTCAATGGCGATCGGTGCACCAATCCGCCTCTACCTCGACGAGGCTCCTCAACATGAACGCCTCTTGTTTTTTAATCCGGAACGATGTGTTTCTTTTTCTCCCATTCTGTTGCCTATTTCCGAGACTAATGAAACATGAGAAGGCATCACTGTATAATCTCTGAGCTTGTTTGATCAGACTGCATAATAACTCCTCCAGACATAAGTACTGGAACTTCAACTTTTGTCTTCAAGTACTGAAAATATAGGCAAAAGAATTTGTTTGGTAATCGCTAAAACTGAAATCCGATGACAACCCAGTTCTTGCTTTCGTCAGCTCGTACTAAACCGCGCCATCGGATTCTCTTCTTCACCGTGATCAGAAAGACATCGCTGCCGAAATTCATTAAACCGCACAGGCTGTTCGGTTGACCCACCATGTGTGTTTCTCCACCTCAAAGTAATATCATTGCTGTCAAGGGAGTACAAAAGAAACATCATCGACCGAGACAATTCACAACTTCGAGTCCTTTCGTTTCTCGTACTGTTTTCACGTGGCAGTTAGCATCTGTCCGATAGCGACTTGAAGGCGTTTTTGGTCTCGCCAATTCCGAAAAGGATCAAATTCACCTTGCTTCCAAGGGATGACCGTGGAGAAGAGTTGCCATCACAAACTTTTGGAAGGAAGCCTCCAAAGCCGATAATCTAAATGCTTTACTTCCCTCGAACTCCCAATTCATTCTCTAATCTCTCTACTCCATCGCGAGAAGGCGTCGGGGGATACCTCGGCGACACCAGAGGCGGCGGTGCATCGATGACCGGAGAATTATCTCAACGAGGAAACAAAGCCCCTTTTGAAGTACGTGCGTCGCGTCCGAACATGGATTTACGGAGGCGCTAATTCCCCATCGCGATGGCTTTGATTTCGGGCCAAACGTACATTCGACCGCCTCTCCCATTGCAATTTATGGACAAGGGAGATTCACGTGATTGCCTAAGCCCAGACGCGAGTCCCCCTCGTCGGCAGTGAAGGACGGAAAAAGCGCGATCGAGGGAGGTCCACTGGACATTTCTGTCAGCCAGAGCATGGGGCCACCAAGTTGGATAAGGAATTGCCATCATTGCGACCGTCGAACGTGATGCCCCACCGCCCAAAGGGTCCCCCCGACATGCGTCCCGATGCTAGTATAATCCAAGATTAGGGTTAAGGACATAATATCTTTCTTTTTTGCGAATTCGATTCACTAGATATAATTTATGGACTTAGATAAATGGGGCTATGCTATCGAATAATTGTTTTTCTTTTATCCCCACTGCCGTCAGTTTATCAGACATGATGTATAAAATACAGCCATTGAATGAACAGGAGAAGTGAAGCATATTTACGTTACAAAGAAGAGGCTAATAAATTATTCGGGGGTACCCTGCATGCGGTGCTCATTTTGTGATCAATGTTTCCCTAAAGGGTTATAGATAAACCTTAGGGAACAAGTCCTTTTGTCCCATTACGTCCGGCCAAAAAGAACACCCTCGCTAAATAAAGATGTCGAATTATTTTATCATGACAATAGCCAGATTAGGTTAAACATATAGACATGTTGAATTTATGATCAATTTATCATAGTATAGACACATGCATTTCACTGTTGTACATCTCCGATTTTCCTGCTGTGCGCACGAGAAGAAGCAGAACTAGCTCTACGGTTTCACCATCAACATCAGCTTCACAGTCCAACCAAAGCTTCAGTCTCTCTTTTTCTACCCTGGAATAGAAAGCCCACCAGATCCTACGCTCCCTAAACTGTCCAACGCATCGATCCCACCAACCCTTGACATGAAATTCGAAGCTTTGACACCCTATCTTCCACGGCCATAAGAGGGAGGAAGAAAGAAACAGAACAAGCCAAGACATCAAACGAGATCCGACTGGAAACAGGCGCCATCCAGTTAGGCATACGAAAGCGACACCAACGTTAGAGGCCATGTAGCTGTTGTTGCAGGGGCAGGAAAGTTACCTGCCGAACCGAGGGGCGCTTTGGTCTCTCTCGCTCTCTCTTCAATTCCAGTGAGCTGTTCATGCTATACACGATTCCCCCCCGCAAAGGAATCAAAAGGGAGAAAAGCAAGGAGGCCTGGCGCGCCCCTTTTTGACATTCTCGAACAAAAAGGATAACAGAATATGTGGCAAAAAAGTGACCAAAATCATGGAGCATTCCCCGTATAACTTAATGTCGCACTAACCAAAAGAGATTAGTTCCCCGTGCAATTGCGTCGCGCCACCTCGCAAAAGAATCAAATCTGATACCTACGCCCACCTAATTAGTCACCACTAAACTTAGTCACCAAGCAAAAAGAGAACGACGCCAAAAAGGCGAGACCCAAAATCAAAACCGCCCCCCGAATAGGCAAGAAAATATTTTTCCACTCCCGCCCCGCCGCCCGGACATTCCCAGTCCATTTGTTGGGGGGAAATTTATATATTCAATTTAGGATATTGGGAATGAACAAAAAGATCCGAGGCAATCTTGTAGATATTTATTTACTTATGGAAATAAATATAGTCGTAAAGCTAGCGCAGCGATGGAACGTACCGTCCCGCCCAGGGGAAAAGAAGAAGCGCCTTGCCCTGTTTGCCCTTTCGCTTTCTTCTCTTGGCTCGAGGAACACACAAAAAACAACGAGAAAAGAAAAAAGATGGATTGGATTGATTTCGATTAATTAATGAAAAAACAGGAGGACTTTTTGATGATGGGTTCTTTTGACTACACATTCGGACTCCAAAGGCTCCACAAACGGGAGTTCAGTATCCCCAACACGTCCGGCAGCACCTTCCTCGCCAAACCCTTGTGGCTGCTCACCGCTGCCGGCGCCCTCCTCGCCGCCACGTCATGGACCGCCGGAGCCGGCGGGGGTTGGCAGCCGACCTCAGCCTCCTCGGGGAAGTTCTCCGTTCCAGCCCTCTCCGGAGAGGCGGCCAGCGTAGCTGCTGAGAACGCCTCGTTCTCCCGCGGAACAGCGACTCCGTCCTCCGCCTCGGGCGGCGCGGCGGTCTCGATCACGGGCATCTGGGGTTCGGGCTCGGGCTCGGGCTCGGGCAGGGGTTGGCCCGAGGCGGCGGCCCGGCGTGCCATCCTGCCGTCCCGCTCGCGTCGCTTGGCCTTGCCTCGGCCGCCGCCGCCGCCGTTCTTGTTCTTGCTGAGCTCGCCGCTGGCGAGATGGTCCTCGAAGGCCTCGATGGCCTGGTGGATGAGCTCCCGGTTGGGCGACGAGTCCCACCGGTGCCAGTAGCTCCCGTAGCAGTCGAAGCAGTCGCAGTCGAAGTTCGGGGTCGACGCAGCCGCCGCCGCCGCCCTCTTCGACGGCTGCCCCTTCTTCCTCCCGGGCCCGTCCCCGGCGCCGGCGGCGGCGGGGGCCGCCGTGTCGAGGGAGCGGGTGATCATGTAGGCCAGGACCTCGCGGTCCTCGAGGGAGAGGACGGTGGCGAGGGTGAGGATGGCCGCCGGGAGGAGCTTCAAGACGGAGAGGACGTCCCTGCTGGCGCCGCCGCCGCAAGAAGAGTGCGAAGCAGAAGCAGAAGCAGAAGCAGCAGCAGAAGAGGAAGAGGAGGAGGAGGAGGAGGAGGAAGGAGACGGGTGGACTTTGCCCTTGTTCTTTATCTTCATCTTTGCTCCGGAGGGTGTGTCCGAGAGAGGGAAGAGGAGGAGAAGCGCGACGGCCAAAGAGAGAGAAACTAGAGAGAGAGAGAGAGGGAGGGGGGAGGAAGGAGAGATTTTTGGGTTGGTGGAGATGATGAATGAGGAGAGAGAAAAGCAGAGGGTAATTTTTTCTTGGGGGAAGGCCGGAGCCTGGAGGCGGTGTTATTAGCTTGGCAGAGAAGGCTGACGCCGAGGAGAGAGGGACGCGGGCCGTCTTCCTTCTTTTTCAGGTTATAATAGAGGGGGGGACCCCCCCGCCGAGGCGCTAACGTTGTCTGTCGACGCCCGCGTCCGAGCGCGTGCGCGCCACTTGTCGCGCTTTCATTAGCGGCGCTCTCTCCACGGTCTCCCATGCGTCCTGTATTAGAGAATCGCGCCATTTTCTCTTTTTAACCCCTTCTTTTTTCTAGTTCCTTCGATTTTATTTATTTATTTACGGTACCCCTTGCTTCTCTTAAATTATTCAATGCCTAATTGGAAGATACTCGAGCCTTTTAGCCTGTTGAGTTTTCAAGCGCTTGAGTAGGCCCACAGGGTCCGTAGGGTTGAGGCGCGTCGATGCGATTCACCCCAAACGTAAATTATTATTTGCTTCTTGGGCCTTGGTCGGCCCTTAGTCATATAGAAAATTCCAGATATTTTTTAATCACGTATGGGTGCGGCGGTAACTTTTAGGGCTAATGTGGTTGCGTCCACTTCGACGCCGTCAATTGATCAAATATAGACATGTTAAAGATGGATCATAATTTTTTTTTTTTATTCGTATTTGATAGGCTAGGTTGTTAGATGGGTTTGTTGTATTCAACAAATAAATTTAGAATGGTAAGGCCTAAGATGGTGTGGGTGTTAAATAAGTTCATAAATTACTTAGACCCAATCTAATTCTATGGCACTCTCTTGCCATCATTTGATATCACATTCGCTCATTTCGTGCTGTCAGCTTAGTTTGAAAATGAGTTTTCATACATTTAGTTAAATATATTAATATTTTAGTAATAGATCGGATCGGATATGTGTTAAATTATGTATGAGTCACTAAATTTGGATTGCATGAAAGTTAGTCAATTTGGATTGCATCATTTTTGACATGATTCGACCCATCCATTTGATAGGTATAATAAATCTAATTATGACTTTTGATCCATTTAGTTAGATTTGAATGGAAATTAATCAATTTGTGCTAGGTTAAATATGAATAACTAGATTTGAATTGTATGAAAATTGATCAATTTGGGTTTGATCATTTTTGACCCGATTTGACCCATTCATTTGATGGATATAATCAAATTTGACTATAAATTTTGAATATATGTCAAGATAAGTTAATATAGACTCGATCAATGATTCATTAGATGGGATACCGAGTTTGAAATCCATCCACTACTTTGAAGTAATGACATAACCTTCATAAATGCATCTTTTTCATTAATTTACTTTTTCAAGAGGAGTAAGGGTTTAAAACTTGATCAATTAACCTTTGGTTCGGCGGCTTTTGAGCATGCCGGTCATTGGTGATTTTGGACAATCCGAGCTCCATTGGGTTTGAACGCTGCGGTCTAAGACCGAGGCTCCCAGTACCTGACAAGTTCAATCAAATTTTTAATTTTTTTAAAATATTTTGGGGTTACATTCGTAGAAATAACTCAATTTTGGCTGGCTTTTCAAATTAATCGAGTGTGGCCTAAACTTACAAGTGCTTGCCATGATCTTGTTTAGTTTCGAACATGTAAATCTTGGGTTTAAATTGAACAACTTATCATGGCGGTTCGAAAGAAATTTTTAATCAAAAAATATGAAGAAATGTTCTCTGGAGTTGGCATACTTAATAAGTGACACATTTTTTTGAGGAGAAATTGTTCTATGATGCATTTAGATAGAAGAAAACTGATCAATTTATAGAAAATTTTTCCATCAACCAAGAATAACAAGCTTAGATTTAAGAAAATAACTTCCCTTCTAGGCAAGAAGGATAACACTTCCCCTAAATCATTAAATAAATGAAAATGGAAAAATAACCAAAAATGTTATAAACTTATTGCAATTGTACTAATTTAGACTTGAATCTTTTTTTTTCTTTGTGCAAATTCCATTCTAAACATATCGCATTTATGTCAATCAGTTCATTAGCCAATTTTGGGTGACTTGATGGAAAGCCAAAAGCTTGGACATTGGACAATAGCATTGATGTGGACACTATTAAGCTAATGTTGACATGGTAACTTTTAATTTTTTTCTAAATTTTTTATTAAATCTTGTTTTCTTTTTCTTTTTCTTTTTCCTTTTCCTCTTTCTTTCATTTTTTATTTTCCCCTCAGTGGCTAGTGAGGCTTGCTAGCTACCAGACAGCCCTTGCCTAGCCTTGCCCAAATCTAGGCAAGGCCTGTGAGCCATGAGCAAGATGGCTAATGAGGCCTTGGTGAGGCTGCCTTCCCCCAAATTTGGGTGAGGCTAGGTGAGGGCAATGATCAACTATGAATGACTTGCAAATCCATTGTTCGAGCCCCCTCTCTCTTTGTGCTTGCAAATCGCAAATCTCTCATTCAAGGCTTTGCCTTCCATGTTAAGGGTTGCAAGCGGGGCCTTTGTGGCCCTCACTTAGTGGTCGGCGAGCGTCGCTAGAGCCTCGCCCTCTATTAAGTGGAAAAGAAAAAAAGAAAAGAAGGAAGAAAATGAAAAGGGAAAAAAAAAGATAAATTAATAAAAAAATTTTAAAAATTGTCATATTGGCATCGGGTGGATGTCCAGCACCAACTAATGGCCACATCAGTATCGTCTAACCAAATTGGTTGGATTGACCAAATTAGTTAAAATATAAAAGATTGAATCGATGCAAAAAAAATATTTATAATTGAATTGGAAATAAGTTTGAGACTTTTTTGGTAATTGTCTCAATGAAAACTAACCATTAAACCTTACAAAAAAAAAAAAAAATCATTAAAAATGATTTTCATGGAAATATTTTCTTTTATCATGTAATTTTCAGCAAAAGAAATGCAACCTAACTACAATAAGGGTATTTTTATTAAAAAAAAACAACAAGGGTATTTTTCAAATATCTAAAAAGGAAATTTGTACATATTTACTTTTTTTTTTTTAACTGTGTGTAATACCACACTCCATATTCTATATTTCAATTTCTTAAAATTACTTGACCAAACAAATGTACTGCAAATGTAGTACTTATGATAATATTTAGCGATGCCCTTGGACGCTATCAACAAAAACATTTCTTTGACAAATTTTCTGAACGGCGTTGGTACATTTAAATAAATAAAAAGAAAAAAACTCTGGCTTGTTTTTTCATTCTAAATTCGTCTAAGTAAGGAGACAAGATTCGGGACAAATCTAGATGGCCTTTTACTTTTTACCTTTTTTATTTTTACTTAATCAAAATATTGCAACTCATGAATTTTGACTTTTAAATTTTGAACTCGTGAAAACTTTTACAATAGATGTTGATAAATGGAATTACGTGTAGTAATATTCTAAAATTTGAAAAATATTCTTAATTTTGATGGAAAAGAAAAAAAAAAAGGCACCTTTTATTTATTTTTAAGGTTAAACAACCAGGCTCTTAATAAATAAATAAAAATTCCCTTTAGAAATGTACCTACCTGCAAATTGGATAGACGAAGCCTACACATTATTATTTAGCGGCAAGACACGCCATGAAGATGGCTAGTCATTAAAGAGGCTCTTTATAAAGTTGAACATTGTTCGGGATCAAAGGAAACCAGCATTAATTAACATCATTTAATGATTCCATACATGCATTCGTCCGCCGATTCCTTTCGGTGGAGCCTCTCGGTCTGTCATTATACCTCGAGAATTGCTAATTGATTCTAGGTAGCTTTATCGAAATTAAGTGAATTGCGCTAAGGCTTCTAATTATGTGAATTGTGCAAATTCCAATTTTAATTTTCCAGCTACTAGTTTCATGGCTTTAATTTGAGCTGCAGATCCTACTCTGAAAAAAGTAGAAGTCCCACTCCTATTAACATAGGAACTAGAAGTGGAATGAAGGGGATAATCCATCCCTGAACCCTAAAATAGAGAGTAGAGTTTTTTTATTAAAAAAAAAAAAGCAAGGGGCGAGTAAGCACTAAAGAACTTATAATAATAACTATAAGTATATAAAAAAAAAATTTTTTTTTTGTAATTCCTATGATGCAATTGGAGCTTATTGACAGAAAAGAATCCTAAAAACAACAATGCTTTTGAATAAGCATGAGGTCTTTTATAAAGAATATAGATCATAGATATTTGTAATCAATCATTTCTCACTTGAAGAGGAATAGTAGTATTTCATTGCTACAAATATGTTTTTTTGGGTTCGCTTATCTACCCTAATGAAGTTTCGCTTTCGGATTTGCTTAATAAAGCAATAGGGGGGATGCAATAGTGGCTCAAAGTAATGACATAAATGGTTATTCAACTTTAATTTAATTTACAATATAGATTTTAAATTTTTAATTTATTCAATATGGAAATGTGATATAAAAATTTTAATTTATTCAATGTGATCCTTAAATTTTGGGGAAAATGTCACAAATGATCCTTATATTTTTACTCAATGTGCAATTTCTTCCATGAACTTTCATTTTGCTCAATTTGGTCCCCGAATTATGATAAATGTCCGATCTAGTCCCCGAACTTTCGATCGGCAATTTGATCCCCGAACTATTGATAAAATGTTTGATCTAGTCCTTCGTTTTTTTTCCTTTTTTTTTTTTTTTTTTTTTGCTTATTCTCTCTTCCCTCCGCCGACTCGGCGTGAGGGAAGCCGCATCCGGCGAGGGTTGCCCTTGCCGGTATCGAGCGAGGGCCGTCCTCACCGGACGCCGACAAGGGGCTCCCTTGTAGATTTGGTGAGGGAGCCCCTCGCGGCGTCGCGAGGGAGCCCTCGTCGGCGTTGGGCGAGAGGCTCCCTCGCCGACGTTTGTGAGGGAGGGCCTCGCCGGCGTCGAGCGAGCGGCTCCCTCGCCGGCATCAGGTGACCCTCGTCGGACGTCGACTTCCCTCCGTCGGAGCCGGCGGAGGGAAGAGAGAAGAAGCCAAAAAAAAAAAAAAAAAAAAAAAAAGAGGAAAAATAGTAACGAATGACTAGATCGGACATTTTATCAATAGTTCAAGGATTAAATTGAGCCGATTAAAAATTCAGGGATTAGATTGGACATTTATCAATAGTTCAGGGATCAAATTGAGCAAATTGAAAAGTTTAGGATCGAAATTGCACATTAAATAAAAATATAGGAACCATTTATGACATTTTCCCTTAAATTTTTTATATATATTCAATATAGTTCTCAAAATATACAAAAATATTCAATACCGTCTTTCCATTTTTTTTTTTAATATAAGGGACAATATTAAACATCAACTTGAATATGTAACAAAAGTTCACGTAACTACATTAAATAAATTAAAAATTTAGAAATTACATTAAGTAAATTAAAAGGTTATAGATCATTTGTGTCATTTTATTTTTTTGATAAATTGTGTGATTACTGCACATCGAGACCGTTCTGCTGATTTGGCGCGGGTAGAGCCAAATCTATCTAATTTTGAAGTGGACCATTCCCGATGGGTCATGGGCTTTGTCCAGCTTTATCCGATTTTATTTCTTTTAAGCTGCATATTGATTTGTTCTTAGGCGTCTTGCAAATTAGTCATCAGCCAAAATGGTACCGTTACTAACAAATGAGTCATCTTTGTATTAAGTTGTTCAGCGCATCTGCCGCGACGTCCCCTTCAACATCGATTGACACCGTCGAGTTCGTGTCAACACTGCGGCTTCACATACTGAGAGAGAAAAACAATATATAGAAAAAAAAAAAAAAGCCTCGAGATTAGGGGTTATTTGATAATCATCATGTTTTTTATTTTTATTTTTTCGAAACAGTAAAAAAAGAAGAAGTATATTTGATAACGTTAACTTTTATATTTTCTCAAATAGAAAATGATAAGAAAATAGATTTAGAATAAAAACAATTATTTCTTTTTTCTGGGAAAATGAGAAAAACTTTTTTAAACAAAAATTATTCCTAAGAATATAAAATTTATCATAGACACCCTAAATTGCCCTTGGCCATCCCTTGGAATATGCACAACGGACGTGATTGTTGGTTGGTGAAGATTTTACCTTTTGTTTTTATTTTATTATCATCGTTATTTTTTCTTTCTTTTCCTTACCAAGTATGATGAGGGTTGCTAGCCAACCCTTGGCAGTCCAAGTGAGGGCTGGTCAACCCTCATCCACGATCGGTGAGGGTCTTAGAAGAAAAAAAGGAAAATAAAGAAAAAAAAGGAACTTAAAAAAATTTAAAAATTTAAAAATATATATATAAATTATTCATTATTAGTATTGATCATGTCACGTGGAACGCCTACTGTCCATATCAATGATTTCCAGCTAAAACTAACTAGAATATTTCGATTGATAAATCGTCAAAAGATTTAGAATTAAATTAGCCGAATTAAAAGGCTTATGACTGAATTGGTACAAATGTAATAGATTTAATACTTTTTTGCTAATTCCCCTTAAAAAAACAGCTCCACTTCATGGTGGCTTTTTGGAATTTTGCCCTTCTTAGACATCTGTTTGGTTTTTTAATCAATTATTTTTCTAGCAGAATTACACATGATTCTCGCTTTGCCTTTTCCTTCTAAAGCGGCACGTTGCGCATTCGAGACTTCTGTGGTAATCCTAAGTCTTGCTTCTTCCAAGGCTTGGGCCGTCGTTTTAGATCTTCGCTGTGTCTTTGGCGTTCCCGATGACATTGGTAGCAAATCTTCTCAATCCACATCACCACGAGTTATCCATAAAAGCACGGATTTCACTAACACTCAAATATTAAGTTGGATCCCTTCACAGCATGCAATTTGCTTGCCTAAGAACATAAGAATATGTTCAATCGGTCCTCTCATAGTGAAATATCTATTTTAATGCATTTATCACCGATCTCTTTACACATAGAGAGATCCTGTCTGCACATAGCGCCTATAACTATATTATCTAGTTATTTACATATGTAAAAAATGTATGGCGCTTGTACAAAAACCAATTTGCTCAAGCTTTTGTATGTGTATCGTCAACAAAATTCACATTTTTTTGATAGCCCATTAAGACCAAATTTCGCCAGAATGGGCTCATAAACTCCGAATGATTGGAATCCATTCATAACAAGAATGAAACAAGCTTAATGGGCGAAAAATCGAACTAATCAGGAAACAAGATGTACCAATAAATTAGGGACAAGGCAAGCGATTATGCTTATACATGAAATAAGAAGGAGATGGGCAAGAAGCTAATAGCTCAGGCTATCGTGCATCACAAACTAATTTCGCAGTTCGTTTTGCTGCAAATGTTTGCTATTCATTGCAAATAGCTGGTGCAGAACATGACGAACAAAGGAAAAGATGTTAAGATAAAGGTCAACATGCACTGCGAGGGATGCGTCGACACTGTTCGTACTTGCCTCAGAGGCTTCGACGGTACATCGGCATTTCCCTTCATTCCTTTCCATTTGTGTGTTTGAAACATTGTCTGTCTAGGGCAGCCATTCAATTGCAGAAGACGAAGAAATTCCAAGTCATTTCCCGTGCTGTCGTGTTCATTACGTTCCCTCATTTTAGAAAAGGCATGGGATAGGAAAGTTAATTTTACATATTTTCATTGAACGTCGAGCATTATTTCCATTATACACAATAGTCCACTTTTGCTGTTTTTCTCGTCAGGAAAAAATACTAAATTTTGTGTAACGAAATTAGGTGTCGAAGAGATTGTCACAAATACGGAGAAACACGAGGTCATTGTCAAGGGCGAAAATGTGGATATTGTGAAGGTATTGGAGAGGTTGAGGAAGAAATTTAACAAAAATGCCGAGCTAATAAGCCCAGAACTCCCAAAGGCCAAGAAAGAAGAAGAAAAGAAGAAGGAAGAGGTTTGATTTTTACCAGCATATCTGATTTTATGCATTATAACCTAGGCAAGATCGATATTCCGTTCCAAAAATTAATGATAATTTTCTATAATTGCAGATTCCGGTCATAACAGTAGTGCTCAAGATCTTCATGCACTGCGAGGGTTGTGTGCGTGATATCAAGAAGAGCATCTACCAAATGGAAGGTGATATCTTCTTGTTAATTATGCAATAACTTCCTAATATACACTTTCGTGTGCCCTATGTTCCTATGTCAGGTGTTCTATCTGTGAAACCGGACATGGCCGGGGGAACGGTGGCTGTCAAAGGGGCTGTCGAGCCGCCGAAGCTCGTGGAGTACATCAAGAAAAAAACAGGCAAGCACGCGGAGATCGTGAAGGTGGAAGCGAAGAAGGATGAGAAAGGCGAGGAGGAGAAGAAGAAAGACGAAGCGAAGAAGAAGGACAAGAAAGACGAGGAGGAGGAGAAGAAGAAGAAGAAGAAAAAGGCGAGGAGAAGGAGGATGCTGTCCGTGTGATTCACTGGGTTCACTGTCCTTGTCCGTGCTCTCGGTGCTGCATGAACGACCTCTGTTGTTGCTGCTGGGAGGATGGTTTCAGCGAGGAGAATGTCCATTCTTGTTCCATCATGTGAATATGGGAAAGATTTCTTAGCACCATTCCTCTTTTTTTTTTTTTTTTTTAGCTGTTTCACAGCCCCACAAAGGAATAATATAATTATCCTGTCGTATCGATTCGTTCCTTTTAAGTTTTATTGTTTATGGACACGATGAGAAAAATAGAGTAAACGCGAGCTCAATGGGGGCTCTTCTCCTCCCTTGTATAGATGATTCGGTTTCTTTGTACCCAATTCGCGATAATTGTTATCAAATAAGGTAGGGATTCACATGAAATTGGGAAAATGACACAACTAGTTCATGAATTTTGGCCCAATATGTAATGTGATCCATGAATTTTAAATTTGTTCAATGTGGTCCTTAAACTTTAGTTTAATGTATATTGTCGTCCTTGAACTTTTCATTTGTTCAATGTCGTCTATGGACCTTTTATACATATTTATTCAGTCCACGAATTGTATAAAAATGTTGAATGTTGTCTTTCTATATAAAGCTTTTTGTACAAGGCTCAAATGGAAGCTGTGTCAACAATGGTAGCGAGATGGTGAGGGGATGATGGTAGGTCAATGAAGAGACGTAGGATATAAGTCTTTTGTTGGGTTAAGGTTAAACATTGGTAATTAAGAAACACGTAAATGCTTGACATGGCCCATTCTTATAATACCAAAATTAAGATAACTTAATAGAATTCTATGGCATAAGGACAATAATAGTGCTAAAAATTTCATACGATGTTCACTTTAATACTAAAAGTTTTTTTTGGATAACTTACAAGTCTTTTTTAAAAATAAAAATAATTGCTTAACTATCAACTTCAATTTGAGTTGTAGAAAATTCGATATGATTATATTTTATTAATTTATGTATCCAACTTGACTCGTGCATGCCCAATCAGTATATAGATTCCTTAATGATATCATCTACAATGTTTGCCCCCAATAGAAACCCTGCATCGCAACTTGAATGAAATTCCCAAATTGACATTCTAACAACCATTCAACTTCATATCGAAACTCTAATTCGGTTTGTCCCAAATTAACAGCTCAATTTTGTAAGTAGAGAGTAAAAGCCCCCAAATTTTCCTCCGGGGGTCGAGCTGAGCCCTAATTTTTCCCTCCAACCACCAAACCCTAATTTTTTTCCCTTGCCATTTGAGCAGAGTGACAGAGGATGAGGGTGACTGAGTGAGAGCGAGAGATACAGCAATCGATGCAAGCCAGCGACGCTAGCCTGTGATGGCGACCAAGCGATGGCTACCGAGCGACAGCGAAACGTCAATGACAACGAGGGAGAGAGCGAAGACACAAGCCTTGAACGCGTTGAACAAAACGCAAGGAAGGAAGCGACGTGCGACGTCGTTCATGTCGTCATGCTCTCTACCTCGTGGTTTATGCAAAATAGCCATAATGGCAGCGTTCTGCTCCCCCTTGTGATTCAAAAGCAGAACAGCCTTTGTTCGATGTGGTTTATGCTGGCATTAATGCGACGTCCTTTAGGCAAGCCCCTTTTAAAAGTCCGCATTGGACGCCTTCTTAATTAAATTAATAAGCCTCATCATATAAAACTTTCAATTATAAAAGTCACGTGATTGTTTTGGCCAAAATTTCTCGTCGTCGAAAACACTTAAGTTATAGTTTTTTCTCCAACTTAGCACTTAAGTGAGTTGACGAAAACTTTAAGCATTAATGTAAACACAGTACGAAACATTTAACTTTGATAATCTCCTTAGTGTCTTTATGCCGTAAACCAGCGTGCTTCTATTGACAGCACCAAAACCAGAGGCGTCTCCTCAATAATTGTCGCGAAACAGTGCAAAAACGAATCTGCAGGGGTAACTTGAAGTCCTACTTTTCCTATTGTCAACCTCTCGGGGATCCTTCCTTGAACCTGCAACACACATGGTCACTATCTCTTTTCTCAAAGAATCTGCGGCTCGGGAATCGCATCATAAGATCCGTCGTCTCGCAAAAGCAGCTTTACCATCGCGTGGTTGAATTTCCAAGCTCAAAAGAACCAGCTCTAGGAGGTTCCCCTGGAAACTTTCTCTCGATGCCCTACAAAAGCCGAAAGCTATTCTTAAAGAGGAAAACACGAAACGAAGGGAAAGAGAAAAAAGGAAGGAGGACATTATTTCAATCAGGCAACGCAAAGGGAAAAGAAAGAAAGAAACTACCCACTTCGCATGCCTGATTACGTCTTTCGTGGAGTGCTTTACCACACCATCTCCACTTCCTCATTAAAGCGACCCCATAATTTTCAATTCTTGGACTTTTGTGAGTTTTCTTGTGCATGTAATGAAGCTCTCGTGCGTTACAACTCGTACTCCTCGTGATAATCTAAGCATATGGAAAGGATGGGACGTGGGAGGCACAAGTAAGAAAATTACGATTTGAATTGATTGGAAAAAAAAAAAAAATTGAGCTAACCACGAGGAATCACACCTAAAAATAAAGCTGCATCCGAGCTGATAAAATTCAATTAGAGGTTACTTCATATAAGAGATTTGACTAACCATGTTCACAAAGGGAAGACCTTGATTAGACGAGCGATAACCTTATGATGACTAATTTAATCCCCGTGCTGATGCGTTGGAGAAGCTGTTATCGGAGTACTTCAAGCAATAGAGTGGCGAGAATAGCCCGATGGAATCATCCCGTTGGTAAACTATAAATCCCGACGCATTAAACTTAGGTCGGACGGCCACGATGGTGCCGCCACCAACTAATGGTCCATGCACGCAATGATCCTCGGATCGATTTGACCATATAAATTATACGTCTCACTATAGAGTATTACATGTTGTTGTGTTGCCAAGTGTCTTTAGAAATAGAAATTTGCCACTCATGTTGCCAATTGTCAAGGTGGTTCCCAAGTTCCACGGTAGCGAATACCTACTCTTCAATTATTAAGGAAAAAGGCGTGCCAAACCTCTTGAGAAAAGCATGGAGAAGTGTCATTGGTCTTCAGCTCTCCATTCGCTTTCTATTTTTATACTAAAGGCAAGATGCACGAGCTATATGCCTTTTACCTTTTTTTGTTTTTCATCTTTTAATTGTGAGTTGTGATGTCGTGTAATGAGCAGAATTGTTCCAATAATAATTAAGGCTATCGATTAACTCAATTAAAGCACAAAATTGGGACATATCTAACCTTTCTTGACGTAATTAGAAGAGTTCACATAGTGATTCACTAATGTGATTTAGAGAAGATCTATGGTGGAAGAAGAATTTTATTCATTTTGAGGGCCTAGGAATGAGTTTGGAAGAATCTGAAAAGCATTTGGACTCCTAGTCCTAAAGTCCTTTGTTCCAAATTTTTTATGTTTTCTAAACAAAACTCTAATAAACTCTTTCAAGCTTGATTTTTGTGCACGTTGAAATTAGGGTAATACCTAGTGGAGGACCGAGCATTGATGACACCCCAAGGGAGGGAACTCCGGCATTTCCCTTACCCTTTCCTATATTTTATTGTCCTAGTGGATATTTTGGGAATTATACCAGTTGTTGACCAACGAAAAGAATGGGAGAAAGATGCATAAAGAAGTGAAGCTCGACAACAACACGAGAAAGGCTTGGCTTAACTCGATGAAACTGCTCATGGAACTTATTAAAGCCCAGACACAGCTGGCTTTAACCCGGAGAAGATGGGACGAGATACGGCGAAGATGGGATGATTGTTAAGGGAATTCGTAGGATTTAAATAAGCTAACACCATAACGGATAGAGAAGAGCTGTTCCATTGATAAAGAAGGGGTTTTCTTAGCACTGTAGGGAGGATCTGATAGAATCAGCTTGCAGCATTGAAGCTGTTTCAAAACCATTAGAGCACGCTGTAGACAAGCAAACAGCAAAAAAGAGAGAGAGAAAGAAACAAACAAATAAATAAGTAAAGGGAGGCCAAAGCAAAAGCACCCAAATGAGCACATTTTCAACCTGTGCCATCATGCCTTTGTAAAAGTTTAGCTTTTTCCCACATTATTAGAATTGCGTACATATAATAATTGGAATATACAGAACCTCACCAAAATATCCCTTCTCCTCTATATAAGTCCATGTTTTCACTTCTCCAACGTTCAGTCAGATGGCAAAGAATTCTCTCTAACCCTCTCCTTTCAAAACCTCCTAGAGAAGTGCCTCTATTGCCTTCTCACTCCCCAAACATTGAAAATGGATCGATCTTATAGAGTAAGAAAGCTCAGATCCATGAAGAAACACAGGAGCAGCCACCTCGGCCCATCCGATAACCATCTGATTCTCAATCTTCTCACCGCATCGATGTTCATTTTGGCCTGTTCTAACCATTTTTTGCTTCCCTCATCCTCCCTAGAGCCTTACATGAATCATTTTCTATCCGTCACGCTTCCTCACATGAAGTCGACTTTCCTTCACCCGAAATGCCTCTTTGTGGTGGTTAATGCCATCATCGTGTTCCTCATCGGTGAATCGAGACTCCGGTCCTCACCCTCCTCTATGGCCGACGATCTCTATGCTGAATACATCAACCGAATCAGTCCAGTCAAGAAGGGTTTCATAGTATACGATTCCATTCCAAAGAAGAAAAACGATAAGGAGAGGGATTCTAAGGAGAGACTCCGGTCCTCACCCTCTTCTATGGCCGACGATCTCTATGTTGAAAACATCAACCGAATCAGTTCAGTCAAGAAGGGTTTCATCATATACGATTCCATTCCAAAGAAGAAAAACGATAAGGAGAGGGATTCTAAGGACTTTATTATAGAAGACCACGGAGTTGAAGAAGTGAAAGCAGAAGGGACAAGGAAATTGTTGGAGAAGGGTAAAGTTGAGGAGGAGGAGGAGGAGGAGGAATTGCCTGCCGAGGAATTGAATAGGAGAGCTGAAGCGTTCATTGCTAGGGTTAACAAGCGAATGTCGCTTGAGGCCAGATCTTGAATATGCGCCGACGCATGACTCCACCGTGTACTTTGCATCATAGACCACCCTTGACTTTTGAAATAGTAGGTTTAGGACATGATATAGATTAGACAAACAAAGGAATGTATCCATGAATTATCTTGCATATATAGTCTCCAAAGTTGTGAGGCGATTTATCATTAGGAGTTCACTTCCTCCGAAATTGGTATAATAAATTTCACGGATTTTTACCGAATAGGAACTCACTAAAATTTATGCATGATATTTCACTCGTGTTAGCCCTAGTGGAGATATTGTCACAAAAGTCCTTCCTTTAGTGATGAAGACTTTGCAAAGTGTCCTGGAAAGGGAAGATGATCACTTTTGGTTGATCTTGTAGGTCCCGATCTCAAAAATGATGAATCGGGTTCCCCGATTATAGTTATGAACATTAAGAACAGGCTAATTTCAAAATTCCTCTAACATTTAAAAGTGGTTACATGATAATTCATTAGCGGAGCTGTGATGTGAGTGCATTTTCTCCTTCTTTTCTTTTTCTTTCGGGCAAATTTGTGAGTACTTTCACATTACATCCCACAGTCCTAATTTTAGTATATTCGTAGGGTTTCTTTTTAATAATAAAGGAAGAAAACGGGTTGCCTATTCTATCCTGGAGTAAGATTGGTTACTCTAATTTCCAAGAAGAATCGACAATTCATAGCATGGAACCTGACAGTCTAGCTGATTTTTTTGAGTATTTACCTTTAGCTAAATTGATTAGGCTAGTTTCGACTAGATCCTAAACCGAACTATATTGATCTCACAGCCACTATGCTAGCTGAAGATATGATCGCCAAACAAAGATAAACAATAAATGAAGCTCCAAAAAGTCTTTAGAGATTAATAGCATTTAAAATTGGGTCAATATAAAAAAAAAATTGATATACCCGTGACAAATTTTTCTAAACTAATTTTTTAATTGCAAAGATTTCACTTATGACAAATTTACTCTTCTTTAGTTTCGATCAAATTTTATCATTAAATTACTAAGTTGGATGATAAGTGAAAATTGATAGATGTACCGATTTGGAGTTAGATTGTGATTTTTCATGGTATTAATTCAATTTATCAAAAACTAATAAAGAGTAAATTTGTCATAAATGTATTAATTTAGGTTTTTTGGTGGTCGGAATAATTAGTTTTGAGTAAATTTATCACATGTATACCGGTTTGCAATTTTTGGAACCTACGACAACCTAGCTAATTTATTTTTAGTTTTACCTTGAGCCAAATCGATTAGGCCAGTTTTAGCTAAATCCTGAATCGAATTATACTAGTTGCACAACTACTATACTAGCTAAAGATATGATCACCAAACAAAGATTAACAAAAAATGAAGTTCTAAAAAGTCTTTAGAGATTAATAGATTTAAAATTGGATTATTATAATAAAAAATCTCGCACTGGTATACTTATGACAAATTTCTCCAAACTACCCTTTTTTTACCACACAGAACTCCAAACTAGTATACTTGTGATAAATTTACCCTTCGTTAGTTTTCATCATATTTTATATGTCAAATTGCTGAGTTAGAAAACACGTGACAGTTAAGAGGTATATCAGTTTGGGATTTTACTCTTCGTTTGTCACATGTGTACTAATTTATGATTTTCGTGATATTAATCCAATCAAAGGATAAATTTGTTACAAATATACTAGTTTAAAGTTTTTAGTGGTCAGAAAAATTAATTTTGAGTAAATTTATCATAGATGTACGGTTTTGCGATTTTTTGTCATAAAAAATTCAGTTTTAGATAAATTTATACATGTATATTAATTTGTAGTTTTTCATGGTGTCAATTTTTAAAAATTTATGCACTATCTATTAGGAAAAGCTACACATCCATCCAAGATTTTAAACTTCAAATCATTGCTTCCCCTTCTATAAGGAGATCCGTGTAATTTAGGACGCAAAGTTGTGCTACAATTAGATTATACCAAGAGTCAATACTCTATTATAGTTATTGACATATTGTTCTTCATGTGACATTACGTAAAACTCACTACAATAAGATTGCTCATGTCACTTTGATTTATGTTAGAGTGTGAGTTTGACCTATTAATTCAGCCTTGAACCCATGAATAGACCTGTCAAATGGGTGAGTCGGTATTTTCATGTAATACAAATATATTGATCAATACTAGGCCAACCAATATTGCTAAACAAATATAAATTTGATCCAATCTAGGAAAAATCATATCCAAACTAAGATGAGAGCACGAAATAAGAGAGTGTGAGATCAAGTAATAGTGTATAGAGATCATGGAAGTATTAATACTCATATTGAACTTATTTATAACCCATAGTCACCTATTCATAATTGATTTACTAGATAAAATTAATCAATAACAATCTAGTCCATCAATGGAAAAGGAAAAAGTCACAAAAAACCCAAAACTTTGTACAAAGTCACACATTTACCCTAAATTATTTTTTGTGATACCAAAAACATCAAACTTTACCGGTTAAGACATATTTATTCCAAACATTTTTCTGAGACACCATGAACTGCAAACATTTATCCGTATAATACATTCACCCAAACTTATTTTTGTGATATCAAAAATTTCAAACTTTTTTCTATAACACCAAATTTTTGTGGTGAATATATAATACAGATACAAGTTTGGGGATTTGTGGTGTCATCAAAAAAATTTGGAATTTTTTATGTCACAAAAAATAAGTTTTGGGTAAATATATTATACTGTATAAATTTGGGATAAATATGTCATATAGTACAAATTTGAGATTTTTTGTATTAAAAAAAAAAAAAGTTTGGGACAAATACCTGTGGGTATAGTTTGAAGTTTCTTTTGACTTTTTCTCTTTAAAAAATTGATATAAGGATGGATTTTAGCCCATAAAGAGTGCAGCCCATTCAATGAAACCCATCTTAACCACTCCGATTAAACCTAATTTGACCAACCTTTATAAGTCACCCAGAAACTCTCCTCTGCAAGACTGCAAGACTGCAACTACTACTCCTCTTCCTTCTTCCTCCGGCTTCGGAGATTCCCAGGGCCTCGACCCTCGATCTCTCCGAAGCTCTTACTTCCACACACACACACGCACACACTTGCAATCTCTCTCTCTCTCTCTCTCTCTCTCTCTTCTCTCTCCACGTTCCTTTTTCTTCAAGCCGATTCCTGAAAAGCAGGAAATCCTGCACGGAAAAAAGCTCAACTGCGAGTCTGGGAGAGAGAGAGAGCGCGATACATGGCAGCCTTCTCTGTTACGCATTGTCCATCACATGTAACAACCCCATCCTCCCCGTTGTCCCGGCCTCGCCCATGTTCTTCGGATCGCGGGCATGATCGCCGAGCGACGCTTTCCTCCTCCATCGTAAGCAGGCTCGCGTTGCGCGCGCAGCCGTCGTCTCGGCTCCGCAGGAGTCGCCGCGCCAATGCGGTTCGTCTGCATGAAGGTACCCTCGTCGAAATAGGTGTTTTCCTCTTGATAATACACGTTCGTTTCGCAATGCCCACCACCCGTACCGTAGTTTTTGAATATGGTACCGCAATTTTTTTTTCCTTTGGCATGTGTACCAAAAGTTTTCCTTTTCCTTTCCATTCCGGTACTGTTTGCTATCCGAGTTATTACTAGTTGGCTGTGCGATTACTGTTTTTTCCCTCTCTTTTTTGCCTCCTGTGAAGGTTGTTTCTTTCAAATTGAGGCACTGTAGCGTAGTGGCTCCGTTTTCTTTTGTTGTGCTCATATTACTTCTTCCAACCCAGTGAAGCTTGGATTGGTTTTGATGGGATAATTATGATGCAGGAATAACGATTCAAAAGATCTTTTTGACGTAAGACGATGCATATTTCTCTCTGTTTCAAAGGGTGAAAAGGGAATGTGAATTGAATTTGAGAGGAATAGATGCCAAAGAAAAGATTTTGATATTTTCAAACAGAATCAGCTGTAGCTTATTTTCATTGACCTTTTGATTTATACGAGATTAGATTTTCGTTGAAGTTGGTTCGAGAGGGGTAGGATAAAAAAAGAAAAAAAGAAATTTCATTGAGCTGAACAGAAGAGCATTATGAAATATGAGAGTTTCTTGCGCATCTTCTTCTGCCCAATGAATGTATCTCTACCTTGCAACTTCAGTTTTTCTCCACTGATGAGGAACTTGGTTCTTAACTTATTATTCGGCTTTTGTTAATCATAGGTTCATTGGCTACAACAATCATTCCAGTTGAAAATGAACTTCCATTGAAGAAATCAAAAGGGTCCTTGCCATTGACCTTGCCTGAGGTGGAAGACGTAAATATCAGCGAGAATGAGTCTACTGTCAGCATCACAGTGGTTGGGGCCTCTGGAGACCTTGCCAAAAAGAAGATCTTTCCTGCGCTTTTTGCTTTATTTTGTGAAGACTGTCTCCCTAAGGTGTGGAAGTTCTCTAGTTGCTCTTTTCGAAATTTTATCAGTTGTGATTCAGTCTCGTGTTTTTATCTTGAGCTTCAAGGACTTCTCATCCAAATTGCTTCACCCATTTTTATTGGTTTCGTGGTTGCAGCATTTCACTATATGTGGTTATGCTCGGAGTAAGATGACTGATGCTGAACTCAGAAACATGATCAGTAAATCTCTAACTTGCAGGATCGATAAAAGGTAAATACAGCTTTTAGCTCGTAGACCAAAAGTGGTAATATTTCTCATTCATGGATCCTTCTTTAGTTCTTTTGTTGCAGTCATGAAAGTATTTTGTGCAACTATTTGAAATTCCAATTTAAAAGCTTGACCTACACTATATGTTTAATGCCAATTTGAAGCCTATGGATAAGTGATACGGGATATCAGCATCCCTCTCATAAGCACGGTGAATGAAGAGCGGCATGTGGAAATAACAAATAGGCATAGGACAAACAAGATCTCCGTGCAGAGTGAAACTTGAAATGGGCCATAAAGAATTTAAACTCAGTCTAGTATCATAGGTAAGTAAGGAAGGCTTAAGCCTATAAGGCAGGTGAAGATTATTAGTATACAAGGTATATATAAACCCCATAGACAAGTATCACAGGATGCAAACAGTTATACTGCTAGCATGGCGCAACAAGCCAGTCACCATTTTACAAAGGGATTGTTGTTACGACAAATGAGGAAATCTATCTCTGAAATTCCAATATCTAAAATCTAATTGGTAATGTGTGGTATATACGATATATAAGATGCTTCCCCCCCAAAAAAAAAAAAAAAAAAAATAGTCTAGACCTCTCTTTTGGATTTTTAAATTTATGTGAATCCTCACAATAACCATTAATTCTGGATTTTCAGCGAGAACTGTGAAGAAAAGATGGACCAGTTCCTGAAGAGATGCTTCTATCATTCAGGCCATTATGATTGCCTGGAGAACTTTGCAGAGCTAGATAAGAAGCTGAAGCTGCATGAGGTAAGCTGGCAAAGTAATTGAACAGGATACATTTTTTCTTTATACATGTTAGCTTGCATCTTGTGCTCTCAATCGTGTTGTAAAATTTTATAAGCAGCTACAAATATAGTCCTAGTGGTTATTTTGATGAAAGTATGGTGCAGTTGTGGTAGATGAACTGGAATGGGGGTGTACCAGTTGCTGAAAACATGTTGTCTTCCAAGAGTAGGTTTAGTTGGTTTGCTCATGGAAAAATTCTTGTATGCACCCAGAGCAATTCATCTCAGCCATTAAGTGGTGGGGACCCCATTTGAGATCCACGTGATCTAATGGTTGAGATGGAGTGTGCTCATAGGCACCAAGTGCATGTAGTATGGAATTTGAAAATATTTTTAGCTCTTTTGTTTCGAGATTATATATATTCTATGACTTTGACTAGAGTTTGGTCAGCCGTTTCAAATGAAATTGCTGATCCACATATCTTATGACTTTAAGTCAAGATTCTTAGTTAGTTCTATTTTACTAAGAGCATTTCAGTGGTTTGAGTTACTGATGGAATGTTTGGATGTGAATTTGGTTGATTTTAGACATAACACACCAAGATCATGACTTGCGAGGCGATTAGAGTTCCCTGGGCAACTTTGAGCCTTCATAACTCTCAGAAGACTAATCTTGATTGAAAGTCCAAATGGTGGGTTAGCCAACTATATTGGCAAGTAATTCAGGCACTTGAGTTGCCCTTAAAATGGGAGGCTTGGGAAGGAAGATGTGTGGGTTGACAGATAGAAATGCTGAACTAGAACAGTTCAAGGGCCAGGCAGTTTTGCATTTTTGATTTTGAAAGACCACCCCTGGTATAAACCAACAGATGCTCAGCCGCTATTTATGCTGCTTTGCCAGTGTGTTTCACTATTTACAGTCAACTTTTTAGGAAACTCCATGTCCATCTGCTGTCTTGAGTCAAGAACTTTGTTTGGATCTGCATCAATTCATAAAGGTTCACTTTGAGAACTAATGTGCTACATGGGAGTGTAGTTTCTGTTCCTTTTGTCTGGTAAATGAGTTGTGCATTTGAAACTTAGGTCAGCAATGACTTGTCAGAGCGCAGTGTATCTTGGTTCTTGTTACAGTATTGGAGGGTGTATACTGGAATTACAGACTATGCGGTTGTATGTGATTCCTAGTCACGTAATATTTGTAAATCATAAGCAAAATGTTATTCTGTCTCAGAATCTGATGTGCCCCCTCTTAGGATGTAAATTCAGATGAGGTAACAAATCCTTAATTTGCTGGTCTCTTGATTGATGTCTCAACGTGCATTTACCTTTTTTCCTTCTGTAATCACCCTCATCCTGTCTTGAGTTGACTTCCATTAATCTGGTGTGTAGGGCAGGAGAATTTCTAATCGCCTCTTCTATTTGTCGATTCCTCCAAATATCTTCGTAGATGCTGTAAGATGTTCAAGCTCATCAGCTGCATCCAGAAACGGCTGGACTAGAGTAATTGTGGAGAAACCTTTCGGTCGGGATTCAGAATCCTCTGCTGCTCTGACAAAAGCACTCAAGCAATACTTAGATGAAAATCAAATATTCAGGTGAGTGGTTATTGAACAATTTGGTTCTTTTCGTGAAACGAACACTATTACTCTGAATTGATATGCATCATTTCCTTACAGGATTGACCATTACTTGGGAAAGGAGCTAGTGGAGAACTTGTCAGTCCTCCGCTTCTCAAACCTCATTTTTGAACCTTTGTGGTCGAGACAGTATATTAGGAATGTACAGTTGATATTCTCAGAAGATTTTGGCACTGAAGGGCGTGGGGGGTACATTTTTCTCCTATTTTGTCCTTTCAAGGTCAAATGGAAGTCCATATAGTCATTGTATGTGGACGTCGATCTTTATAGGTACTTTGACAACTACGGAATAATAAGGGACATCATGCAAAACCATCTACTTCAAATACTGGCCCTTTTTGCCATGGAAACTCCAGTCAGCTTGGATGCAGAGGATATAAGAAATGAGAAGGTTCTAACCCGAATCTTTATATGACGTATTGTGATTCTTTTGTTGTACGCTTGAGTAGCATTTCAAACAGCTCAGCGTCATTGCTTGTGAGTTATAACTCAAATTTTCTGTGGCCTATATACCAGGTCAAAGTTTTACGTTGCATGAAGCCTTTACATCTAGATGATGTGGTAATTGGCCAGTACACAAGCTGCAATGAGGGATCCACCACTTACCCAGCCTACATTGATGACAAGACCGTGCCAAAGGGGAGCTTAACACCTACTTTCGCAGCAGCAGCCCTTTTCATAAACAATGCAAGATGGGAAGGGGTGCCTTTCTTGATGAAAGCTGGAAAAGCATTACAAGATCGGAGGTACCTAGAGTCACTAAAAGTTGCAGATTCAACATATCTATATGTTATTCTATATAAAACTTGCACGTTTTGTATTACATACTCATCCATCTCGCGCCCAGCCGTCCAACTTTTCCTTACTTTTTTGCACCTCTATTTTTCAGGGCTGAGATAAGGGTACAGTTCAGGCATGTGCCTGGCAATTTGTATAACCAGAAACTTGGGACGGATCTCGATCAAGCCACAAATGAGCTTGTCATCAGAGTGCAGCCAGATGAGGCTATTTATTTGATGATAAACAATAAGGTCCCTGGGTTGGAAATGAAATTGGACCACAGTAATCTGAATCTACACTATGCTGCAAGGTACAAACATATCTTCGACATTTTTTAGGAATTTTTGGCAAAATATACTTCTTGTCCATAGTGGCGAGCATATACGATTGTAGATCTCTCCCGTTTAGTTTTGTTGAAATGACATATTTTGGGAGTGAGATACCACTAGCAAAACATGTTCACATTAATTACTGTAGAATATAGATACTGTAGTATTTCTTCAAGCATCCTTTTTGTCCCTTTTTTGCTTCCTTTAATTTGTTGACTGTGCTTGTAGTTATAAAGAAAAGTTCTACCACAATGTCTAAGTGGCTTTACATTTGAAGTACTTGGGAAAAAAGGGGAAAAGAGAAACAAAGTTTCGACACTTCATGTGATAATGCTTCATTTAGTGATATACGCTCATGACAACTTCTGCTCGTGCCTTTTGTAGATATTCAAAGGAGATTCCTGATGCCTATGAGAGGCTTTTGCTTGATGCTATCGAGGGGGAAAGGAGGCTTTTTATCCGTAGCGATGAGTTGGATGCTGCTTGGGCTATCTTCACGCCTGTGTTGAAAGAGATTGAGGAGAAGAAAACTGTCCCTGAGAGCTATCCTTACGGCAGTCAGGGCCCTGTTGCGGCACACCGTCTTGCTGCAAGGTACGACGTAAAGTGGGGTGATCTCTGCACAGGCCCGTGACCTACAACAGATGACATTCTTCTATTTGTTCGTTTTTCTGTTCATATTTTTTCCCTCTTCTAGTTGCATTAGTTGTAATCTTGGTCCAGGAACTGCTCCTCGCACAAATTTGAGCATTTATCAGGACTTTGGCCAGATGTGAAAGGCTTCAGTTTAGGGGTACAAAATAGTCTCGATCCTACAGGTACATGGGCCAAGGAAGAGCCTCAAAGTTTCCTTTACCATTCGTTCTTGTCAAATACTTCTCCAACACTGTAATAACTTGCTCTTTCATTAATACAAATAATAACCCCAGTTTTGTTTTTTCCTTCGGATTCGGATGGCAAATGATGCTACTCTTCACTATCATTGTTTAGGCCAATCAGATACTCGATCAGAAGCCCATAAACGATCCTCATCTCTTTTATCGACTTCACTTCCTGACCCGGAATCATCTATTCTGGGTAGGTGTCATTGCTCATGTGTTGCTATTGGGACATCTGAAGTTGCGTGATACGCACTCTTCCAGTTTCTCGGAAGAGCATTTTGAGCTATTCGAAATTCGAACGAGGTTGTGTGGATCCTTTCAATTTCACACGTCCTGAATCAGAAGATGCCCGAAAAGCTAGAAAATCTAGAATAGATTCTTATCGCAACATGTCTACAGGGAAAGCTGAGGAGGAAAAAAATCTTCCTTTGCTTCTCTTTAATGTTTTAAAGTCAACGTTTAAAAGAATTCAGTAGATATCAGGGCAATTGCGTGGAATATGTTCTGATATGATCCCTTATTATAAAAAACCGGCAACCTATCAAAGCCACTCTGCACCAATTCGGGTATGGTTGGCTCCATTTTTCTCCACTTTATTCGGTTTTCTAAATTAGGCAACATCGTGTTCTTGCCACTTGGGACATCTCTCATCCTAGCCTTTTGTGTACATTTAGAACATTCGCCCGGCACAAAGATATGTATTCACTAGGATTGAAGAGATCCAAATGCCCCAGCTCAGTTCTCCCATTGGGTATGAACTTTTTCGTGAAGCTCACACACATGATTGTACCGTCCCCAATCACATCACTACTTTGCTCATTATACTAAAGCTCAAGAATGTTTATGCATGCTCAAATATCTTACTGATAGGTTCGAATTTGCATTCTATCTAGATGCCCCATAAACAATTTCTATCACCCAAGCCCGTGTTCAAATTTTGTTATGTGTTACGACGTTTTTGTACTTAATTATGAATGCACAAGTAATTAAGTACTGTACACTCTGGTATCCTAGAAGCGTCCCCCATGTTGTTATTGACCGTGCAGTTCTTGAGGGGCTCTAATCTTTTGTGAGCAGAAAGGGGAAAGCTTTCAGAGACTTCAGATCTTACAAAAGTCACATGGTCGGAATTTACTTTGTAAGGGACAAAATTCGATTTCACCCTCGACGCAATTTCACACTTTTTTGGCTGCACCCAGAGGGGTCTGAGCAAAACCATTTTCTCATCCTAGAAAGGGCCACAAAAAGCCCCCTCCACAGTCTCTGCTGCAGCCTGCAGCAGGCTCGAAGCAAAGCCAAAAGCGACCCACTTTGCTCGTTCTGCCCTCTGATCTCGTATCTTCCAGACCCGAGTCGGCAATTGAATAGAAAGAAGAAAAATCACTTCCCTCTTTCTCTTTTTCCTTCTTTTCAAATAAAAGTGGGGCGACGACTTTGCAATTGGTTAGAACCAGACAGGCTCGCGAGTGGTCCAAACGTGGGCTGTTCTTGGACCACGCAAAGATATATGGGATCCTGCTCATCAAAGAGACCTCAGATTCGATCAAGACAAACCCCCCCTCACTGGATCTTATGAAAACCGATGGATCGTCCTAAAGACGTCGTATTATACTGTATTGTACCTTCCACCCAAGACGTCGTGCTTCACAAACGATTCGGAAATTTTCGATCGAGATTTGTTTTCTTATCTTGTAAATTCGATGGTCCTCGATGAAGTGCCCAAATTTCCCGCTTCTGCGTGTCGTGCGACTCGTACGGAAAGAGGATCACAGCTGTGGACTGGCGAGAACAGTTGAGAATGGGGGGCGAAAATAAAGAAGGAGAAGGAAAAGGAGAAAAAGACATTCTGATGGTTCAGTCAAAAGGAATCTGGGGAAGCGGGGAGGTCCCCCCCCTCTCGAACTTGAACGTATCCGTCATGAACGTGACAGCTCGAGCGGGACGTGGGGTCGTTGTTTTGGAGTTTGTGGTAACGAAATTGAATTGCTTTTCGAGACCTGAGCGCCGAGAAAAAAAAAAAGAAAGAAAGCCAGCTGAAAAATAGACCCCCCCACCACAGCTTCTGCTTCAGCAAATGCGTAAAGCTAGCCATAAAGAAGGTGCAAAAGCAGAACTTGTGTGCGAAAATACAGGTGCCGATGAAATGAAGCAGAGATTGAATTCGATATGTCCAAAGATCATTGAATTGAATCGTGTTTTTTTCTGGACGTGCCAACGAGTGCAGATGCTTATTTCCTAATGTCGTGTTTTTGGGCGAAAAATTTGAAGGATCCGACGCTATTTAAAAAGAGTGAAAGAGTGAATGTAACCCATCATGGTTAGACATCATTTGAGCCACCTGGTGGGTCTATGAAGCTGTAAATTTTATCATCTGACAGCCATTATATCGACGCACTTCAATTGCCATGTGATGGTCTGTTCCCTCTTTTTCCATCTCTCAGTTTTCCTAAGGGTTCAGTTACTGGCACTTTCCCCTCTTGGTTGCTATGTGCTGGATGGCACCGATCATGATGGCCAAAATGTCGCGACCAACGATAAGTTCAGTAATCGAGACTTTTTCCCTGTCATATCATCCAATTAAAGCATGAACTCATCAGACTGGAAATGGCATTTTACAGCTAAGTAGAAATGATGGAATGCTTAGATGCGTTTCTCTTGATAAAATCTTTCAGATTATAACAAGACAACCCTATTTTTCCAACCAAAGTAGGTAATGTACGAGTTCAGTGAGCTCGACTATCGGAAGACCAATGGAACACCTAATAAACGTAACATACCGTGTGGCTTACACATAAACATGAGAACACACAACCACTGGGATTAGGGGTGAGCATGGTTCGGTTGGTCCGGGCCACCCCCTAACCCTAGGACCAACCCGTACGGTGTCGGTCCTCAATTTTAGGACCGAGGACCGACCCTATTGGCCTAGGACCAAGGACCGGACCGACCCAATGGGTTCGGTCCGGTTCCAGGGTCAACCCGGGACCGATCGATAATTTTTTTCGTCTTATTTTTTATACTTTCTAAAAAAGAAAACCTACAAATTAAAATTACACATCCATCGACAATGTGGTATTGTGCAACTAAATTATATATACCAATACCTATTTAGCAAATTTAAGATGACACAATAATATAAATTTCGTACCTGCTAACCGCTCATCGAAATATGAGACAAGATGGAAAGTTCTTGTAATCATCTATCTTTAATATTCATGAGATTATATGCAAAAACGTTTTCTTGCATTTGATCACTAGAGTTCACTCAACCAAAAAATGAGCTTCACACCACTTGACTAGCATTTGATCATGTAGAGTCCACTCAACCAAAAAATGAACTTCACACCACTTGACTAACAAATCACCGTAGCAACTGCAGTACTACTCTACTCTTCAAAAACTTCTACCATTTGACACAAATTGAAAAGCAAAGTGTAGCTGAAATTCATTAGTAAAATATAATTAAACCATAAAAAGTTCAAAATACTTAATATAAACCATGAATATATAATTTCACATCTTGTTAATTCACTTGAACTTCTAAACGCCCAAAAACAAAACAAACGACACATAATTAATATTCAACAAAAGTTTTAAATTAAAATTACTATTAGTGCTATTGATAGAACATCTCAATATAATATAATAGAATATACATTTTACTTAGGTTGGAATATGTAAAAGAATTATAAATAATATAATATAATATACGGGGTTGGTCCAGGGGTTGGACCGACCCAAAACTCTAGGACCGAGGACCAACCCGTACGGTGTTGGTCCCTGGAATTTCGAGACCAAGGACCGACCTAGTCCCCTTAGGAACCAGGACCAGACCGACGGGGTTGGGCGGTCCAAGGTCGGTCCCGGGTTCGACCCTAGACCGTTGCTCATCCCTAACTGGGATTCGCCCCAGTGGCCACCCTTCCAACATGGAAGGGAAGGGGGAGGTGTGGGGTTCAAACCCCCACCTTCTCAAGAAGGGATGGGGTGGGGACGCGCAAGTTTCAGGAGTGGGTTTCGACTTCCATGCTCTGCAAGAGGTAGGGCAAAAGTCTGAGAGTAAGTGTAGAATAGGTATAGAGTAGGACTGACCAAAAAAAAAAAAATGAGAACACACCACCTGCCGCGGTGGCTCGGCTGGGTAGGTGCTCCCTCTTCTGTCGGAGAGAGGTCGAGCATTCGAAACCCCTGCGACGCAAGTTGCAAAGAGGCTGGCGGAGACACTAGGTGACTTACCCTGTGGCACGTGTATGATGGCTAGCACGTGTCGTCCAGGGGGTTTACGGCGCACTATCGGCGCAAACCGGTTCCTTCTGTCCCAAAAAAAAAAAAAACATGAGAACACCAAGCTGCACTGTATGAACCCCATCTCTCCTACTTAACGTTAAGAAAATTCCTTGTCCGAATGTTGCATGACAAGCGAGATTCCTTTGAATTAGCTTTACGTAGTGACTTTTGTTTTAACCGTTTGACTTGTTGTAATAAATCTTGAAACGCCCACGCGCCTTGACTTTGTTTGTTAGTTGAAATCCGTGAAGACATTAAGATATTACCTGATTAATCCTATACAAAAATTTCGAAAATTAATCGTCGCTTTTATTTAAGAAATAATCCAAGAGGAAGTCATAAATAGAATGGAAATCGGAAGCAGCAGATAAGTGTAGACAAATGACTTTAAGGAACGGATTTTGTTGAGTCTCCGACACCCTAAACTTGAGTCAAGAATCTGACCCAAAAAAAACTCAAGTCAATAAAAAGGCATTAGTATTTACTAAATGTGTGATGTTTACAATATAATAATTTTATAAAAATAGCCATAAATAAATCCTGTAGTTAAGGTCAATTGAGTTCATCTAGATGGCTTTCCCTGTTTTTGTGGGGTTTTGTTAAACGTTGTTGTCATTCCTAACATGATTTCCACTCTGATTAATGGCAAAAAGAAGAAGAAGGAATTAACAAGAAACTAAACCACCATTACCTGCCAGACATAAGTAATGTGACTTTCTATATGTGTCCATCGCTTTGAGCTGAGCATTGACTCGTCCCCACCACGTTTTTTCCTCTTTTCAGTTCATACCAACCCAGAGCATCATGAATCCATCTAACTTTTCTTGCTAGTAATGCGTCATGATGATAAGAGTTATTACATTGCGTCACTTCTAAGTTTTTCTCCTCATATAAATCATTTACCATCTTGTACTTTTTTCGTGCTATATGATTGGTCTAGTGCTGTGTTATCGATCCATTTGATGTCAAGTGATATATCATTATTTCTAATATGTTGAGACAGCTAATGATACGATTGATGATATTCGTTGAATTCCTTTGTTTTGGCTCATGACATTGTTGTTTGTTGCTTCCGCAATGCATCTTATCGTTCCTCGCATTCCCTTCGTACAAATAAAACAAAAAGGGAGTGGGGGAGGGGATTGCCCTATGATTTGTGTAACAATATTAAGAATTATATTGAAAAATTAAAAGTTTATGGATGACTTCACATTGAATAAATTAAAAATTCAATAATGATATGTCAAATTTAAGAATTACTTGTGAAATAATTAAAAAATAATGATGATTTTATTTAAAAATCGCATTAAATAAATTAAAACCTCATAGAAATATCCACACTCGACGCAATATCTATAGTAGGGGTTGTTGGGATTATCCAATCATAGTCGATCTTGACTTGAGGTTTTATTTTAATTTATTCTATTTTATTCTATTATATCCTTAGAGGAATCGTGTGGTAGGCCGGCTCCCAAACAAATTATTTTTCATAGGTATTTTATTGCAAAAATAGAAAAAATAGAGGGAAAAGGTGGACTTCGTTCAATAGACTACCTCCACATATTGGCGTAGAGCATGGGCAAAACCATACAAAAAAGGCATGTATATATTCATCTCACGTTAGCAACATAAGATACCCTACTACTACCACTACTTTTCTTTATGACCCTTTTACACTCGGGTAATGCAAACCATCATGATGTTATAATGCGGTACAACATTCTTATATTTAATTACGATGACACATCGTGACATTACACATCATAAAGAGATAGGAGAGAGATTTATTTCCACTCTCTTTAGAATATGACTATTCCCAATACAAAATAAAAATGTAGTGGGCAAGACGGAATTTTCAATACCATCATCGCAATATATAAAAGCTTGAGATCAATCGAATGGGATTGAAAGTATTGAATTTTCACCTTTGACTCTATCCTCAGTGACTCGCTCAAAGATGTCCATTTGCCATATCATCGTGCAAACTTTGAGGGTGAGAAAGGGTTGAGCGCACGAGCAAAAAGCTTCCCCGGAGCAGAATAGGGAGCCTACGGTCAAACCGAGAGAGTGATGGGCATCCTGCTGCTAGGGCAAAAAAAAGGCAGATTCCCTTTAGATTTGGCAAAAGAGTAAGACCAGAGGCAGGGGAAGATGTCCTCCTCAAGCACAGCAGAGATCTTGGCTAAGATCTTGAGCCTTGATAATCAGACATATATGCCCCCCTCAAGCCCCCACAAAGGAGTCGCCCCCATAAAAAGCGCAATCAATTCCATCTCCACAAAAGATTTTTCTGATTTGGGGACAAGAAAGCGAAACCTAAGCTCAGCCTTTGGTCGATATAGGGCTTTTTGCACCTTAATGCTGTCAATAGGCTTTCACTATGTCGAGCTGCAGATTGGGAAGGGCGGCATCCGCATTTGGCTTCCCGGTCACAACATATACACAGTAGTAACGTGCCGATTTGACAGAAAATCTCTTCACTGGGCCCGGCGTCCGATGGAGATCACTTGTTTAAACCTCAGCAAGAAAAGTTAATTTAATCAGTGAATCACATGCTCTAGACCACATGATGTGGAACTTACAATAATTGGGTCAGAAGAAATTTGTTCTTTTCTTTGGTCCTTCTTCTGCATTTCTATGATTTGCACGTCTCACTGCTGATCGATGTTACTGATGATACTTATTTTACAAATAGAGCACTCAGAACTAAAGAGATTCGGTTTCCCCGTTCTATTGTTGTCCTTTGGATCTACTGTCTTTTGATAAAAAACTCCGGAGTTTCCTGCAATACTCAAACCGAGATCGCTACGATAAGTACACGAACCGGCACCTGTTTAAACGTGGAAATCAAGCTTATAGGACCTTTTGTTGGTGACACCAGATGCAAAACTTTGCTGGCCTAGCTCAATCCTAAGTAAATTTCCGGGGGGAGAAAATGCTGAAATCTTAGAAAATAA
The DNA here is from genome assembly GCA_014182555.1 of Eucalyptus erythrocorys. Classification (NCBI taxonomy): domain Eukaryota; kingdom Viridiplantae; phylum Streptophyta; class Magnoliopsida; order Myrtales; family Myrtaceae; genus Eucalyptus; species Eucalyptus erythrocorys. The sequence goes on along the minus strand of CM024604.1, from coordinate 58,021,448 downwards.
AAGAAGAAAAGAAGAAGAAAAAGAAGAAAAGGTTTAAGGATGTTATTAATATATCCTAAAGTGAAAGCAAGAGTGTCCTCAAAACAAGGCAGGAACGTGAGCGAGCGAGAGAATGCTAAGTAATACACAAAAACAAAAAGACAGACATTCATTCACAGAGCCGCCATGTGAACAGCAGAAATCGCCACAAAACTCCGCCACACCAGACAGAGGGAGACGACCATCGTGAACTCGGCCAACCACACGTATGTCGAACGAACATCGTAATTTGATCTGCGGTGAAAGCGCATGACATACGAGTAAATTACATCCGGCAATTCATACTCACGTGTCATATCCGAGATTTTGTTAAAAAGGGAGTTACCCAATATTCATGTCATTTTCCGTGAGACGTTGCCATGAATGTATATGGTATCCCGTCTCGCATCTATAGGCGGGTTGTATCTAAGATTCTCATTTCTAATCGCACCGCAAATGTTTCACCAAGGTGATGTCTTTCTGTGGAGAGTCTCGAAGATGATCCAACATGCGAGAAGCAACGTGATCCATATATGGACAACAATTATAGTACTCTTTGATCCTCGCCGTACGACGAAAAAACCACTCCAAAATTTAATTTTTTTAAAGAGAACTCTAGATAGGTACACTTGCAAGTAGGAATATTCAAGTCGTTTATTAGATTCACAATGCAAAATTCTTGCATTCGTATTAAAGAAAATTAAAGGAAAAAAAATACTGGTGAGAAGGGGGTGGGCAAAGGCGGCCGGTGCGATCTGCTCTTTTTTATTATCTGGTGTCCTTCCAAGAAGCTCTTCCTCCAACGCAAGAGCCACCACCATCCAACGCACCCGCTCGCCATACATAGAAAAAGGTCCGAAACGACGCGAAAAGGAGAACACCCCGTTCGGGATTTCGGAATGGCGTGTGTTAAATTCGCAACGAGTTGACAGACAAAGAGAGAGAGAGAGGGACAGAGAGAGGGAGAGAGGGAGACAGAGTTTTGGACAGAGGAGGCGCAGAGCAGAACCCGCGCAAGAACCTCTCGCGCGTGTCCCTCTTCTCTCTCTTTCTCCTGCTCGTTCGGCGGCGCTCGGTTCTTTCTCTCTTTCTCTCTCTCTCTCGCTCTCTCTTCCTTCTTCTGGGTTTTGTACGGGAAGAATGGATTGCTGGACGTCTCCTCTCGCCGTGGACGACGAGTTTGAGAAACTCGTTCTCAGAATGAACCCGCCCAGGTACGTCGATCCGGTTGTGCCCCCGTCCGCTCCCTGTTCTGTTCTCCGGGTCCATCTCGTGTCGTGTCGCGTGTGTTCGTTTCTCGCGCCTCCTTTGTTTTTCGCGGATGCCAAGTGGGCTTCTCCTTGTCCCTGGCCCCGGTTTGGTTTTTCTTCTGCTTTCTTGGTGGGATTTGACTTTTGTTCTCGAGGTGTTGGCGGGTTTCTCGCTGTGCTGATTTTTCTGTGGTCGGTGGTGAATTCTCAGGGTTGCGGTTGATAATGCTTCCAGCAAAAAGGCCACTCTGCTCAAGGTACTTGGTTTTGATGGTTTTCTTGAATTCTGTATTGTCCGGTGTATGACACAATTTCTCGGTCGTAATTCTTGTTTCGCTTGTTGTGAATTGTGTTAGGTTGATAGCGCGAATAAGCGTGGGAGCTTATTAGAGGTGGTTCAGGTCCTGACGGATATGAATCTCATGATTCGCCGCGCCTATATTTCTTCTGATGGGGAGTGGTTTATGGATGGTGAGACGGTTGAATTTAATTTCTCTTGCTCCTGTTCATGTGCTTTTTACTGCATTATCAATGACCGGTTTTCATTTCGATCATCGTTCGCAGTGTTTCACGTGACGGATCAGAAAGGGAACAAGCTTTCTGAAGATGATGTTGCCGAACGGATTCAGCAGGTAGATCGGCTGAATTATTCTACACTCCAATTTTCCAAGTTTTTTGTTTTTGTGAGAATGTTTCACGAATCACTGGTGGAGAGTAAATGCATGATCTCGACTACAGTGTTGACAATTTGGAAACTGCTCCTTCGTTTTAATTAAATCTTATCTGGTAAAAATTGGGGAACGATGTTTCGAGAGGATCAAAGAATGGCCGCATGAACATAAACAGTCGGGAGGTTTCTGATTGAAACATCAGCATCTTCCCCATATGAGTTGATGAATTCATTTATATCAAATATAGCGTCCATAAAGAATTAGAGCTATCATTGCCGTTCGCCCTGAACTTGGATAATTCATGTGCATTTTGAGCTATATCATGTGAGTTTCAATTGAATTTCAATTCACATGTGACAGTCACTGGGCCCCAGAATACGGAGTTTTCGTTCCTTGAGGAGCTCTGTTGGTGTCCAAGCTGCCGCGGAAAACACGACTATTGAACTGACGGGGAGAGACCGGCCGGGCTTGCTTTCGGAGGTTTTTGCTGTTCTCGCCGACCTGAAATGCAATGTAGTGGCTGCTGAAGTCTGGACCCACAATTCGAGGATGGCATCTGTCGTTTATATCACCGATGAAGAGTCCAGTTTGCCAATTGACGATCCCGATCGCCTTGCTAAGATAAAGCAGTTGCTCCTGTTTGTGTTGAAGGGCGACAGAGATAAGAAGAGTGCAAATACCGCCGTCACGGTGGGCTCTACTCACACCGAGAGGAGGCTCCATCAGTTGATGTACGCAGATCGCGATTATGACATGGATGGTGTGGACGGAGGATCTGCGGGAGAACAGAGCAAAGTTTCTGTAACGGTTGACAACTGCATGGAGAAGGGATATACCGTTGTGAACTTGAGATGCCAGGATCGCCCTAAACTAATCTTCGATACGGTGTGCACATTGACGGATATGGATTATGTTGTGTACCATGGGACCGTCATTGCCGAGGGACCTGAGGCTTATCAGGTATCAGACCTACTAATTCCTATCCTTTGATTTGAGTTGCTAATTCAATACAGTTTGAAGTGCTTCAAATGTGTGTTACAGAAGTTTTCTACAACCTACGTTTGTGTTGAAAGATTGTCTTATACCAAATGGCGTACCAGTTCATCTTTCGTGCTGCTTTTTTTTTCTTGAAGCACCCTGCTCTCTGCACTGAACTTCACAATTATTTTGTGTTAGACTGTCTAATCTAGCAAATTCATGCGGGATCAATCTCTCTTGATATTTTGTTTAACCTCTGTTGCGCCAGGAATACTACATCAGGCACGTGGATGGTTCCCCGATTAGTTCTGAGGCAGAGAGGCAAAGGGTGATTCATTGCTTGGGTGCTGCTATCAAGAGGAGAACTTCTGAGGTACAAGATCCACAGAGACTCGACTCGCACACGTATAATGTCCTAATGTTTATTCATCTAGGTTCCTCCTTTTGGTAAAATTGGTTTTCTGGTATGCAGGGAATAAAACTAGAACTCTGTTGTCCTGACAGAGTTGGCCTTCTGTCCGATGCGACTCGAATATTTAGAGAAAATGGCCTGTCTGTTACTCGGGCTGAGGTTACCACTAGAGGGTCGCAAGCTGTGAATACGTTCTATGTGACTGATTCCTCTGGTAATCCAGTCAAGAGTGAGATAATCGAGTCTGTCCGGAAACAGATTGGCATGGCGATACTTCACGTTAAAGATGAATCCTACTCGCAGTCTCCACCACAAGACACCGGTAAATTCTCTCTGGGCAACCTCTTCCGCTCACGGTCGGAGAAGTTCCTTTACAATCTGGGCTTGATAAAATCATGTTCGTTAGAGGCAATTTAGGAAGAATGTACCTTGTCTGTAGTGCCGGTAGGCAGGAGGATGATTCAGAGCTCGCTGTTAGGTTTTTATTCATGACCACATTGCATCAAACCATAATTGATCCGGGTCGGGGGTTAAAGTTTGTAGAATCATAAAAATTGGCTTGTAAAGTACCCTGTACATAGTTCTCTTTAGCAGCATCAGTTGCTGTAGGGAAGGATGTTGTAAATATATTAGTGTTCCCCAACTTTGGTCAATCATTCAATCCAAGTCTTGTTTACTTGGTTTCTCTCGATACTTTGTTGGCGCCATGCCCGCATTTGGGTTTTTCACATCTGAATACTCCTGCCATGGATATGGAAATACATACTTTGTCGGCGCCATGCCCGCATTTGGGTTTTTCACATCTGAATACTCCTGCCATGGATATGGAAATTACATTTCTCTTTGTGGGTGACATAGATTATTACTGAGAGTTTCTTCTGGAAAGTTACAGCATAATCCCTGGCTGGCTCGGTCCACAACATAGGCCGAGGTTTTAACAAGAGTCTAGGCATATGGTTCGCTTTCAATTCAGATGTCCTCAACTCTCTTTTATTTTGAACCACGGAATAGTTCTTGGCCAACGCAGAGCAAGACATCGAAACTAGGACATGATTAGGGGGGGCCGGTTAGGTTTCCCTTCCCTAGCGTGTTGCGCGTGCGTGACATGGCCTTCGTGTTCCTTTGGATACCACATGTACAAAGGCAGCACTAGTTGTAAAGGGGGTCGAGTTCAGTGGAGTCATCTGAATTGGTCCCTTATTTGTACTTTGACACAGTGACATGAGTTGGGGAGAGATTCTGGTGGGAGAACTGCCCTAATCAAAACCTTTGGCAACAGCTCATTGACAAAGACACCCTGGGGTCTACGAGACCGCAACTATCGACCCGGATTCATCCCGATCATGATCCCATCACAAAGGAGCTCTATCGATGAATTCCCATCTTTTCTGGCGTAAGTTGGGCGGTATGTCGTTCGAAAGTAGTGGAAATCTATACCCACTTAACTCTCTAGGAATCCTGTTCAAAAAAAAAAAAACTCTCTAGGAATCATGGCATGTCACGTGCTAATTGCACGTCAATCATTACTAATTTTCAGCGAAACTATGATTGCATGATTAGACCTCTCGTTGTTCGTTTATGCCATCATATCCATCACTTCGGACTAAGGCATCATGATGCTCCCTTAAATTCTTCGAATCATTGCCCCCTGAACATGTACTTCCGAGCCTACAGAGATACGCCTGAAAAAAGCAAAAACATGATGGAAATTGTGAAGTGATTTCTTGTGTTTTTTTTTTTCTCTCTTTATATTCGCCTTTTGCAATCAATAGGTCGAAGAAGACAGCCTTGCAAAGCATCTTAATTGCATATCTTGACTTTTGGAAGTGCTCTCCTACAATGATCATGACTAGGAGCCGGCGGCTGAGTCTATCAAATAATGAGTTGATTAACCAATGAGCGATCGAATCCGGGCGGTGAGGATGTGCGCAAGTTGCCCAGATTCAAAGCATGTACAATCATCATCATCATTAGATCAGCACTCACTCCTAAAAATATTCTCGGAAAAGGTTCGATTCATCCCATTCCCATTCCCATTCCCATTCCCATCCTCATGTGGCGTTCACAACGTGGCGAATTCTCATCTTTACCTTTTCTCGATTGTTATATTTAAGTTATTTTGAATGAAATATAAAACTATTTTTTATTTGTCATAATATGATCATGTTTGGCCCAAAACTATCTTCTTCTTCTTCTTCTTTTTTTTCAATGACCACGTCATAAAAAGGTTATGCTTTGCTGTTGATGTCTCGTGGGGGAATAGGGTGAGTGGGGTGTGTCGTCGGCAATACGTGTATAACGATGCTGCCATAGAATAGTCTACTGGTAGATAGACATAACCATCACAATTTAGAGATAGAGTTTGTCAGAAAGGGTGATTAAGATGAGTAGGCTTGGATTAGGCTTATGGTAGGCAATTAAGGGGAGGAACTTTGGTATACCCCATATAGGCGAAAATTGTCTAAAAAGTTTTAAACCTATTACAGTTTTGTCAATTTGATTCTAAACATTTCGATTTTATTAATTTATTTATTTTTGAAGTAAATATTTTCATTTCACATGAAGGAGATTTACATAACTTCGAGAGATAAAGATGCAAATCTTACAAAACAAGTAAATCTGAAAGATAAATCAATTTGATATATCCTATAAAAACTCACTCAATCCACAAAAAAAGACGGCCAATCACCAAATCTTGCTTAACATCAATGATAAGCACAAGTTGAGATTTCCCTCTTCGGTAGCTATAATTTTATTAAAAGGCAGTGTATATCTAAATTCAATGTCCCCAACATCATCACCGTATAGAGACAACAACAACACCAACAGGTTGAAAGAGCATAAAGAATGCTTTGTAAATTCCAAATCGATATAGATTGGAATAGAATAGCACCCAAAACTAGATTTTATTCTAAATCAAGAGAAGAAGACCAACAAAAGAGATACCGGCTGATCATAAAATCACGCTCAGATAAGCTGACGACTAAAGGCAGTATCAAAGAAGCCTTAGAGACTTGCAGGGTGCTTGACCATATGGACCAAGCATCGGAGCCAGAGGAGCAGCAAATCCGAAAGAATATATTCTTCCGAAGCGCTCGCGCTTCGAACTTTGGACAAAACTCTCCACTTCCGTGGAGGATGTCAAAGGCGATGTCCGCAAAATCAACGAATAAGTCTTGAAGATGAGGAGATAGAGAGATAGGGAAAGGGAGAGGCAGATGGGGAGGGAGAGAAAGAGCCCTTAGGATGTCGATAAAGGAGGGTTGGGCGGCGGCTCGATGGAAATTGAGGAAACCCTCAATTTTATCAATTGAGTTTTAAACATTTTGATAATTTGTTATTGAGTCAACCATGTCAATTTTGGCTAAAAATCACTAATGTAAATATTTTTAATGATATTTTAATATTTTTTGAATTATTATTATTTTTCTTTTTCCTTTTTTTTTTTTAATATATAGTTGGCGAGGGCCAACGGCCACAAGCAAGGGCCAGGACACCCTTGTTGGCCCCAAACGAGGGCATCGCAGGCCCTCACTTTGGCCAATGTGGGCGTCTTGGCCCTCTCTAAAGCGAAGGTGTGCAACACCCTACCTAGATTTGGCGAGAGCCGCAATGCCCTAGTCAGATCTAGACAAGGCCGCGATGTCCTCACTCGATGTAGATGAAGACATCCTGACCCTTGCCAGCCCTAAGTTAAAAAATAAAGTAAAGAAAAAAAAAGGATAAAAATTCAAAAATATTATTAAAAAATGCCGACATCAACGTCGATCGTGTTAAGTAGGATGGTTGATATTTACTTAGCAACTTCTTGCCACAATTGATCAAATTGACTCAATAGGCAAAACGTGAAGGGATTTAGAACTCCATTAGCAAAACTAAAATATTTAAGATTGAGTTGATAAAAGTACAATAGTTCTGTACATGTTCGATATGGAACCTGAAACTTACTCATTGAAACAAATTTCTTAATTTTTTGAACTTGGAACCTACCCTACATTCCCTAGAACTTGCAATCTACTATGTTGCAGGTTTTAGGGTTGATTTCAGGGTCTACGCAAGTTTCACATATATTATTAATTGAACGATTACAGTGAATTAAAACCCTTAATGACTACTACTTGCTTCTACAATTTACTAATAATAAAGACACATAAAAAAATTATGAACATTAATAAAGTAAAAGTCTCAGTCATAAAATGGAAACCCAAACTAATGCTTCCATATTATATACTTATTATTAAATAGTATGGAATATCGCAAGATCATGTGAAAACATGAATACTTATTCTAGCTTCTAGATTAAAAGGTTCCAGATTTCGAGTTTCTCCAACTAAGAACCTAAAATCTATAATCTACTTGTCAAAACAAGTTGCTTATTTTTTTGGAACCTAGAACCTACAGATTTTCATTAGTTCAATTCTTAGGTTCCGGGTTCTAACTCGGAACCATACTCACCTCTATTGCTTATGGCTTGTGAATTGGCCTTTTAGCAAGTCTCAAAAGCATAATTACACCATCAAAAAGAGTAAAAATATATGTCAACATAATTCGGGAATTGAGAAAACAAAGCGTTTTAAGGAAGTTGCCTATTTCAAACAATAATATTTAGAAAAATAACACAAATAATGCTTGAATTTTAGCCAAATCTAGATCTTGCCCTTAAACTTGTAATTTCTTCAATGTGGTTCTTAAACTTTTATTGCATATTCAATTTAGTGCATAGTTCCGTGTTGTCATTCCATTAATTTAAATCTGTTGATTTGGGTTCCAATTCGGTATGTTTGAACAGCAAACAAAAAGAGAATGTAATGCATGGATTGCTTATGTAAGATATTCAACTCAAATTAGAATGCAATACTCCTTATTTAATTTGTTTGATTTGTTCAATTTAGAAATATGATTAACCATATTATTTGATGACGTGGATTGTTATATCCTAATTTGACTTAAAATTTTACATGGATAATCTATCTATAATGTTATTCTTTTTGTCCACCATTTAAACTTACCGAATTGAATTAATTAATGATAATATTAGATATTTTCATACATTTTATAAACCGAAATAAACATTTACTAAAAGTTTAGGGGCCAAATTGAATAAATTAAATGTTCATGGACGATATTACACATTAATAAGACTAGTGTGTAAAGGAAAAATGGAAGTCTAAAATGTCTTAACTTTGCATATCTTTTTATTTGTATTTATGAAGAAATATCGTCAAGTGAGATCAAAAGAATAACTAGAATCATTAGAAGTTTAAGTCTAGTTGGGTTGGTTAATATGTCATAATATTTTTGTTAGGAAGTTTCGTGGTTCTAAAAAAATCATAAAATGAATAGCGATAGTAACATTTACGAGAAATTTGGATAGGTTGGTCTCATTCTAATTATGGACTGTCAAAAATTTAAAACCATACATGCCTTCTCGAGGAACTAATCCAAAGAAAATTTCTGATCAACTGGAATTTGAAAAAAGAAAAACAAAAGATGAACATTGATTTTTGTCGCGAGAACTATGTAGATGATTTTGGTTACACGTGTCAATAAATATGAAGAGTGTGCCGCTTTTAAAATCCAACGCTAAGGAAAAATCAAATGGTTGTAGGCATCATTCCACCTCGACAATTTTATCCGATCCTCATTTATTTAGAAAACAAAACATCACTTTCGTGTTTTTCCCCCGTTCACTCGTTTTCACTCGCCTCCTTATCACATCATGCGTTCCTCAAATGGCAGGAAATTGGCGAAGAAAAGACAACTTGCCGAAGCTAATTTCGACGGATTCTCTTTTCAATTTTGTCTTGCTATGATTGGAATAAGACTTTGTGTTTTCTTCTCTATCTTAGCGCAATCTTGCGACATTTCATGACATTTAATGATAAGTGTGTAATATGAAATTACTAGTTTAATATTCTATTTCCGATGATATTCATAACTGAAAATTTTATTCTGTTAATATTTTATGATTTATGATCAATAAATTATAATAAATGATAATTATTAGAAATGATGATTTACGATAATCATTCAATTATTAGTACAAATGAAATCTAGATAAATCTTGGAACGTGATGGGATAGGTTCTAAATTTTTAGATATATTGATTAAATTTATTATTTCAGAATTAGGAAATATATCTTGACGGATATATTTAAAGTTTCAAGTGAAACTAAGACAAAATCCGGATCGGGTCACCCCTACGATTGCATTATGCGGGTAAACGGCGGCGGGTAAAAACCAAGTTGCCGAAGAAATGTACGGAGCCACCAAATGATTACCGAAGTAGTAAAAGCCCAAAAACGACGGCAGATAATGGCCCTCGATCTGGCAAATGATTCTGTAATCACCCGACAGGAATCTCCCGTTGCTTTCCGACCAGATCCCATCATCCCCTCGTCATTCCCATCACCCCCCACCTGGCGTGGTCCACGTGGCATTACGAATCCTTGGGTCGCTCGATCAGCCGCCAGTACACAAGCGGGGCCCACCTTGCGGGTACTCATCATCATGACGTCCCCTTCGGCGGTCGATGGGGCCCCCCTCCCTTTTGGTTTCTTGCGGTTGTGTCGTGTAACTTCTGTACTTGTAGCGTCAAAGATGGTGTCCCCCTCGCGCTAGAACCGTCAAAAATCATAAATAAGGGCACGTAATTAAAATTCAAATTCACGTCGTATTTTGAGCTTGACTCCAAAAAGTACCCATTTTCAATTTGGATTGCAGGCTACAACTCACTTATATAAAATTGAAATCACTAATAATCGCTGATTAATCATACAATGATGAATTTGTTCTCGAATCTTATACATACCTCTTATCACACTACAGAAACTAGTCATATTCGAAATCATTATTTTAATCACAATAAGTCATGACTCCCTTAAATGAAACAGGAGTCCAATGTTGGCAATTTTTTAAATTTATTTCTAGCAAAGAATTGCAATTTCAAATATGAAATTCAAATAGATGAAATAGAAAATGGACTTCTTACTTCCCAAACAAATTCCCCTATATCTATATATAAACATTGATTTATCAAGATTATGTAAGAATGGTGATTGTTTTATAAACCAAGACAATAGTTTTGATTTTTGCGCAAGATTGGAACCCTCCCTCGCTAGATGCCTTGAAATCATCTTGGAAGTTCATCCAAATGCTTTAGACAAACTCAATTCTTAGGGTTCTTTAACTTGGCTCAATGTTTTTGGGCTCCTAACCAAGTTTGAGTCATGCAACTATTGACGAAAAGCCTCTCTTCCATAATTAAGTTGAGCTAAGCACAAGCTTTTAGAACGCACAATCATCTGAATTGAAATTTGAGTGCTACCCAAATTCTTTATTCTCTTTCCAAAAGTAAATCGCCCCCTGTTTCATCTGAGTCTCCGTTACATCCCTAATCACAGTTACATTATAATAGGGTCTCCTCTCTCGTTGGATATACATCCCATATACGGAATAATTTGCAATAAAATGCTTTTCATTTTGTCATTTTGTTGTAGGATTGGCGCCAATTTACCCAAGGCAAAACCAAGAATGGTGGGATCTTCTTGGCAAGAGTCACGTGGGGAGGAGGATCTTGTCCGAATCCACCTCGGTGCACGCTTCGAGACGTGGAGATGAAATGGATGATTGCCTTAACCTTATCATCTTATCATCATAGATATGCCTGAAATTGTATATTCCCAACACAAAGAAGAACGTAAGACAAAAGGAAAAGAAATTAATCGAAGAATTGGGGTTGGGCCCGGATGACTGGTCATGTTGGATGGCCTTCTTTCTTTTAGGCCTATCAAAGAAAGTGGCCGAAACCCATTTTTTGTTTGTACGGGAAGGGATTTCGTCGGTTACCATTTTCACTTTGTTTTGTTCATCACCATGAAATCTCGATCGACTTCACATTACCGCCGCACAGAAGTCCAATTATGACATGCGTGATTATTTAGTGAGATGATGTTATAGAGCCCGTCACGCCGCTTCCAGTAGATAAGGAGCATAAAGCCACGAAATGAGAATGATAAGACAACTCAATGCTTCTCTCCTATGCGATGGGGTCTTCTATCTCGATGGAAAACGCCCTCTGATTTATGGTTGCAATCCAAGCTGAAACAGAGATTCGTACTCAGTTGTTTTCGCAGCCAAGCGCAAGCACTGCCCTTCGTCGTGAAAATGAGGGATAATGGCCTGGAATATGCCCACGGCAAAGTTGCACACTTCGGCTCTGTTGCCCAATTATCGTCACTCTTATCTTCCCAAGCAGAATCAAATCACAAATCCTTGTTAGAGCTTGGTGAAGGATCCGACACGATTGGGCCAACTGGGACATGGTCGTCGCAAGGAAAAAGGAAAATTCAAGCAAATCGCAGACGTCTAATGGTATCATATCATCCATTCCTCAAAAGGGCTCCTGCACTAAAAAAGAGACTCAGAAGCAATCATTCTGTGCTTCCAATTTAAGGGAAAATTCCGTCGGTACACTACAACAGTTGAGCATTTACCAATCGCGACCTGGCTCTTCCCAAAGTTTGCTCTCTCAACAAAACAGAGAAATGAACGAAGAAGAAAATTCGAGGGAGAGCATGACTCAGATTTTAGCCAGTAGTAATTTGCAGAACCCGACCAATCAAGGCATATCACACCACGGGAAGTTCACCGCAGTCAGAGACGACCACTCTTTTCCTGGGACGGTCTCCTCGGTCTGTTTCTTGCGACTCAATGAGCTTGACAATGTCCATGCCTTCCAGCACTTGCCCAAACACAACATGCCTCTGGTCCAGCCACGGTGTCTGTCATTAAACAAGATGAATCACTGACATGGTTGAAAAAAATGAGGAGAAATTGAAGCACCAATGAGATTTTTATATATAGGAGAGGCCACTAGGGTACCCAAACAATTAGTAGATCACTAATGGGTAACAAATTTGCAATAAGAAGTTGCCTCTCAGCTACCATCACCCCTGATTGCAATTTTCCACTCAAACGGGGTAACAAAGAACTCGGCTTAAAGTCTGGCTCAAGCAAGGTGGGGATGTTTTCCACAGCCACGTTAAACTGATCTAATTCTCCAAGAAATTATAGATTTTGGTAGTGTAAATTCCTTAGAACTTCCCATGAGGAAGTCCTGAAATAGAAATGACAAAGCAGGAATGGTGGAAGGCCTACGGAAAGAAGTAGGTCCCCATCCCCACTCCAAAACCCGTGAACTGTGGGTTTTACTCACCCCGTTTGGGGTGGTGTGGGTTTTTTTGTTGGGGCAGGTCTTAATACCATCCCTCAAATTGAGAGGTTTTCTACTTTTGGTTTAAGTGATGGCTATTCAGATTGAAAGCAGAAGCAAACTCGTTTCACAAACTTTGGTCCACGAGATTTGTTTGGGCAAACAATTAGCCAAAAATTTAGAAGCTTCGTCCATGCAATGCACTAGCCTATCATGTACGCTATTATCGATCAACAAAGTGCCAAGCATAACATATACACGATTCCAATCAAGGATTTGTGATAACTGCCAGGAATATGAATAATTAAGTCAAAATGGTCTAAGTTGGCCAGGCTATTAGGGACATAAGACATCAGTCATCTCTCTCTCTCTCTCTCTCTCTCTCTCTCTCTCTCTCTCACACACACAACATATACACGAATCCGATCAAGGATTTGTGTGGTAACTACTTAGAAGGAATATGAATAATTAAGTGAAAATGGTCTAAGTTGGCCAGGCTTTTAGAAGACATCAGTCATCTCCCCCCTTTTTCCTTTTTTTTTTCTTTTCTCTTCTCCAATAATATGTAATTTAAAGCATCTAATAAAATTTTACTTCTCAGACACCAAGCTCTCCTACCAAAATGAGATCCTAAACCAAATTCCAAGGTTCAAAAGTTGAGCAGGGCAAGAATATGCTTCTTTACGGAACTTCTGCAATAGCTCTTTTTTCCAAAAACACTCCTGCCCCCACAATCCAAATAAACATAGATAACTATGAAAAATTGAGGAAACGTTCCAAAACGGTATCCTTATTCTCAGCTCTGGAAAAACACAACATTTCTAGTGACATGATGAATTATCAGCAACGTCTTATGAGTAGAAGAAATATAAAATTAAGATTACCTTCACAGTGCAGATAAAGAACTGGCTACCATTGGTGTTGGGCCCTGCATTTGCCATGCTGATCACCCCAGGTCCGACATGAGACACTGCAACAAATTCCATTACTCCTAATAAGTGGGATCTTGACATGCGTGACATTCAATAGCAAACTATATTTTCAAATTCGGCTAGAAAATGAAGGACAGCTCTCAGAAGAAGTGAATTCAACTTAGGAATTGCCGCCACCACTTCTACGTATGAAAATTAAATATGAGAAATCAGTATTGACAACAGCCACTATAGTTAGAATGAACATCAGATGCATTAAGCATTAAATCAGTTATCTTATGATCATAGTCCTCTATCAAGAAAGTAACCATATATTGGTTTTTCTAAGATGTGCCCTTGTCCTCCCATAAGTTTGGCATCAGAGAAATAGTCTTACACTTAAAGTTTTCATCTTTAAAAGTACGGCCATATATGCTTTTACCCCCTGTTCCCTGCAATAGAGACAAAAGTCAGACTAGTTCAGAATCATTTAAAATATCATCGTTGGGGCCACTCTAAAGGGAAAAATAACACCAATAAATTCTCACTTTAGACAGATTAAGGATTGGAGAGTCTCAAACCAATATTACCCAACAAGAATCGGCACAAGTTACAACACACACTAAGTTAAATGGTTCTATGTGCATATATAGCATGCCTTATAAGAAAAATCATACAGTTGCAAAAGAATCTCAGCTGTTCAAGGAAAAAATGCAGCAACTCACAGATATTAGCTACAAAGTCACTGAGAATTACCACATTTTCAGAAAGGTTGCCCCTAGCATTCAACATAAATGCTAACAAATACCAGACAAAACCTAAAACTGGAACAAATAGGACAAATATACATGATGGTTAGAAATGGCTGCGATACTTGACTTAATTTATGATCTGAGACCAAGGGATGAAAACCATCAAAACAGGCACCCCCAGGAGGCTCATGATAAAAATGCTGGTATTATGATGCATTGCGAGTCTGTACCAAAACTTCTCTCACATCGTGAGTCAAGATCATCACATATTCTTCAAGACCAGGCCTTGGCATTACCCTGTTCTATTGACCAATTTCACTCCCATCTAAGGAAAGAATGGGTGCGAAGAGTCTCAACAACTATTATGGCATGACATGACTTTCAATCAGAAGAGGTAAACACAGTAACCATCAACAGGAAAACAGGCCAAAGTTACTATAATGTGAATTTGAGGACACCGATAAAGTACCCACATTTCCTTTGTCAAAGTCACCCCCCTGAATCATAAAATCTTTGATGACACGGTGGAACGTCGAACCTTTGTATCCAAAGCCCTTCTCTCCTGAAGAAACAAAGAACGATCGGATAAATCATCTATTGGAAACAGCCTCCAATTCACACAATGCAAAGCTCGACACATGCTGATAAAGCTAGTTCCACAGTAGAGAATGAGAGAACCTGTGCATAAAGCGCGGAAATTCTCTGCTGTTTGTGGGACATCATCGCCATATAATCCAATCACAATTCTTCCAGCTAGTTTCCCAACAGGGTTACCGATGCTAATGTCAAGGTAGACTTTGTTGGTGACTTTCGACTGAACGGCCGCAGCCTGAAATCCCGGAAGAGACCAACACACGTACATAAGAGATGTAACCTAAAGTGCATGTACTTAGATTATGCAGACGCCAATTAGTTTCAGCGAATAATAGTCCTAATTCCACTTCGCGGAACTGCACCTTACACTCCCGGAAAGATCGTCCACTGCTTATCGGGACACATTGCTTTGACTACGGTTTTGGCAACAATTTAGGACTCATTACCACAACAACGACAACGACAACGAATTCAACTCGACCGTCAATCCACTCATTTCTCTCGTCCCTGTACTGCGAAAAGCACAAAGATTAACACAACGAGAAAGACAGCATAGGTAACCTCGGCGCTCGCTCGAACCGAGCACGGACGGAATTTCCTCTGAGGAGAAGAGCTGAGGGGAATCAGGCGCAGAGCGCCGGAGAAAGAGCTCAAGGACGACGCCGACAAGCCGGCCTTCAACGGAGGCGGCCGGACGCTGGCGGCGACGCTGCAGGAGGCGCCGACCCGTCTAATCTCCAAGCCGTTCCTCGGGCTGGATAGCGAGCCGACATTGGACTGCACGGCGAGAAAACGCAAATGGCGGATTAACAGGGAAAATCAGCGCTCCAATCCGAAAAGCATCGGCGGGACACTACGAAATAGTGGATAGGGAAACGAAGGGATTTACCAGAGCTGTGAAGGAAGCCGCCATGGAAGGCGATGGAGAGGGAAGAGAACGAAGATATTTTTCCTTCTGTCGAGGGAGGCGTCGAGGTTTTGGAGTGCCTGTCGGTATTAATATGTAAGAATTAGGTGGGCGAAGGGGGTGGGTGGGTGCGCGGAGAAACGATGTTTCGAGATTGTCGAGGAAGTCGCTACTCCTTTCGAATTTACGTGTTTTGCCCCCCCTAAATTAATTACAATTTGAAATTATGCGAAGGGCAGATCAATCCGAAAAACCAAAATCGAATTTTGGAATCACGATTCAATGAATTGTTAAAGGTCACGCTAGGAAATAAAATTGAAAAGAAGAAGAAGAAGAAGAAGATGGGAGGGTGACGGGTAGATGTCGCACGGGCAGCCCCCGCGCCGCTGAATTTTTGGATGTTTTATCCAAGGCAAAAAATAAAGGGCTTTTCCACCTGAAAGATGCACGAATTACAAGATTTTATTTTTATCAACGAAAATGAGATACTACAGCATCCGAGAGAAAGTATTCTGCCAAGGCCTTCGGACTTAAAGCTTTAAAAAGAGTTGCTTTCTTCTTTTCTCATTTGCTTCTCTAATCCGTACCGAGGGTGCTTTCCCGTCTGTTACGTGCACGAACCATCACGAGAGCATACTCCCATCGACTAGATTCAGGCAATGCCTTCTCGAATTGTCGGCCCACGTAAAGCAAAGCTTGATACATGGGCCTGAATCGGGATTTGATGTTTGTTTGGGTTGCAGTGCAACATTAGGTTCGTGAAACAAGATCATATGAACAGAAGCCCAGAAACAACTGAAACCAATTCCGGCCCATGCGAAAGAAGAAAAGGATAAAAATATACAGAAAAGATAGAAAGAATGCTGCTTCTTGCAACTTTTATTTGTCCCGTACATCGATTCTTTAGCAACTTCCGGACGACATCAGGATCGCACCCCCGTCGCCTTCGCCGTCGCCGTCGCCGTCGCCGCCTCATCTCTTTCCGCATTTTTTCGGGTCCGGCGACGTGGCTGAGCAGTCCATCGCGTCGCCGCCCCGGCCGGCGGCCTGCCTCCTCTTCTTCCTCCTCAGCTTCTCGCACACGAAGGCCCTCTCCAGCTGCCCCACCCTCTGCGACAGCGAGCTCAGCAGCCGGGTCTGCCGCTCGTTCCTCTCGAAGAGCTCCGCCATCAGGCCCATCATCTTCTCGTTGTCCTCCACCATCTTCTGCAGCAGCTCCTTGCTCCTCCTGTCGCCCTTTCCCTCGCTCCCGCAGCGGCCTCCTCCGCTCTCTTCGTCTCTGTCGGGCTTCTGCGACTCCACCGCGGCGGCGTCGTCTTCTTTTGGTGAGGCGTTCTCGTCGATTCCCCCGATCGGGCTCTGAGAATTGGCGGAGGAATCGGCCGAGCTTTCCGTTCCGGCGACCGCAGGATCTTCCTCGCGCTCGCACGTCGATTGAACAGTGTAATTGTCTGCTGTGATCTCATCTTCGTTCGCGTGCGTCTCAATCTCTGGCTCGCCTGCTTCTGTTTCGACTTCTTCGGCCGCCGGCTGTTCCATCTCCGCGTCAGCTTCAACAGAAAGCTCCCCCTCCGGCATCGCCGCCACGTCAGCCTCTGGCGCCGCACGCACCTCACGCTCCGCTGGAGTCTCCTCTGCCTGGTAACTCTCGCTACCAGCATCCCCCGAGTGCTCCGCATCCGCCATTTTCGGTCCACTTTCTCCTCCTAATCGCGCCGTGACGGCCTCGGTTGTGGTCGACGGAGGCACGACACCAGAGCTAGGATCGTCAGCCTCCACAGACTCTCTCTCGGCCGCATGGCCACCTTCGACAGCATCTGCCTCCTTCGCAGGATCGCCGCCGGCGGGTCCCCCGTCCCGTCCGGCGACGATCGCGTCCACCCTCTCCTGCAGCGCGATCGCTCTCCTGATCACCGCCTTCCTGCACTCCCTCACCCCGGCATCCACGCCCAGCACCGAGTCCAGCCTGAACAGCAGGCTCATCAGCGTCTCGCTCACCTTCAGCCTCTCCCTCTCGTCCCGCCGCATCAGCTCCGCCGCCTCCGGGGTGGCGATCCTCCGCTCCACCTCCTCCACCTCCCTCCTCACCGCCGCGATCCTCCGCACGCTCCTCCGCACGAGGAACCCCCGGAACGCGCTCTGGATCCGGCGCGCCGACTCGGCCCGGCGTCGCTCCGATCCGACGAAGTGGACGGGGATCGAGACCACCTTCGGGGCGGCGGGGCGGCGGATCGGGGCGGGGGCGGCGGCGGCGGTCGGCGGGGAGGAGTAGCGAGGCCGGGGCTGGGGCGGCGTGCTCCAGCGGCTCCTGAAGAACGGGCTGTCCATCGTCAGCTTGCTGCGTTGAAATCTGAATCTTCTCGTGCTTTTGCGAGTTCTGGTCGAGCTCTGTGATGGCGGAGGGAAGCGGGCGAGAAGACTTTTATAGGGGGGTTCGAGATTCGAGAAGTTCCAGAAGTTTCAGGAGGAAGAAGTATCTGGACGCGTGTGGATTCTTCCGTTTTACTACTTCGGCTCAATAAATATATAAATGAGCGGAATGAAAGATTTTTATATTTATTATTATTATTATTATTATTATTATTATTATATTGCTTCCGGTTGGTACTTCCAACTTTCCAAGGGGATAAACATTAACAGTACGTTTAGTAACATTTTTAGTTTGAAAAATAATTTCTTTTTGAAATTTTTTATTTTTTTTTCCTAAAATAATTTCTAAGTAAAAAATACGTTTGATAACTATAAATTTTTTATTTTAAAAATAAAAAACAAAAATACGTTTAATACGACCTAAATATAAAATTTCTTTTATTTTTTAAAATTTTTTTCTTTTTTTTATTTTCTTCTTCTTCGTTGCCATCGTTGTTAGCCGCCACCGTCCACCAATGACTGCACGGCAACAAGGGGTGCCAAGTGGCAAGGAAAAAAAGAAAAGAAAAAATGACTTAATTCTATAAATTATTCTAAAAAACAATAAGTTACTTTTTTATATTTCTTGTTTTTATTCCAAATTTATTCCCCAATCATTTTTTTTCCCTCCGAAGAGTAGAAAAATTAATTGATATTGAAAAATAGATTTATGTTCTTTTTCTATTTCGGAAAGCAAAAAAATAGAAGCGTTATCATGCGGATTGATGCATCGTTAAGCAAATTGCCGTGTTTGGCTCACTCGAGTCGAGTCGAGTCCTTTTTCACAGGTAGGTTATTATCGGAAATCTCAAATTGGTGTACACATATAAGATACATCACATAGTTGCAAAAATCATAAATCGATACACTCGTGTTGTTTTCACCTAAAGAAATTATTTTAAATTTTTTATGATAAATATGATATAAATATACCGTATTTTAAGTATGTCAGTCTTACGAAATATCCAACACAAACTAAATTGGGAAGTGGATTCTACGTAAAGGTATTTCTTTCTTTCTTGAGTATGCTTAAAAAAATGTGCACTTTGAAATATAGATATGTACATATATATATATATATATATATATATATATATATATATATATTTTGGGAGTTTGTCTTCAAGGTTATCATTTGTTTCCATGGACGTCCCCTCCATCATCGCATACCTTTCACCAGGCGTTTTCTTTCTTCGGGCACAGTCAAACTCTCTTAAAGTCGAGGTCAGACCTCAGGCGATTTGATGGGGAAGCTTGTGACTCTTGGTCAAAGCTCCTTCCGCCGATCATGCCCTTTGGACTCGATGACGGTGGGGGCGTCGACTTTTTTTTCGTGAAATTCCTGAAAACCCCATGCACGACATAAACTTCTAATATAACGGCGCATCTTTATCTAAGGTATAAATATGTAATTTGAGGTTCTCAAGATAGGCAACTCACGTGTCCGTATCACGTACCTAATTTATTATTAAATCTGTCTTGTCCTACACTTTTACAGCCAATTAATGAATTTCTTAAAATGAAATAATTCCCTAAATGCCAGATTATCTTATGAACCTGTTGTGGATTCGACATTTAAATCATATTTTTCTCATTCTATAAAAAAAAATTAACTTGATTTTTATTTAAAAAAAAAAAAAACCCAAATCGCATGTTGCTGTCCTCCTCAAGTTTTGCCTAGTAGTATTACTAACCTTTGAGACGGCCTTTTATCAATGTGAAGCTAATTGCGAACATTATGCAAGCATGGAAAGGATGTCTTCCGCCGCCTTTGCTTTTGAGGGAATAAAAGTTAATATTCATCTGATTTAAAGTCTATTCATAAATTAGATAGATCATCACGACATCTAATATTTTAAGCGTTTGAATTTAAGTGCCACTAGTTCCACCACTAAGAAAAAGATACAAGCTTTGGGAGACAAGAATGCGTACGATGGGATCTCCAAAAGTGTAAAAGCCAAATTACCTTCTCCCATAAGCATTGAGATTCATAGCTTTCACACTAATCTAAAGAGAAAATGATACTTTATGGGATGACGATAAGAAGGTGATTATTTCGTATATACGAAACTCAAGTTTTGACCATGTCATGATTTTGCTCTAATCAGGTGAGCACAAAATAGCAACGGCGCATGGCAAAGCAAAGGCTGCAAAAGAAATTCTCTTGCAAACGCCACAACCCATCAAAGAAATTCTCTCCCCCCTAATTGGATTACTAACTAGACCCATTGAATGGGTAGGTTAGATCATAAATGGTCAAATCTAAATCGACCCATTTAACTCGTTTATGATTCATTTATTGCAATATAAAATTTTTGACACATACTCGGCCCATTTAACTAAACTTAAGAAAGATTATTTTTATATATATATATATATATATATATATATTAAATGGTATTGCTAAAATAGTTCTATACAACACAAATTTAATGGACAATTTTTATAATTTTTAAAATAATTATTTTTAAAAATCTAATTTTAATATTTTTTAAATTAAAATTTTATTTATTTTTATTTTTTAATATAATATAAATTTTTAAATAATTATTTAAAAATATATAATTATTTTTTAAAAATTTATTATTTATTTTTATTATTAAATATAATTTTTAATTTTTTTTTTTTTTTTTGTTCTTCTTCTTCTTTGGCTAGTTTCTTGGCCATGACGACGGCCGGTGGCCGGCCACGGGCGAGTCTCAAGCTCGCCTAGCTTGCGACGCCGCCGAGCTCGAGCTTCACCGCATTCGGCGAGCTCGAGGGTCACCCACGTCGGGCGAGCTTGAGCTTGCCCTTCGTCAAACTGGGCAAGGCTTGAGTCTCATCGGGCGTCGGCAAGGCTTTCGCCTCACCAAATCTGGCGAGCTTGAGGCTTGCGTGGCCGATCGCCAACCATCGCCGTCTTGGCCACTAGAGGAAGAAGAAAGAAAAAAAAGAGAATTAAAATAAAAAATAATAATTATAATTTCGATTTTTATAAAAAAAAAATTTGTAAAGTTAAAGAGGGAAGAGAGAGATTGTGAGGTTTTGATTGAAAGTGGGTTCTAAGAAGAAAGAAAAAAAGAGAATTAAAATAAAAAAAATAATTATAATTTTGATTTTTATAAAAAAAAAAATTGTAAAGTTAAAGAGGGAAGAGAGAGATTGTGAGGTTTTGATTTTTGGTCAGTCCTACTCTATACCTATTCTACACTTACTCTCAAACTTTTGCCCTCGCCTTCTCTTGCGGGCGTGGGCGTCGAAACCCACTCCCGAAACTCGTGCGCGTCCCCACCCCATCCTCCCCGAGAAGGTGAGGGTTTGAACCCTTCACCTCCCCCTTCCATGATGGAAGGGTGGCCACTGGGGCGAATCCCAGTGGTTGTGAGGTTTTGATTGAAAATGGGTTCTAAATCCAACTCATTTAAGACCCACCTATCAAAGTCTTTAATTGTTAAATCCATTTTATCAAAAGACAAGTGACTCATATATGACCCATTTAAATCATAAATGGGTCATATATGGGTCTAAGACCCATTTTGCCACCTCTATTACTAACCCCTCGAGGTCTCTTTGGAATATTCTTTATTTGAAAACTATTTTGTCTTGTTCTGGAACTACTTGAGAATGACTAAGGATGCGCTTAGTAACTATTCTATTCCTGAGAACAATTTTTGATTATAAATGATTCTTTTTTTATTCTACTATCAAAAATAATTTTTAAAAGTTTTAAAGCATTTAGTAATCATGTCAAAATTTCTATTCTCGGAATAAAATTACGTTTGGCATTGTTCTTAAAATTTCAACTCATAATCATTTCTTTTTAATTTTTAAATAATTTTATCACTTTTTCCTTCTTCTTTTTTTCTTTTCTTTTCTTTTCCTTCTTCTTCTTCAAGCTTTGGCCAATGACCTTGCCAGAGTGTTGTCGGCTGTTAGCGAGGCTTGACCAAGCCTTGGCTAGGCGAGCGACCTCACTTAGATTTAGTGAGGTCGAGCTCACTCAATCGCTGGTGGGGCTCGACCTCGTCAGGCCACTGCAAGGTTGCCCTCGTCAAGCCACTGCGAAGTCACCCTCGTCTTGGCTGGGCAACGCCGACCTCGTGGTGGCCCAGCGAGGTTAAGCTCCATCGACGATTGGGTTAGCTCACTTAGCCAGGCGAGGCTTGCCGATGGCTAAGGGAGGCCCAGGCGAGGTTTACCTGGTCACCGACGAGCCTTTGGCAAGCTCGCTAGAGCTCGCCTAATTGGTCGTCAGCTACTGGTGGCCGTGGACGGTGGCGGTCGAAGAAGAGAAAAGGAAGAAAAAAAAGAAAAAAAATTTGATTAGCTTGATTTTGGAATTATTTTTGAGAATAAAAATCAATTTTTTTTTTTTTTTTTTACTTCTCACTTCTACTCCGAATTTATTTCTGGGAATAAAAAATTTATCAAACGAATTTTTATTCCAAATCTACTCATTAGAACAAAAAAACATAATCAAACACTATTTAACCGGTTGTTGCGCCTTAAATGACTTGTTTTTGGCCCAAAAAAGCTGCAAAAGATGGGCTTTGCTCTTGTGGGCAACGTGAATAAATATCTCACTAGAGCCCACTACTCGAGACAAAGGATATGATCATTTTTGGCAAAAAAAGAATAATTTACAAAATATCTTCATAAAATCAATTGCTCGTATCTTCTATAAAAATGAATGAATAATAAAAAATAAAAAAATCAGCTTCGGAAATGTTTAGAATAGACTGTTGTTGATGTTAAAAACAATTTTGATTGACTAATCATTTCGAATCATTCCTTTTTTGTGAAACATATAGATCCAAAGTTATCTTACAGTTAAATGGTTATTCAGCCTGCTCTTTGAATCTAAGGACTGCATAAGATTCAAGAGGTGAGCGAATGTATAGTAAGCAGCGGCCAACAAATAAGCAGGGAAATGAATCACTGGAACCAAGCTCGGGAGATGAAGCACGGATAAATATCTCCATGCCACTTGAGGAAGAGCAAACTAGCAATACCCACCCTCCACAGCAATTTTCTGGAGTTCTGGAATTATAGGCAAATTAGGAGTCCAAGGAAGCGAAACTAAATTCGAACGGCATCTGTCCGAGTTGTCATGAGCTCACATCTGCAGAGAGAAGTAAATTACTAGAGCATGTTCATTCTATTTGGGATCTTGATGCCCGCTTTTTTCAAGAGTTCACTTGAAGCCCGCTTTGCTAGTGAAATAACTTCCTCCTGTGGTATTCCAGCAATTTCAGGAACCAAATAAGTAATCGACAAAGTGTGAGACTAAAAGTGAGATATCAAACATATATTGGAAATTCTACAGCCTGTTTGATGATACAGAAAGCAGTAAGCTTTCTAAAACCTGGGGCACTAGACATACAAGATAAACTAATATTGTTCTGAAAATGGGTAGGAAGAAGAGAAGAATTAGAGCAAATATTAAACCTCTCATCAGAAACTAAAATTTTTTGATAGCTTCCAAAGGGGAGAACCAAAAAAGTCTGATAACCAAACAGGTAGGAAAAAGAAGGAAAGAAGAACTTTGTGAAGGTTCATGCTTTGTAGCAGATAAGAAACAGAGTAATGAATTTTAAAAAGGACATTCAAAATGAAGGCATGAGAAGCAAAAACAAAGTCTCAATTTGACCCTGGTGAATCATTTGCATGCATTCCGAACTTTACCTCATCGACTGATAAAATCTTTTTGTCCTTCATAATCCACTGACCGTTGCACATCACAGAAACAATGTTTTCGGTTCTCATGCAATATACAAGGCCAGAAATGCTGCAGATGATAAACAAGATTTAACTATTGTTGGAACAAGGTAAAGCAAGGAGGAAAGCAGAGATTGAAAGAAAACAATGGATGAATTGGAATGAGCACATTAGGCGAAAAAGTTATAAATTTGTTTGGTGTGAAATTTTTGTGAGACCACTGCTAACTATTCTAAAGACTTAAGTTATAAGATGAAAGTATGGTTTATTATTTAACTATTCTAACACTCCTCCTCATGCATGAGCTAGACTTTGGCCTAAGCCAAGTGTGGCAATATTAAATTGGGGAAACAAATAGGGGCCTAGAAGGTGTAGTTTATTATTTAAAAATTGTGATATGGGATTACTGTCAACTATTTAAAAAACTTAAGCTATTAAATAAATGTGTAGTTTATTATTTAAATATTCTAACATTCAGAAACTCTGCAAAGTGGCCACATCTTCTCACTGAGTTTTCCCTTTTCAATGTCTAGATTATGTTTAGAACTTGACACTCCATGGAACACTTCATCAGACACCAGACATGTTTAAAAAGAATACACCCATCGTACATCTGCATGATTGATGAGCTAGAATTGAATGAACACCACACGATGTGGAGTTTTCAGAACTATAGTCGCATACCAGTCATGAAGAGGAACCATATGCCACGTGGAAGCATTGATCACGAGCATGTCAGCCTATGAATGAGAAACATAGTCATTAATCATTTTCCTGATCTCAAGCAATACGAGTGAGTTGAAACAAAAGCAATATGTGAGGAGTGATATGGGCCATGATACCTTTTTCCCAACCTCAAGTGAACCAATTTCATTGTCCCACAGTACTGACTTGGCACCGTTTATTGTTGCCATTCTGAGCACAGTTTCAGCAGGAAGTGCTGTCGGATCAGTTACGCCATTTTTGAAAACTTCACATCCTTTGTTTATAAGTGAAGCTAGGTACATCTCATCAACTGTGCGGCAATAGAGTATGCATGAATCAGAGGAATTCGCTATTCTGATAAATATGCCAAGTAACATCACATAGTTTCCCGAGAAGTTAATATTATCAGTCAAGAAGCTGGGATCATCATGATTATGGTTAAATGAACAGATAGGAAAATCTCTTTCAACATAAGCTTCCAGTTGCACAAAGAATAAGAAACCATCATCTGCCACGAAAATATGAGATTTGGAACACACATTTTTAAAAGTTTGGACGAACCAATGCTCATTCTATTGTTCGATGGCGCGCCATCTGTTCCTAATGAAACACAGATTCCAGCGTCAAGCATCTCCGTAATAGGTGCGAATCCCAGCATTTTCATTGCAGCAGCGGGGCAATGAGAAACTTTAACTCCAGCATGTGAAAGAAAACCGACCTAAAGGAGAAGAAGGATGATCTTCATAACCAAGGGCACAATATGAAGGCAATATATTACAACAGGCGCTTATGGACACTCAGAACAATGATGTCCCTGACCATATATTGAGACCTAATTTTCACACACAATAAAATTGAACATAAAGTTAATATGACATGGATAACTACTACAGTTCTATGGATGGTCTTTAATGTATCTTTTCATCTTCAGTACAAACCACCAGAATCTGCATAAGACACTTTGAACAGAGTGTTAAAGTTAACCCCTAATACAAGCTTTATAAGGATTAAATCTGTAAGAAGCATGCATACACGGCAAGATTGATTTATTTAGCGTTGGATTGGACTAAATGTAGGATTCAGCAAGCAACAAACCGAAAAGGCTTCTTATTATATTACTGTTCCGGATAGAGATGATCAACAGGCGGGCGGCTCACCCGGTCCACCTAAGCCCAAGAGGTAAATGGGGGGCTTGGGCAATGCTCTTAACAAGAAAGCCTGGCCCGTCCCCACCCAATGACCACCTCTAGTTTGAGATACCATAATGGTTCTAGACCATTCGAGTTCCACCCTTTATATATTAGAAATTGGCAACAGCTGATGGAAAGGAAATCTGTAGAGATGAACCTTTTAAAGGAGAAAGAAGTCAGCTTCGAACTTTTGATCCCTCAAAAACTGGAGAATGGGCAAACACACTTGGTATTCTCGCTTTTATCACTGTTAAGATCGAAGTTCATCAAGTTTCTGCAAATTCTATCCTAAATGTATGGAAACAGCAATTTGTTCTTCTCTTGTTAAAGCTGAATCAATTATAAAAAATGAGAAAGATCTAGAGTAAGAAAAACACAACAAGATGACTTCGTGACAAGATGCAAGGTATGGTACTACATTTGCAAAGCAACAAAAGATGAGTTACTCTTCAGAGTGCAGCAGCAGTTCACCTCGGTACTGTTCACCCAAACTGTATGAGCTGCAAGCAAGTTGTCTCGTAAGAAGTCAACCTTCTCCAGGTATGTTACCGTTCCATGATCGACATTCCGTGTCTC
Source organism: Eucalyptus erythrocorys (assembly GCA_014182555.1). Taxonomy (NCBI): domain Eukaryota; kingdom Viridiplantae; phylum Streptophyta; class Magnoliopsida; order Myrtales; family Myrtaceae; genus Eucalyptus; species Eucalyptus erythrocorys. The sequence continues at coordinate 57,995,161 of CM024604.1, read as the reverse complement.
AGTTACCAGCTGATTCTCATAGGGTATCTCTGCAACATGCTACATTTTCACAAAATAAAAATTCAGTTTGATCTATTCTTGGAGAATAGATTGGAAGTTACGGTAGCGATTATTACAACAGTTGAAGGCCCCATTAAATTAACAAAGAATATTTCCAAAAAAAAAAAACAAAGGAAGAAAAAATTAAGGCTGGTATGAGCTTACAGCCAGAAGCAGAAAGAAAAGAAGCTGTAAGGTTGAATAGTTGAGTTTTCTCACTTTATGGCTCTCATTAGAGATTTCGAGCACATGTGTGAAGACAAAGCCTGTTCACCGTGATGCTCTAGCAAGAAAGCGAGTGATAAAAGAACAAGTACCATGTGAATTCCGGTTTTCAATTCTCTTGCAGTATCCCTTGTTGCAAGTAGTAGTTCATCAGTGCAATTCATAATTTGCCTGATTCCAAGCCATATTCTGATACGTCCATCAGCAGTATCATGATGCTTCTCATAGAGCTCCTTCTGTGACTGCATCCTTTAAGCCAATTGCCATGAGTATTTTGTCGACAGCAGCTATGACTAAATTTTGAATGCAGTTGAAACTAGAGCTAGTCATGTGAGGAAAAAGCGAAGCCTATTATGCAATTTCATACAGATGTAACTACAACAAGAAAATTTTCTACTCAACTAAACTCAACTCAATGGCGATATCTGTCCAGGCAAATAATGAGATTTGTGATATCGATAGATACTAGGGTCGAGGGAGACATTGAGAGGCATCTAGATTCAACCATGCAGAAAAGGTAATGACCAAAGCAGAAGGATATAGAAAAGAAATCATGTCCTCTATCCTGTGATGTAATCTCTGTGATTCTATGAAATATGGAAAGCAGGAGTTTCCACAGTAAGTAAATCAAAAAAGAACTTGGCTACTACTATTTCCCAAGCCAAAGCTCTCTATTATTTTTTTTAAGGCTTGTTCAATAAATCAATAGTTTAGAAGTTAAAAATTTGCTTATTTTATCACGGCTGCTGAGTATCATTTTAAAGACAACTGCTAAGGACAACAAAACTGTACAGCAACTAAGCCTCTATCCATGTCCATTTAGATTCTTCTCAGGGACACTAGGCATGTCCTTTTAGGACTCTTTATACAAGTTTGATACCTGTCTCTATGGTCACATTCTTCAAGGAGTCATTGTTAATTTAAACCTTCTATCTATCTTCTGTTTATTGAGTGCATTGTCCGTGCATGTATGTCAAAAAAAACCGAAAACTACCATCCTCAAAGCCAGAACCACAGCTATAGCACCGAACTATAGTGCCGAACTACTACTGTTGAGTCTAATTTAGCCCCAAAAGACTCTTTGACTTTGTCTAGACACACACTTCCTCAACGCATTACTGATCGATAGCACTCGTTCAGTTCAGCAACCTGCACACAATCCTCGGCACTTCGAACAGCCCAAGATGCCGGCAAGCCCTCACCGGAGTCCATGACGGACTGAGCCAAGCACGCGCGCAAGCCCAGCGATTGCACCGCTCTAGCCATCCCAGGAACGTGCTGCCCTCCTGCCTCGGCAAAGCAAGTGACCTGCTCCATCAAATCAACACAACATCACCACCACCGATTGCGATTCCGGAAAACTCCAAACGGAACACCGGAGCCGATAAATCCCCGCAACGTCCGGCGCGCTTACACCGGAGTGGATGAGCTCGATCCCGCAGAGCAGGGTGGAGACGTAGGAGTCCTCCTCGGTCATGCCGGCCTCGTAAGGCCATATCCGGTCGTGCAGCCAGGTCACCAGATCGACGTCGTCGGCTATCCCGCGCCCCAGCTGCTGAGACGTGTGCACGTGCGTGTTGACGAAGCCTGGTTCACTAATGAATCCGAGTCAGAACCGACCGGCAGAAAGCAACCGCCGACTGCTTTTCCCAGTACCGGATCGAAAGTACTCGGAGGGAGAGGACCTGGGAGCAGAATCTGGCCGCGGAGGTCGACGACTTCGGCGGCGACGCCGCGGAACCGGCGGAGGAGGTCGGGCGAGCGGCCGACGGCCTTGATCCGGTCGCGCTCGATGGCGACGGCGCCGTCGCCGTAGACGCGGCTCTCGGAGTCCATGGTGACGACGGTGGCGTTGTGGAGGAGCAGGATCGGGGAGCCGCCGGGAGCTTCCATTTTCGATCGCCGGTCCGGAGCTTGGAGGTCGCTTTTGCGGTGCTGAGCAGCCAGAGGAGGGAGCGCGACAATGCCTGGTGCTGGATTGGATATTTTTAAGTTGAAAAAGTAGGCCGCGCTCGCTGTCGTGGTACGACTCAGCTTTTTCTTACATGACAAGGACGTAGAAATCAAAACTCGACCCACAAAAAATATAAAATAAAGAGAGAGAAATGATGATGCGATTGCCTTTAATCTATTATTAAAAGGATTAATACTTGAAAAACCCAAACCGATACACTTGTGACAAATTTACCCTAAACTATTTTTGACCATGAAAAACCTCAAACCTGCTTTGTAATAAATTTACTCCGACTAACTATAAAAATCCCTAAACCGAAGACATTTACGACAAATTTACCCCAAACTAATTTATGTGATAAAAAAAAAAAACCTCAAACCGATAAATTTGTGACTAATATACCCCCGCTAAATTAAATTAATACCACAAAAAAATCACAAAAATTGTAAACTGTAACAAATAAAGTGTAAAATCTCAAATTGTATACTAGGTTAATTGTCACGTATCATTTAACTTTATAATTTAACAAAAAAATCTAACTAAAACTAACAGAGGGTAAATTTGTTACAAGTGTACCAGTTTAGGGTAAATTTGTCAAAGGTATACAAGTTTGGGGTTTTTGGTGGTCAAAAAAATAGTTTTGGGTAGATTTGTCATAGGTGTACCAGGTTTGGGATTTTTTAGCAGTATTAACCCTTATTAAAATAACAATTTATTCTATATCACAAAAAATTAAATAATAAAGAAATATAAATTATTACTAGACTTTTTTTTTTTAAAGATTTGTAACTTACAATAAGTTATTATTTTTGCAGTAATCCAAAAGTTATTATGTTAATAAAGTCCTAAAAATAGATGCGTTTCTCATTTCCTATGAAATTAATGAAACATCATTTTTCTTTATCAAGAAGCTTTGCCGACAGTTGAGTGTGAGTCATAAATTCTTAAATAAATTGATCTCATAACAATTTTAGTTATTTATTATTTATTTTTTTGTCCAAAATATATTGCCATTTTCACAATAAATTAAAGATCGTCATGTAATTTTTTCTCTTTGCAAAATTATAATCTTAAAGAGCAATGGAAAAAATTGTACTTTTTTTTTTTGGCATTGGCAAAAGTTGCGTCAATCTCATGCGACATGAGTGTATATTCATACATCGATGACATAGTGTCAATAATCAAACTCGATAATCAACCCCAAGGATCCTAAATATCAATTGATTGAATGTTGCACGGTCTAATAGGCTAGATTCCAAGTGGATGAATTTGCATTTGCTGAATCAAAATCCGATTAGGAACCCAAATTTGACCTATACGACCTATCGATTTCTGTGATCTATTCTAATAATTGAAAGTAGGTTAACAATTTGCTCACATGCATTGTAGCGGGACAAGCGAAAGGTTGTGACGTGTTTGACGAGCTAATATGATCATATGAAGGTGAAAAAAGTAATTGGGAGAAGTAGAATCAACGCAACCTTTTGGGTTTTTGAATTTATAAGAGTGTAATGTGAATTCATACAAAATGAGGGTGATTGAATTTTTTCACGTCGCACTGGCATCAATTTCTACGTTCTCACAGCTTTTTATACAAAATAATCTTCTTCTTCTTTGGGTTTTAATTCATGAGTATGAGTGCAAAGATTCGATTATCTCGAATGTTCAGCGAATACTTTAAAAGATTTATCGAATTGAGTAAGTTTTGAGAGAAAGAGAGAGAGGCAGGGAGGGAGAATTTATATAAAATGAAGTTGATTGAATTTCTTCACCTCACACCGGTATCAAATTCTATGTTCTCACATCTTTCCATAAAAAATAATCTCCCTCCTTTGGTTATAATTCATGGGTATGAGTCATCTTAAAAGTTCATCGAATACTTTTAAAAAATTATATAATTGTTTAAGTTTTGAGAGAGATAGCTTAAGAAAGATCACCTTGCCTTCTTAAGCTTTCATAATATTTTATTAGTCTAAATAAAAAATAAATAACTTTTCCCGATTTTGAAAAAAAAAAACTTCATTTCATTTTTTTTCTGATAATGTTTTTGAAAATCTCATTAATTGATTTAGAACATCTCTTATTCGCTGATAGTATCTTATCTATCTTTCAAAGAAATCCATCTCACATCAACTCAAATTAAAACTTGGAATCAAACAATTACGCGAAGTGGGACTAGTATCATATCTTATTTTTAAAGAGACCCATCCCCAATCAGCTCAAATTAAAACCTGGAATCAAATCATCGCGCGAAGTGATCCGTACGCATCTCTCTCTCTCTTTCTCCTGCGGGCTCTTCCCCTCTTCTTTTATTCCCTCCTCGCGAATAAGTTATAGGAGAAAAAGAAGAAGAAAACTTTACGTGAGGGAAGCCCGTGATATGCGTCACTAATCACAAAGGTGTGGGGGTGTTTCTACCCATGCTTGGGCCACTACCGCTTGCTTAGTAACCTGAATAGACCGATAGAACTGCGATATTTATTTTAACGTGTCAATGCTTGCACGCCTGATACCTCCAATTCCCTCTTCATATTTTATTTTTCTTGGAGGAAAGAATACGAGTTGTGATATTGAAGGATCTTTTATCCTAATAAATCTTCTATCTATTTTTTTTTTCCTTTGAGTCTCTCGAGAACCTGCTCAGGTCCATCCCTCCTCATGAATAAACAACTCAAGAAAAAAAGAAGAAAACTTTACATGGGGAAGCTCAATCACGAGCACGATAGATTAAACCAAGACCCGAACCAAGACCTTCGCGTAGGCCTATGACGGTCCAGCTAGCGCGACGAGCACGGACGACCCGACCACGTCGGTCAGGGGCTTTCGATGATGCGTTCTTCTTTTCTTTTGTTGGGACACCGTGATCTATCGTGGCATCGAGACATTCGGGTGGTCGCGCGAACAAAGGATTAATGCGTTATACGAATGTTCACAAAAACGGAGAATGAACTGAGGGAGTGACGGGGCGAGAGGGAGGGACGCGCAGATCTCTGCACTGCGCACATCGGCGTCAGGACGGGTCGGCGCTGTCGATTTTTCCCGGGTCCCGGAAATGCCCCTCTGGTCGGGTGGTCAATTTCGACGGCTGATGAAACGAGATATTTATCGTGCGGATCGGATTTTTTTTGTTTTTTTCCTTTTTTTTATGGTCGCTGAAAACGGGGGAGTGTAGAGCGTGGGAGAAGCATTTGTTTTTTATATTTGAATTGGGCGGTGAAGCTAACTTTAGGGGGGACAAAGTCGGGGTTTTGGTTGTGCCCGGTGATTATTTTAAAGGCCTTTGATGTTTTCCTGCATAAAGATGACCGTCAGGACATTTAGATTGGGAGTCTGCTCTTTTTTTTTTTTTTTTTTAAGTGATGCCAGTAGTGCGATTCAAAAATCGTTTAGGAGACGGATCGTCGTCGGATGTGATGTTGATGTGAAAGTGTTTTTGCATGTGCATCATAATTATGTAACCGGATTTATCTAAGGTATTCCATGAACATTCGAGATTATTAAATGATTCGAATTATTTTGAAGCTTGATGGTGCGTGGAGCCGACCCCTAGTATGCTCTTAATCATTGCACACAAATTCATTTTTCTACTATTAAGCCCGTCTTTGAAGAATTAAATTCTCTGATGGATTGGGTCATCACAAGATACAAGAGAATTAGAGTCCAAATTTACCATTGCCCAATTTAAAATTCTCATATTGCCATGGGCAAAGTTGTGCCGATCTTATGGAATATGAGTATGTATTCACACATCAATGACATAATGTCAATAATTAAACTCGATAGTTGACCCCAAGGATCCTAACAATTGATCAATTTTGAACGTTACATGGTCTAAAGGGTTGACTTGCAAGTCGACGGATTTGTATTTGCTAACCCAAAATCCGATTAGGAGCTTAATTTTAACCTATACAGCTTGTCGGTTTCTGTGATCCATTATGATAATTTAAAGTGAAAGTTGACAATTCGCTTGCGTCGCAGTGGGACAAGCAAAAGTTTGTGACGTATTTGACGTGCTTTTATAGTCATGTGAAGGCAATCAGAAGAATAAAAGAAGAAATAGGAAGAAGAAAAATCAACACAATCTTCTAGGTTTTGCATGTGCAAGAGTGTAATATGAACTCACACAAAATGGAGTTGATTGATTTTTTTTTTTATTTTTTTTAATGTTGTAGAGCCTTCAAATTCTATGTTATCACATTTTTTTTTAATACAAAACAATTATCTTTTTTTTTTTTTTTTGGTTTAGAATTCAAAGATACAAGCACAAAGACCCGATTATCTTGAATGTGGCAAAGTGGAGCAGGATCGGCGAGCTTCCATTTTCGAGAGGCTCGCTCCAAAAGCTCGATCGCTAGTCCGGAGCTTCGAGGTTGCTTGCTGACCAGCATGGGTGGAGATGGCCAACAGAAGAAAGAAGGACCTCCTCCTCTGCCGGATTGGAGCGATTCTTTTTTTTTTCTTTAATTGAAAAGGCAAGCCGCATTCTCGTGGTACAACTCTGCTTTTATTATATGAAGAGCGGCAAAATATCACAAAAAGCTCCAAATCAATACGTCTATAATAAATCTAATTCAAATTAACTTTTTAATCATATTTTTAAAAAAAATAATACACTTTTAATAAATTTATCATAAACTAATTTTCGACTATAAAAAACTTCAATTGGTACACTTACGATAAATTTATTTATTGTTGTTTTTATTAAATTTTACTGTCAAATTTGTGAGTTATATGACACGTGACAATTAATAAGTATATCAATTTGAGATAAATTTATTATAGATATATCGATTTGAAATTTTGAGTTAATATATTTCCCCCTTTGAGGTGTTGGGGTGGTGTGGCTTTATTGGTCAGGGTAGGTCTTAATACAGTCCCTCGAATTGAGCACCTTTTAGTTTTTGGTTGAAGAGATGGCTATATTGAAAACAAAAGCAAACGAGTTTCCCAAACTATGTTCGACAAGATTTGTTTGGGCAAACAATTAAAAGTTTTGTCCATGCAACGCACAATGATATTATCGATAGAATTTTTGCTGACCATTTAAACATCCATTTTTGCAAAAATATAAAAGTGCAAAAAAAAAAAAAAAAAAAGAAAAAAGAAAAAGAAGAGGATAAAGACCAAAAAAAAAAAAAAAAGATAGTAATAAAAAAAGTAAAAAAAAAAAGACAAAAAGGTATAACAAAAATAGAGCGGGCCGGTTTTATCTAAGCCCATTCTTTGAGCAAATTTGGACTATCCAGCCCACTCTTCTCTTAACTCACTAAGCCCACACACATTCATGATTTAGCCCATGATTGACCCGAGCTTGCTATTTCTTCGCACGCCATCTCCAAGCATATGAGAGTCCTTGTGAAGACTTCACCACGAGTAGACGTGTCGAAATGGTCTTGGAAAACATAAAAAGATCGTAAATGAGTCAGCTAAAATCTTAAAAAGATTATTTAAATGGATTTAAAAATTGAGAGCTTAAAATAAATGGGTCTAAATGGGTTGAATTTAGAACCCATTTTCAACTCTTTTGCCTTAGAAAAATGTTTTTTTTTTTTTTTTAATAAAAAAACGACATGACCCACTTGTTTGACGATCTAATTTTAAGATTATTTTAAGCTCGCACACTACCAATAAAAAGAAGGATCTTGGCCTCTCTCTCATGCTTGGCCTCACACGCTGCTCCTCCTCTACTGCATCGGACCAGCCACTCGTCCGACGACTTCCAGCCGGCGTCTTGCGTCCCGCGATACCCAACAACATTTTCGTCTCATATTTCGACTTATCTAAATGGTCCTTCTCTAATCTCTTGGACCGATATTGGCGACTGCATGGGAGGCTCCAAGATCCTTCTTTTGTTGCCCTTCTTCCTCGGGGACACTCGAACTCCACTGCGGTTCACTCCCTTACACACCACCACCTCACTCTGCCACCTTCATGTACTACTTCCCGAAGACTCCGCAGTCAATGTTTGCCCTCCGGCTCGTGATAGCTCGAATAACAATTTCGTCCAAAACTTTTCCCTCCCAAGGTTTCGAACCACTATGCGTTGCTTGTTCAAAAAATAAGAATTTGGGCTGAACATCGGTGCAAATATGTGCTTGAAAAGGAATTATGATTGAGATCATTTCGCATTTACACGAGTCAAACCTTCTCTCTGTTGGGTTCGAAATCTCAGATAGAATCATTCTCCCAAGAATCTCGCCATTTGTTGACAAAATGCATAAGTTACATCCGTGTTTTAACTGGCGTATACATTGATTGTTTGAAATGAAAACTTGTTATATTTTAAATGTTCTTTTGACGGAAACCATTAACCACTTAATATATTCGTCGATTCGTCCCTTTGGATGGATTGATTCGGCTCGTCCGGTTATTAGTTATTAAACTCGGTTTTCTTGAATAATGAAGTCACCACGTTGCATTTTGTTTGATACATGTTGTGTCAAACAAAGAAAGAAAATCAGAAAAGAAGACTACGCGAGGGAAAGGATGCAAAGGAAATTAAAAAAAAAAAAAAAAAAAAAGTCAGAAAAGTAACCAAAGTTCGGATCAGGTGGCTGGGCGGAGTTGTGGAGACGGGCTTGGGGTTAGATAGGCAGAATGGGCCAGTTTAGGCTGGGATGTGGGTCAGATGTCATGGGCTTCAAAGGTTGGGAATTGTGGGCGCAGCCAGAATAGAAATTGGTTATCTTCGGACTAGGCCCAGGGGCCGGTCCGAATTCCCGACCCAACCCGGACCTCCAGGGTCCGGGTCAGACCCATATCCGTTCCCTGACCCGGTCCGGAGTTTTTTTGGAATTAAAATTATTAAATTAAAATGCCGAAAATTGTAAAAAAATTATAAAAATTTAGCTAAAAATTCCGATTTTTTTTTTTAAAATTTCTCTTAAAGTCAGAAACGCAAAAAAATTATAAAATTCAAAAATTAAAAAAAAAAGAATTCCTCAAAAGGTTAAAAAATAGTCTACTGGACAATTTTCTTCTAAAAAGTGGAAGCCTTTTGATCTAAACTCGTGCTCAAAATTGAACATGCCTCTAGGGCTCTACCATAGCATTTCGATCAATTTTAGAGAAAAATGGCCTCAATTAAGCTCTTCCGTAATGACGATTTACCTTTAGACTAGTTAGGATTGGCATTTATTTATCTCTTAATGTTAAGTGCTTGCCTTGCCTTGCTATTTATTTAATGCCCTTTGGCTGCGGATTGTTATGTTAATGATTGCACATCCGCATATGTTACTAAATAGGTATAAAATCAATCTATGCTATTTGATAAAAATCTTTTTTTGAAATAAATAAGATTATGTATCGAAAAGGCACTAATTAGTTAATTGAGAAATAATTACGTGACAATTTTTAACGTACTATGAGAATAACAGTCTATTCTAAATCATAAAAAATCAAATTATAAATAATTATAAATTGTTGTGGGATCCACTTCTTCAATAATTTATGGCTCATAATAGACTATTATTTTCACAGTACCACAAATACTATTATGCTAGCAATACCCTTAGTTAATTAGTGTAGTCAAATCTTAGACTCTAGATTTTTTGGTTGCGTAGAAAGTGAAGTACATTCCTATACTTTATTTGGTTTCTAAATGGCCTTAATAGGTTAGTGGTGACTAATTTTTTAGAAAATTTTCATACCTTTAATTTGAATATCTGATGTTGCATAAGGTATGGGCTTAGGAGAGCCCACATTTAAATGACGAGTCATGTGTGTTTCTCGATTATAGTAATTGTCATAAGGGATATCGATGTCTCTATCCTCCAACTTATCGAATCTATATTTCACGACATATCATTTTTTATGAAACTGTATTTCCTTATCTCGTGCCCAGCTCATTACATCAGGATCAAAGTGATAAAGTGGGTGGATATATAAATTTATAAGCTAGCTAAATCAAGACACGATAGTGTCACACTTGGAATTTTCACCTCTGTATTTGCAACAGCGTGTGTTCTCCAATCAATCATAGGATGACTTCTTAAGTTCTACTAGCCATGATACTTCTCATGAAGATATTGTTGATCGAGGTGAATCACATGTTCACGAAAATCATGTTGAAATTGGAGGCTCATCAAGTGCTTCAATTAATTCTCCATCCAATTTGGCAAATGAAGATTCATCTATGGATGTCCTTACTGATTCTTTAATAGCACGTCTACCCAATCCAAATGATTCAATGATTCATCTATGGATGTCCTTATTGATTTCTCAAGTGAGCATCTGTTGGTATTGTGAAGCCTAATCCAAAATATGCCAATTTCCATATGATGGAGTCTATACCAAAAGAGCCCAACAATGTACACTTTGCTTTGCTTTGAAACAATACAACAATGGAAAATAATAAACAAAAAGATCATTATATTACAAGAGTTGTCAATCCCTTAATTCTAGCATCTCAAAGAATCGGCTTGTCATTTTGATTGTTATCTCCAAATTCCTCTTTGTTGATTGATAAATCAATGCCTTTATCGGGGTAGGTCTAAATACCATCCCTAGAATTTAGCGCCTTTTACTTTTGGTTGAAGTGATGGCTATTCAAATCGAAAGCAGAAGCAAACTAGTTTCACAAACTATGTTTCACAATATTTGTTTGGTCAAACAATTAGCCAAGTTAGAAGCTTTGACTCACGTATGATATTATTGATCAACAAAGTGGCATTCCCAATACACGATTTCAATCAAAGTTTTGTAGTAATTACTCAAAGGAATATGAACAATAATTAAGTGAATCAGCCCTCCCTCCTTCCCTCCCTGCCCAAAACACAACATACACACTATTCCAATCAAGGTTTTGTTGCAACTACTAAAAGGAATATGAATAATTAAGTGAATTAGTCGTCCCTCCCTTCCTCTGCCCTAAAGCATCTAATAAAAATTTACGTCTCAGACACGAGTTCTCCTACCGTTAATAAGATCCTAGACAAAATTCCAAGGTTCGAAAGTTGAGCCGGCAGAATATGCATCTCTATGAAACTTCTGCAATTACTCTTTTTCCAAACACGCTCCTGCCCCCACCAATCAAAATAAATATAGATAACTATGGAAAATCGAGGAAACCTTCCAAAACGGTATCCTTATTTTCAGCGCTAGAAAAAACGCTACTTTTATAGCGACACAATGAATTATATGCAACTTGTGAGCGGAAGAAATATAAAATTAAGTCGGATATCTTATGATCATAGTCCTCTACCAAAAAAGTAATCATATAGTGGTTTTTTGTAAGACGTGCCCTTATTTTTCCATAAGTTCGGCATAAGAGAAATAGTTTACACTTAATCTTTGCACACGAATTCGTTTCTCAACTACTAACCCATCTTCTAAAAGTAAGTTCTCTGGCAGATCGGATTGTCCAAAGGCACATGAGAATTTAAGTCAAAATTTACCATCGCCCCAATGCGAAATTCTGGGATTGCCATTGGCAAAGTTGTGTCGATCTTATGCGACGTGAGAGTATATTCATACATCAACGACATAATGTCAATAATGAACTTGATAATTGACCCCAAGGATACTAAACATCGATCAATTGAACATTGGTTAAGTTGCAAGTGGACGAATTTGCATTAGGAATCTGAATTTGACTTATACGACTTGTTGATTTCTGTAATCTATTCTAACTATTTAAGGTAAAAGTTGATATGTGAGTTGCGGCGGGACAAGCAAAAGTTTATGACATGTTTGACGTGGTTTTATAATCATATGAAGGCAACTGGAAAAATAAAAGAAGTAATTGGGAAAAGTAGAATTAACGCAATCTTCTAGGTTTTGCATTTGGAAGAGTGTAATATCAATTTTTTTATGTCGCACAAGCATCAAATTCTATGTTCTCACACCTTTCGATACAAAAAAAAATTTCCCTTTTTTTCTTTTGTTATAATTCATGGATACGAGCACAAAGACTTGATTATCTCGACTGTTCATTGAGTACCTTAAAAAATTAATTGCATTGATTAAGTTTTGAGTCATCTTTTTACATCATAGAGTGGGAACATTGGATAGGAGTCATTATTTAAGTGCTCAAAAGAATGAGAAAACTGACCAAAAAAAAAAAAAAAAAAGAATGAGAAAGAAGAAAAGGGTTATAATTACAAAAAAAATTAAATTTGTTAAGCATAAATATTTTGATAATTTGTCAATATAGTCAATTTCGATCAATTTTAACTGAAAATTACTAACATGGATATTTTTTATAATTAAATTTTTTTATGTATTTCGTATCCTTTTCTTTTACATCCTTATTGACCACAAGCAAGGCAGCTCTTGTGACATTGCCTCACTTAGTCACAATGAAAAAAAAAAAATTATAAAAAATATAAATATTATTTTAAATATTTAAAAAATTATTCATATCAATGGCCAACATTTATAGTGATTACTGATCTAAAATTAGCTGAAAATATTGATAAATCATCGAAAGGTCTAAAATTAAATAAATCAATTGAAATGTTTACCAATGGCGCGCTTTTAATAGATTTAAGATATTTTTAGTAATTTTTTTAAGGGGAAGGAGGTGGTAAAGCAGGGCAGATCAATGCAATAACCCCCTAGAAGGCTAGAAGCTACCTTAGACTGCCCTAGAGGTGCGGCCTGGAAAGGTCCTCCCCTAGAATCTCATTTTTCATGGACACACGTGAAGTTCATGGTGCCATAACTGTCGGCCATCCCCTAGAGTAATGATGCAGCATTAAGCAATAAGTAATTTAGAATCTCGCCGACGGTGGCCTTGTCTAACCCCACGGTCAGAGCGACGATCCCCTGGAGTTCTGCACTTAAACTTCGAGTTCATGTAAGACAACGACGACTCGACGATCCTCTCTTTTGAACCGCGAGCTCTGCTTGTTTTCCATGGCATCGCTTGGAGGAGAAGAACGGGCCTTGAAGAAGAAGAAGAAGAAGACGACGGGGGAGATGTCGTCATTCGGACACGCCGTCCACCATCATGAGGTTTCCACCGGATTAGGTACCGCCGAGGCCGACCAAAGTGCATCGTTTTCCTCTGCTCCTTTGGCTTTTCCGGGGGATTTGTCACGCCCGACGTGAGCCTGTGATACGGATTTGTCCCGCCTGACGTGAGCCCGGGATACATGTGGTTGAGAAAGCAACACAGCTTGAACGCTTGCAGCCGCAATAGAATATCCCCAAAGCCTCTGGCATAACCTGTGAGTCCCGTGACGCCACAATGAAACGGGTTCGACCAGGAAAAATTGACAAACCCGTCTGGCTTTTGAAGCTTTCTGGGGGCGATAACGGGGCGGGCATCTCTACAAGAGAGTATCTTGCGCGTCCAAGGAATTCTTGATCGAATGAAGCGAATCCATCGTTGTTCAGGACAGCGATCGGGCCGCTGCGAAATGAGAGAACTTAATCTGGCTTTGATATTATTCATTGCCGCCATGGAACATCTCAATCAGCTTAAAGCCTTGACAACCCATGTTTCAAGTTCCAACTGCACCAGACACTTTCTTCATCAACTTTTACAGTTTACGTTCCAAAACTGATGACCATAATCTTCAAAGACGAATCGGTCGAGCTCAGGCTCAAGCCTGTCGCGAAACCCTAATCATTTTGTGAAAGAGAAGGAAGAAAAAAAAATATTTTTTGCGGCCAACTAGACAGAACAGAAATTAAAGAATTCCAGGATTCGGCGTTGGATGGTAAACCACTCCTCTATGATATTGGATTATATTTATATATAAGATGACACACGTGATCTTACAACATGGATTGCTGGTTGCATCTGCTCATCGCTTGACACCAGACTCGTATGGAACTTACATTGTTTGTTTCATTCGCATACATCACCAGATGATACTGACCTTTACATAATCAACGCTTAAAAGCCATAGTTAAAAACTTAATAGCGGTGGCTGACGGCGATCATCCGAGCTGGGCTCAGGAGCTGGTATGCGGCGATCCCGTAACCGCACCCGAGCCGCCTCGTCCCGCCGTTACCGTCCCCATCCCCGTCGCAGTCCATCTCGGTCAGGACCCGGTAGAAGAGGTCGACGTTGCACGGGAGCTCGATGGGCCCCCCGCTGCTGTACCCGAACTCGGACTCGGCCTCCTCGAGCAGCATCTGGAACAAGGGGTGGTTGGCGCATTCCGTCCTCACCACGAACCTCTGCTTCTCGGGGCCCACGTAGACCGAGAAGCAGCCCTCGGGAACGGCGGCGCGCCGCTGCTTGAGGCTGCCGTGGCGGCGCGGCGGCGGCGGCGCGTCGACCTCCTTGTGCAAGTTAGGCAGCGACCCGCTCCAGGACTTGCTCTTCTTGGCGAGGCTCGGGCCGTGCGTTGGCCTCGGCTTGGAGGCACCTTTGCCGGCCCGGCCGAGGGACTTGCACCGCTCCCACGTCTTGAAAATCAGGCCTCTCTTCGGCTTTCTTCTTGGCTCGTCCATATTCGTTTCAGACAAAGCAAGTTTGGATCGAAGTACGCGAGGGAGAGAAAGGACAACTTTGGACGTCTGATGAAATCAAAGGACACACGATAACACTACGCTACTTTCTCGAATTTAGGTGCCCCACGGACAACTACTTTGGCCCCTCCTAGGCTTCTTGACGTTTTAACTAACCTCTGTCATAAATCAAATCGAACATGACCTTGAGCCTCGGCCTCATGATGTTGCTCATATTTCGGGATTCGCTGGTCCGAAACGAAGACACATGTATACGCGCGGATTACCCAGCGAGAGAAAACGAGGGATCGGGACTGGCACGACGCAGAACCCGAACGGGGAGACGTCGGGGGAGAAGACGAAGGAAAGGAAATCAGAAAGGGAGCGGAAAGAGTTTCTAGGAATTGCGCTTCGATTTGAGTTTCGCCTTGGATAGGTCTCGGGGGAGAGACCCACCCCTTGATATATATAATTGGAAAAAAGACCATTACCCATTTGTCAACGCTCTAGGAAATGCAAGGCGTGCGCCACCCCCTTTGTCTTTAAAAAAAGAAAGAAAGAAAGATTTTTTGATGAATTAATGGATGAATAGGAACTACACCTACTGGCTCCTGCAGATTATTAAATGTGGCTTTTTTTTTTCATTAGAAAATGTGGCTTTTAGTTTCTGGGAATTTAAGGTGGCTGTCGAAAGACGGCACCTCAGTTTTTGCTTTTGATTGATTGATTGGATAGGAGAGGACATCTATCTGTCTTAGGACAATCTAGCTGTAAAAATTGTGGGATGGATGCTAGGTAGAATGGATGGAGAGCGGCAGCATCCGCTGGGCAGTGCCATCGTGAGGAGGTAAATTGCGACTTTGAGGGGGGCTGAATCTGTAGGGCGTGAGTCAGCCCGTGAGTAACTGAGGGAGAGAGAGGAGAGGGATGCGCCAACAAGGAGGCTGACGGCAATTAATAAGTGAATATGCAGCAATTTTGCAATCAATCCTATTTCTGGTGTAGGCTTCTCTCTCTTTTTTTTTTTTTTTTTTTGGGGGGGTGGTGGGGGTCAAGAGGAAAATTAAGAGAATTACATAACTTCAACATGAAACAAATCTAAAAAAATTAGAGTCCTAGTGCAAATTCGAAAAATAAAACAACTTATCACAATTTGTAGAATCTCCCTCATTCCATAAGAATGGGTCTGTCATAACTTCAAAGCACAACTAAAAATCGATTGTTGGAATTTGCATCGTCATTTTAGTATCCTAACACCATCACCATATAAAAACAACAACAACATCAATAGGTTGGAAGAGTATAGATAAAACATTGTAAATCCCAAATCTATGGCTAGATTGAGACTGAAGAGCACCTCTAGTGGGTGGATGGGTGGGTGGGTCGGAGGGAGGGAGGGGTAGGGTCCTTCTCTCTCCCTCTAGAGCGTAGCTTCAAACAAGGGGGTTGGCAGCTGTGTTAGGTTTATTTATTTCACAAAAAAATGAATGTGTTAGGTTTATTTATTTCACAAAAAAATGAATGATTTGGAATCATTTGAATAGAAAATATTTTCATCGTCCATGAAGATGTTTAGATATAATTTTTTGTTAGTAATAGAAACACTTTTCATTGATTAATTATTTCCACAGATACAATTTATCATTTTAGGAAATTTTTTTCAAATTGTTTATTTTCTGCGAAATAAATGAAGCATTAATTCCGAATTTATAAAATACCCCACTTAGATTTTGGGAGAAAATTTTTCAAAAAATCATAAATCTATTATATAACAGTCAACTTAATCATATACTTTTAAATTGTACTAATTCAATTTTAAAACTTTTGATAATTTGCTATTTTAGTCCTAAATCTTTTGACAATTTGCTAATATAGTTCTTCCAACCAATTGTCCAAATAATAGGTTTATGATTAAATTGGCAATTTTTTTTATAAAATTTAGTATTAAATTAATACAATTGAAAAGTTTAGAGTTAAATTAACACAATTTTAATATTTATAATTTAATTGATTGATGTACGATATGTTTAGAACTTTTTGGAAAATTATTCCTAAATTTTGGTGTGACATGACACTACTTGAGTTCGAGTAAAAAATTTAAATATGTGATCCGAGAAGGTTAATTGAATGTTGTGCCTATTGCACACATGTACTTTCCTTTGACCGCCAAAAAAACTACATATATAAGATGAAACTAATCATTAGGTCTCAAGTAATGTTCAGATAAGTTTCCACGCACTTCAACTGGTTTGGTGCTCAACTTGGTATTCGAGATTTTATTCTTGAAATACTCCCAGAAGCCCGAACCCAAAGCCATAAAGATAGGAGCAAACTGTCTTGTAGTCTGCGTCAATGCCTTTTGGAAGTACTAGGCCACGATTATTTGCAAATAAATAAGAAATCCTAACTGCACAAGTTTGCACCTGGCCTCTTCCTACACAGGTGCTTCCTACACAGGTGGATGTTGAGTCTTGCCTCTGAAAAATTATAAACTAATTCAAGAAGGGGCTCGAAAATTTTAGTTGGACCAAGTATATAATAAAAAAAGATAAATAGAAAGCTCCGGCCGGTGGGCGTTTATGGCTGTCGATGCATGCCCTGTCAACGCCTTGTATATTGGGCTCGGCTAATTGGCTATTGACCGGTCGATGTTTATGCATTATGCACATCACTCACGTTTTATTATTAATTTCTGAAATGGTCATTATAGGCATTATAGGCAGTGAAGGTCAAATGGGAATTATTCGCCCAAAAAAATTTATAAAAATATATATATATATATATATATATATGATTTTTTTCTTTTTTCTCTTTTTAATAAAAGTAAGTGACATCATATAGTGGAGGTCATCTTTGTTGACCTGGTTAATCCAATCATACATTTGTTTAAGACCCCCAGCTAGATCCCATTAAAAAGAATAGGTTCTCATAAGATTCTCACAAGATGATTGATTCCATCCACCTCATCACTTACAAACTAAATTGATTGATTATGATCTCCCGTCAATCGCAGTCAGCTGAATTGGTATAGCCATTTGGAGGCTCTCACGCCTCGTAGCAGAATGTTCGAGCTTGAGGATTATTCAACGAGCCTCAACTCCGGGGCACACCCATGAAAAACCACTCGTAATTAACTTAGTCCGGCATATGAAAATTTGTTTAAGAAAAAAACAAAACACTTGGCCAAACCTAGAAGGTTAATGTAGTTTAGTATTTGAAAGCTTATTCGATGATGACAACTGGGGGAGAAAATGGAAGCACGATGGGGAGTTACGTTAGAGAGTTGACTTATCTTAGTGACTTTTTCTTTTGGATTGGTAAATAAGGTGGCAAGATAATTCAAGAGGACAAGAGGTTATTTCCACGCATTGAGTTCAAAAAATTACCAATATTCGTTTTTTTTTTTCGTATGATTCATTTTATTAATAGGTGATTGCTTTCCTTTGAGAGGCTATGTATCATATTTGTGTAAAAGATTGGAAAAATGACACAAATGATCAATGAATTTTGACCTAGCGTAATGTGGTCATTGAACTTTTAGTTTGTTCAATATGGTCCTGGAACTTTTAAATTGTTTAATGTAGTCCATCAACTTTTGGTACATGTTCAATTTAGTTCATAGATTATATGAAAATGGGGCTAATTCCCTAAAAAATCCCAAACTTTGGGTCTCATCCCAATTTCTTCCCAAATTTTTTTCTCAGAAACAACCCTAAACTTTAAGTCAAGTTCCAAATCTACCTTGAACTTTTTTTTGTCTAATAAAAAACCCAATTTTAGGTTTAATTTCAAATCTATGCCAAACTTTTCTTTATTGAAAAGAAAAATCGTCAATTTTTTCTTTGGTCTTAAATTTGCCCCCGTTAACCCTCTGTCTAAAAGCTATGGTTAGTCATCCCTAATTTTCATGTCATAGAATGGTTTTATTTTGAGAATAAATTTTCGTGTTGCCTTGCCGATGTGGATTTGTTATTGATGTAGAAATGCAACGCTAAGTTGGGAGTGGACCACAGGATAGATTTGAAAATAGATTAAAAGTTGATATATTTTTTTTTTAGACAAAACAAAATTTGGGACTAAACCTAAATTGTGGGGTTTTTTCTAAGACTAAAAAAATAGTTTGGGACAGATTTGGGACTTGACCTAAAGTTTAAGATTTTTTCCAAGACAAAAAAAAGTCCAGGATAGAATTGAGATTAAACCTAAAGTTTGGAATTTTTTAAGAAATTAAACTTATGAAAATGTTCAATGTTATCATTAATCTTAAATTAGTGGAAGGACTATATTGAATAAATTCATATAGTTCAGGGATTACATTGAATATGTACCAAAAGTCCAAGAATTACATTGAATAACTAATAAGTTCATGGACCACACTAAACATTAGGGTAAAGTTCATAAACCATATTGAATAAATTAAAAGTTCGATGACCACATTAAACATTAGACCAAAGTTCAAAGGCCATTTATATCATTACTCCTAAAAGATTTGATAAATTTCATTAAAATAAAAATCTAGGATCATCTCCAGGCACATAGGGTTAAGGGCTGAGAGCCAGGCTGACTTTCATGAGTCTTATTCTTTTAAGATTAAACAAAGAGTGAGGCCATGCGCTTGCCATCTTGTTGCTTAATTATTTTTAATCAAACAAATTCCGGAATTATTGTGCTACTTAATTAAATACTGCAGAGAATGTCATCGTTCCAATTTTGCGGGCCATCATGCGTGCACTAGTATGACTCGATTACGTGCTCGTTGATAGAAATCGATATAGCACTATTTCAATTCCTAAATTCGATTAAAATAAGAATCAAGAAAAAGAGCACTTTTCATGCCGAAAAAATGCATATAATTGATGGGCGGACGCGACAATTGTCGATGATTAGATGCGATGCCATAGGAAAATCAAGTCGACAAGTAAAAGCTTGTACGACACATGCATTAAGCATGCCCCAGCTTGGGGATTAGCATTTAGCCAAACCCTCTTCTTTTTAACTTTTGGTTGTGAAATCTTGTTTTAGCGAAGGAGCCTACTGCTTTTGAATACAAAATTAACATTCTTCGAAGTGAAACAGACATGCACATAAAGAAAGTCTGTCAAAGTGTTGATTTCCAAGTCCCTCCCAATAATTTGAGGAAAATTGTCAAAAAAATCTTAAACCTATTACACTTTTACTAATTCAGTCATAAACCTTGTAAAATTGTCAATTAAATCCTAAATCTTTTTATTTTTTTTTTACAATTGAGTTCATTTGATCAATTTTGACCAGAATTCATTGACGTGGACATTAACTGTGTTTACGTGATATGACTAGCGTTGACATAAACAAAAGTTATTATTTTTCAATATTTTTTTCGAATTTTTCAAAAAAATATTTTTTTATTATTATTTTTATCTCTCTTCTTCTTCCATCGATCACCCAGTGTCTGGCGACTAGCCAGAGACTGTGATCGGTGGGGGTTGGCCTCATTGGCCTTAGGCGAGGCTTGCCCTCACCTAATCTAGTGAGGTCAAGCCTCTCCCGTAAGTAAAGGTCCTTCCCCGTTTGGGCTGATTGCGGGCGAGGAGAGATTTGAACCCCCAACACCATGGTTCGTGGCCATGTGCTCCAATCCTTTGAGCTACAAGCCCCATCCTATCTCCATTGGATATGTTCTAGGGAGTACCCTAAAAAAAAAAAAAAAAAAAAAAAAAAAAAGGAACCTTTCCTCTCCCCAATCATTTCGGGTTAAGAAGATGTGAAAGTGCATTTCTCTATAGGCCAATAAGGGTCACCCTTGCTGGGATCTAGTGAGATCTAGTGAGGTCATCTCTAGCCAAATCTTGGCAAGGGCGACCTTGCATGAGGCTGGCAAGGCCGACCTTTGTTGGTCTCTGGCGAGAATCGACCTCGTCGGATTTGGTGAGGGCAAGCCTTGCTCGAGGCTAGTGAGGTCGACCCTTGCCAGTTGCAGCCTTTGGTTGGTCGTCGAAGGTTGGACAACCAATAGAGGAAAAAAAGAAAGGAAGAAGAAATTCAAAAATTCAAAAAAATTCAAAAGAAAATTGAAAAATTATAAATTTTGTCCAAGTCAACGAATTCCGACCAAAATTGGCTGGATAGACTCAATTGGTAAGAAGTGAAAAGGTTTAGGACTCGATTGGCAAAATTAAAAGTTATAGGATTAGAATAGCAAAAATGCAATAGGTTTAAGACTTTTTTGATAATTTTCCCTAACTATTTGCATTCATCTAGTTACTGCATGTTTTTTTTTTTCTTTTTTTGGGTCGAAGTTACTGCATGTTTGATTTGATGGAACCTGCAACTTCTTCATTTGTGCATTTGGTGCATTTACAAGAGGTGGAATGGGTATTTCTAAATTGAAAAGCCCATTCCACTAGGGTGAGCACGAGACATGAATTTTCAGATGTTATATCTTTGAATTAAGTCACTTGAAATATTATTCACATTGACCCATCTCATATTGAGTCTCATGGTTTTGTCCTTTTGGCGAATAGGTGAGCATTTTCTCGAAAGAATGCTCATCATGGTATTACTCTCACCTAAGCACTTTCCTAGGAGTTCCAGTGATAAGTTTGCCATTATGTTAAAAGGGTCTCCATAAGTATATCCTAAGCATGCTCTCCATTTGTTTAGTGTGCTATGCGGTTTATTCGAGTTCCCTACGCCAACCTAAAAGTCTGCCAAAAGCCGCTTAATGTCTAAGCCCTATAGCCTTGACGGCCACTTTCTACCCTCATTGAATCGGGTCGTCACACTGGTCTTGGACTAAATTAAAATAATCAGGGCTAGGCCGATTCATGCCCAACCCGAATTTATATATATATATATATATATATATAATTACTTGTAATATTTTCTGCTTCAAAAATCACCTCTTCTATATTTTTATGTTTTTTCAACTTATTTATGAGAATACTAACATTATTTGATCATAATGATTATATTATCTATTTTACATATTTTCTCGTATTTTCTACTCATTTTATATATTTTTTATTTTTAGAAATTAGTTCGGGCCATTCCAAAGGCCTGGACAGGCTCGCATAGAAAAAAGGGGAGCCTGAAATCCAAGCCCGAGCCTATTCAGGTCGAAAAATCGTATCGGACCAGCCTTTTGGGCTCCCAGCCTTTTTTGCTCACGCCCGACATTCCACCTCTAATAACAGGAATCATGACTCCTCATTTCATTTCTTAAACAAATTATAAGCAAGTAAAAAATATATATATAGTTTTCATCCTATTTGGTAATATATAATACTTAGCAATAATGAATTATAGTTAACAAATTACGACTGATATTTCTAGGTATATCTAATAGTTAATCATAGAAATACATGATAAGATAAGTTACAATAAATTAACAATGAATGGATACTATGATTAATGTTGATAAAATAACAATTATAAGTTATATATAAAGATATAATATTTATACTATTTGCTTATAATTAATTTTATTTTCCTTGTACATATTTTGATATATTATATTTAACAGCAAAGCACAATGAGAATTAAATTTATTAGAAAATGCCCATTTAATTCCACCCCCGCCAATTTTTCTTTATAATTAATCACAAGAAACACAAATCCATTTTGTTCCTACAATCCACCAAAAAATACGTTGAAATCATCGCTCCAATCCATTCCATTTTATTTTGCCCTACCAAACTCACATCAGAGTTTTTGTTATAGACAAAGTCAACCATGACTTTTTTTGTTTTCTTTAGGTCTTAAAACCCAATTTCTGAGAACTCATATGGAATTGGATTTGCCCTAACCAAGAATTGTAATTCTCCAGCACATTATGATCATGGAGAAATCATTGCCTCGCATCAAGTAGGGCGTCGATTCGAATGCAATAAGTTTGTTCGAACTTTTCTAAAACGTGATGATTGAAATTACACCTTCCGAATCTCATCGATTGATCCTTGATGATGTGTTTTTACTGATCAGCGCACCCTTAATGCCTCCGAATTCGGAATGAATATCGTCTGCACGAGGCCAATTTGAAGATCGACCTACCAGTCATTCGACTCCAAACAATGAGCCCGCGTGAACTGTTCTTGTCTGGTGGCTTTCGGAGTAGAATCTGTGCTGCAAATACGAAGCCAAGCTTCCAATGCATTAACTTACTATGAATTGCTCTCAGAGTCAGGCGAATCAAAAAAAAAAAAAAGTGCTGCATTTTTCACATTTTATTGCACCATAATTCTCAATAAATCTTCAGTCGTTGCAGCAATCTTGGATATGAATTGGCAGCAGTATGCAGTCTAAATTTCAATAAACTGAAAGTCATTTTCAGGCATTTCTCTGCTTGAAGACAACTGAGGCTTGAGCTGTGAAACTGACAGGCCAACTCAGGTGTGAACCTTATGGCTGCTGTCATCCTCTCTGTCCCCCATTTTTGTCTGTGCGTTCGTACTGAATACGTCAATAGATACACATGACATGCATACAAGCATTCTTGCCAGGAGGCAAACTATGGTGTATAAATCATAGTATACACAAAAAACCAAAACCCAAAAACCAAAACCAAAGCCATATAAAGATTACATTTCGCCATATGTGGGTGCACGCTACGCTAGGGTGTTTGATCCTGAGCTCTCGGTGGAGAATACGGAGGGAGATGAGGTATCCAAGTCCTCGGGTCCCATGGATTATATGCCGGTGGCGACGACGACGGTGGCGGAAGCGGAGGAGAAGGAGGTAATGGGATTCTTGGGATCCATGTCCGGGGATCGGTTAAGTTGATCCCTGACGGAGGCAGAGGCGGGAGAGGTGGGAACGGGAACGGCAGCGAGGGCGGGAATGACGGAAGAGGCGGGAGCGGTATCGATGGAAAAGGCGGTAACGAGGGGATCGGGATAGAAGGAAGCGGTGGCAATTGAGGGATCGGTGCCCATGGAAAGCCGTACGGTGGAAAGTAAGGCAAGAAGAACTTGGAGGAATTGAGATCATCTTGCGATGATCCCTCCTTCTTGTTCCCGCATAAGGTGACGTTGCGCTTGGCCGGCCGGTAGGTCAGCGCGTTCATGCTGTATATGCACAGGTTGTCTTGCTTCGACTTCACCGTCACCTCGTCCGCCGTGGCCCTCAACCCGGGCACGCTGCACGCGGAGGACGAGCTCCCCATCAAGCTCACTTGGCACATGGACGCGATCTCCTGGCCGTCCACGCAGTCGACCCCGTCCACCGAGGGCACGTCCAACATGTACGTCCCGTATCTATTGGTGGTCCGGTTTACCGAGAAGTCGATCTGCTCGGCGGTCTTCGGCGTGCTCGCCTTGAACTTGCATCGGATGTTCACATCAGCACCTGACAAAAGACACCAACGATTCAAACTCCAGAGCCCGACGGTCGCTTAAAGTAATTGAATTGGTGTGGCTACAAGTGTGAGAAATGAACTTTGTGGGCACCTGGCAAGAAGTAGCTGTACTTGGAGAAACTGTTGGTGTGGCATACGTCGCAGTACACGGCGCCGACGACGGTGATGCGAGAGGTCGGCAAGGGCGACGCCGCTTGCGCCGCCTGCGCTAGGATGTGAAGTGGGCGAGTGAACAAGTATGCGAGAAGAACGAGAATGCGAATTATTGACTCCATTTGAGAGGGGGAAAGCGTTGGGATGAGCGACAGAGAGAGGGAGAGAGAGAGAGAGAGAGAGAAGGTTCTATAGAAATGGCATGTTGTTACAAAGGTCTCATCTTCTTCTCCCTTGGCGTCTACAAAGAGAACTTGAAAACAAATCATTGCTCAGAGCAGTGATCTGCCCGTGAGTTGTTGGTATGAGGAGAACCCAACCGTGACCAGAGATTATCTCAAAGACAATCCCTTTTTTTTTATTTATTCGCTCCAAACAAAGACATGTGAATCCGCTTTTGGCTGATTAGAGAGAGAGAGAGAGAGAGAGAGAGAGAGAGAGAGGGATGAATTGGGAGGAGTTGGAATGATTGTAGGAACAGAGGGTCCATTGCAGTGAACTCTTCTGATGCAATGCTTTGCTCATATTACAGGATTCGAGACTCATCATTCTATTCTTTCAGAACAACTGATGTGGCAAAAGAACATGTCCAAATTTCAAATTTTGCCCGACCTCATTTACCTCCCCAATTCAATATGTCTAGGCAAAAATATCAAACTAAGTGTGAAAAGAGTGATAGAATATTTAAATATTAAATTATACTTTCATCTAATAATTTTTGACTTATAGAATAGTTGACAGCAGTCTCATAAAATTTCACAAAAACTCTCAGTGATCATAATAATTGTGAATACTTCAATTTTACATACGAATCTTCTCCCGGGCCGACAAATTTTGGCCAGAATTGATGTGTGAAAAGCTATTAAGATATATTATGTGTCGTGTTTATGTTCACTGTTCTTTTGACAGTTATCGATACTTGCTGAAAGTCACGGATACCAAAGAACATTATTGCTTTGCGAAGAACGTGAAAATGATTTGTGGTTGGAAGTTTTTATTTTTTAGGGCGAGACCCACCGAAGGGATGTCACAGACTGCGTGGGATTTGAAGTTCCTTTTTTTTTTTTTTTTTCTGGTGGAGGTTGTGGATTGGTCTGGCATCTGGTGTCGAGTGAGTGAGGAATGACGATGTCGTGTTTCTCGTTCTAAAGAGCTCGATTACTGAAGTCACGGAATGTTTCTTGCCCCTAAACGTACGTTCCTGCTTTTTCGTTCAGTAATCCAAATCAGGTGCACCAGTGATACAGACCTCGCCCGAAAAATTAGAGCAGAGGCTGATTCACTTCTCGAATGGCGATGCTGTGAGGGACATTATTACATCGAGGAAGGGTAGGTCCCTTAATTCAATGTCTACTGGCACATGTTGGTTCCGATCAAGCGATGTCTTGCTCTTATTCTCTTGTGAATCAATCGGCTTTGTTAGAAATAAATAGGACAACTGTTCATGATCTTTTCCTATATTAAAGATAATTAAAATATTTCTATTGATTTTCAGTATCTCTCAAGATTGTGTGAAATCTCCTTTGATTGTGCATATCGTAACTGATATATATTACTTTTGGTAGTCTTTCAAAAAGCTTACAAATAGGATGATGTACTCTTGATTAAGATATATCGAAATATACACGATTCTCTATTTCTTTTTTCCGCCATATTCTTAACTGACTCTATTCTTTATGGATTCTGATCATGAATGAGGATGGGTCCAAACTAGACGGTAGGCAGTGACTGATTCGTTTAGTTCTTTTAATGAAGATATTTCGACCTCTTTAGCAGATGGCCATATTCTTCTCTAATCACGCCTCTCGATTGTTGGTCCCCATTCCATTTTGGTGAAGTTTGTGTGGGGATTATGTTGGTATCTTGTGAGCCACCTAATTGGACGCGAGGTAAGAGGACGATATTGCCCTTAGCAAATGGGGATGGAGAGAATGAATTCCTTTCCTCTCTTTCTACTTGTGTATTGTGTGAATACCCAACTTCCTTGGGCCTCTTCTAAGTGGGCCTTTTTTCTATTTGATGGGCCCTTCAAAGCTGAATTTTGTCCCTTGTTTTAAAACTATAGATCATAAAGCTGGACCGAATGGAACTGGTACATCTTATGATTATTTGGAAACTCTTTGGGCTTTACTTTAATTTAAGCCCCATGTGAATTTAAAGAATATTTGAGGCCACGCCAATTTAATTAGATTCATATTTTCTCATATTAACATCAAGATGGCGATAAATCAGTATTTCTGCATTGGTCTAATTTGAATTATCAATTTGAGGTTCTCTTGAACAACTTACTCTGGAAGGCTGGAACATCCAGCTCGCTTAGACCCTTCATCTTTTAACCTTCATTTACCTTTTCTTTTAGGATACATTTATTTCACGAAAAATCAATATTTTAGAAAAAAATCCTAACAATAGTAGCTTGTATTGCCTATAAAAATAAGCAAATGAAAAATATTTTCATCGTTCACGAAAATAATTAGATACAAATTGTTGTTGATAATGAAATTTTTTTTCATTAATTGACTATTTCAATCTATATAAATGATTATTTCTAGTACAATATTTTTAAATCATTAATTTTTCATGAAACAAATGGAATCTTAGATTAACAAAATGGTCCATGAAATTCCATCATTTTACCCCTCATGAAAACTTGATTATGGTATAATCGAAGGTCATTGTGTTAATTTAGCTACTCTTTCCATTGCTTGTACTCCACATCTTCTAAAAAGGCTTGTTTCAATTAAGTGTTGAAGTAAGTGTTATGCATGTTTTGAATGATGAGCATGATCAAGCACCCAACATGGAAGGGGAAATTACCCAAAAAATTGCACTTGTCCTAGACCTTTCAATTTAGCTATTTAAACCCTAAACCTTTTCATAACATGTCAATTTAGTTATAAATCTTTCAATTGTATCAATTTAATCCTAATTGGTCATCCTATGTGGCACAATTAGTATTGACCTAAAAAATCTTTGCAATTTTTAAATTTTCAAATTTTTTCATAATTTTTATTATTTATTTCTATTTTTATATTATAAATCATTTTGATTTCTTCTTTTTTGCCAACTGGAGCCGATGATGTCACTAGCTGACTCTTACTGGCTATGGAGAGGGCGCAGGCTCAGAATTAGGGAGGTGTGGAGTTGGGAAAAAAGGAAAACAAAAGAAGAAGAAGAGAAGAGAAAAAAGCAAAGAAAAAAATAAAAAATAAAAATAAATTCAGAAAAAAATAGAAAAAATTATTAACACCAAGTGGATCACGAAGATTTACTACTTTTGGCTTTGATGAATATGCCTCGAGAGGATCGACTATAAAGATAGCAGGTTCAAGCTTGGATGGTTGAAGGTCTGGTATCAATTGTCTTGAAGACATTATTTTGGATAAAATTTTCCAACTTATCAAGACCAATGCATTACATTAATGATATCATTCTCTCTAGTTCAGATGAAGTTTGTGATTTTAAGGACAAAATCCCTATTTTAGCCTAAAGGGATTTTTTCATAACTCGTCACACTGACTAGACTACCACTCTAGTAATTTCTGGTAAAAATTTGATGGAATAACTAAATTAACAAATTGTAAAAAATTTGGGATTGACTTGACTAAATCAAAAGATTTGGGATTGACTTGGTAAGTATAATATATTTCAGATGTTTTTTTTCAAGTTTTCTCATTTTTCCAAGAAAATAGATCCTTGCCAACGGATAAGTTGTAGATAGGCACATGCGGATCACTTTATGGGAACCTTCGCAACACATGAGCAATCATTCACTTCATGTGTACGAACGCTTCCAACCTCGCGCTTAGCACCGCAGGTGGGTGAACACTCTTATGATAACGTCCGGAAAAAGGGTCGCCAGCGCGGGACCAATCTCCCCTCGCCCCATCAAACCAAACTTTCATCAATTCTCGTCACGATTTTGTCCGAGCTTTTCCAAGGATTCGGTCAAACGGCAGGCGAAACGGCAGGCATCATCATTCGCTGCATGAGGCTCGGTCGGACGAGGGCTCCCTTCACGTGTCGACGTGGGAGGGTTGAATTTCGTTTCGTACGTATCTCGACCTGTCGGACGAATACGTCGCGTCAAATCAAAGAGCTCGGACTCGAAGGAGATGATTGGCTCTCCATATATGTACGTATCAAGACTCCCGTGAGCAATGATTACGTATCGATCGATCTTCTCTCGATTCAAGATACGAATTGTTCACAGAAAAATCTGGTTCTCGAGCAATGAACCTATCGAACAGCTTTGACCACGCATTGTTTTTCGATTTTTGGCAGGATTATAATAAGACTTTGCATCAATGGCGTGCGGCAATAAATGTCGCTGTACGCAATGTGCGCAGAGAGTAATGAGTCGAGCATGTAATGAAGTCGTGCATGGACAAAAGCTTATGTTTCATTAAACGAAACTATGAACGAGACATTATCGAGAGGAGACACGTAAAAATAAACTCATATCACTTTCCCCAGTCCTTGGATTTAGAGCCAGAGTGCACCGGCTTCCTTGAGGAGCGGCACCAGGGTCCCGTTGATGTGGGAGGCCATGACCCGGTCCATGGCGCCGATCAGCTTCCCGCCGATGAACACCACGGGGACGGCCGGGGCGACCCCATAGCTCCCCAGTAGCAGGGCCAGCGCCTGCTCCATCTCCCTCCCGCTGGGGTCCTGGTCCAGCTCGTGCACCACCGGGCTCACCCCCATCCCGCAGAACAGGCTCTTCACGGCGTGGCACATGCAGCAGCTGCTCACGCTGAACACCACCACCGCGCTCTCCGACGCCAGCCTCGCCACCCGCTCCAGCGGGTCCGACGAGTTGGCGCCCCCCATCCCGGCCACGCCGCCGCCGCCGCCGCCGCCGCCGCCGCCCCTCCTCATGGCGCCGGTCATGTGGTAACCCCAGCTGGACTCTGCTTGGTACTGCATCTTTCTAGTGCTGACGAACGAACAGGCTCGACCGATCGATCGATCAAAGGAAGAGGAAAAGGAAGAGGAAGAGGAAGCTGTAGGATCGAAGGAGTGAAGCTTGCTCAAGTGGAGTGTAAAGTGTCAAGTGTGAGGATGACTGGATGGGGATGAAGGGAGTGACGGGGCGTGGCGTATTTATATAGGGTGGGGGAGGGTGGCAAAGCGGTGAATAGGGGATGGAATAGAGGGGATGATGGGATTGGACTTTGTCTGTAGTTGTCGCGGCGCGTGCGTGGGGCGGGGGTGCGATCTTTTGTGGGGTTATGCTTTCCAAGGATTGTTTTGTCTGTTCTCGGGGGAGTCGAGGGCATTGAAGGCGAATTATGCCGTGTGTTTTCTCGTCGTTTTTTTATGCGACGCATTTAAAGCGAAATCGAATCTCTGTTCCCGCTCGCTTTTTCAGAGAGAGAAAGAGAGAGGTGACATGGCAGGTGGGTCGAAGGGCGGCGAAAGGGAGGGAGCTTGTCGACTGGAGCGGAAAGAAACAACGGATAACTTCCTTCCTTGCGGTCTGGTCAAGCCGCGGCGTCGTCCATTAACTTCGTCCGATGTCGCGGGGCTGCAGCAGGTTTTGGCTGCTGCCCGGTCGAGGATATTCGTCAGTCTTTGCCGCCTATGCTCTTTTTTTTTTTTGAATTGGTTCAGTGATTAAGCTTTTTCAAATTGGTTTAGTGATTAAGCGCTTGAATGAAAGTTAAGTCTTGCTACCTAAGAATGGAATCTTGCTTGATGCGTGACGCGAAAGTGGCACGTAAGAAACATGTCATTGAGATTTTTCTCGTTCAGTTAGGTATCTCGTGAGATTTTTATTATTATACCTAATTTAGTAGTGGGTTAGGTGGAAGTGGAGTCCAAATCTATTACCCAAGTCCAACACATTCCAAAAGTAGAAAGTGCTTACTAATTTTCTAGGAGAAAAGAGTTTTAATGGCATGGGCGGCTGTGTCAGCTCTAGATTGTTTATGTAATTTTTATGGATTGAAATTTCCTTTGATGGGGATGGAGTCGATGCTATTTCAAAGTCCAATTTCTCTCATACTAACGTGGAATGCAAAAGTAGATTTTCGTGACCCCAATATGAAAATCGAGAAATTCAAAAGAGTTGATTAAACTACTTCATGAGGGCATCTAGGTATAGGCATTAGGAGTCTAAGGATGAAATAATCATCATCATCAAGCTTCTAAATGTAAATTAGTCAGGGAGTTGCCGTCGCTCTCCTATCAATGGCAATGACGAGCCAAATTGAGGTGATCTGTATATCTCATCCTAGGGATAGGATTCCCGAGCTTAATCAAGCATGCGTCGGTTGATTATGAAGATGCAATTCGCGTCCAATCTTCGGGCTCGGACTTGCTTCTCGGCCAGAAAAGTTTCAGACCGCGACACGAACTTCAATTCTTATGGTTTTTGGATTTTGATTCAATAAGCCACCAGAATCAGTGTATAAACCTCAAGGCCAAACGGTGTACTTACATGGAGCTCGTTCTAAAATCTCACGAGACCCCAAAAAGGAAGATGGAAAAAGTTGAACGAAATCTGAGAATCGAAGAGACACGGGGCACAGGCTTTTTCAGGGCCAAGGTCTGAGGAAAAGTAGACGGCTGTCTCCGTCCTCGATGTCGGATGGTTTTTCCCTTTGCCTTCTTTCCGTCCTTGTTCTTTTTATTTTAGGCCAGCGAATGTTGATTACAAAAATGGCGATGGCCAACTTATAATACATTTTCTGACCAAGAATGGGTAATTATTTAATGAATCGTGATACATTAATTCTAACTTAGTTAGTTAACTATTGAGAAATCAACATTTTCCCTAAAATTTGGCAAAATAAAAAATTATGTTCCTAAAAAGATAAGATAAGGAGATAAAGTATTTTTACCAGGTATCTCATTAATTAATTCCTCTTTATTTTTACCCTTTTAAGTGACTTTCCTGACGTGACCATTACGCGCATGTGATTAGATTGGGATTCTCGACGACGACCGAACAGCATCATGCTCGACGGTCTGAGGATTGACCTCCACATGAAAAGCCTAAATAGCGTGCTTTTCCCATTCTCCCTTTTGCCTGGATTTTACCTGGATCTTCGTCTTTTATTATCCAGATATCAAAAGCCTCTTTCTTTCTTTCGCTTTTTAGGCAGTACCGAAGCGGACGACCGTCCAAGTTCAATCCATGCTTAGACCTCAAGATTTAAATCCTCCCAATTTATGGATGAATAAAGCAAAAGAGATCATTGCACCAGGAGTTCAATCATGATTCGTTACATGAATTTTCTTTTTTAATCATAGATTCGGTCAATACGGTCTTCAAATGAAATATTGTATAGTCACACCAAATCTGATGGGAACAATTAAGGGATAGCTTTGCTCCGATCTTTCAGAAACTAATCCTAAACGCCACCGACCGTAATTCACCGAGCTAGATGCAGGCATTCAATGACGTCGAAATCGTCTTATGCTTTTTGCCGTCGGCGAAGCCTTAAAAGCATGTAAGTGCAGACCCATAACACCATTTGACGAGATGCATTGATGGCGGAAGCAAGACGTGATTTTTTTTTCCTCACGTAATTAGTCCGTTCACTCCATGGGACAAATTAAATTTTGTGGGCTATACCGTGTTTGGTCTGTCTCTAGCAATGCTCCGGTAGGGGCACCATTCGAAGCACGTCTCTTGGGGATAACAACAGACCAAGTTAATCATGTCTTATGATTATCCATCGTTTGCTTAAGTATGACCTCACTGGTTTTGCGAGCTGACCTCACTTTTGTTTGTCCACTGATCGACAGTTTGATTATTTCTATTAGCTGGAGACGAAAGTCGTTCCTCGAGCCACTCGACATTAAAAACCTTTTTGCTTTGGTTTTTCTTTTTTCTTTTTCATTTTTTTTTTTACCGAAAGAGGGACTCGTTTAAGGAGATCTATATGAGGCGAATACATCCCAAATTATCTGAAATTTATCATCTTCTTCTTTGGATAATTAAGTTGTTTCTTTTTGTTTGTTTTCAAGTGGTGGGTTTCGAAAGTGTCAATTTCAAGCTGGTCATGTCCTACCACATCGTATTTGAATTTCCCTCTCGATAAATTCAAGTCGTGTTTTTTTTATTGTGTAAATAATTAAGGCCCCTTCAATCCTAGCTAGGAATTAAATTGAGTCAAGTTACTCGGAAGTAACTCGGGCTCAATCGAATTATCACTTGATATCAGCTTATTCCATTTCAAATTGGAGCACAAGCCCGAGCTACTCGAAGATGTTCTCGAGTCAGAGTAACTCAAGCCTGACAATTCTCAGCTCGACTGGCTTGCGAATTGAAGCATGCTCCATTATTTTTATTTTAAAAAAATGAATAGCACTAGTTATTTGAAAAATGTACACGAACATCATTAATAAGGGCTCGAGCTCGACTCCATTCGTGAATTAATTGCGAGAAGAGTTTCGAGCGGCGGGCATGCGAGATCGAGATCGAGATCGAGACGGATTGGAGTAACACACCCCTAAATTCCGCACGGCATACGTGAAGAAACATCTTGTGTCAGTCCATCCCGCGCGACCGAACGGGCTCGACCCGATCGAAATGGGCCCAAAGGGAGCCGCGATTTTCAGGCGCACGCGCCCCCTACTCGGCTAGAAATTCCAGCCTAGAATCACAGCTCTGCAGCAGCAGCGAGCAGCAGCAAGCAGCAGGTGATTTATTCGGGAAAGGGAAATTGAATGGGGGCAAGAGGATTGAGTAATGTCCGCCTAAAGCAGTGACAAGGACATAAATAACAGAGCCCCCTCGTCGCCCCCTTTCCTTCTCTCTCTCTCTCCAGTTTCGGCAGAGGGGTGGTGCCTTCTTTTTTGGCAGGAAGGCGGCGGCGTGCGTACGTCCGCGCGGCGATAGTCGGCGGAGGTGGTGCTCGGTGGGCTTCGGACAGCGCGCGCTCGCTCGCCCGCAGCCGGCAGCCCGATACCCCCGACCAGATAGCCCGAGACCCCCTCCCTCGATGTCTGCTTTTTTTGCGCAAACTTTATGTGAAAAGCGGCAGGGGCTTTTGTTCGGATCCTACGGGGCAGAGCTGGTCGGTGTTGGGCCGTCCAGCGTCGCGATTCCGCTGCGGCGGGCGCACGACTTGGGCTCTGACATGCGCTTCCCGTTGCCTGGCCTTTGCCTTCCCTCATTAATTGCGCCCCCCTCCCCCTCTTTCGATCCGGCTTCGCAGTACTTAGGTTGCTGTCGAACAGGTTCTTTCTGGTTGACGAATCCGCCGTTCGGTTGACAGGGGTGCTTTGTCGTTTGCTTTTAACTTTTCTTCTCCCTCTTTATTAATTTCTTTTTTTTTTTCCTTTTTTTTTTTTTTTTTTGAATTTCTTTCTCAAGATCTACAAGTTGTAAGTCATAAGGTGGAAGTAATCTTCACGTCCCTGGTAGGTTGAAAATGATCATTAAACTAATAATCATTTAGGATGGACCAAAAAATACACATGTTTAAGGTTAGGGAATTTGTTTCCCTAACTTAAAAAAGATGAGAAGATGAAAATATTGTTCTTTATCATGAAATTTTCCTAAAAATAAATAGATCCGGAGTTTTCAAGTAAATATATCAATGGTTAGAATGTACAATCTTTTAGCGAATCACTCTCGACTTAGGTTTGAGGATTAAATGAAGTACTGAAAATTAAAGTTTGATATTAATATTAAGCAATCTGTATTGATTTTAACTTGAGTGTGATGAAAGAGGAAGTTTGGTGGAGAAAGATATGCAGTGGAAGTCATAATTCTACCAATTTCGTGACTGGAATCTATCAATGCTATTCAAACTTAGATGCTCTGTTTTTGGGGAAAGAAAATAAGATCCTTTATGCTTGCTCTGTAGTAGCCATCAAAAAGATTTTTACCTTATTTTCAAGCACCGAAGGTTTCCAACAACAAAGCCAAAGAGTTAAAATTTTCGATACTTAATTTTTTATTTAGAACTGAATTGACAATAATGTACCAGTCATTTTAAAATGAAAAATTCCCGAGTAAAATGGATGAGTCAAAGTGAGTTCGGGCTTGGTCTTATGACAATTTTCAGGTTTTAATAGTGAGTATGGCTCGAGATTGAGCCTAGGATTCTATAATTAAGGCTGCCCCTATCTCAGGAAACTTGACGGATTTCTTGGTAAATGAAATAAAAATGAATTTGGGTAGACTAAGCCATTTGGGGTGCGCATGACAATACTTTTATTCTTTTGTTTTTCTATTCTTTTTCTTTCCAGAATAGAAAAAGAACATAAATCTGTTCAAGAAGATCAAATAATTTTTTTATTTTCTAGAATAGAAAAGTATCCGACAAATAGATCCGGAACAAAAATAAGAAATAGAGAAAAAGTAGCTTCTTGTTCCCATCAATAATTTCTAGAAATAGGTCATTTTTTTCTTCTTTTTTTCTTTTCTTCTTCTTCCTTGTTGCTTTGCCTCCTACCGCCACTTGCCCCCTCCTTTTCCACCGCCACTGCCCACAATCGGGCAATGGTAACGAAGAAAAAGAAAAAAAAAAAGAAAAAAATCTTAAAATATTTTTTTAAAAAAAAAAACTATGTTAAAAAAGAATTATGAATCATATTAAATGCATTCTTGTTATTTTTCTATTCCAATAATAGAAATTTTGTGTAGCTATCAAACGCGTTCTTTTATTTAAATTGTTCTAGGGAATGGAAATAGAAAAAAAAACTATTTCTTTAAAGAAATTATTCCTTGAACAGAGGTATTATCAAATGCATCCTTAAGGGAGTCATTTGTCTTTAATATGTTTCGTGAATGATCTTGAGGTTGAATAATTCTATTATATCATAGAATTTTCATGTTTGTAAAGACATGAGATTTTTAGATCCGATGGACACGAGATTTGGGATGGCCTATTTAAGTTTTAAAGACCGAGTAAATTAAGATTAGTTAGCACGAAGTGTGTTTTTCGTCACCAAGCAATGTAAAGTTATCTTTCCAGCATGTAGAGTGGGTTTGGTTTAGCTTTGTAAATGGGCTTTGGGTGTAAAGCAAATCCTTAAAGTCAAAAGCTATTTAGGGAAATGCAAATTGTGTTTGGTTAAAATTTATTTTCAAATGAACTTTGAGTTGAATGTGTATTTGGCAAAAATACTTTTGCAATGGGCTTTTATATATATATTATATATATATATTAATTTTTAAAAAAATGACCAAACCCTTTGTCGGTCTAGTGAAGGGTTACGACGCTGGCGAACTAGATTTAGAATCGGTGGTTGTCGGTCAAGGTTGCCTAACGTTGGGTGACCTTTGGCGAGGATCGCGTGACCCAATTGAGGTCTATCAAAGGTCGCATGATCTCAGGCAACCTAGGCAACTGCTGCCTAGGTTTGATGGCATGGGTGCATGACCTTCGGTGACCCTCGACTAGGTCAGAGGTCGCACGACGGTCACTAGCACCAAATATAGCTTGCTAGTGGCTATAGCCCTTTGCCAGATTGGGAAGGGTTTGGTCCTTTTTAAATCAAAAGAAAGAAAAAATCAATGAAGGATGAAATTGGAATTTTGAAAAATTGATGAGGGTAGTTTTGGAAGAAAAAAATGAGTTTCGACATTTGATTAATTGCTGAAAGTTGAATACTAATTTTTAAGTGAAAACTTATTCAAAATAATTGATAAGCAGTCTAGCATTTTTCCAAGGGACTTTGAAAGCTGTAGGTCACTTCAAAATACTGAACTAAATGGACCCCCTGATGGACTTGAGCAATACTTTCTTGATATAATATATGGTAGCTGTTAGGTTGCTTTTTATTCCTTCTAGTAATTAAAATCTCTTCTTATTGTTCGGCCATTTTAAAAAGAGAGAGGGACTTCTTGGCTTGACGTGTTTCTAAAGATCATTAAAGAATGGATCTTCAGCCCCTCAATGATGTCGAATAAGAAAAGTGTAATTTCACCCATTTATCGTAAAACCTTTGTTGTGCATCACGAAGTTTTTCTCTGTAGGAGTTACGACTCGAGAATCTGCCCCTCGGTGGATCATAAAACCGCGCCCCTTAACGTGATTTTGGTGTCTTTAAACTTAGGTAAGTTGATGGTTCGCCTGTTATGTCTAGCAAGACTTGATCGTACATCGAGCGGTCCTGCTCACATGGGCCTAGGCCTACCCTTGCCATATGAGCCCGAAGACATAATTTGGGCGGGCCTGGCCCAATCCTTGCTGGCTTGGTTTAGTATCACCTATTTTAAAAAACCAATACATAATATTCTTGCTGGCAAGCAATTTTGGGTAACAAGTTAGGCTAGATTCGACGCCTTAGTACAGGATTGCACATTGATCACCTCTACTTTGGTAAAGTAGCAAATGCTATTCGCTAATTGAAATCCTGATTACAAAGTCATGGAATGTGATTACGATTGAGGAACTATTCAATACAGTTTCCCTGTATGAATTTCAACAATGAACAGGGGTGCCATGCAATTTTGTAAGGCATTGTCTTGTGGTCGTAAAACTTCCTAAGTTAAAATAGTTTACAACAACTTTTAGCAACCCATCATGTCCGGTCCCCCCCCCAAATGTGTGTTACATAACAAAACACAAAACAATTGTGGTTTATCCACCGTAATACCAAACAAGCATTAAAAAAGAACTGTGTTTTCCATATACTTGGTTGGAGGGAACTTCCTCCAATCAAACATCTAATTATCGAGTTACAAAATGGATGTTGACCCACGTACATTACTAAGTAACCAAATGAATTTTCAATGTCCCGATCATCCTCATGATACGCATAGTAAATATTTTGAGAATCGAATATTTACTTATTAGTATGGTTGATTAGTGTCCCGAGATACTCATTAACATGACTCTAAAAGAATTATAAGTTATTCATACTTGAAAATTGGACTAGTCCGAGGAAAGTTTCTCGTACAAGAGATAGGGGAGAATATAACCTAAAGATCAACTGACCTAAAAATTTGGCCACGTTTGATTCTACTTGGACACGAATACTTTTTCAACTCCGCTTGTCCGTCGCCTTCCAATCGTGCACGGGAACGATTTCCGAATGGTCAAGAGCTAAAAAACATCCCTCTTTAGGAGCCATCGTATGGGCCTCTGGGGTTGGGCCCATGCCCGGGAGATCTCAGGCGTACTCAATTGGGCTCCCTTGTGAACAAAGGGTCGTTCCCTCGGACCAGACACGAAACGACCAGTCGTGCACGTGCTCGTCGTTAGGTATCCATCAGCTGTCACGGCTCTGCGATGGCTCAGTTCGATTGTCGACATCGCGGGTCGGTCCGGCCCCGAGTCATCAACGTCCGCGATGTCGGATGCCCGAATTGAATACAAGTCGAGAAGCAAATGAATGGGATCTTTTGTCTTGGATGGGGGAGGCCCACAAGAAGTTTTAAGTCGAATTGATTTGGACAACAGAAGATACGATGACCGGTGGCATCTTGTTGCCTTCTTCTGTTTAATCTCTTTCTTTTGGTGGGTATGGCTTTGGGGTTCACCAGAACCCAAAAGAGAAAAGAAGAGGAAGCAATTTATGGGTTTTTTTGGATGCATTCGCGACGGCGGAAAGATGTCCTCTAATTTGGGTTTACATTACATGTGGACAAGGTGTCAATATGAAGAAAAAGTCGTTAGATCCTTTCGTATTTGGTATTTTGTTTCCAAATTTTCCTCATTCTATTCCATTCCAAAAAATTTTAAATTTTTTCTTGCTATTTGTGTCATATGTTAATGTAGAACTTGACATGGGATAGTCATCAAAAAGAGGAAAAATCATGGACTGAATGGCAAAAAATAAATTGAGCACTCAATCAAACATCTCTAGAAATAAAAATTTAGGAATTATTTGTGACATAAATGCAACTGATTTTGAGGGGATTGAAGAAGAAAAAGTCAAAGTAACATGGGCAACATACATCACTTGCGCTCATTGCGTTCTTGAACATTCCTTAAATTTAATAATAATGCCGCAGACTGCACAGTCCTCTCCTCCCCACTAATTTAAGGCAGGAATATTGTATAATCTTTCCACGCACGACGCACTCATCCTATCCGTCGATTTTTTATTTTCTTTTGTTATGACTCGTCAACGAAAAGTCAACTTAGGAACCAAGGCACTTGATCTGCCCACGTCACTTCCGCAACAAAATCTTTTTCTCGGGGCCCCTTTTCTTCTGATCTCCTCCACATCTTTTGTCAATGCTTCATTGGATGGAGAATTTGGCATGCCCATCTCGCATGACAATCTCCATCTTTTCCCACTTACTTTTGATGCTTTGCATGTGTTTTCTTTTGAATGGTGGGTTTGCCCCCAAAAAATGACAAATTATAAATCATTTTCAGACTTGTATATGAATCGAGCGTATCTTGACGAGATTGTTCCGTGAATATGATTACTTCTCCACAAATCTAGTTGAATTTGTGATCCCAATTTCAGTTGAATTCATTAATAACCTTCCATTGGGGACAAGAGATGTACATAATATTAAAATCGATTCTGGAAAACCTAGAGAAATTTAACCAGCCAACCACTTGATCAACAACACAGAGATACAAAGCTTACTTAGAGTTAATGTTGAATCTGAATGAAAGGGGGAGGAGATAAATATCATGATTTTCGAGTTGTTTCTTTCCATATTTGCTTTGGGCATCCATTAAAAAAATCACTTCTTGCTACATAAGTCAAAATTTCTTTTTCCGTGTACACATCCTATGATTCAGAATTAGGGTTGTAAATTTGACGAGTGAATATTATTCATGGGTAAAGAGTTTTTTTTTTTTTTTTTTCTCTTGCCATTGCTATCACCAGAATGGTCCAAACAATATCCAAGAGACCATCTTTTCCTCGATCCCTCAGGTACGATTGATGCCAGCCCGCTCTTGCGGTCCCGTTAAAATGCGGGAATATCAGATTCAAGAAGGCTCTTATTCTATTATTTGAATGTATGAGGCATGCTTACTTTAAGATACATATTTGCGGTTGATTGCTTGGTGAAAGAAAGCGACAACTTACAATCTCAAGCTTCATGTGTGTGCAACGACTAAGGTTAGATGAACGTGTGCAGCCTCCTTTTCCTTGGCCTTCTCTTTGCATCAAAGCAATATTATCTTTGCCTCGTCGCCACTTTGACTAAATTTGGGCTTTTTTTTTTTTCCAATTTTTTTTCTTCACTGCCAGAAAAAGAACTAAGCCTGTGACATCGCAGCTATTTCTTTCACCCCACGAGATAGAGATATGCGTGTAAATATATACATATATATGGGTAAAAAAAACTTTAATAGACTGGATAATGCAAAGGATTACTAATAAAAGAGACTTAACATCAATTGTTCAAAATGAAAGAATCAGGCGGTCTTTTTGCGCATCTATGGTTGCCCTTATTGCAAGGAAGATCTACTTAGTGATTTGCATTTATGGTTTTTGAGAAATCGTGTTACTCCTTTAGATTTGCTTATGGAACTCCCACTGTGAAGTTTTCTTTCTCTTTTTATCTTTCCGGTCAAAACTCCACCTTCAAGTTATGCTCGCCTAATCTTGGAAAATCCCTAGTTGGGTCGTGACGGAGGGCATTAATTGGTCAACATAAATGAGTAAAAGAAGAAATAAAGAGTAAAGTAACTCATATTCAACGGCAAGAATGATCAGATATCCGCAGTTGCGTTCGAGAATCATGTCACCTCGCACCGCGGAACAGAATCAACTCTCCCATTGGACCCCACGCTTCGTAATTACGTGATTCACGACCCTAGCCGATCTGCCTTTTGAAATTCGATCGCTCTTTCCAAGAAGAAAAAATGCTGCCTTTATCGAGTTTTCTCTCTCTTCGGGTGGTCAAAGAGGGGGAGGGGGAATGGGGAATAGATTCATAGCTTCGTGCGCCTGCTGTTGCAACGTGCGTGTGTTTCAGCGGGGGTTGTGAACGAAGCCGAGGACAAAAAAGGCCGGCGCGTCATTCTTTTTCCACTCTCTTTTTTCAGATTTTACAGCAGAAAGTTTCCGTCTTTCCGCTTCTCTCTCTCTCTCTCTCTCTCTGCCGCTCTCCTCGTTGTTCTCGAACCTCGGCATCTTCCTTTCCTCCTTCCTCCCTCCTCCTGCTGATCTCTCCTCGACCCGTGATCGTGACGAGAGCGACGGGCGTCCTCCGCGGGCGGGACCGAATTTGGATTGGATTCTTGGGTGCTTGTGTGTTGTTGAGGGGGAAGGGGGGGGGGGGTTGCTGTGGTGAGATGACCGGTTGAGCTCGAATGAATCTGTGAGCTTCGTGGCGCGGTAAAAGGCAAGTGGGTCTTTCTTGATCGCGAGTTTTAGGAGATGGGTTGCTTTCCTTGTTTTGATTCGAGGGAGGAAGAGACGCTCAACCCGGACAAGGGGAGCGACGACCCGAAACACGGCGTCCCGAATGTTTCCTCCAAGATTTCCAGCTTGCCGTCCGGTCAGTTTCGTTTAGTTTTGCATCACTGATGAATTCTTGCCCTTTTTGGTATTTCGCTTCTTGATCCGATCTTTGGTAGGTGAGTTTCACCGAGAGTGTAATCATGGTTGTAGCTTGATTACTAGTAGTCCAATCCGTCGACGAAGTTTCCGGAGAGTAGGTTGGATTTCTTTTTCTGATGCAATAGCTCGGGATGATTTTTGATAGTTCAGGTCCGTCTGATTGATGAAAGGTATTGGTTTCTCTAGTTCAAGTGGTTAGCTTGTCGGCACCCTGATTTGCTGACTCTGCAAGTCACTTGTTACTGTTGAGTGCCTTCGGATTGATAGCTGTTCAGCTATACGAGTGATGTATCAGAGTTAAACCTTTGAGCTCGTGCCTGCAGAGGGCGATTGTTGTCTCTGTGCACATCGTCATAGATCTCGTTGTTAAATGTCGAGTGGCGTGATTTGAAATTATCCGCATCCGTTTGCTGGTGAATTTTACAGGGGTAGAAAGACTGAGGTCTAGGAGCAATTTGGGATCGAGAAGGGATCTAATTGGCCCTAAGGATGTACCGGGTGTACATATTGCTGCTCAAACCTTCACCTTCCGCGAACTCGCCGCTGCTACCAAGAACTTTAAGCCAGAATGTTTCTTGGGGGAAGGAGGATTTGGGGGTGTATACAAAGGGAAACTCGAGACCACTGGACAGGTAGATAATGTGCTCATTTGTATCATGTATATGGCATTTTTATGGTTGCGTTTTTAGTAAATTAAAACCTGCATCAGCTAGTTGTCCCTTTCCAGGCTTTAGTTTTCAGTGCATGAACCGACTCTTTTACCTGAGGTTGGAAAGCTACATTTAGCTAGAACTTGTGATATCCTAAAGCGGCCTTTCTAGATCATCTAACACGTAGAAAAGGTTGGAATTCATAGAAAATTATACTGTTAAATTCGATTTCCATTCCAACCTTAGTCGCATTTCTTACCGACTAATCAACATTCAAAACTATATTTAGCTAGAACTTGTGATATCCTAAAGTGGCCCTTCTAGATCATCTAACATGTAGAAAAGGTAGGAATTCATAGAAAATTATACTGTTAAATTCGATTTCCATTCCAACCTTAGTCGCATTTCTTACCAACTAATCAACAGTCAATTGGAACAATAGTTATCGACCATCCAAAATAAATAAAAAAAGGACTCATTCCCGTAGGTTAGATCCAATTGAACTGTACTTGTTGGTGGAGATTACTCTTTGTTTAAATGATTCTAACTTCTTCTTCTTCTTTCTCTATTTTTTGAGAAGACCATGGTTGACGTTTGAATCAGTCGAACGGTGCATTTTTGAAAATCATGTCAATCCCTCGGCAAGTGAAGCTAACACTTTTCGTGTGTTTGCCTCCAGTTTAGTGGAACTTTGTTTAGCCCCTTTTTCTTTCGTTGAAAGGCTTTGTTGGCATTCATTTCTTAGGCAAATAAATTTGGAGCTAAAGTATGTTTACAAGCTCTGAACGGTGCAATCAATCCTTACAATTTTTCTGCTAAATCAGAAGAGTCTTAAGTTGGTGCAGCAGATCTTTTAAATGGAAAAACTTGGAGTAATTTTTTTTGCGAGTTTGACATGGTAGGCTTTTTCAATGACATCTTAAGAGCTTCAACTTTATCGTATCTGTCTCACAATTGTCAAGAATTTTGAAATTGTCAGATTGACATTATACATAAAATTTCTGCCCAGGAAAATTCATGTAACCAAATTGAAGATTCAGATGCTGTCAGACAAGTACTGTGTAAACCATATTTTGGCTGGCTGTGGTTCTGTTCCATTAAATTCTCATATCTTGTGGAGCTAGTCATGACTTTCTTGTATGTGCTGTTATACATAGTTCGTACTTTGACCTTAGTCATTTGTAGGTTGTTGCAGTTAAACAACTGGATAGGAATGGTGTCCAGGGTAACCGTGAATTTCTGGTGGAGGTTCTGATGCTGAGCCTTCTGCATCACCCTAATCTCATGAGTCTGATTGGTTACTGTGCTGATGGCGATCAACGGCTTCTTGTCTATGAATTCATGCCCTTTGGATCATTGGAAGATCATCTTTTTGGTAACGTTGATTATCCTTAATGAAAGTTTTTTTTTTTTTTCCCTTATAATTCATTTCGGTGATCCAGTATATATTTCTTTGCCCTTCCCTAGAACTCTGGCTTGAAGTGGCCTAGCACTGAAAGTGTGAACTTGAATTTTATTGCATTCTAACAAGAAGATATAGATTTGGTACTATAATTTTTATTATGTTGACGTGTGTTCACATTCTGGCTCAATTTTGTGAAAATCAGCTCTTTGTAATAGGCAACTGATATTTAGCATTATGCTATTGGTACAGATCTTCCACCGAATAAGGAACCGCTAGATTGGAACACCAGAATGACAATAGCAGCTGGTGCAGCCAAAGGTTTAGAGTACCTCCATGACAAAGCAAATCCCCCAGTTATTTATAGAGATTTCAAGTCATCCAATATATTACTGGATGAAGGGTTCCATCCCAAGCTCTCCGATTTTGGTCTCGCGAAGCTTGGTCCTGTTGGAGACAAATCACACGTTTCCACAAGGGTCATGGGCACTTATGGATATTGTGCTCCGGAGTATGCAATGACGGGACAATTAACTGTTAAATCTGACGTTTATAGTTTTGGGGTAGTCTTCTTAGAGCTGATCACGGGACGAAAAGCCATCGACAGCTCCCGTGCGCATGGGGAACAGAACCTTGTGACATGGGTAATTCTAGTTTAACTTATGTCTCGGTTGCATGACCATGGATTTCATCTTAATTGGACTACTTCTGCTTTGTTAACCTATAAGGCAATGTCTTAAAATAAGTTAATGAGTATTTTGAAGAATTTCTTCATGGATGAAAATGAAAACAAGTTTCAAGTTATTCTTCCTTAGAAGTACATATAGGTGCTTTTGGAATGGAAAGAGTTTTCAGAGTGAAGCGTTCTGTTACTACATAGTTTTCATTGAATAGTAACGTAGCTGAACACATAGGAAAACAAAGCGATTGCAAGTTAAAGTCTCTTTTTGATGCTTTCAGAGCTGGGCTTTATAGAGTAGTTCTGAGAAATGGTAACCACAAAGCAGTTTCACAAGCTTGGCTTTGCCTCTATTTTTGAAAACCTTGAAGGGAAGGTCTTTTCCAAACAAATTCTAAGTTGCTTTTTTTGATGTCTTGCCTGTGCAGGCACGTCCACTTTTCAATGACAGGCGACAATTCTCGAAATTGGCAGATCCAAGTCTGCAAGGGCGTTATCCAATTCGAGGTCTATATCAGGCACTTGCTGTGGCTTCCATGTGTATACAAGAGCAGGCGGCTGCACGTCCTCTCATTGGGGATGTGGTGACGGCTCTTTCTTACCTAGCAAACCAGGCGTATGATTCCAACATAGCTTCTAATTATGGTAACAAAGGATCCGGCGTTGATGAGAGAGGCAGCAAGATTTTGAGGAATGAGGATGCCGGAGGATCCAGGCGCAGCAGGTGGGAATTCGAGGGGTCTGAGAAGGACAATTCTCCAAAGGACGGTAAGTTGTTAAATAGGGACTTGAATAGAGAAAGGGCTGTTGCGGAGGCGAAGATGTGGGGAGAGAATTGGCGAGAGAAAAGACGGCAGAGCGCTGAAGGCAGTTTTGATGGATCTAATGGTCGGTTGTCTTGATCGACAATTTCTCACTTTGTTTCCTCCTTGAGCCTCCCCTTGGCTTGCTTTCTGTGAACTTATACGAAGCAAACGCAGGGCATTCACGTCATGTTGTGCATATTCCATTTTGTCGAAGGGAAATGAGCGGAGAGATTGTGGTTGAATTAGGAGGACTTGGTCCCTGCTACTCTACCTCGGCTCTTTTTCGGGTCTAATCTCTCCATTCTCTGTTTATACTTTCTTGAAATTTGGAGGAAGAGGGAGTTGGGTGTACATCATTGCTAGAACAGCATTATAGATAAGAGAATCCAAAGGAAGAGGGAGATTGTC
Source organism: Eucalyptus erythrocorys (assembly GCA_014182555.1). Classification (NCBI taxonomy): domain Eukaryota; kingdom Viridiplantae; phylum Streptophyta; class Magnoliopsida; order Myrtales; family Myrtaceae; genus Eucalyptus; species Eucalyptus erythrocorys. Next base: position 57,950,659 of record CM024604.1, on the reverse strand, counting down.
TGTCTTGTAATGCTTGTGCTGAATCTTGTAAGTCTACTCTCTGAGCAGGATTTGGCTGCAAACTCTAGTTTTAAGCAGCATCTGATCTACTGAATTGCCGCGCGGTTGGTAGTGCAACTCCCTTCGGTTTCGAATGTTTCTTGCTCCTTTGCTCATCACAGGGACATCGCAAATGATGCAAGTTTTTGAGGTCCTATCCGGTTGGAGCTACAAGTCGTTCATTTGACTCTCTTCCTGGGCATGAATTTCAGCTAAAATTGCTTGCAATATTAGAAGCACAATCTGATAAAATGGAACAATAGGTTAGTTCTACCCAACTGTGGCACGAGCATCGTTGACCAGGATGGGTTCGAATCGACTAGTAATTACCTGGATTTTTTATCAGACAACATAAGAATTGGGTTTGAATATACTGGTGATTAACTCGAACTTTGATTAGATAACGAAACAATTTGTATCTTTCGAGATATTGCCTAAGCACTTTCTTCTTCATTCAATTGTACATCGATCGAGTTGAGGACTTAATGAAGTATTTTGGGATATAAACAATTTCTGAACTTTGATTTAATGTGTAATTTTGATACCCGTATTTTTAATTTATTCAAATGGTTTATGAATTTTAGCTTAATGTGCAATATAGTGCATGAACTTTTAATTTATTTTATATAATTCCTTAAATTTCCGTACATAATATTATCTTTTCATTAATTCATAATTAGGGATTACATTAAATATCTTCATACAATTCAAGGATCATATTAGACTACTTGAACAGAGATAGGATTGATCATGGCTAAATTGACATTGGTGATTGGGTCCCTAAGGTTGCTGGACCTCCATCCCGTTGCCTAGGGTCGTACAACCTAGGTGACCGCCGTTCTCCTTTATTAGTTTCTTTTCTAATTTTAATTTTTTCTTGCAATAAGTATTTTTGCAAGTTGTTTACCAATACTATATGCTCTGCACAAAAATCCTATTTACCGCGAAAAGCTTCATCGCAGCAAATTTCATTTTCTACACTCTTTACTCATATAAATCGACGGGAAGTCGGAACGCCATTTCACCTTGCAAAACCGCGGGGGGTATTGGCGGCGTCTTTCAGGCGAAATCGCGATCTGGGAAGGGGGAGGATGCAGTTCTTCGGGGGCTCCGACGTCAGCCCGTCGCCGCCGGCGCCGACGGCGGCGGGGCACAACGCGAACGTGATGTACATGTTCAACCGGAACGGGGTGTGCCTGTTCTACCGGGAGTGGAACCGCCCCCTCCGGACCCTGAATCCGCAGCAGGACCACAAGCTCATGTTCGGCCTCCTCTTCTCCCTCAAATCCCTCACCGCCAAGATGGACCCCACCAGGTACCTACCTTCTCTCCCGATCTTTCCTCGAATTCGTGGGGAAGTTGAATGAATTCCCCAGTGCGGTTGGCGCATCGCGCGAGGCATCGGAAATGGCGGGTCTTGATCTGTCTTGAGTGTAGAATTTTGCATCTTTTTGCGTTGTCTTAGGAATGTAGATGCCTTTCGGTTGCTTGATGATCTGCTTTGACTTCGATTCTTTTACGTAATTGGTCTCCGAACACTCCCCCAAATGGTTAATTGCGATTAAATGTTGCCGAAATCGCTGACATAAGTGACCTTTTGAATCGTGTGTGTTCAAGTCAGGCACCATTTGATGGTAATCCGGTTTTTTAATTTGGTAATTTACTTGTTCTTTCGTGGAATCGCTGTTTATCCTCACGAATGGTCACCGAACCTTTGATTGAGGGGACTTCGAAAAATTTTCAAGTCGAGTTCGAGCTCAAAGGAAGAGAAAAATCTAACAGAAGTTGAACCTGCTGTAGAAATTTTAGACTTCATGAAATTTGTGTTTCTTTTGTTTATGTGCACTCCCATGCTCCTCCTGCATCCAAACATGTGACAAAGCTCAGTGGTAAGCATTGCAAACCTCGAAACTCAACTTAACTTAATATTCGAGTAGTCATTTAGTCGAGTTCAAGTAGCTCATGATTAGGAGGAATTTTTTGTGCCATGAGCTTAAAGTTGCAAAACCTTTCCATAGCCAAATGCCAAGTATGTCAGAGAAGATACAGGAGAACCGGATGTCCAGCGATTAACTTGCACGCTCTCTGTTTTTTCCTCTTGCAGTGCAGACAGAGGAAATCTCGGGTTGCCACAGTTACCAGGCCAGGGTTGTTCATTTCACAGTTTCCGCACTAACACATACAAACTTAGTTTCATGGAAAGTCCTTCTGGTATAAAGGTTAGATTACCTTATTCTGCAGTCTTTGGAGTATTTTTCTATCTCGGATGTTGCTCATAATGAGCACGCGCTAAAAACTTAAATAATCTTAGCAAATTGGCAAGACCTGTTAAAACTGAGCATTATTAAGGAACCGACACCTTTAGCGACGTATCTAAAGGGACCACACAATTAGAAGGTGTTTGTGCTTCCACAATCGCATAATACAAGAGAGAAATGGTTTGCTCCTGTTAACTCCTTTCTTCTGTGCATTGACTACTTATTATTTTGCTCGACAATGCAAAATGAATTTGTTGAAAATCACATTGCCATATGTTAAGGATTTGGCTTATGCTTTAATTTCAGCAAATACATTAACGTCAATACATTCTTGGATCAGATCTTTGCCCATTAGTGTACTTTTCCTTAGAAGACTCTTACTAACCATCAATCTGTTCTCCTGTTCTTTTTTTGGTTATCTTATTCCTCATGCCCTCGCAGATAATATTGGTTACACATCCTAGGACTGGTGATCTACGGGAAGCTTTGAAGTATATATACAGTCTATATGTTGAATATGTGGCTAAAAACCCTCTCTATGATCCAGGAACTCCTATCAGGTGACCGATGAACTTTTGTTGGTTTAAAATGGTCGATTAGATGATGCGTGTCAATGTTGATGATCTATTATTGAAATAGTGTTCCTTAGGGGACCAAAATAGTCAGGTTGTCTGCTAGAAATATCTCTGTTAAAATTCTCAATTATACTTTTTTTGTCATTCTGGATAATAAACCCTGCACTGTCCCAATGCTTTTGATTCGGGTCATCAGTTTCAGGACCTAGCTTGCATCTTTTTGATACTAGTACTTCTGTGGATGTATGATTTGGAATTTGGGATAAAGACATTTCGTGGTGACCATTGCTTTTCTTTCTGTGAGTTATATTTGCATAACTGCATAAGCTGTTATTTTCTCTCCTTACACCTTTTCTTATTCTTTTTGAAGGTGTGACTTTTTCAATACAAATCTTGACCAATATGTAAGGAGCATTTCGTAAAAGCATTGGGACAGTGCAGGGTATGGAGCTAAATACGTATATGCTTTTTCGCCATGGATCAAGCTTAGTGGACAATCTGGAGAATTGGTTGATTGTGATGTGCCGGTTTGGTGTATTATGCGCCTCTCTCTTTGCTGCCAGTGCTCGTCCAACTCCAATCTTCCTATGATTGTGTATCCGCCGCTTCCCTTTTAAACGGATTAGTCGAGGAATTTTTTTTTGTGCTCCTCTTTCTTCTATATAAATGATAGTGATTGTTGCCGTGGACACGATGCTGTATCCTCTCTCTTTTTTCCCATCTTTTACTGCTTTATCACTGAGATGCGCAAATGTTGTTGGAAGGCATTGATTCTCGTATCTCAATTTAAATTGAGCCCGGATAGGTTTACATGATTCAAGATGCATAAAATTGCAAGCATCTGCAGTGAACTTTTGATATTGCCTTGTTATGGGTGATCAATATTATGCAGAATTATGTGCTGGGGAAATTCCAAATATGGGCTTAAAGTGTCCTCATTTTTTCAAATTACAGCCAAAAATGTACTTTGTTTAAGATAAGGACCTGAAATATTCTCATTTTTTTTTTCAAATAAGGGTTGAAGTGAATCTTATTTCAAATAAAAATCCAAAATGACTATATTAGTTTTAAAGAATGGCCTGATTTTGTGATTGGTCAATGGCATTGTTTTCTTATTCTTTTTTCTTTTTGAATTTTTTCATTCCTTCTTATTTCTTTTCCGTTTTTCCTTTTTTCGATTTGTTCTTTCTTCTTGGCTGGTGGTTGGTCTCAATGATAGCTAGCCACCAACAATTGGACAAGGTTGGCGAGGGTTGCCCTTGCCTTGGGTGAGGCCGCCCTCGCTGACCATAGTCGAGGCCCTAGCGAGGGTCGCCTCACTAGCGAATGGCGAAGGACGGCCTCGCCTTGACAACCCTTGCCTTGGGTGAGGCCGCCCTTGAAAGCCACAAGCGAGGCTACCCTCAATAGCCACAAGCAAGGTCAATCCTTGGTAGTGACTAGTTAGGATGGCCAAGTCCTCATTGAAAAAGAAAAATGAAAAGAAAATTAAAAAAATAAATTAAGAATGTTTTTTGAAAAAACTACCCGTAGTCGATAGAAATATCTAGTCGATCAATGATCATTGAGGTTAGACCCTTATTGTAAATTGTCATCGTCACTTTAGGCTTTTATTTGAGACTTACATGCACATTTAGGCCCTTATTTGACACAAACTCCACTTCAAGTTCTTATTTGGAATTTTCCCTTATATGCTGCTATTAGCTCCACTATGAAAGTATTTCTTGATCCTTGTGATGCTGTAGCCTGTAGTACATATTTTTGGTAGGCCTAGATCGATCATCACCATCATCAATATCATTCATGCTCACTCCTTGTTATCAAATTGATGCATATGGATTCTGATTGGTCTCAGAGGACCTAAAATATTTAATCCTAGTATTCGATATTCGCTTGGGTGACTATGGCTCCTAGAAAAGCAAACCTAGAATGGCAGTCGAGGGCCATGGTCATTCATCTGGCCGAACATAAAAAGGCTCTTATTGAGCCTTATACAACAATCAGAGTAGATTGATCCCCACTGGGCTTCAATCGCCTTATCTAAAGAAACAAAACTCTAGATATCATATGTCGAGATGTAATCAGAAGTCGCTTTACATTGATAATTTCATTGTCTCTTCCTTTGTGAATGCATTTGAGATGAATTCAATACATTTTTTTGTGGAATTCTAGGTACGTTACTTAAGAGCATGCCACCATCCCCAGCTTGAAACCATATATACTATTACATGAGGAGAAAATTACTAATTCACCGTTACTGTTTCCTAAATTCAGATAACATCTTTTTTCTTAACGGTTCCTTGGGGGATCATAAGACAGATGCAATGAATTGGAATGAAAAACCTCACTTTCGGAGGCAAATCTCCCCAAAACAGGAACTTGGATTGCGTTGAAAAAGGGTTACCCCCAATGGATACTCCAATAGAAATATTTCCTAATGCTTGATTTGAAATGATCCGCATTCATTTGCTGGTGAAGTATTGCGGGAGCAGAAAGACTCCGCATTCATTTGCTGGTAAAAAATATTAGGAGCCACAAATTACAGAAGCATTATGCGGTCGAAAAGGGATCTAATTGGCCCTAATATAGGCAAGTGCTATTCCTTGCGCATTGTGTGTCCACCCCATTAGTCAAATTCCACGTGCCACTTCTAATTAGGCTTGCACGTGAGAGGAGATGTTGAAATATCTTACATTACTTGATAACGAGTTTTATATGCTCTTTATAAACACATTGTTTCCTTCCAACTGATGACTTAATTTTTTTTTTTGTTTAACTTTCTAACAGGGATAATATGATTTTTCCTAATTAAGATTTGTAAAAAGTGTCAATTTTATCCTTTTTTAACAATGAAATGTAATGGTAAATTCATAAGTTATCACAAACAAAAAAATTATACAAAGAAATTTTTCTGCAAAAATTCAATTTGGCCGAAGGTCAATTTAGATTTTCTTTGCAACGTCAAGAGAATACGAGCAAATAAATGTCCTCTTTCTAAGATTTTTTTTCTTGAAAAGCATGTGTTTAAAACGTGCATCACAGCATGTTTTGCTAGCTTAGAAGGATGATGCGTACATATATTTAAATTAGTGAACAGGGATAAAAATAGGGATATTTATCAAAAAATTCCTAAATCTATTATACGTATTTTAATTCAGTCACAAACATTTTAATTTGACCAATTTAATTTTAAATATTTTGATAATTCACTAACGTAGTTATTCCGACTAATTTTTACTTATAATTATTTAAGTAGACACCAGCCGTCTTAAGTGAAGTATACAATTTTTGTAATTTTTTTTTTTATAAATTTTCATTTTTTTCATTTTTTATTGTGGGCCGACAAGGGTTGCCAATTAATCCAAAAGTTAAACTGGTGAAATTTTTCAATCCCAATAGAATCTATCGATACGGGGTTCCTCACAAAATCATCACAGATTATATGCCGAACCTGGATAGTACCATGATGGATAGAGTTTGTCAACAATTCAAGATCACTCATTGCCTGCCCCTAGGAGACCTAAGACGAATGGAGATGACACCTTCATTATGACTGATGAGGCTATAGACTGGCGAAGGGAAATTTAAAAAAGTAAAAAATTCAATAAATTTACGTGGAAAAAAAACTCTTTCACATTAGTGTTGGCCAACATGCCACTTCGAATAGCTAATGTCCATGTTAGCTGTATTTAGCCAAAATTGACAAATCTCAAAAACGAACAATCCCGACAAACAAAGTGACCTGTTCCTTCTCCAACTTCGAGATGAGCTGAGAAACCTCGTCTCTTTCCCGATCTTCATCGTCTTCCTCAACCGGAAAATGGAGAAATTCAAGACCTTGGAAATCGTCCGAGCTAGCCCCGGCTCCACCGTCTTCCACCTCCCCCTCAACCGCCCTTCCTCCCACAACCCCCTCTCCCTCGACTCCTTCGCCGAGCTCCCCCTCGCCCTCTCCTCCCTCGACCGCAACCCCGACGCCCTCGTCCTCGTCCTCTCCGGCGCCGGCCACCACTTCTGCTCCGTCATCGACCTCGCCGCCCTCGGCTCCATCGCCTCCCGCTCCTCCCCCCCACCCGGCGACCGCGGCTGCGCCGGGGAGAGGCTCCTCCGGCACATCAAGTACCTGCAGGACGCGGTGACGGCCATCAAGCGGTGCCGCAAGCCGGTGATCGCCGCCGTCCACGGGGCGTGCGTCGGGGGCGGCGTCGACGTGGCCACCGCGTGCGACGTGAGGTACTGCACGGAGGACGCGTTCTTCTCGGTGAAGGAGGTAGGCCTCGCGATCACCGCCGACCTCGGGACGCTGCAGAGGTTGCCGAGCATCGCGGGGTACGGGAACGCGATGGAGCTGGCCTTGACGGGTCGGAGGGTGTCAGGCTCGGAGGCGAAGGAGCTGGGGCTGGTTTCTCGGTTTTCGGGTCGAAGCGCGAATTGGATGATGGAGTGAGAGTCAGATTCTGGTGTCTCGGTTTCTCAGAGCGAGTAAAGTTATCTTTTTGCTGGAATATAATTCGTATGCTGAAGTGCCGTACGCAGCGTCCACTGATTGCATTAGTCATCATTGTATATGACGTTGAATCATTCCTATCAGAGTTATCCCGGTTTCATGGTTTAGCATTTCGGTGGGAATTGTAAGTTAGGCTGAGTCTTGGAACTTTTAGTAATTAGATAAATTACATGCTGGGTTTGATTGGGATTAGATTGGACACCTTTCCGATTCCAAATCAATGATTTGGAGGTGTTTCCCAGTGATGTGGGGTTCTATGTCAAGCACTTACTTCACATTACAAAAGAAACCGATTTAAGACCGGTTTGAATGTTTGAAATTAACAATTTTGTAAAATTGTGTAAGATTTGTATGTGATCGTAATTCAAATGAAAAGATTGTGGCAGTAAGGATCAAGCATTGGCGAGATGGTCATGACTCGGATGCCGGGAGCCGAAGGAGGCATTTCTTGGTTTTGCAGCGAAACGAGAGAAACTATGGGAGAACAATCAGTATGGCTTCAAATTATCGAAGTGTGGAAGGTTCCCAATCTTATCTTAGTTTTCCTTTTTCGCAGTAGGCCCCAGCAGTGGTGAACAGATCGTGCTCTTCATTCATAGAGTTTGAACCCGGTGGTGCCAATATAATTGGAGTTATATCTGATACACCAAGTCGACTTTGGCTCTTTTAAGGCATCTACTTCTTTTCTTTTTGGTATAGCACTCTAATTTAGCAGTTTTGAGAATAAGCAAATCGAGATTGAAGTTGGATATGGTTGAATGGCTTGGTTAAACCGAACCCAAATCGATAAACCAATAGACTAAATTTTGGGTTTAGTTCACATTGATCTATACAAGTGAGTTTAGGCGATTAGGCAATTCAACACGAGCATCATCGAATGTACTAGAAATGAACTTGTTCATTAATCAGAAAACGGAATAATGAATACACTTCTGAGAAATTGCCGGAGCACTTTCTTATTCATACAATTGTACATCAACTGAACAAAAGAGACGGATAGAGAGAGACATCGATAGAGCAAATAGGATCATCATGGAGAGGAGGATAGATTGACGCTAATTTGAGCCTTCGCATTCTTAATTAAAGACCTGCTCGATGTAAGTTGGGCCTGAGCCAACTTAACTTGGCTGATCAGACCCCAGGTCATCGCCAGAAACTACCACTTCCACGGCGCCCTCCGGCGGTTGTGATGGCTGTGGCTGTTGCTCATTCGCTCGGGCTTCACCACGGTCGATGGGGGGCGAGTTTTCAACGGTGACAGGGTGGACTTCGGAGACTCCTCCTGGCGGGGGGCCAACGACAGTGATGGCGACGTGTTGCGGGAGCTTCTTGTCCCTGTTAACCTCTTTGTTTTTGTAGTATCCATACAAGACCATCTGAGACAGTCCCAAGACAAAGCCCACGATGTTCGGTATCTGCATGTCAAGGTGGAGAATATTCTTTAAGTTCGGCCGAAACTTACGTTAAAACTTGACAAAACATTTTAGTCTGCCCCAAGGCTTAGTATTGATATACTCGATGACGTGCGTTTGCATTCATCCCATAGTTATGTACTTAAGTTTTGTTATATATTCCCGTGTCGGTCCATTTTTCAATTGTATATTTTTCGATACTCCAATAATCATAATCATTAATAATGTGTCCCACTTGATCGATATTATTTAACCTTTTTTTTTTTTTCCAAAAATAGATATTATGAACTCAACGTACGAAATGAGATAATGGTATAATATGAAGAAAAAAAACCGAAAATTATTACCATGCTAAATAATTACATAAAGTCATCCTACCCTAGCAACTTGAAGAGTAAAGTCTAATCACACAGAATGTATACAGATGTCTATGGACATGGGACCCGCATGTGCTCTTATTAGCTTTTCTGGAAAATTTAATTAGTCTTATTAGCCCATTAATGACGTGCCAACGCAACATGTTATATATCAAATGCATCTGAACCCAAAAGTGATGCTGAACAAATATTTGGACCTACATTACCCCAATGCACATTACGACAGAACATACACTTCATGTACAAAGTAAAGTGATTCTTAACGATCATTAATTTAATTTTTCGAAAATGGGGATCCCTTACCATAATGCACCAGTCCTTTTGGAAGAAACCGTAACCGAACCACATGATGGCACTCAACGTCAGAAAGAACGACAGAGAGAAGGGCATGAACTTCACGCTCTTTGTTTGCACAACTCGTGCCTAAGAAGACCAGAATAGGTAAAAAAGAGAGAATATTAAATGCGTTTTATATGAGAATTTGGGAAGAGAAAGATCGGATTTTTTAAGTGCGCACCACAATGCTCAACGGCGCTGCGAAGACGCTCACGGAAATTGTTGTGCAGATCCATCCAAACACCGTGGTGCGTGCATCATCAGTTGGAATGAAGTGCGCAATGAAAATTAGGAGAGAGAACAATCCCATGTTCATCAGAGCAAAGAGCTTGATTGTGGAGTTCTGCATTAATCAAAATCATTAAGTCAGAACAAAAACAGGATAGTTAGAGATATAGGGGAAAAGAGATGATAGGAAGGATGGAGAGTGCAAAACAAGTTCGGTTAATCCAATCAGTCGTAAACTACCATTGAGATTTATTGTGTTCTTAAAATTTCAGCTCTCTTCTTGTCAAACGTATTTTCTTTCATTTTATAGATCATGTCAATCGCTAAAGAAAGTTTCCTAGCAAGTCCTTTGGTTCATTGTGATTGGAATATGAGCGTTGCATCGTCTAATGATTAATACGTACCCTGGTTCCTTGTGCATAAGCAATGTAGATGGCGATGTACACCATCTCTATGACGCATCCGAAGGAGTTAATGGTGATGAGAAGGAAGGAGTGTCCTTTGAGGAATGCGTAGTAAAGCCAGAGCATGGAGCTGAATAGAGCGACCAAATATGGTATCGATTGGAATTTCTCAGTCGATCCGTTCCTACAGATTCTGTAAAATGTCGGCCTGCAACAGGAGAAGAGAAAAAGAATCAGTAGTTATTGTATCGGGATCAAATAAAATAAGACTATCTTCATCCTAGTGAAGGAAAAGAACTTCAAGAAAAAAATGATTACTTACACTGGAGCCAAGAAGACGCAGAACGAGACAATGTTTCCTATCATCGATTGTAGAAGAAAAGCATAAACGTTAGATTATTCTGTGCAAGCGTTTGCAGACGAAAATGCTCTTTTTGCTAGGTTTAAAATTAAAGAAGAAGAAAAACAACCTCAGTCATTTACTAATCTAAGTGCTTAGCATATACGGCATGGTTGAACAGAACTCGAACTAAATCATGTTGCACGCCATTGTATAACTTTTGTATACACACGATATAGCCAAAAGATGAAAATAATGAATTCCCTCGAAATGCAAACCGACTCGAGACAATATAAATCCCACGTTAGTTGCAACAACTTGAAGACAGATCCATAAGTTTACGACAGAGGCTAGCGTACCGGCTTCAGCATTGAAAGCTAATTCTAAAAGTGCACTCGAGTGAAAACAAAAATCGTTGGAGGAAATGGCCAAAAGGGCTGTAAAAAAAGTTGGCAAAAGTCCAAGAGACTAAAAAGGTTGCCGGAGGTTTGATTTTGAGCTGGGTTTGTATCATCAAAAGAGAGAAAAACTCTATGTGAAGAGTGGTGTCAAGATTAGCCGAAGGGGAAAATTTTTCTCATTTTCTTTTTGATTTTTGTTGTTGCTTCACTTGTGTTTTGCAATTGATAGAAAGAGAAAGAGTGAAGTTTTGGAAGAAAGAGTTGCCAAAAGAAAAGAAGAAGAAAAGAAGAGAATGACCTGCTAACCATCATGCTAAAGTTACTAAATACGAACGATTCATCAAGTGGAAAAAATAAATGCATGTAGACGATATGAGGAAGGGTGGAGGAAAGCGGGATGAAAGGAAATGGCACAAGCAAGCAGCATTATTGCGAAGAAGAAGAAGCACATGGAGATGAAGGGCGAACGGCTTCTGGTTTCTTCCTTCTTTACCTAGGATACCGAAAATGAAGATCCAGAGATGAAGGTGATCAAACAAGGCCATTTTTCCACCTCCGACCGCGAGAAGTCCTCTCCTCTCTCCAAGGCAAAGACCGAGAAAAGAAAGCAGGGTTTGGATAGAAACCCTGGCTCTCTCTCTCTCTCTCTCTCTCTCTCTCTTTGTCTCTCTCTCCCTCCCTCTCCTCCGACTCTCTCAATAACCTTCGATAAAAATCATGCAAGGGAAGCTCGGCTTTATATATACATACACAAGTTGCATCCGACTAAGCACAGGAGAAAAATGGGGGTTGTTGATGCGCGCCAGAGAGAGAAGGGGAGAGAGAGAATATACGTATCAAAATTCATAGTGCTCGCATGACAAGTGGAGGACCAGTAGGTAGCGTACCACAAAATCATTCTCTCCTCCTCGTCGCCCCACGTGCCTCCCTCCTCGCGTGCCCGTACATACTCCTCCGCCACGATGTTGGGAGTTGGGGTCGAAAGTCGTGCGGACGCGACCGGCCGTACCTGCCCTCAATTATATTTCGATTTCCTCCGCCGCGCGGCGGAGGCCCTCTGGGGCGGCGGCACGCGCCCCTGGGCGAGAGTGGTGGTTGGTGTGCGAAGCATTGCTACGTTACTCTCCCACCGCAAAGCTGTCCCCCGCCTAATGCTTCGTTCACGTGACTTCTCCGAATTTTACATATTCGTTCCCTCGTTTTTTCATTCTTGTCTTTTAGCCGTTTTCTCCTCTCCTCCCCCCCGCACTCAAAAACCCCGAACCAAACGCGCCTTACTGACTCAGCCCTAATTTACCCCTCCCCCCTTCTCTCTCTCTTGTATTATTGTTTTATAATGGGTAATTGTTTGTCTCGTAGCGCTCTTCTTTTGCAAGCCCTTCACGCGGAAGAGCTCTAGAGGTTCCGTGCGTGCGCGTTCATGGCATCTCCGCGCTTTGGCTTTTTTGTTCTTGAAGCCTCGTGCACGAGCGCCTTGCGTTTGCGCGAGAGGCGTGTTAGGACACGAAGGGTGATGACCATGCACAGAACAAAATGATGAGTTCTTTTTGCGCATTTATGCTTTTTGGTTGGGTGATGAATGAGGTTGTTGGGGCTCGCCTGCATGGATGGTTGGAACTCGGGAAGTGCCTCCGGGATTCCGCGAGGTGGTGGAGGAGGGTCGAGATAAGATATTTTCTAATGCAACATTCATTCACCCCTGTGGTTTCTCCTTCTTTTACCATATCGTGCGGTTGCTTGGTGTACGCATCGAGTTGACAACATGAGGATTTTCACAAAAGCGGTGGGTGAGCTGATGCGTTTGCTTATTGTGTCCTCCTACCAAATCGTGTGAAGCTTCAATATAGTTCTGGACGCGACCACGTGAAAACCTCGATTTTTTCGTGGAATTCCTGAACCAAGTGTCACCCCCAAAAGTACTCCGATTTCAATGCGGTTTTTCGGCGATGGAAAAGTTGGTGAGCTGTGAAGTGATTGATCGTATGGTACGGTACTATTATTGCTTATTCGACTGGTGACTATGGACTACAAGTTTTCAAGCTCTAACTTTTCTAATTACGGTGGCTTCTGCTGTGTAAATGGCAAGACTATAGCATGACTTCTGATGGATGCAAACTTCCATTATTGTTTGCAAATAATGTGTGAAAGGGACTCTCGGAACTTAGGTTACGTGCTGATTTTCGAGGCCCCATGAAGGGTGACGTTTTACTAACGAAAACTATTAAATTCCAATGATTAACATTCAATGAGGACATGGTACAATGTTGGGGTGGATCCGGAACGAGTAGAAGATCGAACACTTGACAATCATTTTGTGATTTGATGTAGTTTGCCCCAAAACCATAATTGATATCGAGTGAGTTCTAGTGCACGAATGTGTAAACGTAACCAATCCCTTGAAGGCTTTCAATCATAGGAAAACCTAGAATAGGTGGCCTTGTTCATTGTATTGCCATGATTGGCAAGGAGAGAGGGAGACCCCATTTAGCTATTTAAGGGTAATATATTTCTTTACGTTGTGCGATGGAGAACGGATGTCCCTATCAATACTAATAGAATAGGTTGATATAATAAAATATAATAACGCTACGTGTTAATCGCGTAGAAAAATTGATGTTTTAGTATAATAATAAAATCCTGCAAGTTTAGTAAGAGATATAAAATCACAAAACTTAGGTACTGTTTATTTCACAAATAATGTCCTTTTTTAAAAATATTTAGAAATCTACCAGGTGTCCCTGTAGAAGGTACAACACTTTTCAGGGTAGAGGGTGCGAGGTACATCCTCAAGTAGAGCATGTGCTCACTGATTCTAAACTTTTGAAAGTGTGGAACTTATCGTCTGTCTTCCTCTAAAACGAATCCTCAATCGAATCCAGCCATGTAGATTCCTTAAATTTCCCCGCATGTGCCCCACCTTTACAGGCTTTTATTTTTTATTTTCGGTCTAAAGCTTTACAGGTTTAAAAACAACAAAATTGTGTAATGGCCATGAGTCCATGACACGTAGGGCTGGCAATTCATATTCTTGTGTTACGTGTGCCCCACCTTTACAGGCTTTTATTTTTTATTTTTGGTCTAAAGCTTTACAGGTTTAAAAACAACAAAATTGTGTAATGGCCATGACACGAAGGGCTGGCAATTCATATTCTTGTGTTACGGGTCCGTGTCAACCACTCGTGTCCTTCCATGTCAATAACAAAAATTCTTCAATTTACTTTCAAAGTATTATGTTATGTCGGTGTAGGTGTGTTTGGGAACAATGTCAAGATGTCCAGATTCAATGCTGTCCCCGTCAAGAAAATTAGGCTGCGGATTGGTTAGCCCGTGCCCATCACGCAAACAAACTCTCTCTTAATTGGTGGATTTATCCCCCGTTGTCTTTATGGAACATATTATGTTTGGACATTAATCCTATTTCCTCTTGTAAGACTCCTACTTAGTATCAATGGAGCACCTCTACTTTCGATCAAAAAAAAAAAAAAATTCGAGTTAAGCTGCATCACGCCAAATTCTAATTTCCCATTGGTAAATTTATATTACATTTAAGTCGTTTTCTCGTGTCATGTCAAGAATTATCACCTCTAATTATATGTGCCGGCTAAGTTTCACCGGACCTTTGTACTTTGCTAATTATTGATGATGACTAGGAACGCACCTATTTAGGAAATCAATGATTATCTTACGGGGTAATGGAAGGAGAGGGAGATGGCGAAATTTCTGCTTAAATTAGGGCGAGATGTTGACAGTAAGGAAGGGCTCCTTTTGCGTCACAAGACCCTGCAAAAATCAATGAGGGAGGTGGAGTGATTATTCGGATTGCGTACGAGAAGGGAGATATGATCAAATTAAAACCCCAAATCTCATTTCGTGCGTGGCACATAATGCCATATTGGGCATGTGATGGGGGGTTTAAGGGAACTATTCCAGGTATAATTCTTCATCGACCCCTTGACTCAATCTGGTATGGAGAATCCTTAAAACTCTCTCTCTCTCTCTCTCTCTCTCTCTCTCTCTCTCTCTCTCTCTCTCATGTCAACTGATGAAGACGCGTAGGGCTGGTTACTAATTTCATACCGATTGATATGGAAAACATGAAGCTCCTCTTCTTCGGGTTTTGCTTTTTTTTTTTTTTTTTTTTTTTTGTTGGAAAAACTTAGATAATCCCACGCGATAACGTGAGAAATGTGAAATTTTTGAATATTTGAATGGATTCTTATGAAAAGATATATGAACCGGAGAATTAAAGCAAATACAATAATATATGAATAATTTTGAGAGACAATGAGAATCAAAGGAAGTATCCTAATTATATTTAATACACATCAAAGAAATATCCAAGTAATCTCTAATATCTCCTCAACTCAAGTTGGAGAAAGCAATTGGAGTTTTAAGAATAGATCCAATAAAAGAAGAAAACACCTATTGGTTCGCCGAAGCAATGACATAGCTATTGTAGGGGCAAGCACCATTCAAGTCAGTTTTGGGTGATTCCGCATAAACCGGTCCGATTCCTAATTCCTAATTATATTTATTGAATTAAAGCAAATACAATAATATATGAATAATCTTGAGAGACAATGAGAATCAAAGGAAGTATCCTGATTATATTTAATACACATCAAAGAAATATCCAAGTTATCTCTAATATCTCCTCAACTCAAGTTGGAGAAAGCAATTGGAGTTTTAAGAATAGATCCAATAAAAGAAGAAAACACCTATTAGTTCGCCGAAGCAATGACATAGCTATTGTAGGGGCGAGCACCACTCAGGTCAGTTTGGGGCGATTCCGCATAAACCGGTCCGGTTCCTAATTCCTAAAAGTGGAACCAATGTGATTCCAGGATGAAATCAAACCGAACCAAGACTATTGAATACCTTAACTTATTTCTTCTTTTTTATTCAACAACCCTGAATATCTTAACTTATTTCTTCTTTTTTATTCAACAAACCTGAATATGTTATAATAAGCCATAAAGTGTGTGTGTCTACACACACACACACACACACACATATATATATATAATCCCACTAGTTGATGTAGGATCTCATACTTGGGCTTTATTTTTCTTTTTCTTTTTATTTTAATTTTTTGTTAACTTTTAGTCATCCTAAAACGTGTCCCACATTAAATTTGTGAGGGAAAGACATGCCACCTTTTTTATTTTTAAATCATTCAAAGAACAAAAGGTGGACGGCTGTGTTTGCTCCCATTTCTCAAGAGCCACGTTGGGTCAAATCAATCCTTATTGGTTTGGTTTTTGTTTCCAAAATTTTGGAATCAAGAGCTGTTAGATTGATTCTCGATTCAAAGCTAAGGACCATTCTATCTTGAAATCAATCAACTCCACGTTGTTGTATGTTGTTGTGTAATTTATGCACATCGGCACAGTAATAGGGATATTGGTAGTTATCAAAAAAGATATGAGATATGAGATATGAGGATGCTTAGGGCGTGCATTCAAATACAAAAAAGTCCCTAGTGGCCACTCTTCTAACATGGAAGGGGAGGTGAGGGGTTCAAACCTCCACCTTCTCAGGGAGGGATGGGGAGGGGACGCGCAAGTTTCAGGTGTAGGTTTCGGCACAGTAATAGGGATATTGGTAGTTATCAAAAAAGATATGAGATATGAGATATGAGGATGCTTAGGGCGTGCATTCAAATACAAAAAAGTCCCTAGTGGCCACTCTTATAATATGGAAGGGGGAGGTGAGGGGTTCAAACCCCCACCTTCTCAGGGAGGGATGGGGAGGGGACGCGCAAGTTTCAGGTGTAGGTTTCGACTCCCACGGCCTGCAAGAGGCAGGGCAAAAGTCTGAGAGTGAGTATAGAATAGGTATAGAGTAGGACTGGCAAAAAAAAAAATACAAAAAAGTCATAAATTTATTATTTAAATGACAATTCAGTCCTAAGTTTTTTTAATTTGGCCAATTAAGTCCAAAAACTTTTAATGATTGGTCAATATAGTTTTTTCGATCAAATTTTGTTGGCAATGCACCAACAGCGCGAATGTGGACAAATTTTTTGAATTTAAAAAAAAAATTGGCTTATTTTATTTTATTCTATTTCTTTCCAATTTTTCCTGTTTCCCTTTACCAGTTGCTAGGGCCACAACAATCCTCTGCCAACCAAAAGTGAAGGTCGCCCTTGCCGGCCTTTGGTGAGGGTAGCCTGGCCAAATTTGGCTATGGCAACCTCAATGAAGGCAACCTTTGTCGATCCTCACCTGTGGAAAGGCAACTAGTTAAGGAGATTAGGGAAAAAAAGAAAAAGAAAAACTCAAATAATTGCAAAAATTATCTATATTAATGGCCAGCTATTCCGGGGAGAACAATTGGCATTGATTGGACCGTTATATTAGCAATTTCCCTTACAAAATTGGTTGAAATTGTTATATTGGTAAATTATTTAAAAATATATATATATATATATATATATATATGATTAAATTAGCCAACTTAAAATGATTATGATTAAATTGGTTTTTTTTTTGGTAAAATGATTAAATTGGTATTCGTATAATAAATTTATGATTTCTTTTGTAATTATCTCAAATTTATGCTTCTGACATGCTACATTGTGCAATTGTTCTGGTTGCAATAAAAGGTCTGGAGAGGATTTTAGACCCATCCCAAGCACAAATTATTTGGAAGTATATATCGTTAAGTGTTTTGAAAAGAAAAATAGGGTTGAATATGATGTAGTTATGTTGTAAAATCGTTATATACTTGGATTTTTCTAAAGAAAAAAATTATATTCCCCCCGAAAAAGGAACAAAGATTAGGTGCAAAACTTGAAAATCAATAGTTAGAAAGTGGAACCATGTGAGTCAAATTATTTAAGAAATGGACTCAATTCGATGTAAGAAGGGCAAGATAAAATGAGATTTAGAATTTATGAGAGATTTTGGGATTGTTGAAATGTCCACATTGCTAAACAATGAATTTTATATATTCTATCTATACATAAGCTCTCCTTCTATTTTAAAATTTAAGATTTTGGTTGAACTTTCTAACGTGATATGATAGCCAAATTTTATTCTTTTGCGTGAGCCACTCATAATCTAGCTTGCACATAAGATTGAACGTTGAGATTTTTTATATCGCTTGACAACAGGCTTTATATGCTCTTTATACATTTGATTTCCCTTCACTTAATAGTTTTAAGTTTTTTTATTGGACTTTTTAACATGGTACCAGAGTCAAGAGATATCCACCCGTTAATCAAATTCAACGCGCTACTCCTAATCCGACTTGCATGTAGGTCTTAACAATCGATCTTATATGCTTTTGATACAAAGTTGGTCTTGTCAAGACCTACCCCTCGGGAGGAGGGAACGGGTTTAAAGGTATTGCCTAAAGGATGGGCCTATGGTCCATGATTAGATGCGAGCTTTCCCAAGCCCATATCTCACGTGACGTTGGGATATTTTTAAAAATTTTGTAAAAAGGAGTCGCCACTAGCCTATTGGGGTCAACTAGAAACCAAGTGAGGCATGAGAGTATACCTCACTTCCTACATAACTAAATAATCTAAGATCAGGAACTTGATTACACTAATTAACCAATTAATACTATTTTGATACCTAATCTTGTTCATTTTAAAAGAAAAGATTTTTGTTAGGCAGTTTGGATTGATTTCATATATATCCACTAACATGTAAAATGATCATACAGGTGCACAATCATTAAAATAACAATTAGCAGTTAAGGAAAATGGATTAAATAAATTGCATGAAAGAGCAAAAAATTAACATCAAAGAAAAGATAAATGCTAATCCTAACTAAACTAAAGGGAAGCCAAACTCAATATACCAAAATTGTACAATCAAGGGTATTCGTTTTTAAGAGCAAACCAAACCCTATATTAAGCCCTAAGGACTTATTCAATTTTGAGCATAGTTTTTGTCAAAAGATTTTCAATTTTTTTTTTTATGAGAAAACTACTCAAAAACTAGTTTTATAGCTATTTCATAACTTACAGAAAAAGTAGAATTTTTGGAATTTCGAAATTTTTTATAATTATTTTTAGTTTTTTAATAAGAATATTTTTTATCCGAAAATAGGGACCGGGTCGGACCCTGGGTCCCTGTCCCATCACGGGCCGCAGCAAGCCTTCGGATCGGGCCACGGACGAAAATGAGCCCTTGTAAAAGGCCCCAACCTTAATTAGAAAAGAAGCCAACTTACTAGCAAAAGCCCAATCCGAATCTAACTACACTAAACCCAGCCCGTACTAACTAGACCAAACAAGTCCAAGCTCATCAGCCTAAATTAGCCCAAATATTATTAGATCAATTAAGCCCGTGCCTCCTCTTCTTTTCTCCACACGCACACCCATGGCCGAGGCTCCCCACACCAGACCATGAAGAAACTTTTCTCGTTGTTGACCGGTACGACCATCACCGCACCGCCATAGCAAGCAACTTCCCACTACCGGACAGCCGTCTGTGTCCGCCACTGTGGCGCTCGCAGGCAAACCACAAATGCAAACTACATCCACAGGAATATGTCAAAAGCACAAGACAGAGGACAACCAAAAATTCTGGGAGATTCGGACTTGGGGGTAATGAAATCTGACTAACATATGTATGTATGCAGGAATTAATAGAAACTTCAGACTGGACACAACGCATCTCTGGATCCTCAGAACGAATCGGAATCCGAGAATCCAAGACTAAAATGAACGGTTTCAGTTTGGGCATTCCCTCGAACATATGGTGAGCACGGAAGATATTGAACATTTTCACAACTCTATCTCGGGTCCGGAACAAAAAAGCTCCACGAAATGCTCGACATCAAACACCAACTCAAGTCGAAACAAAGCGCTCAAGAACTAGAGACACCAAGTTCAGTTCTTACTTGAAACAGAACGGGGCGAGACAAAAGGGAGTTCATGGGAATGAGTTTCGACTGCGGAAATCCCTACTCGGAGAAGGCGGTCATAGGGCGAGCTCAAGACCAGTCGAGCTATGGCTGACCGATTCACGATGTATCCGACCCGAGATCCTCGGGAAAAAAAATTGGATCGAACCCAAAGAAAACTCACCTGGAATTCGGTCACCGCGGAAGAGGAGGCCGCGGGCTCTCGTGTGTCGGCTAGAGGTCGTCGGCTTGCGACGGGATGGTCGGGTAACGCTCAATCGAGAACAAAGCTCGGCTCCATGTCTCACTTTCTCTCCGTCTCTGTCTTCTTCGAGCTCTCTCCCTCTCTCTCCAGCTCTCCGTACCTCTCTCTCCAGCTCCCCCTCTCTCCCTCCTCACGGTGCTTGTGTTCTGTTCCTTCCTTCTCTCTTTTCTTCTGCAGGTCGTCGCGCGAAGACCCCTGCCGTGCCAGCTGCCGGCCGGGCTGCTCCCGACCCGCTGATCACGCCGGCCGCCTGCCATCCCGATCCCCCTGCTCCTCTGTCGCTGCTCCCTCTGTTTCTGTTTCTCTGCTGCTGCTATTCTCCCGTTTTGCAGGTGAACGCGAAGGAGGAAGACAGCTGGGCCGAGCTAGGCCGAGTCCCGCGCGCGGGAAAGAAAAGGCGAGGGCGGGCCGGCCAATGCCGGATCCGGCCCGACCCGACCTCTGGGCGTTTTTTTGTTTTGTTTTGTTTTGTTTTTTTCTTTCCTTTTTTTGGTTGTTTTGTTGTTTTTTCTTATTATTTTTTTCTTTTTTGTGACTAATTCCTAATTTTGTATGCAATTAAGTTATAAATAAAATAGTAAAATTTAGGTGTCAATGGGTATCCCGCCACTTGATAGTTTAAACTATTAGGTTAAATTTTATAATATGGTATCGAAGTCAAGCGATATTCCTTTTCCGTGTGTGGTCACCCCATTAATCAATTTCCATGTGCCACTCATAACCTAGCTTGCATGTGAGATGGTGTGTCAAAATCTCTTACTTCATTTGATAGCGGATCTTATATACTCTTTATTGTTGTCTCACTCCATCTAGTTACTTAAGCATTTGGCTTGAACTTTTTTGAAATGGTATTATAGGCAAAGTGCTATCCCTTTCGCATTGTGTGTCCCCCCATTAATCAAATTCCATGTGCCACTTCTAATTAGGCTTGCACGTGAGAGGAGATGTTGAAATATCTTACATTACTTGATAACGAGTTTTATATGCTCTTTATAAACACATTGTTTCTCTCCAACTAATAACTTAATTTTTTTTGTTTAACTTTCTAACGGGGATAATATGATTTTTCCTAATTAAGATTTGCAAAAAGTGTCAATTTTATCATTTTTTAACAATGAAATGTCATGATAAATTCATAAGTTATCACAAACAAAAACATTAAACAAAGAAATTTTTCTGCAAAAATTCAATCTGGCCGAAGGTCAATTTAGATTTTCAGAGAATACGAGCGAATAGATGTCCTCTTTCTAAGATTATTTCTTGAAAAGCATCCTTTAATTGTTTTTTACTATCCCTTGTTTTTGCTCTGCAGGCCTTCTTTCGACACTTTTTTTTTTTTCTTGAAAAAAAAAAGAAAAAAGTTATTTCGTCCAATGTAAACTTCCCGTTCACTTAAATAAGCTATTAAAAACAACTTGCATGTGTTAAAAACATGCATTGCAGCATGTTTTGCTAGCTTAGAAGGATGATGTGTACATATTTTTAAATTAGTGAACAAGGATAAAAATAGGGATATTTATCAAAAAATTCCTAAATCTATTATACGTGTTTTAATTCAGTCACAAACATTTTAATTTGACCAATTTAATTTTAAATATTTTGATAATTTACTAATGTAGTTACTCCAACTAATTTTTACTAAGAATTATTTAAGTAGACACCAGCTGTCCTAAGTGAAATGTACAATTTTTGCAATTTTTTTTTTTTTTTATAATTTTTCATTTTTTTCTTTTCTTTTCTTTTATATCTTTTTTTTTATTGTGGGCCGGGGAGGGTTGCCGACTAACTCTTGATGGCACTAGTCTAATGAGGTTATGATGGATTGAGACAGCATCCTACAGAACTATTCCAAAAGCTAGATTAGTGAAAATTTTCAATCCCAATAGAATTTATCGATATGGGGTTCCTCACAAAATCATCATAGATAATACACTAAACCTAGACAGTGCCAGGATGGACAAAGTTTGTCAACAATTCAAGATCACTCATTGCCTGCCCCTAGGAGACCTATGATGAATGGAGATGACACCTTCATTATGACCAATGAGGCTATCGACTGGTGAAGGGTAATTAAAAAAAGTAAAAGATAGAAATAAAAAATAAGTAAAAAATTCAATAAATTTAGGGGAAAAAAAATTTTCACGTTAGTATTGGCAGACATGCCACGTTAAACAGCTAGTGTCCATGTGAGCTGTTTTTAGCCAAAATTGACAAATCTCAAATTATGTAAGATGAAATTAGTCAAGTTAAAAATTTTGAGATTAAATTGGCATCTATATAGTACATTTATAATTTTTTTTGATAATTTTTCCATCAAGAACATGCTTTGCACTAGTTTTGAATTAGGATCATGATCGTCAGATCCAATAGGTCTCATTCGATGTAAGACCTGGATACAAATTAGTACATATAACACATTCATTGAGTACTGGCTCGTTGTAAATGTAACAGTCCAAAGTTAGAAACTTTAATTCAAAAGTTCAAAATGTAGAGATGAAGGGAGATTGCATGAATACAAATCTTGTTAAAATCCCATAAATAAAGGACAAGTGACACTTTAATTAACATGGATAATTACTTGAAATTTTAAATTGATGGGAAAAATTAAGGAAGTGATATTGGGAAGGGTTTGCTTTCAACTTCTTCAAAAAGATGTTTAAGAATTAAGGCTGTGCTTTTTTGCCAAAACTCTAGATTTAGGATCAATGAAACTTTGCCAGCCTGGGCAAAATGAGAGAGGCACTTTGTATTTCTTTGCAGCCATATTCATCACTTTTCATTTGCCCGATCAATTTAACTATTTATGTTATCACTTGTGTTTCTTGTAGTAGTTAGACACACCACTATCAATCCATTCATGTAATCTTGACATCGATAGAGTCAACCAGGCATGAGTTAATCACATCTAATCATCCAACTTTTCAATCATCCTTACTAAATTTGTTATGATATACAAAATCAGTAAATTAAACAAATGGAAATCTCATGAACCGATTAAATTTAAATCTCTTGTTTTGGTGGATAGTGACCTTCGACCAAAAACAACTTATGTATAATTTGTGGGATCCGAACAAGTGATCTCCACCCTCCAATTCATAAGCTGAGAATCCCACGGCACCTCAAGGTCCTCAACCAACCGCGTTAATCATAACCACTGGGATTCACCCCAGTGGCCACCCTTCCAACATGGAAGGGGGAGGTAAGGGATTCAAATCCCCACATTCTCAGGGAGGGATAGGATGGGGACGCGCAAGTTTCAGGAGTGGGTTTCGACTCCCACACCATGCAAGAGGCAGGGCAAAAGTCTGAGAATGAGTCTAAAGTAGATATAGAGTAGAACTGACCAAAAAAAAAAAAAACCGCGCTAATCATGGGGATTAAAAAGTAATAATTCTTTTTCCCCGTTAGAAAGGACAAATTACTAGTAATAAAATTTAAGAATTGACTTTGTGAGGACCCGCAAAATTTATGCATCATCATCATTCGTTTTCTCTACAATCATAATGTTACGTATATCTTAACATTCTCTCAATGTGTAATAAAAAAAGAAAAAAGAAAAAAACTCAAAGTACGAGGTTATATACCTCATAAATATTTTTTTTTTTGTCGATCTTACTCTAACTCTCACTTTCAGATTTTTGTCCTATCTCTTTATAGGGTGTGGAAACTAAATCATTCCTACCTCAACCCCTTGAGAAGATGGAGATTCAAACCCCCCACCTCCCCCGAGAAAATGGGGATTCAAACCCCTTATCCCCCTTCCATATGGAAGGGCCACACGTGACAAACCTCGCGATTACCTCCTAAGTAACTTGAAGTGAGCATTTCGCACAAGATACATGTCCAACCCAAAAACCCGACCCGAATCGGGCCCAGCCCTTTCCCGGCCCACGGCATACTGGGCTCGGCCCAAAAAGAATAGTCCCGACAGACAAAGCGACCCGTTCCTTCTCCACCTCCGAGGTTCGCTGAGAAACCTCGTCCCTTCCCCGAACTTCATCGTCTTCCTCGACCGGGAAATGGAGGAGAAATTCAAGACCCTGGAAATCGTCCGAGCTTGCCCCGGCTCCGCCGTCTTCCGCCTCCGCCTTAACCGCCCTTCCTCCCACAACGCCCTCTCCCCCTCGACCGCAACCCCAACGCCCTCGTCGTCGTCCTCTCCGACGCCGGCCACCATTTCTGCTCCGGCATCGACCTCGTCGCGCTCGACTCCATCGCCTCCGGCTCCTCCCCCCCACCCGGCGACCGCGGCCACGCCGGGGAGAGGCTCCGCTGGCACATCAAGTACCTGCAGGACGCGGTGACGGCCATCGAGCAGTGCCGCAAGCCGGTGATCGCCGCAGTCCACGGGGCGTGCGTCGGGGGCGGCGTCGACGTGGCCACGGCGTGCGACGTGAGGTACTGCACGGAGGACGTGTTCTTCTCGGTGAAGGAGGTCAACCTGGCGATCACCGCCGACCTCGGAACGCTGCAGAGGTTCCGAGCATCGTGGGGTACGGGAACGCGATGGAGCTGGCCTTGACGGGTCGGAGGGTGTCGGGTTCGGAGGCGAAGGAGGTGGGGCTGCTTTCTCGGGTTTTGGGGTCGAAGCGCGAATTGGATGATGGAGTGAGAGTCATTGCTGAGGGTAAGTAGTTTCAGATTCTAGTCTCTTGGTTTCTCAAAGCGAATAAAGTTATCTTTTTGCTGGAATATAATTTGTATGCTGAAATGCCATATGCAGCGTTCACTGATTGCATTAGTCATCATTGTATAGGACATTGAATTATTACTATCAGAGTTATATAGACCGATCCCGGTTTCGTGGTTGAGCATTTCGGTGGGAATTGTAAGTTAGGCCGAGTCTTGGAACTTTTGGTTCTTAGAAGCATTATTTGCTGGGTTCGATTCAGATTAGATTGGACACCTTTAGATGTCGAGCACTTACTTGACACTACATAAGAAACGGATTTGAGACCTGTTTGAATGGTTGAAATTAACAACCATGTAAAGCTGGGTGGGATTAGTATGTGATCGTAATTCAAATGAAAAGATTGTGACGATAAGGATCAGGCATTGGCAAGATGGTCCTGACTCAGATGGCGGGAGCCAAAGGAGGCATTTCTTGGTTTTGCAGCGAAACGAGAGAAACTATGGGAGAACAACTAGTATGGCTTCAGATTATCGTAGTGTGGAAGGTTCCCAATCTTGTCTCGGTTTTCCTTTTTCACAATAGACCCCGGCAGTGGTGAGCAGACCGTGCTCTTCATTCATAGAGTTTGAACCCGGTGGTGCCAAGATAATTGGAGTTATATCAGATACACCAAATCGACTTTGGCCCTTTTATGGCATCTACTATTTTTCTTTTTGGTATAGCAGTCTTATTTAGCAATTTTGAGAATAAGCAAATCGAGATTGAAGTTGGATATGGCTGAATGACTTGGCTAAACCGAACCCAAATCAATAAACCGACAGACTAAATTTTAGGTTTAGTTCACATCGATTGTCTTCAGTTTACCAATTTTAGACTCTCTTGACATCCTCTCAGTGTAATGAAGGATAGAGTTCCCATTTAGATTAGAAGGGCTCCACTTATCCATTTCTTCGAGGCTAATCGAAACACCTGTATTTTTAGCTCTATTTGCATGTACGATGGGTGTATTTGTCCTTCACTTGGAACTTTTATTGGTTTGGGATTAACCATGCATAGGATAGTTTACTGCAGATGCTGGGTCATTGTTTTTCTTTGTTAAAATTGCTAATTGCCATCCAATTGCAGACTGGCGATGTGCATTTTTTGTTGCTAAACGAGGTTGTGGGGAAAAAATCTTGCCTATCGAGGTCCTCACATCTTTGAGTATATCCTTGTAGAAATAGATAACAGCAAGTTGCAGGTGGAAAATAAAAAGTTCTCAACTCAGGTTATACTCTATGTTGGATTGGGGACTAGAAAAGTTTCTTGCATTGGTAAATCTTTCGAGGAGGCGGAGTTGTTTCTACTTTCTAGTGTTAATGCTCTGTTCTCATCTTCTGAGAAAAGTTGGTTCTACTTTGCGCACGGCAATTGCTTCCAAGTCCCCGATGGCCGTTACTGGCACTAAAGCCATGCTACTGAAGAGCAGGGACATGAGCGTAGATCAAGGCTTGGACTACGTCGTGGCCTGGAACTCGGCAATGCTTCTGTCCGACGATCTAACGGAGGCCATCTCACCACAAACGCAGAAACGAGAAGCCTGTTTTTGCAAAGCTCTGATGGTCGGCATCACCATGGTAAGGCAGAAGAACCAATTCAATGCTTTACATGTAAAGGACTGCAAAAAGAAAGGAAGGAAGCCGATTCTTGGCCGGCTTCCAGCCTTGTTCGAATCACTGTTGGGCTTGCAATAATCCGCTCGTCTTGATTCGACGAAATACCAAACATTTCAATCAAATTCGCTTTTGGGCAATCGAGTTACTCGTTTAGATTTACTTATGGATCTCCCACTTTGAAGTTTTCTTTCTCTTTTATCTTTCGGGTCAAAACTCCACCTTCAAGTTATGCTCGCCTAATCTTTGAAAATCCCTAGTCGGGTCGTGGCAAGGGGTGTGCAAAAGAATGGGATCCGCCCAGATCGCCCGGAATCGGACCGGAACTCTTGAGGGAACTGGTCCGGTTCCTAGTTTCATGGGCGGATCCGTCCACTTGCCCACCCTAACCGGACTGATTAATTTTTAATATATAAAAAAATTAAAATTACTAATTAACAAATCCTCAATAGCAGTTGTTGCCTCTTTGGTTTCGTTTCTCTCTCTCTCTTCCTCCGATCGCCATTCTGATTCCATCCATGGATGGAGCTGCAGCGATTTCTGCGGGGGATTGGCTTCTGCCCCCCTCCTTCGTCTGTGCAACGATAGCCTTAGGAATCCCATAAAGAACCGACTTTTTATCCCAATATAACAAAGACAAGCCTCTCAAAACATAAGCAATAAATCACAGTATGATTCGAAAACACCAACATGAATTGCGACGACCCTTGAGATATAAACCCAACAAACCACCCAAAGCAACTAGAAACAAGAATGCAACGTATCAAAAGAAGAAGAAGCAAGAAGCAGAGATCCTGAAAC
The DNA here is from genome assembly GCA_014182555.1 of Eucalyptus erythrocorys. Classification (NCBI taxonomy): domain Eukaryota; kingdom Viridiplantae; phylum Streptophyta; class Magnoliopsida; order Myrtales; family Myrtaceae; genus Eucalyptus; species Eucalyptus erythrocorys. The sequence continues at coordinate 57,923,566 of CM024604.1, read as the reverse complement.
GAAAATGAAACCAAGAAGAAACTATGCAGAGTGGCCCTATCAGACGTCAACAAACTCACGAACGAAGTTGCAGCAAAAGGGAAAGCTCGGAGAGCGAAAGCCAGAGAGCCTCATGGGCAGGTTCCTCTGAATTCGTGCGAAACGAGAAGATAACAGAGAGAGAGAGATAGACCGGGGGGGTGTGGGGGAATGGGGGAATGAATGATTGGTTTCTTTCTTCCTTTCCCTTGAGGACTGAGCAACAAGGAAAAGAGAAGAAAGAGACCAGGGATGGATGTCAAAACTATAATACCGAGCTGAAAAACCAGAAGCTTTTGCCAAGCTTCAGGGGATGAATTTGAAAGCTCTGCCAATGTTTGTAGGGGAGAAGGAGAGAGGGTAATGCTGAAGCTGAAGGTGGTGAGTCGTGATTGGAGGGGATGGGACCCAGTTCGGTTCCCGGGTGGATTCATGCACAAACGGGTGGATCCCGATTCCAATTTTTCGAAACCGGTCCTTAGCGGGTGGTTCTCAGACCATGCACACCCCTGGTCGTGGTAGAGGGCATTAAGAGCGCGTTTGCTAACGTTTCTATTCCAATGAATAATTTTTGAACAGAAATATTTTTTTTTGTTTTTCGTTTCGAGGACAATTTCTAAGTATAATAACACGTTTGTAATTGCAAAAAATTTTACTTGAGAAATAGAAATGCGTTTATAAACTTGTATAATTTTTTTTTGTTTCTTCTAATTTTTCAATATTTTTATTATATTTTTCCTTCTTTTTTTTTTTCTCTTTGTTTTTTTTGGCCGATCGTTGGCCTCGACCATAGCCGGCGACCGGCGACGTTCCGGCAATCGGCCAAAGAAAAAGAAGAAGAAGAAGGAGAAAAGAAGAAGTGTTTTTCGAATTATTCCCGGAACAAGAACAAGTTTTTCTATTTCTTATTTCGTTCCAAATCTATTTTCCAAAAAAAAAAGAAGATTCTTTTATTCTCAAGAACAACAATTTATGTTTCAAGAAACAGAAATACATTTTGTCAAACACACCCTAATTGTTCAACAGAAATGAGTAAAAGAAGGAAGAAAGAGCAAAGTAATTCATATTCAACAATAAAACTGATAAGATATGCTCAGTTGTGTTTGGGAATCGCGTCAAATCGCACCGTAGAAACGATAAAGCAGAATCAACTCTCCCATTCACCCCATGCTTCGTAATTACGTGATTCACGACCTTAGCCGGTCTGCCTTTTGAAATTCGATCTTTCTTTCCGGTAAAAAAAAAAAAAAATGCTGCCTTTATCGAATTTTCTCTCTCCTCCTCGGGTGGTCAAAGACGTGGGCATGGATGGCAGCAGTTAGATCGATAGCTTCGTGCGCCTGCTGTTATAACGTGCTTGTGTTTCAGGGGAGGTTGTAAACGAAGCCGAGGACAAAAAATGCCGGCGCGTCATCCTTTTTCCACTCTCGACCCGTGATCGGGACGAGAAGCGACGGGCGTCCTCCGCGGGCAGGACCCTCTTGGAATTTGGATTGGATTCTTGGGTGCTTGTGTGTTGTTGGGGGTGGGGGTGCTGTGGTGAGATGATTGGTTGAGCTCGAATGAATCTGTGAGCTTCGTGGCGGGGTAAAAGGCAAGTGGGTCTTTCTTCATCGCGAGTTTTAGGAGATGGGTTGCTTTCCTTGTTTTGATTCGAGGGAGGAAGAGACGCTCAACCCGGACAAGGGGAGCGACGACCCGAAACACGGCGTCCCGAATGCTTCCTCCAAGATTTCCAGCTTGCCGTCCGGTCGGTTTCGTTTAGTTTTTCACTGATGGATTCTTGCCCTTCTTGGTATTTCGCTTCTTGATCCGATCTTTGGTAGGTGAGTTTCACCGAGAGTTTAATCATGGTCGTAGCTTGATTAGTAGTAGTCCAATCCATCGACAGAGTTTCCAGAGAGTAGATTGGATTTCTTTTGCTGATGTAATAGCTCAGGATGATTTTTGATAGTTCAGGTCCGTCTGATTGATGAAAGGTATAGGTTTCTCTTGTTCAAGTGGTTAGCTTGTCGGCACCCTGATTTGCTTACTCTGCAAGTCACTTGTTAATGTTGAGTGCCTTCAGATTGATAGCTGTTCAGCTATACGAGTGATGTATCTAATTTATATCTTTGAGCTCGTGCCTGCAGAGGGCGATTGTTATCCCTGTGCACATCGTCATAGATCTCTTTGTTAGATGTCGAGTGGCGTGATTTGAAATTATCTGCATCTGTTTGCTGGTGAATTTTACAGGGGTAGAAAGACTGAGGTCTAGGAGCAATTTGGGGTCGAGAAGGGATCTAATTGGCCCTAAGGATGGACCGGGTGTACATATATATTGCTGCTCAAACCTTCACCTTCCGCGAACTCGCCGCTGCTACCAAGAACTTTAGGCCGGAATGTTTCTTTGGGGAAGGAGGATTTGGGGGTGTATACAAAGGTAAACTCGAGACCACTGGACAGGTAGATAATGTGCTCATTTTTATCATGTATATGGCATTTTTATGGTTGCGTTTTTAGTAAATTAAAACCTGCATCAGCTAGTTGTCCCTTTCCAGGCTTTAGTTTTCGGTCCATGAACCGACTCTTTTAGCTGAGGTCGGAAAGCTACATTTAGCTAGAACTTGTGATATCCTAAAGTGGCCTTTCTAGATCATCTAACAAGTAGAAAAGTTTGGAATTCATAGGAAATTATACTGTTAAATTCGATTCCATTCCAACCTTAGTCGCATTTCTTACCGACTAATCTACAGTCAAAACTATATTTAGCTAGAACTTGTGATATCCTAAAGTGGCCCTTCTAGATCATCTAACATGTAGAAAAGGTAGGAATTCATAGAAAATTATACTGTTAAATTCAATTTCCATTCCAACCTTAGTCGCATTTCTTACCTACTAATCAACAGTCAATTGGAACAATAGTTATTGACCATCCAAAATAAATAAAAAAAGAACTCATTCCTGTAGGTTAGATCCAATTGAACTATACTTATTGGTGGAGATTACTCTTTACTTACATGATTTTAACTTCTTCTTCTTCTTCTTCTTCTTCTTCTTCTTCTTTTTTCTCTATTTTTTGAAAAGACCATGGTTGACGTTTGAATCAATCGAACAGTGTATTTTTGAAAATCACGTCAATCCCTTGGCAAGCGAAGCTAACACTTTTCGTGTATTTGGGGATAAGTACACTAATGGTGCCAAAAGTTGTGTACGGCGCTCACTTTAGTACCAAAAGTTTCCACCGGATCACTTAAGTGCCAAATCGGAGAAAAAACGCTCACTTTGGTGCCATCGGCGAGAATTTCCGGTCAAAATTATTACGTGGCTTTTATATTTAAAAAAAAAAATCGAGAAATCTTTTAAACGACGTTGTTTTGCATCTTCCTCAAGAAAACGACGTCGTTTTGCCATCCTACGTGGATACCCTCGCAAAAACGACGTCGTTTTGCTATCCTACGTGGATACCCTCGCAAAAACGACGCCGTTTTTTTTTTTAATTTTGTTTGGAGATTGAAATTAGGGTTTTTTGTTCGCCGTCGCTCGGCCGCCGTCCCTCGGCCACCGTCACTTGGCTGTCGTCCTTCGGCCACCGTTGCTCAGCCGCCATCCCTCAACCTCCATCGTAGTTGCTTGCCACAGCAAGACAAAAGAAAAAAAAAACGAACAGAAAATCCCGAGAGAGGGGGAGGTGTTGACGATGAGGGTGGAGGAAGGGATGGCGGGGCCATGGCTGCCGCCTTCGTAGCAGCTGGCTTCGCCGACAACCTCTGCAGCATTCCAAATCTTCACGGCTACCATTGGCCGGATCGCTTGTACTTCTAGAGATTCTTCAAGCTCGCATTTCCTCTGCACCCAACGATATTCCTTGGGAAAAGGCGGAAGTGGGGCTGAGATTCAGGGATTTGAAAGGTTGATAAGGTGATTGAAAATGGGGGAAAACTACTGGGGGAGGGCGGAGGCGAATGCGTGGTTTCTTTTCTGGAAAATTACTAGTGTTGCTGGTTCTGTGTTGCTGGTGTTGCTGGTTCGGGGAAGAAGACGCGCTGCTGGTTCTGCGTTGCTGGTGTTGCTGGTTCGGGGAAGAAGACGACACAAAACGGTGTCGTTTGGGGATTTAGGGTTTTGAATTTGGGGGAAAGACACAAAACGGCGTTGTTTTGGTGTTAAGATGCTAAAACGATGTCGTTTGAAGGCCTAAGTGATCCAATGGAAACTCCGGCGAGCCACATCAGCATAGAAAATTAATAAAAAAAGGCCACGTCAGATTTCCGGCGGATCCGATCGGCGTTGGCACTAAAGTGAGCGTTTTTCAAAATTTTTGGCATTTAAAAGTGATCCGGTGGAAACTTTTGGTACCAAAGTGAGCGCCGTACACAACTTTTGGCACCATTAGTGTACTTATCCCGTGTATTTGCCTCCAGTTTAGTGGAACTTTGTTTAGCCCCTTTTTCTTTCATTGAAAGGCTTTGTTGGCATTCATTTCTTAGGCAAATAAATTTGGAGCTAAAGTATGTTCACAAGATGTGAACAGTGCAATCAATCCCTAAAATTTTTCTGCTAAATCAGAAGGGTCTTAAGTTGGTGCAGCAGATCTTTTAATTGGAAAAACTTGGAGTAATTTTTTGTGAGTTTGACATGGTTGGCTTTTTCGATGATATCTTAAGAGCTCCAACTTTATCGCATCTGTCTCACAATTGTCAAGAATTTTGAAATTGTCGGATTGACATTGTACATAAAATTTCTGCCCAGGATAAATCATGTAACCAAATTGAAGATTCAGATGCTGTCAGACAAGTACTGTGTAAACCATATTTTGGCTGGCTCTGGTTCTTTTCCATTAAATTCTCATATCTTGTGGAGCTACTCCTGACTTTCTTGTACGTGCTGTTATACATAGTTCATACTTTCACCTTAGTCATTTGTAGGTGTTGCAGTTAAACAACTGGATAGGAATGGTCTCCAGGGTAACTCTGAATTTCTGGTGGAGATTCTGATGCTGAGCCTTCTGCATCACCCTAATCTCGTGAGTCTGATTGGTTACTGTGCTGATGGCAATCAACGGCTTCTTGTCTATGAATTCATGCCCTTTGGATCATTGGAAGATCATCTTTTCGGTAACGTTGATTATCCTTAATGAAGGGTTTTTTTTTTTTTTCTTATAATTCACCTAGGTAATCCAGTATATATTTCTTTGCACTTCCCTTGAACTCTGGCTTGAAGTGGCCTAGCATTGAAAGTGTGAACTTGAATTTTATTGCATTCTAACAAGAGGATATAGATTTGGTACTATAATTTTTACTATGTTGAAGTGTGTTCACATTCTGGCTCAATCATGTGAAAATCAGCTCTTTGTAATAGGCAACTGATATTATCAGTATGCTATTGGTACAGATCTTCCACTGGATAAGGAACCGCTAGATTGGAAAACCAGAATGACGATAGCAGCTGGTGCAGCCAAAGGTTTGGAGTACCTTCATGACAAAGCAAATCCCCCAGTTATTTATAGAGATTTCAAGTCATCCAATATATTATGGATGAAGGGTTCCATCCCAAGCTCTCCGATTTTGGTCTCGCGAAGCTTGGTCCTGTTGGAGACAAATCACACGTTTCCACAAGGGTCATGGGCACTTATGGATATTGTGCTCCGGAGTATGCAATGATGGGACAATTAACTGTTAAATCTGATGTTTATAGTTTTGGGGTAGTCTTCTTAGAGCTGATCATGAGACGAAAAGCCATCAACAGATCCCATCCGCATGGGGAACAGAACCTTGTGACATGGGTAATTCTAGTTTAACTTATGTCTCGGTTGCATGACTATGAATTCCATCTTAATTGGACTACTTCTGCTTTGTTAACCTATAAGGCAATGTCTTAGAACAAGTTAGTGTGTATTTAATGTTCTTGAAGAATTTCTTCACGGATGAAAACGAAAACAAGTTTCAAGCTATTCTTCCTTTTAGAAGTACATAAAGGTGCTTTTGGAATGGAAAGAGTTTTCAAAGTGAAGCGTTCTATTACCACATAGTTTTAATTGAATAGCAACGTAGCTGAACACACAGGAAAACAAAGCGATTGCAAGTTAAAGTCTCTTTTTGATGCTTTCAGAGCTGGGCTTTATAAAGTAGTTCTGAGAAACGGTAACCACAAAGCAGTTTCACAAGCTTGGCTTTGCCTCTATTTTTGAAAACCTTGAAGGGAAGGTCTTTTCCAAACAAATTCTAAGTTGCTTTTTTTGATGTTTTGCCTGTGCAGGCACTTCCACTATTCAATGACAGGCGAAAATTTTCGAAATTGGTGGATCCAATTCTGCAAGGGGTGTTATCCAATGCGAGGTCTATATCAGGCACTTGCTGTGGCATCCATGTGTGTACACAGAGCAGGCGGCTGCACGTCCTCTCATCGGGAATGTGGTGACGGCTCTTTCTTGCCTAGCGAACCAGGCATATGATCCCAACATAGCTTCTAATTATGGGAACAAAGGATCCGGCGTTGATGAGAGAGGCAGCAAGATTTTGAGGAACGAGGATGCTGGAGGTTCTGGGGGCAGCAGGTGGGAATTCGAGGGGTCCGAGAAGGACAATTCTCCAAAGGACGGTAAGTTGTTAAATAGGGACTTGAATAGAGAAAGGGCTGTTGCAGAGGCGAAGATGTGGGGAGAGAATTGGCAAGAGAAAAAGACGGCAGAGCGCTCAAGGCAGTTTCGACGGATCTAATGGCCAGTTGTCTTGATCGACAATTTCTCGCTTTGTTTCCTCCTTGAGCCTCCCCTTGGCTTGCTTTCTGTGAACTTATACGAAGCAAACGCAGGGCATTCACGTCGTGTCGTGCATATTCCATTTTGTAGAAGGGAAATGAGCACAGAGATTGTGGCTGAATTAGGAGGACTTGGTCCCTGCTACTCTAACTTGGCTCTTTTTTGAGTCTAATCTCTCCATTCTCTGTTTATACTTTCTTGAAATTTGGAGGAAGAGGGAGTTGGGTGTACATCATTGCTAGAACAGCATTATAGATAAGAGAATCCAAAGGAAGAAGGAGATTGTCTTAGTAGTGCTTGTGCTGAATCTTGTAAGTCTATTCTGAGCAGGATTTGGCTGCATATTCTTGCTCTAGTTTTAAGCAGCATCTGATCTACTGAATTGCCGTGCGGTTGGTAGTGTGGAGAGAGAACAATTCTCAGTGTCTGGAAAGAACAATTCTCCAGGGGACATGAATCGAGGAAGGACCGTCACTGAGGCGAACTCAAGGCGGTTTCAATGGATCTAATGGCATGCTGTCTTGATCGGGAATTTCTTGCTTCATTCGCTCGTTGAGGCTCTTCGCTTGATTTCTGTGAACCATACGAAGCAAAACAGGGCATTCATGTTGTGCCACGCATATTCCATTCTGCCGAACAGAATGAGTGGAGAGATTGTGGTTGAATTAGTAAGAATCGGTCCCCACCGCCTTAACTCGCACTTTTCAGGTTCTAGCCCTCCATTCTCTGTTTATGCTCTTGTTGAAACTTGGGGGAAGAAGACGTGTGTATATCACTGCTAGGACAGCAATCTAGAACGAGAATAGAGAGAGAGAGAGAGAGAGAGAGAGAGAGAGAGAGAGAGAGAGAGAGAGAGAGAGAGATTCTTGTGATGCTTCTGCTGGATCTTGTAAGTTTAGTCTGAGCAGGATTCGCCTGCATTTTCAAGTAAAACGCTTGCTATATCAGAAGCACCATCTGATAAATGGAACAATAAGTCAGTTCTACCCAACCGTGGTATTCAAGTGAGTTTAGGCAATTAGGCAATTCAGCCCGAGCATCATTGAATGTACTAGTAATTGACTTGTTTATTAATCAAAAAACGGAATAATGAATACATGGATACAGAGAGATATCGATAGAGCAAGTAGGATCATCATGGAGAGGAGGATAGACCGACGCAACCTTCACATTCTTAATTAAAGCCCCACTCGATGGTAAGTTGGGCTTGAGCCAACTTAACTTGGCTCATCAGACCCCGGGTCATTGACGGAAACTACCAGTTCCACGGCACCCTCCGGCAGTTGTGATGGCTGTGGCTGTTGCTCATCCGCTCGGGCTTCACCGCCATTTATGGGGGGCGGGATTTCAACGGTGACAGGGTGGACTTCAGAGGTTCCTCTTGAGGGGGGGTGAATGACGTGTTGCGGGAGCTTCTCGTCCTCCTCTTTGTTTCTGTAGTATCCATACAAGATCATCTGAGACAGTCCCAAGACAAAGCCCACGATGTTCGGTATCTGCATGTCCAGGTCAAGAATATTCTTTAAGTTCCGCCGAAACTAACATTAAAACTTGAACCAATGTACATTACGACAGAACACACACTTCAGATACAAATTAAAGTGATCCTTAACGATCCTTAATTTAATTTTCGAAAATGGGGATCCCTTACCATAATGCACCAGTCCTTTTGGAAGAAACCGTAGCCGAACCACATGATGGCGCTCAACGTTAGAAAGAACGACAGAGAGAAGGGCATGAACTTCACGCTCTTCGTTCGCACAACTCGTGCCTAAGAAGACCAGAATAGGGAAAAAAAGCAAGAAGATTAAAAATGTGTTTTTCGTGGTTAGATATGAGAATTTGGAAAAAGAATATCGGATTTTTAAGTGCGCACCACAATGCCTAACGGCGCTACAAAGACGCTCACGGAAATCGTTGTGCAGATCCATCCGAACACCGTGGTGCGTGCATCATCGTTTGGAATGAAGTGCGTGACGAGAATTAGGAGAGAGAACAATCCCACGTTCATCAGAGCAAAGAGCTTGATCGTGGAGTTCTGCAGTAATCAAAATTATTAAGTTAGATAGAACAAACACAGGGTAGTTAGAGATATAGGGGGAAAAGAGAGCTTTTTGATGGCAAAGATGGAGAGCGCAAAACACGGTTGGTTAACCTAGTCAGTTGTAAATTACCACTGGGATTTATTGTGTTGTTAAAATTTCAATTCTTTTCCTGTCGACCATATTTTCTTTCATTGTATAGATCATGTGAATCACCAAAGAAAGTTTCCTAGCAAGCCCTTTGGTTAATTGTGATGGGAATATGAGCGTTGCATCATCTATTGATCAATCGTACCCTGGCAGCTCTCGGCTCATAAGCAATGTAGATGGCGATGTACACCATCTCTATGACGCATCCGAAGGAGTTAATGGTGATGAGAAGGAAGGAGTGTCCTTTGAGGAATGCGTAGTAAAGCCAGAGCATGGAGCTGAATAGAGCGACCAAATACGGTATCGATTGGAAATCCTCAGTCGATTTCTTCTTGTAGATTCTATAAAATGTCAGCCTGCAGCAGGAGAAGAGAAAAAGAATCAGTAGCTATTGTATCGGGATCAAATAATATAATACTATCTTCATCCTAGTGAAAGAAAAGAACTTCAAAGAAGAAAATGATTACTTACGCTGGAGCCAAGAAGACGGAGAACGAGACAATGTTTCCTATCATTGATTGCAGAAGAAAAGCACAAACGTTAGATTATTCTGTGCAAGCGCGGCGCAGATGAAAATGCTCTTTTTGCTAGGGTTAAAATTAAAGAAGAAGATCAACAACCTCAGTCATTTACTAATTTAAGTGCTCAGCACATACGGCGTGGTTGAACAGAACTTGAACTAAATCATGTTGCATGTCATTGTATAACTTTTGCATACACACGATATAGCCAAAAGATGAAAGAATGAATTCCCACAAAATGCAAACTGACTCGAGACAATATAAATCCCACGATAGTTGCAACAACTTGAAGACGGACCCATAAGTTTATGACAGACGTTAGCGTACCGGCTTTAGCATTTAAAGCTAATTTTAAAAGTGCGCTAGAGTGAAAACAAAAATCGTTGGAGGAAATGGCCAAAAGGGTTGTGAAAAGGTTGGCAAAAGTCCAAGAGACTGAAAAGGTTGCCGGAGGTTTGATTTTGAGTGAGGTTTGTATCATCCAAAGAGAGAAAAACTCTATGTGAAGAGTGGTGTCAAGATTAGTGCAAGGGGAAAATTTTTCTCATTTTCTTTGTGATTTTTGTTGTTGCTTTACGTGTGTTTTACAACTGATAGAAAGAGAAAGAGTGAGGTTTTGGAAGAAAGAGTTGCCAAACGAAAGGAAGAAGAAAATAAGAGAATGACCAGTTGTTAATCATGCTAAAGATACTAAATACGAACAATTCATCAAGCGGAAAAAATAAATGCATGTAGACCATATAAAGATGGATGGAGGAAGGAGGGATGAAAGGAAATGGCGCAAGCAAGCAGCATTATTGCGAAGAAGAAGAAGCAAATGGAGATGAAGGGCGAACAGCTTCTGGTTTCTTCCTTCTTTACCTAGGATACCGAAAATGAAGGCCCAGGGATGGTGTTGATCAAAGAAGACCATTTTCCACTCTCTTCAAGGCAAAGATCAAGAAAAGAAAGCAGGGTTTGAAAAGAAACCCTGGCTCTCTCTCTTTCTCTCTCTCTCTCCCCCTCCTTCTCCTCCGACTCTCTCACTAACTTTTGATGAAAATAATGCAAGGGATGGCTCGGCTTTATATACACACACACAATGTTGCATCCTACTAAACACAGGAGGAAAATGGGGGTTATTGATGCGCGCCAGAGAGAGAAAGGGAGAGAGAGAGAGCATGCATATTAAATTCATAGTGCTCGCATGACAAGTGGAGGACTAGTAGGTAGCGTACCACAAAATCATTCTCTCCTCCTCGGCAGCACCAGCCCCTGCTTCCCTCCTCCTCGTCACCCCACGCGCTCCTCAGCCACGATGTCGGCGTCGAAAGTCGTGCGGACGCGACCGTCCATACCTCCCGTGAATTATCTTTCCATTTCCTCCGCCGCGAGGCGGAGGCCCTCTGGGGCGGCGCGGGGGTGGCGGCACGCGCCCCCAGGCGAGAGTGGTGATTGGTGCGCGAAGCATTGCTACTTTACTCCCCCACCGCAAAGCTGTGCACCGCGTAATGCTTCGTTCACGTGACCTCTCCGAATTTTACATGTTCGTTCCGTGGTTTTTTCATTCGTCTTTCAGCCGTTTTCTCCTCTCCTCCCCCACGCACTCAAAAACCCCGAAGCAAACACTCCACCTCCTTGCTGACTCCCCCCGCACTCAAAAACCCCGAACCATCACCCCTCCCCCCTTCTCTGTCCCTCTAGTATTATTGTTTTTTTAATGGGTGGTTGTCTGTCTCGTAGCGCTCTTCTTTTGCGCGTCCTTCGCGCAGAAGAGCCCTAGAGGTTTCGTGCGTGCGCGTTCATGGCATCTCCCCGCTTTGGCTTTTTTGTTCTTGAAGCCTCGTGCACGTGCGCCTTGTGGTTGCGTGAGGCATGTTAGTACAAGAAGGGTGATGCCCATGCACAGAACAAAATGATGGGTCCTTCTTGCGCATTTATGTTTTTTGGTTGGGTGATAAATGCGGTTGTTGGGGCTCGCATGCATGGATGGTTGGAACTCGGAAGTGCTTTCGGGATTCGCAAGGTGGTGGAGGATGGTCGAGATAAGATATTTTCTCATGCAACATTAATTCACCCCCGTAGTTTTTGTAAGAGTTTTTTTTTTTTTTTTTTAAATGTGGACTGAATTAATTGACATTATAATTTACCATTTTACGGAGTTTGGTCTAAGGTGAGATAAAATATTTTTTAATTAATCTAATATGGGACTGGCTAATGTAGGCCGAGTTGAGTATGGCCCGTACTGAGAGGGACTGGCTGTAAACTCTATAAATAATGCTCAAGTCTCTCCTCTAACCCTAATTCTCACATGTATCATCACATAAGGAGCGTTAATCTAATGCTAAACGTAAGGGGGCCGCCTCATTGAGCCAGTGATATGGAAGGCAATAGAGGAGAAGGATTTGCGCAAAAAACATTGTGTTTTCGCTTCCACTTCAAGAACAATGGATTCTAGGTACATTAATCTTTCTACTTAATTATGCATGTTCTTGTTCTAGTTATAGAGATCTTGGGATTGCGTAATTTGCGTTTAACATGTGGTATCAGGGCCTCCACAACCCTAGAACTTGAACCCTAAGGATTTTGCCTTAATTTGTGATTTTTGAGATTTTTTGTTCAATAAAAATAAAATTAAATCACAAATTCGGACTGGGGGGAACGAAACGAGCAAGACGGTCGGCGGCGCGTCGCCGGCGAGGCTGCACGCGCCCCACGCGTGGCCACACGCCGCCTCGGTGTCAAAGGTGCGCCCCACTCGCCTTCACGCGCGCCCACGCGCGGATGCTGACGTCAATGTGACATCAGCGACCGGGTCCGTTGACCCGACCCATTGATCGAACCGACCCGTTTGGCAGCCGACTCGACCGTTGACCCGACCCGGCCCGTTGACCTGACCCAACTCGGTCAATCGATCGGACCGGTCGCTCAAGCCGAGAACCGGTCGAACCGCTGCTGGTTGGATCGGTTTTGACCGGTCTTGATGTTTGCGCATGAGCTCCACACGCCGAGCACTCAGGCAGCGCATGCGAGCGCGTGGAGCATCGGATCGGCGCATAGCTGGTGGCTTTAGATTCGTATGGTTCTCCTCTATCTTGTGGTATATTTATTTTATATGTTTGGTGATTTTATGAAGGGATAAGTGCTATGGAAGTCCTAAAACTTGTCGCGAAAATACATTTCAGTTCTAAAACTTGCAAAAAATTCATTTCAGTCCTAAAACTTGTCGAAACGTTACAAATCGGTCCCTAACGCCGATGCCGTTAGCTTTTCCGTTAAAAATGCGACGTGGCATTTTAAATTATTTTTTTATTTTCAGTGGATTTTTTAATTATTTTTTAAACTTTTTTTTTAAAAATAGATTTATTCATTTTATCTAATTTTCACCAAAAACTAAAAAAGATAAAAGAAAATTTTTATTTTTAAAAATTGTTTAAAAAAATTGTTTAAAAAATGATTAAAAATAATTAAAAAATCCACCTGGAAAATAAAAAATAATATAAAATGCCATGTCAGCATTTTTAACGGAAAAAAATTAACGGCGTCGATTTTAGGACTCATTTGTAACGTTTCGACAAGTTTTAGGACTGAAATGAACTTTTTGTAAGTTTTAGGACTGAAATGCATTTTCGCGATAAGTTTTAGGACTTCCGCAAAGCACTTATCCCTTTTATGAATGTGAAAATACATATGTAACCCTAAATACGTGTATTTTTAGTGTATTTTTGCATATTTTTCTTGTATTTTATGTTATTTTAGAAATACAAGTGTTGGGTTATAGGTATATTATCACATAATCATTATAAAGGTGTGATTCATTAATAAAATTAAATTTTATTGTGAACTGAAACTGGCTTAATGAAATACAATGATTATGATATAGTAATTGAACTATGTATTGAGGTAATGAGAAACAATAAAAGTCATGAAACTTTTGTTACTCATGCATACTCCTTTACATGCTGGTAATCTTTGCATGATGAACGTCTTAAGAACTCGTGACCAAACTGATTGTATTGATTTACACATCTGCTGAATGTGGGTAATGCATGTCAATTAAGTTATTGTATATTGTACCTAAATTCATATGGTCATTGGTTAATGTCCATCAAATTGAATATTTTTATAGTTAAGGAGTATGACAATATTTATGCAGAGCAATAGTATCTATTGTTATAGTTTAGATATTTGGTTCTGTAGTTTGACTCAATTTATAAGCCACTGGTTGAAGTAATGATATTTGTTACTTTATAAATAGCGCTCAAGTCTCTCCTTTAACTATAATTCTCACATGTATCCTCACATAAGGAGCGTTAACCTAACGCTAAATGTGAGGGGGCCGCCTCATTGAGCCAGTGATACGGAGGGCAATAGAGGAGAAGGATTTACGCAAGGAATATTGTGTTTCCGCTTCCGCTTCGAGAACAATGGATCCTAGTACGTTAATCTTTCTACTTAATTATGTATATTCTTGTTCTAGTTATGGAAATCTTGGAATTGCGTAATTTGCATCTAACAGTTTCTCCTTCTTTTACCATATCGTGCGTTTGCTTGGCGTACACATCACATTGACAACGTAAGGATTTTCACAAAAGCGGTGGTTTCGCAAAATGTGAGCTGATGCGCTTGCTTATGGTGTCCTCCTACCAAATCGTGTGAAGCTTCAATATAGTTCTGGACGCGACGATGCGAAAACCTCGGCATTTTTGCGGAATTCCCGAACCGAGTGTCACCCCCAAAAGTAGTCCGGATTCAATGGGGATTTTCGACGATGGAAAAGTTGGTGAGCTGTGAAGTGATCAATCGTATGGTACAATACTATTATTGCCTATTCTACTAGTGACTATGGACTAAAAGTTTTCAAGTTCTAGCTTCCCTAATTACGGTGGCTTTTGCTGTGTAAATGGCAAGACTATAGTGTGACTTCTGATGGATGCGAACTTCCATTATTGTTTGCAATTAATGTGTGAAAGGGACTCTCGGGAACTTAGGTTTCGTGTCGAATTTTAGAGACCTCATGAAGGGTGACGTTTTACTAATGAAAATTATTAAATTCCAATGATTAACATTCAATGAGAACATGGCACAATGTTGGGGTGGATCCGGAACGAGTAGAAGATCAAACGCCTGGCAATCGTTTTGTGATTTGATGTAGTTTGCCCCAAAACCATAATTGATATCAATTGAGTTCTAGCGCACAAATGTGTAAACGTAACCCAATCCCTTGAAGGCTTTCAATTATAGAAAAACCTAGAATAGGTGGCCTTGTTCATCATATCGCCATGATTGGCAAGGAGAGAGGGAGACCTTATTTAGCTATTTAAGGATGATATTTTTTTTTACATTGCCCGATGGAGAACGCATGTCCATGTTAATATTAATGGAATATGTTGATATCACAAAATGCAACGATGTTGTGCATCAGTAGCGTAGAAAAATTGATATCTTTAGTATAATAATATAACCCACAAGTCTAGTAAAAGATATAAAATCACAAAACTTAGGTACAGTTTATTTTATAAATAATGTCCTTTTTAAAAATATTTTGCAATCCACTAGGTGTCCCTATAGAAGGTACAGCACTTTTCAGGGTAGAGAATGCAAGGAACATCCTAAAGTCGAGCGTGTGCTCACTGATTCTGAACTTTTGAAAGTCGGAACTTATCGTTTGTCTTCCTCTAGAACGCATCCTGAATCGAATCCAGCCATGTTGATTCCTTAAAATTCTCCGCATGTGCCCCACCTTTACAGGCTTTTATTTTTCTTTTGGTCGAAAGCTTTACAGGTTTAAAAACGACAAAATCGTGTAATGGTTACCTCCCATGACACGGAGGGCTGGCCTTTTAAAATCATTCGGATCTCATTTCGTGCGTGGCACATAATGCCTTATTTGGCATGTTTATCGTGAATCTGATGGGCGGTTTAAGGGAACTATTTCAGGTATAATTCTTCATCGATCCCTTGACTCAATCTGGTCTGGAGAAACCTTAAAAGACTCTCTCTCTCTCTCTCTCTCTCTCTCTCTCTCTCGTCAACTGATGAAGACGCGTAGGGCTGGTTACTTATTTCTTCTTTTTTATTCAACAATCCTAAATATGTTATAATAAACCATAAAGTATATATATATATATATAAATCCCACTAGCTTATGTCGGATCTCACACTTCGGCTTTATTTTTCTTTTTTCTTTTTTTTTGTTAACTTTTAGTCATCCTAAAACGTGTCCCACATTTAATTTGTGAGGGAAAAGACATGCCGCCTTTTTTATTTTTAAATCATTCAGAGAACAAAAGGTGGATGGCTTGCGTTTGTTCCCGTTTCTAAAGAGCCACATTGGGTCAAATCAGTCCTTTTCGATTTGGTTTGTGTTTCCAAAATTTTGGAATCAAGAGCCGTCATATTGATTCCTGATTCAAAGCTAAGGACTAGTCTACCTTGAAATCAGTCAACTCCACGTTTTTGTATGTTGTTGTGTAATTTATGCACATGGGCATAGTAATAGGGATATCAGTAGTTATCAAAAAAAGATATGAGATATGAGGATGCTTGAGGCGTGCATTCAATTACAAAAAAGTCATAAATATTGTATATATGACAATTCAATCATAAAGTTTTTTAATTTGGCCAATTAAGTCCCAAAACTTTTGATGATAGGTCAATATAGTTTTTTCGATCAAATTTTGCTAGCATTGCACCAACAGCGTAGATGTGGATAAATTTTTTTTTAATTCTAAAAACGAAATTTGGCTTATTTTATTTTGTTTTTGTTTCTTTCCAATTTTCCCGTTTCCCTTTACCAATTGCTAGGGCCTCAACAATCCTCCACCAACCAAAAGCGAAGGTTGCCCTTGCTGGCCTTTGGTGAGGGTAGCCTAGCCAAATTTGGCTAAGGCAACCTCAACGAAGGCAACCTTTGTCGGTCCTCACTTGTGGAAGGGCAACTAGCTAAGGAAATTAGGGAAAAAAAAGAAAAAGAAAAAACTTAGAAAATTAAAAAAATTGCAAAAATTATCTATATTAGTGGCCAGCTATTCCACGGAGAACAGTTGGCATTGATTGGACCGTTATATTATCAATTTCCCTTACAAAATTGGTTGAAATTATTATATTGGTAAATTATCAAAAAAAATATGATTAAATTAGCCAAATTAAAATGATTATGATTGAATTGGTATTCACACAATAAATTTATGACTTTTTTTTTTGTAATTATCTCAATTTTATGCTTCCGACATGCTACATTGTGCAATTGTTTTGGTTGCAATAAAAGGTCTAGAGAGTACTTTAGACCCATCCCGAGCACAAATTATTTGGAAGTGTATATCGTTAAGTAATTTGAAAAGAAAAATAGAGTTGAATATGATGTAGTTATGTTGTAAAATTTTTATATACTTGGATTTTTCCAAAAAAAAAAATTATATTCCCCCCAAAAAAGGAACAAAGATTATGTGCAAAAATTGAAAATTAATAGTTAAAAAGAGGAACCATGTGAGTCAAATTATTTAAGAAATGGACTCTATACATATGCTCTCCCTCTATTTAAAAGTTTAAGATTTTGATTAAACTTTCTAACGTGATATTAGAGCCAAATGTTATTCCTTTCGCGTGAGCCGCTCATAATCTAGCTTGCACATAAGATTGAATGTTGAGATATTTTTTATTGCTTGACAATAGGCTTTACATGCTCTTTATACATTTGATTTCCATTCACTTAATAGTTTAAGTTTTTTTATTGGACTTTTTAACATGGTACCAGAATCGAGGGATATCCACCCATCAATCAAATTCAACGCATTACTCCCAATCGCACTTGCGTGTAGGTCTTAACAATCGATCTTATATGCTTTTGATATGCAGTTGGTCTCCCTCCACTTGATAGTTTAACCCATTAAGTTAAATTTTATAATATGATATCAGAGTCAAGCAATATTCCTTTCGCATGTGTGTTCATCCCGTTAATCAAATTCCATGTGCTGCTCATAACCTAGCTTGCATGTGAGATGGTGTGTCAAAAAATCTTACTTCGTTTGATAGCGGGTCTTATATACTCTTTAATGTTGTCTCACTCCATCTAGTTACTTAAGCATTTGGGTTGAACTTTTTTGACATGGTATTATAGGCAAAGTGCTATCCCTTTCGCATTGTGTGTCCACCCCATTAATCAAATTCCATGTGCCACTTCTAATTAGGCTTGAACGTGAGAGGAGATGTTGAAATATCTTACATTGCTTGATAATGAGTTTTATATGCTCTTTATAAACATATTGTTTTCCTTCAACTAATGACTTAATTTTTTTTGTTTAACTTTTTGACAGGGATAATATGATCTTTCCTAATTAAGATTTGCAAAAAGTGTCAATTTTATCCTTTTTTGACAATGAAATGTCATGATAAATTCATAAGTTATTGCAAACAAAAACATTATACAGAGAAATTTTCTGCAAAAACTCAATCTGGCTAAAGGTCAATTTAGATTTTCTTTGCAACATCGAGAGAATATGAGTGAATAAATGTCCTCTTTCTAAGATTATTTCTTGAAAGCAGCCTTTAATTGTTTTTTACTATCCCTTGATTTTGCTCTACGGGCCTTCTTTCAACCCTCTCTCTCTCTTTTTTTTTTTTTTTTAAGAAAAAAGTTATTTCGTCCAATGCAAACTTCACATTCACTTAAATAAGCTATTAAAAACAACTTGCATGTGTTAAAAACGTGCATCACGGCATGTTTTGCTAGCTTAGAAGGATGATGTGTACATATATTTAAATTAGTTAATGGGGATAAAAAATAGGGATAGTTCAAAAAGTTCTTAAATCTATTTTACGTATTTCAATTCAGTCAATTTTAATTTGACCAATTTAATTTTCAATATTTTGATAATTTACCAATGTAGTTATTCCGACTAATTTTAACTAATAATTATTTGAGTGGACACCAACCATCCTAAGTGAAATGAACAATTTTTGCAATTTTTTTTTTTATAAATTTGCATTTTTTTTCATTTTTTTCTTTTCTTTCGTATCTTTTTTTTTATTGTGGGACGGCAAGGGTCACCAACTAACCCTTGATGGTACTAGTCTAATGAGGTTATGACAGATTGAGGCAGCATCCTACAGAACTGTTCCAGAAGCTAGAGTAGTGAAATTTTTCAATCCCAACAGAATCTGTCGATATGGGGTTCCTCACGAAATCATCACAGATAATGCGCCGAACCTGGACAGTGCCATGATGGACAGAGTTTGCCAACAATTCAAGATCACTCATTGCCTGCCCCCAGGAGACCTAAGACGAACGGAGATGACAGCTTCATTATGATAGATGAGGCTATAGACCGGCGAAGGGAAATTAAAAAAAAAAAAGTAAAAAATAGAAATAAAAAAAGTAAATAATTCAAAAAATTTTGGGGGAAAAAAACCTTTTCCATGTTACTGTTGGCCGACATGCCACATCAAACAGCTAGTGTCCATATTAGTTATTTTTAGCCAAAATTGACAAATCTCAAATTATGTAAGACAAAATTGGTAAAATTAAAAGTTTTAAAACTAAATTGCCATCTATATAGTACGTTTATGAATTTTTTTTATAATTTTTCCATCAAGAACATGCTTTGAACTAGTTTTGAATTAAGTCATGATCATTGGATCCAATAGGTCTCATTCGATGTAAGGCCCCGATACAATTTAGTACATATAACACATTCATTGAGTACTTGCTCGTTGTAGATGTAACAATCCAAAGATAGAAACTTAAATTCAAAAGTTCAAAATTTATAGATGAAGAGAGACTGCATGAATACAAATCTTGTTAAAATCCCACAAATAAAGGACATGTGACACGTTAATTAACATGGATAATTACTTGAAATCTTAAATTGATGGGAAAAATTAAGGAAGTGATATTGGGAAGGGTTTGCTTGCAACTTCTTCAAAAAGTAAGAATTAAGACTCCGCTTTTTTGCCAAAACTCTAGATTTAGAATCAATGAAACTTTGCCAGCCTAAGCAAAATGAGAGAGGCACTTTGTATTTTTTCACAGCCATATTCATCACTTTTCATTTCCCCGATCGATTTAACTATTTTTATTCTCACTTGTTTTTCTTGTAGTAGTTAGACGCACCATCGTCAATCCGTTCATATAATCTTGACGTCGATGGAGTCACCTAGGCAAGAGTTAATCGCATCTAATCATCCAACTTTTCAATCATCTTTACTAGATTTGTTATGATATACAAAATTAATAAATTAAGCAAATAGAAAGATTACCTAGAAATTCATGAGAATATCTTGAAATCTCATGAACCAATTAAATTGAGACATTTTGTTTTGATAGATAGTGACCCTTGACCAAAAACAACTTATGCATAGTTTGTGGGATCCGAACAAGTGATCTCCACTCCAGTTCATAAGCTGAAAATCACTCAGCACCTCAACCAATTGCACTAATCATGGGGATTAAAAAGTAACAATTCTTTGTCCCCATTAGAAAGGACAAATTACTGGCAATCAAATTTAAGAATAGACTTTCTTGTGAGGACCCACAAAATTTATGCATTGTCGTCATTCGCCTTTTCTACAATCATAATGTTATGTATATCTCAACATTCTCTTGATGTGTAATAAAATAAAAATAAAAAATAAAAAACCTCAAAGTACGAGGTTACATTCCTCCTAAATAACTTGAACTGAGCATTTTGCGCAAGACATATGCCTGACCCAAAAACCCGACCCGAATCCGGGCCCATCTCTTGCCCGGCCCACGGTCTACTGGGCTCGGCCCAAAAAGAACAGTCCCGACAAACAAAGCGACCCGTTCCTTCTCCAGCTCCGAGGTGAGCCGAGAAACCTCGTCCCTTTCCCGATCTTCATCGTCTTCCTCGACCGGAAGATGGAGCAGAAATTCAAGACCCTGGAAATCGTCCGAGCCAGTCCCGGCTCCGCCGTCTTCCACCTCCGCCTCAACCGCCCTCTCCCTCGACTCCTTCGCCGAGCTCCCCCTCGCCCTCTCCTCCCTTGACCGCAACCCCGACGCCCTCGTCCTCGTCCTCTCCGGCGCCGGCCACCACTTCTGCTCCGGCATCGACCTCGCCGCGCTCGTATCCATCGCCTCCGGCTCCTCTCCCCCACCCGGCGACCCCGGTCGCGCCGGGGAGCGGCTCCGCCGGCACATCAAGTACCTGCAGGACGCGGTGACCGCCATCGAGCGGTGCCGCAAGCCGGTGATCGCCGCCGTCCACGGGGCGTGCGTCGGGGGCGGCGTCGACGTCGCCACCGCGTGCGACGTGAGGTACTGCACGGAGGACGCGTTCTTCTCGGTGAAGGAGGTAGACCTCGCGATCACCGCCGACCTCGGGACGCTGCAGAGGTTGCCGAGCATCGTGGGGTACGGCAACGCGATGGAGCTGGCCTTGACGGGTCGGAGGGTGTCAGGCTCGAAGGCGAAGGAGCTGGGGCTGGTTTCTCGGGTCTTCGGGTCGAAGCGCGAATTGGATGAAGGAGTGAGAGTCATCGCTGAGGGTAAGTAGTTTCAGATTCTAGTATCTTGGTTTCTCAAAGCGAATAAAGTTGTCTTTTTGCTGAAATATAATTCATATGCTGAAATGCTTGGTTCGATTTGGATTAGATTGAACACCTTTAGATGTCGAGCACTTGCTCGACACTACATAAGAAACGGATTTGAGACCTGTTTGAATGGTTGAAATTAATGATCTTGTAAAGCTGGGTGGGATTAGCATGTGATTGTAATTCAAATGAAAAGATTGTGGCAATAAGGATCAGGCATTGGCAAGATGGTCATAACTCAGATGCCAGGAGCCAAAGGAGGCATTTCTTGGTTTTGCAGCGAAAGGAGAGAAACTATGGGAGAACAATTAGTATGGCTTCAAATTATCGAAGTGTGGAAGGTTCCCAATCTTATCTCGGTTTTTCCTATTTCACAATAGACCCCGGCAGTGGTGAGCAGACCGTGTGCTTCATTCATAGAGTTTGAACCCAGTGGTGCCAAGATAATTGGAGTTATATGGGATACACCAAATTGACTTTGGCTCTTTTAAGGCATCTACTTTTTTTCTTTTTGGTATAGCAGTCTAATTTATCAGTTTTGAGAATAAGCAAATCGAGATTGAGGATATGGCTGAGTGGCATGGCTAAACCGAACCCAAATCGATAAACCGACAGACTAAATTTTGGGTTTAGTTCACATTGATTGTCTTCAGTTTACCAATTTTAGACTCTCTTGACATCCTCTCAGTGTGATGAAGGATAGAGTTACCATTTAGATTAGAAGGGCTCCACTTATCCATTTCTTCAAGGCTAATCGAAACACCTGTATTTTTTGCTCTATTTGTATGTACGATGGGTGTATTTGTCCTTCACTTGGAACTTTTATCGGTTTGGGATAAACCATGCATAGGATAGTATACTGAAGATGCTGGGTCATTGTTTTTCTTTGTTAAAATTGCTAATTACCCTTCAATTGCAGACTGGCGATGCGCATTTTTTGTTGCTAAACGAGGTTGTGGGGAGAAAATCTTGCCTATCGAGGTCATCGCATCATTGAGTATATCCTTGTAGAAGTAGATAACAGCAAGTTGCAGGTGGAAAATAAAAAGTTCTCGTTTCGGGTAATACTATATATTGGATTGGGGACTAGAAAAGTTTCTTGCATTGGTAAATCTTTCAAGGAGGCGGAGTTGTTTCTAATTTCTAGTGTTAATGCTCTGTTCTCATCTTCTGAGAAAAGTTGGTTCTATTTTGCACACGGCAATTGCTTCCAAGTCCCCGATGGCCGTTACTGGAACTAAAGCCGTGCTACTGAAGAGCAGGGACATGAGCGTAGATAAAGGCTTGGACTACGTCGCGGCCTGGAACTCAGCAATGCTTCTGTCCGACGAGCTAACGGAGGCCATCTCAGCACAAACGCAGAAACGGAAGCCTGTTTTTGCAAAGCTCTGATGGTCGGCATCACCATCGTAAGGCAGAAGAACCAATTCAATGCTTTACATGTAAGGGACTGCAAAAAGAAAGGAAGGAGGCCGATTCTTGGCCGGCTTCCAGCCTTGTTCGAATCACTGTTGGGCTTGTAATAATCCGCTCGTCTTGATTCGACGAAATACCAAACATCTAAATCAAATTCGCTTTTGGGCAATCGAGTTACTCTTTTAGATTTACTTATGGATCTCCCATTCTGAATTTTTCTTTCTCTTCCACCTTCAAGTTATGCTCGCCTAATCTTGGAAAATCCCTAGTCGGTCGTGGCTAGGACTGTACAAAAGAATTGGGATCCATCCGGAACCGCCCGGAACCGGTAGTTCTTGAGGGAACCGGTCCGGTTTCCGGTTCCAAGTTATGAGAACTGGTGGGCACCGGTTCGGTTCCCGGTTCCATGGACAGATTTATCCGTCCGCCCACCCCTGACCGAACTGATTAATTTTTAATATTAAAAAAAATTAAAATTACTAATTAACAAACCCTCGATAGTAGTTGTTGCTTCTCTATTCCGTTTCTCTCTCTCTCTTCCTCCAATCACGCCATTTCGATTCCGTCGATGGACGGAGCTGCAGCGATTTCTACAGGGGATTGGCTTCTGTCCCCCTCCTTCCTCTGTGCAACCATAGCCTTAGGAATCCCATATCCCAATATAACAAAGACAAGCCTCTCAACATAAGCAATAAATCACAACATGATCTGAAAACACCAACATGAATTGTGATGACCCTTCAGATATAAACCCAACAAACCACCCAACACAACTAGAAACAAGAATGCAACGTATCAAAAGAAGAAGAAGCAAGAAGCAGAGATCCTGAAACGAATACGAAACCAAGAAGAAACAATGCAGAGCGGCCCTATCAGACGTCAACGAACTCACGAACGAAGTTGCAGCAAAAGGGAAAGCTCGGAGAGTGAAAGCCAGAGAGCCTCGCGGGCAAGGTCCTCTGAATTCGTGCGAAACGAGAAGATAGCAGAGGGAATGATGGGTTTCTTTCTTCCTTTCCCTTGAGGACTGAGCAACAATGAAAAGAGAAGAAAGAGACCAGGGATGGATGTCAAAATTATAATACCGAGCTGAAAAACCAGAAGCTTTTGCCAAGCTTCAGGGGATGAATTTGAAAGCTCTGCCAATATTTGTAGGGGAGAAGGAGAGAGGGAGAGAGAGGGTAATGCTGAAGCTGAAGATGGTGAGTCGTGATTGGAGGGGATGGGATACTGCACTTTGCAGAACGGTTCCATGGATCCATCCAAGGGTCGGACCGCTCCGGTCCAATTTTTGGGTGGATCCATGCACAAACGAGTGGATCCCGATTCCCATTTTTCGGAATCGATCCTTAGCGGCCCGGACCATGCACACCCCTAGTCGTGGTAAAGGGCATTAAGAGCGCGTTTGCTAATGTTTATGTTCCGAGGAACAATTTTTTAACAGAAATAGTTTTTTTGTTTCTGTTCCAAGGGATAATTTCTGAGTATAATAACACGTTTGTAACTGCAAAAATTTCTACTTTAGAAATAAAGATGCGTTTAATAAACTTGTATAATTTTTTTGTTTCTTTTAATTTTTCAATATTTTTATTATATTTTTCTTTCTTTCTTTTTTTTTTTTTCCTTCTTCTTCGGCCTCGACCATGGCCGGCGACCGGTGATGTTCCAGCAATCGGCCAAAGAAAAGAGAAGAAGAAAAAGGAGAAAAAGAAGAAGTGTTTTTCAAAATTATTCCCGGGAATAAACAACAATTTTTTTCTACCCTTTGTTTATGTTCCAAATCTATTTTAGGGAATAAAAAAATAGATATTTTTAACAAAAATTTGTGTTTCAAGTAACAGAAACACATTTTGCCAAACACACCCTAATTGTTAGAAATGAGTAAAAGAATAAAGAAAGAGCAAAGTAATTCATATTCAATGATGAAACTGATTAGATATGCTCAGTTGAGTTCGGGAATCACGTCACCTCACACCGTAGAAACGATAAAGCAAAATCAACTCTCCCATTCACCCCATGCTTCGTAATTACGTGATTCACGACCTTAGCCGGTCTGCCTTTTGAAATTCGATCTTTCTTTCCAATTAAAAAAAAAAAATGCTGCCTTTAACGAATTTTCTCTCTCCTCGGGTGGTCAAAGACGTGGGCATGGATGGCAGCAGTTAGATTGATAGCTTCGTGCGCCTGCTGTTATAACGTGCATGTGTTTCAGGGGAGGTTGTAAACGAAGCCGAGGACAAAAAAGGCCGGCGCGTCATCCTTTTTCCACTCTCGACCCGTGATCGGGACGAGAAGCGACGGGCGTCCTCCGCGGGCGGGACCCTCTTGGAATTTGGATTGGATTCTTGGGTGCTTGTGTGTTGTTGGGGGTGGGGGTGCTGTGGTGAGATGATTGGTTGAGCTCGAATGAATCTGTGAGCTTCGTGGCGTGGTAAAAGGCAAGTGGGTCTTCCTTGATCGCGAGTTTTAGGAGATGGGTTGCTTTCCTTGTTTTGATTCGAGGGAGGAAGAGACGCTCAACCCGGACAAGGGGAGCGACGACCCGAAACACGGCGTCCCGAATGCTTCCTCCAAGATTTCCAGCTTGCCGTCCGGTCGGTTTCGTTTAGTTTTTCACTGATGGATTCTTGCCCTTCTTGGTATTTCGCTTCTTGATCCGATCTTTGGTAGGTGAGTTTCACCGAGAGTGTAATCATGGTCGTAGCTTGATTAGTAGTAATCCAATCCATCGATGGAGTTTCCGGAAAGTAGATTGGATTTCTTTTGCTGATGTAATAGCTCAGGATGATTTTTGATAGTTCAGGTCCGTCTGATTGATGAAAGGTATAGGTTTCTCTAGTTCAAGTGGTTAGCTTGTCGGCACCCTGATTTGCTGACTCTGCAAGTCACTTGTTAATATCAAGTGCCTTCGGATCGATAGCTGTTCAGCTATACGACTACGAGTGATGTATCTAATTTAAATCTCTGAGCTCTTGCCTGCAGAGGGCTATTGTTGTCCCTGTGCACATCGTCATAGATCTCTTTGTTAAATGTCGAGTGGCGTGATTTGAAATTATCTGCATCTGTTTGCTGGTGAATTTTACAGGCTAGAAAGACTGAGGTCTAGGAGCAATTTGGGGTCGAGAAGGGATCTAATTGGCTCTAAGGATGGACCGGGTGCACATATTGCTGCTCAAACCTTCACCCTCCGTGAACTCGCCTCTGCTACCAAGAACTTTAGGCCGGAATGTTTCTTGGGGGAAGGAGGATTTGGGGGTGTATACAAAGGGAAACTCGAGACCGCTGGACAGGTAGATAATGTGCTCATTTTTATCATGTATATGGCTTTTTTATGGTTGCATTTTTAAAAAATTAAAACCTGCATCGGCTAGTTGTCCCTTTCCAGGCTTTAGTTTTCGGTCCATGAACTGACTCTCGTACCTGAGGTCGCAAAGCTACATTTAGCTAGAACTTGTGATATCCTAAAGTGGCCTTTCTAGATCATCTAACACGTAGAAAAGGTTGGAATTCATAGAAAATTATACTGTTAAATTCAATTTCCATTTCAACCTTAGTCGCATTTCTTACTACTCGAACTGGGCGTGCGAATTCCGGCGCGCGTTGATAACCAAAGATAAAGAAGGCTTTCTGGATGGAACAATTTCGATTCCACCCGACGAGAGGATGGCACGACTTTGGAGAAAATGCAACCGACTCGTCAGGACCTGGATCGGAAACTGCATTTCATCCGAAGTTGCGGCCACTCTCCCCCCGACGAAAGATCCAAAGCAGATGTGGGAAAATATTAAAGAAATGTTTGGAAAACTTGATCAAGTGAAGATTTTCACGTTAACACAGCAAATCTCGGAACTAAAACAGGGAAATATGAGCATAGCAACCGTATATAACAAGCTTGTGCCTCTGTGGAACGAGCTTGAAGCAGTCAAGGAGAGATTCAAATGGCCGAAGCCCATTTTACAGCAATACAAAGCCATGCGAGAAAGGGAAAAGGCGATTAGGTTTCTGCTCATCCTCAACGAGGCTTACCTCTCGTTCCGATCTCAAATCCTAACGATGGCACCCATGCCGAGCCTCAAAGAATCTACCAACTTGCCATCTAAGAGGAGAATCAGCAAAGGACAGTAGATCTGAGGGTTCCCGGAGGAGACGGAGTCGCTCTGGTTGCAAGAGAGCAGATTCGATTGAAGAACAAAGGAGGAGAGCTAGGGTTCCTCGACGAAAACCCTAATTTCTCGAGGAACCCTAACAGCCTAGGGTTCAGCCCAGCTTTTATAGGTCAATACGACGGCCATTATTCGTCCCTGCCACCGAGCGAATCCAACGGCCCACGACGACACAGCTTATATGGACCGAATGGGCCGCGTGTGAATAATTCGAACGGGCTGGATGCTT
Organism: Eucalyptus erythrocorys; assembly: GCA_014182555.1. Classification (NCBI taxonomy): domain Eukaryota; kingdom Viridiplantae; phylum Streptophyta; class Magnoliopsida; order Myrtales; family Myrtaceae; genus Eucalyptus; species Eucalyptus erythrocorys. Next base: position 57,896,756 of record CM024604.1, on the reverse strand, counting down.
CGCCCGAAATAGAAAATAATTTTGGGCCAACCTTGGCCCAAGTCCTCCAGCCCACAAATAAGCCCACTTCGGCTGGGAGAAATTTTATTCCTAAAGGCAAAGGTAAATTGTACTATGAATATTGTAGACGTCCACATCATACAAAAGAAAATTGCTGGAAGCTGCATGGGAAACCTGGAGAAAAAGAAAAAGGGAAATTCTCTTCAATTTTTTAGGTATTGAAACAACCATCAGACAATACAATCACTCATGATCAATATCAAGAGCTGATGGAAGCAATAAGGAAATTGGACGCTTCTGACGGAACTGGGGGTTTCACAGGTACATCTCATTGTCTAATGAATTCAATTTCCAGGAATGCATGGATTATTGATTCAGGTGCCAATGATCACATTGTTTGTGATAAGAATTCACTTTCCAATATTAAAAAATTATCCTCTTCCATATCAGTACAGCTCCCAAATGGAAATTCCACACCAGTTGAAATGATTGGCACAGTAACTCTTAGTCCACTCATTGTGCTTAAAAATGTATTCTATGTTCCTAATTTTCACTTCAATCTTGTGTCAGTATCCCGAGTCTGTGAAGAAAATTCCTGTCGAATCTTATTCAATTCTGATGAATGTTTGTTTCAAGCCCTTTCGACTAGGAAACTAATGGGCTTGGGTAGAGTATTCCAAGGACTATATTTCTGGATGAATGTTTCAAAGAGTCTTAATTTTCTTTCCAATAAATTTTTATGTAATTCTGCTTTCAATAAAGAGACTCTCCTTAATCATCAAAGATTGGGTCATTCTGCTTTATTCCCTTGTCCACAATGTCCCATTTGTTCATTAGCAAAGCAGACACGTCCCTCCTTTCATAACAGTACTTCTCAAGTCGATGAAATTTTTTCACTGATTCATGTCGATATTTGGGGACCTTATCATACTTTGAATCATGATGGTTCTCGGTTTTTCCTCACCATTGTGGATGATTTCTCACGAGCCACATGGACATTCTTAATGCAGTCAAAGAATCAAGTCCTCTCTCACATAAGGACCTTCCTTGCCATATCTAAAACTCAGTTTGGGAAATCCATTAACCGCATTCGCACTGATAATGGTAGGGAATTTTTTAATAGTGAATGCACGTTCTTTTTTACATTGAATGGGATTTTGCATGAGAGCTCCTGCACCTACACACCACAACAGAATGGAGTCGTTGAGCGGAAACACCGCCATCTACTTGAAGTAGCACGTGCTCTCAAGTTCCAGGCATCTGTACCTGAGAAATTTTGGGGAGATTGTGTACTTACAGCTGCCTATCTGATTAATCGTATGACATCATGCATTCTCAAAAGGAAGACTCCTTTCGAAATTTTGTATGGAAGGAAGCTGGATTTGAGTCATCTCAGGACTTTTGGATGTCTATGCTATGTAACTACAGTGGGGCACAGAGATAAAATGGGACCTTGTGCTCGCCAATGCATATTTATGGGATACCCAAATCTGAAACGAGGATATAGAGTATATGAGCCATCTACAAGAGAATTCCTCATCAGTAGGGAAGTGGTTTTTCATGAAGATATCTTCCCTTTCCAAGATGCACATATTTCACTTGAAGATGAGAGGACGACGAATAAGTTGTTTCTATCATAAGATGATCTCTCTCCAGGGGGATCTTACATTGTCGTTCCTCCACAAAAATTTCAAAAATCATGTGCTGCACCGGATCCTATTTCCACTAAGGATATTCGGGAAACTTCACCAATTGAAGATGTTCGGGAAAACTCACCAATGGCAGATAGGGATCCTCCCATGGCAGCTCCTCCAGAATCAAGTCACGCTGACAAGACTTCCTTGACTCAGCATGAGGAACCTCGGCGATCTGGTCAGGTTCGTCCACCAATCTGGACAAAAGATTTTGTCTGTACTTCTTATAGGTCAAAAGGTACACGCTACCCTATCTCTTCCTACGTTTCATTTGGTAGACTATCATCAGAGGATTCATGTTGCATGAATAGTATTTTTGAGGAGCACGAGCCTTCTAGTTATAATAAGGCAAAAGATGATCCTCGTTGGCAGAAGGCCATGGAATCTGAATTGCATGCTTTAGTAGACAATCATACCTGGGATATTGTATCATTGCCTGATCATCGCAAGCCCATTGGATGTAAATGGGTATATAAGATAAAATACAGAGCAAATGGTTCTATGGAAAGATACAAGGCCCGATTAGTGGCAAAAGGCTTTACACAGCGCAAGGGTTTCGACTATCATGAGACTTTTTCGCCTGTAGCAAAAGATGTCACAGTTTGTGCTTTCCTGTCTATTGCTGCTTTTCGTGACTGGCCACTAGACCAGATGGATGTCCATAATGTGTTCCTACATGGTGACCTGGATGAAGAAATATACATGGAGCTTCCACCAGGATTACGGAGACAAGGGGAGTCGAAGGTATGTCGTCTCCGCAAATCCCTTTATGGATTGAAACAGGCCTCCAGACAGTGGTATGCCAAGTTCACCAATGCACTTACAGCCGCTGGATTCAAACAATCCAAATATGATTATGCCTTATTCTCCTGGATGAAAGGTATGTCATCCATCTACTTGATGATATATGTTGATGACATCCTTATCATGGGAAATGATGATTCTGCTGTGAAGAATCTTAAGGAATATCTACATTTGACTTTTCATATCAAAGACTTAGGGCCACCTAAGTATTTTCTCGGAATTGAGATAGCTCGTTCAGCTCAGGGAATCTCATTAAGTTAGCGGAAATTTATGCTGGAGATAATATCAGAAGCAGGATTATCGCCGTAAACCATCGTTATTCCCATTGAGCAAAATGCCAAGTTGACTTCCATCGGGTATGATACTGGCATATCCTCTCCTTCTGATGATCCACTGTTACAAGATCCCTCAGGATATCAGAGACTTATAGGAAAATTGATATATCTTACCATGACCAGGCCGGACATTTGTTATGCAGTTCAGACTCTCAGTCAATTTATGCATAGTCCGAAGCAATCTCATATGAATGCAGCCTTGAAGATTGTAAGATATTTGAAGAAAGATTGTAAGATATTTGAAGAACTGTCCAGGTCTGGGAATACTGCTTTCTCGAAATTGCAACATGGAAATGACAGCCTATTGCGATGCGGATTATGCAACATGCCCTATGAGCAGGAGGTCTATCACTGGTTTCTGCATCAAGTTTGGGGAATCATTACTCTCATGGAAGACAAAGAAGCAGTCTACAGTATCTTTATCTTCGGTTGAAGCCAAATACCGGTCCATGGCTAAGACAGTTTGTGAAATTGTGTGGTTAAGAGGTTTACTTCTAGATCTTGGAGCTTCCGTCAAAGGACCGACTTTACTCTTCTGTGATAACAATTCAGCGCTAAAGCTTGCAGCAAATCCTGTATTGCATGAGAGGACAAAGCATATAGAGGTTGATTGTCATTTCATTTGAGAAAAGATCCAAGAAGGAATAATCGAGACGAGAGGAATCAGGACCTTGGAGCAGCTCGCTGATATATTTACTAAGCCTCTTTGCCAAAGACAACACACATATCTTCTGAGCAAGCTAGGCGTCTTAGATATATACAAGCCACCAGCTTGAGGGGGAGTGTTGGAAGATATGATCTTGTAATCTGTAATTGATAGAGAATCGTTTATTTTAGGATAGAAAAGATAGAAGAAAATAGGCAAATACTTGAATTCCTTTATTACTTTATCCTCTGTAAATTAAATACATGTAATTTGTACAAAAATTCAATCAATGAAACTGAGGCTCATTTCCTCTAAAATTCTTCCCTACATTCTTACCCTACTCTCATGACAGAAACCACGGGGTGAATGAATGTTGGACGAGAAAATATCTTATCTCGACCATCCTCCACCACCTTGCGAATCCCGAAAGCACTTCCCGAGTTCCAACCATTCATGCATGCGAGCCCCAACAACCTCATTCATCACCCAACCAAAAAACATAAATGCGCAAAAAGAACCCATCATTTTGTTCTGTACATGGTCATCACCCTTCTTGTACTAACATGCCTCACGCAACCGCAAGGCGCACGTGCACGAGGCTTCAAGAACAAAAAAGCCAAAGCGGGGAGATGCCATGAACGCGCACGCACGAAACCTCTAGAGCTCTTCCGCGTGAAGGGCGCGCAAAAGAAGAGCGCTACGAGACAGACAACCACCCAATAAAAAAAACAATAATTCTAGAGAGAGAGAGAGAGAGAGGCGAGGAGTGGTAATGGTTCGGGGTTTTTGAGTGCGGGGGGCAGTCAGCAAGGAGGTGGAGTGTTTGGTTCGGGGTTTTTGAGTGCGTGGGGGAGGAGAGGAGAAAACGGCTAAAAGACAAGAATGAAAAAACCACGGAATGAATATGTAATTTTCGGAGAAGTCACGTGAACGAAGCATTACGCGGTGGACAGCTTTGCGGTGGGGGAGTAACGTAACAATGCTTCGCGCACCAATGACCACTCTCGCCTGGGGGCACGTGCCACCGCCCCCGCGCCGCCCCAGAGGGCCTCCGCCTCGCGGCGGAGGAAATGGAAAGATAATTGAGGGGCTGGTGCTGCTGCTGAGGAGGAGAGAATGATTTTGTCATGCGAGCACTATGAATTTAATATGCATACTCTCTCTCTCCCTTTCTCTCTCTGGCGCGCGTCAATGACGCCCATTTTTCTCCTGTGTTTAGTGGGATGCAACATTGTGTGTGTGACTGACCAAAAAAAAAAGTGTGTGTATATAAATCCGAGCCATCCCTTGCATGATTTTCATCGAAAGTTAGTGAGAGAGTCGGAGGAGAGGGAGGGGGAGAGAGAGAGAAAGAGAGAGAGCCAGGCTTTCTCTCCAAACCCTGCTTTCATTTCTCGGTCTTTGCCTTGGAGAGAGTGGAAAATGGTCTTCTTTGATCACCACCATCCCTGGACCTTCACTTTCAGTATCCTAGGTAAAGAAGGAAGAAACCAGAAGCTGTTCGCCCTTCATCTCCACGTGCTTGCGCCATTTCCTTTTATCCCCCTTTCCTCCATCCATCTTCATATGGTCTACATGCATTTATTTTTTCCGCTTGATGAATCGTTTGTTTTTAGTATCTTTAGCATGATTAACAGCAGGTCATTCTCACCACCGCCCACGATGGTGCAGCTGGCTTCGGACTCCCTCCCCCTCACGAAGGGAAGGAGTTCGCGACTGGGTCTATGGTGGTGGCTCAGTCCGCCCCGAGTTTACGTCTAGGCTGCTAGCTGACGGCGATTTCCGCGTCATCAAAAAAAAAAAAAAAACTGGTCATTCTCTTCTTTTTTCTTCTTTTCGTTTGGCAACTCTTTCTTCCCACGATATAGCCAAAAGATGAAAAGAATGAATTCCCACGATATGCAAACCGACTCGAGACAATATAAATCCCACGTTAGTTGCAACAACTTGAAGACGGACCCATAAGTTCATGATAGACGCTAGCGTACCCGCTTCACCATTCAAAGCTAATTCGAAAAGTGCGCTATAGTGAAAACAAAAATCGTTGGAGAAAATGGCCAAAAGGGTTGTGAAAAAGTTGGCAAAAATCCAAGAGACTGAAAAGGTTGCCGGAGGTTTGATTTTGAGTGAGGTTTGTATCATCCAAAGAGAGAAAAACTCTATGTGAAGAGTGGTGTCAAGATTAGTGCAAGGGGAAAAATTTTCTCATTTTCTTTGTGATTTTTGTTGTTGCTTTACGTATGTTTTGCAACTGATAGAAAGAGAAAGAGTGAGGTTTTGGAAGAAAGAGTTGCCAAACGAAAAGAAGAAAAAAGAAGAGAATGACTTGCTGTTAATCATGCTAAAGATACTAAATACGAACGATTCATCAAGCGGAAAAAATAAATGCATGTAGACCATATGAAGATGGATGGAGGAAAGGGGGACGAAAGGAAATGGCACAAGCAAGCAGCATTATTGCGAAGAAGAAGAAGCACATGGAGATGAAGGGAGAACAGCTTCTGGTTTATTCCTTCTTTACCTAGGATACCGAAAGTGAAGATCCAGGCCATTTTCCACTCTCTCCAAGGGAAAGACCAAGAAAAGAAAGCAGGGTTTGGAGAGAAACACTGGCTCTCTCTCTCCCCCTACCTCTCCTCCGACTCTCACTAACTTTCGATGAAAATCACGCAAGGGATGGCTCGGCACACACACAATGTTGCATCCCACTAAACACAGGAGAAAAATGGGGGTTATTGATGCGCGCCACAGAGAGAAAGGGAGAGAGAGAGAGAGTATGCATATTAAATTCATAGTGCTCGCGTGACAAAATCATTCTCTCCTCCTTAGCAGCAGCACCAGCCCCTCCTTCCCCTCCTCCTCCTCGTCGCCCCACGTGCTCCTCGGCCATGATGTCGGCGTCGAAAGTCGTGCGGACGCGACCGGCCGTACCTCCCCTGAATTATCTTACCATTTCCTCCGACGGGACCCCTCTGGGGGAGTAATGTAACTATGCTTCGTGCACCAATCACCACTCTCACCTGGCGTGCCGCCGCGGCGGAGGAAATGGTAAGATAATTCAGGGGAGGTACAGCCGGTCGCATCCCTATTTCCTCTGGGGCGACGAGAGTGGTGATTGGTGCGCGAAGCATAGTTACGTTACTCCCCCACCGCAAAGCTGTCCACCGCGTAATGCGTGACTTCTCCGAAAATTACATATTCGTTCCGTGGTTTTTTCATTCTTGTCTTTTAGCCGTTTTCTCCTCTCCTCCCCCACGCACTCAAAAACCCCGAACCAAACACTCCACCTCCTTGCTGACTCCTTGCTGACTCCCCCGCACTTAAAAACCCCGAACCATTACCGCTCCCCCCCGCCCCTCTCTCTCTCTCTCTCTCTCTCTCTCTCTCTCTCTCTCTCTCTAACATTCATTCACCCCCGTAGTTTCTCCTTCTTTTACCATATCGTGCGTTTGCTTGGCGTACGCATCGCGTTGACGATGTAAGGATTTTCACAAAAGCGGTGGTTTCGCAAAATGTGAGCTGATGCGCTTGCTTATGGTGTCCTCCTACCAAATCATGTGAAGTGATGGATCGTATGGTACGATACTATTATTGCTTATTCGACTAGTGACTATGGACTAAAAGTTTTCAAGTTCTAGCTTCCCTAATTACGGTGGCTTTTGCTGTGTAAATGGCAAGACTGTCGCGACCTACCCCTCATGGGGAAAGAAAAGGATTAGGGATATTTGATCATGTGAGTTTCCTCACAAGATCACGAGCTTTCCCCAGCTCCTATCCCGCGCGACGAGTTTTTTTATATGATCTAGTTGTTTAACAACTAAGAAATAGGCAGAAGAACGCTTCAAGTGCTAAAAGTTGGCACGAAGGGACACTTAAATGCCAAAAGTTACGAAAGGTACACTTAAGTGCCATATTTAAAAAGAAATGGGACACTTAAGTGCCACTCCGGCCAAAATTCGGCCAAAGTGCGGACGTGGACAATTTCCGGCGAATTAAATGCAAAACGACGCCGTTTTGCGTGCTGATGTGGCCAAATAGTGAAAAAGCAACGCCGTTTTTGCGTTGACGTGGCAATAAATTAATATAAAATTTAATTTAATTTAATTTAAAACTAAATTTACTTAAAATATTTAAAAATATTAATATTAATATTAAAAAATTCAAGAAAATTAAATTTAAACTAAAAATTTAAAAAAAAAATTTTAAAAAAGGGAGGGGGTCGATGCGGGCGAGGGTTGGGCCCTCGCCGCCCGCCGCCGCTCGCCGGCGGCGCCTTGGCCGGGGAAGGGTCGGCCGGGGTCGCCGGGCCTCGGCCGGGGCGGCGACCCCGGCCGACCGGCGGCGAGGGCTCGCGAGCCCTCGCCCAAATCCGGCGAGTCGCGCGCCGGCAACCCTTGGCCCGGGCCGGCGAGGGCCGCCGACCCTCGCCGCCGATCGGTCGGGGTCGCCGGCCCTAAGGGTCGGCCGGGGTCGCCGGCTCCCGGGCGCCGCCGGCGAGGAGGCGGCGGCGGCCTGAGGGCTCAACCCTCGGCCCGTATCCAACCCCCTCCTTTCTTTTTTTTTTTTTTAAATTTTTAAATTTTAATATTAAAAATTGTTTTTTAAATGTTTAAAATAAATTTAATTTAATTATTTTTATATTATTTTTTCCACATCAACATTAAAACAACGCCGTTTTGTTTTTGTCTTGCCGGAAAATTGCCACGTCGGCATTTTGGCCAGATTTTCGCCGAATTGGCACTCAAGTGATCCATTTTGCTCCGATTTTGGCACTTAAGTGTACTTTTTGTAACTTTTGGCACTTAAGTGTCCCTTCACGCCAACTTTTGACACTCCAGGGGTCCACGTGTCTTAAGAAATAAATAGGAGTCGCCACTAGCCTTATTTTTGGGGGTCGACTAGAAAACCCAATCGAGGGTCGAAAGAATTCCCTCGATTCCTACGCAACCAAATATCTAGGTTCGGGGACTTGGATTACGCTAATATTTCTATTAACGCCCTTTCGGTACCTAAACAATATATTGTGTTTTTTCTATTATGTCCACCCATTTCTTTTTACATTTTCGGGATCATCAATTTTATACTAAATGACCATGCGTGGTGGATTACCTTCATTCTATTCTATTCCTAGAAAAAAAAAAAAAAAAAACAATCAATGAAATTGAAATTGAAATACAGGAAGTAAACAATCAAGAAAAAGCAGTAAACCTAATCATGCAATCCTAAAAAAATATGAAAGAAAGCACAATTAAGAAAAATGAGAGAAAAAGAAAAGACCCACAACTCGTCGGGTTTTATACAACACAAGTAACCCGAGACATATGTCGGGAAAATGAGCATTACATGATAACGGTCGGAGCAGACATCGACCTCCACCATCTTCATGCTTTATCCATGTTCAAAATCTTATTCTAAACCTAATCTAAGAAATCTATAACTAGGTGCATAAAGATAAAGAAAACAATCATCACAAATAAGAACAAAGTAATCGGGGTAAAACCCATGGATAATTGGCTCTAAGAAAAGCCCAAAACATCAAGCACACCAATAAAAATCACTTTCAAGAATGGAGTTTCCTAAGATGGGTTACATATGGATTCAAGAACACACAACAACACATCGGAAATAAAACAGGACGACAAGAGATTATGGCAAATCAGAAAATGATGCATGTTAATTCACTTGTTAAACCACCTAATCAATGCATGAGAATTATGAAGTTTGAACATGACATAGGGCTAAATGTGAAGAACAAATTTGGTTAAGACATTTAACCCTAAATCTATGTACAAAAGGCCGCACAAATCCATCAACATTGATATGACTTGTCATTAGGGGCGAAATGCATTACAATTTCATATTCGACACATCGATTATTTCATTTCAAAACTAAAATCAGTTAGCCATATAAAAGACAGCATGTCACAAGTAGTTTTAAGAAGACAACATTTTCAGATTCAACATGCATATTTTTTTTTTCTAAACAATTCAAGAGCAAAGATATATCAATCGACTAAAACAATCTACACAAGAACAAAGCAGCAAAACAGCAAAACAGAACCAGCAAAATAGAACAGCAAAATAGCAAAACAGCAAAACAAAAACAGCAAAACAGCAACACAGAAACAGCAAAATAGCAAAACAGCAAAATAGAAACAGCAGAACAGCAAAACAGAAACAGCAAAACAGCAAAACAGTGAAACAGAAACAAAAGAACAGCAATACGAACCAGCAGAACAGCAAAACAGCAAAACAGAGGGGAAAAAAATAACCAAGCTAAGACAAAATCCATCTACTCCAATGCTTAATCCACAACTTCCAGCATGCAAACAGAATTGTAACAGAGCATACAGGGCTGCAAATTGTGATTGTTTGATGACAAATTGTCATGAAATTGAACCCATATTTTCTCACATGCATGTATGAGTTTATTTGATCAAAAATGGGATCAATCCATAACCAAATTAGCCTCAAGTTGGAATCAAATGCACACCCAATCATGGGAGACAACTTTCATGGCAAAAAATTTTAACGTGAGCTACATAGAAGTTTATAAATATTCAAGAATGCACAATACCGCGTCAAAAATGCAGCAAAATATCAGGATGTCATGACACATTAATAGTGATTTGATCTAAAAAAAAAAATCTGAAGAACATGAAATTTTACCACAGCGCAAACAAAAAGGAAGACGAACAACTTTTGTTAAGGACCCAATCTTAGAATCCTTAACAAGAAAATCATAGAAGAAAGACAAGAGGTCAACTTTGACAAGGGAACAACAGGGGTTCTGAATTTCATTTTATGACAGATTTCTATCATGCGCATCATAAGAGAAGGATAAGCAGGGAAAGCTTAACACAATACAGCAGCAGAAGACACCCAATCATGGGATATCAAGACATGTTCAGCATCCAAAGATTGATTTCCAGTAAAATTTGACTCGTCCCTGACATAATATCTTTTCCAAGCGAACATGAAATTCATAATAACACGATCTTATGTCACTGCTCATGGTTACTTAAATGGAATAGCATCAAACGAAGGGTCAACGAACATTAACTCAGGGCCACAACAGTTACAAATTAGCATGTGTTGAAGAGGTTCCAACAAGTCTAAAGCAAGTTCAGAATGGAATGCCTATGATTTTCACCCGCAACAAGCTTTCAATGGTCTACATCAACTTCCCATTGCAAGATATCAGTAAAAGAAGCATCCATAACCATCAATTTCAAGTTAGAAGTGAGTAGCACCGGCATCTCCACAGAATAAAATTTAACCATGTATCATCTTCCTCAGCTAAAGGCCGAGCTTCGAACTTTTCATATCAAAATGAATAGATATTCCATACACGCCTTGAAAGACCATTTTTCTTTAACAAGGATAAGGCGGCCGTTGTTTATTACTTCAAACAGGTGGAGGACATTTCCAAGTTATGGAACAAATGGCACCAAACAGAACATCACAAACACGGCAATTATCATGAACAACACGCAAGCTAAAGTGACTTGGTGAAAGATGCTAATGAAGGCATGCAACTTCGGAGCTAGAAAGCGGATATAAGTACAAAATCAAAAAAAGAAAAAGCAATCGAAGATAGAAAGAACCTGATCGAGCCAGAAACAGAGAGCAGCTGTCGCTGAGGGGTTTCGGAGTTTTGTCCTTAGAGATGAACCGAAACCTCCAAACTTAGTGCGGTTCCGAACTCCGGTACCTCGAGCTCCGGAAGGATGCGATCGGCAACGAGAGCAAGATCACCAGAGAGAGCGATCGAGAAAGAGAGAGAGAGAGATCAGAATCCACGACCCGAACAAATTCAAAGAGAGAACGGAAATCAAAACCCTAACGGATCGAGAGGGATAGAAAGAGAGTTCACCATCGAACGAACGACAGAGCTGAGAGAGAAACGGTTAAACGTCCTGTCATCACCATTGTTTCTGTCATCGCCGATGTCGTCGATCAGTCTCGGAGCTCAATCCTTGGAGCTGAACCGGAACCCCAGATCTAGAGAGAGAATGAGCGATCGAGAGAGAGACTGATCCGGCGAGCTCCCGCACCTCCGATCGAGCCAATAAAGGAAAACTCTAACTGATCGAGCTCCAACTGAGAGAAAGCACTGATCGCCGACCGCCGATGTCACCACCTTCGGATCCTTGTCCTCGGAACTGAACTGATATCTCCGACAACTTGGCGTGATTCCGAGTCTCGCACCACGAGTTCCTCGATCAACAATTGTTCCGTCTTCTAAAGTTGATCGGGAGAGAGAGAGTCTCCGATTGTGAGGACCAGATCCGGCGCGCTACTTCTCAAGAGGTGTTGGAGTCAACACCTAATATAATATAATATAATATAATAACTAAATGTGTGAAAGCGTGAGTTAGTTGGTTTACAACCGCCTAAGAAAAGTGTGCTGCAGTGCAAGCTATAAACCGCCTAAGAAAAGTGCCGCAGTACAGGCTATAAACCGCCGAAGATTTGTGTGCTGCAGTGTCACCGCCAAAGAAGGAAACCCATTGAAGAAGTCAAAATGGGCACACAATAAAATAACATTAAAAGTTGTGCTAGAGACCTCAAGAAGCACGAAGGAATGAGTTGCGGCTGGAATATTTTATTCACAAAGACTTCACTGTGAAGAATATGCAGCTCACAATCTTTGACTTTTCAGCCATGAAGAAAAGTTCACCTCTTGCACGCTGAAGAAAATGGCGGTGGAGTTCAAGCGGTGCAGTCTAGGCGGCAATCGACTTATATATATATGGTTATGTTACTTTATTTGAGAGAGAGAGAGCTTTTAAAAACATACAGAAAGCTAGAGAGAGTTTTAAGCTTAGCAAAACTTGTGTGTACTCTATTTAGCCTTTGCAAGGTATTTTGAGTAATATATTTTCTCTCTACGTTTGCACTCTCTCCCTCCAAAATCCTTTTGGTTCCTATAAGAGGAGCATGGCGAGACTTAGAGGTGACCGTCGAAAGAGGGAGCAGAGCCATGGCCGGCGCCAGAGGGTTCTTCGTCGGCCTCTAAGATGAGGAAGAAATCGAGAGAGAGAAGAGGTTGTTACGGCGAAAGAGAGGGAGTGTGCGAGCTCGTTCGGTCCTTTTGCCGAGAGAGTAGGAACCAGGGAGGGAGAGAGAGAGGGAGAGAGAGAGAGAGAAATCGATCTGTTGAATGGCCCCCCCTCCTTTTTTTTTTCTCTTTATATATTTTCAGGCAAGATCAAATCTCAGCCTTTGGATTGAACTGAGGGCTAGGATTTGATCTTTTAAGAATTCCCCTAATTGAGCACATGCCTATTTAAACGGCCATGATGCATTATTGATGAACGGCGACGATTAATTGTGAACTAATTGGGATTTTCTCTCCATTTTTTACTATCTATTATTTTTATTTTTTAATGACGTATCGACTAAAAATCAGGTGTCAACAAAGACTATAGCATGACTTCTGATGGATGTGAACTTCCATTATTGTTTGCAATTAATGTGTGAAAGGGACTCTCAGGAACTTAGGTTTCGTGTCGAATTTTGGAAGCCCTATGAAGGGTGACGTTTTACTAACGAAAACTATTAAATTCCAATGATTAACATTCAATGAGAACATGGCACAATGTTGGGGTGGATCCGGAACGAGCAGAAGATCGAACACCTAGCAATCGTTTTGTGATTTGATGTAGTTTGCCCCAAAACCATAATTGATATCGATTGAATTCTAGTGCACAAATGTGTAAACATAACCCAATCCCTTGAAGGCTTTCAATCATAGAAAAACCTAGAATAGGTGGCCTTGTTCATCGTATCGCCATGACTGGCAAGGAGAGAGGGAGACCCTATTTCGCTAATTAAGGATGATATTTTTCTTTACATCGCCCGATGGAGAACACATGTCCATGTTAATACTAATGGAATATGTTGATATCATAAAATATAACGATATTGTGCATTAGTCGCGTAGAAAAATTGATGTCTTTAGTATAATAATATAACCCCATGAGTCTAGTAAGAGATATAAAATCACAAAACTTAGGTACAGTTTATTTTACAAATAATGTCCTTTTTAAAAATATTTTGCAATCTACCAGGTGTCCCTGTAGAAGGAACAACACTTTTCAGGGTAGAGGATGCAAGGTACATCCTAAAGTCGAGCATGTGCTCACTGATTCTGAACTTTTGAAAGTCGGAACTTATCATATGTCTTCCTCTAAAACGCATCCTGATTCCTAAATCGAATCCAGCCATGTTGATTCCTTAAAATTCCCCCCATGTGCCCCACCTTTACAGGCTTTTATTTTTCTTTTGGTCGAAAGCTTTACAGGTTTAAAAAAACCAATATCGTGTAAAGGTTACCTCCCATGACACGGAGGGCTGGCCTTTTAAAATCATTCGGATCTCATTTCGTGCGTGGCACATAATGCCTTATTTGGCATCTTTATCGTGAATCTGATGAGGGGTTTAAGGGAACTATTCCATTCCAGGTATAATTCTTCATCCAGTGAATACGCAAAAGACTCTCTCTCTCTCTCTCTCTCTCTCTCTCTCGTCAATTGATGAAGACGCGTAGGGCTGGTTACTTATTTCTTCTTTCTTATTCAACAACCCCGAAGTAGGATTTATTTATTTTTTTTAACTTTTAGTCATCCTAAAACATGTCCGACATTTAATTTGTGATGGAAAAGACATGCTGCCTTTTTTATTTTTAAATCATTTAAAGAACAAAAGGTGGACGGCTATGTTTGTTCCCGTTTCTCAAGAGCCATGTTGGATCAAATTAGTGTTGGACGCAAATTGCGCAATCCCAAGATCTCTATAACTAGAACAAGAACACACATCAAAAGAGTAGATCTCGTTCTTGAAAGCAAAAGTAGAAAGGGATTGCCCACACATCAAGGGGTTTATCGACGCATCAAATCCTTCCCCTCTATTACCCTCCGTATCGCTAGCTCAATGAGGCGTCCCCTCACGATTAATGTTAGAATAACGTCCCTTAAGTGAGCATATGTGAGGTTAGGGTTAGAGGAGAGACTTGAGCACTATTTATAAAGTTTCCAGCCAGTCCCCCTCATTATGGGCTAGGCTCAACTCGGTCCACACTAACTAGCCCCATATTAGACTAATTAAGAAACATTTTATCTCACCTTAGACCAAACCCCATAAAACGGTAAACGGTAAATAACAATGTCAATTAATTTAGTTCACATATTAGGAAAATTCTTACATTCTCCCACTTGGACTATATTAATTGAAATTGTATTGTATGTGCGCACATCAGTCCAAAGATAATTCTTAATAGTCAATCCTATCACATAAAACCTCCAACACCAAATCATGGCGGTAACTGCATGTATACACACAAAGCCTTCCATGGTCACAAGTGCTTTCAACTTTATTAATATGAATTCAATATGGTAGTGTGGCAAATGGCTAACATCTCTCATAGAGAGATCCATTTATCAGTCATCATTCTCTTACTTAAGCGACACAAAAATTTGTGCCACAAGAGAATGAAATTATGGTTCTAATGAACCCACATATGTCTTGTCTTTATGGTTAACCTTTCTTTATGTATCACAAGACATATGCACAAGGCTAATAACCAGATGCCCCTAGCCTTCACTCAAGGTAATACCTTGAGACTTTATCAATATGTATTCAACATAACAACACATTCAAAAATATCTTATTGAATGCAAAAGTTGATACATATCAAACCGTTACCAAAAGTAACGAACACAGATGTGAGCTTTATCAGAATAGAGCCAAAATAGCTCCCACTAAACAACAGTATCCGAAGATACTCCTAGACCCATGCTAATGACATATCACTCAAATACACATGGGCGTAGGCCTTTAGTTAGTGGATCTACAACCACAACATCTGTGAAAATATATTATATTATAAGTCACCTTTCTGTACCGTTTCTTTATGGTCAAAAATATTTGACCGCTATATATTTAGACCCCTTGAAACATTTGTTATCAACAAATTTATTGTCTCAACTTAACCGTATAGGTCTATTCATAAAGTCAAAACGGTCAACTCCTTTATAAGGTTCCGAAGCATAATAGCTCAATTAACAGCGTAAAATAAAGTTACAAACTCTACTTACATAGTAGACATAGAACTTTATTTACTGCACTGCACTTCCTATTAACATAAATATGTATCCTATTATTGATATTATATCATCTTAACAGCCAGCAAAGTTAACACCTGAATACCCTACTAGCTGTAAGAATTAAACTTGCCTGTAAATTAACATATAATCTCTTGTCATTTTAAAGTACCTTAAAACCTTCTTAGCAATAACCCAGTGATCACGTCTTGGATTCAATTTATATCTGCCTAGAAGTCCCGTCGCAAAGACGATATTTAATCTAATGCAAAATCAAGCATACATTATATTTTTAAGTGCACTAACACAAGGTACACCATTTAACTAGATTTTCTCAATATCTAAATAAGGACAATGTGATAGATTCAGTCCATCACCCTTAATAACAGGAGTAATTCCTGAATTGCAATGATGTATATTGAATATTTCCAAAATACGATTAGCAAATGTCCTCCAAGAAAATCTAATATAAAATCCAATATATGTGACAAGAACAATCCTTACAGACCTTAGTGCAAAGGATAAAAGATGCGTCAAGGTCACTACTTATAAACAAAGTATCATGTACATAGAGTATGAGGAAAAATAAATTTCCTCCCTTTGACCTTGCAGTATATTGAATAATTTTGTTCCCAATTGAAGAAAATAACATCACTATGAAACTTTATTAATATTGTCTGGAAACTTACATAAAACTATTAATAAGACTTTCAGTCTACACACAAGTTTACTTAAATTTGTTGCAAAATCCTCCAGTTGCACTATATAGATTTAGTTTCTATTTGGCGTAACTCCATATGAATAAATAAAATATTAATGACAACTACTGGGATTCGCCCCAATGGCCACTCTTCCAACATGGAAGGGGGAGGTGAGGGGTTCAAACCCCAACCTTCTCAGGGAGGAATGGGGTGGGGACGCGCAAGTTTCGGGGAATGGGTTTCGACGCCCACGCCCTGCAAGAGGCGGGGTAAAAGTCGAAAGTGAGTGTAGAATAGGTATAAAGTAGGACTGACCAAAAAAAAATAAAAATAAAAATAAAATAAAATAAAATATTAATGACACATTAACTCTGAAAGAATCTTTTAAGGAAATAATTATTTATTCACAATTAACAATCCACCCCTCTTTCAGAGTGAAAACTTTAGCTACCAGTTTGGCTTTAAATTCCATAATCTTTCTTTGAAATCCTTTTAGTTTTATACGCCAATTTGCAATTAAAGAACTTGTGATCTTTAGACAAATCAGTAAGTTTTCAAACATGTTTCATAGTCTAATCACATACTTAATTGAGGATAAGAAACAACATTTATTTATGTCACTAAATTAACCACGTAGTGGATATTATGGGCATGCTCTCACAAATAGACTATATAGTCTAATGGAATAACTGATCGTATTTCCCTAACAAATCTCCCGAGTAAATCTACAACCACTTTATTCTATACTTGAGAGGAAAATTTCATCATAAACTATATTAAGAATAGTACTTTGAACCTCATCAAGTTTGGTCTATGGTACAGGAGATTCCATAATTGTCTGTTTAGACAAAGATAAAGACATAATGTCCATTGTACTATTATCCTTAATAGTCTGAGAGCAGTTATCCTCGTCAATTACGGTGCAATTATGCCTTTCGGCCAAATCTTTTGTCAGGATTTACAAGTATAGTAATTAAGTTACCACCCCAGAATCTACCAAGTAATTAACAAATGACCCTTTAAGCTATTTCGCTTGTCATACTTGTCAAAATACTCACGGCTACTATTAAGCCTGACAACCTTTTAAGACTAATTGTAATTATTTATTCTTTATCATGGTCGTTTTCCCTAAATAGAAAACTTTTGGAAACAACCTTTTAAGCATATACTAGATGTATATGTCATTAGGACTTAGACGCAATTTTTGCAGATGTGTCCTAATTTCGGTATTAGATAAGACATAATTACAAGCCACTATGGCTTCCATCATCTCTTAACAGTGCAGTTAGTAGTCAAACTACTTTTCAAGTGTTCCAGAATAGACCGCTTCATGAACAGTAAGCAAATTCCAGTGCTCTATTCTTAAACAACAAATCATATGTCCACAACTTAAAATTTGAAGCAGTAAAAACCTCAATAATAGTGGAGTTATTAATTACAGAAAGGTGACTGAAAAACAAGCAATGTATATAATTAGTATCATGTGAGCACCGTGTAACTTGACGTACAAGTACACATCCAGAGAGTTACACGCATAATTATATAATCACCTTTGGGCAGAACACATGACATGCAGTTGTACACTCCTCACATGATAGCAATTATGAGAATATGTTCCAATCTTTGTGAATTCATCACCTTTGGGCAGATGAACCACTAGAATTGATCACTCCTCCACCACACCATCATGTATCCCTCCATGAACTAATACACATTCACCTCCTTTAGGAGTATGACCATGCATTAGACCAGGAGACATCCCAATAAGCATATGAGACCGAAATTTCTTAAACCCAATCAAGCATGCCATTTTGACGATCACTACTCAATTGAATCCTTGAAATTCTCTCATACCAGGGATATATTTACACCTCACATACACCATATACATGTGATTTCGACTTTAGTGGTAGGGGCATATATCACTGAAATCACATATCATGCTAATTACATTGCCTTATTCATTAATAAAATTAATCATACATATATTAATATAGAGAATCTGAAAGATAGATTCCAATGAGCTCACCAATCACAGCAATACATGAAACTTCTCTTGTGCACCAAAATTATAGATTCCAATGATTCTTTTAAATGTTGATATAGATAATCTATCATAAATCAATATCAATAGCAATACATGGTACACCAGATCGAGAAGCCTGACAGCTGATCCATTATGGCTCATGAGTTTCATAAGGCAAAACATGACTCTAAGGCCAACAACTAATTTATTAGTCAATTTTAAGTAATAAATATCATTACTTCAACCAGTGGCCTATAAATTGAGTCAAACCACAGAACCAAATATCTAAACTATAACAGTAGATACTATTGTTCTGCATAAATATTGCCATACTCCTTAACCATAAAAATATTTAATTTGATGGACATTAACCAGTGACCATATGAGTTTAGGTATAATATGCAATAACTTAACTAACATGCATTACCTATACTTAGCATATGTGTAAATTAGTACAATCAATTTGGTCACAGATTCTTAAGACGTCCAACATTCAAAGGTTATGCATGAGCAACAAAAGTTTTTCTCATTATCTCAAGATATAGTTCAATAACTATCTCATAATGATTGTATCTCATTAAGCTAACTTCAATTCATAATAAAATTTGATTTTTATTGATGAATCACACATTTATAATGATTATGTGATAATATACCTATAACCCAACACTTGAATTTCCAAAATCATAGAAAATATAAGAAAAATACGCAAAAATACACTAAAAAATACACGTATTTAGGGCTTTGTATATATTTTCACATCCATAAAATTACCAAACATGTAAAATAAATATACCACAAGATAGAGAAGGATAATACGAGTCCAACACTACTAGCCACGCGCCGATCCGAACCTCCACGCGCCCGCACGCGCCACCTGAGTGCACGGCGCGTGGGGCTCACGCGCCTGACGTTAATCCGACCAAAAACCGGTCCGTCCAGTAGCGGTCCGACTGGTTCCCGGTTCGACAGTCCGGTCCAGCCGCCCGGTCCGACCATTCCCAGTTCGACCGTCCGGTCCAGCAACCCGGTCCGACCGACTGACCGGACCGGTCAATCGTTGATCGGGTCGTGTCGGTCAACGGGTCGGGTCGAGTCGGTCTCTGGGTCAGTTCAGGTCGGTCGCCGGGTCGGGACGGAAACCGAGTCGGGTAGATGACGTCATCGGGTCAAGTGCTGACGTCATCGGGTCGATCGCCCTCCGGGTCGGGTCGGTGACGTCATCGGGTCGAACGCTGACGTCGTCGGGTCAGACCCGAGTCGTTGTCGTCACCGTGACGTCATCAGTCACGTGCGAAGCACGCATCGGGTCAGACCCGGGTTGTTGACGTCATGATGATGTCAACGGCCGCGTGCAAGCACGCCCCACGCGTGGAGGCGCATGACCGCGCGTGGTGGGCGTGTGTTCGACTCCCCCAGCTGCGCGTGGCCGAGCGTGGGGGCGCGTGCGACGTCCCCCGGCGACGCGCCACCGATGGAGCGACGCGCCGCCGACGGTTTTCAGCATCTCGTCAAGCCGAGTCTCAATTTGCAATTTAATTTGATTTTTATTAAACTAAAAGTCTTGAAAATCACAAATTAGGTCAAATTCATACTGATTATGGCTAATCCATACAAATTAGGGCAAAATCAATTAGGGTTTAAGTTCTAGAGTTATGGAGGCTTTGATACCACATGTTGGACGCAAATTGCGCAACCCCAAGATCTCCATAACTAGAACAAGAACACACATCCAAAGAGCAGAAGATTAACGCACCTGTTTTAGGATCTCGTTCTTGAAAGCAGAAGCGGAAAGGGATTGCCCACACATCAAGGGGTTTATCCATGCATCAAATCCTTATCCTCTATTACCCTCCGTATTACTAGCTCAATGAGGCAGCCCCTCACGATTAACGTTAGAATAACGTCCCTTAGGTGAGGATATGTGAGGTTAGGGTTAGAGGAGAGACTTGAGCACTATTTATAGAGTTTCCAGCCAGTCCCCCTCATTACGGGCCAGGCTCAACTCAGCCCACACTAGCCAGCCCCATATTAAACTAATTAAAAAACCTTCTATCTCACCTTAGACTAAACCTAGTAAAACGGTAAACGGTAAATAACAATGTCAATTAATTTAGTCCACATATTAGGAAAATTATTACAATTAGTCCTTATTGATTTGGTTTTCGTTTCCAAAATTTTGGAATTAAGAGCCGTCAGATTGATTCCCGATTTAAAGCTAAGGACCGGTCTACCTTGAAATCAGTCAACTCCACATTGTTGTATGTTGTTGTGTAATTTATGCACATCGGCACAGTATTAGGGATATTAGTAGTTATCAAAAAAGATATGAGATATGAGGATGCTTAGGGCATGCATTCAATTACAAAAAAGTCATAAATTTATTGTATATATGACAATTCAGTGAGAATTTTTAAATTTGGCCAATTAAGTCCAAA
The DNA here is from genome assembly GCA_014182555.1 of Eucalyptus erythrocorys. Classification (NCBI taxonomy): domain Eukaryota; kingdom Viridiplantae; phylum Streptophyta; class Magnoliopsida; order Myrtales; family Myrtaceae; genus Eucalyptus; species Eucalyptus erythrocorys. Next base: position 57,876,005 of record CM024604.1, on the reverse strand, counting down.
AACTTTTAATGATTGGTCAATATAGTTTTTTCGATCAAATTTTGCTGGCAATGCACCAACAGTGCGGATGTGGACAATTTTTTTGAATTTTAGAAGCGAAATTTGGCTTATTTTATTTTATTTTATTTCTTTCCAATTTTTCCTGTTTCCCTTTACCAGCTGGGGCCTCAACAATCCTCCGCCAACCAAAAGTGAAGGTCGCCCTTGCCGGCCTTTGGTGAGGGTAACCTAGCCAAATTTGGCTAAAGCAACCTCAACGAAGGCAGCCTTTCTCGGTCCTCACCCGTGGAAAGGCAACTAGTTAAGGAAATTAGGGAAAAAGAAAAAAAGAAAAAAACTTAGAAAATTAAAATAATTGCGAAAATCATCTATATTAGTGGCCAGCTATTCCACGGAGAACAGTTGGCATTTATTGGAGCGTTATATTAGCAATTTCCCTTACAAAATTGGATTAAATTATTATATCGGTAAATTATCAAGAAAATTATGATTAAATTAGCCAAATTAAAATGATTATGATTGAATTGGTATTCGTACAATAAATTTATGACTTTTTTTTTTTGTAATTATCTCAATTTTATGCTTTTGACATGCTACATTGTGCAATTGTTCTGGTCGTGATAAAAGGTCTGGAGAGTACTTAAGACCCATCCCGAGCACAAATTATTTGGAAGTGTATATCGTTAAGTGATTTGAAAAGAAAATTAGAGTTGAATATGATGTAGTTATGTTGTAAAATCGTTATATACTTGGATTTTTCCCAAAAAAAAGAAAATTATATTCCCCTCGAAAAAGGAACAAAGATTATGTGCAATACTTGAAAATCAATAGTTAAAAAGAGGAACCATGTGAGTCGAATTATTCAAGAAATGGACTCAATTCGATGTAAGAAGGGCAAGATAAAATGAAGTTTAGAATTTATGAGAGATTTTAGGATTGTTGAAATGTCCACGTCGCTAAACAATGAATTTTATATATTCTTTATATACATATGCTCTCCCTCTATTTAAAACTTTAAGATTTTGGTTGAACTTTCTAACGTGATATTAGAGCCAAATGTTATTCCTTTCGCGTGAGCTGCTCATAATCTAGCTTGTACATAAGATTGGATGTTAAGATATTTTTTATCGCTTGACAATAGGCTTTATATGCTCTTTATACATTTGATTTCCCTTCACTTAATAGTTTAAGTTTTTTTATTGGACATTTTAAGATGGTAGCAGAGTCAAGGGATATGCACACGTTAATCAAATTCAACACACTACTCCTAATCGCACTTGCATGTAGGTCTTCACAATCCATCTTATATGCTTTTAATATGCAGTTGGTCTCCCTCCACTTAATAGTTTAAACCATTAAGTTAAATGTTATAATATGGTATCGGAGTCAAGCGATATTCCTTTTACGTGTGTGTTCCACCCATTAATCAAATTCCATGTGCCGCTCATAATTTAGCTTGCATGTGAGATAGTGTGTCAAAAAATCTTACATCGTTTGATAGCGAGGGTCTTATGTACTCTTTATTGTTGTCTCACTCCATCTAATTACTTAAGCATTTGGGTTGAACTTTTTTGACATGGTATTATTGGCAAAGTGCTATCCCTTTCACATTGTGTGTCCACACCATTAATCAAATTCCATGTGCCACTTCTAATTAGGCTTGCACGTGAGAGGAGATGTTGAAATATCTTTTACATTGCTTGATAACAAGTTTATATACTCTTTATAAACACATTGTTTCCCTCCAACTAATGACTTATTTTTTTTTGTTAAACTTTCTAACAGGGATAATATGATTTTTCCTAATTAAGATTTGCAAAAAGTGTCAATTTTATCCTTTTTTAACAATGAAATGTCATGATAAATTCATAAGGTATCACAAACAAAAACAATATTACAAAGAAATTTTCTGCAAAAATTCAATCTGGCCGAAGGTCAATTTACATTTTCTTTGCAACATCAAGAGAATATGAGCAAATAAATGTCCTCTTTCTAAGATTATTTCTTGAAAAGCAGCCTTTAATTGTTTTTGACTATCCCTTGTTTTTGCTCTGCGGGGCTTCTTTCAACCCTCTCTCTCTCTCTCTCTCTCTCTTTTAAAGAAAAAAGTTATTTCGTCCAATGTAAACTTCACATTCACTTAAATAAGCTATTAAAAACAACTTGCATGTGTTAAAAACGTGCATCACGGCATGTTTTGCTAGCTTAGAAGGATGATGTGTACATATATTTAAATTAGTGAACAGAGATAAAATTAGGGATAGTTTAAAAAATTCTTCAAATCTATTTTACGTATTTCAATTCAATCACAAACATTTTAATTTGACCAATTTAATTTTCAATATTTTGATAGTTTACTAATGTAGTTATTCCGAGTAATTTTAACTAATAATTATTTAAATGGACATCAGTCGTCCTAAGTGAAATGAACAATTTTTGCAATTTTCTTATAAATTTTCATTTTTTTCATTTGTTTTCTTTTCTTTTGTATCTTTTTTTTTAATTGTGGGACGGCGAGGGTCACCGACTGACCTTTGATGGCACTAGTCTAATGAGGTTATGACGGATTGAGGCAGCATCCTATGAAATTGTTCCAAAAGCTAGAGTAGTGAAGTTTTTCAATCCAAACAAAATCAATCGATACAAGGTTCCTCATGAAATCATCACAGATAATGCGCTGAATCTAGATAGTGTAATGATGGATAGAGTTTGTCAACAATTCAGGATCACTCATTGCTTGCCCCTACGAGACCTAAGACGAACGGAGATGACACATTCCTTATGACAGATGAGGGTATAGACCGGCAAAGGGAAATTAAAAAAAGTAAAAAATAGAAATAAAAAAAGTAAAAAAATTAGGGGGAAAATAAAAACTTTTCCACGTTACTGTTGGCCAACATGCCACGTCAAACAGTTAGTGTCCATATTAGTTATTTTTAGCCAAAATTATCAAATCTCAAATTATGTAAGATGAAGTTGGTCAAGTTAAAAGTTTTAAGACTAAATTGGCATCTATATAGTACGTTTATAAATTTTTTTTTATAATTTTTCCATCAAGAACATGCTTTGAACTAGTTTTGAATTAGGGTCATGATCATTGGATCCAATAGGTCTCATTCGATGTAAGGCCCTGATACAATTTAGTACATATAACACATTCATTTAGTACTTGCTTGTTGTAGATGTAACAGTCCAAAGTTAGAAACTTAAATTCAAAAGTTCAAAATTTATAGATGAAGAGAGACTGCATGAATACAAATCTTGTCAAAATCCCATAAATAAAGGACATGTGACACGTTAATTAACATGGATAATTACTCAAAATCTTAAATCGGTGGGAAAAATTAAGAAAGTGATATTGGGAAGGGTTTGCTTGCAACTTCTTCAAAAAGTAAGGATTAAGACTCTGCTTTGTTGCCAAAACTCTAGATTTAGGATCAATGAAACTTTGCTAGCCTCGGCAAAATGAGAGAGGCACTTTGTATTTTTTCGCAGCCATATTCATCACTTTTCATTTCCCCGATTGATTTAACTATTTTTATTATCACTTGTGTTTCTTGTAGTAGTTAGACACACCATCATCAATCCATTCATATAATCTTGACGTCGATGGAGTCACCCAGGCATGAGTTAATCACATCTAATCATCCAACTTTTCAATCATCCTTACTAAATTTGTTATGATATACAAAATCAGTAAATTAAGCAAATAGAAAGATTACCTAGAAATTCATGGGAATATCTTGAAATCTCATGAACCAATTAAATTGAGACATTTTATTTTGGTAGATAGTGACCCTCAACCAAAAACAACTTATGCATAGTTTGTGGAATCCGAACAAGTGATCTCCACTATAGTTCATAAGCTGAAAATCACTCGACACCTCTACCAACTGCACTAATCATGGGGATTAAAAAGTAACAATTCTTTGTCCCCATTAGAAAGGATAAATTACTGGCAATCAAATTTAAGAATAGACTTTCTTGTGAGGACCCACAAAATTTATGCATTGTCGTCATTTGCCTTTTCTACAATCATAATGTTATGTATATCTCAACATTCTCTCGATGTGTAATAAAATAAAAATAAAAAATAAAAAACCTCAAAGTACGAGGTTACATTCCTCCTAAATAACTTGAACTGAGCATTTTGCGCAAGACATATGCCTGACCCAAAAACCCGACCCGAATCCGGCCATCCCTTGCCCGGCCCACGGTCTACTGGGCTCGGCCCAAAAAGAACAGTCCCGACAAACAAAGCGACCCGTTCCTTCTCCCAGCTCCGAGGTGAGCTGAGCAACCTCGTCCCTTTCCCGATCTTCATCGTCTTCCTCGACCGGAAAATGGAGGAGAAATTCAAGACCCTGGAAATCGTCCGAGCCAGCTCCGGCTCCGCCGTCTTCCACCTCCGCCTCAACCGCCCTTTCTCCCGCAACGCCCTCTCCCTCGACTCCTTCGCCGAGCTCCCCCTCGCCCTCTCCTCCCTCGACCGCAACCCCGACGCCCTCGTCCTCGTCCTCTCCGGCGCCGGCCACCACTTCTGCTCCGGCATCGACCTCGCCGCTCTCGACTCCATCGCCTCCGGCTCCTCCCCCCCACCCGGCGACCGCGGCCGCGCCGGGGAGCGGCTCCGCCGGCACATCAAGTACCTGCAGGACGCGGTGACGGCCATCGAGCGGTGCCGCAAGCCGGTGATCGCCGCCGTCCACGGGGCGTGCGTCGGGGCGGCGTCGACGTCGCCACCGCGTGCGACGTGAGGTACTGCACGGAGGACGCGTTCTTCTCGGTGAAGGAGGTAGACCTCGCGATCACCGCCGACCTCGGGACGCTGCAGAGGTTGCCGAGCATCGTGGGGTACGGCAACGCGATGGAGCTGGCCCTGACGGGTCGGAGGGTGTCAGGTTCGGAGGCGAAGGACATGGGGCTGGTTTCTCGGGTTTTCAGGTCGAAGCGCGAATTGGATGATGGAGTGAGAGTCATCGCTGAGGGTAAGTAGTTTCAGATTCTAGTATCTTGGTTTCTCCAAGCGAATAAAGTTATCTTTTTGCTGGGATATAATTCATATGCTGAAATGCCATATGCACCGTTCACTGATTGCTTTAGTCATCATTGTATAGGACGTTGAATTATTCCTATCAGAGTTATATAGACCGACCCCGGTTTCGTGGTTGAGCATTTCAGTGGGAATTGTAAGTTAGGCTGAGTCTTGGAACTTTTGGTTATTAGAAACATTGTTTGCTGGGTTCGATTTGGATTAGATTGGACACGTTTAGATGTCAAGCACTAACTTGACACTACGTAAGAAACGGATTTGAGACCTGTTTGAATAATTGAAATTAACAATCTTGTAAAGCTGGGTGGGATTAGTATGTGATCTTAATTCAAATGAAAAGATTGTGGCGATAAGGATCGGGCATTGGCAAGATGGTATGACTCAGATCCCAGAAGCCAAAGGAGACATTTCTTGGTTTTGCAGCGAATGAGAAAAACTATGGGAGAACAATTAGTATGGCTTCAAATTATCGAAGGGTGGAAGATTCCCAATCTTATCTCGGTTTTCCTTTTTCACAATAGACCCCGGCAGTGGTGAGCAGACTGTGCTCTTCATTCGTAGAGTTTGAACCCAGTGGTGCCAAGATAATTGGAGTTATATCGGATACACCAAATCGACTTTGGCTCTTTTAAGGCATCTACTTTTTTTCTTTTTGGTATAGCAGTCTAATTTGTCAGTTTTGAGAATAAGCAAATCGAGATTGAAGTTGGATATGGCTGAGTGGCTTGGCTAAACCAAACCCAAATTGATAAACCGACAGACTAAATTTTGGGTTTAGTTCACATTGATTGTCTTCAGTTTACCAATTTTAGACTCTCTTGACATCCTCTCAATGTGATGAAGGATAGAGTTACCATTTAGATTAGAAGGGCTCCACTTATCCATTTCTTCAAGGCTAGTTGAAACACCTTTATTTTTTGCTCTATTTGCATGTACGATGGGTGTATTTGTCCTTCACTTGGAACATTTATCGTTTTGGGATAAACCATGCATAGGATAGTATACTGAAGATGCTGGGTCATTGTTTTTCTTTGTTAAAATTGCTGATTACCCTTCAATTGCAGACCGGCAATGTGCATTTTTTGTTGCTAAACGAGGTTGTGGGGAAAAAAACTTGCCTATCGAGGTCATCACATCATTGAGTGTATCCTTGTAGAAATAGATGACAGCAAGTTGCAGGTGGAAAATAAAAAGTTCTCATTTCGGGTAATACTATATGTTGGATTGGGGACTAGAAAAGTTTCTTGCATTGGTAAATCTTTCAAGGAGGCGGAGTTGTTTCTAGTTTTAATGCTCTGTTCTCATTTTCTGAAAAAGGTTGGTTCTATTTTGCGCGCAGCAATTGCTACCAAGTCCCCGATGGCTGTTACTGGGACCAAAGCCGTGCTGCTGAAGAGCAGGGACATGAGCGTAGATCAAGGCTTGGACTATGTCGCAACCTGGAACTCGGCAATGCTTCTATCTGATGACCTAACGGAGGCCATCTCGGCACACAAGCAGAAACGGAAGCCTGTTTTTGCAAAGCTCTGATGGTTGGCATCACCATCGTAAGACAGAAGAACCATTTCAATACTTTACATGTAAAGGACTGCAAAAAGCAAGAAGAAAAGCCGATTCTTGGCCGGCTTCCAGCCTTGTTCGAATCACTGTTGTGCATGTAATAATCCACTCGTCTTGATCCGACGAAATTCCAAACATCTAAATCAAATTCGTCTTATCACAAGACAAGAACATCATTTGTTGTCGGTGCTGCTGTTGTTGTGTTTCAACAAAGTTAAGCGACGTTGTTATATATTGGGTGGCCTAGGTCTTTAGATTGTCAAGGAATGGACAGCAGTTTCATCCGTACCCTATGAAAAAAGACATTGGATATATAGTTACACACCGTGAGATTTTTATAAGATCATTACTAACAATTCTAAAAACTTAAATTATTAGATGAAAGCATAAATTCTAACACTCTTCCCTCACACTCGATCTTTATATGTAAGAATTTATGGAAAGATTTGAATGATTTAAATTTAGAATCTTTAGATTTAATATCATGTGAGAATTTATTAGACAAAAGCTTAACTTACGATTCATTTCATAAATTTTTTACCATCTTGTTGCACTCTATGCATTCCTAGTAAAAATCTCAATTCTTTAGTTTTCTTGTCTTGTTGTGCTCTAAACTTTGTTTAAGATATTATTTCTGGGGATTCGAACCTCCTCGGATGATCTTTGTTGGGCATTTGATATTTGAGCAATGGACTTCGCTTCGACTTGCTTTTTTGACTTGTGTTGTGTTGAGGGCGTCTGCAAGTGATTCATTTTCCTCCTCTTTTTCCTTTTTTTTTTTTTCGTGCTTTTTCATCTTGGATGTGATCTTTCTTGACATTTCAGGCTCGGGCTGGACCCGGACCGGCCTGAACTAAAGCTATAAATGGGCCCACGCCGGGCCGGCCTGTCCAGGATTTCGGGCCGTGGAGCCCACGTTGGAATTTTGTCAATAATGGTCCAATTACTCCCTTTCCTAACCATTTCTTTTGTGTAACTTTTTTATTTTATTTTCATAATCATTAACATTAAAAAAAAAACATGGCTATACCATTATGGATGTCCACCCAAAACCTTAACCCAGGACGTTAAGGTAAAAAGGCATTGTATCAAGAGGTAAAAAATGATTACATCGACCTTCGAAGAATCTTCTGATCAATAGGTATATCATAAATATGATATAACTAATCAATTTAATTAAAGACACGGAGTCAAAAACAACTAGCTAAAAGTATATCGCACGATTTACTTTGTCGATTGACTCCATGGGAGTTTCAACAAGTTCTTTGACATATTATAGTTGACAAAAAGGTTATTTCCTTCACTTTTTTTCCTGTAAAAAGTGGCTAGTAGGAATACGAAGTTCAACACAAAACCGAAGATGCTTCTCGCCACGATCGACTACGAAGAAGAAGAAGAAAAAGCAGGCCGTTTCCTGTCGATTCCCTCCTTGCTTGTACTTGCTTTCCCTGGGGCGGGATACGATATATCACATGTCTTGTCTTTTGCCTCTGGGAGTTGACAAAAGGGTTTAGCTTCTCCAGGAAGGCAATGAGCTCAAACCCTACACTCTAAAAAAACCAAAAAAGAAAAAAAACAGCGAGAGAGAGAGAGAGAGAGAGGAGCATTTCATGACCTCATTAAAGCTTATTGCCATTAAAGAACTGATGAGAGTCAACTTTGAACCCATACTGACCCTTTTGGAGATTCCCCATTCCCCTTTCTGGAAAGTTCTCTCTCCATTGAGTTTTTTTTGGGGTTTGCTTGCTAGGGTTGCCTACTCCGTAAAATTTACAGAAATATTTTACTATCGCGGTTGATTATTTGATGTAAATATATGGACTGACCAATGGGTGATGATAGACTTTCGCTGTACCGCGATGTATCCAATATAATTTTATAGGGTATGTACGTGGCATTGTGTGTGTGTATAAACAAATATAGACAAATGGGTGCATGGAAGTATATGACAAGTAAAATAATAGAATATACTTATGTCATGATAGGTGTAGAGCAGTATTCAATGACCACCCGCCCAAAACATGGTACCTTTTGCGACAAGGTGAGATCAGCTTGTCGCTCCTGGAATTGTTTTAAGGCCCAATCAATTGGAGGTTGTCATCTTCGACAAGCTCTTCTGCGATTGCGAATTTATTACAATTTTCATTATGAGGTCACTTTCACGGGCGAAGAAGCTCCACCAAGCCATGGCAGCTGGGAAGAGATGATTTCTTGAGGGTTGGAAAGGCGTCGTTGGTAAATGATTGGCCAAAAGAAGAAGCAAGAGTTCATCTTGTTTTTTTACGCCACCAGTTGCTCTCCACACCTCATTGTCACTATTATAAAATTGGGTAATAATGTTTGTCGTCGGGTCAATTACGTAGTAACGTGAACTTCTATATTTGTGATAAGTGATCCCGCACATTTGCTTATTGATTTGCAATTCTGCCATCGTATGATCAGATCAAGAACAATACGTTAATAATTTCATAATTTTAGTGATACATAAGGTCATTGATCAGACAATAATACGGTCTAATTTTCCTATTCGATACCTAGCTTTTCTTGAGCCAAGATTATACGTTCCAACTTGATTAGGACTTATCTTGACATTCTTCCTTCCACAATTTCAATCCGTTGTTGTATTCTCTCAATAAATCGCATAGATTCGCTCTTCATTCAAGGGGTTAAGTGTAAGGTGGCTGACAATGGAAGGGGCGAAGTGCAAGAATGTTTCCTTTTCCTTTTATTAATAGGCAACCGAGTGCTTTCCCATTAGATAACTAGTTTCATGAATAGCACCTTCTTTCGATTGACAAGAACAATAAGAGCACCTTCTTTCCTAATGTCCTTTAATTTAAAGTTTACTTTTCCTTCCAAGCATAAACTTCCCATTATTTTTCTCATAAAATGGGCACAACCCTTTATCTCTCTCTCTCTCTCTCTCTCTCTCTCTCTCTCTCTCTATACCATCACCTTATGGGTGATATGTGCACATGCGATAAAGTCAAGTGCCATAAAATGTTAAGGAATCCAAATGCTTCAGAGAGGGGCAAACCCCAAAAGGTCGAGCCAGTCTTGGAAAACCACAAAGCCTCCTGTAAAGGGGCGAAAAAAGAAAAGCGAGAAGGGACCGAGCAGAAGTCCATAGCATGACCAAAACTAAAGAGGCGAGGAGTTCGTGAACCCTAGACATCCGTTTTTCCCTCGCCAAGATCCCCCATAATCAAAGCACAATTATTGCAGCCTTTGACGTTCCAAAGCGCCCCCCTCCCCTCTCTTCAACACCCACACGCAAACGCCTTTGACTCTCCCACGAGAAAAAAGTGGACGGAAGTTCGCAGCCGCAATCAGCTCACGAAAGCACGCTTTTTCTTGCCGCTCGATACACATGTGGGTCGAAAGACCCTTTCGCTTGTGGGAATCTCATCTTCGAGAATTTAGAATTTCTATCTTCTCCCCCGGTTCCAACCCTACAGAAATTCTTATATATGCCCGGGAGGGTTTCCCTTTGAAAAGCTTTGGTTTTTTTTTTTCCTTTGCAAAAGAAAGAGAGGGGTGTCCCTTCTTTCCACGGAATCGGGCAGATTCCTCCGATTGTCAAAGTTTGAGGCTCCATCTTTAACTAATATCAACCATCCCACGTTACCTCCACTCAGACCTCTCTTTACAAATCCCTCCACCAATCCCTCTTATGAATTTTCATTAGATTAAACTCGCCACTAATCAAAAAACTCTTTTCAACGAGTTGTTATCGAATGCATAGTTCAATCGCCATCATTACTTTTACTCACATCACAGTGATCTGTGTCCTCACGAAGAGTTTTTCTTTTTGTGACAGACGAATGTAATGTAAACCCTCTTAGAGTTCCCCCCCGATTTTTCCTTCTTGTCCCAAAAACTTCACCTTCCTAGAACATATACACATAATGGGACTTTTTTTATTTATAATTATGGTTGCTTGTTCCTTAGGGTTTGCATGCATAGAGATGCAAACTGTGATATGGGCTCCCATGACTTGCTAAAACCCTTACTTTATTTGTGGATGATTGGGGGTTGTTGAAATATTGATTTATTTTCTCGAAAATCTTTGCCTCTTCAACTAAGTTACCCGTTAGATTAACCGATCGACTCAGATGCCACTAAGAATATATATAGTAAAGTAATATATCCCCACCCAAAGTTCCTAATTCAATCATTTGAGTGGGGGGGTTCCTAACCATTATTCAATACAATTAAAGAAACAGGTTGTGAAAAAAGAAGAAAAATCAAGGCACCCTATGTCTCGTCTTCAATATTTCTTTTTTATTATAAATTATCTCTTGTTCCTTATGGGATGGGTCTTGCCATTTGGTGCACACCATGTCTGAATCGCCAACTTTGCAAGCCATCGATGTCTGCCGCCAAAGGCCAAAGACAGCCCCTTATTTCCCATGGCTTCGACCTGATTGGATTGGATTAGAATTAGCAGAAGAATCAAGCCCGGAACACGGAAATGCCAAAAAACCAGAAGAAGAAGATGTGAGGAAGACGAAGTGTCGAGTGATGTCTATTTCGTAATTAAATTTGCGTGCGGGAGGAAAGATTCTGCGGGGGCGATTTCGGCCTAAAAAGAACTCTCAAATCTGGGTCCAAACTAGCGAGACAAGAAGATTGAGGAAATCTTGAAAATGGGGCCCGGCGTTGAAGGTGGCATTTTGTCAGCTTCTCCAGATCCGACGTGGGTGCCCGTCGTTTCGGGGCGAAGTAGGTCCTATTGCTTTTGTTCCCTCCGCCCCCCACCCCCCACTCCATTATGATGGTACCAACCATTAGACTTCGCATTGACCAAGATGCCCTTCTCCCTCTTCTTCTTTTTTTTTTTCCTTATTTTTTAATAAAATAGATAGACTGTGTCGGCCATTGAATATAGTTAAACGAATGTCCTTGACACACTTCTCTAAATTTATTAAATTATTAGATCAAACAGATACGAAAGGACAAGTGTATTCGAAACTAGAAGACCAAAGTTAAACGGAATTTCCAGTGAATAAATATTCATTTTTCTTTTGCACTGATTCATGGCAGTTTTCTTTCCCTTCGCAACGTTATTTCTTTTTTTACTACTATTCAAATTATTTTATTAAAAGAAAAGAAACCATTAGATGAACATCGTTTTACTTTTTTCCAATAGCCAAAAACCAACTAGCACTTAAAACATGAAAAATAAAAGGAAATGGGAGAAGCATTCTGAATTTCTTACGTCTTGATTGCATTATAGGGAAAAGTAAGTAATTATCTCAAGTGCACTTTTAGGGGAGATTGCAAAGTTTTATTTTTTAGAAATTATTTCGTAACAGTCTTTAATGTACAGTAAAAAAAATAATTTATTATAGATCACAAAAAACTAAATCTCAAATAATTATAAATTATCGTGAAACCCACTTTTCAAAAATTTGTGGCTCATGATAAACTTATTACAATACCAAAGGACTATTATGCTAGTAAAGTCATTTCTTTCTTTATTTTTATTAATGCAAAAGATAAAATGAATATTTATTCATGGCAAATTCCAATTAACGTCAGTCTGCTAATTTCGAATACACTTATTGTCTCATGTCTGCATAATCATTAAAGTGTTTCAAGATACTCGTTAACTATATTGAGAGATAATCATCCAATTTTTCAGATCATATATGAATCTAAAAAAGCCTTGGTAGTTCTCATTTGAGAACCCATAAAAAATTTAGATATCATCATCCAAATTTTTTCTTTAGTATGAAATCCATTAACGACATATCGACATATATTAACCTTCTTTGTTTTAGCTCTAAAAGTTGTCCAAGCTACACAATAAAATCAAAAAAAAAAAAAAAAAAAAATTCCCTCACAAGTTGTATATCGGAAAATACAGACAAGAATTGCAATTTTACTCTATTATTGAGATCCAAAAAAATCATATAGGTTTCTATATACGTTGCTATGCTACTTACATTTCGTGAATGCATTTTTAAGTATCAATGCAATTGAATTTGCTAGTGACAATGATTAATAAATGGAGTAAAACTTTTCATATTAATTGAGATTTATTTTCCCATTTTGTCTTTCCGTATTTAGATATTTGCAAGAGACTTATTGATTTACTGATTAATATCATGTCAAAACAATGATGATATAAAAAAAAATTACATTAAAAAAAGTATTCCTTGAAAAGTTACCCTCGCACTCGTGGCAAATTGTCCTGCCACGTGTACGATGGGGGTGGGATCCCATCCCTGTCCCGTGCCTATCCCTACTATTTGAGTCATGTTCATTTAGCAATTTATGCTTATTAAAAATAGTAAAAGAGTATATCATATATATATATATATATATATATATATATTATATTTTGGGAGGAAATAAATAAATAAACAAAATGGAGGAGTCACTCGAGACTGGTCAAAGAGATGGCAGGGGAAAACGGGCCCGCATGCTTTAAAAAGAATCTGCAGGGAATCGTCAATTTCAAGGACTCCCCGCCCCTCGATTGTTTTGGTCGGCATCTTCTTCAATTTTAGTGCCACTAAAATTTACTGATCTGACGCGAGTTCCACATTCAATCCTCCAATCCCCTTCCTTTTTTATTTATTTATTTTTTTCATTTTTTGATCGAATGATTACCATGCAGAATAGATAGAAGTAAGATGTACATATCTAGTCATTATGTCAAGTTACCTTCATATCGATGCAATATTTTAATAATTACTGTCGAGTTCAAGTAAAATATAGTTTCTAAAAGTCTGATTAAAGAAATCTGCAAATGAGAATCTTGCTTGAGATAAGAAAAAAAAAATCACTTGATGGAGAACAAAGAACATGGAGCAGAGCTCCAGCATCATGGTTCGAACGTCTCGCGTCGAACCGGATTATTATTTTTATATTCCAATCGAAAATGAGGACATCGGACAGGGCAAAAAAAAAAAAAAAAAAAAAAAATCTTCCTCCAGGGGTCAACGTTTTCCCTGATTTTCGAGGCACAAGGGAAATCGCCGTGATGAACAGCAATGTCGGAGTACGATAATCGTCCGACCATTTTTCTGTCCCCTTTTCTACCGGCAAAAAACTGGGCCTTTTGTCAGCGTCACTGTAGCCTCGATGAATTGAGGCATAAAACCAAAGACTTCATCGACATCTTCCTCACTGCAAACGTCCAAAACAAAAGTCACATGCATTTCACCATATTTCTAAACAACGTGACTTTAACAAGCGAATATTTACGAACTATTCAAAACCATTTCGAAAAAGCTTTCTCGACGCACCACCCTACGATGAGAGAGTTTCGTCGTCGGGGACTCGGATTCAGCTCATCGCGACCGTCGATCTCGAGGACCTAACGCATTCGTCCCCGTCGAATGCACGGCCGCGGCACGTTTGACCGGGCAACGCTCGGGGTGGTACTTTGGTACTTTCGCTTTTGGTGAGGGGGCGTGACGCCATCTGACGTCACCCCACATCTCTCCTCCTCCCGTGGGGGGGCCCACGGGAGTAAAGCCGCACCTCCTCCGTTTGAAATGACCGAAAGGTCCCCCCGCGCGGCTTTTGTCCGAATTGCCCCTCGCACCGTCCAACATTTACTCCCATTCGGTCCTCTCATGTGATTTTGACTTTGACCACGATCACATTACTTGTCCAACTAATTCTAGATTAAAGCTCGATCGCACATAGAAAATTTGGGCATCCAGGAACTCAAATTATAAATTTTAAAATGAGCAGAACAGGTACTGGTAATCTATAATCTTACGTTTCGTATCGTAAGGAACAAATGCGTCATCAAGAGATTATTTGAGATTACGCTCGAATATCGAGCTAACGCCACACTCATGTTGAGTTTATTATAAAAAAAGTTTGACTTTAATTGTGGATATAATTACTTTAATTGCGTCTTACGTCAGAAGAAAAAATATATATCATAATGACCTAAAGCATGCTATGTTTTGTCACTATCTTGTAATTACATTCAAATCATTATTATACTCAAAATTTTGGAAAATATTATTGCATGTAACACGAGATCTTTATTACTGCATTTACACACATTACCAAATCCTTATCGAGATTTCACTTCTTCCTTTGACCTGCCCATCCTGTTGTACCAATTCCACCTCAAATTAAATTAAGTCAGCGAACAAAATGTGATTGCCTTTCAAAATTTCGAAGATCAAAAAATAGATGGAGCATGCATTTTAAATTCGGAATATTGTAATTATAAAGTATTGTAACTTCGGCATCTTTAAACTCAGGATAAATGGGTTTGACAACAAGAAAAGTCTACAAAAAATTTTGGAAATTGTTATATTGATAACTACTAAGATTTACTTATGAACTTCGAGATACTATCCTTTATAGATGATAGCGAACGATATTAAACAAGCCAGGTTGAGAGTTGAAGGTACCCGATAAACCCCCTATGGATCTCAAATAAAACACATCGTAACAACACGAGACTGATCTTTACTATGTCGGATATCCTAGTTGGATCGAACCCCTCTCGGTCTCGAACACGAACACAAGAACGTGCCAATGAAGCTCTTTATCCTAAAAGACAAATGAATCAAGAGCCGTACGCTCACGTTAACTCGAAAACAGGGAGGGTGGGATCATCAATGCGAACGAGGACGATTTTTAAGGAGTGGTTTGGAAGCAAAGAAAACGTCCGAAATTTTCTTTTGACGGCTTCGGTCATTCCCACACTGCACAGCAGAAGGAGCACATCTAAGCCTCTCTGGCTTCCCTTCAGCGTTTGATCCCAACCTCTCTTCCGAGACGATGTAAAAAGGGGAGAGACGTGGGATCTGGTTTTGACCCTTTTCGATCATTTCCCCGGACTCGGCTTCCGTAGGCGTACCTCGGAACAGCGTCGCCAGGAGAGAGAGAGAGGGACTGCCAAAGTGAAAACCAAAAAGAAATTCGAGGGCGAGATTGAGTCTCGTTTACGCAAGATGGGTCGTCTTATTCTCTCTCATCCTCTCTTCGTCTTCTTCTTCTTCTACCCTCTGAGTTGATTCTCTCAAGGAGAGACCCTTGTGGGCGTGCTTATAAAAGAACCCCCGCTTTCCCTCGCTCTAGACCCCCGCACACGCACGCAGACGGACGAGTTCCTCCCCTTTTCTGCGGCTTCTTTTATAAAGTCTCTCTGCCTCTCTGTCTGTCTGTCCGTCTCTCTCTTGTTGCCTCTTGTTTCTTGGTTTTCCCTTGCTTTTCTTTTGGGTTCTTCCTCAGCCCAGCCGCTTTACCAGGGGTCTTCCTGTATTTATAAGAAGTCTCCTCGTATGGATTCGTCGAACTGAGTGAGTGTGTGCGTGTCTCCCCCCCCGGAACGGTTAATGAATTGATTAGAGGAGGGAGTTTTTGAGAGATTTGAACAGAGCAGAGTGAGGGATAGTCATACTACGCTGTAATTTCAGAAGAGACAGAGAGAGAATGGAGAAAGTGAGTTTTGTCAAGAACGGAGTGCTGAGACTGCCGCCAGGATTCAGGTTCCACCCGACGGACGAAGAACTGGTGGTTCAGTACTTGAAGCGCAAGGTCTTCGCTTGCCCCTTGCCTGCCTCCTTCATCCCTGAGGTTGATGTCTGCAAGGCTGACCCTTGGGACTTGCCAGGTGAGCCGATTTCGACGAGCTTTCTGATGTCCCTAGTTTAATTTCGTGGCACTAATTTGCAGTTTAAGTAGCATAGAGTCGTGCGTGCGTACATGAGCTTTTGCAATGCTAGGCCGATGATGTGTCAGCTAAGTTCCTCAGGACGTGCTAGTTTCCATGATTTTAAGGTTTTTAAGGTTGTATTGTCGGCTGTGACCTCAGGCGATGCAGAGCAAGAGAGGTACTTCTTCAGCACGAGGGAGGCCAAGTACCCGAACGGAAACCGGTCGAACCGGGCCACGGTTTCGGGTTACTGGAAGGCCACGGGGATCGACAGGCGGGTCGTTAGCTCGAGGAGCCATCAATTGGTGCTGGGCTTGAAGAAGACCCTGGTTTTTTACAGGGGGAAGGCCCCGCACGGCTCAAAGACCGACTGGATCATGCATGAATACCGCCTTGTCGACGGCCTAGCCCACGACACTGCCCTGCCGCCCAAAATGAACTTGAATCAGGTGCGTCGAGTCGGAATGCTTGTGCTGAAAGGAACTTCTCTACACATTGTTAGTTGATGTCATGAGTATCCAATTTCCATTTCATGTCACAATTTTCTAATGGACTCATGGTTGAAATCAGCCGTGTTCAATTTATGCATTATAACTAATGGGTGTAAATATTCCAAAATTCTTCTTCCAGAGCCCTGAGGTGCCAAGGGAGAATTGGGTCCTCTGCCGTATATTTTTCAAGAGGAGGAGCACCAAAAATGATGGCCACTATCACAATATAGAAAGCTTTAGGACTACCAATGAAGTTAGCAAAGTCAGGGGAAACGGGCCGGTCTTCTACGATTTCATGGCTAGACATAGGACCGACTTGAATCTCACGCCATGCACCTCGTCCTCAGGATCGAGTGGCGTCACCGAGTTGTCCTTGCGCGGCGGTGATCGGGAAGAGCATGAGGAGAGTAGCAGCTGCAACAGCTTCTCTTTATCCCGGAGAATAGCATAATAATGCTCCTTGATCAGCACTCTCGAGTCGGAATCTCAGTAAAAACCCGTGTTAGTGTTTCGAGTACGAAATTTCTCTGCATCTCGACCCTGGGATTATCTCTAGGTGGGAGATCTCAGATGTACGAACGAGGGAAAGCCAAGAAGTCGGCATTTACGATCTGCTGTTTGCTGCTAATATATATGAGAGCCCATTTTGTATTATTAGCTTATAATGGTAGTAGATCATGTAATCTGATTCCCCCAAAAATTTCAATTCTAGTTAGCTGCTTTAGTCTCCTCTTTTTCGGCATTGACCTGTCAATTTGGCCTTGGAGGGTCCTCCGGTGCAACATGAAAAGACGACATCATTAAGGGAAAACCACGTGAATTCCGAGAACGCTATCGTTTTCACATCTAAAATGAACACGAACTTCTGTTCAAAAGTAGGTGCCGCGTGACTTGCAACGCGAGGGACAGCCGGGGAGAAATTTGCTCCTCGGAGGGACCGAAAAACTGCCTGCCCGTGTCGTGCTGAAAGTGGATTGGAATCTCCAGGAAATGGGACCTCCCCCTCCCCCCTCTTTCGATGGAAAGTCAAAATGCTTCATGGACACTCCAATCCCTTGTCGTTGAAAGGGATTAGGGGAGGGAGAATCTCGTTCGGAGGAAACAGACATTCTCGACGCAGCGATTCCTTTTTTCCAGGGACATCTGCTGCAGTTGTCTTCCTCTTCTTCAACCAACACAAGAAATGTCGCGAGTAGGTTTAGGCACCATACAGGAAACCAAACAAGGGTTAGTTTTGAATTTGGATGAGCTACTGCGAGGTTCCTTCAAGTGGTCCAGAGGAACAGTCTTTTTTTTTTCCCCGAAAGGATTTTATCAAAGGCGGGCTTCCTCGTCGAGTAACCAGATAGAAAAATGTCGCACCGACGACGACTTTCCTCTCGATATTCCTAAGAACCTAGATGGAAAATCATAAGAATTCTTGAGCGCTCTCGATTGATGCGCTTCAAGGCTGCTTTGTTTTATGTTCTGGAGAAGGGAAAGAGATTGCTTGAGCCATTGGAATACCCTTCCTTAATGTATAATCAATTAGATAAGAGATTTGACCTTTTTATCAGCAACGCTATTAATCTAAGTTCGTGACATAATTGGCCAGCAGAATACCAGAGATTAGCGGGGAGATTCTCCCCCACTATCTTCCAACTACCTTGCGAACTTTGACCTCAGCTGCTTCTCTTTATGTCTGTCTTTCGTTTCTTTTTCTAAGAAAGAAAAAAAAGGAGGTTTTACTTCGATTGCTTTCTGCATCACGTTATGATCTCAATCGGAGTTGCTTCGGAAAGGGGGCAACCTCGGTGACAAGGGATCAAACGCAGCCCCCATTGGATGATTCATCCAAACCGAAGAAAATAGTCTTATCACCTTTGTTCTTCTAATTTACAGGAGAAATTCATTTTATGCGAATAAATATCGGGCTCAAGTGAAATGTCCCTCTAGCTTCGTAAATGAAGCAAAAAAATTGAGCTAAAACCTGAGCATATAATTCATATATAAAACGTATGATTCAACAAAATATTTGTTGGGGTAGGGACGCTGTAATTTCAGGAGTGGATTTCAACTCCCACGCCTTACAAGGAGGTAAAGTAAAAGTCTGAGAATGAGTGTTATACTATGAATAAGGGGTGTGCATAGTTTGGGTAGGCGGTTCCTGACCTAGAACCGGGAATCACCTGCTAAGGACCGGTTCCGAAAAATGGAATCGGGATCCACCCGTTTATTGCATGGATCGACCCAGGAACTAGACCACCGGTGCGGTCCAGTTCCCGAGTGGATTCATGGAACTGATCTTAACGCGACGGTGATTGCGATGACGGGCAAGTGGGTGAAGGGCGCTCGTGGCTGCTGGCGTGGTGGTCGACACAGAGGTGAGCTATGGCGTCACGGGTCACTGCTGGGCGGAGCAGAGGTTGTGGTGGCCGACGCGAGGGGGCGGATAGTGGTGGCGGCGGCGTCAACGCTCAAGGAGGAATCAGAATGGCTACAGGGATCACATGGAGGGGTGGTGGAGCAGCGATGGAGACGCAACGACCAGTTCGAGATCTGCTGGCGTTGGTCGTCACGGCTGTAGGGGCTGCAATGGCGTCGGATTGCTGGTGGAGGGGGCCCAAAGCAGAAGCAATGGCGGTGGTGCTTCGACAGAAAGCAACAGAAGCAAAGGTGATTGCGGTGACGAGCGAGCAGGCAAAGGGCGCTCATGGCTGTTGGTGCAGTGGTCGATGCGGAGGCGAGCTATGGCGTCGCGGGTCACCACTAGGCGGAGCAGAGGCTGTGGTGGGTGGCGGCCGGCACGAGGGGGTGGACAACAGCGGCGAAGGAGCAGCGGCGGCGGCGTTGACGCTCGAGAAGGAATCGAAATGGCAATAGGAGGAATTGAGGAAGAGAGAGAGAGAGAGAGAGAGAGAACGAGAATCGAAGAGTCGAAGACGAAGAGAGTGAGATGAGATCTAAGGTTTGTTTGTTTTTTTTTTTTTTTTAATATTAAAAAGGTTATGGTCCGGTCCGAGTGGGCGGGCGGGCGGATCCAGCCATGGAATCGAGAATCGGACTGGTACCCACCGGTTCCCATAAATCGGAATCGGGAACTGGACCGGTTCTCTCAAGAACCGTCGATTTCAGGCGGTTCTAGTTCAGTTCCGAGCGGTTCGGGTGGATCTTAGGTATTTTGCACACCCCTAATAGGAATAGAGTAGGACCGACAAAAAATAAAAATAAAAACAAAATATTTGTATAAAAACAATTACTCATAGTGTCAATAAAATGAATGAATTTAAAATATTTTTCATTATCTATTTACACATGGATTTTATCTATAATGAAAAATAAATTATTGATAAATTTTTTAAGCAATATAAATGATTAAAAAAATAAACGAAGGCTTAGGGTGCATTTGGTAAAGTTTCTGTTCAAAAATTATTTTAGGAAACAGAAATAGAAAAAATTATTTATGCTCTGGAGAGTAATTTTTGAATAGAAGAATGCGTTTGGTAAATTTATTCCTGAAATAGAAAAAGAATATAAACACATTTGGTAAATTTGTTCCTGAAATAGAAAAAAAACAGAAACACGTTTGGTAAATTTATATAATTTTGTTGTTTCTTTTAATTTTTTAATATTTTTATTTTATTTTTTCCTTTTTTCTTTTTTCTTCCTTATGGTCGGTCGCCGACCTCGGCCATGACCGATGACCGGCCGACGAGGGCCGGCGGCCTCACCCGGCCACGGCAAGGCTCGCCGGCCCCGTAAGGCCAAGTGTCGCCGTGGTTGGGCGAGGCTCAGCCTCGCCAAGGGCCGATGACGCTCCGCCTTGGTAGCCGGTCGTTGGCCAAAAAAAAAAAAGAAGAAGAAAATAAAGAGAAGAAAAAAATAGGAGAGAGAAAAATTGTTTTTCGGAAGTATTCTACAGGAATAAGAAACAAGTTTTCCTTGTTTTTATTCTAAATTTGTTCTTGGGAACAAAAACGCAAACAAACTCATTTTTTTTTTTTTTTATTCCTTAAAACAGAAAAATAGAAATTGTGTTCATGAAAAAGAAGAGAAACAAATAGGGCCTTAGTTATCGATCAAAATACCGGTCGATCTCGCATTACCGAGGGGCTGCTTTTTTTTTTTTTTTTTTTTTTCTAAGGGTCAACGCACTGTTGACTTGCTGGGTAACGTGGGCCCACGAGAAATTTTTATCAGTGCCACGTGTACAGAAGAGTCGCGAGGGACGGTATCAAATCCTTTTTTTATTTTTTTGCTAAATCGTGTATAATTTATCTTTTTTCTTTGGGTAACTTGTACGAAATAATCTTTGATTACAACAGCAAGGAGGTTAGTCCTTATCTGAACAGGAAAGGCGTGCGAAATTTTGAAATCAGCTTCTTCAATAGAAAAAATAAATTGCCGACCAGGGGCAAAAGTCTCTTGTGACAGGTTTTGTTAGAGTTCCAAACGTCATCCCATTACTTAATAAAAGATAGCGTATGGCTTTCCCTTATTTCGCGAAATATTAATAATTTAAAAAGTATCTTTTCATTTTCAATTATTGTTATTGTTCATCAAATTGAATCCATGAAAAGCCTCCATTTATAATGATAACGCATGCCTAAGTATTTGGTTGATAATGAGAGCATTTATTATTTTTTTTTTTTGTCAGTCCTACTCTATACCTACTCTACACTCACTCTCAGACTTTTGTCCTGCCTCTTGCAGAGCGTGGGAGTTGAAATCCACTCCTGAAACTTGCGCGTCCCCACCCCATCCCCTCTCTGAGAAGGTGAGGGTGGCGAATCCCAGTGGTTCTTTTCTTAAGAGATATAAAAAATTTAAAATTCAGATTTTTTTCTTTCAAATTATTGTTTTTTTGTGAAATAAACAAAACCATTATTGGATTTGTTTTCTTTCTTTTGGTGGTAAAGTGATATAACCTGCAGATAAAATTAGTGCATGTGCTAGATTGAGTCCATATGTCCAATTCAATCAAAGACAAGACACAACCTTCGAATTGGAAAAGAGGCCACTCACAAAGTGTCACTTCTTAGATGCTTGTGCATCATGGTAAGTAGTAGAGATAATCAGGATAATTTTCTATGATATTTTCCTATTTTACAAATAATTAGGATATTATCCTAATTACCTCTAACGGTAAGGATGTATTACAATTTTTTCTAGATGGGCATTGAATTTGGCCTCGATTGTTTTGTCTTGTCATATATTTAAAACACGGTGGAGCCGATGCTACTTAATTCGGACTCGGTAAGATAGGATCTACAGAGCTCCAACTCCCTATGAGACGAGGTTTAAGAGTCGACTAGCCAGCCGCTTGTCATATGTGACAATTTTATGTAAATTTTAGCATTAAGTGTGATTCTGACTTCAAAAAAGCCAATCACGAATCGCCATAACGAGAATAAGAGCACGATTGTCTTACTAAGCATGGTGTTTTCCACTTTAGGCCAAACAATAACAAAGTCACAGAGACTATCAAATAAAATTAGGCGTATGAGCCCAATTTTCTGACAAATCATTAAATCCAATGAGACTCATTGATGTAGATGCAATTGCAGTTGGGTTCCATTAATCGCCGACTTAGGTGATATTAAGGTGTTGTTCATACTCCCTATTGATAAAAATGCATGGAGATTCAGGGACCATCCTAATAGAGGTTTAGGAGGTATTAATAATTTGGGCTTCAACTTATGAGTAATTATTACTGTATATAATCTTTTTAATAAAAGATAGTTGTAACATAAAGATAGCACGTGTAACCCTAATTTAAGGATGAATCTTATATTTTGATTTCTCTTTTTTGTCTTTACTCACACCTGATTTGGTCAACGACATAAACTTGTCACTTGAGTCCCATCTTCAACAAAAGGGAACAGTAAAAAGAACTATTGCCAGGTTCTAAAATCAAAAGGGTCGATGGGCTAGCAGAACGATGAAGCAATCGAAGTTTTGCACCTAAAAAAAGGTGTGAGACCTCGGTCACGAAAAAGCAATACACAGCAAATTTGCGGATTGACGACTTTACCTCGGACCATTGAAAAAACAGGTAAAAAGAGGCTTTAGTCAAGGGTGAATTGATGTTGCCAGGAGTGAAAAAAGAAGTACCTTTCATGTCTAGCGAATAGCCGATGTTGCGTAACCGGTCTGTCACTTTGCGTTTCTGATATAAGTTCCAATCAACTTCTCGACACGTATATTCCCTCGATTTGAATGTATATGAGGCCCACTTTGTGTCTTGTCCTCAAGGTCCATCTCAAACCATCTTAGCAGGGAAGACAAATCTTTTATCTCATTCGAATCTACGCCAACCTAGAAGTATCCAAAGCTTGGGGAAAATGAAACCCGTGATCAAATCCAAGCAGAAACTAACGTCCACTTATAATCAAAAGAAATGTCATGGAGTGTTAGGGACATATGCCATATCATACGACATCTATAATCACTTATGACACATCGCTACTACCATCACAATACTACCTAAATTTCACCTTTAATTTCAAAACAACCACATCCATTCTAGCATCCCAAGGGCACAAAACCCACCTTCTAAAAATCGGAAAGACACGCAAGTTCTAATGATAGCTTGAGTCATATGTGTCCCTTGTGTAAGATATATTCCTGTTCTAATTCCTGTGGTACGATTTTATATCGGATTCCCATGTACGAGAGGATTTGCTAAGATTGATAAATGATAAATGATGGATGGAATAAGTGATTGCAAAGGTTTTCGAAACGACGTGCTAATCTCCTACACGTGGCAGGTGGCACTGTCGATCTCCTGGTCTTCATCGCCCGTCTCCCTCTCTCACTCTTTTCTCTTTCCCTCACACCCACACACACAAGTCAATAATGGACCACAGCCTCGTAAAACAAGATTGTCATATCTCGTCCCATCGGTATCGCTAGAATTGATGAAATAGACGAATCAAACATGTTTGAATATTCGTGTAACAGCTGCTTCATGTACTGTTTGAGCACGACTTGCCACTAGCTGTCGACTGAAAAACAAGCACCTGTCACATTAGGCGCATAATCACCGCACAAAGCAATTGGTGCTATCGACTGATTGAACTGCGATCAGGTTATATCGGTACTGAGCAATCTCAAGTATGAAATGGATTAAAGTCAAGAGGAAAATAGAGAACTAATGGAAGAACTATCAAGATCCCATCGAGCACAAAGCAAAGGGGGGAAAAGAAAGTGAGTAGGTTGCATAATGATGGGGTTGGATATGGGCTTTGTTTCGGCCATAGGCTCAGCTTTGACAGAACAATTCTTAGGACAGTTGGCGAGCTTGAACTATAACTTGTCATTGCGTGACTCTGTCTCTTGATGTTGGTTTTTGTACATGGAGGTTGCTTCCAACAGTTGTAGAACTGGATTTGAGCCCATGAAGTTGCAAAATCCACTTGTTTATCATGTCTAGAAAGTGAAAATCTTGCGTGGTGGGCCTCCTGTTGGATTATGAAAATCTGAATTGAGTATACATGTTTTGTAAAAAATTAAGAATTTGAAAAATACTCTCCTAAAAATGATCACTTTATCGCTTATGTAAATTAATGAAAAAAATGTTTTCATCATTTATGAAAATATCTAGACATAAGTTGTTGTTACTAATTATTTCAAACGATATATGCGATTTTTTTAATAAAAGTATTTTCTAAATCCTTCCTTTTCCTATGGAACATTAAGTGCTAAAATCAAAGCATCTCCATATATTTATCACGTCAATGAAGAATGTGATAATATAAGCCAACCCTAGCGGGGCCCTAGTCTAAAGCTCACTCCAGCTCATGTCCTGCTACACCTTCTATAGTTTTCCGTCCGACTTGAACATCAGCAGGTTTATGAAATCCGAATCTAAAATCTAGATGCCCTCACATGTTTATCTACGCGAGTTGGTCTGGTCATGATCTTCTATCTTGAGTTCAATTTGTGTATTCAATGGCCAAATATATATTAGATGCGAAAAGATGACTAACTTTCGATTATTAGATACAAGCGAAGACTTAGTTGGTAAAAGCAATTTTTGGTTAAAATAAATTTCATTGATGAACAAAATAGTGGACAACTCTGAAATGAATAGGCAGCTTGCCAGTGAAGCCATCTGGAGCAAACTATACAGGACTTTTCAATAAGTAACTTCACTAGTGGACGAGAGTCATCGACAATCAGCTATTGCAGATTGTGCTAAATATTAGAGTTTGAAGATACATACGATGGATCAACACGGGCATTTGATTGTGGAACTGATGATTTCGAAACTTGTAACTCCTTATAGGTAACCATCATTAAAGCATTTGGGGATGTACCAAGGATATGGGGAATTGCTCATTGATTAATAACTATAAATAGCGCGAGGAAGTAATTATTAGATTCAAAATAAATAACTCCCGTTAGTGGGATATGGGATATAAGCACCCACGTCGTCATCTTTACAAGGGATCCAAACCTGTCAAATATGTACTGACCCAAAAAAAAAAAAAAAAAAAAAAACCTGTCAAATATGCAGGGGATGAGTAAGATTCGTGTCATGTCAAAAATGGTCAAATCTAAATTCACCAATTTAATTCGTTTTGATCAAATTCTATGCAATAGAAATTTAGTGACTTATACCCAGCCTGACATATATTATTAAAACAATTCTATACTTAACCTAATTTAGAAAATCTCAAATCCAAATTATAGTGAAAATATAAAATGAGTGAGCATGTAATAGCGAGAGAGTGAACATAATTACAGAAATGAGCTAGATATAAGTAAGTTGTGAGCACATTTAATATCTATATAATGTCCATTTATAATCTTTAGAATTAAGTCTAAATGCATTTCTGGCCCATTTATTTAATATAACTAATTCATATAACATCTAAATTAATTAAATATGAATTATGAAATAGGTCAATAAGCTATTTAGATTGATCTAAAGAGATTACCAATCAATAACAAAGCACAAGTTTTGTGTCGTAATGGCCTTACTTAAAAGGATTTTTTTTTTTTAAGGTGTTTTTCTTATTTTGAATTCCAAACCATTTTGCTTAGTTTTTCCTTTTTATTTTTCATTTGGAAGAAAGAGAAGATTAGTAAAAGAAGAAAAAAACCCAACTGGTGAGGTACCGAACGTGCCTCTTTTCACGGACACGTTGCGGCACGATACATGTCTTGAACAGGAGACAAGAAGTCCACCTCACATTTTAGATGTTCTCCCGATCCACTGGCAGTGAACCGCGGCGCTTGCCGGTCGGATTATCTCACTGTTTTGATTATTTCGGATTTTTGTCTTTCACGAGGCAAAAGAAAAGGAGGAGGAAGAATCGAGATGATTGGACAATGCCATAAGTTGCCTTTTACAAGGTAGACGCGTATGTACCTTGGGGTCCACCTTCTCAAGGAAGGAAACGACCTATTTTTTTTTTTTTTTTTTCCCCTTGTCATCTGTCTTTCGCATTTTGTCATTTTCTAGGTTTCAAGATGTTGTCCCTCGCAACCTCTTAAAGGGTGTTATATATCGTGCTTGAGTTATAAAGAGAGCACTCTTCGCGTTCCAGAGAGAGAAGCAAAAAAAGGAGAGAATTATTGGGGAGTAGAAGAGAAAAATGGAGGAGAAAATGGGTTTTAGGCGCACCCAGGGGTGGTACCATAGCTACTTCAATTAAAACTTAGAAGGGACGATGGTGCCACGCTGTGTGCGTCTGAAAACATTCTCTTTTTTCTCCTTAATGAATTCCCCTTTCCTTTAATTTTACTTCTTTCTGAAGTTTTTCAATGATTGGGCGTCATTCTTGAGCAATTTGCAGGACTGAAATGGGGAAGAGCTGATCCAAACTCAGTCCAACGTTTCAGTCCAACATCAACCCAGCTAGCTATTGATTTATGAAGGGTAGGCCAAGTAATTCCAGTAAAAGGTTTCTTTCCAGGGATGAATACACAACGAGAAGATGGGACTTTGCTCCCTCCTAATTGAAGTTAGAATAGTTTTATTGGTGTAGGTTTTAATGGGATAGGTGAGCGGTTTCAAAGCGTGATCCATGCTCGACTTCACCAATCTGCGAGGTATCGACTTTTTGTTTGATTTGAGCGTTTGTAGCATATCACTCTTCACCACGTGCAAATTTTCTATAGATAAATCCCCTTTGTTCTTTTCAAAGATGATAATGAGTTAGCGATCGAAGACATCATATTGGATCCCACGGCGGAAAACATGTCATTTGTCTGATGTCCTGAATGTTGTCTCAAAAGTTATTTAATGATTAAATTTATCTTGCCTATGTTATCCCGGGTGAACTTTTTTTTTTTTTTTTTGATGTGATGATATGAAGGATTGGAGACTGCGTGCATGGTCGACACAGGCCTTGGCACCGCGTGACATAATTGTGCGACGTGATATGAGCTTTCAAGCAGTGGCGGGAGATGCCGAGATCAACTAAAACCGAATGATATTTTGGTCCCCCTTCCAAGCGAACTCGTAGGGTGGATTTTGTTCATTTTCTGGATTCTCGAAGGCACTCGAGACGCATAAGATAAGAGTAATCTCAAGGTAAAATGAGGGAATAGGTCCGATATACTCACTTTAATTTATGCAGCCCCGTCAAAGCATCCTTTCATGTGACGCCATGCGCTGGGGACTTGGCTTTTAGGTAGAAATATAATATTTTGGGACGAGCTTAACATTAACTCAGCCCGGAGCGCACGTAGATTCTTCGAAAGTTTCTTCTCTCGGAAGATTATGCTTTAGGTTTAGCTGTCGACAGCGCATAAGCTTGTGATGGTTCTGTACATGCACCGGAGCAAATCATGCAAGCAAAGGTGATCTTTCTGGTCGAGCATGAACAGTTTTCGAACGTCCCTGCATGTCTGGAGTGCGCGAATGGGCAAAGTCTGAAGCCACCAAGATGCTCTCGCAGCAGTAACACATTAGCTGCCCTCGCTTGATGGAAGAAGACGTATGCATACTCGAGTCGAGTGATTTCAGGAGAGTAAGAGATTTTCGCCATTGGTGCTAACCCCTGACAAATACAATCATCGACGACAAAAACCAACCGGCTCATACCATAGATGAAATAGAGATTCGTGAATTTTAGGCTCCGGTTTAGGATACAAACTGCGGCGACAGATTGGTTAGATTGGCAGGGTGGTCGGCCTTGTCAACAGCCCACGGAAAAACACCGGCACGGTGAAAACCAGAAGCTGCATGGTGTTGATTTCATCGCGACTGACATTGACAGACAACAAGAGAAACGCAAAGATGGAAATCGAGCAACCCGAGAGAAGCCGTGTGGCATCCAGATAGAAGCAACTTTACAAGCTCCACCAGTGATTGTATGAAAGCAAAAGAGTGCCATGCTTGTAAACAGGGTAAGCAGCCATGGGCATGTGATGAGATATTCTCCCTGAACCTCCGTCGAAGTTGCTGAAAACACGACGAAGCTTTGGACTTCGTTTCAGACCCTGCAAGCAGAAGAAGAGATTTACCGATTGCGGCTTTCGGACCGTGCCTACTCAGAATCAACGGCCTGCTGCAGCAGACGGTGCCCTCACCGTTGCAGATTGCGCCGCACGTCCCCATAAATCTCAGTCGAAGGCATACAAATTACTCGTACAGTAGCTCCACCGTGTCAATGTAATTAACGCAACATGCATTGTTATGCCCTGTGACTAAAATAGTGAATGGACCAGATGTGCATCTGCCAATCGATAAGGAAATTGACTCTTTCCTTGGGCTGTAATATTTTTCTCGCCTTCCGCCTTTTTCCCTTTTGTAGAGTCGCTTGGTCCGAAAGATAAGATATTGAACTTCCCAATTTGCTTATTTGATTGGCCGAGACTTCCTGTAATGCTCGAAATTCGCCTAAAAACCTCTAACCATCAAGCTTTCGGAGTCTTGAAGGATCGAGTATCGAATATGAAAGGTGAAGAAGCAAACTAATCAAAAACCAAGCACTAATCCAAAAACTTTTTCTCCTTTAATAATTGGCTATATTGTTCCACGGACCATCTATTCATGGTTGCCGATATATGAGGATTTAGTGCAACTTCTCTTGATCATTCTTTAGTGAGACGTTAGGAAGGTTTGCTCTCTCGTGTTGGCCTTCTTTTGTTGCTCGGTTAATTGCTGACGGTGTTGGGCTCTTGATGCTCCTCATTATCGGCATTGAATTTCCTCAAATTAAATCACTAAGTGTCCTCCTCAAATTAAATCGCTAAGTGTCCAACGGGTGTGCCAAAAAGATATTTCCCCAAAAGTGGGTTGTCAACGAAATTTCTTTTACTGAAATTCGTTCTTCAGTTTTTATTCATAGGAGATGGGTTGTGTGGCTATTCCAAACATGAGTTGTATTAATGGAACACAAAGAACAGATATTCTTCAATAAAATTAAATCAACGATGAAGCTTGATGACATAAAAAAATTTGTCGGGATTTAATCGATGACCAAAAAACATAACACTAAATAGGGAGATATGTGGAAACTATAACTAAAGTATAGGAATTGAAAGATTATTGGAAAATACTGAGAAAACATGAAGTTCAAGCTTTAGTTGCTGATCTAAGGAATTCCAACGAAGATGAAGATATATTCTAGAGAGCAGAGATCAGATCAACAGAAATCACTTTGTATATCATCATATCAACTAATCCACAAACATACAATGTAATCGAAGAATCGTGTATTCAATTGTTACAAGATTTCCTCCTCTGTTCTTACTTGAGCTTGGAAGATTGATCAAACTTCCATCTCCAATAAGAGAATCTTCTGAGAATAGTTGCAGAACTTCAATGGAGGATGTTCATCTTGAACTATATCACTCTTCCTTTCTCTGTATCTCTCTATCTATTATATCAAGCTTCTTCGATTGAAGAACTTGTTACAGAAAATTGAAAACTGAGAATACATGAAGCTAGAAACAGAACTAACTAACACGCCATTTATCTAAACTACATTTTAGCACATGTGTTTGACGACTTTTACAGCTTGGCAATCTCTGTCAATGTTCTCTTCTCCTTTCTCATCCATTGATGCAATTCAATCTGCTTCTTCAAGTTAAGATCCCCACCGTTAACTGTTGTTCCTTCATATCCTTTGTTTTTCGCCAAGTTAATTCCTCCATCCTGTTTTATCACGTGCTCATTCTTCCTCTGTTTCAACAGCCTGTTTTATCACGTGCTCCTTCTTCCTCTGTTTCACGTGCTGCTGATAATTGGCTTGGAGAACTCTATATTTAACATCCCCCCTCAAATTGGGAAGGGTGAAGAATCCCATTCCCAATTTGGTGTGTAAAGTCAGATGAGTTATTTTAGGAAGGGATTTGGTAAAGATATCAGCTAGTTGCTGATGACTTGGAATGTGTTGAACTTGAATGGATCCAGAGGATACCTTTTCACGAACAAAGTGAAAATCAATTTCAACATGCTTTGTACGAGCATGTAAGACTGGATTTGCTGTAAGAGAAATGGCAGATTTGTTATCACAGAACAAAGTCGTTGCATCTGTAAGAGGAATACCAATGTCTCGTAACACAAAGCTGATCCAAGTGAGTTCAGCTGTAGTAGAAGCTAATGCCCTGTACTCTGCTTCTGTTGATGATCTTGAAACAGTGGCTTGTTTCTTGGCTGACCAAGAAATTAGATTAGAACCAAGAAATGTACAGAAACCCGTAGTAGATCTTCGAGTAGTGGGACAGCCTGCCCAATCTGTATTTGAAAAACCATAGAGATTTATAGAGCTTCTAGAATGGAGATAGTAACCAAGATGCACAGTTCCTTTGATATAACGAAGGACTTTTTTTAATTGATGATAGTCTCTTTGTTGGATGTTGCATCTTTTGACAGAGAAGATTTGTTGCGAAGGATATATCTGGCCGAGTTATAGTCAAGTATTGAAGCCCTCCTACCAAGCTTCTGTATTCAAGAGGATCTGTAAGTTGAGTTTCAGCATTGGCCATTGGAACTGGCCGAAGTGGTAATGGTGTAGTTATAGACTTGCACTCTGCCATATTAGCTCTTTTCAGCAGATCAATGGCATACTTTGTCTAGCATAGAAACAAATCCTGTGCTGTTTGTTTAACTTCAATTCCTAAGAAGTAATGAAGTTGGCCAAGATCCTTCATGTGAAACTGGTGGCTGAGGCTCTGTATTAGTGTTGTTAATAGTTGGGAAGAACTTCCTGTCAAGATAATGTCATCGACATACAGTAGTAACAATACTGTTTGTGATCCAATATGAAGAACAAACAATGAGGGATCAGC
This sequence comes from Eucalyptus erythrocorys, assembly GCA_014182555.1. Taxonomy (NCBI): domain Eukaryota; kingdom Viridiplantae; phylum Streptophyta; class Magnoliopsida; order Myrtales; family Myrtaceae; genus Eucalyptus; species Eucalyptus erythrocorys. The sequence continues at coordinate 57,845,026 of CM024604.1, read as the reverse complement.
TGTACTACAGAAGAATTCAATTTCCAGAAGAAACTTACTGAACTTATCAAACCAAGCTCTTGGAGCTTGTCGAAGACCATACAAAGATTTATGAAGTAGACAGACATGGCTTGATTTATGTGGATGAATGAAACCAGGGGGCTGATCCATATATACAGTCTCATTAAAGTCCCCATGTAGAAAGGCATTATTCACATCAAGTTGATGTATTGGCCACTGTTTCATCAAGGCTATGGATAAAACTATGCGAATTGTGGCATGTTTCACCACAGGACTGAAAGTTTCAGTAAAATCTAAGCCTGCTTCTTGATGAAACCCTTTGGCTACTAGTCGAGCCTTCAGCCTATCAAGGCTACCATCAGGTGCTAATTTGGTCTTGAAAACCCACTTACAGCCTACAACATTCATATGATTTTCTCTTGGAACCAATGTCCAGGTATGATTTTCATATAAAGCATTCATCTCTTCTTGCATTGCACTGTACCAGCCTTTATCAGCTAATGCGGACTTAATAGATCTAGGTTCAACAGGAACATGGTACTCAGCTAGACAAGCATATTTTGGGTTTGATTTTATAATACCTGACTTCAGCCGAGTTTGCATATGATGGACAACAGGGTTATTTTGTGAAGGATATGGGTCAGAAGTGTGTTGAACTAGTTCATGAAAGGTATTGACAGACATGGTATTTTGATAGGATAAGGAATTTAAAACATGATGATCTTGAGAATCTGAAGGATTTGCAGACAAAGTACCTGATGAAGTAGTTATTTGTGATGGTGCTGGGATAAACTCAGTTTGTGTAGGTACTCCTGAGATGATTCTTGATACTTGCTCATCATGACAATAGCTATCCATCTCAGGATTATATTGTCCTGCACTGACTAGTTGATGAAGAGCCCTGTTGTTTGTGGTAGTTTTATTTGAAGTTTCGAACACTTGAGTATCTCCAATCCACTGGCTATATAGTGGTGTATGTTGTTCAACATCATTAATCACTCTTTTTGAGAAAGGAAAATAGGTTTCATCAAACATCACATGCCTACTGATATATATACGATTATCAGCAGGTACCAAACACCTATATCCCTTGTGTAACTCATTGTATCCCAGGAACACACAAGTAATAGATCGAGGATCAAATTTATGCTTTGCATAGGGTCTTAAGTATGGATAACATGCACATCCAAATACCCTCAAGTGATCATACCTTGGCTGGCTATTATGGATCTTGTTATAAGGTGTATCCATCTTCAGTGTTGATGAAGGAAGAATGTTTATGATGTAATTTGCTGTAGAAAAGGCATCGACCCAGAACTTCATTGGGACTTTGGAGTGATACATCATTGCTAATCCTAGCTCTACAATATGCCTATGTTTTCTTTCTGAAATCCCATTCTGTTCAGGTGTGTGTGGACATGAAATGTGTTGCTTTATACCACAATTCTGCAGATGAGTTCGAAATTTGTTGCTTATGAATTCACCTCCTCCATCACTTTGAAAGATTTTGATTTGGTGACCATACTGTTTCTCAACTAACTTCCGAAACAGAACAAAAATGTTATAGAATTCAGATTTCAGTCTCATGGGATAGAGCCAGCTATATCGTGAGAAGTTATCAACAAAGACCACATAATATCTGAATTTTTGAAATGAATCAACAGGTGAGGGTCCCCAAATATCACAGTTAATCCTCTCTAGAGGACACTTTGCTGTAGAGTTTGATAAGGAAAAAGGCAGAGTTGTACTTTTAGCTATGTGACAACTACTGCAAACATTTGAAGCTTTTGAACTATAGTTGATTAGTTTCTGACTTTGCAGATATCGAATTGTCTGAAAATTTGTATGAGCCAGCCTCTGGTGCCATGTATCCTCATCCACATTTTTCTGTCTTTGAGTGAACAAAGCTTCTGCAGCCTGTGTATCCACTTGATAGAGGCCTCTATTCTTCCTCCCGAGCTTGACTATTACTTGGGTATTGTTGTCCTTTACATAGACACCAAATTTATCAAAGATGAATGAGCAAGGGTAATCATCTGTGAGCTTTGAAACTGAAAGCAAATTCTTCTGTATTTCTGGTACTATTAGCACATCATTGAGAGGTAATGTGTTGCCTTTTGTATTCAAACAGGTATTACCAATATGAGTAACAGGGAGACATGCACCATTGCTTATCATCACAGTGTCAAAACCTTGGTATTTAAGAGTTGTATGAAGAATACCTGGATCTGCACTGATATGGGCTGAAGCACCTGTATCAGGGTACCAGTCATTCCCTTTTGAATCCTCGATATGTATTGTTGTCAAGGCTACTGGGATATCTTCAGCCTAATAGGAATTGTCAAAGCGGTACCAGTAGTGGAAGGCATCATGCCCAGATCTTTTGCATATTTGACATTGCAGTCTAATTGAACCTGCATCATTTTCATCCTGCACACCTTTATTTGAGTTTAGTGTGAAAGGAGGATAGGTCTTAGTATTCTGGTATCTTTGAGAGGTGGTAGCATAAGGTCGAAAACCCTGGTTTGCTGTAGGAGAAAAGCTTTTCTGTCTGTGTTACTGATCTCCTTGATTTTGAAATGGAACAGCTCTTCTAAAGTTCAAATTTCTTTCAGCATAACTATTGACAGTAGTTCTACCACGACTATAGCTACGGCCTCCCCTGTAATTCCCTCTTTGGGCTATGAAACCAGTGGATTGAGATATATAATTTTCATCAGGATTACCTTTTAACTGCAGTTGAGGATGTCTTAGTCCAAAATAAGCCATATTCGGATTAAACTGGCTTCTGGAATAAGTTTTCATTCTTGACTCAAATCTTTCCAGCTGAGCAATGACTTCATCATAGTCGTTTGTGGTTTTAGACAATATATGGTAGTTCGAAGTCTGCTCATATTCAGGACCTAATCCTTCCAATACACCAAAGATTCTGGTTATCTCATCCCTTTGGTTTACCTATTGAATTCAATTGATCACATATTGTTTTATATTCTCTGAGATAACTTGAAAGATTTTGATCAAGCTTTTGACAAGACTGTAATTTTCCTCGTAGCTCGAATTCCCTAGCAATTGATTTTTGTGTAAACCTCTTTAGAAGTGTCTGCCATACTTCAAAGGATGTTTCCAAGCCAATTATTAGGCTTAAAATACTCTCAGTGACTGCCCCACTGATCCATGATGATACTAATTGGTCTGTTCTTGTCCAGTCAGCAAAGTCAGGATTAACAATTTCAGACTCACAATCCTCAGTATTCTGCAGCATATGAGGGGGTGACTGAATGTCACCACTAACAAAGCCAAAGAGTTCTTGGCTTTTCAGAAATCTTTGAACCTGAGCTTGCCACAGTAGGAAGTTATCTTCCGCAAGCTTGACTGTGACAAAGTTTGAAATGTTCACATGTATAGAAAAGGGGTATTTAGGTGTTCTTATCGCCATTGTTGTTCAATCTCAGAGTAATGACTGAACCCTGATAGAAACAACAGATGCAACAGGGCTAATGAGTTCTGATATGACTTCTGTAACAATTGATACTGCTTGTTACTTCAAAAGTCTTATTTGCGATAAGAGAAGTAGCTACTGTATAAAGTTCTTCATCATATTTAGCAATCCGAAAACAACCGTTGCTCTGATACCATGAGAAAACATGAAGTTCAAGCTTTAGTTGCTGATCTAAGGAATTCCAACAAAGATGAAGATATATTCCAGAGAGCAGAGATCAGATCAACAGAAATCACTTTGTATATCATCATATCAACTAATCCACAAACATACAATGTAATCGAAGAATCGTGTATTCAATTGTTACAAGATTTCCTCCTCTGTTCTTACTTGAGCTTGGAAGATTGATCAAACTTCCATCTCCAATAAGAGAATCTTCGAGAATAGTTGCGAGAACTTCAATGGAGGATGTTCATCTTGAACTATATCACTCTTCCTTTCTCTCGTATCTCTCTATCTATTATATCAAGCTTCTTCGATGAAGAACTTGTTACGTAAAACTGAAAACCGAGAATACATGAAGCTAGAAACAGAACTAACTAACACGCCATTTATCTAAACTACATTTTAGCACATGTGTTTGACGACTTTTACAGCTTGGCAATCTCTGTCAATGTTCTCTTCTCCTTTCTCATCCATTGATGTCAATTCAATCTGCTTCTTCAAGTTAAGATCCCCACCGTTAACTGTTGTTCCTTCATATCCTCTGTTTTTTGCCAAGTTAATTCCTCTATCCTGTTTTATCATGTGCTCCTTCTTCCTCTGTTTCAGCAGCCTGTTTTATCACGTGCTCCTTCTTCCTCTGTTTCACGTGCTGTTGATAATTGGCTTGGAGAACTCTATATTTAACAAATACAATTGATAAAAAATAATAGGTTTTCATTAATTGATCAAAGTTTACAAATAGTAAGATGTGGCTAGCCTACAATCAATGGTTATCAATGGAGGTTACACTATTCGAATAAATAAATAACTTCCCATTCTCCTATTATCTAGCAACACTAATTCAAAAGAGTTTAACTATCCAAAAGCATTACCACTCATCAGTAAATGTCGCTGTCGCTGTCGATATCAATAACTAATATTTGCTCTAATTACTCATATGTCGGTATTGATGATTTCATCCTAGATGATTGAAATTTATTAAGTTTAAATTTATTAAATTTAAATATCCGAAAATATCGCTACTCATTAGTTACATGTTGATATTGATGTCAATGACTCTTATTATTCACCAAAACCTACTACTATTGACTATCACTCGTTGATTATAACAAAATCTACTTTTAGAGTATCCATTTGCTTGAAATTACTCCACTTTCATTTCCATTCTCCATACACTGGTCAAGGCTGTTCCCGAGTTGTATTTAAGATCCTCGTTTTTTTTATATAAATTTCGTGACCTATTTTGCTACATGTAATTTCTATATGTTGATGGTTCCTTTGCCCTTTTGATTAGGGGTGAGCATGGTCCGAGTTGGGTCGGTCCATCCCCTAACCCTAGGACCAACTCGCACAGTGTTGGTCCTCAATTTTTGGAACCGAGGACCGACCCTATTAAGCTTGGGACCGAGGACCGGACCGACCCAATGAGTTCGGTCTGGTTCTAGGATCAAACCGGGACCAACTAATAATTTTTTATTCCATTTTTTCTACTCCTTAAAAAAGCAATTGAGGACCGGATTGACCCAATGGGGTTGGTCCGATTTCAAGGTCAACATAGGACTAACTAATAATTTTTTTTTTTCATTTTTTGTACTCTTTGAAAAGGCAAATGATGATCGTACTAACCCAATGGGTTCGATAATGAGTAAGGTTAGTTAAGAAAGGCAAACGGTGAGGGTTAAGTGAGGTGAGCGTCGAACAAAATGAGCATCGAATGTCGAGTGAGGAGCAACAAGCTAAGCGAGCATCGAGCAGCAAGCGGCATGAGTGATCCAAAGCAAGTTAGGCGAGTGTCAAGTGGTGAGCAGAAAAGTTATTTTTTTTTTCGATTTTAGCAAATTGAAGACTAAGAGGACAAATAAGATATAAGAGAACAAATACTAAAGGAGGATGCCATAAGGTGCCTTTTTGGAAGCCGTGTGGACTCCTCACAAAAACATTTTTTCTCCTTCGTAAATTATAACTATTTATACCGTAAAAGACATTAAAAACCTAAGTTATTAAATAATAATGTAAAATAACTTGAACTTCTCACTAAAGAGCTGTTTAATGTTATTGACACTGTTTATTTTAAGTTTTTTTCTATATAAAAAAATTATAAATAATATTTTATATATATAGTTAGGGTTGGTCCGGGTTGAACCGACCCGGAACTCTCAAGACCGAGGACCGATCCGCACAATGCTGGTCTTAGAATTCTAGGACCAAGGACCAACCCGGTCTCCCTATGAACCGGACCAGGACCAGCAGGGTTGGGCCGGTCCAGGGTCGGTCCAGGGTCGACCCTAGACCGATGCTCACCCTTACTTTTGATTGCGGAAAATTCTAATCAGAGCTCCACGAAGAGTTCAAGCCCGGTCTTGGTAACTCGTAGTAATTATTTCTAGCTTCTACCTACAACTTTTCCTCTAGGAAAAAAATTCAAAGATGCTATTTAAACTTTAAAACCTTATGAAATGTGATTTTACACATCATTATCTGAATATTTCGAGTCAAATACACTTTAAAGCAACAACTTTAAGATAAAAAAAAGGGCTTAGAAGCAAAATTTACTTCCTGTATTTTCCATGAGGAAAAAAAACATACAATTTTAAATAAAAATTCATCTTCCGTATTTTCGAGATATTAATCATTCTTAAAAAAAGGACAATATAAATCAAAAAATAAATTGAGAAACGTTCGTTGGGCCTGGGAAGGCCCAAAATATGGGGGAAATGGCCCGGGCAAGATCGGGGACCCACGAAGACGAGCAGGGCCTTTCCGGCCCATTTACCGGGGGCCCAGCGAGGTGTCTCCAGCCGACCGCGGCAAAATACCGCAACGCTCTGTTTCCGCCTTTTTCAAGAGCTCGCTCGTGTCTTCCCGGGGAAGAAAGGAAGCGTCCAAATTCAAAACGCCGAGAGAGAGAGAGAGAGAGAGAGAGAGAGCTGCAGGTGTCAGCTCTCATGGCCGTCCACGTCGAGATGCCTCCACCCGATCGCCACCATCTCCCCCGCTCCGACTTCAACCGAGGGCTTCTTCTTCTCGAACGCTCTCCCTTCGTCTCCGCAGGTCGAGCTGATACTACACCTCATCTTCTCTCTCTCTCTCTCTCTCTCTTTCTCTCTCTTTCTCCCCGGTAGCTTGTGGCCTCTAGCCTCCTCTAAGACGCCGTTCGCAGGAGCGCAGTTTCTGCTCAAACCGGACGGCTGCTGCGGCGCCGGCGCTTCTTTCGAAGTTCCGAGTTCTCTCCGATCGTGCGGAGTCTCCTCTTCTCTCGATCGGCGGCCCGCGGCGACGTTGCTGACGCCTCGTCTCCGGTGATTGCAGTTACCTGGCGCGGCGAGAGCGAGCGAGATGTTGTCGATCCTGAGACGAAAGGCCGCCGCCGCCGCCGGAGGCTCGGATGCTATGGTAAATTCGCGCGGCGAAATCTCTGCTTCGTTTGTTTCTTAGACCTTCCGAGCGTAGGTTAGGTTTCCTCCGTTTGTTGCTGGTTGGAGTGTGGAAGGTGCGGTTCGTTAGGTGAGTGTGCTCGGTAGCTGATTTCGAAACTCGATCGATCTGTTGCAGCCGTTGAGAGGGAGGCTGCGGAAGAGTTGCGCTGCGGCGGCGGCGCGGTTACAGGGCTATGCCACTGCGGCGAAGGAGGTAATGCGCAGCTTTGCTTTGTTGCGTCTTCCCTAATTTCGATTGAGTTTTGATAATCTTTGCCTTATTGCTCATGTTCCTAGGCGTACTTCTGCTTCTCTTCAACTGCATTTTAGGATTTTGGATGGTGCATGTTTCTTTTCCAGATTGGTTGTACATCTTTGAATCTTTAATCTGGCGGGTTTTCATATCAACTTCAGCAGCTGCAGCATCTTCGCTTATTGTTCAAGACTGCATGCTATGCTAGTGCACGATGGTGGGCAGTTATGTATGGGAAAGAAGAATACATTTTGAGAGGATTGGAATGGTTATTTAATGAAGTGGATGTAGTGATCATGGGTAGTTTTTAGATACTCCATAGATAATCTTTTAACCATCTCATGAGATAAGTGGAAGTGGGTGGTTACTCGATGAAATGAGCTTATGGAGTAAGGAGGGTAATATTGGACTGTCCAAAAAGTGAGATTGTTTGCTTAATGATATAGATACTGATTTAGGCGTGTTTTAATTTCTCCCCTGTACAAATTCATCATGTCTGTTAGAAAGAGGTCTTTACTATATTGATAAGTGCGTTATCATCTGCATAGATGACTGTGAGAGAGGCTCTGAATTCAGCGCTTGAAGAGGAAATGTCGGCAGATCCTAAAGTTTTTCTAATGGGTGAGGAGGTGAGACATCAAGACATTTATTCAAAATGCGGCAATATTATTTGCTTTCTATTGACCCTGTGGTGGGTTTCTTTTGAATCTAGGTTGGAGAATACCAGGGAGCCTACAAGGTTTGGATTGCTGATCAAAGAAAGAACAAACCGTTTCTACATTCTTAATGTTTAAAATGATTACATCTTCATGTAAATTCTATGTCCATTATTAAGCTTATAATAATTAACTATGTAGGTATCTAAAGGTTTTTTGCAGAAGTTTGGACCTGAGAGGGTTGTTGATACTCCAATCACAGAGGTAATTTGTTCTTGCATATGCTGATTTGTACAAGTCTTTTAGTTATTGCCTTCTAGAGGTAACAAGGCTAGTGTTGAACATCATTGTTATTAGTAATGCTTAATGAAGCATGATGTGGCTGTTCCATGTATTTGTCAGGCGGGTTTCACTGGAATTGGAGTTGGTGCTGCTTACTATGGTCTCAGGCCTGTCGTGGAGTTTATGACATTCAATTTCGCTATGCAGGTTACAATCTTGAATTTGTAGACTTGTAGCATGAGGGCATTCTTCATAGAACTATGTGAATTGAATGTGGAAAGGTAAATGCAATCGGTTAATTGATCACTTCATTCATGTCATGATGTCCTCAGTAGTGAATTATTGGTCCACTCCTTGTGCTTTTTCACTATCTTTGAAGGTTGATGACATTCAGATAAGGTCACTGGATTTCTCTTTGTCAATGTCATTCTGATGTGGATCCGTTTTAACTTAACTTTGGAGGTCCATGTAACTTTTGTCTGTTTTCCTGCTGGAAATTGGTGAATAGGCCGCTCACTGCTGAATTTTGTTATCGATATAAAGATGCGATGAGAACAGGAAGGAAGTAGAAGGAAAAGAAAATGGAAATTGTGATTTTCCTCCCTTTTTGGACTTGCATTAAAGGGAAATAACGTGGAGGGAAATTAAGTTTATTGATAGATCAAAATACCATTTGTATCGTAGTTGTTTGTGACCTTTTACTAAATATGTTCCTAAAATAGCAAAAGATATGAAAGAGTTTTCCATTATTACCCTTCATTTCTCTCCTCTTTTGGAGAGGAACTTTTGTATGAATAAAGATTAGTAATTTTGTCCATTTCTCTTCAATTCCCTTCTTTCGTCTTTCTCTAAACAATGGAATCATCTTCCTCGTTTCTTTTTTTCTTTCTTTCACCTCCTTTTACTTCCTTAAAATCAATAAAGAAAAAGATGCCAAACAAAGTATAAATTCAGTCGATCTTATCATCTCATAGGCTGACATGAGAATGTCACATTCTCTTGTCTGATTGTGAGAAGATAATCTGGAAGCTTTCTATTTTCACAAGATGGATATTTGATGGGAAAGGGATCAGCAGAGATTTCTTGATTGTTTCCCAGTCTAATTTATCATGTGGTGCATGGTTTTGAAGACTCGAGAAGTATATTGAACTTTTAAGTTCTTAAATAACTTCATAACAAAGGTGCCAGGACCTCCGTTTGGGAATGCAGTGCACCACTTCATTTGTAATCCATGGTTCTGGTCTTGGAAATATTCATGGTTCTGATCCAGCATTCCCTTTACTAACACCATTTACGACTTTTTATAGTGACCTCAATTATCACTTATTCTGCAGGCAATTGACCACATTATAAATTCTGCTGCAAAGACAAACTACATGTCAGCTGGCAATATATCGGTCCCTATAGTTTTCAGAGGACCTAATGGAGCTGCAGCAGGAGTTGGTGCCCAACACTCTCAAGTACATAGACTAATTTTCCTTATGCATTTTTGCATGCTTTAGCTTGTCTATTGTTGCTAAGCTCACTGCGTTTAAATCAACATGTAGTCTCTGGATCATCTCAACTCTACAATCACCACACCTTTTTTCTTTGGGAATCTGTGCAGTGTTATGCAGCATGGTATGGCTCATGCCCAGGTTTGAAAGTGTTGGCACCCTACTCATCGGAAGATGCTCGAGGACTGCTAAAAGCAGCAATAAGGGATCCTGATCCTGTGGTCTTCCTTGAAAATGAGCTGATGTGGGTGACTCAATGTTAGCTGATTGTCTTTTCCTGTCATCGTTTTTCACGGACCTCTGTGTGGTTCTTTATGATTCAGGTATGGGGAGCGTTTTCCTGTTTCAGCAGAAGCTCTTGATTCCAGTTTTTGTCTTCCCATAGGGAAAGCCAAGGTTTAATATCCTCTAATTCTATGAAACTTAAGTTGAATTTCTGTTCTTACCTTTTTTCTCTCTGAGAGACTGTTTTTCTTACTTCAGTAGCATTCTGTTGAACACACTCTGTCTCTCTTTCTAATGGTCACAGATTGCGAGAGAAGGAAAGGATGTCACAATTACTGCTTTTTCGAAAATGGTTGGCCTTTCTCTTGAGGTGCGTGCTACTAGTATTGCTTGAAGATGTCAGTGTGCTTTAACTCCAGATATTCTGTAATCATTTATTGAGTGTGGCTGGCTTTTGCACTTTCATTGGGTGATAATTGTATGTTACAAGGACTTGGCTAAATCTTACAGTACTTAAGTGGAATTTACCAATTAGTGGTATGTGTTGGGGATGTGATGAGGAACCAACAGCACCCCCTCATAGTTGGTTTTCAAATATTTTGCAATGAGCATCTGTTTCCTTGAAGTAGTGTCCTATTTTTCTGTAATTCTTGTAGAGAGAATTTTCTATAGTTCTTAGATAGGTTGCGTTATTTAGTTGGGTGAAAGCACTCTGATGTAAAATGACTGATAAGAATATCCAACATAGGTAAGAATCCAAAAAATAACCAATGTGAAGAAAAAGGCCAATCTGAAATTTTTTTATAGCTTTTGGTAGAAAAAAGGAGTTTAAGGTGAAGAAACTGTAGTGTTCCTTAGTGTGAAGCCATGCAATGAGTTCTAGGAGGAAATCATAAATGTTAAGAGACTCTGGGTGTAGGAAAATTTTTATTCCATCACCTGAACTATGGCGGAGCTGAAAATTTACACAAGATTGCCCAAGTTTGGCCCAGGGTCTCTAGGATAGCTGCATTTAGACTTGCTTATCAGTGAGCATTTGGGGTAATTTTCCCATATTTGTTTCTTCATTTAGCTGAGCATTTCCTTTCTTTTTTTCTTTTGTCTTCCTTCATTTTGAGTTCCAAGGTTTGAGAGAGTAGTTAGAAATGACCTGAGGTTTAATTTTCAGGCAGCTGAGATCCTCGCAAAGGAAGGAATCAGTGCAGAGGTAAACTAAAATTGAGAATTATATGTATGTGAGTTGTCCAGTAGAAACGATCCCTAATAATTCTAAAGCAGGTCATAAATCTGCTCTCTATTCGACCACTGGATAGACCTACGATTAATGCTTCAGTCAGGAAAACCAACAGACTGGTGACAGTTGAGGAAGGGTTTCCTCAGCACGGTGTTGGCGCAGAGATCGGGTTTGAACTTTTGCCCTGTAATTCATGATTTATTGTGTGACACAAGAAACATGGTATGGATATTTATCCTCTTTGCCTCTTACTCTGAGCAGCATGTCAATTATTGAGGACAGCTTTGGTTATCTCGATGCTCCGATTGAGAGGATTACTGGGGCTGATGTTCCCATGCCTTACGCAGCGAACCTGGAAAGAATGGCTCTCCCTCAGGTTACTTTTGTTTTATCGTATTTATACTTAGCAGGTTGGCAGCAGATTTTCGTCCATTTAAAAGCTTTTAAGATGGTTGCAGTGTACGTATCATGTCAAACAATCTCGACTACTGCATTATGTTGCATCTAATTGTATTCCTTACTTGCGATCAGGTTTTCCTTCATTGCAACTTAACTTAGCCTTGGTTTTTGCCTTATTCTCTTGATCTGATTCTCAGTTTTGTGCAGATTGAGGATATTGTACGGGCTGCAAAGAGAGTGTGCTATAGATCGGTACCAATGGCTGCAACTGCTTAAGCTAAGAGACATTGCATACAGGGTTTTCGAACTTTGGTTTGCCCCTATAATTGGAGTCTTCAAACTACGGGTTACGATTTGGGAGTTCTCTGCTTATTTTCTCCTAGCTTGTTTATATTGAAGTACGTGACTTGCGTGGTTTCCTTCACCGCCTGTTTGTTTCCCTTTCCCATTTCCTACAAGAGGTGGAGATGTCACATGTAATTCTCTGTATCATGGGTCGCAAGTGGCTGTTGTATGGCACTTGTGGGGAATCTTTGTAGCCTATCGATATCCACTGATAGTGCAATAATTTCTATAATTCTAGTAACCGTTACAAACTGAAGATGTTTGGAAAGGGAGAATTCTACTATGCTACTTGTATCTCCTGAGTACGGCATTTTCACGGATTATGTTCGTTGTACCTCTGGGATATGATTTCATTTGGCAGGAGAAAATCGAAACTGTTGTATAGACCTCAATTCATGTGCATCAAACTGTACTCCCAAGTTAAACTGTTTAGAACTGGGAGGCTACCCAATTAAGTGGGCGATTCGAACTGGCGAGCTCGGGGTAGATGAGTATTTGACTGCTTCCTTTACTAGAGGTCAGTTGCCATTTCTGCCTGCACTGTTTACTTTTTGCGAAATTAGCTTAGGTCTGCACGTTAATTCTGTGACATGCAATGAATTACATACTTTCCCATACAAACTTTTGCCAGAATCTCTTCGGTTGATCAGTCGAGGAAGAGTTTGTAATATAGGTAGGGTAAAAACAGACATGATGTAACGAAATTGCTTTGCAGTTTCTAAACCTCCTCCCTAATTTCATGTTATCCATAAGACCTCCAGTTCCAACAAAAAACACCACCTCCGTAGCTCCTTTACTTAGCAATTTCTTACGTCTATACATATCCCAAACTCAAACGGGAGAACAGGGATCTCCTAGCTTTTTTTTTTTTTTTTTTTTTTTAATGTATGTTAAGAGGTTGAGTCGGCCCTTTTCTTTCGTAAGTGGTCAGTCGCAACTCCCGCCAACGTTGTACCTCACGAATCCCATCAGTTCTGGTCCTTCCAATCTTGGATTGTTCCCATAACTGCATACAAAGAAAGGCAACAACTTAGAAACCCGAGTTATATCTAAACCAAAACCCCAAAAAAAGAAAAAAGAGGAACAAAGAAGTTGCAATGAAAACAAATTCTGAGTAACCTTTGTTCGGAGAACTTGGAGAAGGAGCCGGAGGTAGGAATGGTGCCGCACAAATCGTTGCTGGACACGTCTCTGTGCAGAGTTTGGTAGTGTGAGTTAAGAGAAGAGAGCGACATGAAGCAAAAAGGGAGAGAAGTTTTGGGGAACCGGATGGAAGCGATTGGGGCTTACAGGATCTTTAAGTTGCCAAGTTTGGTAAGCTCTCTTGGGATTCTCCCACTCAGTCTGTTCCCGTTCAGTCGCCTGCGATAAAAGACATTGCGTGAGCCGACACCCTCCTCAAAATTATTGTCGCTTCTGTTCACGTTTTCCATGAGAATGGCTGTGCCGCTCATAAATGACAGAGGTAATGTCTGTCGGCCTGGATTTATTCCCAGAGATCGAAGAGCTAAAGAGTGCTTTGAGGGCATGTTAATAGATTTTCAAGTCGCTCATCGAACATATCAAGAACATCCATAGAAGTAATTATGTTTTAACCCTAGGGCTCGGATGAGTTTATTTAAGATTTGTCCTTCCCTTTCTTACTTCTTCCGAATTGGATGAACTGTTTCTGCATGGTGTCCTCGTATCAGCATAAGCATTCGCTTAGATGTTCTCCTAGTTATCAAGAGACTAGATTGTTCGATAGACACAATTGTTTTGTGTTTTTGGAACCCAAAGTTTAAAACATCATCTGTGTTTCAACATCGTCCGTGTTTCAGAAGATTATGAGAAATTCACATGTAATCTCTGTGTCGCCGTTTGTATATTGTGAAAGTTTCGGGTGTTTCGGGTTTAGCATAGTAAAAAGTGAAAGTACACTCAGACGCTCTCTTTAATGGTTTTAAGCAACCAATAAATTTGTCGACGGGCCTTCCTGATAGTGTTTTGTGTGTGTGTGTGTGTGTGAGAGAGAGAGAGAGAGAGAGAGAGAGAGAGAGAGAGCTTACAGAAATTTGAGATTAGAGAGCTTGGAGAGGGAGGCAGGAATGGAGCCGGTGAGGTTGTTGTGGTAGAGATCCAAGCTCACAAGGCTCTTCAGCCTTCCAAGCTCCTTTGGAATCGGGCCCTCCAACTGGTTCATGTACAGCTCCCTGCAATCCATGTGCATCGCCAAACACCATTCAATTCCCCTAACGTCTTTGAATTTATTGCAAGAACTGAAGGACCCGGACCGGATCTATCAGGGTCCAGGACCATAATGACGCTCGACTGTCTTGAGTGTTTGATGGGTCAAAAGTTAATTCGCACCGGCAACCGTTCTATTAATCGTTCCTCCAAAAAGTTGCAACCCCACTTCTGTCCCTTCCTCCTAAAGCCCTTTTTCGCTTCCCCTTCGTATCTTAGTTAGATCCGCGTAATGAAAACTTACACGAAGTTGGGTAGTTTATGAGTTTAATTTTTCCAGCCCTGCTTACAGAGACTTTGAAACTAGTGAAAATCCCATCTCGAAGAGACTCAGTTTTGTCGTGCGATTTTCGCTTGGCATGAATGACAGCCGATGTAATCTCGTGTGACAAAAGGGAACTGGTTGAGGAGTTTTACTTACAGATACTGCAGACGCTCGAGCTTTCCCAGTTCCGGAACCAGACTCCCCAACAGCTTCGCATTTCCAAGGTCACTGCACGAGTCGATTAAGCCATCAGTTTAACTCCCGTTTTCTTTCCTTCGCTCAACAGCTCTGCCCTTCAGTGAAAGTAGCAGAGACAAAGCATGTACATGGCTCGGCGAGTTTTTCTCTTTTGCATCAAACCCAGATCGATATATGTCACTGCTGCTAGTTATTCCGCATGCACTTTGGTAAACAGAGGAGACATGCACGAAGAAGATTGTGCAGAGGCAAACGTTCTTATCCCTTGAGAGAGAGAGAGAGAGAGAGAGAGAGAGGGGTTACAGTCGGGTGACGCGGTTGTCGCCGTCGCAGGTGACGTGAAACCAGGTGCAAGGATCGACGAGGGTAGGGTCCCAGCTCTCGAGAACGCCGTCCGGGTCCTTCACGGCCCTCCTCAACGCGTACAGAGCATCTCCTGCTCAAGGTCATTTTAATCACGGTCACCACAACACGACCACACATCTTTCTTCCCCATCTCCTAGCAGTTAACGCGGAAAAGTCGTTACCTTCTGAGTTCGCGCCGGCGGGGGCCGAAGAGGAGGAGGCGAGGACCAGGAGAGCGACGTGAAACAGGAGACAGATCGCCATCGGAGGGCGGTGCAACTCTGGACCTTCGAGCTCAGTTAGATGAAGACGATGGCTGAAGTGGGAAACTTGCAAGTTATATAAAGAAGAGAGAGAGAGAGAGAGAGAGAGGGTGTGTGTATTAAAATGGGAAAGCTGGGGAAGCAAAGGAATCAAGAATCTCTCTCTCTGTTGGGTTGAGGGGGGAATTATTATAGAGCCCATAAAAAGACACTGCTCCTCAGTGCACCCTCCACTTCAAAGCAGCAAAGGCAGAAATGGGGGGAAAAATACAAAATCCCAAAAGAGAGTATTATGAGAAATGGATGGTTTTCTATCCTTTTGAGACCTCACAATGAACGGAGACATCTTTTTTTTAATCCAAGAAATCGTGGACGTCGCTATTTTCCATGGAGGATGTCTAAGCAACCATGAAAAACATTCCAGTTATTTCGTAACCTAGGGGCATAAGAGAGAAGTTATTTTGGCTGGTGAAAAAGAAACGGGCGGACGCGTGGGTGTGGGTGGGTTGGTGGGTGGAGGTGGTCTTTCCTAAGTCATGTTCGGCTCAATTTCAGACATCCCAAGGTTTTGAATGTTCCCATGTGCCCTCGAGAATAGATGCGTAACAACGTAATTAGAATAAAAAGACAACTTGTAAATTTGTTTTGTCGCTGCTAAATCGCGACTTTCGGAGCAAAGGGCGCAACGAGTCAAAATTACTCACGAGCCGGCCACTCGAATTTGACTCGGATTGTATTCGAGCTCCAGTTGATTTTTTTTTTTAATAGTCCAAAGTGCTTTGGTCCGGTCGAGTTCGAGTTTTGAAAATATTTGAATTGAGTGACTCGCGAATGTGACTATATAATCTTTTTTTTTTAAATTTTATTTTATGTTTTCTAAGTAATTGTACATGTACAAAGATAAATAAGTGGGTGCTAGTTTTGTTTTAGTTATATTTTGTTTTTTTATAATTTAAGCTGGAAAGCAAAGTCTCATTGAAGTTTTGGGCAAAACTTTTTGACTTTGAGTCGAATCAAGCTGGAGAGCTTATTCGAGTTGTGGTCAAATTTGCAAAGAAACTCTCGATCAGGCTTGAGGCAAGTACAAGCATCGAATATTTAAGTTTAGTAGAGCCCAATTGAATCAATTTAGTCCAAATTGAACGCACGTCTCTTGAAAGTTTTGGGTGAACTCATTCAAATCTAGATTTCCCTTTTCGCATACAAGTAGGGTGTCCAAGATTTGTCGAACACCCTACTAATCCCATTGGTGGGTGATAATCCTCCTGTTCCACACATACCGGATTATTACCCAAGATAGTGTGGGCTTCCAGGATAGTCCTAAGAGAATGCGCAACTTTGGTGATTCGAATTTAGGCTTTGGGTGAGGACTATTTTCTTATGCATTGTGTTAGTGGTGATTACTTATATTGATGAAAAAAAAAAAGATATCGAGACCAAAATTTAACCAAAGAGAAGAGGACCTCCTTATATAGAGTTACGTACTGAGAAAGTTGTGTTGGAAGATATGATTCGATTGACACGTTTTGATAGGATCTCAGATTGATGTATTATAGGAATTTAAAAATACAATAGGATAGAAAGGGATAGAGAAATATTTTATTTCCTTTATCATTTCATTCCCTTGTAATTATATACAAACAAATTGTACAGACAACGAAATGTATCAAAATACAATTTTTCCTCCAAATCTTGACATGGTATCAGAGCACTCACGGTTCTGACCAAAACTTCTTTTTGCTTCCGCTTCGATTGCCTCGACAACTTCAAACCTTCGAGTGCTACGTTGTCCGAAGGAATCCATCCATTGATTGCCAGAGGGAACACACCTGCGAAGAAAGAACAGAGGAATCAAGTTTTGTCTCAAAATGACAACACTAGAACTTACCTCCAATCGTATCGAACAGCCTGCAACAGAAATGTCGACGCAGAACCCGGGAGATCGATCTTCTTCCACGGTGGTCCTTGGATCAGAACAGATGCAAATCCAAGGACACCCTCCGCACGTGCTGTGGCAACAGCAGGCTCAGGCTCTTGCGGGGCCATCAATGACTGGATTCCCGTATCGATGGATGGGATATCCATGGCTCCCTGGGTATATACCCAACTCTTCATCTCCTGGCTACCACAACAGCGCGCGGACCGATGCGAGTCCACCAACCGACGGAGTCAGGGCAAACCCTAGCATCGGTCTGGAACAGACGGGCGGAGCTGATGTACCGAATCAAGGGACGAATGCGGATCATAATTTTGGCTTCAGGGGAACGGGTCAGGGAACAAATCCCTACCCGAACCTAACACCGAATTTTTTCCCGTATCAAATCCTCGCAACCAGCGGCCAACCGGAACCGGGTGACCCATTATACACCTCCAACGGCGATGGACCAGAGCTGAAAATAATAAATCAGCAACTGACATGAGCAGAAAACTATTCCAGTTGGTCACGCGAGTTCCGGAGAGCGCTTGTGACGAAGGATAAAGAGGTTTTCATCGACGGATCTTTCCCAGTACCATCCGACGAGAAAAGGGCACGACTATGGAGGAGATGCAGTCAACTCGTGCGGACATGGATCGGGAACTGCATCTCTCCCGAAGTCGCGTCCGGACTTCCCCCGACGGAGGATCGGAAGACGATGTGAGAAAATATAAGAGAGATGTACGGAAAACTTGACCAAGTCAAGATCTTTTACCTCACACAGCAGATCTCAGATCTGAAACAAGGCAACATGAGCATCGCCATAGTTTTTAACAAACTGTCGAGCCTCTGGAATGAATTAGAGGCAGCCGAGGAGAAGGTCGACCGGCTCGAATGATACAACAAGCAAGTACAAACGGATGCGAGAGAGGGAGAAAACCATTCGGTTCCTCCTCATACTCAACGAGGCTTACCTGGGGTTCAAATCCCAGATCCTTACCATGGATCTACTGCCAACGCTCGACCGGATCTACCAACTGGCCGTACAGGAGGAAAGCCAGCAAAGATCGACGGAACAGAACCGAGGAGGAGACGGGATTGCTCTCGCAGCCAAGAGCAATCTCCGGAGAAACCCAGGAAGGAGAGAGGCGGATCTGGGGTTTCCGTTTGAAGAAAACCCTAGGGGCTTTATAAAGGGGGGCATGAACGGTGGCGATCAGTTTTACGCCCCATCGAATGGTCCACGGATGACACAATTGTCAGCAGGATCGGACGGTCTACATGGCTTCTTTTCAAGCGGATCTGACGGCTCACACGGGCTGAATCTCGGTTCATCTGACGGCCTGCATGGAAGCCGTGTTTTCGAATCCGACGGTCCATAACTCTCGGGCCCAAACCAATACAGCGCCTCGGCAGGCCCAAACCCGAGGAGAACTGAAGGCGCGTATGGGCCCGTTTCGGCCCAAATCTTCTAGCCCAATACCAGGCCCAATTCGATTTTTAAAAATGGGCCAAAAGGAAAGGGTAAGATGTATTGTGAATATTGCAGGCGGCCACATCACACCATTGAGACATGCTGGAAATTGCATGGTAGACCCGGAGAAAAAGAAAAAGGGAAAATTTCTTCAGTTTTTCAGGTATCAAGTCAGCAAATTGGGAAATCAATTACCCAAGAACAATACCAGGAGCTGATGGAAACCTTGAAGAAATTAGATCCATCTGAAAAAGGAGGGAGCTTTACAGGTACATCTTATTGCCTGATGAATTCAATTTTGCAAGGTGCATGGATTATTGACTCTGGGGCCAGTGATCACATAGTTTAAGATAGGAATTTATTTTCAGACATTACAAAATTATCTTTTCCTACGTCAGTACAACTTCCAAATGGAAACACCACTAGGGTCATAATGACTGGGACTATAAAACTTAGCCCTCTCATCAGCCTTAAAAACGTACTCTACGTGCTCGATTTCAGTTCAATTTGATCTCGTTGCTAGAGTTTGTGAAGAAAATTCATGTCACATAACTTTCCATTCGATAGATGTTTCTTTCAGGACCCTTCGACTGGGACACTGATGGGCTAGGGTAGGGTCAACCAAGGGCTGTATTTCTGGGAGGAATTTCCATTCTCTGTCCAAATCAATAAATCCATATGTAATGCTACTGCCAATGGCATTAATATTCTTAATCATAGACGATTG
The DNA here is from genome assembly GCA_014182555.1 of Eucalyptus erythrocorys. Taxonomy (NCBI): domain Eukaryota; kingdom Viridiplantae; phylum Streptophyta; class Magnoliopsida; order Myrtales; family Myrtaceae; genus Eucalyptus; species Eucalyptus erythrocorys. The sequence goes on along the minus strand of CM024604.1, from coordinate 57,825,643 downwards.
GGTCATAGTGCATCATTTCCTTGTCCTAACTGTTCTATTTGTCCCATGGCTAAACAAACACGAATTCCTTTTTCAAATAGTATTTCTCATGCAAATGACATCTTCTCACTTGTTCATGCTGATGTTTGGGGACCCTATCGTACTGTAAATCATGACGGGTCTAGATTTTTCCTCACAATTGTGGACGACTGTTCTCGTGCCACGTGGATTTTCCTTATTCAGTCCAAAAGTCAAGTCTTTTCCCATTTAAAGACATTCATTTCCCTATCCAAAACCCAATTTCAAAAATCCATTCGTAGGATACGTACTAACAATGGAAAAGAATTTTTTAATGCTAAATGTACTTCCTTATTTACTATGAATGGAATACTGCATGAAAGTTCCTGTATCTACACACCACAACAGAATGGGGTGGTTGAAAGAAAGCATAGACATCTTCTGGAGGTGGCACGAGCGCTAAAATTTCAAGCATCTGTCCCTGAAGAATTCTGGGGAGACTGTGTGATCACTGCAGGCTATCTAATCAACCGAATGCCATCACGCATATTAAAAGGGAAGACACCCTTTGAGATGCTATATGGAAGAAAACCAATTCGACTCATCGAGAGTTTTGGGTGCCTGTGTTATGCTACCACAGTCGGTCCTAAAGACAAGATGGCCCCAAGAGCAACTCAGTGTATATTCATGGGGTATTCAACATTGCAGAAAGGATATCGACTTTATGATTCATCGACAAGAAAGTTCTTTGTTAGCAGAGATGTCATATTCTATGAAGACATTCTTCCATTCTCAGCACCATCTTCATCAAGTGAAGGACAGCAGAGTCAGCAATTCTTGACAGAAGAAGATTCACCGTCAGGGGGAGCACTCATTATTCCCGCTCCTACAAGCACAATCCATTTTCCAAGGGCTACCATACCTCCACAATCAAATGAAGCCCAAATTGTTGAAAATTCCATTGAAGGGCATCATATTGAAGAACCTCAACATGAAGAGTCAACACAGACAAATGAAGCTCCATCAGCAAATGAAGAACCTGCCACATCACAAGTACCTCCAAGGCGTTCTCATCAAATTTCTCGACCACCAACATGGACGAGGGACTACATATGCAACTTTTCGCGGTCACCAGGTACCCGTTACCCTATCTCATCCTACGTCTCCTTTGATAGACTGTCACCAGAACATTTATTTTGCATAAGCCGAATTTCTGAAGATCATGAGCCTTCCAGTTATAATGAGGCAAAAGATGATCCTCGGTGGCGAAAGGCCATGGAATCTGAGTTGCATGCCCTGATAGACAATCACACTTGGGATGTCGTATCGTTGCCTAGTCACCGTAAACCCATAGGATGTAAATGGGTATACAAAATAAAATACGGGCGAGATGGGTCAATAGAGAGGTACAAAGCTCGGCTGGTAGCAAAGGGTTTTACCCAACAAGAAGGTTTCGATTATCACGAAACTTTTTCACCGTGGCAAAAAGACGTCACGGTTCGCACTTTCTTATCAATTGCTGCTTTTCGTGATCGGCAACCGCTTCGAGATGGATGTCCACAACGCTTCCCGCATGGTGATCTGAACGAAGAAATATATATGGAGCTTCCACCTGGATTATGGAGACAGGGGGAGTCGAAAGTATGTCGTCTCCGCAAATCCTTGTATGGCCTGAAGCAGGCCTCTAGGCAATGGTATGCAAAATTCACCAATGCATTATTAGCTACTGGTTTCAAGCAATCCAAGTATGATTATGCCCTATTTACTTGGACCAAAGGTATGTCATCCATTTATTTGATGATATATGTTGATGATATCCTTATTATGGGTAATGATGACTCTGCCATAAAAAGGCTCAAAGACTACCTGCACTCAACCTTTCACATCAAGGATTTAGGGCCACCTAAATATTTCCTTGGCATTGAGATAGCTCGCTCAAATCAGGGCATCTCATTGAGCCAACGAAAATTTGTGATGGAAATTATATCAGAGGTAGGATTATCATGCTGCAAACCATCAGTTATTCCCATCGAGCAAAATGTCAAATTGACATCTGTCAGCCATGACAGTGGGACATCTTCTTCTTCAGATGATCTCTTGTTACAAGATCCCTCAGGGTATAAAAGGCTTGTGGGAAAATTGATATATCTTACCATGACCAAGCCAGATATTTGCTATGCGGTACAGACTCTTAGTCAATTTATGCACAGCCCGAAGCGATCACACATGAATGCAGCACTAAAAGTAGTGAGATATCTAAAGACTTGTCCAGGTCTGGGAATACTTCTCTCACGAAAATGTGATATGGAAATGAAGGCTTATTGCGATGCAGACTATGCCACGTGCCCTATGAGCAGAAGATCTGTCACTGGTTTCTGTATCAAGTTCGGGGAATCACTACTTTCATGGAAGACGAAGAAACAGTCCACTGTATCTCTATCTTCGGCTGAAGCTGAATACAGGTCTATGGCCAAGACAATTTGTGAGATAGTCTGGTTAAGAGGCTTACATCTGGATCTTGGGGCTCCGGTCAAAGGACCAACTATACTTTTCTGTGATAACGAATCGGCTCTCAAACTCGCAGCAAACCCTGTATTTCATGAGAGGACGAAGCACATAGAGGTCGATTGTCACTTTACCCGAGAAAAGATTCAGGAGGGGATTATCGAAACAAGAGGGATCAGAACGTCAGAGCAGCCTGCAGATATCTTTACCAAGGCCCTCTGTCAAAGATAACATACATATCTTCTAAACAAGCTTGGTGTCTTAGACATATACAGACCACCAGCTTGAGGGGGAGTGTTGGAAGATATGATTCGATTGACACGTTTTGATAGGATCTCAGATTGATGTATTATAGGAATTTAAAAATACAATAGGATAGAAAGGGATAGAGAAATATTTTATTTCCTTTATCATTTCATTCCCTTGTAATTATATACAAACAAATTGTACAGACATCGAAATGTATCAAAATACAATTTTTCCACCAAATCTTGACAAGTTGGCTCCACAAACAGAACTGTTCCCACCGAGTAGAGAACCTTCGCATGTGTAAGTAAATACATCACAAGGCCAAAAAGACGAAGAGAAGGGGGAAGAAACGCTCCCGGGCGTTCAACTGAATCGAATCCGACTCCAGTCTCCGACGACAACAGACGTGAATTCTTCATGCCCACTTTGGAAATGCGCACTTACGACGATCACAGATGAAAAATCGAAAAGAGGCCATCGGCAGGAGCGAATCATTTGACTTCGAGATCAGTGGCTGCGTCGGGAAAGCGTTTCTTCCGTGCGTTTACCTTGGGCGACGGTCTCGTTCGGATGTTCTTGAGAATGCGAATCGTGTTCCCTTTCGTTTCCACCATCTTTTCGCTTTGGCGAGTTGGAAATGCTTAGATTCGCGTTACGTGCGGCGCTGTTTTGTGGTGGGATTATGCCGAGGAGAATGCGTTGATGTCCGACCGTTCTAAAGGACGCCCACTACCGATAAAGAAGAAATAATGATCTCAAGGGGAGGGAAAAAAAAGAAGTCTTTCGTGATTTAGTTGGATGATACTTGTCATTCGAACACAAAAAAAGAAAAAAAGAAAAAAGGCGAAATCGCAGATCAACCCAATCTCAGAGATGCATGTATATAGGGCTTGGCATCCTTTCTTTTGCAATCTGACTAATAAATTGGAGTGCTAGTAGTCAACTCCACCAGCTGCTATAATATATATCTAGATACACTTTAAGCTAGCCAGGTCCAAGAAGGAATTATGCTGGATTTGTTCGTATTGCCTTTCGAGCGTAGGTGAACTTATTGGGCCGCCTGCTCATTAATTAGGTCTACTGATTCTTACTCAAACTTATCTCGAGATGAAATAGGTTTAGGTTACCCTGTGGACTGATTTATATCTATGTTTATAAAAGGTTAGTCATTTCAAATGCGCTCCACTATCATCTTCAATTTTACATATGAAAAATTATCAATTGAGCACATAAATCCTAAACCCGGAGACTCTAACGAACATCTAAAATTAAAACTCAATCATCAGTCGATCATGACTACAAATAATAATTTGTGACGCAATATCTCCTCTCTAGAGAAAACAAGAAAGAGTCAAAAAGGGGATAAAGAGCGAAACAACAAGTGGGATAAGGGTTAAACATATTGACCGGCTATTTGGGTTCGTCGCTGTTGCGTGCTGGCAGTAACTTTTAAGTACTGATACTGGTTGAGCTTCAAATGTGGCGATGGCACGATAAAGACTACTCAAGACAACTCCGATCCAGCAGTTCCCTCTCTTCATAATCCCAACGCATGTGCATGCACTACTAAACCTAACAATCAAAAGGCAAGGGCTGGCGAATTCTTTGGACTAATTTAAGGTTAGGCAGGTCCACAAAAAGAAGCAAAAACACTCATTCTTGGCGCGCGTGGACTCTTCTTTTGATGTCATTTTTTAGCTTTGACTCCATCGGGGTCGATCCCTCCCACGTTCCATCTTGACGCCAACCTCATACAAATGTTCATCTGGTTAACCCGACAATGGATTGTCGTGTGGGACAAACAAGATCGATTGCAATTTCAACCCGGTCATGATTGGTTTTCCCTTCCTTTTCCCTTCTCAAAAGATGTGACTTGACTAAGCCATGCATAGCACAGAAGATAGAATCTCAGCTTTTCTTCTTTGGCCTTTCTAGCCTTTTGGGTTCGATCACAGTTGAAGACAGATAAAAGTGGGTTCCAACCGAACCCTGAAAAGTCATCTAGCATCTGTGTGAAAGCATAACGAACATGATGAAATTGAAGAAGAGAGTGCAATGGCTATATCAAGCCTTTAAATTTCAAGAGAATTGGGATTCATGATTGTTTCTAAGGAAAGCGCGTCTCTGTAGCTAACATGAACTAACAAGATAAGGCCGGAACGACGAAATAAGACCCGAGTAGGTTATTTATGTTTATTATTTTTGAGCGATGAAAAGTTCATGGTCTTATCATGACAACCTACATAAGACTCCAAACATACTTTATCACGGGACAAGCAAGTAAAAATCAAAGCGGATCTCGACCTTTGAAGTTCCAGGAGAAGCCTATTGAGCAGTTTCCTACCTATTTGAATAAATTGAATTTTAATTGAATGCAGTAATAGGAACATGAAAAGTTTAGATTGGCGTCCCCAAAGCATGAAAAAGGAAGGGTGGCTAATCATGACACACACCCAATACCTGCAAAAAGTGGTCTGAGTTGCGAGCGTTTGGTTAGCTTGGCGACCATTATGATCTTTTCAGTCGCGTAGATGTGTCCAAATTCAAAAAGCGACGAGGACACGGTCAAAACTGAGGGAGGGGAAAGGCCCTTTTTTCTTTTTTATCCTTCGGTTTGAACAATGAAGGTGCTGACCAGCATTATCGCCATCGAAGGCAAAACGCCTTTCTGATGCCTTTCCCTCCAATTTCCATGTCAAATCAGTCTTTGGAGAGTTGGTCCCCGGTCCACATGAATAATTTCCATCCCAATCATTTTGAAAAATATTAATTGAGTCAAGCATACTATAGCCATAGGGGTTGAAAATTCCATAGAACTTGATAAGATAGTGGAAAAAGGAAAAATAAAGAAAAAATCGGGAATGCAATCATTGACTTGTTCCGACTTTCCTCGACATGAGCGGGTGATGCCGATGACTATCAATCACATTGTATGGCCATAAATTTATTAAACCTACTATTGGAAATGCCAATTCAAACTTCATTATGAAAATATTAATTGAGTCAAGCCTACTATAGCCATATGGACTGAAAATTCCATAAAACTCGATTGGGTAGTGGAAAAAGGAAAAATAAAGAAAAAAATCGGAAACGAAATCATTAATTTGTTCCGACTTCCCTCAACATGAGCGGGCTATGCCGATGACTATCAATCACATTGTGTGATGGTAAATTTATTGAAACTAATTTTGGAAATGCTAATCCAAAATTTATTATGCTAGGAGTTGATTCTTCTATCGTGAGTTCATCTACACGCCTTTGATCTTGGGATCTTGCGTTATGGTTGTAACAGCATATCCTTCAAAAGACAAAAAGAAGTAGCATTTGTCAGTTAACATCTATTAACTGATATAAACAAATAAAGAATGGAGCAAGGGAAAAAAACCCTAATCAACGATATCATGTAACACATGTTCATGTGTACCTGTAGGATCAGCAGGGTGGACTCTCCCTTGGAAATTGTTGTCGGATACATTCCTGATGAAATCAACCCAACAAAAAAATCATTAATTTCCCTAATTCTCTCTTTATCACCACTATAATCTTTTTTTTTTTTTTTTTTTTGCTGGAGGGGGGTTTAGTGTTCCGTGTCCAAGCATGAAAGAACTCACAGGGTCTGCAGATCACCCCAAAGAACCAGTTCAAGCACCTCCACAGGTATGGTCCCGGTCAGCTTGTTACTGTTCAGTGTCCTGAAACCAAAGCAGCATAGGAAACAAAATTTCCCCTCATGCCTTTGCTTTTTTTAAATCTTGAATATGATCAGAAATGGGGAAGGTGGTTAGTGTTTGATGTGGGGGTACGTACATGAACCTCAAGGACTTCAGTTGGCCCAGGGATGCAGGAATTGGGCCGGAGAGCCGGTTCTGCTGTAGCCCCAAGCTCACCAGGTTCTTCCAGTTCCCAAGCTCCTTCGGGATGGTCCCGTTGATCTCGTTGCCGAATACCATACTGCCAGATTCGCGAACCCACGACAGAAAAGCCCAAATCATATATTGGCACGAGCAGATGATGTGAAAAGAGGCGCGTGCTTTCTAATGTGATCTGTTCTTATACTGATCATGTGTTTGGCTGAGAGAGTTTTGCTTACAAGTACTGGATATTAAGCAGGTAATGACCCAGCTGCGGGATCAGAGGTCCTGATAGTCCTGCATTTCCGAGGTCCCTTCACCCAACAACACACAAATCGCATCGTTTAGCAAAGTTGAAGTTCTCTGGCGAATGCCCTCGAGAGATTTGTCACGTCCCCCGTGAATTTACATCACCAAAGGCCACAGTTGTGCAGGGTTCACATCGTTTTGATAGATCTTATGTTGGAGATAACATAGAGTGACTCTTAAAAACACTAGATAGAACTGACGATTGGGAACTTTATAGGAGTATTGTAGGAGCAACAACAAAAGCTTACACTCGGGTGACGCTGTTCTCGTTGTTGCAGGTTACGTGATACCAGCTGCAGGGGTTCACTAAAGTCGGATCCCAGCTTGCTAGCTCCTTAAAAGGGTCCATCAGTTTTGTCTTCCATTCATACAGCGCATCGCCTTTTGTTTTTTGTTTCCAGGCACAAAAAAATTCAAAGTTCAGTTACAAAGCTTATATATAGATCAAGTCCGTATTTAGCTTACAAATGGTAATTCAAGAAGATATTGAATGGGGTGCAACACCAGCAATGTCGAAGTGTAACGACATTGCGATCGAGTTACAAAGAATCTGAACATGAATAGGATGGCAATCCTAGGTGAAACTAGAAAGTAACATAGTAAAACGAGAGAACGTACCTTCCGAGTTACAATGTGCAAATCGGATAGCGATTGCTACAACAAGAGCCATGACAACCATCTTGGAACCAATCGCGCCCAATGATACAAGAGCACCAACCTCAGCTCCTCCTAGTGCATTTTCCATGAGAGGAAACGTCCCCCATTTATACTCGCTAAGTTTTGTCGCCACTGGAAGCGTAAGGATTTAAAACTACAAATTTTCAATACTTCATCAGTTTCCAACTTTCACTAGATTATCGATAATCTCAGCCCTCTTCCGATTAATTAATCAGTAGTTGAAAAGGAAAATCTAATGCATATCGGATCGACTGACAGAAGGTAATTTTTAATGGTTAGAAAACATTTCACGTCGCCTCAGGTCTTTGACTACAAACACCGCACCAGCAGGAATGCATGAATGAATGAACGAATATCAATCTGATTCGGTTCTAGAATTGCACATGGCCGAAGCGCAAAAAATTGACAATACACACGATAATTTGGGACCCAATCCAGAAGCGCCACCGTTGAATGATCAATTCTCATACTCCAATGGTCAAACAACGATCAGAGTCATGCACGTGGGCATTTAACTTTAAGTCAAAGTCTACTCCTTTAAGAGTCGATTATCGAAAATCTCTTACCAGGACAAACACATTGTCTCATGTTAGTTTCTAGTCCTTGGCTGCTGCAATAACGGATAGAGACATCAACGATTGGTTGCCCAAGTTGTCCCGCATACCAAGCGACAAAGATCGAACAATGAAAGGGCGACAAACGGCATACAAGTATAGGGACATGCACATGGTCATTTAACTTTAGGGTGTGTTTGTTCCACCGAAAACTCAATGATAAAGGAAAAAGCATTTTCTAAGAATATGATTTGTTTTCCTTCATTTGGTAATGTATAATTGAAAATATTTTCTGCTTTGTTTGAATCCCATTAAAAAATAATTTCGCACTTCATCACAAGATAAAAAAATCAATTTTTAATTTTAAAAACTTCAAATTTTTAATATTGTTGTTTTTTATTTACTTTTTTTTTATTTTCTTTCTTTTTCTTTCCTTTTTTATTTTTATTTTTCTCTTTTTCCTTCTTCTTGTCCTTCACTCCTCAGCTTCCTCACACCATCTCTTTTGCTTTCTATGGCAGTTTGTTCCCAGGCGGCTTACAAGGGGTGAGCTCCGGCTATCACTAGAGGCGACGAGCTCGCCGGTTGGCCGCTAGAGGTTGCAAGCTCACCCAATCTGGTGAAGCTTGAGCCTCATCGTTGGAAGCCACGAGCTCACCTGATTTAGCGAGGCTTGGCTTGAGGTTCATCGGCTTCTAGCAAGGTCAAGCCTTGTTGTCGAAGGCCATGAGATCGCTCGATTTCGTGAGACCAAAGCTCACTAGCCATCCTTGTGGCTGGTGACGAGTGAAGAAGAATAAAAAGAAAAAGGAAGAAAAGAAAAAGAAAAAAAGAAGAGAAGAAAAAGAAAAAGAAGCAAATTTGAATTATTATTTTTATTTTAAAGATGTTTCCCAAATTTTAATTTTTTTAAAAAATAAAAAATTTCAATTTCAATTTTTTAAAAATATATTTTTATAAGAATAATTGTTTGTAAACCAAACATCAAATTTAAGCTTTGGTAGATTCAGAAAACGTTTTCCGATCCTTTTAAAGGGGAAATCATTTTTCTGAATTTAAGCTTTGCTAGGAAAACATTTTTCGTTGACTAGGAAAACGTTTTATGTTGACTCATTTTCTTGAGTGACCCAAACGTCAAAAAATGAGGAAAACATTTTTTGAAAATGTATTCCGCGAAACAAACACAACCTTAAGTCAAAGTCTACTCCTTTAAGAGTCTATTATCTGAAATCTCTTTCCGGGACAAACACATTGTCTCGTGTTAGTTCTAGTACTTGGCTGCTGCAATAAGGGATAGAGACATCAATGACTTGTCGCCCAAGCTGTCCCGCATACCAAGCAGCAATGACCGAACAATGAAAGGGCGACAACCGGCATACACGCATACTATACGCAAAATCGATTTCTGCATTCAAGAATTTCACATCAGATCATAATGAGGATCGCAGAAATAAAGCGACCCCTTGAAAGTGTTCAGAAGCTAAGAAAAGTAAAAATTTCAGGTCGATACTCTCGGCCAGGTAGGCGCAAAATTACTCGATCAAAACTTTCATCTCGTGTCAAACGATGAAAAAAGCTTACAACCATATAGTGTTAATTAGAGTAGGATTACATATATTTTGACAAACGGAAAAGCACCAGCTTGTTCATGTGCAAGTTCAACCATCAGGAGCTTCCTCACTAGCCTTCACAAAGCGGCCTTTCACTCGCTTCCTAGTATCAGCTCTGGTCTTCCTCGACTCATACCGTATGTGCTTTTCAAATCTGTCCATAATAAGATTTAGTTTAATAGGTACTACACATTGCATGCAAGTCTAGATGTAGCATGCCAAATAAACAAGGAATAAGAGAAGCAATTACAGAATGTTACCTTCGAGTTTTTCTCTTCTCCTTGTAGCGGAGCATGGCATTGCCTCGGTGCTGAGCCAGCAGCTTCATGTCGGCTTTTGATGTAGCCACTGTTGTGGCGCTGTCGTGCTCCACAAGCAAATTTGGTTCTCCGATCTCATATTCTTTTGAACAAAGTGAGGCTTCGTATTTAGCAAGGGCTGTACCTGATGTGTGTTTGGGTACTGAATGGATATCGCTCTCAATTGTTGCCGAACCATGTCTTGCAGCTGGGTTATTCAGAATATTCTGTAATTTGGCCAAATAATAACCGGGATTAACATCCATGCTGATCAATCCTCTTCAGTTTCAATCCACTAGAAAAGATTCTCAGCGTGACAGTATTCTAAAGTCATTAAGCGAGAACTAGGCTGAACAAATTGTGCATTCTCTTTGCATTAATTTTAGAGCAAGCAAAGTCTCTACCTGCCAGCAATGGAAAAATCGAAGAGTAAGCATAACCATGCCTGAATTGCAAAATTCTACGTCATCATCATGGTTAAGAGCTAGAGGGGAAGAGTAGGTTTTTCCATCAGTTTTAATTTTTAAAAAAAACTCATGATCTCTGAAAGTGATGGACAAATACTTTCATACCTATTCTCAAAGATCAGTGAGAACTTCCCACTAAAACCAAATGCTAATCTGTTTCCTTTTCTAATAAAAATCTTGTATAGCAGCAGCCTAAACAAGTAGTTGCCCCCACATCCCAATCTTGCTTGATCAACATAAGAAAATATTTTGTTCTTTGGAAATAATGAAGTCACTTAGAATCACTTTCAGTTGTATAATTAGAAACCCCAGCAAGGTTTTGGTACAATGTTTTTTCTGTCCACTTCTGCCTTTTCGTCCAGGACAGGGCATGATAAAAAGCAGGCTACAATTGAGATATGAAATGTTGCCTCAAGTCCAGACAGCAGCAACTACATACTTGAATAGACCAAGGCTATGAAAAACTGCCACTTATAATTGTTTCTCATTAAGAATATGGCATAATTTGATTCTGACTGACAGTAATGAAGGCATAGAATGGACTCGAGCAAGCAAAATCAGCTCATGAATATAGAAAACGCTTACATTCAACGATGAAATAGCTTCGTGTGCCAAAGAGCAATTCATGTGATACAGTTCGTCTGAGGCTTTAGACGTCGACAAAGGCACTTCTCTCATAAGTTCATCATAACTCTTGATCATGAAGCCTTCGCTGTTTGTACCGAATTCAACTTCCACTGGGCCAGGTTCCTCGTGACCCCTCAGCCGTCCCGAGTTAAAATCCCATATCTGCCATATTCACAATCTATTCAGCATCAAGGAATGTAAAGTGTAGCAGTCTAATTAAGAAAGGAAACAACCGGAGATGAATATCGCTCTACATGGAGCATGTAAGAAAAGGCATTCCCTAACTATCATTGCATTGGCTGACTAAAAGGAACGGGGAATCCTACTATTTCACATTACAAGGATAAATCTTGCCAAATAACCTGGACAACTATGTCTCAAGAGAAATCAATTCTTCAGGACCAACCAATGGTTTAGCCATCAACAATGGCATGTAAAACTAAACCAGTCACTTCACAATTCATTAGAACCGCACTAAATCGAACATCACAGAACCTCATGTCGGCAATTGGCATCATTCAAGGAGAAATATACAAATGAAGATGCAAATTCAACAGAAAGAACAGAGAGCAAATGCAAAAATAACATCTTTAGAAGACGCAAAGCCAAGCTCATCCGGCCAAGCCGAAGCAAACAAGCCGGGCACGAACAAGAAATCGCCGATCGGGAACGCGAAAAAAGACCTGAGCGGCTTGATTGCTAGGATTACAATCCCACATCATGTCCCTCTCCAGATTCTCTTCCCAATCCCTCCGAGACGCCAACATCAGCAACGACTCGACCGACGTGCCCTGATCCTCCTGCAACCGTTCGCGCCCGCCGTCGCCGCCGTCCGCGGCCTCGCATTTCTCCGCCGCGTTCGGCGTCTCCGGGCCCAGATCCTCCCCTCCTCCGCCCCCGCCCCCGCCCGCCGAGCAATCCCTCTCGAACAGCTCCATCAGCTGCCTGTGCACGGCCTGCCTGCGCCGTCCGCATTGCGGCCCGCGCCGCTTCCCGATCTCCTCGCGCGACCCCAACGCCTCCTCGTCGGGGACCGTCATGTCCTGGACGCCGAACCACGTCTCCGAGGCGACGCCCCACAGCGACGCGAGCTCGAGGGAGGACGGGCAGCCGGAGAAGCCCTCGGCGGGGTCGCGGCCGCCGCCGCCGCTGCCGCCGTGGGCGTCGAGGTCGCAGTCGTGGCAGAGGGCGAGGTCGTCGGCGGGGCAGAGGGCGGCGGCGGCCTCGGAGGAGCAGGCGTCGCAGATCCGGGAGCGGAGGTGCCTGCGGGCGAGGAGGTTGGCGGAGTGGACGTGGCGGTCGCAGGGGAGGCAGAGCCTGGCGCAGTCGGCACCGCAGTAGAGGACGGCGGCGCGGCCGGCGCAGAAGTCGCAGGGTGCGGCGGCGGCGGCGTCGCCGGCGGCGGCGGTTCTGGGGCCGGGGCCGGGGTCGCTCATGACTGGACGGCGGTGGAGATTGGTCGTTGGATGGAGAGTGGTAGGAAGGAAGGAGTTGGGGGATTCGGCAGTGGAGGTGGAGAATGTAATGGTGGCCTTGGTGACTTTCGATTTTCTCCTCCTTTTTTTTTTTAAGAAACATTTTTTTCCTAATTAAAAAGTCAAAACCTCACAAAGAAAATAATAAATAAAGATTTTTTTTTATTAATATCACGAAAAGTTGTAATATGTGTTTGTGATAAATTTACTTAAAATTAATTTTTTTAATAACAAAAAATTCTAAAAAAGTATACTTGTAATCAATTTTCATAAAAAAATCATAAACCGATACAATTATGAAAAATTTAATCTATATTAATTTTCGTTAAATTAGATTAATACCGTGAAAAATTATAACTTGATACTACGGAAAATTAATGGAGAGTAAATTTATGGTAATTTTATTAGTTTGGGATTTTTTTATAATTAAAAGATTAATGTGTATTGGTTTGAGATTTTTTATGATGAGCATTTATCACGTGCTGTGCTGGGAAGAGAGGCAATGACTTCTCAAAAATCTAAGATAAATATTATTATTACTTTCCATTTATCTATGGAAATTATTTTTCCTTTCTCTTTTGCCTTTTGCTATACAAGAAGTGATTAAATCAACCACCATAGGATACATCGCCTAATTGGTTAGGATCTCACCTCAAGATCCAGGAGGCAGAGGGCGGCCCCGAATTCTTTCTCTCACCCCTTGAGTTGAGGCATCTCTCGGTGTCGAGTTTGAATCCTTTCATACACATATTCGATTCGAGCTTGGTCGACGCCAAAGGAAAAGATCTCGATTAGCCCTCTATAATGGGTTTTGCTTGTCCTAATCGACCCGTGTAAGGACGGCACTGATTCCTCCGAAAGATGCGAGTCGACATACGCATCATTTCGGAAGGGTGATGGAACTTCAGAGAGGGATAGAAATTAATATCGCCAAAAAGTGGGGCCCTTTTGGAGAAATATCTCCTGCTGAGAACTTTTTGCTGAGCTGGCATTAGGTGGGAACGGCCAACCGGTCTCGGCATCTTTCTTTGCTCCAAGAATCTTTTTTGCCGTTCCCAGGCCCAAGGGCAAATTCTTTGCAAAGAGAAATAAATCTTGAGAGGGGAAAAAAAAAAAAAGACTCAATCATTAGCATGATATTAGTGAAAATGGAAATGGAAATGAAAATGAAATGAAAAATAATCAAAATTTTGGGTAGAAAGAGTATCAGAGTGTGGGGACCACTAGAGGAATTGACAACTCTCCATAGCCGACTTTTTTTTTTTTTTTTTTGTCATTATTAGTGAGTTTATTTGAACGAAAGAATTTTTTAAAATTATTTTTGTAGACTTCTAAAGGTTTGGTTTTACCAATAATGATCAATTAACAAAAAAATCATTTATGGTCAAATAAAATACACATGTTTAAAGTTAGAAAAATGAATTTTAAATTGAAAGGGGAGAAATATTTTTTTTATTGCAAAATTTTCTCCATTAGGGTGCGTTTGTCTTGAGTGAAAGCATGTTTTGAAAATTAGTTTTCTGTACTTTTACTCGTTTGGTTTGTCAAAAATAACTAGTCAATCAAAGATATTTTTCAGTCAACAAAAATATTCATGCACAATATTAAGAAAATGAATTCTAAAATCTAAAGAAGTGAAAGCTCCTCTCGATCTTTTTAATATTTATTTTTTATGTTCTTTTTTTCTTTTCTTATTCCTTCTCCTTTCACTAGTTGCCAGGACTTAGAGATGGCTAGTGATTGACCATAGGCAAGAGCTAAACGAGACTTGACCTTGCTGGATCTTGATGAGACTCAACCTTGCTAGATCCCGGTGAAGCTCGACCTCGCCCAAGCTTGTAAGGTGGAGCCTCATTTGTCGCCTATCACCGACTAGGGGTGAGCATGGTCTGGGTGGATAGTTTCCACCTTAGAATCGGGAAGCACTCATTAAGGACTACATTTGAAAAATTGAAATCAAGATTTGCTTGTTGGTTCTATAAATCCACCTAGGAACCGAGAACCCGACCACTAGGCTAGTTCGATTCCCAGGTGAGTCCATGGAACTAATCCCCAATTCCTACAAAATTAAATTAATCAAAGTAAACCTATTGTCTATTTAGAGCACCAAAGCTTGTTTAGCCTTTAATTTATTTGAAAGTTGTGGTGTGGTCCTCTTAGGGTTTATTAGACTCCACCTTATAAGTCCTAACTGCGGAGATTAAAACATTAATCGCTTGATGCATCTTTTTTCAATGTCAACCTAATTGAATAATAGGAGGTTAAGAAGAGACCTAATTATACTCATAAAACGAGCTAATGGCTCTTGATTTTGTATCGCGACGACAAAGTGTCGCAACATTCATAGACATTTTCAATCGGTTCTCTCTTTCCTCTTCATTTGTTTATTTTGTTTTGGTCGAGAAATTAAATGGATTATTAAAATGAAAAAAAAAGAGTAGGAGATTAATCCTATTACACACCCAGGAGATAAAATTAGTCAATAATGTTATATTAACTACAAATATATGTATATGTATATGTACATATATATTTTGGTCGAAAAACTGCAAAGTAATTAAGTAGTTGAGATAGAATCTTTAAAAAAAAAAATTATATATATCAATCTAGTTTGGTCTGGATTGATGAGTGGATTGTTCCACAACTAGAACTGAGAATCGGCCAGTACTTATGGATTCCACTAAATTGGAATTGGGAATCGGATTGACCCTCATGGGAACTGTTGGTTCCGATTCAGTTCTACGTGATTCAGGTAGTTCCTAGTTTTTTTGTATACCCATATTGCCAACTATCATCAAGGTTCGATGATCGGCAGAAGAATGAAGCAAAAAAAAAAAAAAAAAAAAAAAAAAAGAAGGAAAAGCATTTTTAAAATTCAACTTTTTTTGTATGAGATATAGTCATGAGATTTAAATCAATTTTGAAAAGAAATCTAAACACAAAAAATATTTTAAGTCATATATCATTGAACAAAGGAAAATTATCCATTTTCCTAAAAAATGATTTCCCAATTGTATATATAATATATATATATTCATCATGAAGTTTTCCCCAAATAAACATACTCTTAGAAAGGGGATTTGTGGCATTCTTGATAAACGACGTCGTCATCCATAACATTCTCTTCCAACCGCTCTTCTTTCAATTGAATTAGAATGCCGCCTGCATTGTCGCGGTTAGCAAAAACTATATATTAATCAATAGTAATGTTATCATATGAACAAACTCTAAATGCATGGATAGTCACCAATCTGGATTTTTGGTTCACGTCTTACTATATCCATGAATTAATGAAGGTACTTCACGAATTAGGGTATACCTACCTAACATGGGACTTTTTATCCTAAACGGTAAACATCTATATATTCATGTGAATCATGAATAAAAAGCTAAGCATGGACGATGCCTTTAGCACTCGACACATTCTATTAGCGTGTATATTCCTATTTTATGATATTCCCAGTTGAATTCTTATATCTCACCCTTCCGGATTAGGTTTTTGTACTATTTTTGTCTCATAATTAAGATAAATTTATGTTGTTGCCGCTTCTTCTTCTTCTGACATTCTATGATATCTCGCCTGCTCCCAAATTAGGTTATTGAAACTTTTTTCTTTCATTCTCGAGTTACATAACTGATGCTTCCTAAGTACATAATCCACACAGAAAAGTCGAAAGCAATGTGAAATTCTAGATCTATGTTATGGATTCTTAAGCCGACTTCACAATGCGTGCACATCAGATTGTAAGATCAGAGACTAATTAGCGAATGAGCAAAACAATTCGCAGATAGATAGCATTTTGAAAGGCAAACCAAGCGTTTTTGCCCTCTTTCTTTACAGAATTTCCGTGAAGTATTTCTCTTAGGGCTTGCCGACGGAACTGCTAGATGGGCCACCTTCTTGGTGAAATGGAATGGGTCCAATCTCCTATCTCTCTCGTCCCTTTCTCCCAAGATGGATTTGGCCCAACCGTGGATGCTAACGTTTATTTCTCAATTGAGAATAAGCATATCGTATAACTTATCTTAAATGGATAAATCGTTATCACATTTTCTGGACTTGCCACTTATGAAGTTTGCATGATGAGAGATTAAACATGGTTTCTATTAAGCTGGACTGTATCATTCTCATGCTAGCAGTAGAGTGAGAATCAAGACTTAAAGAAATCCATTGTCTTTCATAAAGCTCTTAACTTGAATGCATGGCTTATTGTTTACAATCTTTAATATACTCCCTAAATTGTAAATGGTCATTAATTGAAGACGCTTGTGGCAAATTGCCTCATCACATTGAAGCACTTCTCTTCTTTCGAGTTTTGAGACCCTTTGCATATAGAATTGGCTAATTCATAAATGCAAATCTAAAGAGAAAATATTGGGTGGGCCTGTCTTGCCACCTTAATGGTAGATTACTCTATTTAGTTCTTGCCACGTGTCTGTACAGGTTATACCTATCATAGTTGTTGAAGCTGGCTCTCTTCTCTCTCTCTCTCCATTATTTCTCTTTCCCCTGTCGTGACATAGCATGTTACTGACACTCTCTCCCCTTTCCCTCCTTTCCTCTTCACTTCCTCATTTCATTTCCTGAACAAAGACGTCCTCTTTCCATTTCCTCAGGAATTTTAAAGAATGAAGACTTCTCTCTCTCTCTTTTAACGTGTCTCTCTCTTCGCTTAGATAACTGTGAATGCCCCCACTCTCTCTTCACGACCGAACAAGCTGCTGCCTCTACCTCTGCCATCGCCTCTAAGATCCCCATCAGCGGCTTCGGTTCACCTTCTGCTTTCGATGAGCTCAAGTTTGCTGGAGGATAGCGTTTTCCCCCTCTTTCGTGATTTTATTATCTACTTGTAGAGAACAGTGTTTACCCAAATTCGCAAAATCAAAATCAGGTTAAGTAATGTCTCTCTGCTCGAAGTTTGATACTTTCTTTTATGGTGGATCAAAGGTCAAGTTATGGTTTTTAAGGGTTTCTTAATTTGGGTTCTTGAGTTTTAATACAATATTAGGACGAAAAGCTGAGTAAATTTTTAGCAGCGATTTAGCTTTGTGGGTATGATATAAGCAAAATATCCTGATTTTTAGGTTTCATTAATAAGCGTATGCACCTGCCTCGATTGATTACTGAGAAAATTAGGTAGTCAATGTTTTATATATAAAAATTTTATTTGCACCGAATATTAGTTCTGTAATTGACAATGGGCCTTTTCTTTTCCCTCTGCGGGGATTGTTACTAAGTTCTACTATTCGAGTTGTTGGCTCACAGTTTCTTTCCTCCTTTGCTATGTGGTCACGGTGGGAAAAAAAATAAACTAAAAAGATAAAAACAAAATATAAAATATAAAAAATTTCGGAAAATTATTAAAACATTATAAAAATTATTCACATCAGTAATGACAGATTGTATGATGTTAGACAACTGGCGCCAATGTTAATGGTTTTTGGTTAAAAAAATTTATAGTTAAAATTGACTCAATTAAAAGATTTATGATTAAATTGGGATTCGTATAGGAAATTTAGAACTCTTATTTCTTGGCAATGATCCCATTGGCATTGTAATTCTCTATTCATTTGTGTACTGAACCGAATCATCTTCTATCATGAATGTAGTAGCTTTATTTGAGAAGCGCAAAGGTGGCCAATAGTCATGGAAAATCTTTTTTGTGTACTTAGGGTGCGATTGACAGTCGGGATAAAATTCGGGATAGGATATGATTTATCCTATCATACGTTTGGTGCTTACTCAGGACAAGATAAAGTCGGATATAAACATGATAAAATTATCCCATGGGGATGTGGGATAAAGGTGGATAGATTTTTAATATCCATAATTGGAAAGTTATTCTTTTGAATATTAATTTTACAAAATTGAAATTATATTTTAATATAAATAATATTTGAATTCTAATTTAAGAAATTAAAACTAAAAAATAAAAATTTATTTTTAATTAATCCTATTTTAATTTATATATTCAACTTTAATTCTTTCTTATAATAAACATTCAATCTATAAATTAAATATTTAAATTTATTATATATTTTAGGTATTTTTGTATTTTAGGTATGTTGGTGCGGTTTACTATTTGATAAAATTTTATTAAAGAATGATGAAAGGGGAAAAAAGAAATAATAAAGAAAATAATATAAAAAAGAGGAAAATAAAATAAAAACAAATTAAGGAATAGTGTTATAAGAGATTTTCACCATCTCCATTTATGAATTTAGTTTCTTCATTTACAATGATATATTGCCGATTAATTAAATAATATATATAAAAAAATATTTATATATCTTATATATTTTATATATATATGATTATAAGGCTACATATGAACAATTTGAACATATCCGACTTTAATAGAAATAGAAAAGAATAGAAATGCATTTGGTAAAATGTTTCTTTTTTATATTTATTTGATTCATCAAACAATGGATAAGATATAAAAAATCTAAAGATTTCATATCCTATCCTATCTAGCGGTGGCGGCGGCGGCGACGGCGAGCCTCAATGGCGGTCAATGGGCCATGCGCAAGAGAAGAATAAAAGAAAAAAAAAATTCACTTATTTCTTAAACTTGTTTCCGGAACCGAAGCAATCATTTCTACCAAACTTTTTTATTCAGGGAACAAAAACTAACTTGTGGTTAATGATTGGAACTAAAGGAATAACAGGACAAGCAAGGTGAACCCATTCAAGACAAGTAAGTATCTTTGTAAAAGGATAATTTACTACACTCTAAAAGATTGGCGTCATTTTGGTGAAGCAGAAAAACTTCCAAGTATCCAACCAAGAGCAAATTCAAATATATTAAGCAAGATTGACCGATTTAGTTTTTGTTCCTCCATTAGCAACTACTGTGTTGAGATCATTACTTGTGTAGCAGAAAACTTTTCAAAGCAAACGGTCATAGGTATAAAGAAAACTTTCTAGAACGTATTGCGGGGGATTAATCGATTTAGGTGCAGAATTTCAATACCCAATTCTGAACAACCAGAGAAAGCCACAAGAACGTCCATCTCTTATAATGAATTGCAAAGATTAGGATATTTTGCTTAAACCGTACCCACAAGAGCTAAATCCCTGCTGAACATTTTACTCAGCCTTTCGTCCTAACATTGTATTAAACTCAAGAAACCCTCAAAAGTCATAACTTGAACTTTGAATCCACCATAAAAGAGAGTATCAAACTTTGAGTAAAGAGTCATTACTTAACCTAATTTGGATTCTATCTATGTAGGTAAACATTGGTCTCTACAAATAGATAATATAATTCCGAAAGAGGGGGAAACCCTAACCATTAGGAGACTTGAGCTCGTTGGATGCAGACAACGAACCAGAGTTGTCATTGGGGTGGAGGCGACAATGGATGCAATGGTAGGAAGTGGAGGCGGCGGGTTATTGGGTCGCAAAGAGAGAGTGGGCCTTTCGCAAAAAGCTAAGTGAAGAGAGAGAGACACCTTCGGGGAGAGACATGCCTTCATCCTTTGAAATTCTTGAGAAAATGAAAAGAGAACACCTTTGTTTAGGAAATGAAAAGTGGAAGTGAAGGGGGAGGGAGAGAGAGCAGAGGGTATCGGAAACGTGCTCCGAAAGGGAGGGGTAAAGAGACATAACGGAGAGAGAGAAAAGAGTGAGTTCCAAAAATTCTGATAGGTGAGAACCGTATGAATACGTGGTGAGAGTTTAATAAAGTTTCAGTCCAATGTTTTTTCAAAAAGCAAAGTTAGTAAGAGAAGTGCTTACCAATTCGCCACGTGGTCCACACCCCTATGGACAAGTGGCTTTGACTACTTCCGAAGCCAAATCGGATGTGCTTCTCAGCTTAGTTGAATTGCCACCAAGAGAGGTTGACTTTTCACTATTCGCGAACTGGGGCACGTGGAAACAGGGCTACGAGTTGATAGGAGAATTAGAATATTGAGATCATGAAAGTTGCAAAGATGGAAAGAATCATAATTGATGATGTGACTGAACCCCATCTTTACAAGTCCCCTAGTCCATTGCCCTTGGAATTGGCAAAGAGTCAGGCACCTCTTGCAACACCGTAAATGAGTCATCGAGGAGCTTCACATCAAATGCGTACCCTAATGTTCTTTTTTAGTGTTGAGCACGACCCGAATATATTCCATACATAGAACAAATTTCGAAAGGATCATGCAAATTGGTATGTATGTTGAGGCATAGTCATACCGTTTACTTTGATTGATTCGGCCTAGTGGGGTGGCGCTTTCCGCTTATCGTCCCAGTGATATATAAGGGCTCTAAGGTCGTGGTACTTTGCATCGGACCGGGCAGAATGCAAGACACGGTTGCATTTGGAAACAAGAGAAGTAGAAGAAAGGCCCAACATGAGGATCGAGAGTCTTGTTTTGTAGCCAAGGATGACTTGCCTGCAGTCTCTCGAGGGGGTCTCGGCGACGCCGAACAGCTCATGAGCTCGTGTGGAGGTCGAACGGATTTTTAAGTACTGAAGGGAGAAGGAGTGATGGATCCTTAGGTGATTTACAGGCGGTCTCCTTGGCTATCGAGACGGGCTCTTGTCTCCCATGCCGGGCTTTCTCTTCTATCGGTTTCGCCTCCAGGCATTCTTGATGATTGGCAAGCGCAAGCATCCGCGCGAAGTTTGGTGTCGTTCTTCCGCAGCAATGACAATTGGTAAAGTCTCATAATTGAACTTTTGCAGAAATAGGGGCTTGAGTGGCAAAATTATTATTATTATTATTATTTTCATGTGGAGAGATGCTTCTGCTTCTATGGTGCGGCTTCGACAGAGCACATCCTTAGCCTCTGATTAACTAGTTGCACATCCTATACTGTAGCTACTCATACTAGTTGCATCCTTTTTTTTTTTCCCGTGAAGTCTACCAGAGGCATCGGTGTGGAAACTCGCTAGTTGGAGGCTCATGAAATATCTTGCAAGTTCCATGAACAGGTTAGGTCAAGACTTTGGACTTGTGCATGTAGTCTTAAATTAGCGTAATTTGCATGCAGTTAGTGAAATAAGAACGGATAATCATTGGTTGTTTGGCTGAAAATCTGCCATAACCCAACCAATTGCGCCAAGTGAGGCTTGTTTATCCAATGCACGCACGATGTCATGCACTGAAGTAGTGTTAGGGAAACATATATTTTTATTGGCTAGCTAGGATTCGTTTGATGAGTTAGTTGAGATTTTCTGTAATAAGAATGAGTATAGTTAGTTTAGCGGGTATGCATTATTGAAAATGCTCTACTTCAGACAGAAGGTTTTCTATTTTTTTTTTTTTAATAACTCGGGAGCATAAGCGCAGTTATTTAGAAATCCATGAAACGCCATACGAATTTAGTGAATTGGTTAAGTATAGGCCTTTGATTTTTGCATGAGGTCATGACCCACACTAGTTTGCATGCACTTTTAGTGAGATTTGAACAAACGATTTTGAGTTCTTACAATGAAAATTCCATAAGGTTTCAATCAATTATGTCAATCCTGAGGGGTGAGATTATAGTTGTTAATATTCTTTTCAATCATACATATCTGCATCAATTTGTATTAATAAATATACTTGTTCTTTTTTCTGATCTTACCAGTACCATAAGTATACTTTTGTTAATAACCCTTTATGTAATCATCACAAATTGTCATATTTAGAGTATCATTGCAAAATTTTCAGCACTTGCTACACCTCTATAGCTTTTTTCCCAATTACATTCACCTTTTTCTTAACAAGTGTTAAAGTCACTCATGTTCCCCCGATTGAACAGACCAAAGGGGGATATAAGTCACCTTCAAAGAAAGCAACAAATAGGAGCATAATCACACTTGTCACTTGCAACAAAAGTTCCACCAAAAAAGTGAAATAAAATAATTAGTGGACATCCTATTTATTCTACCCCCCTCTACATTTTGATGTGGTCCAAGTCCAACTTGGCCACCGAATAAATTGTTGCTAATTCCGGAAGCAAGGAGAGGGAGAAAGAAGGGGGGGGAGTATGCTAATGCATGTCTCTTTCGTTACTCTCCATGATTTTTTTGGTTTGTTATGTACTTACCATAATACAATTCACCAAATGTCCTAAATATTTCACCTTTGTCCTTGTGCATTCACGCCCTCTCTAATCAAGTTATTGTATTTTCAAAATGTTTAATTGAGTCATTCTAGTTTCATATATATTCAAATCAAATCCCTTAGACACGAAATTTGTCCAAATTTAGCTGATGTGACCGTCTTATAATGCTAGAATAGGATGTAGATAAAATTTAGTTAATGTGGACAACATTGTAACGAAATTTAGTCTATGTGAACAATGTCAATGCATGATGTAGATTAGATTTAGCCTTTAGAAAACTCGTTTGAGAGTATTGGGAAAGTAAAAATGAAGTTTATACCTAAATGTTGCTTTTAGGGCGATATAATCTAAGCTAATTTTACATAAAGTAGTGCCAAACTCTACATAACAAACAATTTTAAGCCCATTGAGCCTCAGTTTCAAAAAAAGAAGAAGAGGGAAACATTCATGGCAAAGCAAAAGGGGAAAGAAAAGGCATTTGGCTTCTTGTGGCTGCCCAATTTCCCAATTTCAATTTTTTTCTTTTTAAATTAGAGGAACGTAAACGGAATGTCTCCTAGCAAGGTGCAGAATCTGAATCTGTGGTCGAGTCAACATCAAATAGAACAACTCACTCCATTTTTACCTTCTACTTTGCCAACTCAATTTCTGCAGGTCACGTTGTCATGTTCCAACCCGGTGGGCATCCCCCATCTTCAGACATTCCTGTCAATCACAGCGGCCCAAGCCCAACTGTCCGCTGTCGTAAATAGTTCTAAAATTTGAAATTATTGGCTATTACCACGCGACTGCACTGGAATAACGAACATCATCAATTGCAGAAGTTAGGTTAAACTCTGTACTTGTTGAGGATAACAAATGTAGGCACATGTTTTCAGATTATTGAACACCGGGCTGTAAAGGAGGTGATCGAAAGGTGTGTTTTGGAGGACTCTTTTTTGGTACTCCGAATATTGTTTCTGTCATCCCTCCTCATAAGAATTTTAATTTTCTCCATTTTTTCCACCCGAACATTACTTCCCTTTTGACCTCTTTTCGTGACCATAAGAGTTTACTCATCTGAGATAGTCATAGCAAAAAGTTTGATAGTAAATGAAAATTGAGATGACAAGGTATAATGCATGAGTAAAATTGAGATTGATAACGGTCAATAAATACAATTCAAAAATGGGATACATAAGAATGCGAAAGTTGGCCTATATATTCAAGGACATGTCTCTGCGAAATTTTCCTCCTATAAATTAATACTAATATCTTGCATCGAAGTCGTAACATTCTCCTACCCTAAAAAATATAAGGGTTTTCTTCCCAAGTTCGTCCTTTCTCATTTTTAAAAGAAGCAGCGCATTTCTCCAACCATGCCAATGATGACAAGTGTAGGCTGTAACCAATTGAGATGCTTAGGTTTAGTCAATGACCCAATAAAGAACTCACATGGATTAATAATACTAGGAAAACGAGTTTAGCTCGTTAACGCAAGAACATACTTAAAATTAAAAAAAAAAAAAAAATTAACGAGGAGGGTCATGAAAAGGCGAGCCCATGGGAATAAGCAGCTCTACCAAGAAGCACGCCAGGTGAGGGAGAGGATGTTCCTTTATAAAGTCCTTAAATTTAATAAATTCTACCACCAAAAAAAAAAAAATAAATTTCGCAATTCCCCATCGCAGCCTGCGCAAAGGGAATGAATTGGAAAACCCGCCCCAACATCGCCCGCCACCCCCATGTGTTCCTAATTAATTTTTTTTTTTTTTGAACGACAAAAGATCTTTTCTTTTTTCTGAACGAAAAACAAGGATGGGAAAAAGACAAAAATTAATCCAAATTCAATCATATCAGCGAATGCCGTGTACACCCTTTTGTATATACAGCAAGATTCACTAGCTAATTCCGCGTATAATACACAGGTGATTAAGCAAAACTAAAACCCAAGCCATGTCCGAAATGGAGAAAGCAAAAGGAAAGGTTGAAGGGACGTGTGTTTACATTATAGCCTGTCCAATGCGCACCCCCAGCCACAGAGCGTAGGCCACAAGGAATATTTCTGTACTGTAGAAAAGAGAGAGAGACAGACAGAGAGAGGGAGGCATTGTTTGCTGTAGGGCAAGAATGGTGTCAGTGGGACTGGCGACGGTTGCACAGTAGAGATTCCCCAAGCCCCACAGGCAGTGATCATCGCCGTCCCTCCGGTCCCGTGTTTCGAATCTCGTACAGTGTTACAGTCCGCAGATTAGAGACACGGTCGTGTTAAGACCGATCGTAACGACGATGCGGGTTGGAGCGAGGCTTGACCGACCGACCGACCGACCGACGGACCGACCGATCGACCGGACTCGCGAGACTCTTCTTCATGGCTCTAGGGCTTTGGGCGTACGTTCGATGCTTCGCGTCCTTCCCCCCCATCGCTTTCTGTCTTTCCTGTTCTCCTGTTCTTTGGTTCCTGGCCACCACAGCCCACGTGCCCTGCGCTTTTCTCCTTTGTCCGAACTCCGCCATCTGCAAATGCATTCTCATCTCCCTCCCTCCCGCCCGATCCTGGAAAGGCAGTAAAATTCAGACGGACTTTCTATTTCCGCAGATATGGTCCAAACCATGAACCCATCGTCCGTTTCTCTCTCTTTTTCTTGTTCTTTTCGCGTTTGATGCTATGTTTGGACAAGTACACAAACCGCGGAAGAGTTTTAAGGATCGTGGGGTTAAACGGGTTGATACCCTTGTACGATATTTAAGGGTAAAACCGACTCGAATCGAACGCGAGTCGATACTCCAGCTAGACTCCACTTTGAAGTTAAAGATTCGATGCTCAGCTCGAGCTCGACTGGGTCGAGTTCTTGATTTTGGCTTTGATTTGATCTGCAATGAGCTTCAGTTTGCAAACCCTAATTAAATTGCAGCTCAAGCTCGAATTCTAAGTATACGCCGAAACTCTATGTATAAAGACATGTATGCATACATATATAAGTATATGATCAAACCGTGTGAAACTTGATTGCTTGATCAGGCTCACAAGCTACTCTAATCAAGTATTTTGAAGCTCGACTTTAACTAAGATTAAATACTGGAGCTACTTAGAATCTCGCACACGAACCCGAGCCAAGATTGAGTAATCCACGAGTTAGAAGATCTAATTGGCTTATGGGTAACACAATTGGCTTGCTTCTCTAACAAAAGCATTTTGTATGAAGATTACCGCATCGAATATTGATATTGGGTCCGACACCTAACTCAGGCTTTCATGTTACCCAGCTCTCACCACTCTTTTGTTTTTCTAATCCCGTGAATTCCCATTTTTTACCATCGTACTTCAAAGTTCGAATCAATCATGCTGCATCGTGGATCATATTTACGAGTGCGCAATTTTGAAACCAATGCTAGGTCTAAGTGTTACATCTGAGAGAAAAATTTAAATTTTAAAGTATCGAATATATCTATAAAAAGAATACAAAATGATGGTGCCACGCTTTTTCAAGCGCTGAAGTTTTCGAAATAACCCCATTAACTGTACAAGAAAGTTCCGGCATTCTCTTTGGTAATCGCGTGCGTTTCTCGAGCCAGATCTGCTTCTTTGCTTTACTTTTTACCATAATAATCTCCCCTTTCGTCTCAAGAGATTATTAATCAATGTCTCGAGATGATTGACAAATATGTTTTATTTAGAGCAAGTAGATTTTTCAAGATTTCGGGTGCCCAAAAAAAAAAATCGATGGATTGAAAAATTAATAAATTTTCCTTAATTGATTTCTTAACAAGGGCTTTCATTAACGAAATCGTTTACCAACTAATCATCCCCCAGTGAAAAAAGAAAAAAGGAAAAAGAAGAGAGGTTAGTGCAAAATTAGTCCGGCCGTGATCTCACGCGCCGTCGGTGCGTGTACAGTATATGTAAGGAATATCTGAAGAGCAGGCACGCTGCCTCCCCAGCACTGGGCCCCACTCCAGTTCTGCCCCCGATTCCCCACGCGCCGTGTCTCGGTCGTGGCGAACACGCCCTCCTTCCTTCCTTGTTTTCTTTTTTTTTTGAAAAACGAGAATCGTCAACCCCCACCCCCCCCAAACCAACACGGGCCCAAAAATCCTTTTCACATAACTAATCTCAAATTACCAAGTAGCCCCAGGAAAGAAGAGGAAATTAACAAATGGCCCCAGGATTCCATTTTTACTTTGCAATCTCCCGTCAAATCTCTCTCCTTCTCTCTCTAATCCAATTCTTCCTCTTTCCAATATAATTCCACAAATCTTCCACCCAACACACACGCACACTTTCTCTCTCCATCTCTCTCTCTCTCTCACTTTCTCTCTCTAGAGCGTGCTTGGTGGGGGGGGGGGGGGATGATATAAATCCCCTGATTGTAAAGCTTCGGCGAATCTCTGCCCACCGCCCAATCTTCTGGATAGGAGGCAGCAGCAGCAGCAGCGATCATGAGGGCTCCAAACATGGCCGCGATCACCGCGTCCCTCGAGAGGTCCCTCCAGAACTGCTCCCTCAGCCGCCACCGCGGCGGCGCCTCCTCCTCCTCCTCCGGCGACGGCATCGGCCGCTCGTCCAGCTCCGACGATCTAGCTCCGTCGTCGGCCCACAATCCCGGCCGCGACGACGCCGCCCTCGAGCTCAACTCCCACATTTCCCTCCCTTACCATTGGGAGCAATGCCTCGATCTAACGGTACGTTCCCCCCTCGCTTCTCTCTCTCTCCTTCCCGCACGCCAAAGATTTGATTTTTCTCATCTCCTTTTCTCTCTCCAGTTCATTAATTGCTTCTAGGGTTTTGCCTTCTCTCGTTTCTTTCTTTTTTTCTTGTTTTTTTTTTTTTTTTTGAGTTTTTTGGAGTTTCGCCTGATCTGGGTATCAGTAAAGGAACGAACTTTTGGATTTTATCAGTTGTCTTGTTTTAGTCCCTTTCCTCTTACAGCTTTTAATAAATGCGGAAGCTGATGTTTCAGATCTCGCGCTTCCCTTGTTTGTGCGTTTGGCTTCTGTTGTTGGTTCGTGGTGGTGGGCTTTCGGGGGTTGTGTGTGTCCTGCATGCATTTATTGCGCTCGTTGATTCGCTTTCTGCACCACGTATGAGGGCTCCCCAGAGATCAGAACAGAACTAGGGTTCAGGAATAGGACATGGAACCCTAGAATTGGTCGGGCTGAAGCTCGCCTTTTCCCCTTGTTTTCGCTGAATCTGACCCCCTTTTTCCCTTCCCCAAAGGCCCGCTGCAAAGGGGAAAAAACCGTAGCTTTGACCGTCTACGGATAGCCATTTGATTAGCAGACTGATGCCCAGGGGAGAAAAAGGTTTAACTTTGACACTTCCTGAGATCACAATATGAAGAAAGGTATTCAATTCGTCTCATCAGCCATGGCGTTTGTCGAGTTTTTTGGGGAGGAAAGGAAAATTTTTTCTGGGTCTAGCTCAAAAAAATATCGTCTTTCGTGATTACTTCTTGTAATTGCAGCTTTCATCATCTCCCTTGATTTCCAAATGATAGTCCGAGGAATGTATTGACTTGCCCTACGGTCACGCACTACTTCTCTTGTATTGTGAAGGAAACTTTTTACTGGGTCTGGATCTAAGTATTGTTTCTTCACGTCTAGTCTGAATGATATGTGCAGATACATATCTTCAGACTGGGGCATTTCATCATCAAACTATGATTCATGTGCTTGACCTTGTTATGCTTCTCTCTAGTAGAAGGAACAGCCCTCTGGGTCTCTGTCAAAATGATGTTTTGCTGAGTTTTACAGCTAATTGACATTGATTTTTCCCGAACGAAATGTGCGAACTATTTATGTTTTCCAGACGGGAGAGATATACTACATCAACTGGAGAAACGGGACAAAAGCGAGAGAAGACCCAAGGCTAAAGCGGGACGTCGATGAAGACGATAACGACGGAGGCTTCTATTCGACGGACGAGAGCTCCTACGACAGCGAGGAATCGTCGTCAGAGTCGTCGCCTTCTACATCGAGGACAGCGGTGACAAGAAATCAGCAACCGCGGGGCGAGAAGGACCACGTCCTGGTCGTCGCGGGCTGCAAGATCTGCTTAATGTACTTCATGCTGCCGAAGCAAGTGGAGGATTGCCCCAAGTGTGGCGGCCAGCTTCTTCACTTCGATCGGTCCGACAATGTCTCGGGCTCTCCTTGATTTGTCCTCATCTCGGTCATCTGTTTCTTTTCGCTCTTCGGCAATCCTTCTTTATCTTGCGCCTTTTGTTTCTACTTTCTTCCTTTCTCTTGATTCCCCTTTTGTTCCATCCGTCACAAACCCTCTGGCCTGAAAGAGGTTTTGGTGCGGATTGATGAAAAGGGAGACGAGTGTTGCAAGTTTTATTACTCCCCTATTCCTGGCAGTCACGTTGCCTTCTTGTCATCCTCAGTTCATCTTCTTTCTTGCTTTTCTTGTTTATTTTACTCTTGTCTAAGTGTGGAGTTTATCTAGGGAGGCCCATTGGAGTTGCAGAGAGAGAGAGAGAGAGAGAGAGAGAGAGTTTTTTTGATAAGAAGAGCCAGCCAAGTAGAAGGTCAAAGTGGGAGAAAGAGGAGATGGGAATAAACTTATTATTCGTAATGATTGCGACGCGTAGCTGGTACTGGTGCCCCTCATTTTCCTCGGTTTCTCAAAATTGTGTCCCTCCTTTTGTTTATTCTCTTTCATCGTTTGTACTTTGGACACAGTTCATTTTTCATTTTTTTCCTTCTCTTGCAATGCTTGTTTCTTCATAGTTCTTAACTTTTTTTTTGGGGGGGGTGATACTTGGGGAGTTGCAGCCGAATCGAAACCCGGGTCGTCGCATTTGCAGACATCCTCGGTCGGTGAACCGTGCCTTTGTGAATGGCAGACGAGCAAGAATTTGAAGCCATATGCGATTCCTAATCTTCAATGGGGTTTTTTCTTTGTCTCTTCGATCGAGCTGGAGGTAGGAAAATGAAGAATCTCTCTCTCTCTCTCTCTCTCTCTCTCTCTCTCTCTGACCAAGTCCTTTTGCAAAGAGAAGAGCTAGATTGTATTAATCCCCTTGGCCAGCAATTGATTCCAAGCTTCACGTGCCATTTTCTGTGTCCTGACTGTTCGAACAGCTCAAAGATGAATAAGTCTCCGATGTTTTTTTTTTTTCTATTCAATGGCTGTTGAGCTTTGGGATAGGACTTTTGAAATGCGAACAATATAAATAATACCCGGTTCTCTGTAGGAGTTCATTTAGTTGGTGTAGCCGGATTAGGTGTTTGGCAATTAATTTGATTTCTCGCGTGATTTAAGTACATGCAATCACATGTTTGGAAGAGATTCTAGATTGTGGCGAAATTATTAGGTTGCTCATTTGCCCAACTAATCACCAAGCACGAAATATCGTAGATTTATGCTTTCAAGAAAAACAATGAAAATTATGATTGTTGGTACTTTCCATTTATTTATTTACATACTGTCGAAACATGTAAAAGTCTCACCGTCAACAACCATGATAACCCATCTTAGGTCTACACAATAGGCTTTCTAACCATCGAAAAATGGTTAGACAAGGACCAAGAAAGTTGCAATGATGAGTTTTAAAGACCTACAAAGGTAACACGCTCGTGTTGATTTTCATCTTGGTAGGTGAACTCATTGGACTTTATTCATTTCAGAATCCTAATGGAACACGCGTTAGAGGATAGGCAAAAGCAACATTTGATTGTTCAAATGAGCGCGTTTGGCGACTTGTTTAAATAGTAACTGATTCTAGTCTTTTATTTTTGGGAGTAGATTTAAAATAGAAATCCGTTTGATAAATTTTTTATTCCTAGGAACAAATTTGTTTTTGAGAATAGATTTAGAATAAAATCAAAAATTAGAAAAGGTTGCTTCTTTGTTTCTAAGAATAATTTCCGAATCAAGCCAATTCGAATTTCTTTTTATCTTCTTCTTTTCTTCTTGTTCTTCTTCCTTCTCTCTTCTTCTTTCACCATCGCCATCACTGTCCACCGCCACCAGTCACCAGCGATCGGTTGGGGGAGGTTCGGCAAGCTCGTTGGAGGCTTGCCCAATCATTGGAGAGGCTTGGCCTTATCAATGGCTAGGTAAGCCTCGCCTGGACCTCCACCAACACCGGCGAGCCTCGTTTGGTCAAGCGAGGCTCAGCTAATGAGGTGTGGTCTCATTGGCCCCAGTCACCGAGCTTGAAAAAGAAGAGAAAGAAAAGAAAAAGAAAAAGAAAATAAAATTATTAACAGATTAAAAGAAAAAGGTTTGGATTGAAATTTTAAGGACGGTACCAAGCGCAATTCAATTATGAGAATAGAAATTTTAGGCAGTTAGGGTTTAAAATGTTTAGAAATTGTTTTTGGGAATAGAATAAAAAAATATTTTTTATCAGAAATTGTTCTCGGGAATAGAATGGTTATCAACACACTCTAAGCTCTATCTCTTCGCTTGTGTATGATACAAACATAACAAATACGTAATCCTTAATCTTACCAAGTTTCTCGTAAAATGGATCAGGGATGATGATAATGATATAAAGAAAGAGTAACGGTGCAAATTTTTTTTTTTTTTCAGAAAACAATAGTAATGATTTCTAAATCTTAGTTAATTTGCGATGTCATTTTTGAACATTTAATTCGTTCATTGTGGTCTTAAAATTATTTCTAAATGTTCAGTAAATTCCTTTTGTTTGATCAAACGAAGGCAAAAGTTATCACAAGTCCCTAAGGTGGGTAATTTTACTCTTTAAATCAACTTACGTAGATTCCTTCTTTTTTTTTTTTTTTTTGGGGGGTTTCGGTGATAAATGCTCCATTTTTCCACAAAGGAATTTGTGTGAAAGCGATGAACTCCATGTCAACATGGAAAAGGAATTGGAGGCGGTGACGACAACGGCAATTGAGAGAGAGAGAGAGAGAGAGAGAGAGAGATTCATACAATGTATGTGACCATATTTGGTACATGGTACAACAGATAGGTACAACATCCTTTTGATGCAATTAGGGCACATATCTTCTACTCGTACAGTGTTCGCCTTGGTGCTTCAATAATTCTCAGCCATTGGCTTAAGGAAATGAGGCTTTTACCAACTGTTAAAATGTAAAATGTCTCGAGGCATCAACAGAAGCACCATCCGAGAAACAAAGGATCTATATCCGCGCAACCGAACGGTGATATAGCATTAACAGGGAGGATTCGTAGGCCGGGCCATACACATTATCGATTGTTCAGCCACAACAAAATAAATCAAAGTCGAACTCACGATGGAAAGCCAAAACCAAAACCGCGTCAACGCATAAAAAGTCAACTCGTAGCGGGAATTGACACCAATAATGACCATCGCACCGCACAAAATCAGCCAATGAGATAACCTCGTAACAACTTTATGTTCCCATATCATCGGCCTGCAAACCATGATTGATGATCATCTGTCAAAGAATTTGAAAATCGAGAGAGAGAGAGAGAGAGAGAGAGAGAGAGAGAGAGAGAGAGAGAGAGAGAGAGATTCCCACTTCTTGTCCAACGCATCACGTGCTTATATGCACATGCTGCAAACTAATAAAGGGCTCTTACTAGATTTAATTTATGCTTTGTCATTTAATGAAAAGTCGCCAGCATCATTAATTTCTTTTATGGAACCGACAACTTTCGTTCGCAAGTCACTTCTTACCAATCGAGCCGTGTGGCATAAGAGCGCCATTATGTAAGATTCTCCTCCGCCTTATAAGGAGGTAATCATGCTTGACTGGGTGATGTCAACCAAGTTTACGCCAATCATAGAGTTCCAAAGCATATGTAATAAATGCTTCTAACATTGTGCAACACTTTTGGCTCATTGTTTCGCAGCTCATGC
The DNA here is from genome assembly GCA_014182555.1 of Eucalyptus erythrocorys. Taxonomy (NCBI): domain Eukaryota; kingdom Viridiplantae; phylum Streptophyta; class Magnoliopsida; order Myrtales; family Myrtaceae; genus Eucalyptus; species Eucalyptus erythrocorys. Next base: position 57,793,168 of record CM024604.1, on the reverse strand, counting down.
ACCTTCGCCAACGCCAGCTATGTTTTTTGAGCCGATGATTGAATTACAAATGGGGCAAAATTGATACGTAGATTCTTAGCACCGATCGTTCCAACGTCAGTCTCACGAACCAATTATATGCATCCACTCTACATTACTCATTCTTCACTTTATAAGCCCAAGCTCCACTCACAAGGTACACGAATACAGGAGGATCACAAATTGTGACATTCTCCCCCTCTCGATTCCACAATGTCCCTGTTTTGGGCTGCTCTGTTGCTTTCTTGGGTCGCTTCTGACCATCAATGCCACTTTTTCAGGACTTAAATCAGTGGTGGAAGGTCGCCCAATAGAACAAGCCACTCCATTGGTATCTTTTTTTTTTTTTGGTAGTAGTTCGGGTACTGTCATTCACTTGTGCGTTCCTTGACAAGTGTAGCGTCTAGGGCCAACTGCACCATTTGGAAGCACTATATCTCACCTACTAAGTTTTTCTTGATCTTAGCAAACCAATAGTGATTTCTCACCTTGTTGAAAACGTCGTAGCAGGACCATCTTGAGATTTGCCTATTGTGCCCCCATTGTCCTCCTAGAATTTGGTTGAGAGCCACACCTTATTCGAGAACATTTTGCCCTGGCGATTCATTCTTTACCTTGACTAAATAGAACATAGACTTAAACTCAACTACTAGAGGGATCTTACTCTGTCATCATTTGTTATGGGTTGGGAGTTCTTTGGTTGTGGAATAGCTTGTGTGACACTTGGTGAGATAATAGCAGCATGCTAGCCTTTCTTCTATAGTTGTTTCGGAGAGTAATGCTACGAATAATATCTTCATAATTGACTATACCATACTTGGCTTTGCTCAGAGGTCTAGTCCATCAAACAAGAGAGGAGATCACTTGAGGCACCACAACTACTTTTAGGTTTCTATGGCCTCCTCAAAAGAGTGACATCAGCACTTGAACAATTTGAATGTAGGAGGCAACTTCACCTTCATAGCTCCATAGAAATATAATCTTTTTATAGTAGAATTCCTAACATTAACCGTTTAGACGCCACTTCAATGGACTAGTTGTACCCATCTCCTCTACGCCACTTATTCTCTACTTGATAACCCCAAGCTTCACTTCACAAGAGTGTGCGAGTACGGGGGGATCACGGATCGTGACATAGGCATGAGTGATTAGTTATCTAGTATAGAAGCACACATGTTTCCAATCAACACTACTTGTACAATAAAAATTTTCCACCATTTTTTTTCTTGATATGCATGTCACTTTTCTTAGAAAATTTACCCAATAGTTATGAACATATTATATAGATGTCAATTTAGTCTTAAACTTTTTAATTTTGTCAATTCAATCCTAAATGTTTGCCCAAAATTTAAATATAGTGATTCCTTTTAATTTTCACCATAATTTACTGTGTGACTGGACAACTACATTTGCAAAATTGATAAGTTTAGGATTAAATTGATATTTGTATGATAGGTTTATGATTAATCAAGTAATTTCCCTCACTTTCATTTTCCTTTTTTAGTTCAGTTCCCTTTTTTTTTAACCCAAAAAACTCCCCATGGCCATTCGCTGATTAGGAGTGAGTATAGTTCAGTTTGGCCTTATTTTAAAGGCAATAAATTCAATTGAATGAACAAAATACGGTTGAGGAAATCTGGTAAGCAAATTCGAAGGAGCGAAATGTCAAATAATGTCCGGATTTGGCTTTGACAAAGACCGGACGGACACCAATGGCATGGAGGTAATTTTCTCCGAGCTTCGAGGGCAATTCCGGGTCGTGGGTAACTCGGACTGTAAACGGTTCCTTTGCCCCAAGATGGAACTATCCGACGATTCGATGCATGCATGATGCTCCTCTTCCGCCTTATCAGAGCAAAAAGATGGTCACAGAGAGAGAGAGAGAGAGAGATGTTGCAGTTGCTTGCTGTGTCTGAGGAGAAAGCGGGCCTCTGTTCTTAAAGATTCTATTTGTCAGACACCCACAGCGAGAGAGAGAGAGAGAGACAGAGAGAGAGAGAGAGAGAGAGAGATATGAACAGCTACCAGCTACAAAATGCAAACTAAAAGATGAGAATAGGGTGTCGAAAGGAACGTGACATGGAGAACCCCTTCTTCTTCCTCTCCTCCTCCCTCCTCCCTTCCCACCCAGCAACTCCTTTCCCCTCTTTTAATGTCTTTTGTCTTCGTTTCAAAAGAGAGCGAACCTTTTTTCCGATGGTTGGTTGGCACAAAGGAGGGAATCTATGCAGTCCGCCCTGCTTCCGAAAGGGACTGATGGAAAGTGTGCTGCGGATTGGGACTACATTGTCAGTTTCCCTCCCCACTTTTCTCTCTCTCTCTCTCTCTCTCTCTCTCTGGGGGCGTAAATGCACATTTATGTCAAAATGTATCAGCTGTTTCCGTGGCTCTACATGATAGATCTAATCATTTCTCTTTTCCAAAATAGAAGATGAGAAAAGAAAGAAAAGGGCTTATCCGTTTCTTGATAATTAATTCAGTGCAAGTCACGTCCCCGCTTTGTAAATTGATTTGAATTATCACAAGCGAGTTTCCCCTCTGAAAATATTCACCCCTAGTGTTCCTGTTTTCCTAGACCTCATCTTTTCTCTGTCTTTCTTTCAAATCAGTTTGGTCAATGACAAAAGACGCGACTGATGAGATGCGCCACTTTGCTTTCCTAAACTCTTTTTCTTTTTCGGTCGTGTATTGTTCATGGACGGACGTTCCTGATGGAGAGGAATCTCTGCGCGCCGTGTCGGTTCCTTCGTCTTTATTCCCTTGTCTTTCCTTCCCAATATGCATCTTTCTCTTCGGCATCTTAAAACTCGCAACGCATCGGCAGTGCACTTTCTTTCTCACTGTGTTCTTGAGTTAGTATGGTGAAACCAGTGACAGGGTCATCAGGTTTTCTTTTTTCTCTGGGGATTTAACGGGTTTCAAAAGGCGGGGCATTTTTCGGGGGCAGTCTCTATCAGGCCTGTTTTTTTATCTTCTTATGCTGGGCGAGATTATACTTAATGACCTCTGAAAATGCAAGCATTAGAGATTTATTTAACAGCACTCATTCTGAGACTTTGTCAGACAAAGTTAAGTGCTCTGTTCTTGTGTGCTGTCTGCGAGGTCAATCGGTTGGTTTAAGGAACATTCCCGCCAAGTCTCTAAGTCCTAAACATTCGCTGTCCGGCGGCTCTCATCTTTTTCCAGCTGACATCTCCCTAAGACATTAGAGAAGATGGGGTTAAAGCTCAAGTCTCAACTGTTATTGACGTTTAATCCCGGGCCCGAGCTTTGGTTCGAATGCACCAGGCACGACCATTTAAGTTCAGGCACGACAGTATTATGGAATCTTATCTTATTCGACATGGGATTGATGGTTTAAATAGGTTTTGGTACATAATCCCTGCAGTGCAGTCTAGTAAATTTTCATATTTTGTCTCTTTTGCAGACAAACAGAAGAATGTTGTTGCATTGGGCTTTCCCATTGATTGTGCATTCTATCAAGGGCCGGCCCAGTGAAGAACGGAAACTAGGAGGAGACCTTGGGCTGAGCCTCGGCCTTTCACCCACCTAAGTTTGAGTTACGCGGGCTTGTGCAAAATGCATAACCAGCCATGAACTCTCAAAGCAGAGAACGTGCATTTACTTTGCCTAGAGACAGAGAACATGAATTTCTCGGACAGAAGTAGTAAATCTGGTCCTTCACGATCGCCGATCACAGAGAAAGTAGGCATTATAACTTCACTTCCGCGGAACTTGTGGTTAATCGCGTGAATTATGTCTGTCCTTGTCCGAATTTCTAGCCACGGTCCCTGTTGGGTTTGGATTGCATTCAACAGCATCACTTGCATATGGTTTTGAAAAAGTGTGTCGCTTATTAGAATTATGCAACCGCAAGCAAGTTCTATAGCCATAGACAAAAATGCAGAAGAGATTCGGCCAATTTCAGACACAAAAATGGTATGGTTTGTCTGAACAAAAGACGGGAGGCGATTTTATAGAGGATTATATGGGGACTGTTGCGATTGAATCTGCAGCTCTTTTCTTTCTCACGCGTTTCTGTCGATTTCTTTGCAATTAAGAAAGGGAATCGGCAACTATAGAATAATGATCAAGATGTTGAGATCAAGCTTGGCTTACTTCCGTTTCGATCTTCGAGAAGGTGGCAGGGGCATTTGAGTAAACGGATTGGCAAAAGACAAGAAGAAGCGTCTCGCCTGCGTGGCCCGTTGACCAGCGGCTGCTTTGTCCTTGGCAAGAGAATATGGAATAGAATGAAGCTTCCAGGTGCGCCGCGGAATCGACGCGACGAAGTTCGGTGACGAAGTGGTGAAATATTATGATTTCTATGTTCACTGAGTCTCTTGAAGACCATAGAGTGATCCCTCCACATCCACATGCGAGTTTTGGGGGAGAGAAAAAATCATACGAGAATTATCCGTCTTCCACTTAGAAATCTAAATCTTCTAGTTACTGTCTACTAATTATAACCCAAATCTCTTTGCACGGAAAAGCATGTAATCTTTTGGCTCTTTAGGCTATGATCTACATACTTTATGTTTTCAAAATAAGTACATTGGTGATGCGCATTACTCCTCTTTCATTGTGGCACATGATTTTGTGTTCTTTAATCATGATCGGGATTTTTTTTTTTTTTAATGTGATATGCCGTAAGTGCACAATTATATTTATTGTTCACTAAAGAGGCGAACAAAATCGATCGCATAACGTGTACATGGGGGCTAGTTTCTATCATTTTAAAAAGAAGTAATTTAGGAAATCTAAAAGGGGAGTGAAGGTCACTTTTGGCATAATAATATAGATGGATAGATAGTATGATACTATCTCTCTCAGTCGTTAAAAATTACGTTCGATGGTTTTCATTATTTATGGACATAAAAATTAGAAGAAATTTCAATGCTAGAAATATTATGTCAATAAATAAAAGAATGATAATCTCTCGAGGAAGAATTGAATAACCGACAATTTTGTTGTCACCAAGCTCTTAGAGTGACTTGCATAAATATAGAAACAAAAGCAAGACTTTCCTGCAATGCGACGAGGAAGTGCAAGAAACGCTTTCATCTTGAAATTCCTCTTATACATCAATAACATCAACTATAGACTAAGTCCATTTAATGCAATTTTGAAACTTATTAAATTCTTTCACCTAACCGACCAATGTGTATATTTCACCTTGCTCGTCCGTCACTGGTTTATATGCTTTTGTATATACATACGTGGTCCCATTCCATTTATTTGTTTAGGAATTCCCGATTTTTTGCCCAAGGGGCAGTGTTATACTATATAACTAAAAAATTGTGTCGTTGTTAGGAAAGGAATTGTGTGTGCAGATTAGCTAGCAAAGATAATGTCCTGGGCTTGTTTCTGATAATGCATCCTTTAGTATTCATCTGAACTATCTTCTTCTCTGCAGAAGGAAACAGAACCTGCATTTTAACCACGGATATTGCAATGTACGAGATGTTTAGTTTCATTTGGATCCTCTGTATTGTGGAAAGAGTCCATCATGAATCTAATATCAGCTACTCTTAACTATTAGATTTTTATTTTTTTGGGAGATGGGCGTGTTACTTTTATTACGCATTGCCGAGTATCCCACTTCTAGAAAACATCGGACGATTACTTAGAAATGTTCAGTAGGAAAAACATATATGACAAAAGTGGAGCCGACAACTAACGCGTATTCACAAATTTTCGCACTAACGGAGCAAAAAAAGTAAAGGAGACGGTATAATGGTGAAAGGCCAGCCACAAAAAGGAAAGTTGGGGAGGGAGGGAGGGTTGGAAATTGTTGAAAAAGTCATAAATTTATTATATTTTTATCGATTCAGTACTAAATATTTTAATTTTGCCATTTGAGTTTTAAATATTTTAGTATTTTGCCAATTGAGTCCGAACAATTTTTAATAAATATTTTTATATTTTTTAAATCAATTTTTTTCTTCCCTTCTCCCTAATCTGACTGGTCATCGGGCCTCTATGACTGGCTAGAGGCGGGAGTTAGCAAAGTCGACCTTGCTGGACATCACCTCTTGTTGGTTGCCCAGGCTCAACGATTGGCTAGAGAAGGAAGAAGGGATAGGAAAAAAAAGACAAGAAAAGGGATAAAAAAGGAAAAAAAAATATTAAAAGATTATTAAAAATTATCCACATAAATGATTTTCAGTCACAATTGGTCTGATAAATTCAATTGACAAAACATGAAAAATTTTATGACTCAATTGATAAAATTTAAAAAATTAAGGATCGAATTAGTAAATGTATAATAGATTTCGGACTTTTTGAACAATATTCTTCGTTTTGAGGAAATCGATAGGCTTCTTGAACTGGTTTCGATTTTTTGACTCTATGTTTCCCTTTGAGCAAGTAGAAAAATTTTGTCACTTAATAAAAAGAAATCCTTAATATTATTGTAAAGATCTATCGAATTAAAAAGTGAAAAAACACTCGAAGCGGTTGACTTTGTAACTAATAATGAAATCATTGTGCGATGAATTCATTTCACTCAAATCAAATTGTTTTAGAATGACTCTCTAGTGACAAAAATTTGATACAAGTGATGTCGATTATACATAAAACAAAGGAGTAGAGATTAACGACCTTTCTCCATAATAATGACTTATTCAATCATAAAATTCTACAATGATTGGAAGTTCAAAGTATATAGGATAATTACATTCTTATTATTTGAATATTATCACTTTAATTTGTTTCTTTGAATAAGACAAGAAGATCGATTTCTTTTTATGTTTCTATATGAAAAATGGATTTTCGTATAATTTAAAAAGAGAAACCTAATAAGTGAATCTCCAATTCTGAAAATGGAAAATGTGTGGCTAAGATTTGACGGCCAGGTAAGCATTTTCTTTTTAAAAATAATGACTATTATTTTCTGGTAAAAAAAAAACTTAATAAGTCAAAAACATGGAGTAACTTAATTAATTAAAGCAACTCATCACTCATTATAGAAGTTGACGGTTATGATCATTCTCTCGGAGCAACGGTCCAAATTCAATCCAAGAAAAGCTCGCAAAACGCGATTCTCCCGATTAAAGTCGTTCCAAATCGTCGAGGTTTAAGCGAACGGCTGCCTGTACTGTATAAGTCCAAGTCTCCAAAAACCGAAGCCCTGCAGCCCAATCTTCATCAAAGTAGCAGAACTTCGCGCCGGTCGATCGATCCGTCATGAAGCTCCGTCTCCGACCTCTGGAATCCAAGGACACCCTCAAGCTCGACGTCCCCGACCCCTGCTCCCTCCCCCAGCTCCGCCGCATCCTTGCCGGCCGCCTCTCCCCTCCGCCCCCTCCGGGCTCCTCCTTCCGCCTCTCCCTCAACCGCACCGACGAGCTGCAGTCGCCGGATCCCGCCGGTTCCCTCCAGTCCCTGGGCCTCGCGTCCGGCGACCTCGTCTACTACTCCCTCATCCCCGGTCCGCCCAGGAGGCCGCCTGCGGAGGTTGCGTATTTGGAGATGGTCCCTTTGGTGCCTGAAGATGCTTCCAGGAGCGCCGGGGATCCAGGTAATTCCGTCTCTGTTCTGGCTGCGGATGGGTCGGCGGGGGTCCGCAGTAAGTTCTCCGAGCCTTCCTTTCTGAGGAAGGTTTTGAAAGAAGGATTGGGTGGGGACGGTGGTGACCATAAGCTTCTTGTTATTGCGGTGCACGCTGTCCTGCTGGAATCGGGTTTTGTCGCTGTCGATCCGGCGACTGGAATTCCTCCTGATCGGCTTCGTCTCCCCGATCAATGGCCGTTTACCATGTCGTTGCAGTACAGCCTGCCTGAGATCGTGGATAGGACGCAGAGTCCGAATGTGCCAGAGAGTGTTGCTCTGACGTTTCACAGTATAGATGACTTTATGACTGTCAAGTCGGATTCGCATGTGGTCGATTTGGATAAGCGCAGGTTTGCTCCTATTATAGACGCGATGTGGCCAAAAGGCGATGACAATGTGGAAATGAATGAGGTTGGTGGACCTTCGAATTCGAGTACTGAAAAAGGAGTGTTAGAGTTTTGGAAGATTGTAAAAGATGATTTGGCATTGCCGCTGTTAATTGACCTAACTGATGGAAATGATTTGCCGCTTCCACCTTGCTTCACAAGCCTTCCCACGGACTTGAAGCTCAGTATTTTCGAATTGCTTTCTGGAATTGACCTTGCAAAGGTAGCCTGTGTGTCTCGTGAACTACGGTGCTTGACGTCCACAAAATATTTGTGGAAGCAGAAGTATGTTGAAGAGTTTGGAGAGCGGATAGAAAGTGGAGAGATCGATTGGAAGCAGAAATTCACACTCGAGGTGTTGGAGGAGCGGGAGAGGAAGAGGGACAGGGACATTGATTTGTGGATTTTTGGGCCGATGCTTATGTGAACAGGCTTTCCTCCTTCAAGGCCTTTCGTTGTTCCACCGGGGGAGATTATGACCGTCTACCCGATCTTGTCATTCCTCCCCTTTTGGCCTGCTCTGTCAGTGAGTTCAACTCCAGCGGAATGTCACCTCCCAACTGCAATCTGGGAGGACTTAATGGCTAATGTGAGGTGCGCTTTGGATGGATCTTGATTGACTGTCAAGCAATGGCTGCTGAGAAGTGGTGACTTGAAGGCATCTATAATGGCCACTATTGTATCCAGATCTATAGTCTTGGCAAGATAATAATGTGTTAGCACAATAATGTAGAGATTGAATTTAAGCTGTTGCTTTTAAGTGTGCTGGAGTTCTCCCTTTCAGTCTTCGAGAACTTCCAATGAAGATTTTGTTGTTGTTGTTGTTGATTATGGTTGTTGGAGCAATATCATCCGGTGTCAAAATTTATTTGGTCAAAGGCATAGAGAATTAGGATCATGATTTTCTTGTATCCACGGGCATATGCTTCAGCAATATCTCGTGGACTGATAGTTGCTGGACTGCAAAATAGTAGATCTCAAAGGTTGATACCAAACTATTAAGATTTTTGCTTGTCATAATATGTTTTGCATCAGCATGAGGACTAAATGCATGTGTCCACAACTCACTAAGAGGATTGAGCATTTTAGCTCTAAGATTGACATGGCATCTCGATCACAACAAGGAGAATCCATCAATGAAGCGTTGAATCGACCTGGGGGTTCATGCACCCCTTCAGACTGAATATCGGTTTTTCCTAGAATATTGTCTTCAACTACATGAGATGACAGAGGCCTTGCATCTTCCTTAGATTAAGAGAAGGAAGAAGGTTGGACTCGAATCCGCAACCCATTGCTCCAACTAACCTATTCGAATCTCTTTTCCATCTTTTGGCAAATTTCCCTTCTTCGGCGGAAGTTTTATCGTCCTCTTTTTGCAGTGAAAATTCGGAACTTTGAGGAGGGTCTACGGTAGATAAATTGCCATACATGGAAGTCTCCTTCGGAAGAACGAGCGCCACAGATCCTCGCTCAGCATCGAAATACTTCTCGTATACAGACTGGAGTTTACCTTCCCCATCTCTTTTCTTTCTCACGCGGTTCCGTCGATTTCTTTGCAATCAAGAAAAGGGAATCGGCAACTATAGAATAACGATCAAGATGTTGAGATCAAGCTTGGCAACTATATATTACATCTCGCTCGTCCATCACTGGTTTATACGCTTTTTGTACACACGTACGTGCTCCCATTCCACATATTAGTTTGATTCTCGGTCGAACTTTCTAAGTAGGAGTTTCCGAGTTCAAATTTTTTCAGATCCCTTATTGCCCTCCCTTATTATATACAGGTTTAGTCTTATATCAAAATCCAGTCTGCACGCAAGAGATGCAAAAAATAAATTGCGTCGTTAGGGAAGGTTGCGTGTGCAGATTAGCTAGTAAATTGGATTATCCAACCCAATAATGCAAGTGATGATCATGTTTTATTAGCAGAGTAAAGATATAATTTCAGGCTCTGCCTATTTTCTTACCAAATAAATCGATAAATCATGTCGTAGTCGTAAAATATTACGTGGTATTGGAGTTAGATTCTGCCCAGTTTATTTCAAGTTTCATTCTTGATTCAGCTAACACATGACATGAGTCGTTAAAAATAAAACCTCACAATGCTTGCCCTTGGTTTATATGCTCTTTTTTTCATCTATTAAACTAAACTTTGAGGTTTGATTTTCTGATAAAATTAGTGAATCGATCAGAATATGTGAAGAGCCTGCTGGTTCCTCACGATCCGTATGGCCCGCCGCCACCACCTCCCCTGCCGGGTACTCTGCTTGTCGTGTTTTATGTTAGAGAGTAGTGCTATGTTTGCTAGGAATTTTCTTAGTTTGAGTTTAGGAAGTACAAGTGTGACTGTGTGGGGGAGGAGCTAGTTAGAGTAGCAGGGGCTTGATGCAATTGCGAAAAGATTTCGGCCTCTGATCGTCGAAATTCAGGTCCTGAACCACCGTCTCCACTGCGGCCTGAGTACCCGCCTCCGCCACCGCTGCCTGGATACCCACCTCCACTGCCTCCTCCTGGTGGATACCAAGGATACTTCGATCCTCTGCCTCCTCTGCCTCCTCTGCCACCACCGGGGCCTCCACAGGAGGATGAGCGAGATGATTCTACTGCGGTTGTACTAGTCTCATTAAAGGATGGTATGCATAACTCTGTCGTCTAAAGAAAAGGGATTACTATGAATAAATTTATCCAATCAATTGTTTCCTTCCGTGTTGTGATTTCTTGATGTTATTGGCTTGATCTAGTCAGAGTAGTCTAGACAATAATCTCTCCTCTGCATCTGTTTTTCCACTTACAGACGACGGTATTTATATTTCTGCAAATGGTTGGTACAAGAGAGAACTTAGCTACTTCATTTCGCTTCCTGTCCGTTAAATGTTGAACCAAACATGCTTGTGGTTCAGTTTGAGAGCCAAGGTTTTCAAAAAAGGCCACCTTAAACTGAATCAAATCGTGAAAATCCTCACTTGATTTGGTCCAATTTGGTTCGTCCTTTTTAGCGATTTGTCAGCTTGCTGTCAAGATTCAACTAAGAGATTCCATATGTCTCGATGTACTGGGACTCTGATTGCCTCTTAGTGTCATCCTACTTGTGGAAAATGGAATTTATTACCATCTCTTCCGCATCCAGGAGCGTCTGATTTCTCATATGGGTGCTTTGCATTTGCAGTTTGGCTGCACTCTGCTGCTGCTGCGTGTTGGAGGAGTGCTGTTTCTAGGCGAATTTTGCGTCTTTCCCAGTTGAGACTGCCTCCTTTTGACTAATTCCCTTCAAATCGAGACGAACTGTAAGACTTCTTGGGCTATTGGCTAGTGTACTTTCATCTGCTGTTCAGCAGCACTACCATCTGGAAAAAGATAATGTCCTGTGTTTGTTTCTGATTATGCATCCTTCCGTATTCATATGAACTATTTCTGCAGAAGCAAACGGAACCTGCATTTTAACCACAGATATTGCAATGTACGAGATGTTTAGTTTCATTTGGATCCTCATATTGTAGAATGAGTCCACGATGAGTCTAAGATCAGATACTCTTGACTACTAGATTTTATTTTTTTGGAGATGGGCATATTACTTTTTCTAAGCATTTCCGCCTATCCTACTTCTAGAAAACATCGGACGATGACTTTGGAATATTCAGTAGGAAAGCGCATATGACAAAATTGGAGCCGACAACTAAATAGCAACCAACGCATATTCACAAATTTTCGCACTAACGGAGCCAAAGAAAATAAAGAAGACAATATAACGGTGAAAGGCTAGCCACAAATCCTTTTTGAAGGGGAAAATTATTCAAAAAGTCATAAATTTATTATATTTTTATTAATTCAGTCCTGAATATTTTAATTTTGCCAATTGAGTTCTAAGCATTTTGGTATTTTGCCAACTAAGTCTAGAAATTTTTAATATTTTTTTAATTCATTTTTTTCTTCCCTTCTTCCTTATCTGGTTGGTCTGTGGGCCTCCACAACTAGCTATAGGCGAGGGTCAGCAAGGTTGACCTAGCTCGCTTGACCTCACCTCTTGCCAATCGTTGAGGCTTGGCGATCGGCTAGAGAATGAAGAAGGGAAGGGAAAAAATAAGAAAGAAAAAGGATAAAAAGAAAAAAAGATTACTCATGGTAACGATTTTTAGTTACAATTGGCTAGATGAATTTAATTAGCAAAACATGAAAATGTTTATGATTCAATTGAAAAAAAAAAAATTAATGATTGAATTAGTAAAAGTACAATGACTTAAGATTTTTTGGATAATTTTCTTCGTCTTGAAAAAATTGATAGGCTTCTTGATTGGTTTTGATTTTTTTACTCTATGTTTCTTATATTTTTTTCTTTTAATTTCTATGTTTCGTTATTGCAAGCACAAATTCAAAGACAAAATCCGAAGATGGCCCACATAATCAATTTTCTTGAATATAAAGAAAAAAAGATAAATTAATTATCAAAATATGAATAATTACAAGTAGAAAAATTTTGTCACTTAATAAAAAGAAATCATTAATATCATTATAAAGATCTATTAAATGAAAAAAATGAAAAAAAAAAAAAATTACTTAGAATGTTAGCTTTGTAACTAATAATGAAATCATTGTGCAATGAATTCCTTTTACTCAAATCAAATTGTTTTAAAAGACTCTCCGAAGACAAAAAAATTAAGACAAGTGATTAGGGGTAAGCATTGGTCTAGGGTTAATCGTGGACCAACTCTAGACCGGCCCTACCCTGCTGGTCTTGGTCTTGGTCCGGTTCCCAAAGGGATCGGGTCGATCCTTGGTCCTAGGATCCCTAGACCAGTACTATGTAGATTGGTCATCGATCCTAGGAGTTTAGAGTTAGTCCAATCAGACAAACCCTGACTGGATATATAATATATCTAAAATATATATTATATTATATTATTTATTATATATCTAATATATTATTTATAATTTTTTATATATATTCTAAAGAGAAAACCTTAAGTCAAATGGCGTCAACACCATTAAATGGCTTCTTACAGCGTTCAAAACGACGTAAACGGTATTCAACGGCTTCTCATGGCATCCTCATCCAGTATTCGTTTTCTTTGGTCTTATTTGTTTTCCTAGTTTTCAATTTGCCAAAATTGAAAGAAACAACTTCCTCACTCATCGCTTGACACTCGCGCTGCTCAACTTCCCCGCTCGCCCCTCAACTTCCCGTCTTGTACCATATCTCTATAAGCGATCTTAATCGTTTTTATGATTTCTTGCTTTTAGCAAGTGTAAAATTTCTATTATTGTCTACACGTGGTGGTGGTTTCCACGTGTCGCCCCTAGGGTTTACTTGTCGGGTTGCTGGCTTACGGGGTTCCCTGAATCATCAAAAAAAAAAAAAAATTCTATTATTGTCTTATTTTAAATTTGTTGAATACGTATTGGCATTTATAGTCTAGTCTAGTTGCACAATGCCGCATTGTCGATAGATATGTAATTTGAAATGGTAGGTTTGCTTTTTCAGGCACTACAAAAAATGAAATAAAAAAATTATTGGTTGGTCTCAGGTTGGGGTTGGTCCTCGGTTCCAAAAATTGAGAATCAATACTATGCAGGTCGGCCCTAAGGTTAAGGGGTGGACCGGCTAAACTTGGACCATGCTCGCCCCTACAAGTGATATCAATTATACATAAAACAAAGAAGTAGAGATTAACAAACCTTTCTCCATAATTATGACTTATTCGATTACAAAATCCTACAATGATCAAAAGTTCAAAGTATACAAGATAATTACATTCTTATTATGCGAATATTATCACTTTAATTTGTTTCTTTGAATAAGACGAGAAAATCATTTTCTTTTTATGTTTTTATATGAAAAATGCATTTTTGTATAATAAAAATAAGAAACCTGATAAGTGAATCTCCAATATTGAAGATGGAAAATGTGTGGCTAAGATTTGATTGTTATGCAAGTATTTTCTTTTTAAAATAGTGGATATTATTTTTTGGTCAAAGAAAAATGTTAGGTGAATATTGCTTGTAAATAGAAAAAAACTTAATAACTCAAAAACATAGGATACTTAATTAAAACAAGTCATCACTCCTTATAAAAGGTGACGGTTATGACCATTCTCTCAAAGGAAAAATCAAAAGTCCATCTTTGAATTCAATCAAAAGAAAATTCCCAAAACGCAATTCTCCCTCTTAAAGTCGGTCCAAGTCCTTGGTCTCCCAGGAACCACTCCCAATAAATACAACTCTCCAGAACCAAAACCCTTCAATCTAATCTCTATCAGTGGCTCCTCCTCCTTATTCCCCCTTATCTCTTAACTCCCTCCTCGGCCCGCCTGAATGCCACTACCCGCCACCTCCCCAAGCCCGGCTCGCTCCCGCCGACCCCTTCATTGACCTGATGGTTGCCAACTTCAACAGCGATGGCGACTTGCCTCGGGAAGGGCTACACAGAAAACAACTCGGCCACGTTCCTGTCGACGGGCAACCCGTGCCTAGACTCTTCTTCCATGTGGTTCCCGGCACCCTGCCTGATGTGTTATGGACTGAGTGATTCTAGAATGGAAATTTTTCTTGAGTTGGTCGATGGAGCTATGTTGGATGCTCCCGCATCACTGCCTGAGTCCCTGACCGAGTGACTCGAGTCAGCCTGGGACCATGACCCGCTTACCGCCCTCAAGCTCATGTGCGACCTCCGGGGTGTGCGTGGGACCGGGAAGTCGGACAAGGAAGGGTTCCACGCTGCGGCAAGGTGGCTGATTCAAGAACCACCCCCGGACCCTGGCCTGCAACGTTGGGGCCTTCGCAGAGTTCGGGTACTTCAAGGACTTGCCCGAGATCCTCTACTGCCTCCTCGAGGGCCCTGACATCAGGGCGAAGCAGAAGAGCGAGTGGCAACAGCGGAAAGGCACCAAAAGTAGGCGGCAATTGCAATCATTTCCGGGGTTCAGCTGCCGCGATAAATCAAGAAGAAAGAAGGGGGGAAATAGCTCGAGAACGGCCACAGCTTCAAAGCCCAAGGAAGTGAGGGTCGCATACGCGGTGGCACGTGACCGGAAGCAGAAGCAGAAGGCGAGCGAGCTGAGGAACAAGAAGAGGATCGCCATGGCCAGGAAGCTCTTGGAGCGGTATAAGCTGAAGTCTTAACACTGTTATCGGCATTTAATCCCGGCACCGGGCTTCAGTTCGAATGCACTGGGCACAATCATCAAAGTTCAGCCACGACAGTATTATGGAATCCCATCGTATTCGACATGGGATTGATGGTTTAGATAGGTTTTGGCACATAAACCCGGGGTGCAGTCTAGTAAATTTCCACCTTTTGTCTCTTCTGCACAAACGGAAGAATGCTGTTGCATTGGGCTTTCCCATTGATTGTGCATTCCATCAAGGGCCAGCCCAATGTTGCTCAGAAACTAGGAGGACACCTTGGGCTGAGCTTTTGCCTTTGCCCCACCTAAGTTTGAGTTACGCCAGCTTGTGCATAATGCATAACCAGCCATGAACTCCCAAGGCAGAAAACGTGCATTTACTTTGCCTAAAGACAGAGAACATCCGTGTGAATTTCTCGGACAAAAGTAGTAAATCTGGTCCTTTGCGATCGCCGATCGCAGAGAAAGTAGGCATCATAACTTCACTTTTGCGACACTCATGGTTCATCGCATGAGTTACGTCTGTCCTTGTCCGAATTTCTAGCCACGGTCCCTCTTGGGTTGGATGGCATTTGACTACATCACTTGCATATGCTTGAAAAAGTGCGTCGCTTATTAGAATTATGCATTCGCAAGTAAGTTCTATACCTTAGACAAAACTGCATAGGTCTAATCCACTGTTATTACGAACAAGATTTACAACCAACATGATGTGCGTCTGTAACATAAGACTAAACTAACAGGGGAAAAAAAGAGGAGCAACAAACAATGAAGCAATATCACACCCTCAAGACTGCTGTACACAATGTCGAAATTCGCTGCTCACAAGAACTGGAAAAGATGCAACAAACTGACGATGAGCTCAAAATCGAGGTGTATCCAATTAGTGCGTGACTGGGGGAACTGTTCTGAACTCCGAGAGGCTATTCAGCAGGTGGTGCGACGCCTTGTCGAAATTAACAAATCCCATGAACCAGAAGTCGTGACCATCGGTCGTGACGATCTGAATGTACTTCTCAGGGGGGTTCTCCTTCATGACGACAGGATTGACCGTCCCGATGTTCGCCAAAGGAATCATAACCTGTTTGAAACACGAGCGATTAAATAGTCAGTGAGGACGATACACTCTTATCAAAATCTGTTGCAGCAAACGAATTTATCTTGAATGTTTGATGATTTTGATCTTGTAGATATCAAACCATTGTTACCTTGTAGTAGCTCCAAGCCTCCTGACCCGACGGTGCAGTGAAGGTCAGGGGACGGTCGCTGCAGAACGCCACGCGAACGGTGGATAGGTACAGCGTTCCCGCGACGGGGCCTGTTGATGTCGAGAGGTAACAAGCGAAGGTCTTCTTCAGCTTCTCATTCGGATCGGTTGTGAAGATCTGCTTGAAAAGCGACTCGAATCCTCCTTCCGATATGGCTTTCGCCGTCAGGTTCACCTTGCCCCACGCGGCTCCGGACACAGATTGCCCCGTATTCACTGCAGATTTGTGCGCACAGCAATCATCAATATCAATGAAGCAAAAGAACATTTTGAACTTAGTTTATCACTTCCCGACTCGATCTTCTGCAAGTTTATGCACAAAATTTTCGTGCAAGAATCAACATACGATTTTGCAAGAAGTGGCAGACTCGTGTCTCTTCTCTTCTGGAATTTCAATCGCACAACAGCATCTTAAACTTCAACTAGGTCAAAGTTCAGCTCAGTTCTAGTATCTTGGCATGATTAGATTCTAAATTCAAAGCTTGCCCATCCGTTCGTAATATTGTAGGAAAAGTTTTTGGGCCACGGCATGAAATTGGGTACTTACAATTGTGCCAGATGTTGCGGGCAATGGTCTCGGCCCTCTTGCTCCAGGTATTGAACATGTTGATCACGGACTCGAGCGGGCTGCTGCTCGACCGATCGATGGGCTCGTACTGGATGTAGGGCTGGTGGCTGATCTGCTGGTGGTCGGCGGCGTTCCACGACGCGGCCTTCTGGTTGTCCGGGTGGACGGTGGGGACGGCGGGCTTGCCCATGACGTGGGTGCCCCATTTCTTGGCCTCCTCTTCGCTCGGCGGCTGCGGCTGAGAGGCGGAGGAGGACGGCGCCGGCTCGGCCGGGGCGAACAGAGAAGAGGGTTGGTGCGGCTCCGGCGCGGCCGCCTTGGGAGACGATGGTTTCTCGGGAGTGCCCGCCATGGATGATGAACGCTAGGAGGAAAAGCAGAAGCGATTCAGCCAATTTCAGACACGAAAAATGGTATGGTTTGTCTGAACAAAAGACGGGAGGCGATTTTATAGAGGATTATATGGGGACTGTTGCGAATGAATCTGCAGCTCTTTTTCTTTCTCACGCGTTTCTGTCGATTTCTTTGCAATTAAGAAAGGGAGTCGGCAACTATAGAATAATGATCAAGATGTCGAGATCGAGCTTGGCTTTCGATCTTCGAGAAGGTGGCAGGGGCAGTTGAGTAAACGGATTGGCAGAAGACAAGAAGAAGCGTCTCGCCTGCGTGGCCCGTAGACCAGCAGCTGCTTTGTCCTTAGCAATAGAAAAAAGAATAGAAGGAAGCTTCCAGGTGCGCCGCGGAATCGAAGTTCGGTGACGAATCCCGTATTGAAAGCCAGCTCACGTGGGTTCTCGCCACGTGGCCGGTGAGATTAATGTGGTCGGCTCACGTGTCACGAGCAACGATATGGAAATAATTATAAAGAAATCGTCACAAGCTGAGAATCTGACGGAGCTATCTATTAAGTTTTCCAAACGAAAAAATGGTTGCACAAGTTGCTGTTAGAAAGTTGGGCCAGCCTGGGCCCGGCCCAGATCACAAGGACGCAAAGCTTTTGAGTATGGATAACGATATTTTGATTGGAAAGCCCGGCCTAAATATTTGCATGTGAAGTTTTTAACAATGAGCCGGCTTGGCCCAAAGATTTTTAGACTTTACTTGGGCCGGCCTGGACTCGCCCTCGATTGCCTCTATTGTGAATCGAGTGAGGAGTTAATTAGGATTGAGGCACGCGCTATGCACGTGTTCATACTTGGGCGGTTGCACATCGGAAAAATGTGAAACATTGTACCTTTTCGTACTATCCCTTCTCGAGTAAACACCTTAACCGGTAAAAAAGAAGCCAATTAAAGCATGTTTGGAACGAGTATACTCCACATCCGGAGGCTTTTCATTGTAGGACCGAAATGTGAAAACAAATCACATCCATTGAGGCTGACATCCGTTGAATAGTTAGGATATGTTGCATTTTAATCCAACGGTGAAATATTATAATTTATATGTTTCACCGGATCTCATGAGGACCGTAGAGTGATCCCTCCACATTGACGTGCGCATTGCGCACATTATGGGAGAAAGAAGAAATTTCACAAAAATTATCCATTTTCTACTTAGAGATCTAAATCTTCTAATCACTGCCTACTGGTTATATTCCAAATCTCTTTGCACGGGAAAGAATGTAATCTTTTGGCTCTTTAGGTTATGATCTACATACTTTATGTTTTCAAAATAAGCACATCGGAAATACCCTCTTTCATTGTGGCACATGATTTTGTGTTCATTTAATCATGATTGGGATTTTTTTTTTGTTATTTAATATGCCACAAGTGCAAATATTTATTGTTCACTAAAGTGGCAAACAAAACCAATCGCATAACGTGTGCATGAGGGCTAATTTCTATCATATGAAAAAGTAGTAATTTAGGAAATCTAAAAGGGAAGTGAAGGTCACTTTTAGCATAATAATATAGATGGATAGATAGTATGATACTATCTCTCTTAGTCGTTAAAAATTACGTTCGATGGTTTTCATTATTTATGGACATAAAAGTTAGGAGAAAATTCAAAGCTAGAAATACTATGTAAATAAATAAAAGAATGATAGTCTCGTGAGAAGGAATTGAATAACCGACAATTCTGTTGTCACCCAGCTCTTAGAGTGACTTACATAACTATAGAGACAAAAGCAAGACTTTCCTGCAATACGACGACGACGAGAAAGTGCAAGAAACGCTTGCGTCTTAAAATACCTCTTACACATCAATCACATCAACTATAGAGTAAGTCCATTTAATGCAATTTTGAAACTTATTAAATTATTTCACCTAACTGACCAATATATATATTCCACCTTGCTGGTCCATTACTGGTTTTTATGCTTTTATATATACGTACGTGGTCCCATTCCATTTATTAGTTTAGGAATTCCCAATTTTATGTGCAAGGGGTAGTGTTATACCATGTAAATAATAAATTGGGTCGTTGTTGGGAAAGGAACTGCGTGTGCAATTAAAAAAGTAAAGATATAATTTCAGGCTCTTCCCATTTTTTTAATCAAATATATAAATAAAGCACGTTGTAAACATAAAATATCATGTGGTATGGAAATTAGATTTTACTTAGTTTATTCCAAGTGTCGTTTCCGATTCAGCTTGCACATGACATGAGTGGGGGTGTTAAAAAACCTTGCAATGCTTGCCCTCGGTTTATATGCTCTTCTTTTCACCTATTAACCCAAATTTTTGGGTTTGATTTTTCCTAATAAAGTTAGTGAATCAATCAGGACAGATGAAAGAGCCTGCCGGGGGGAGCTGGGTTGAATGTTTGGTGCACTTCAACCGAAGAGTCATCGTTGAGACGTGGGCATTGCAGTGTCTTTATCCAACTCAGAAGGAAAGGCAGGGCCAGGGTCAAGCCACGATCTTTCCTGCAGCCTTCCTACGGATAGGTACGTTGCGACAGTCTCAGCAACCTTTGTTACTTACGCGGTAAATCGATTGTTTGCTTCTGTCTTTCCAGGATTTATCTCGTTTCTTACCTTCGTTTATAAAAGTAAAACTTTTTGTCACTCGATTGCTCACTCGGCTCGCTCCATCCTCGCTAGCCTCGTCGTCCCCTGGAGCTCCTCGGCCCATGAGTTACCAGCCGGTTCCTCCCGATCCGTATGGCCCCCCGCCGCCGCCGCCTCCGCCGGGTACGCCGCTTGTTGTGTTTTATTTTAGAGGGTAGTGCTATGTTTGCTAGGAATTTTCTAAGTTCAAGTTTAGGAAGTACAAGTGTGGCTGTGTGTGAGTTAGAGTAGCAGGGGCTTCACGCGATTCCCTAAGATTTCGGCTTCTGATGGTCGAAATTCAGGTCCCGAAGGGCCCTATCCACCGCCGCCTGGGTATCCACCGCCGCCTGGGTATCCACCTCCGCCACCGCCACCTGGATACCCGCCTCCGCCGCCTCTTCCAGGCGGATACCAAGGATACTTTGATCCGCCGCCTCCTCCACCTCCGCTGCCCCCGGGGCCTCCACAGGAGGATGAGCGAGATGATTTCTACTGCGGTTGTACTAATCTCATTAAAGGATGGTATGCATAACTTCATCTAAAGAAAAGGGATTACTGTGAATAAATTTATCCAATCGATTGTGTTTCCTTCCGAGTTTCAATGCAGCATGTCAGTATTGCGATTTCTTAGTGTTATTGGCCAGATCTAGTCAGAGTAGTCTAGACAATGGTCACTCCTATGCATCTGTTTTTCCACTTACTGACGACGGTGTCTGTATTTCTGCAAATGGTGGGTACAAGGGAGAACTTACATGTAATACCTTTTTTATTTCGCTTCCCTGTATCCAATTTATTCAGGATTAGCATATAAATGTTGAACCAAACTACTCGTCGGTTCAGTCTGAGAGCCATGGTTTTCGAAAAGGCCACCTTAAACTGAATCAAATCATGGAAAATCGTACATTATTTGGTTCGACCTCTGCAGTCATTTGTTGGCTTGCGGTCAAGATTCAACTAAGAGACTCGATACGTCTTGATGTACTTAGAAGTCTTGTTTGCTTCTTAGTGTCATCCTACTTATGGGAAATGGAATTTATTTTCCTAACCATCTCTTCCGCATCCAGGAGCATCTGATTTCTCATATGGGTGCTTTGCATTTGCAGTTTGGCTGCACTCTGCTGCTGCTGCGTGTTGGAGGAGTGCTGTTTCTAGGTGAATTTTGCGTCTTTCCCAGTTGAGACTGCCTCCTTTAGACTAATTCCCTTCAAATCGAGACGGACTGTTAGACTTCTTGGGCTATGGGCTAGTGTATTTTCATCTGCTGTTCAGCAGCACTACCATCTGGAAAAAGATAATGTCCTGTGCTTGTTTCTGATAATGCATCCTTCCGTATTCATCTGGACTGTCTTCTTTTCTGCAGAAGAAAACAGAACCTGCATTTTAACCACAGATATTGCAATGTACGAGATGTGGAATGAGACCATTATGAATCTAAGATCAGATACTCTTTAACTATTAGATTTTTATTTGTTTGAAGAAGGGCATATTACTTTTCTCAGCATTGGCGCGTATCCTACTTCCAGATGACATCGGACGATGACTTTGGGATATGCAATGGCAAGACATATATGACAAAAGCGGAGCCGACAACTAAATAGCACCAACGCCTATTCACAAATTTTCGCACTAACAGAGCAAGAAAAATAAAGAAGATAGTATGACGGTGAAACGCTAGCCACAAATCCCTTTAATTTTTGCTAATTGAATCCTATTTTCACATTTTGTCAATTGAGTCCATTTAATTAATTTTAATTGAAAATTGCTTACGTGAATAATTTTTAATAATATTTTAATATTTTTTTAATTCCATTCTTTCTTCCCTTCTTCCTAATCTAGCTAGTCGTTGGGCCTCCTTGACTGGGTAGAGGTGTTGAGTTCGA
Organism: Eucalyptus erythrocorys; assembly: GCA_014182555.1. Classification (NCBI taxonomy): domain Eukaryota; kingdom Viridiplantae; phylum Streptophyta; class Magnoliopsida; order Myrtales; family Myrtaceae; genus Eucalyptus; species Eucalyptus erythrocorys. The sequence goes on along the minus strand of CM024604.1, from coordinate 57,771,379 downwards.
CCTTGCTAGACCTCACCTCTTGCTGGTCCCTCGGGCTTGGCGATCAGATAGAGAAAGAAGAAGGGAAGGAAAAAAGAAAAGAAAAAAAGGATAAAAAAAGAAAAAAATTAAAATATTATTAAAAATTATCCACATCGATAACTTTCATTCAAAATCTATTTTGACCGGATGAATTCAATTAGCAAAATATAAAAATATTTATGGCTCCATTGACAAAATTAAAAGAATTAATGATTGAATTGGTAAAAATATAATAGATTTATGATGTTTTAGATAATTTTTAGATTTGAGGAAACGGATAAGCTTCTTGAACCGGGTTCCTTTTTTTGACTCTATGTTTCTGATTTTTTTCTTTTAACATCTATATTTCCTTATTGCAAGCTCAAATTTAGATACAAAATTAGAAGATGACCCACATGATCAATTTTCTTGAATATGAAGAAAGAAAAGATAAATTAGACATTGAAATATGAATAATTACAAGTAGAAAAATTTTGTCACTTAATAAAAAGAAATCGTTAATATCATTATAAAGATCTATTAAATTAAAAAAATGAAAAAAATTGAAACATTGGCTTTGTAACTAATAATGAAATCATTGTGCAATGAATTCCTTTCACTCAAATCAAATTGCTCTAGGAGGGCTCTCCGATGACAAAAAATCAACACTAGTGATATCAATTATAAAACAAAGAAGTAGAAATTAACGAGCCTTTCTCCATAATTATCACTTATTCGATCACAAAATCCTACATCGATCAAAAGTTTAAAGTATCCAGGATAATTACATTCTTATTATTTCAATATTATCACTTTAATTTCTTTCTTCGAATAAGACAAGAAAATCATTTTCTTTTTATTTTTATATGAAAAATGCATTTTCGTATATTAAAAATAAGAACCTGATAAGTGAACCTCCTATTTTGAAGATGGAAAATGTGTGGCTAAGATTGGACGGTTATGCAAGCATTTTTTTATTTATTTAAATAGTGGATATTATTTTCTGGTTTATGAAAAATGTTATGTGGATATTGCTCATAAATAGAAAAAAAACTTAACAACTCCAAAAATAAAATATTTAATTAATTAAAACAAGTCATCACACACCGTCAAAGGTGACGGTTATGACCATTCTCTCAAAGGAAAAGTCAAAAGTCCATCTTTGAATTCAATCACTGACCAAAAAAAAAAGAATCTTTGAATTCAATCCAAAAGAATATTCCGAAAGCACAACTCTCCCTCTTAAGTCAGTCCAGGTCCTTGGTCTCCAAGGAACCACTCCCCATAAATATAACTCTCCAAAACCAAAAATCTTCAATCCATCACCATCAATGGCTCCTCCTCCTCCCACTTATTTCCCATCATCTCTCCACCCCCTGCTCGGCCCGCCCGAATGCCACGACCCGCTGCCTCCCCAAGCCCGGCCCGCTCCCGCCGACCCCTTCATTGATTTGATGGTTGCCAACTTCAACGGCGACGGCGACTTGCCTCGGAAGGGCTACACAGAAAACAACTCGGCCACTTTCCTGTCGGCGGGCAACCCGTGCCTAGACTTCTTCTTCCATGTGGTCCCGGACACCCCGCCCGAGTCCCTGACCAAGAGGCTCGAGTCAGCCTGGGACCATGACCCACTTACCGCCCTCAAGCTCGTGTGCAACCTCCGGGGCGTGCGTGGGACCGGGAAGTCGGACAAGGAAGGGTTCCACGCTGCGGCAAGGTGGCTATTCAACAACCACCCCCGGACCCTGGCCTGCAACGTTGGGGCCTTCGCAGAGTTCGGGTACTTTAAGGACTTGCCCGAGATCCTCTACCGCCTCCTCGAGGGCCCTGACATCAGGGCGAGGCAGAAGAGCGAGTGGCAACAGCGGAAAGGCACCAAAACTAGGCGGGGGTTCAGCTGCCGCGATAAATCAAGAAGAAAGAAGGGGAGAAATAGCTCGAGAACGGCCACTGCTTCAGTGCCCAAGGAAGTGAGGGTCGCATACGCAGCGGCACGTGACCGGGAGCAGAAGCAGAAGGCGAGTGAGCTGAGGAACAAGAAGAGGATCGCCATGGCAAGGAAGCTCTTGGAGCGGTATAAGCGCGATGGGGAATTCCGGTTCCTCCACGACGCGGTGTCTTGGCACTTCGCCCATTGCCTGATGGCCGACCTGGAGTTCCTGAAATCTGGGGAGATCAATAAGATAAGCCTCGCCGCCAAGTGGTGCCCATCGCTGGACTCGTCCTTTGACCTCGTCACTCTGCTCTGTGAGAGCATTGCGAAGCGGGTCTTCCCACGGGAGCGGTTTCCCGAGTACCAGGGCCTAGAGGAGGCGCACTACGCATACAGGGTGCGGGATCGGCTCAGGAAGGACGCCCTTGTGCCACTCCGGCGGGTCCTGGAGCTGCCGGAAGTGTACATGAGCGCAGGGCGGTGGGGCGACATCCCATACAACCGGGTCGCCTCTGTGGCCATGAAACTCCACAAGGACAAGTTCCTGAAGCACGACCACGAGCGGTTCCAAACCTACCTCGCCGACGTGAAGTCCGGGAAGGCCACAATCCCTGCCGGCGCACTGCTTCCCCACGAGATTGTAGCCTCACTCCAAGACTCTGATGGGGGTGAGGTCGCAGAGCTGCAGTGGAAGCGCATGGTGGAGGATCTATCGAAGGTGGGGAAGTTGGAGAACTGCATCGCTGTGTGCGACGTCTCGGGGAGCATGTCAGGTGAACCGATGGAGGTGTCGGTGGCGCTGGGGCTGTTGGTGTCGGAGCTTAGCCAGGAGCCATGGAAGGGCAAGGTGATCACATTCAGCGAGTGTCCTCAGCTTCACGCGATACAAGGAGAGGGCTTGCGCTCCAAGACCGAATTCATCGAAACGATGGAGTGGGGTCGCAACACCGACTTCCAGGCTGTATTTGACAGGATTCTAGAGGTGGCCGCCGCGGGGAAGTTGAGGGCTGAGGAGATGGTCCGGAAGGTGTTCGTGTTCAGCGACATGGAGTTCGACCAGGCTTCCTGGAACCCGTGGGAGACGGACTACGAGGCGATCACGAGGAAGTTCGGGGAGCGTGGGTATGGGGCGGCGGTGCCGCAGATCGTGTTCTGGAACCTCAGGGACTCAAGGTCGACGCCGGTGGCGGCAAAGCAGGCGGGGGTGGCGCTGGTGAGCGGGTTCTCGAAGAACCTGATGAAGATGTTCCTGGAAGACGAGGGGGACATAAGCCCCCTGGCCATCATGGAGGCCGCCATCTCGGGCGAGGAGTACCAGGCCCTCGTCGTGGTTGATTAATTGATTCAGTTCTTTCCTTTGTATATTTAGGATTCTTAGGAAAGAACGAAACCAATGCAATAAAAAAGGTGTTTTTTTGATAATCTTGCCAGCGAATACTTAGAGCGCATTTGGTAACGATATAATTTTTTTATTCTATTTTTGGGTATAATTTTTAAGTAAAAGGACGCGTTTGGTAACTTCCCAAAATTTCTATTCTCAGAATAGAAATACATTTGTAAGATTATTAGATTTTTTAATTATTTTATTATATTTTTTTTTCCTTTTTCTTTCCCTTTTTCTTTTTCTCTTTGGTTGGTGGTGGTCGGCGATAGGCTAGGTGAGGTTTGGCGAACTCGCTAGAGGCCAGCCTAGCCATGGTGAGCCTCAGCCTCGTTGGTGGCTTGGCGAGGCCTAGCCTTGTGCCTACTGGGGAGGCTGAGTCTCGCTGTGGTTCAGTGACTTCGGGGGCCGACAATGCTCCCGCAAGATCGTCGGCCCTCATTTGGCCGGTTGGTGGCATTGGCCATGGCTAAGGCCGGCGACCGACCATAAAGAAGGAGAAGAAAAAAAGAGAAGAAGAAAATAGAAGAAGAGAGAAGAGAGAAAAGAAAAAAATAGATTTTAGAAATTATTCCGGGGAACCACTTCTTATTTCTATTCCAAATATATTTTCGGGAACAAAAAAATAGATTTTCTATTACCGGGAACAAAAATTTTACCAAATAGGTTTCTATTTTTTTTTTTTTTTTTTCGTTCCTCATAACAAAAGAATAAGAATAGCTGTCATGGGGAATAGAAATAAAATTTGCCAAACAGGCCCTTCGCTGCTTCCATGTTGTTCTTTATTGGCTAGATGATGAGATCACGAGTAATAGAATCCGGGAGGCAATCATAAATCCCTGAAGATCAGGGTCGAGGGAAGTGGAAACTGCTCCATCTTGAATCAGATTTGGCCATAAGGAAGAGTCATACGTTACGTTATTTATTCTCATTTTTAAAGAAATATTTTATTTCACATTATCATGGATAGCCGGGCTGAGAAAGAAAGAGAGAGGATTCGGTTATGTAATCTTTTTAGGATCTCTAAAATTCAGCGAAAGCATCAACGTGAGAACTGGCAAATCGAGAACCTTATGAAAAGGAAGGATTCGTCTGCTCAAACGGGGACCAGCGTGGCTTGTATTTGAGACCATGTGCATGGTGCCGCAAGCAACGAGTACTTTCAATAAATTATTCATTTTATCTTCCAGTAATTTCTGTTCCTTAGATGCAGTTTCAAAAATCCTTAATTTGGTGCTGAAATGAACCTTGTTGGCCCACGATATATATTCAAGGTATTTTTTTTTTTTCATAAAGAAGCATCTCATTCATATCTCGAGAATTTAAGATACACGAGAGATTCAAAATAAAATAATTCCCAAATAAAACACAAATTGAACAGGTTTTCTGATTTAGATTTAAATTGAAAGAGATCCAATGAGCATGGAAGCACCTCTAAGAAACTCCCCAAATAAAGCTATGATTGGGGGCATTTTCGTCCAGGTGCATTTTTTTCTTTCTCGTTTTCTTTTCCTTCTTTTCTCTCTCATCATCTTTCTTCTTTTTTTTTTTTTTTTTTTTTTTTTTTTTTTGTGATCCAGGGGAACTCCGCACGGCCGGCGGCCGGAGGTAAACCACTGAGGGCAACACGTGCTAGCCAGCACACACGTGCCACCGAGTAAGTTGCCAAATATCTCTACGCCAGCCTTCCTGCAACGCGTTGCAGGAGATCTTTCCTTTTGATGTTATGAAACTAAGAAAAAAAAATACACCTGGTGTGAGCAGGGAAAAATGGCTCGGAGCAAAAAAGGTAGCGACCTCAACCTCACGAAATGTAAGTCTCGGAATCTAAAGATAAAGTCCAAAACCTTAATACCCAAACCTGGCAAATCCCCTATCGGTCTTCCCAGGAATAATAGCAACTGACAAAGGAGCACATACCCCACAGCAATCCAATGCCCAAAACCACCAACCATAAGTCATATAACTACAAAAGGACAAATTTGTTTTGTTTTGTTTTTGGGGGTTTAGGGATTCCTAAAACTGAGGAATTGGCCAAAGAAGAAGAGGGGTTAGAAGTGGAGTCGGGTAGGCGAAAGACAAGGTAGAGACAAAGAAGAGAGCCATTACCTTGTTTGGGTCATGCCTTTGTCATGCTCCCAACTCCAATCGTACAAACATCCCTCAACGATCGATAAATTTGCAACGTCTCAGGACACATCACCAACTCATTCTTTTTATCTTTAGAGTAAACACAAGTGGAAGCATTTAATATAAACAATACCCAATCAATCAAAAATAAACAAGGATAATATCAACACAGCAAACATTCCCAAAAGCAGCACTATCATTTACAAATTATTAACCCTAGGAAGTTTAAAAATCACAAGCCTTGGCCACCTCTTGCTGACTATCTTAAAGATCTTGTAAGGTCGGGATTAACCTAAACTTCACTAACGACGAGGTCAACCAAAAGTGGTGCCAGGTATGCTTTCATCTTGGTCCATTGAGATCCCAAATCGTGTGCAACGGTTTTTCATACTATGGGCCTAAATATATTTAACAACAATAGGGTGTGATATAAATCTCAGCAAGTTAACAACTTAAGTCTCGATTGGGACGCAATGCATTAAGCATAATTAATAATCATAACACATTCCACAATACTCATGCACAAAGTCAGCATACGTGTTTTAATTATCATGACCTCTTAGGTCACGACCAACACAAGAGTCGGCGGTTTTCCGGTATAACCGAGTATCGTCCCACCCCATTAGGCACGGCGTCATTTAAAATCCCTACCTAGAACGACATTCCATAAGGAGCATCGGTTTGGTCTCAACTGTTAGGTTGGCGTCTAGCGGTGACTGGGTGAGGCTGAGCCTCGCCGGTGGTTGGGCGAGCTTGACCTCTTCGGATCTGGGCGAGATCGAGCTTGCCCAGCCAAGGCGAGGCGGAGCCTCACCGGGGGCCAGCGACGCTCCGGCAAGGTCGCCGGCCCTCGATGGCCGATCATCGGCCTCAGCCAATTGACCAAAAGGAAGAAGAAGGAAGGAAGAAGAAGGAAAGAAAAAAGAAGAAGAAAAATGGGAAGAAAAAAGAAGTGTTTCTCGGAATTGTTTCCTAGAATAGGAAATAAGTTTTTTCTACTTCTTGTTTCTATTTCAAATCTTTTCTCCAGAACAAAAAAATAGATTTTTTGTTCCCGGAAATAAAAGTGTAAACAAACGCATTTCTGTTCTTTTGTGTTCCAAGGAACAAAAACAGAAATAAACAAACATGACCTAAGCTAACCAACGCTTAATTAAACTAAATACGGTTAATTAACCTAACTACTATTACTTTAATCTAGCGACGGTTAATTAACCTAACCACAGTTACTTTAATCCAATTACAGTTAATTAACATAACCACAGTTACTTTAACTAACCATCCTTAATTAAGACTAACTCTTATTAGTCTTAATTTAATCTATCTTTGATCACACTTAACTAAAACTAACTTCTATTATCCCTAAACTAAATCTACCCTTAAACATAATTAACTCCTTAATCAAGTATTATGAGTTAACTCACTGTTTTCCAGCAGTGACGCACTCATAACGACGATGGTGTGACGGCGTTAAGAATACGGCATTACTAGTATGAATAGGGACACGAATGGCGACGGTTCAACTCTTGAAGCCCACAGCCACTGAGGGTGATTTGGTGGTGGCTTGCGATGGAGGTGAGGGATGGTGAGGGACAGCATCAAGCGAGTGCTTGCGCAATGGCTTGACAGACAAGTGGTGAACGACGATGGTGATGAGGTGGTGTAGGCAGTGGTTGACCCAAGGAAAAAGAAAGAAGATGAAGAAGATGCAGATGGAGATGGAGAAGCAAAATGAGAGAGAGAGGAGGAAGGAGGTTCGGCTGTTCAAGTGAGGAAAATGAGGAGAGAGAGAGAGAGATTTCCCAAAATTTTCATCATTACACAACCAACAAAATCCCTTAAAATCTTCTTCTCCTTTTCTTTATTTTTTATTTTTTATCCTTTAGTCCATAAATGCAAGGGAATTTTGAACATTTCACACACTTATTGTCCAAACTTTCCAATTTTACCCTTAGATCTATTTGTTTGAATTGGGCTTGGCGGGCTTGCCTCGACCCACTTGGGCCTCCTTGGCCAATCCACATGGGTGTGAGGCCTAACAACTTTGCTTGGCCTAGCTTCTTTATTTGATGTCCAATTTTCGTATGATAATTCCATTTCCAAAAATTTCAAACTTGTCGATAATTTGATGGACGATAAGGCGAAGTCTAATAAATTAGTCTTGAAACCCTTGAAAATTTGATAGTTAAAATCAAATTAAATTTCATGGGTAAGATTGATCAAATGCAGCTTTAACACAATCCAAACTATCAATTGGCTTTTAGGGGTTTTCATGCGGTTGACTCGTGATCGATAATTTTTTATCCATGTTTGTGCCTTTTCGAACTGTGAATGACCCTCGATTGTTATGTAATTGTGAGGGTTCAATTACGTACTCTGAGCACAAGATTAATAGAAAATCGATTTATCATCGTTTGACGTGCGTATCGTAATCGTGCAGAACCACCAATGAACTAATTACGTATTTCTATTGAATCGATTTATATCCATTCGTTAATTGACTTATAATAGCGTAATATTGACCCTTATCAATCTTTATGGTCAAGCAGTCGATCTCTAATAGAATTCTTTGGTCTTTCATGTTTTAACTTTTTACGGTCTTGCCCAATAGTTTAGTTAACTCATGAGTGATCAGTTCAGAGTAAATTAACTATCAATGTATTGATGCAATAATTATTTCATATATTTCAAAATGGGTCAAACTTCGAGATATCATAAGTCTCCTCGGCAAAATCACCCATGCCCATGGCCTTGTCCATAACCAGTAGTAGAATGGGTGATCAATTAACTATCAATGTATTGATGCAATAATTATTTCATATATTTCAAAATGGGTCAAACTTTGGGATATCATAAGTCTCCTAGACAAAATCACCCATGCCCATGGCCTTGTCCATAACCAGTAGTAGAATGGGAATGCCATCATCTTCTTCTTGAGACAAAGAAGTTGAACATCAAAAAGAAAAAGGAAAGAAAAAGAAAGAGAAGATGCTTTTGGATGGAAATGTCCTCAAACATTACTTAAAAAGTCCGTGTCAGAAGCACATGAGTTGGGTCTTTATTTAAGATTAAGTTGGTCACTTTATGTGCTTATTTAAGACAAAACTTACTTTAAGCTCTTCTTTTTTGGGAAAACGACTTCATTTCAGGTTTTTATTTGTAATTTTCCATATCTTATAAAAAGGTAGTTTCAAAACCCCATTTTGAAATCACAAGAGAAAAACAGAAAAATAGGGTATACCATGGACGACAAGCGTTTGGCAACTTAACCAAAGAATACTATACCTTAAAACATGAATCAAGTTTTCTCAACCTAGCTTGAAGATCTCATTGCAAGTCATCACCAATAGTCGAAAGAAGGTCATCCTTTCCAAAGCCCACTGCTATCGCCGCCACCGCCTATTTTTTTTTTAACATTGGTTAATAGTGCTATAATTTCTAGTAATTTTCTTAGTTCAAGTTTAGAAAGTACAAGTGTGATTGTGTGGGTGATAAGTTAGTAATAGGGGTAGGGGCTGCATGCGATTGCCAAAGAATTTTAGGGGCTGCATGGGAACATTCTCGCTTTTTGATTTTTCTGTTTTTTTACTCTTTGGAGCAGAAAAAGAACATAAATTTGTTTAATAATGCTAATTAATTTTTATATTTCTCAAAATAGAAAAGTGATTGGAGAATAGATTTGAAATAGAAATAAAAAGTAAAAAAAAAAGTAACTTTTTATTCTTAGGAATAATTTCTAGAAATAAACCATTTCTTTTATTTTCTTCTTCTTTCTTGCCACGGTCGCTGCCCTTGGATCCACTGCCATCCATCGGCTGCCGACCGCCGATCGTGGCGGCAATGGTGGGCAATGGAGGCTGACGGCTGGTGGTGATCGGTGGTAGTCGGCGACGAGCGGTGACGGAAAGTGATAAGCAAGAAGAAAAAAACGAAAAATATAAAAAAAATTGTGGATCATATCGAATGCATTCCTATCCTTTTTCTATTATGAGAATGTAAATTTTGTATAGTTACTAAACGCCTTATTTTACTTCGAAATTGTTCTTGGAAGTAGAAATAGAAAAAAACTATTTCTAAAAAGAAATTGTTTCTCCAAATATAAATGTTACTATTTGCACCCTTACTTGCTAATTGTTGAAATTCAAGACCCGAAGCACCCTATCCACCACCGCCTAGGTATTTACCTCCGCCTCCGCCTCCGCCACCGCCACTTGGATACCAGCCTCCGCCTCCTCCTACTGGTGGATACCAAGGGTACTTCCATCCTCCACCTCCTCCGCATCTGTCGCTGCCGACGCCTCCACAAGAGGAGGACCGTGATGATTTCTGCTGCAGTGGTACTAATCTGATTAAAGGATGGTATGCATTATCTTTTGTCATCTGTAAAAAAAAAAAAAAAAAAAAAAAAAAAATGAAAAGGATTACCTATGAATAAATCGATCCAATCAAATATGTTTCCTTCCAAGTATCAATGTGGCAAGTGGGTTTTGCGGTTTCCTAATCTTATCGGCTCGAGCTAGTCAGGATAGTCTAGACAATAATCACTCATCTGCATCTGTTTTCCCTTTTACACACAACGTAATTTGTGTTTGAGCAAAAATGGCGTGTGCAAGAGAGAACATCCATTCAAAACGGTAACCGCTTGATTTCGCTTCCCTGTATCCATGTTATTCAATGGTAGCTGATAAAGTAACTCGTACTAATCAGTTCGTCTAGAGAACCTAGGTTTTGAAAAGGCCACCTTAAATTGAATCAAATCATGAAAAACCGTAGTTGATTTGGTTCAACCTTTTTAGTTATTTGTCAGCTCACGGCCAAGATTCAACCGAGAGACTCCCTGTGTGTCAATGTAATAGGAATCCGTTTGCTTCTTCGGGTCATTCTGGTTATGGATGATGATGCAAATTATTTTCCTAACCATCTCTATGCATTTGCAGCCTGGCTGCGCTCTGTCGCTGCTGTGTATTGGAGGAGTGCTGCTTTTAGGCAAAACTGCAGTTTTTCGCTGTCGAGACCGCATCTATCAGACTAATTTCCATAAAATTTGGACTCGTTAGATTTTTCGGGCTGTTGATCCGAAGCCATGACGAAGGCCAAGATGGGCTAGTGTATTTTTCGCCTGCTGTTTAGCAGCACTACCATCTGAAAAAAGATAATGTCCTGGACTTGTCTCTGATTATGCATCCTTCAGTATTCATCCGAACTATCTTCTCTGCAGAAGAAAATGGAACCTGCATTTTAACCACAGATATTGCAACGTACGAGATGTTTAGTTTCATTTGGATCCTCTGTTTGAGGAATAAATCCATCATGAATCTAAGATCAGATGGAACCTGCGTTTTTATTTTTTGGAGATGGGCATATTACTTTTTCTCAGCATTGCCGCGTGTCCTTATTCTTGAAAACATCGGACGCCGACTTTGAGATATTCGATAGGAAAACATATATGAGAAAAGTGAAGCCGACAACTCAAATAGCACCAACGCGGTTCTGAGGCGGTGTGGTGTGGCCTGGGCAACACGTGTCGCCGGCAAGTGGGCTCATAATTTGACACGTTGGAATCACAACTCCAATCAATATTTTCTCGAAGAGAAGAAGGGAGGGGAAGAATAAGAAACTATTTGCAGCGCATTCGTTCTAAACTTATTGGAGGCAGAAAGCTTTTTGAAAGAATCATATCCTTTCGAAGCTCTCTGGGGTTTCATTTTCGAATATTTGAAGCCTCCAAGACTCTAAATGGGTTGGAGAAAGTGCAGCCTTATGGTGATTCACATTGCTTTCATTCGGGTTCTCTTTATTAGGAATCATATCAAGCTCATACTTGCTCCCGAAGGACTTTCTCCAACAGAGCAAGTCTCCCTATTAAGTCGGTCCAAGTCCTTGGTCTACAAGCTCATACTTGCTCCCGAAGGACTTTCTCCAACAGAGCAAGTCTCCCTATTAAGTCGGTCCAAGTCCTTGGTCTACAAGGAAACCGCTCCCCATAAATATAACTTTCCAAAACCAAAACACACGAATCCAATCTCCATCAATGGCTTCTTCTCCTCCTCCTCCTTATTCCCCATCATCTCCCCACCCCCTCCTCGGCCCGCCCGAATGCCACAACCCGCCGCCTCCTCAGGCCCGGCCCTCTCCCGCTTCCTCCTTCATCGACCTGATGCTTGCCAACTTCAACAGCGACTTGCCTCAGAAGGGCTTCACAGAGAAGAACTCGGCCACGTTCCTGTCCACAGGCAATCCGTGCCTCGACTTCTTCTTCCACGTGGTCCCCGACACCCCGCCCGAGTCCCTGACCGATAGGCTCGAGTCAGCCTGGGCTCACGACCCGCTTACCGCCCTCAAGCTCGTGTGCAACCTCCGGGGCGTGCGTGGGACTGGAAAATCGGACAAGGAAGGGTTCCACGCTGCGGCGAGGTGGCTATTCAAGAACCACCCCCGGACCCTGGCCTCCAACGTTGGGGCCTTCGCGGAGTTCGGGTACTTCAAGGACTTGCTTGAGATCCTCTACCGCCTCCTCGAGGGCCCTGACACCAGGGCCAGGCAGAAGAGCGAGTGGCAACAGCGGAAAGGCTCCAGAAGAAGGCGGAAATTTTTGGAATGGTTCAGCTGCCCCGATGAATCAAGAAGAACGGAGGGGAGAAATAGCTCGAGGACAGCCAGAGCTTCGGTTCCCAAGGAAGTGAGGGTTGCAAACAAGGCGGCGCATGACCAGGAGCAGAAGCAGAAGGCGAGCGAGCTGAGGAACACGAAGAGGATCGCTATGGCCAGGAAGCTCCTGGAGCGGTACAAGCGTGATGGGGACTTCCGGTTCCTCCACGACGCGGTGTCTACACACTTCGCCCATTGCCTGACGGCCGACCTGGAGTTCCTGAAATCTGGGCGGATCAATAAAATTAGCCTCGCCACCAAGTGGTGCCCGTCGCTCGACTCGTCCTTTGACCTCGTGACGCTGCTCTGCGAGAGCATCGCGAAGCGGGTCTTCCCACGGGACCGGTTTCCCGAGTATGAGGGCCTTGAGGAGGCGCACTATGCGTACAGGGTGCGGGACCGGCTCAGGAAGGACGCCCTTGTGCCACTCCGGAGGGTCCTGAAGTTGCCGGAGGTGTACATGAGCGCAAGGCGTTGGGGCGACATCCCCTACAACCGGGTCGCCTCCGTGGCCATGAAACTTTACAAGGGCACGTTCCTTAAGCACGACAAAGAGCGGTACCAGAGCTACCTGGCAGACGTGAAGTCTGGGAAGGCCACAATCGCTGCCGGCGCACTGCTCCCCCACCAGATTGTAGCCTCACTCCGCGACTCCGACGGGGGTGAGGTCGCAGAGCTCCAGTGGAAGCGCATGGTGGAGGATCTATCCAAGGGGGGGAAGTTGGAGAACTGCATCGCTGTGTGCGATGTCTCGGGGAGCATGCATGGTACACCGATGGAGGTGTCGGTGGCGCTCGGGCTGTTGGTGTCGGAGCTTAGCCGGGAGCCATGGAAGGGCAGGGTGATCACATTCAGCGAGTTTCCTGAGCTTCACGCGATACAAGGAGAGGGCTTGCGCTCCAAGACCGAATTCATCAGAACGATGGACTGGGGTGGCACCACCGACTTCCAGGCTGTATTCGACAGGATTCTAGAGGTGGCCACCGCGGGGAAGCTGAGGGCTGAGGAGATGGTCCGGAAGGTGCTCGTGTTCAGCGACATGGAGTTCGACCAGGCTTCCGCGAACCCATGGGAGACGGACTACGAGGCGATCACGAGGAAGTTCGGGGAGCGTGGGTACGGGGCGGTGGTGCCGCAGATCGTGTTCTGGAACCTCAGGGACTCGAGGTCGACGCCAGTGGTGGCGAAGCAGGCGGGGGTGGCGCTGGTGAGCGGGTTCTCGAAGAACCTGATGAAGATGTTCCTGGAAGACGAGGGGGACATAAGCCCCGTGGCCATCATGGAGGCTGCCATCTCGGGCGACGAGTACAGGGACCTTGTCGTGGTCGATTGATCGATTGATTCAGTTCTTTCCCTTGTTTAGGAATCTTAGGAAAGAAGCAAAAAAATGCAGAAAAGAAAAAAAAAAAAAAAAAAAAAAAAAAAAAGAAGAAGAAGAGGTTTTGTTTTCTGTTAATCTTGTCAGCGAATACTTAGCTGCTTCCATGTTGCCAACTTATATTCTTTCTTGGCTAGATGATGAGATCAGGAGCAGTGGAATCCAAAAGGCAACCATATAAATAGTCCCTTTAATCCAATAAAAAAAAAAAAAAAAAAATCCCTTTAGAAAAGCTGAACCGAACCCATCAAGCTAAGCTCCTCCACTAATTTATGCTCCGAAAAGTGATTCGAAACTGCCCTCATCTTGAATCAACTTCGGCCTTAAGTAAGAGTCATACGTTACGCTATTAATTGTCATTTTTAAAGAAATATTCATTTCACATTATCATGAATAGCTGGGGATGAGAAAGAAGGAGAGAGACAGAGATTCGGTTATGTAACATTCATTTCACGTTAATAAATAAAGGCAAGCCTTCGGGAAGGTTGTGGAGCCAACAAAGACAATTCGGAGGCAATTCAGGGAAGGTTGTAGAGTGAACAAAGACAACCACTTGGAGAAGGTTGCAGAGGGTACAAGAGAACTCGTCGGCAAATGTTACAAAGTAAACAAATGCAACCCTTTGGAAAAGGTTGCCAACTGAACAAAAGCTACCATTTAGGAAAAATTGCAAAGTGAATAAATGCAACCTTTTGGAAAAGGTTGCAAAGTGAATAAGTACATTTTCAAAGGTGATATTGAATATACATATATAAAATTCGAAATAAAATAATAAAATTATCACACCCCGAACCCCAAGTGCGTGCCCATCCATGTCTGGTCGATAATGATTTGCGATTTCCCAGGACAAGTCGCCGACCCTTTCCATTAATTTGCACATGTGGAAGCAAAATGAAATCCCCTGACAATAATCATCTCGGGATAAAAAAGTAAGATAACAATTTCACAAAACAAACATACCTTTATATTCACATAATGTCAAGTACAGGGTCTATGACCAAAAGACTACAAAAGCTGGCTTTTTAGAAAGAGATAATCCTAGCTGACTTACACTTTTGATCACCTTCTCTCGGCTCCAGGCCCTTCACTCGACAATCTTGAAAAATTGTCCCACAATGGGGTGAGATATAAGTTTCAGCAAGTCTAAACTCTAAACCCTGATTAGGAGGGTAATACGCCAAGAGACATCCTAACCACACAATCACGCAATTAACATAAGAAACATACCTCGCCTCAGTTCCACTCTGCATGTCAGCACAATTTCTATCACAGATAGCCATACAAACATGAGCAATAATTAAGCTCTAACAATCGGAACGTCACACTCAAATTTGTCCCATAATTTAACACATCAAAACCACTCAATAAGCGTTCCAATCGGTAAATACACCCATTCTGGGGCACGGTCTACTCCAAGTTCCGTGGTTTACTGGCATAACTAGGCATCATCTCACCCCATTAAGCACGGTTACGTCTTTCAAAGACGACTTTCCCGAAGGAGTATAGGTCCAGCCTCTACTGCGATCCAAATCCCAATAAATGGGTAACATCCATATGATACAGTTCAAGGACAGTTTCTCTTAACCAACACACGACCACTCAATCTCGGCTCAAAACTCTGTGCATTGCACTCAAATACCTCAATTAAAATAGTGAACCTAGCATATTTTCTTCATATTAAAAATACCTAGTGAAATTAGTCGTGCGTGGGTATACACTCTAGGGGTGAGCAGTGATCTAGGGTCGACCCTGGACCGACCCTGGACCGGCTCAACCCTGGCGGTCTTGGTCCGGTTCCCAAGGGGACTGGGTCGATCCTTGGTCTTGAAATTCCAGGACCAATACTGTGCGGGTTGGTCCTCGGTCCTAAGAGTTTTGAGTCGGTCAAACCCTAGACCAACCCTGTATATTATATTATATTATATTATATTATTTATAATTCTTTTATATATTCAAACCTAAGTAAAATGTCTGTTACATTATATTATATTAAGATATTCTATTAATAGCACTAATAGTAATTTCAATTTAAAACTTTTATTAAGTATTAATTATGTATCGTTTGTTTTGTTTTTAGGTGTTTAGAAGTTCAAGTGAATTAACAAGATGTGAAGTTATATATTCATGCTTTATATTAAGTATTTTGAACTTTTTATGATTTAATTGTATTTTATTAATGAATTTCAGCTGCACTTTGCTTTTCAATTTATGTTAAATGGTAGAAGTTTTTGAAGAGTAGAGTAGTACTACAGTTGCTACGGTGATTTGCTAGTCAAGTGATGTGAAGCTCATTTTTTAGTTGAGTGGATTCTACATTATCAAATGCAGGAAAACGCTTTTGCATATGGTGTTATGAATATTAAAGATAGATGATTACGAGAACTTTCCATCTTGTCCCATATCTCGATGAGTGGTTAGTAGGTACGGAATTTCTATTATTATGTCATCTTAAATTTGCTAAATATGTATTGGTATTTATAGTTTAGTTGCACAATACCTGTGTAATTTGAATTTGTAGGTTTGCTTTTTTAGGGAGTATAAAAAATAAGACGAAAAAAATTATCGATCGGTCCCAGGTTGACCCTGGAATTGGACCGAACCCATTGGGTCTGTCCGGTCCTTGGTCCCAAGCTCAATAGGGTCGGTCATCGGTCCTAAAAATTGAGGACCGACACTGTACGGGTTGGTCCTAGGATTAGGGGGTGGCCCAGATCAACCCGGACCATGCTTACCCCTAATACACTCAGATTGGACCCAGAAATTCCATAACCCTCTTTTTAAAATCCCACTAGTTTATATAGTATATAAAACCATTTTCGATGTTTAAAACCCGACACTGGGACTTTCGGATAAATATTGAAACTTCACAATTTTGGAATTAAATGCCAAAAATCAACTTAGCACTCAATTTACATAATTTAACACTTAAGCGCAGAAATTAACCACACAATTGCAATCAACACGAAATTCTGGTCACCGGCTATCCCGGCCTAATTTCCGGAAAAATAATTAATAATTAATTAATTTCGAAAATTTAATTAATTAATCCAATTTAATTTCTAAAAATACTAACCTAGGCCAAAATTATTAAATTAAATACCAATACGGACTCGGAAAATTCCCAAACCCTTCTAGATAAATAGTACAATTTATCTAAGCCTCAACTAATTTAATCTAACCACCTAACATGCATAATTAAATAATTAAATTTCTAATTTAATCTAACTAACTACCTAATTCCTTTTTAAATAAATCTAAACACCCCTCAAACGTTAGTAGCCTACTAAGAAGAGTTTAGAGTATAAACTCACTAGTTAATTGCAGAAACCGGTTCATCGCGATAGCGGCGCAACGGCGGCCGAAATCCTAATTTTTAGCGGCGTCGGCGGACTCTCGGGCCGGGCCTGAAACAGGCCCAACAAATCTCAACCCAAATTGAGATTGCTATAGACTTGGACTGGGCTTGATCTGGGCTTGGGCCTGCTTGGGCTTCGAGGTTGCAGGCTCAACTGCTGAAAGTGGACTAGCTTCAAGAAACTGGGCTGAGCTTGATGTAGATGCTGGGCCAAATCTTAAGCTGGATGGGCTGAACTTCGGCTTCAGTTGGGCCCGAAAGAATTTCACTGGGCTGTTGAACTTGCGGCTGGGCTGATCGAGTGCTGCTGTTGGGCTCGAGAAAGCAGAGAAGGGGGGAGTTCGCTGGACTGCTGGCCGAAGACACGAGATGGACAACGCTGGCGTGAGGACGAGACGAAGACGTTGGGATTCGCTGAGGCCAAAGGAATACGTGAGCTGCAGGCGTGACTGACAAGCTGGCGAAGAACGTCCGTGGAGATGAGATCTGAGAGACTGACTTCAGTGGGCTTCTTTGGTGGGTTGACTCAAATGCTGCTGGACGCGTGGAGGAGCAGTCAAACGGAAGCCTCAGTGGAATGGGATGTTGACCAAGTGGGTTGTTTCGGTCTTCTACTGGACGTCGTGGATGAAGAGGAGAATTCGGTGGAGTTCATGGGCTGAAGTGTGGGTTGTTGAAAATTCTGGTCAACAAACAAGAAGAAGACAAAAAGATGGTGGGGAATTGGTGCTTCGGTGGAGGTTGCAGGCGTGGGAAACAAAAGAAATGAGGGGCAGCTTGGGATCGAAGGAAAATAAAGGAAAAATGAAAGCAAAATAGGAGCCAACGGAGAGGGAGAGAGAAATGGTCGAGCAGGAAGAAGATGATGAGGACCCAAGAGGGAAAGGAACGTATGGGAGAAGCTTGAGGGATAGGAAGCCAAAAAAATCCAAATAAATATCCCACATTCATTATGATTTTGGCCTCAAAAGTCTTCAAGATTATCCCTTGCATTAACTTCATGTCCCCTAATACTTTCCCACTTATAATTTCTCTAAATTAACCAATTTTAAAGCCCCAAAAATTGCTGCCCTGCAAATTTCCATTTTTGTCTTCAATTTCCTCGCTCAATTTCCCAAATTTGGCCCGTACGATTTCCGCGACATCCAAACAATTTTCCGCAAAATCCCAAACATGCTCAAATGTCCGATTTCTAAAATCGAATTCAATTTCGTGGTTAAAATCGACCGAACGCGATTTTAGTCCAATCCGACCTATCAAGTGGCTTTTAGGGATTTTACCGTGGTTATATCCCTTAATGGCTTCACCAATAGATTGGTTAACTCATGAGTGATCAATTCAAAGAAAAAAGGACTATAGGTATGCCGACGAGATGCCCATTTCATATATTCGAGACGGGGTCGAAATTCAAGATGTCACAAAAATAATTTTTTATAAAATAAAATTTCGAATTTCATAATACCCAAAAATATTAAATGAATCAATACAACCTTTTGACTAATAAAGATAAGCATATGAAATAAAATTAAAAATAAAAACAGAGGGGTTAGCCAAATTTGCGCACTTGCTCGCGAGTATCGTGGGGCCTAGCTCACATCCCCAAGCTTTTCTTTGAACAAACTAGAAAAGGCTGACGTGACCTATCTCCTCTCAACTTTCTTACGTGGGATGAGGAAAAGCACTTTTGATTTATTTTGCAAACAAACAACCAACACCATCCGATCAATTATGTTTCCTTTCGAGTATCAATGTGGCACGTGGGTGTTGCGATTCATATCTGTTTTTCCACTTACCCAGGACATAATTTGTGTTCGAGCAAACGTGTGAAAAAGAGAACATACAATGATAGGAGTAGCTGCTTGATTCGCTTCCCTGTATCCATCCACGTTATTCAGGAGTAGCTGATACATGTTGAAGCAACTTGTACTTGTCAGTTCGTCTAAATAACCAAGGTTTTTGAAAAGTAGACCTCAAAGTGAATCAAATCATGAAAAACCGTACTTAATTTGGTTTGACCTTTTTAGTTCTTTGTCGGCTGACAACCAAGATTCAACTGAGAGACCCCGTGTCTCAATGTAATAGGATTTCGTTTGCTTCTTAGGGCAATTCTGATCATAAAGGATAAGCACACTATCAATGTCAAAATTTATATACGGCGTTCACTTTGGTGCCAAAAGTTTTCATCAGATCAAAGTGTCAAATCGGAGAAAAAATGATTCAGCAAGATTAATTACATGGCTTATATATATATATATATATTAAAAATTGTGGTGGTTTTAAAACGACGTCGTTTTCCACCCTTCTCAAGAAACGACATTGTTTTGCCGTTATACGTGGACACCCTCACAGAAATGACGCCGTATTGAAATTAGGGTTTCCACCACTCGGCCACTGTCGCTCGGCCACTATTTTAGTTGCTTGACTAGGTGAGTGAGGAGAGATTGAGATTATTGCTCAAGCAATAAGTGACAGGAAAAATCGGAGGCGAGGGTGGAGGAGGAGGAGAAAGAAGATGGGTCGAAGGTGCCATTGGTGCGCTGCTGTTGCTGATGCGTTGTTGGTGTCGCTGTTGGTGTTGCTGCTGATATCGTGCTGGTGCTGCTGTTGGTGTCTTCAAGGAAGAAGAAGACGAAGACGAGCCTTCTCTCTCTCATAAATGATGCAATTTATTTTCCTAGCCATCTCTATGCATTTCCACCTTGGCTGCTGTGTATTGGAGGAGTGCTGCTTTTAGGCAAATTTGCACCTTTTCCAGTCGAGGCCACCTCTTTTAGACTAATTTCCTTAAAATCTGGACCTGTTAGACTTTTCGGGCTGTTGATCCGAAGCCATGACGAAGGCCAAGATTGGATAGTGTAATTTTCATCTGCTGTTTAGCGGCACTACCATCTGGAAAAAGATAATTTCCTGGGCTTGTTTCTGTTAATACATCCTTCAATATTGATCTGAACTATCTTCTTTTCTGCAGAAGAAAACAGAACCTGCATTAACCTCAGATACTGCAACGTACGAGATGTTTAGTTTCATTCTGATCCCCTGTATTGTGGAATCAGTCCATCATGAATCTAAGATCAGATACTCTAACTATTAGATTTTTTATTTTTTAGAGATGGGCATATTACTTAACAGATAACATCGGACGATGATGACTTTGAAATATTCAGTAGAAAGAAAAACAAATATGACAAAAGTGGAGTCAACAGCTAAACAGCACCAAAACATATTCACAAATTTCCGCACTAAAAGGCCAAAATAATAATAATAATAATAATAATAACAATAATAATAAAGATTATCCTTTCAAGAAAGAAAAGGAAACGAGACGATTTTGTATTTAAATATTGAATTTCTTTAATACTCCTTGGCCCCCAAAAACAATCAGAATAAAACCAAATATTATGCTAATTAAAGGGAAAAAGTAGATCTTAACTAATTGATAAGAGATATATACCAAATATCAGAATAACAGAAGCCAAATCTCAGCAAAATCTTCCAGTAATAGACACCGCCAATCAATTTGATACTTGATATCGCTCATTAGAAAAACAAGAAGTCCATATTGAAGTCAAAATCCTTCCTAAAGTCGGTCGTGTACCTTGGCCTACAAGTAAGCCATAACCTATAAATATTACCCTCGAAACGCCCTTCCTCCATATAATCTCCATCGATGGCTCTTCCTCCTCCTCCTCCTTGTTGCCCATCATCTCTCCAGCCCCTCATCGGCCCGCCCGAATGCCACAACCCGCCGCCTCCCCAAGCCGGTCCCACTGCCGCCCACCCCTTCACCGACCTGATGGTTTCCATCGATGATGGCGATGGCAACTTGCCTCGGAAGGGCTACACAGAAAACAACTCGGCCACTTTCCTGTCGACGGGCAACCCGTGCCTAGACTTCTTCTTCCATGTGGTCCCCGACACCCCGCCCGAGTCCCTGACCGAGAGGCTCGAGTCAGCCTGGGACCATGACCCGCTCACCGCCCTCAAGCTCGTGTGCAACCTCCGGGGCGTGCGCGGGACCGGGAAGTCGGACAAGGAAGGGTTCCACGCCGCGGCAAGGTGGTTATTCAAGAACCACCCCCGGACCCTGGCCTGCAACGTTGGGGCCTTCGCAGAGTTCGGGTACTTTAAGGACTTGCCCGAGATCCTCTACCGCCTCCTCGAGGGCCCTGACATCAGGGCAAGGCAGAAGAGCGAGTGGCAACAGCGGAAAGGCACCAAAACTAGGCGGGGGTTCAGCTGCCGCGATAAATCAAGAAGAAAGAAGGGGAGAAATAGCTCTAGAACGGCCACAGCTTCAGTGCCCAAGGAAGTGAGGGTCGCATACGCGGCAGCACGTGACCGGGAGCAGAAGCAGAAGGTGAGTGAGCTGAGGACCAAGAAGAGGTTCACCATGGCCAGGAAGCTCTTGGAGCGGTATAAGCGCGATGGGGACTTCCGGTTCCTCCACGATACGGTGTCTTGGCACTTCGCCCATTGCCTGATGGCCGACCTGGAGTTCCTGAAATCTGGGGAGATCAATAAGATTAGCCTCGCCGCCAAGTGGTGCCCAATGGGCACTGCCCATCGCTCGACTCGTCCTTTGACCTCGTGACTCTGCTCTGTGAGAGCATTGCGAAGCGGGTCTTCCCACGGGAGCGGTTTCCCGAGTACCAGGGCCTAGAGGAGGCACACTACGCATACAGGGTGCGGGATCGGCTCAGGAAGGACGCCCTTATGCTACTCCGGCGGGTCCTGGAGCTGCCGGAAGTGTACATGAGCGCAGGGCGGTGGGCGACATCCCGTACAACCGGGTTGCCTCTGTGGCCATGAAACTCCACAAGGACAAGTTCCTGAAGCACGACCGCGAGCGGTTCCAAACCTACCTCGCTGACGTGAAGTCCGGGAAGGCCACAATCCCTGCCGGCGCACTGCTCCCCCACGAGATTGTAGCCTCACTCCAAGACTCCGACGGGGTGAGGTCGCAGAGCTCCAGTGGAAGCTTATGGTGGAGGATCTATCGAAGGAGGGGAATTTGGAGAACTGCATCGCTGTGTGCGACGTCTCGGCGAGCATGACAGGTGCACCGATGGAGGTGTCGGTGGCGCTGGGGCTGTTGGTGTCGGAGCTTAGCCAGGAGCCATGGAAGGGCAAGGTGATCACATTCAGCGAGTGTCCTCAGCTTCACGCGATACAAGGAGAGGGCTTGCGCTCCAAGACCGAATTCATCAGAACGATGGAGTGGGGTCGCAACACCGACTTCCAGGCTGTATTCGACAGGATTCTAAAGGTGGCCGCCGCGGGGAAGCTGAGGGCTGAGGAGATGGTCCGGAAGGTGTTCGTGTTCAGCGACATGGAGTTCGACCAGGCTTCCTGGAACCCGTGGGAGACGGACTACGAGGCGATCACGAGGAAGTTCGGGGAGCGTGGGTATGGGGCGGCGGTGCCGCAGATCGTGTTCTGGAACCTGAGGGACTCAAGGTCGACGCCGGTGGTGGCGAAGCAGGCGGGGGTGTCGTTGGTGAGCGGGTCCTCGAAGAACCTGATGAAGATGTTCCTGGAAGACGAGGGGGACATAAGCCCCCTGGCCATCATGGAGGCCGCCATATCGGGCGAGGAGTACCAGGCCCTCGTCGTGGTCGATTGATTGATTCAGTTCTTTCCTTTGTATATTTAGGATTCTTAGGAAAGGACGAAACCAATGCAATAAAAAAAGGTATTGTTTTTTGATAATCTTGCCAGCAAATACAACGCATTTGGTAACGATATAATTTTTTTATTCTATTTTCGGGAATAATTTTTAAGTAAAAGAACGCATTTGATAACTTTCCAAATTTTTTATTCTCGGGATAGAAATACGTTTGGTAAGATTCTTAGATTTTTTTTTAAATTTCTTTTAATTTTTTAATTATTTTATTATATATATTTTTTCCTTTTTTTCTTTCCCTTTTTCTTTTTCTCTTTGGTTGGTGGTGGCTGGCGATAGGCTTGGTGAGGTCTAGCGAGCTCGCTGGAGGCTAGCCTGGCCATGGTGAGCCTCGGCCTTGTTGGTGGCTTGGCGAGGCCTAGCCTCGTGCCTACTAGCGAGGCCGAGCCTCGCTATGGCTCAGTGACTTAGGGGGCCGACGATGCTCCCACGAGATCATCGGCCCTCGTTTGGCAGATTGGTGGCATTGGCCAAGGCCGGCAACCGGCCATAAAGGAGAAGAAAAAAAAAAAAAAGAGAAGAAAATAGAAGAAGAGAGAAGAGAAAAAAAAAAAAATAGATTTTAGAAATTATTCCGGGGAACCGCTTCTTATTTCTATTTCAAATATATTCTCGGAAAAAAAAAAAATAGATTTTTTATTACCAAGAACAAAAATTTTATCAAACAGGTTTCCATTCTTTTTTCGTTTCCCGGAGCAAAAGAATAAAAATAGCTGTTTTAACAGGCCCTTCGGTGCTTCCATGTTGTTCTTTATTGGCTAGATGATGAGATCACGAGTAATAGAATCCAAGGGTCCGTTCATTTCACGGAAAATATCATGTTTTTGGAAAACATTTTTCCGGAAGTCATTTTCCAGGAAAATGACTATTTTCGGTGTTCGGCCAAAACCTAAAATTTGAGTGGAAAATATTTTCCACCGTTCGTTAGCTCATTTAATTGTTTGAGAAAAATTATCAAAAGTTGAATTTTAATATTTTTAATTGACCAAAAATTAATTTTATTTTTTATATTTTTAAAAAATGAATTTTTAATTATTTATATTTTTAAAAATCGAAATTTTTATTATTTTTTCTTTATTTTTCTTTTCCTCTTCCTTCCTCCCTCCTTCCTCCTCCTCCTTCCTCCGCCGCCATCTCCTTCCTCCTCCTTCTTCCTCTTCCTTTCGCCGCCACCGCCGCCTCCTTCTTGCTCCGACGATGGCCGGCCGCCCGCGGCCGACCAAGACCCCATGGCCGATCGGCCGAGCTTGAGGCTCGCGGCGGAGCTCGGCGGCTTCGCGGTGAAGCTCGGGCGAGGCCCGAGCCCCGCCCAGCTCACCGAACCCGGCGAGCCACGAGCTCCGCCGCGGATCCGGCGAGCTCGCGACTCACGAGCCGGCGAAGCTCGTGGCGAGCTCAGGCGAGGCCCGAGCCCGCCCAGCTCGCCGGATCTGGCGAACCGCGAGCTCCGCCTAGGCCGGCGAGAGCTTCGCCTTGCCGGCCGCCGACTTGCGGCCGGTCGCCGGACGCCGTCGGGGCCGATCGCCGGCCCTGCCAAAGAAGAAGATGAAAAGGAAAGAAAGAAAAGAAAAAAAGAAAAAAAAGAAATTAAAAACTCAATTTAAAAAAGAGAAAAAGAAAGCAAGAAAATAAAATGAAAATGTATTGATAAAAAAAACTAAGAGGGAAGAAGTCATGGAAAACGTTTTCCACTTTTCAAAAGTGAAAAACGTTTTCCACACTTTAAAGGTTGTTTTTTTTTCCAATGATGGAAAACATTTTCCTTGACTAGTTCATTTTCCGTGAAACGAACACCGGAAAATCTGGAAAACGTTTTCCCGGAAGTTATTTTCCGTGAAACGAACGGACCCCAAGAGGCAATCATAAATCCCTGAAGATCAGGGTCGAGGGAAGTGGAAACTGCTCCATCTTGAATCAGATTTGGCCATAAGGAAGAGTCATACGTTACGTTATTTATCCTCATTTTTAAAGAAATATTTTATTTCACATTATCATGGATAGCTGGGCTGAGAAAGAAAGAGAGAGGATTCGGTTATGTAATCTTTTTAGAATCTCTAAAATTCAGCGAAAGCATCAACGTAAGAACTGGCAAATCGAGAACCTTATGAAAAAGAAGGATTCGTCCACTCAAACGGGGACCAGCGTGGCTTGTATTTGAGACCGTGTGCATGGTGCCGCAAGCAACGTGTACTTTCAATAAATTATTCATTTTATCTTCCAGTAATTTCTGGTCCTTAGGTGCAGTTTCAGAAATCCTTAATTTGGTGCTGAAATGAACCTTGTTGGCCCACGATATATATTCAAGGTATTTTTTTTTTCATAAAGAAGCATCTCATTCATATCTCGAGAATTTAAGATACACGAGAGATTCAAAATAAAATAATTCCCAAATAAAACACAAATTGAACAGGTTTTCAGATTTATATTTAAATTGAAAGAGATCGAATGAGCATGGAAGCACGTCCATTCGTTCGTGGAAAATGGGCCATCTCTAGAAAATATTTTCCTAGAAGTCATTTTTCAGGAAAATGACAATATTTTTTAGTGTTCGACTAAAATCTAAAAGTGTTTCAGAAAATATTTTTCGGTGTTCGGTAAGGAAAATATTTTCCGCTCCCAGATTGGCGAGCGTGAGTGCCAAGCTCGAGACTTGCCAGATCGACGAGCTCAAGTTTAAGATCGATGAGCTTGAGGTTCACCTGGTCTGACGACTAACTAAGAAAGAAGAATATAGGAAACAAAGAAAAAAAGAAAAGGAAAAGAAAAGAAGAAGGAAATTTAAAATAATTCGAATTAAAAAAGAAAAAGAAAACTGAAAATAATTCGAATAAAAAAAGAAAAGAAGAAGAAGAAATGAGAGGAGAAAGTGAAGATTTGTAGATGTGTGAGGTAAGAGAGATCAAGTGAGAAAAATATTTTTCACTTTTCAAAAGTGGAAAACATTTTCCCTTACTTTAGAAGACTTTTTTCCTTTTATGGAAAACATTTTCCCCGAGGAATTCATTTTCCGTGAAATGAACGCCAAAAAATCTGTAAAACGTTTTCCCGAAAATTATTTTCCGTGAAACGAACGAAATCTAAGAAACTCCCCAAATCAAGATCTAGATTGGAGAAATCTACCTAGTGAGTAGGGAACAACATTAGCAGTGAGTAAAGAACAAAATAATAGATAAGAAATTAAAATACTCCCAAATCAGATCAGGAGGGAAAATCTCAATTCGAATTGAGAAGATAGAACCACTTTCGTTTGAGAGTTATTTCTCAGTTGAAGGAGCTTGGAGTGGAAGAAGAAAAAGGAACTAGATAGTGGTGGGTGAGAAATAATATTTGGGTATTATCTTTAGTAAATATTTTAAATAAGAATTTGAAGTGGAAATTTTTTTTTTAAAAAAAAACTCAAAGTGGACATTGTCTCAATTAAAGTAGTCAAGTTTGTCTCAATAAGGGCCTAAGCTTCCACATGCATCTCACATACCACACTAGATAGTCGCGGGGTAGGGGTCTCGGGCCGACTGATGTCTCTGCTGTAGCCGTTAGAACCCTTGACTCTAGACGTCGAGGGTCGCTCCTATTCGTCCAGCTGAAGTAGCGCCATTGCGGCCCGTGCCGGAAGGGCACTTGTGCTACGCGCCCTCATCTTCCCCTGTTGTGGAGCAGGGTAGAGGACTAAGTTGGGCTAGATTACAGATCTGGCCTGGTCGGCCCTCTTTCGTTTTGGCCAAGGGGAGGCCTTTTCCAAAAAAAAAAAAAAAAAAAAGAAAAAAAAAAGAGAGAGAGAGAGTTAGGCCCATCGGTTGGGCCCAACCCTCTATCAAACGCATGCTCAACCAGCCCTAGTCGAGCCTAGGCCTTACAAGCGGGCTGACTGGCCTGCCCTAATTTGGCCGGAGCTTGGTGGGTTTAATCGACCTGGGCCGACCAAAAAAAAATTTCAAAAAAAAATTTTTAAATTAAAAAAAATTCGAAAATTAAAAATTGTAGGGTTTGGTCAGGATTTGTCATGTCTATTGTATGTTTAATCTGCATATCTTATTATGACTAATTGCACATGCTCAATTTTACTTCAATTAGAATCTTGGCAATCATAATTATTATTTTAATGATTGCGCACCCACATAATCACCGCGCATGTTAGCGGATAGGTGTAAAACTAATTCAAACTGCCCGACAAAAATATTTTCTTCTAAAATGAACAAGATTGAGTACCGAAAGGGCACTAATTGGTTAATTAGTGTAATCAAGTTCCCGACCCTAAATTTTCTGGTTGCGTAGGAAGTGAGGTACACTCCCATGTCTCACTCGATTTTAAGCCGACCCCAATAGGTTAGTGGCAATTCCTTTTTGCAAAATTCCTAAAAATACCTGAATGTTACGGGGTATAAGCTTGGGAGAGCCCGTGCTTAATCAAAGGCCTTAGGTTTGTCTTTCTAGTAATATCCCTAAACCTATCCCATCCCTCCCGAGGGATTGGTCGCGACAAGTCCATTTAACTAATTTTAATTGAAAATTGCTTATGTAGACAATTTTTAATAATGTTTTAATATTTTTTAATTCCATTTTTTCTTCCCTTCTTCCTAATTTAGCTAGTCATTGGGCCTCCATGAATGGGTAGAGGTGTTAAGTTCGACCTTGCTGGACCTCACCTCTTGTTGATCGCCAAGGCTTGGTGATCGGCTAGAGAAGGAAGAAGGAAAAGAAAAAGAAAAAGAAAAGAAAAGAATAAAGATTAAAAAAAGAAAAAAATATTAACATATTATTAAAAAATATCTACATCAATAATTTTCTAAATTGGCAAAACATGAAAATGTTTAGAACTATAAATTGAAAAAAAATTAAAATTGGTAAAAGTACAATATATTTAGGATTTTTTCGATAATTTTATTCGATTTGAGGAAACAGATAGGCTTCTTGAACCGGTTTCGATTTTTTGACTTTATGTTTCTTATATTTTTTTCTTTTAACTTCTATATTTCCTTATTGCAAGCTCAAATTTAGAGACAATTAGAAGATGACCCACATAATCAATTTTCTTGAATATGAAGAAAGAAAAGATAAATTAGATATTGAAATATACAATTACAAGTAGAAAATTTTTGTCACTTAATAAAAAGAAATTGTTAATATCATTATAAAGATCTATTAAACTAAAAAAAAAAAAAAATGAAAAAACACTTGAAACATTGGCTTTGTAACTAATAATGAAATCATTGTGCAATGAATTTCTTTCACTCAAATCAAATTGTTCTAGAAGGGCTCTCTAGTGACAAAAAATCAACACTAGTGATATCGATTATACATAAAACAAAGAAGTAGAAATTAACGAGCCTTTCTCCATAATCATGACTTATTCGATTATAAAATCCTACATCGATCGAAAGTTGAAAGTATCCAGGATAATTACATTCTTATTATTTCAATATTATCACTTTAATTTTTTTCTTCGAATAAGACAAGAAAATCATTTTTTTTATTTCTAATATGAAAAATGCATTTTCTTATAATAAAAATAAGAACCTGATAAGTGAATCTCCTATTTTGAAGATGGAAAATGTGTTGCTAAGATTGGACGGTTATGCAAGATTTTTTTTTTAATAGTGGATATTATTTTCTGGTTTATGAAAAATGTTATGTGGATATTGCTCATAAATAGGAAAAAAAAAAAAACTTAACAACTCCAAAAATAGAATACTTAATTAATTAAAACAAGTCATCACACATCGTAAAAGGTGACGGTTATGACCATTCTCTCGAAGGAAAAATCAGAAGTCCATCTTTGGATTCAATCCAAAAAAAAAAAATTCCGAAAGCACAACTCTCCCTCTTAGAGTCGGTCCAGGTCCATGGTCTCCAAGGAACTACTCTATAAATATAACTCTCCAAAACCAAAAATCTTCATTCCAACCACCATCAATGGCTACTCCCCTTTATTTCCCGTCATCTCTCCACCCCTCCTCGGTCCGCGCAAAATCTTCAATCCAATCACCATCAATGGCTACTCCTCCTCCCCCTCATTTCCCATCATCTCTCCGCCTCTCCTCGGTCCGCCGGAATGCCACGACCCGCCAACTCCCCAAGCCCGGCCCGCTCTCGCCGGCCACTTCATTCACCTGATGGTTGCCAACTTCAACGGCGACGGCGACGGCGACTTGCCTCGGAAGGGCTACACAGAAAACAACTCGGCCACGTTCCTGTCGACGGGCAACCCGTGCCTAGACTTCTTCTTCCACGTGGTCCCCGACACCCCGCCCGAGTCCCTGACCCAGAGGCTCGAGTCAGCCTGGGACCATGACCCGCTCACTGCCCTCAAGCTCGTGTGCAACCTCCGGGGCGTGCGCGGGACTGGGAACTCGGACAAGGAAGGGTTCCACGCTGCGGCAAGGTGGCTATTCAAGAACCAACCCCGGACCCTGGCCTCCAACGTTGGGGCCTTCGCAGAGTTCGGGTGCTTCAAGGACTTGCCTGAGATCCTCTACCGCCTCCTCGAGGGCCCTGACATCAGGGCGAAGCAGAAGAGCGAGTGGCAAGAGCGGAAAGACACCAAAAGTAGGCGGCAATTGGAATCATTTCCGGGGTTCAGCTGCCGCGATAAATCAAGAAGAAAGAAGGGGAGAAATAGCTCAAGAACGGCCACAGCTTCAGTGCCCAAGGAAGTGAGGGTCGCATACGCGGCGGCACGTGACCAGAAGCAGAAGCAGAAGGCGAGTGAGCTGAGGAACAAGAAGAGGATCACCATGGCCAGGAAGCTCTTGGAGCGGTATAAGCGCGATGGGGACTTCCGGTTCCTCCACGATACGGTGTCTTGGCACTTCGCCCATTGCCTGATGGCCGACCTGGAGTTCCTGAAATCTGGGGAGGTCAATAAGATTAGCCTCGCCGCCAAGTGGTGCCCATCGCTGGACTCGTCCTTTGACCTCGTGACTCTGCTCTGTGAGAGAATTGTGAAGCGGGTCTTCCCACGGGAGCGGTTTCCCGAGTACCAGGGCCTAGAGGAGGCGCACTACGCATACAGGGTGCGGGATCGGCTCAGGAAGGACGCCCTTGTGCCACTCCGGCGGGTCCTGGAGCTGCCGGAAGTGTACATGAGTGCAGGGCGGTGGAGCGACATCCCGTACAACCGGGTCGCCTCTGTGGCCATGAAACTCCACAAGGACAAGTTCCTGAAGCACGACCGCGAGCGGTTCCAAACCTACCTCGCGGACGTGAAGTCCGGGAAGGCCACAATCCCTGCCGGCGCACTGCTCCCCCACGAGATTGTAGCCTCGCTCTACGACCCTGACATAAGCCCCGGGGCCATCATGGAGGGCGCCATCTCGGGCGACGAGTACCGGGACCTTGTCGTGGTCGATTGATCGATTGATTCAGTTCTTTCCCTTGTTTAGGAATCTTAGGAAAGAACGAAAAAAATGCCAAAAAGAAAAAGGTCTTGTTTTCCGTTAATCTCGCCGGCGAGTACTTAGCCGCCATTTTGTTGTCAACTTATTTTCTTTCTTGGCTAGAAGAGTTGTGATGTTCATTATTTGTGAGTTTGAAAGAATAAGCTAGCTTTGGTGATGATTAGGTATGAGGTATTCTTCAATAGTTTGTTCCCCTTTTCTGGCTGTTGCCTTTGTCACATGGAAAGAATCAGCTAGCATTGGTGATGATTAGGTATGAAGTATTGGCAATCGATTAGCTTGCGTAAGCCCTTTTTTTGGGAGTCTTGCTATTACTATTGTCAACATGGTCATATGACTGGAATATAATTTATGAGTGTTTTGCCCACAAACGTGAAGAGAAGGATTGATCCTAAGAATATGTGTAGATGAGTTGTGATGTTCGTTAAACACGGATTCATTTAAATGTGATCATGCTGATGTGCAAATAAGAATTTGACGACCAATAACTAAAGCAGTAAATAAATTGCAAAAGATAAGGCAAAAACACAAATACCTCAAGCGAGCAAAAGTACAACCTTAACACGATTAATTTCCAAATTACCGCAAGGTCTTAAATAAATAAATAAAATGCATAGGCTAAACACGATTTTAAAATGCAATGGCATTTAATTCCATTTTGGTTTTTCTCGTTCATGAAAGCTAAACTATATAAAATTTTAATCCAAGTTTAACGTGCGTGAATTACTAAATTAATGATGGGAAAAAATAATCAATTAATCTAGCATGGCATACAATCTAATCTAAACGACCTTATACCTATTTTAAGAAATGCTATGGGTAGTGGGTACTAAAGGGAAAAACCCAATCCTTTTTATTTAGTTTTTTGCCTGTATTGTGTGCTTTTTGTGTGGAACGACTATGGGTGTCGAAATGGGTCATTGACCCATTTATAGCTAAATGGGTCGTTAATGGGTCAAGCTTGCACCCATAATGGGTTTTAAAAGTTAAAAGGCTGAAATAAATGGGTCTTAAATGGGTCTGAGAAGAGACCCATTTATGACCCACTTATCAACCCACTAAATTGAACCCATTTACTCTTCCTCTTTGACGTCTTCGTTTTCTCGCTTACCCTCCATCATACGAGCACTCCTCCTTGCGCCGAGAGGCCGAGAGCTCGCCGACGAATTCCTCTGTCTTTTTCTGAGCACTCCTTCTCCTTGCGCCGTCAACCACCGCCGTCGCCGCCGTCTTCATCGGCATCTCCGTCCTCGGCGCCGCCTGGTAAAGATCCTCCCCCCCATGGGATTTCGGCGGAAATATGAATCGCACGAATCAACAAGCTGCGGGGCGTGGTGTTGATTCGTGCGATTCATATTTCCAGTCGCGTTCTTGGACGCCTTGCACCCTTTCCATTTCCGTGGAATCCCAAATGGAATCGGACGACGGCGATAGCGTCATGATAGTGGAAACATGCTCGGCCAAAGCTGTGGGTCACCCTTTGATTCGACGCAAGAATACAAAGGGAGGCGATAAAAGGCAAATTAGTTGAGGCACGGCCTCTCGCCGACAATAAGCGCCCTTTCAACTTCTCAATGACATTTCACGGGATATTGGCTTCGTCCGTTTGAAGAGTTGGTCCTAAGCTTCTAACCGCACGTTTAATAGTTTTGATTTCCTCTTTTGTTGAACACTTGCTTTATACCAAGACGTTTCATTTGTTGTTCTCTCTCCTATTTTTGGAGGGCTTAGCAAAATATGTCAACATTTATATATCTATAATCGTATAGAGATAGATGGTAAGCAGCCATTCTCTTACTTTATCCTGGGACAGTGATCTTTGTGATCCAATAGTGAGTGGAACCTCGATCACCCATTTGAATGATTTTGGATTTGGCCCTGGTTTAATTTTTAAACAAATAAAAATAAAAATTATATTTAAAAATAATAATAATAATAATTATTTTTTTTAAAAAAGAAATAATTAAAATTCGATTTTTTAAAATAGTTATTTTAACAATTATAAAAATTGTCCATTAAATTTGTGTTGTATAAAATTATTTTAGCAATACCATTTTTTAAATATATATATTTATATATAATAATAAATTAAGTTTAGTTAAATGGGTCGGGTATGAGTCGGGTCGGGTATGGGTCAAAATTTTTGCATTACAATAAACGGATCATAAACGGGTTAAATGGGTCGATTTGGGTCGGACCATTTATGGCCCAACCCAAACCCGACCCGACCCACTCATTTAACGGGTCTAGGAACGACCTCTCTTTTTCTTCCCTTAAACGCGGTTCCACATCCCCCTCGGGGAGATTCTCTTTTTTCGAAAGTTTGCATCGAACAGAATATTTAATTTTTAAGAGTAGTGCGGATCGCTTCTACTTTTTTTCCCCCGATTCTAGTCCAAATTCGTCAGTCTTCCTTTCCTAATCCATCGTATTGCCAGTGAAAGTACTGATGCTCAATAAAATCGAATTCCATCCACGTCGCGTTTTCAACGTATACATAGAATATCTTTTTTTTATGGCGATTATGGCTAAATCTTCGTTTTTTTTTTTTTTATTTATTTTTATTTTTTAGGGTGCGCATGATAAAATTTCTGGAATAGAAATTAATTTCTAGCCATAAATTGATTTCTCAATTTTTATTTCAGAAATTGAGAAGTTAAAAATTTTAGGGTACACATGACAACATTTCTATTTTGGAGAATTATTTCTTTTTTAAAATAGTTTTTTTTTCTATTTCTACTCCATGAATAATTTCTAAGTAAAATAAGGTACTTGGTAATTATACAAAATTTCTATTCTTGAAATAGAAAAAAATAGGAATGCGTTTGGTAAAAATTTATAAATTTTTGTATTTAATTATTTTTCTTCTTACTTACGGACCACCGACCGCACGACGGCCCTACGATGCGCAAAGCACGATCGCAGGACCGCCGCACAATCGCCGCATGACCACCGCACGATCATCGCACGACTGCCGACCATTGCTGCCAACCACCACTACAAGATTGCCACCCACCGGTTGCGGGAGGGGGCAGCGGCCGATGGGCTGTGGGTGGCGATTGGCGATCATGCAGTGGTAGGCGGCGGTCGTGCAGTGGTCTTGTGGTGGTTGGTGATGGTAGGTTGTAGGCGGACGGTGGCGGTCGTCGACCGATGGGTTGTAGGTGGCGATGCTGCAGATCGTGTTCTGGAATCAGAAGGACTCGATGTCTACACCGGTGGCAGCAAAGCAGGCGAGGATGGCGCTAGTGAGCGGGTTCTCGAAGAACCTGATGAAGATGTTCCAGGAGGACGAGGGGTACTTAAGCCCCCTGGCCGTCATGGAGGCCGCTATCTCGGGCGAGGATCACTAGGACCCCGTCGCGGTCGATTGATTGTGTTCTTTCTTTCCTTTAGTTTATTTATGACTCTTAGGAAAGGACCAAAAAAATGCTAAAAAAAAAAAAAGGTTTTGTCTTTGGAAAATGACTAAAGGACGGTACCGCTAATCTCAAAAAGTGACGGACCAATCTCATCCACACCATAATTCCACCAATGGACAACTTATTTATCCTCTTGCAAAAGAAGATTCAAGCTATGATGTTGGACCTTGTATCAATCGAATTATGGTACGAATGCAAAGAAGATTGGGGACTGTGCGGCTGTGATCTCATATGAAACGAAATTAAGTATTAAAAAAAAAAATGATCAAGATCAAATAGAAGATCGGAGAAAAAGCTAAATACATAAATTAATGGGTCACATCAATCTTAACATTCGTCAAGTAAAAGACATGCATCCTTAATAAAGTTCACTAGTGGATGGTATCGATGACTCAAATTATTATTGATACGAGAGACTTATGAAAGTTTATAAAAGAAAAAAAACCAAGAATCTTCCCCAAAAATAAACATTTCTTTGACACATTAAGCATATCTTATTAGGTAATTTAATTTACAATTTGTGTCAAATATGTATGGTCTAAACAAAGGGAAAAGCAAAAAAAAAAAAAAAAAAAAAAAAAAAAAAGAAGAAGAAATCAAAGATTGGCTGGTATTCAATTTGTCATAATAATTTTTTTTTTTCAACATGAATATTGACTTATAATTTTTTTTTTTTTTTTTGTAATCAACTAAAATTTTCATGACATTTTAGATTTGACAGAAAAGGCAAAAGGTTACATATACGTTAACTAATATAATTTAAGTTAAATATAAATTGCATCACCAAATCAAAGACCCTCACATTACATACACTAAGCACCTCACCATCAACGTATATTGCCTTGGACTTGCGAAAGGCATCTACCGTCAACAGATCTCCGTTATTCTGAAAAAGAAAAAAAGATAACGGAGACCATTAGCGTTGCAATGCCCTTTTGTTTGTTAAGTTATATTTTTCTTAGTCAGATGATGAGATCACAAGCGATGGAATCCAAGAGGTAATCATGTAAAGTACATAACCTACGCTTGCTGGAACTTTTAGAGGGGCTAATTTATGCTCAGACTGGAAGGTGATCCGATTTCCCCTTTTTCAGAAAACCATCGTTTCCCATCATTTCCTGTTCGGGTTCGGGGGCTTCGTAAATCCCTTAAGATCAGGGGTAGAGAAGTCGAAACTGCTCGATCTTAAAGATGATTTGGCCATAAGGAAAGAGTCATATCTTGCTTATGTTTCCCCAATCTTTAAAAATTTTATTTCACATTATCAAGAATAGCTGGGGGTATGAGAGTGAGAGAGGGGGAGGGGAAATTACTTATTTGATCTTTTAGGATCTCTAAAATTCAGCGAAAGCATCAACATAGGAACTGGTAAATCGGGAAAGCTTATGAAAAGAAGGATTGTTAATTTACTTCAATAGATCCATCAACATCGATGCAGCTTACAAAATCCTTAATTTGGTGCTGAAATGAACATCGTTGCCCCCACGACATATTTACAAGGTAGTTTCAAAACCCCATTTGGGGACCATAGGAGACAGAAAAATTAGAACGCGGTCTAGCATGGACGACAAGAGATTGGCAACTTAGCAAAAAATACCGCACCTCGAAAGGGGCATCGGGTTTTCCCGCTTGATGATCTCATTGCTAGAGAAGCCGAGTCATCAGCAACCGCCAAATGAAGCTCATCCTTTCCAATTGAACATCTTTTCCTTAGAAGAAGGATTCATTCCTCGATAAACCGTTTTCCTCGATGAACAATGAACAATCTTGTAACCATATCGATGAAACCTCTAATACTGTCGGGGAAGATGGAGCCTAACATGAAAGAGAAGAGCCTGTCTAGCTAGCCAAAGAAGACAGCCTCCAACCAAGCCCCGAAACATTTCCAAAAAGGTCTTGCATTGGTATTGGCAACATTTCTCTCATTGGAGCAGGCTAATCATCCTTGGCTAGCAAACTGAGACTCTTATCTTCATGTTGAGGCCTCTCTTCCCAATCAAACCCTAGCTCTCTCTCTCGGTCGTTCTTTGGTTTCTGATTCCTGCATCATTTATATAGCCAACCAGAGAATAAAGATCAGATCCAATTTGCACCTGATTTTCTCTCCCTCCTATTATTTCGAAGATTAAATAATTCGAATATATTCTCCATAGAGAGAAAAGAGAGGGAATTCTTGCACGACTACTTGTCCCTCCAGATTGGCATGCCCCTCTTACTTCTGAAGGCTACAAATGTGGCAATGGCCAGCGGTTGGATTTGGTTAATTCTTGTGCAACTTGCAACACTGATAGGGAAAAAAAAGTCAGAAGTATCAGCCCACTGATTTGTTTTCAGGAATTTTGTATATTAGAACCACAATTCTCAGTAAATAACAGTTCAAGCTGGGAGAAAAATAAGATAAAATTTACTGAAGAAACCTTCGGCTATTAAATTTGACAAAATAAAAAAAAATAAAAACGAAACCTTTGGCTATTAATTGATTTTGTGAAGGGACTGCAGTAATTTGCTTTTCCATCGTGCCATTATGCTGGCGTCAGTTTTCATGGCATTGCAAAAAAAGTCAAAGTTTGGTCCAATATAATGAAAATGATTAGCATGATTAACGGGGTCAAAATTTGTAAAGCCGTGTCGTTTTCAAGTTATTCATGTTTATGCTTTGTTGGATTGGGATTCTCTTCATAAGTTTGTCCTGTCGAAGTTCGTCGTCCCTCCTAAATTGTCACACCCTCAAATTAAGTCACTGGCGATTGAGTTAAAATTAAAGAAAAAGGAACATTCTCTAGTAAAGTTAAAAGGGAATATTTTAAGCGAGTGCGATAAGAGTATTTCTCAAACAACAAAGTGAAGAAACTATGTAATGTTCCATCTATTGATATATGTAATAATTAGTTTGAAAATTAGATTATTTCTAATTACAAACGCGTAATAAGTGTTTAGAGGCAACCCTTGATATGACCTAACTAAAATCGTTTTCTTAAAGTCAATTAAAATCTCTTTTGTTGATAAGTGATAAATAGTGGGAAAATTACCAAAAATGTTTTAAATCTACTGTTCGAATACCAATTTAGTCCAAAAACTTTTAATTTGGCTAATTTGATCCTAAATTTAGTTTTTCTAGCCAATTTTCACTGGAAATTACTGACATTGATGATGTTCATTCTATGGGTGCAACTGACGCCAATGTAGTCAATCTTTATATTTATTAAAAAAGTTCAATTTATTTTCTTTTTCCTTCTTCCCCTATTGGTCGCTGAAAACCTTGTCGAATCTAGCGAGAGCAAGCCTAGCCCAAGATTGGTGAAGTTGCCCCTTGCGGACCCTTGCTTGTGGTTGACCACTGGCTTTTTTCTTAAGGTTTGGTGATCAACGGAGGAAGAAGGGGAAAAAAAAAGAAAGGAAAAGTTCACTAAAAGACATAAGACTTGTCGCAAAAGTGTAATTGAGTCTCAAAATTTTAAAAAAAGTATAATCAAGTCCTAAAACTTCTCAAATTTGTGTAATTCAATCCTTCTGTTAACATTGTTAATTTGGATAACGGAAAATGCTGACGTGACATTTTTAATTAGTTTCTATTTCCTAGTTGTCAATTTATATTATTTTCTTCTCTAAATCTTATTTAAATTAATATAAAAAACTCAAAAAAGGCTCAAATTTTGTTTTAAAAAAAAACTTGGAAAAAATAAAAGAAAAACAAAGACAAGGGCCTCTCCAATGGGGTGCCACCACTGCCGCCCATCGTCAACCCTAGGTGAGGGTGGCTGGCTTGGCCTAGCCCTCACCGGCCCCAAGCAAGGGTCGAGGAGGCTTGCCTCGGGTGGGTACTCGAGTTTGGGCAACACGGACTCTCACTCTTGGGCTAGTAACCCTCCCCAATTCTCAATGAGGGAGAACTAACCTCACTAGGCTAGGCAAGGGCCAGCTTCACTTAGAATTGGACGTCCTCAATCCAAACCTAGGCGAGCCTCGTCAGCCCTCACTTGGGCTCAACAAGGCCTCACATCAGCTTAGTGGGGGTTGTCGACACCAATCAATGGCTGGCGTAACCTAGGGTCTACAACCTTTGCCAATAGATCCGGTGATGGGCGTTGGTGGCGGCGGGGTCCTATAAGAGAGCCCTGCGTTTTTTTTTTTTTTCTTTTTTCCTATTTTATTTATTTCTCAAATAAAATTTTGGCCTTCTTCTTAGTTTTTAATTTAATTTAAATAAGATTAAAAGAAGAAAATAATTAAAAATGACAAGTAAGAGAGAGAAATTAATTAAAAAATTTCTCATCAGTATTTGCCATTAGTCAAATTGACAGTGTTTATGGAAGGAATTGATTGCACTTTTAAAAATTTTAGGATTTAATTATACATTCATGATAAATTTTAGGACTTGTACTACACTTGTTGCAAAAAGAAAAAGAAAAATATTAAAATATTAAATTAAAAAATTGAAAAAATTGCCCATAATACCGGTCATGTTATGTAAGACAGCCAACGTTTGCTTTTAATAATTTTCAATCAAGATTGATCAGAATGAATATATTATATAATTGTCAAAATGTTTATGACTAAATTTGACAAATTAAAAGATTTAGGACTGAATTGATGTTCATATAATAGGTTTAGAATTTTCTTGATAACTTTCTCAATAAATAGCTTACTCTTGGTAATTATATTTATGAGTTGAAGTAAGTACGAAGCTTACAAAATCAGTAAGTCTAGTTCACAAGCTCGAGGGATATAGATGAAGTGCCTAGATAAAGGCCCAGACGCCCTCACCTTCCACAGAACCAAACATATATACAGCCACGCTTGTGAACGGGCAGGCAATGCAGGTCTTATCCCTACCTGGAGGCCTCTTTTTTTCACTTATGCACACAGAAGCGATGTTAGGGCTCCATCTTGCCTAGAGGCCTTTCTTTCTAATTAGTAATAAATTTAGCAAGTTGGCGGGATTTCCACAAGTGATAAATTCGGATCAAAGTTTTAAAGAGTTAGCGAGACTAGCTCATGGGCTTGAAAGACACATTTAAAATGCATGTAGAAGTCCAATGCACGTTAAAAAGGAGATTTTCAAATAGTCTCACCTTACGTGAAACTTGATATACATGTATATGCATTTTTATTTGTGCATATTCAAGCCACGTGAGGCTTTGATCTGCTGGTCTTTCGGCGTGGTGGAGATCGAAATTCGCCATAAACAGAAAATGATTGGTTGACTTCTGATATTCCCAAATAAAAGGCAGAATAAATTCTCTCAAAGATGCTTTTATTCTGCCTCGGTGGCGTCAAATATGTTATATTCGTCAAAAGCCGAAACACAAGGCCGGATTTGATTTTCTCACCAAAATATATTCATCTTTCTAATTTCTAAATGTAAATTATTTTCAATGATTTTACAACCATACGCATTAATATGTCTTAGAACTTTTAGGTACTCAAAAATTAAATCAAAGCCTGATTCCAAATTTCAAAAGCTCAGAAAATGCTCGTATCGAATACCCACCTACTTTTAAAAGTATCAATTTGTTCTCAATTAGTCAAGGGCAAGCCTTGCTCCGACCAAATTAAAAAAAAAAAAAAAAAAAGCGTAAATCTCGCGCGAGAGAATTTTATTTATGGGTGTAGGCAAGGTAGAAAATATCATTAAGTGTGAAAATTAATTTTTGTTTCAAGTTGACAAAAATAAAATTGCTTCCAAAAGTAATTGCGGAAACGAGCCTACTCTCTCTTACCTTAGGGCAAAGATCCGGATGCATTCAAGATGCTTCACGTGCACAGATGGGCTTCCAACTACACGATGCATCTTCTTGCTCTCTCTTCCTTCGCCTTGATTGCCCTTAATTTGCAGGTTAGGCTTATAATAGTGATTATCGTCATCGACCCATTCTCGATTAGTATTGGTACGAATCGATTCGATACGATTCAACGGTTCATTGTTCTTTGACCCATCGAAGAGGTGGTTTTTGACCTACACTATATTTTGATAGTTGCACATAATATAAACTATATTTAGAAATCGCAATTTTTTAACTGTAAAGGATGCGGCACATAAGCTTTCCTTTTTATGCCTAAACGGGATACATATAAAAAAGTAAGGCCTTCCACTAAATTTTATTATGTTGAGCATGTAGACAAAATTAAGATATGTTCATCTTTTATCACGCATCATGCAAATAACTCCTCTTTAGCATTTATTTACTTAAATATGTGTATGTCTATGTTAAAAAGAAAAACTACTTTTAGATACTTTAATCTCAAATCCAATAATCAATTCATGAGGTGTGAATGTGCGATTTCACTTCATTTCTTGATTTACACTCAGACTAATCGATTCAATGCATCATGCATGCAAACAAGACCATGCATGTGTAAATGACTCTAGGGATTGCACGTATGTAAGTTATTCAGGCACCGATCTTGACCAAGGAAAACAAACAATTACTCCTTTCGAGATTAAATTAAAGTGGTAATTATGCTACAATAAAAAAAAACTAAGCACGCTTGTTTTCCATTGATGCTATTCATTTATGTATTTGTAGCAAGAAAAATCATGATACGAGTGTAGAAAATAGACTAAATTGAATCTTGATGTAAAATCCACGTGAATTTCATCAGATTTGATGGTCCAAATACAATCCCATCGATATGTTGACTCCATCGAACGCTTTCTCTCGTTCAGTGCACATTGGTAATAGTCCACCCCGAGGACTAAAATGCAGTGAAAGAGTACACTCGAAGATGGTCAAAAAAACCGGAAAGAGTACACTGGAAGAGGTGAATCAGCAAAAGCGATATGGGGGGAATCAAGGGCCCAGATTTCATGGGAGAAAGCGGAGACCAGACAACCAATCCCGCGGCGCCACTTGTCGCGCGACCCATCACTCCAGCCCACTAGCCAAGGATGGTCCCTCTTTAAAATCTTTCCCGTCGTCTTCCACCTCCACATGCTTACTACAGAAGAAACAGCTCACTTTTCAAGAACCCCGAGAAAGGAAAAGAAAAATCAAAACAAGAAACCAACTTGGATGAGCAAAGCGGAGATGGTATCCTCGCTACTCGTTTCAGATTCACAGTAAAAAGGATTTAAAAAAAGCGACCGATGTTGAGTCGAGTTGTCACCTGGATAAAAAAATGACCAAAGAAGCGGTAATGGTACAGCAGCTGATTGATTGAAGTTTCAACGAGTTGCCTTTAAACAAATTTGGCATGTGTAGACCTTGCTTCAGGTTCCGAAGTCTCCGCCATGTGAGATGCCTCTCGATCCCTGAGCCTCTCTCTCTCTCTCTCTCTCTCTCTCTCTGCGCCTTTTGTGATGCAGGTTTCCACTCTTATAATGCAACCTGGAAGCTTCACTGCCATCTCTGTCTCTCTCTCTCCACTCTGTTGTCAGTAAGACAATTTCAAGATCCTCTGCTCTGTCATTTACTATTATTATTTCTTTTTCTTTCTTGCTTGCTTCTTGTTTTCTTTTCTGTCATTTTGCTTCGCTCAGATGATCATAATGCATGGTGAAAGATGTCTGTTCGTTTTTTACCTCTTATTTAATGCTTCAACCATAAATATGGAGGTCGCTTGGATTTTGCGTAGTCAGGCTTCTCACTCGCTTCATGTGCCCTTCCCATTTAAAATTGCGCCGCAGGGGTCCATAAAATCTAGTTCTTCAGGAAAAGAAAGGGCCAATCTTTTTCAAGTCAATGCTGCTGAGTGATGGAATTAAAAGCGTCGGGCTTAGATGATTGATTTTGTTTAGGATACTGGAGCGCGAGCGCTGCAGGAACAATGGGTTGCACTGCTTCTGTTTGCTTGGCTGGGAGGAAGAAGAAGTTGAGCATCCCGGAAATCGCCGTGTTCGTCCCTTCAATGCGAGTGCCAGTCCAATCCAATCTTCAAAGGGCTCTCAAAGGACTAGTTCCGCGGGATCTCGTTGACAGGTTATCGGCGCTGCGGAATCAGATTCTTTTACTAGCAGAGGACACTGGTTAGTGCTCTTAGAAATAGCTACTGATTGCAACACCATCTAAAAGTTTTGGCATTGTTCGATTGATGAGGAAGTGGGAAAAGGGTTGAGTTTTAGTTGGATTCGGAATTTTAGACTCCAATCAAAAGAGTGATACCATGACTGACTATTCTGTTCCAGTGTCAGAGGATGTAGCCAGTAAAAAATTTCATTTTCGTAGCATTTGCGAAGAGTGAAAGATTTCTGTTTTCCTTTTTCTGCTAAATTAGATGGATCCGCCGCGAATGAATTGATACAAGCTCTAGAGGAGTACTTGACTCTTGTGATTGGGCTGACGAAGAAAGGTTTGGACTATTGAAATTGTACCTCCCTTTTGCATGTAAATGCTGCCAGGGTTCCCTCTTTGCGACTCAATTATGGGTTTGATTTGCAGAACAGAGTCTCGAGGAGTCGGTGGAATTTAAGTGGAAAAACCTTGGCGATGGACGGCAAGTAAGAAGCTTATGCAGATTATGCAACCCTTTAAATTTCAGTCTTGTGAGTTGCGAGTGATAAGTGGGGTTGAAATTTGATGAGCAGGAAGCCTCCGTGGCGAACTCCTGGTTCGAATTATTGTCCGTCATTCACATGATGGCCATGGTGACGCTATCCAAGGCGGATTCGCTGATGATCCCCAAGGATCATTCTGGCTCTGAAGTGAGGACCATTTCCGCAGGTATGGGATTCAGTTTCTCGCCCACGCAGCTATAACCAATGTCAATTCTATCTTTACTAATTCCTGATGGATGCTTTTGTTATCAGACTGCAAGAGGGATGCGGTCGACTTGTTATTGAAGGCGTCGGGTTACTTGGACTTTTGCATAAGGGAGGTACTAATATGCATCCCGCCCGAGCTAAAGTATGCGACTTAACCCAAATCTCAGATTTTATGTCTTTGAGGCACAATACCTACATGATGTTTTGGGGCTATCTTCATTGATAGGGAAAGACTGCCAAAAGATTTGCAGGGCGGTGTACTGGAGGCTACATATATTCAAGCTCTAGGACAGGTAAATATGTTATATTACAAATCTCAGAACTGGGGTGGGTTCAGGCGAATAAATTATAGTACAGGCTCTTTGCTGTGTAATTAAAAATGGCGATGTTCAAAGAAAAATCGGTAATCATAGGATGCTTGAAAGCACAAATGCAGATAGATAATTTAGTGGTGCTAATGAATTGCTCTGCGCATTTACTGTATTAACATATTCAGGGAACTGAAATTCAACTGGGATTGGCTGTTGAGAGCCAAAAGGCCAGCTTGTCGGTCAAGAGGAGGTTGGCGTGCGAGCAATTAACTTATTTTAGTCAGGTCAGTGAGAACTCGTTCCACCTCATTTCGACTTTGGATTGATGAAAATTATCTGAAGCCCCACATGGTTTTGTCGTACTAATATTAGACCTTTTGATTTCACAAGAAAAAGTTTCTCAGTTTATTCGTGTGGGGCTAGGCAGAAAAGCCATTCTGCTGTATTTTTATTATGACTGACGTCTCTCCTCTGTTCATTAGGCTCATACCTGCTTGTCTGAGTGCGACCTTAGTCACGGGTATGGAAAGAAGCAACTGCTGTTCATCAAATGGAAGTACCTCGAAGCAAAGGTTCCACATTCTGTGTATTTTCATTCGTTTCGATTCAAAATAAAGAACTTCGGTCTGCGTCAATTCAGCAGTAGTACAGAGTCTAATTGCTGTGAAAATCATCAGGCCGCCGCTTATTATTACCATGGACTAATCTTTGACAAGGGAAACGAACCGTCCTGCCATGTTACCGCCGTGTGCTGCTTTCTGGCCGCTGAAGAACTCCTAGCAGAAAGCAAGAAGGCATGCCTAAGCTTTTGCCTTGCGGATCCTGTATCTAGGTTGGTTTTTTGCAACGCTGCCTTATAGTCCCTATATCGATTTTCCTTATTTTCTTGAGCCGTTTCATCATCGATTGGGTCCTCTTTTCCCTTGGCAATAGGATCCCTCCACTCTGGGGCATCATGAAATACTTGTATCAGAAGATCCCCGAAGTGGCATCAAGGAAATCTCAAACGTATGGATACCTTTTAGAACAAGAAAAGTAAGGACTTTTCTTAGTACGTCTCTCTAATGTCGATCATCATATTTGCTTACCTGGTTGATTCACAGCTTCGAGCGATTCTTGTCATAATTTCAGAGAACTCTTTCTATTTTGGCGTCACAGGGCTCTGCAGACACTGCCTGATCTGCCCGAGTTTCAGTTGTCTTTGAGACCGGATGACTACGAATTACCCGAGATCGATCCCGCCTGGGACCGTGGAAAGTGGGAGATCGAAAGCCAGACCCTCAAAGAACACCTCAAAGATTACGAAGACGAGATCGAATCTTGAGGACATGGCTCGAATGACTGACCGAAACCGCGAGCGTTCCTTGTTACTCACAGCCCATGACAGTTTTAGAGGAGCTGACAGATTACTTGAGGAGAGCAACGCATTGCATCAAGCAATTAATCTGTTGCGAAAAGGCCTATTTCAAGACCGATCAGATTGTGAAGAATCGGCTCGAGTAATCATCTCAAGACAGCCCCCTTATCAATCTTAAACCTATACGTATACTGAAAATAGCAAAGAAAGCAAGAAAGTAATCTGCTCGAGTTTTCGTTTGTTTGACGCTTTAGTTCAGTTTGGTTTGGTTTGGTTTTTGTACTTGGGACAATGTTGTTATGCCGACAACTTTGTATATCAGGGGACTGGTTGACTATTAACATGGTCATGTTACAAGTTTATGATACTAAGAATGGTGCTTGTTAGATCCTCTCCTTCCTCTTGCTATTGATGATCTTGTCTTTTATAGAATTTCAAAACTTTGGTCCTCTATGATTTCAGCATTTGTGCCCCTTCAGTTTTATTTTGCGCAATCAAGCCCTTTTAACTTCCTGGAATCGCACAATTCGATTTTGTGAGCTTTACTTTTTGCAATCATGTCATTTGAATTTTTTGGTTTGTGTAATCAAGTGCTTAGCTTACCCACTATAACTAATGGTGTCAAATTTAAGATCCCTATTTTCCTTGTTTTTCTTGTTTGATTCATGCTCATTTGACACCGAATCAGCATCATATCATTTT
Source organism: Eucalyptus erythrocorys (assembly GCA_014182555.1). Taxonomy (NCBI): domain Eukaryota; kingdom Viridiplantae; phylum Streptophyta; class Magnoliopsida; order Myrtales; family Myrtaceae; genus Eucalyptus; species Eucalyptus erythrocorys. Next base: position 57,726,984 of record CM024604.1, on the reverse strand, counting down.
ATATTGCATAAGCGATGCCGCATCATTAATTACTATGGCAATTTAGTCACGATGGTTGACTAAGGGTATTTAATTGCGCAATTTAAGAAAATCGAATGACTTGACTACACAAAATAAAACTTAGATGACCAAATCACACAAATCCAGAAAGTTAGAGAATTAAACAAAATAAAAGTAAGAAGACCAAACTGAACAAACAAAAGTTAAAGGATTAAATCTTGGGTTTGCTTCTTTGTTTATAGAGATAGTTATCGAATGAGTCTCAACCATAAGGTTAGGCTTAGCTTGTCACTCAACTTCGATCATAGCAAAAAGAAAATTTTTGTAATCCTTTGAGCCCGGCTCAACTAGGTTGGGCTGGGCCAAGATAAGGACAAATTAGTCTTATCCAAACTTGTGGGCCACCAAATATCATGATGATGTCTATTTAGGCCATTGTTTAATAACATTTCAGGAAACGATTATTTATGTCCTTTTGTTCCTCGAAACGAGAAAAAAGAACATAAATCCGTTTAATAACTTCTTTTATTCTTCTCTTTCCCTTTCTTATTCTTCCTTTTGCTTGGTCACTAGCATCAGTTATGGCTAGCGACTTCATCGGAGTGTCATTGGCCCCTAGTGACGCCGAGCCACAACAAGGCTCATCGGCTTGAGCCTCACATACCCACTGGCGAAGCTCGGCCTAGCCAAGCCAAGGTGAGGTTGACCTCGCGCTACCTAAGCAAGGCTCGACCTCCCCCAAATTGGCGAGGCCGAGACTTGAGACTTGCCTTGCCATGCGAGCCTCCAACAAACTCGCTAGACTCGGCGAGGCTTTGGCGAACTCATCGGACCTCACCAACTAGTTGCCAGTCATAATGGTGGCCGGCGACCGCCTACAAAAAAGGAGGAGGAAGAAGAGAAAAAGAAAAAGAGAAAACAAGAAAAATATAATAAAAATATTAAAAAATTAACAGAAACAAAAGAATTTAAATATCCTACCAAACGCACTTTTATCCTAGAAATAGAAATTTTGGATAGTTATCAAGTACATTCTTTTACTCAAAAATTGTTCTCGGTAATAGAATCAGGAAAAATTATTTATGATAAAAAATTATTTTTGAAAATAGAATATTTATCAAACGCGTCACTATTTTTTATAACCAAAATACTCATAAAAACATATAACTAATGGTAGAAAAATAGAAGGTGACTGGTTAGTAATTTCTTTCGTCATGTCGGATTTCCCACTTCATTTCCGTAATCTTTGAAACTAAAAGGCAAAGGTTTTGATGCCATCCCATGTTAATATGTGTCGATGTGATTGAGGATCCACTTAAATGGTGGAATCGACATTATGATTCTTGATTGACGAGCCTAAATTGTCTCTTGACTTGGCCCAACTCCTCTTTCCTCTCCATCTTCTAGTTTTCTTTCTTTTTTCTTTCCTTTCATAATAAAAAAAAAAAAAAAAAATGGGATAATCTTTTCATTTAGGATTTTTCCGCGATGGACTTTGACTGATTATACTATTCAATTAACTGTATTACCTAACTAAAATAAGTAGAAAAGGCTCCCTTCTTTTTTTATGCGCTTCAACAGAAAGAAACGTACAAGGTGACCCCTTTTTTAATCATTAAGTCAGGACGAAAATTGGTTCAATTTCACACGTTGCGTTATTAATCAAAATTAGCAAATTCAGTAGATCTACTTTGGCCAAAGGAAGTAGCTAGGCATTTTGCGCACGAACGATGCTGTTTACAATGCTTTATTGCTTTAATATGTCAAAGAAAATAAGGGGGAAATCAAATGTTTTATATTCTCTCGATCTAGCTGAGAAAAAAATTTCTTGTGCATGATTAACACGATGGTGCTTGATCAAAGAAATAATTTTTTCGTACCAGCAATAAATACAAGATGAGAAGATGACTGAAACAAATCCCTTGTTGCGAATATTAAAACCATGAGAAAATTATCCTCATTTGCGCAGGTTTTTCATTAATAACAAACTAAGGTTGGTCTTTGGCAAAAAAGTTAAAGAAAAAATCAATACTTTGTCACAAGTAGCTGATTTTTTGCAAACAAAGAAGAATTTACTTATAGAGAAATGGCCACAAATTGACTAAATTTCGCGAATATACATATATAGAAATCTTCGGAGTATGCTATATTAACTAGATAGACACTCCAAAATCCTTATATGTACTCTAGGAAGTCCTTCATCTGCTCTTCGTCGTTTCGATTGAGAGCAGCTTCTCGTGGGGTTGGATAATTTCGATCATTGGAAAGCAGCAACAGTTTGAGATCGTGGGAAATACCTGATGATACCCTGAAATTCATGCGACCACACTTTTTTCGGTGCGGTCAAATTGTACCAAGATCGACACATCGTAAGGCGACAAATGTAGATCGTGCGAGTAATTATGAGCTACGTTGGACAGAAGGAAAACCTAGTGAAAAGGACGTGGCGGATGCTAGTGCCAAAATCACGAATATTATATATAATATCAGGTGTCCTTCCTCAAGGGAAAGCAAAATTTCTCTTTTAAAAAGATTTGTCTTCTTTTATCTTCCGGCCATGCATAAACCGGGTAAATTTCAAGCAAAGAAATGCTACCTAAACCGTCGGGAAGTGAAAATGCGAACATGCAGAAACGAGATCGATCTTCAGCTTATACATTCATTCCAAGTTTTTAACGTTCGACGAAGCGCTTGAAGATAGCCAGGGGACCGTTCCCGCAGAGCCCCTGCAAACTTCTCTGCAGAAACCTGCAGAAAATGAGGAGGAGCTTCAACTTTTAAGGTTGATGCTCGGCCTCTGCAGGTAACTGCAGATTCAGTGGGTTCGCCCGTACCGCGAACTGCTGCAACTCTCTGGTTGCCGTCGTTATCAGGAACGAAAGAAGGAAACAGTGAAGTTCTCGAAATCATTGAGAAAAGAAATAATAAGAAGAAGAAGAAGAAGAAGAAGAAGCGAAACGTGGGTACGAAAACGAAGGTAATAGACACCCACGCGAAGCGTTGAACTCTTACATGGCATGCGTTAACACGCATTTCCACATCACACCACTCACGCCACATTACTTTCGTTTTCTGGTTCTTTTTCAGCATTTTTAGTGGCTGAAAAAACCGATGGGATTCATCAGAAATTCCAAAAAAAGAGGGAAGAGATAAACCGTCTTCATCAACTTGATCGACATTTCCTATTCGAGAGTATCATCAAGTGGAATGAGTTCCATCAACAGTCAGCTCAGATATGTCAAACCCATGTCTGCCACATGCTAAACACACTCCCAACTCCAACCGAAAGAAAAGAAGAAGAAGAAGCAAAAAGCAAAAACCCAGAACGTCCTGAAGTCGTTTAAAGGAAAGAAAGAAGAAAGGACCCCCCTTTTTTTTACTTATAGATGCAGAGAGAGATCGAGGTTTACTCTGTCGTCGTCAACATCGTCGTCGTCGTCGTCATCCTCCTCGCCGGCGTAGTCCATCGGCGGGCTCACCTCCACGAACCCGTGACGGGCCGGGCGGTGGCCGGGGACGGCCTGGAAAGGGTCGAGCCACGCGTGGGGAGGAGGGGTCGGGAGAAGCGCCGGCGGCGGCGGCGGCGGCGAAGGCATTGCTCGGGGCGGCGCGGGGTCGACGAGGAGCTGCTGGTGGCCGCGGGCGGCGGCGCGCTCCCTCTTGTGGGCGTTCTGGTGGCCGCCCAGGGCCTGGGAGGTGACGAACTTGCGGGAGCAGTAGAGGCAGGAGAAGACCCTCGGGGGCTGCGAGGGCGGGGAAGGGGGCTGGGACGGCGGCGGAGGAGGAGGGGGAAAATGAGGGGGTGCTGGTGCTGGTGCTGGTGCGGGTGCTTCGGCTGCTTGCTGTTGTGGAGGGGGTGGTGGCCGGGGTGCTTCGAAGGTGGCCTGGAGGAGGGAGAGGTGTGGCTGAGGAAATCGTAGAAGTTGTAGGAGTCCGCCATTAATTTCTGCAGTTGGATTCTGACGGCCTGCTTCTCTGAGTTTTGCAGAGGAGGAGGAGAAGATGGAAGGGAGGAGGAGGAGGAGGAGAAGAAGAAGAGAGAGAGAGAGAGAGAGAGAGAGAGAGGATGGAAGGAAGGAGGAGAGAGGGGTTTAAATTGGGGTTTAAGTTTGGAAGGACGAAAAGGCCCCCACCTCCTCCTCCCACCGGATAAGAAGTTTCATAAAATTGGCATCTTTTCTCAACATTCTCTAATTTCATTTTAGAGACAAGGTTTTTCATTTTTCTAGACAAATATCTCGAAAACCTATACTGTATTAGGGATTTTGGGAGTGAACTTTCAGATTGAAAATTACTCGTCGATCTTGGAAAAGTATGGTTGTCTTGTTGATTCTTTGTCTATGAGTAATTTCATTTTATTCCCGTCTTGAATATTTTATGTCTTCTTGGCCCCTACTTTTTGAATTTAAATAGGAGTATAAACCAATTGAGGATAGGACTAATGGGAACATTTGACCCGGCTTGACCTAAATGGGCCCGACTTTTTTGGGTCAAGGCTATATGTCTTGCTCAACATAAGGGGAAAAAAAGGCCAAGAGCGAAATTACTTGATTTAGTCGGAGCTAGTTTGAGCTATGGCTCGGTTCATTTTGCCATATCATTGTTTCTACAAAAGAATTTCATTCCTCATCAACTTTTACGGCTCTCATTCAACTAACCTAAATTCACTAGGAAACAATAGATTCCATCAAAGAAAGGAAATTCACACGGCTCAACTTTAACATAGAGTAAATATTATCATCCCCATTGAAGTTTTTACGGTTAATTTCATATAGTCATGACTTTATCGGGGTGTATAAATAACAAAATATGACTTATCTTTTTAAGTTATTAATCTCGTCTACTCCAAATATCAAATACGTCCCAAAGATTTTTAGTTCGAGAAAGCCAAATGAGTCAGCAACGGAGAGGGGGGAAATGGGAAGAGGAGATTGAAAGGAGAGAATGGTGGGATCTCCATGGAATTGTCGAACAAGAGATGGGGAATTGGAATCAGAATCAAAACGGAATGATGACGGGAAAGGACATGAAGTGGCAACTCTCTCTCTCTCTCTCTCTCTCTCTCTCTCTGTGGGGTACGGCCACGTCTGTATCTGTCCTTCATGCTCGCTTTGCGCGACGCTGCTTGGCCTGCAACAGCGACAACAGCGAGGGACGGCTACGGGCGGACGCGTGTAAGAGGAGGAGGGATTGGCGAGCCAATCATCCGATGACCCAAAATTCTCCACTTCTCTTAACGCAATTTTCCTTATTTTCTCAACCAATCCAATCCACCAGTGGAGTCTGTTGCAGCGTACATTGCATATGGTTCGGCACCTCGCACCCAAAACCAGATTAAAGACAATCGCCCTCCATTAGCATCCTAATCATTGTATGTTTTAACTATCTTCTTAGATTTAACTTAGCAGCGTTCTCTCTCTCTTTCAGATTGCCTAACTTATTTCGAATGTGAAGACTTGTCTCCGAATTGATTATAAAGTTGATTTATAGAAAAATCTGAACTTTTCAAGAAGTGGGTTCACACATATTTTATTACAATGAATCTGTAAATCCGATTCTTGTATTAGTATTTGTGTCTCTCTCATTATTTTCGAGGTGGATTTATGAAATTGATTTTACAGAAAAATCTTAACTTTTCAAAAAGTGAGTTCACGCATATTTCATTACAATAAATCTGTAAATTCGATTCTTGAATTAGTATACGTCTCTCTCGTCACTTCACACGAGAGTGACGCTGCTTTAGTGTGTGCGTGGTGCTATTGGAGTGAACTCCCATAAATGAAATCGACTTTGTTTGAGCATATTCATACCGACGCATGCGGTTTTCTGTTGGTGGGATGTGTGGATGGAGAGAGAGAGAGAGAGAGAGAGAGAGCATAAAGGGCAAAACGTTTCTGTACAAACGAACCTGATAATTATGGCTTAGCATAGGTCATTCCAAACTAAATCATAGACATAATCATCCAATCTTTGAACCGGGTATACATGCAGCAAAGTCTTCCCACTTTAGTATCTATGGCATGCTTTTCGATAGGTTCACTTGGTTTTTTCTGCTGATTTGGTCTATATACCTATTTGCATATTCGATAGGGTAGAATCTTAGTTTCCAAATATGCAATCATCGAGCCCTATTCTCTTCTTGCAAACACAATCCCTTCTCACCACACAAGCCCACATTGCACTTCCCAAAAAGCCTATGGGTTGATGCAAACATATCATTTCTCCATATGACTGAATTACGGAGTCAGCTTTTACATTGGTACAATTAGTCCCCCATCCATCCAATAGATTTAAGTTTTTCAGACAAGACAGACGTGAACATAACTTTATCTCAATATGCATGCCATCGCAATCCCATATTCAAACAAAGATGGATATGCTTTAAAAAGAAGGGTACGTGATTACATAAGATTCAGAATCGATGAAAATCATTTTGTACAATACTGTCTGCCATTTTCCGTGTCTAGCGCTCGAGATGGTTGACAATAATAACAAGACAAAGGAGGTCCTTTTCAAGTGTATTTATCAATCATCTAAGACCTCAATGAAGACTCTTGCTTCACTAGAGTCCTTCTCAATCTTGAATGTGCAAAAGAACAATTGTCACTTCTACTTAACACACAACTTTTCAAACTTAAGTACTTAATCCTAGATTAAGGGACGCATGTTGTAGAATGACGGAGAGTGGGAACTAGTTCGCAAAAAAGAGATCAGATGATGGAGAGGATAGACTGATCAAGCTAATAAGAAATCCACTCGAAAAAGATAATCCATTTTTTAGGGATTTCATTACAAGTACATTTCTAGGTTTTATTTAATGGAGATGATGTGTTAGTACAATTGATAGAATATAAAAATGATGAACCACATGTTTATTTAATAGTTTAAACTTTTGAAACAGCTGACAATGGTCCCACAAAATCTTTCAATACTAACCAATGGGATTGAAAATGTAAAACTTCTAATCGGGACGTAAACTATTGCATAGAAGTGAAGGTCATGCAATTCTTTCCTTCTCTATTAAGAACCCCTAATCAATGTTTTTCACTCATTGCCCTCATTAGGGCTTCATTAGAACAGGTCAGTTTCAACTTTTGGAAAGAGAGAGAAAAGTGATGTGGCGATCGGTGCTGTTGCTAAGGTAGGGGCGAAAACTCGAGGCCCCAAGGGACTGCCGTCATGTCGGGCGACCAATTTAGGAATATTACATTCAACTGAGGACGATCCTCCATCCTGGGGTCACGATCGAACAGTCCAGAGAAAACAACAAAGCTGGAGTAAACAACAAAAACAGTTATTCTCACTCGCCATCTGCGTCGGGGGGAAATAACAAGGCCGTCCCTAGGGCTAGCTCGAGGACACGTACCCTACACAAATTATTGTCGGGAGCTGAATGGCCCAATCACTAAGCCGAGAACGCAAGGGGCCGAAGGGGGACACCTCCCTAGGCTTCTTTTTCCCCCTTTTTGGTGACATTTCTTGATGAGATTGGTGAACCAAAAAAATGGCATCTTGTCAAAGCATTTCTTGGGTGACCCCGGAAAAAAGGAGAAGTTGAATTGAGCCAAGGCCAATCCCAATGGCTTTGAGGAGAGAAAAAGTTGAAGTCTTTCAGCTTCTTGGGAAGTTGTGTTACTGTGGATGAAACGAGGACATGTGATCTGAGGGGGGGCATCGTGTGGTGCTTGCAGCACTTTTTCCTCAAATGGTTTGGTCTTAGGAGGGTCGGTTCTTTCCAGGAGTCCTTCAAAGGTTGGAGAAACGGTGCAAGTTTTGGCAATTCCTAGGATGCGCAGGCTGAGTGTGTCACCATCTTTTCACTGAGCTCTCTAGCAAGGAATAAAGGGAGAGAAGCCAGCAGGAAGCACAGATGGCTAATTAAGGAAATATTCGGTCCAGTTTCTTTGTCACAATAGATTTAATGTTTAGTCCCCTCAATGTTTTCTACTAGTTTAAAGTCATAGTAGATCAGTAGACAGAGACTTCCCTAAAAATCCTCAACTTTCCAGCACATCAAAGGTTGGAATCCCCTTAAAGTATAGCTCAACTTGTAGTCCTGCAAGTAGACTAGATCTTCAACTAGTCGTTTCGGACTGGGCAGATTGATTGTGTAAAGAAATTCTTTTGGATACTTCTACGGGCGAATCTAAACAGTGATTTTCTAGGCTCAACCTCAAAGCCTGTACTTTTTCGTAGGCATGGCATGAGGGTGCTTAAGTCCACCTACTCGAGAGTATATAATCACCTTAAAGATAGTGGTGTCGTCAAAATACCCTAATTGTACACTTGATCATGTAGACTTGGCGGCCCATGGGTCCGTCGGGGCACAAGGGCTCCAAAGGCACTTTTGACTGCATTCTTGTAAGGCTATTTACTTACAAGGCTCGGCACAATTGAGTCCATGATAGATTAGCCCTGCCCACAAGTTTAGAATTTTTTTTTTTTTTTTTGGGGATAGGTCTGGATAACAAATTCGAGCCGAGCTTGTTTATTGATCACCTCTATTTTTATAATTTGCAGTGGTGATGTTTTATCTTTTCAAAAGAGTAACTTTATATCCTCGATTATAATCCAAACTTTTTAGAATTCATTTTCGTGCGTTATCTATAAGGACAGTAGTACATTGTTTTTGTCAATCTTCCACTTCATTCATCAGTCGGACAGTGATTTGACGCCGCAATGCAATTATCAATCAAAGCAATTTGATTAGTTGATGGTCGCTGCTCTTGAACACTGCTCTGACCGATGGCCAACTTGGTGACTGATATTTCCAACCCCCCCCACCCCCCCCCCCCCAAAAAACCCCCAAAACCCCCAAATCCAAAACAAAAATCCAGCTACAGCAAGAAGAGAATCGTAGTCACTTTAATAGAAGAGAATTATGTTAAATGGTGTCTCGACTCTCGAGACACTCATTAATTAGTTACTTTCTGCACTTTACGTGTAATCAATTCTTAAAAAAAAAAAAAAAATTCCTAATTAAAGTAGTAACCTAGCTTATGGTCTCCCGAGTTGGGGCGATCTGATCAGTTCATTAGTGAGTAACCTCATGGAGAAGGAAGGATATTGCAAGGAGCAGTCTAGCCTCTAACTTAACAAGCACAGGACATGGGCGGCGAAGAGGTCTTACTTCACCATGTTGTGGTTTCGAGGGTCGCCCGTCACGGCAAGATCCTCCTCCGGGTGGATGCGCGGAAGCACGCCTACGATTCTCGGCCCTATTTAGCCCTACCCTTGGACGGTAGCTTGGATTGCCCTATCCATTTTCTTCTTCTGATCCGTAGTCCTTCTCTCACTAATGTGAAATACTCAAAAGATTGGCTCCTCGCACTCCGTCGGCTCTCTTCAATTCGCCTTGGAGTCTCAACCCGGCCTTTTTTCAGATACACAGCATCGGGGTGGCCTTTTCTTGTTAGGCTCGGGAAAAAATTACCAGGAACTCGTTTGCCTCCCATCTATTGAAAATTGCTCTTGCCAACCACGACTAGAAATTGCTAACTTTTAATAGTTTCAGAATCACACATGCGTCAGAAAAGTTACTGAGTATATATGACGTAATTACTAAATTGTGATGGGAGAAACTTACTTTGTAGTGAATGAAATCGACCAAACTCTTTATATGCACTGACGTAGCTTCATTGATCATGTGAGACCAATTTAGCATCCACATGACACTCTTTCGATGTCACATTTTTTAATTAAGTCATTGAAATGCAACCCTTTTCCTGACAATTCATATTGTTAATCATTAAGTGGGTAAATAATTTTAATCCGTTATATTGCATGATGTTATAAGTGTGTCCGATGATCAGTTCCTATTTCTATGCCTACCTTAGATAGAAAAGCTTAATTTGTACAATTTAACGCAATTTGATGAATTATTCTTGGGTCAACTTTTTCCTAAATGCACGTGTTATCATCTCACCATGATTGCGGGAAACTTTCCCCCATTAGTCTTCTAATTTGTGACTTATAAACATGGACATCGCATATGTTTAAACTTAGCTAAATCAAAATGTGGGTGACTTGTAACCTACCAATCACATTTTCATTCATGGATGGAAGAAAACATGACTCTTCCTAAGAAAAATACAGTACTCCTCCCACATTAAACATTTGACGATTTAATTCTTTTATCTGTGTTTGGTCGAGAGATACCCTCTTAAATGCATATATATGGAAGAAAGGACGCCTCTTTCCTAAGAGAAATTATAATACTTCTCCTACATTAAGCGTTTGACTTAATGGAGAGATACCCTTTTCCCAGAAATTTTTTCTATTTTTACTTTCTAAAAGTTGTCTTTACTGACCACATTGTTCGAAGGAATATGCCAAAGTACAAATTTTCCTTTCTTCATCAAGTTTAGAGCATGATATTGTATTAGTAATTTTAAAGTCATTTCAGTAATCATGATATTGTATTGGTAAATAAAAAGCCGTTTCAATAATCACACGTTCTATTTAGTATTTGGACGTTTCTCGAAGAGATAGTCATTCGATGAAGGTGGAGTATGATCTCTCGCTAAGATGAAGTGTGCGATGCATCAAATAAAGTCCTCCTTTGGGCGGTCATTTGGCATAAAATTAAGGGAATTGTCTGCATGTATATAGAAAAGATGTTCCGTAAAAATCAACACTTCGCAGCCCCCTCCGCCCGACCAATTTTCCATTGGCGATATTTATAGTCGAGCTTGGCGTGCCCTATAAATAAGAAGATAGAGTCAGCCCACAACACCATGGATCGACCATAGACGGTATTCGAGGATGACATGAAGAATAAGTTATACTTGGTCAGGCTGCTTCTGATTGCTGGCTTTTTATTCGTTCAGTCTTTTAATTTCTTCAATGAAGTCATATCTCACATTTATATCACCGTATAAAGCAAAAAAAAAAAAATAGGTAACGTGTTGTTTTCCGACTATTAGGTACACATGCGTGCAGGCATGATGTCTCTACGTTATTGTCAATCAAAAGAAGGAGGCGAAGCGAGGATGAATTAACCATGACTCCGGTTACATGACATAATCGTTATAGGAACAGATGTGATGTCTGATTACTTGCATTTGCGCGTGGTCGATGAAGTTGTATCAACGACACCATGTTTCTTAAGAAAAGTTTACATTATATCATGTTGTTTCTATTTCTTCGGTTGCACGAGTGTAATATTTGTTCAAAACCGTTGATCGATCAAATAATATGGATATGTCATCAAAACGATGAGGAAGAAATACTATTAGACAACAGTATTCTCAAATTTAATCTAATTGGCTAACAAAATTCAATATGGTTCACAATGAAGAGAATTAGTCAAAAGCGACTTTTCGTAGCCTATGTACCAAACTTAATCCAAGCCTATCCTACGCTAAGTTCGTTTTCCAGAAAATATTTTTCAAGAAATTTTTTTTTTTTCATTTTCCAGAATTTAGTTCGTGTAGAAAAATAAGTCGATGGGAAATCTTTTCCCTTTCAAAGGAAATCCCATACTTAGATTCTAGAAAAGATTTCCCTCTTCGAAAAATTAGAAAACATTTTCCAAAATAGGACTGAATATCGACACTAGAACTTGAAACTTTATGCTTGAGTACGAAAACTCTAACATTGGTTCCATAGTCCTGATGTTCAAGACCATGTCTTTAACGATTAGACTCAGGCCCTCGGCACCCACCCTCAGGTCTATCAAGACTGGGTCGAAACTGCTAGTGCTTGTACCCAATTCCCTGGCGTCCGAGCTCAGGTCCCCAAAAGATGTGCTCATGTCTCCGATACTTAAACTTTGGTCTACAAAGGTCATGGGCGGGTTTTCGGTGCGTGGTGTCAAGTCAAGTAAAGAAATGTTTGTTCTTATAAAGACATTTTTTAAAAATTCAAATTTTTTTTTTTATTTTTAATCTTTTTTTCTTTTTCTTTTTCCTTCATCCTTGGCCATGGTAATAGCTAGCAACTGGCTACAAGCAAGGGGCAAGCTTGAGTCTCACCAAATCAAGTGAAGCTTGAGCCATGCTAGGGGTTGGCGAGGCCTTGGCCTTGTCAAATCGGTGAGCTCGTCCCTCACTTATGGCTGATTGCCAGCCGTCGTTGTGGCTATCCACCAGCCAAGGAAGAAGGAAAAGGGGAAAAAAAGAAGAAGAAAGAAACAAGAAAGATAACTAAAAATTTTGATATACTCAAATGCCAAAAATAGGCTACAATATTCTTTTTTTTTTTTTTAGGGATCGAATCATCATAATCCTCCCATTATGATCAGTTATTTAATCAGATTACTCTTGCTTATTTTAGATAATGATGGATTTCCTTCTGTATTTCTTAATAATGGTAATATAGCTAATATGCGAAAATGGGTATATAAAAGGTTCTCCCTGCGACAACATTTCATTTACAAGGAAGATCATAAGCATGTCGGGCATAACCAGACAACCTTATCCACCTTGCGTCAATGGGGGCGAAGGCGGCGAATGCTATGGTGGTATGCCCCCAAAACTTACGTTTCTCTCTTTTCTTTCTTGTTCGTTTTCATTTCGTTTCTATCTCACAATATTGTCTATCTGCATCAACCCTTTTGGTAATTTGAGCCGTCAATCAGTTGAATTTTTCCGGCTTGTGAAATTTAGTAGTGTGCTCGGATGATGAGGCATGCAATTTTGATGGAGTGCGATGACATAGCTTGAGATTGAAATTGATAAATGACTGACTGCAGGCCGATGCAGCTGGCCTGAGTTGGTGGGACAGAATGCACAGACAGCGAAGGCAGTGATCGAGAAAGAAAATGCGTACGCGACGGTCGTGCTGCTACAGGAGGGACAACAAGTTGGGAGAACCGATTATTGCATTAATCGAGTGTATGTTTATGTCGATGATAACGGCAATGTCTCTCAACGTCCTTACGTTGCATGAGGGTTAAAAATGTGATCCCAAATAAAATAGCTCATGAAGCTATTTGATATAATAAAATGACATAATTAATTATTTGATGCGGTCCGGATGTGATTCGTTTGTGCAAAATCTCCATCTTATTTAACCTAGCTGCTGCCAGAGATATTAAATCAAAGTTAGCAAAGGGATTACAATTTCATAAGAAGATCGATCTTCAAGACAATAGAGGTTCATTCCATGGATATGGTCTAAATTTACGACAAACATCATGCATCTAAGAAAATCTTTAAAAAAACAAGCGGAGAGAGAGAGAGAGAGAGAGAGAGAGAGAGCTTATCGAATTACATGGACGTTATATCGAAGGCACAACTTGCTGACTCAGATTAGCCATCAATGCGTCTTGAGAGCTTTCATCTATGGACTTTTATTAGGCAATTTCAGCTCCATCCGTCCTCTATCCGGCATCTGCATCCCGTCGCAATGCGTCAGCTTTGGCCACCGACGCGATTTCCTTCTTCTCGGACTCTTATGTCGTTCCCTCTCCATGCCTCGGAATTCTTAGCATGCTGTAGATGCTGCAGAAACCCTTCTACGAGAGCATGAAAACCGACCAACTTGGTGTTTACCCTACATTTTGTGGCTGTTATTCACACCTCTCCCGCTTCTCCTGTGGAAGGTGTCCCGCATTTGCTTTCAGAGGGAATTCGTGGAGCGTCTCTGCAATTTGTTGTCACTTGTCGTCGGAAACTTCTTGATGGTGGTGGTGGAAGAGAATATGACACTTTCCTAAGAGAAATCATAATACTTCCCCTACATTAAGGGTTCGACTTTTTTCCAAGAAATTATTTTTATTTGTACTTTGTAAAAGTTGTTTCCACTGACCAAATTGTTCAAAGTAATATGCCAAAGTATAATTTCTCTTTTCTTCGTCAAGTTTAGAACATGACATTGTATTAGTAATTTAAAAGCCATTTCAGTAATCACACGTTTTATTCAGTATTTTGACGCTTCTCAAAAAGATAGCCTCTCAATGAAGGTCTCACTAAGATGAAGTGTGCTATGCATCAATTGAAGTTCTTCTTGGGCAGTCATTTGGCATAAAATTAGGGTAATCGTGCACCTCCATCTGACCAATTTTAAATTGGCAATCTCTATAGTCGAGCTTGGTTTGCCCTATAATATGAAGATAGAGTCAGCAAACAACACCAAGGATCGACCATAGATGGCATTCAAGGTCAACATGAAGAATAAGTTGTACGTGGTCAGACTTCAATTCGATACCTCATATTTATATTACTGTATGAAGAAAAAAAGTAATGTGTTGATTTCTAACTATTACGTACACATGCCTGCGGGCATGATTTTTCTACGTTATTGTTAATCAAAGGAGAAATAATTTTGTTTTTCGCAAGCGATCATGCGAGGATGAATTCTAACATGGCGTAATCATTGTAACTCAAATGCAAAAAAGTAAAGGGAACCGATGTCATGTCTGACTGGTTATGCCTGCGCGTCGTCGATTAAGCCGTAACGGCGACGTTGCGTTTCATAGGAAAAGTTTACATTATATCATGTTGTTTCTATTTCTTCTTCTTCTTCTTCTTCTTCTTCTTCTTCTTCTTCTTCTTCTTCTTAATTTCTTTGGTTGCACGAATGTAATATGTGGTCAAAACCATTGATGGATAAAATAATACGGATATGTCATTAAAATATTGAAGGAGAGATACTACAAAACAACGATAGTCTTGTACTTTAATCTAATTGGCTAACAAGATTGAATATGGCTCACTCTCTCACGCTAAGGAAAAATTGTTTGAAAAGTCCTAAACAAATTACACGGTGGCTAATTTAATCTTAAACTTTTTCTTCGTGCCAATTCAATTATAAACTTTTCAATTATGCCAATTTGGTGACAAATCTTTTAACGAATTACCAATTTAGATATTTTCGGCTAATTTTGGTCAACTATCACTTACATGATGGTCAAGTCAGTGTCAATAGTCCTACGTCACGCGGTTAATGTCATGCGGTTAGTACGTGACATGACTTGCGCCAACTTGGACAATTTTTTTTAATATTTTTGTTTTTTATGTTTTCTTTTCTTTTTCCTTCTTTTTACACAAGGCCAACGGGGCCACCAACCCCTAAGCAAGGGTTGCAAAGCCCTTGTTGTGGCCAATAAAGGAGTTGTGATTCCCCACCCGAGCTATTGCAAGCCATGGTGAGGGCATCATAGCCCTCACCTAGGGACTGATGGCACTTGTGTAAAAAGAGGGAAAAAAAGAAAGAAAAAATCAATAAAAAAATAAAAAAAAAGTTATTAAAAGATTAAAAAATTGTCTACGTTAGCCAGCGACTCTACATAGCACGGTTGACACTGATTAGACTGCCACATTAATAATATCCAATCAAAATTAGGCAAAATGATTGAATCGGCAATTCATTAAGAGGCTTTAGGATTAAATTAGCACAATTAAAAGGTTTAAGACTAAATTAACAAATTATCAAAAGGATTAGAACTAAATCAGTACAAATGAATGTTTTTGGATTGAATTGACCGCGGTGCAATAGGTTTAGAATTTTATGAGTAATATTCCGTTACTCTAAAGAAAGAAGAGAATTAAATCAAATGATTTGCAGCCTATGTAATAAAGATTAATCCAAAGCCTATCATAGTTCTCAAGATAAATGAGTGACCCATTTGATGTACTTCTAACTTGTATTGAATTTGCATGCACAACCATTTATTCTAAAAGTTCAAGAGACTAGAAAATAAAGGGCATAAAGATTAGTATATATGCATGTCGTACAAAGAGAAAAGTAATTTGTATGAATCAACAATGTAATCTTGGGTTCACTTTTTGTTACGAAATTTCCACCAATTCTAGAAAAATACCGCAAGCAAACAATCCAACAGACAGAATATAATAATAAAAAAAATCATAAAAACACGCCAAAAAATTTGTTACCAAAGTTCAGCCAAATTTGGGCTATGTATCCACATAGAGGCACTCTGCGAATCTACTAGATTTCGAAGAAAGTTGGAATACAATGATAATTTTCTCTTAAGATCATAGTACAAAGAGATTAAGAATCCTTACACAAGAAAAACCCAATTTTTTCTTCTCTCTTTTTCTTTCCTTTCTATTTTCTTACTATCGCTAATATAAAAGTATAGCTTTTATGCTAAAAGCAAATCTAATAGAAAAGAGAAAAAAAAGTCCCTAAAAAAGGTTCGGCTTCATGTACAACACTTTTGTTATGCTACGGAAAGTAACTATGACATAAGTGAAGAAGGAGTGTCGTAGCAAAAATAGGGCATATGCATGTGCCCCTAATCTGTGACGCTGTATAATCTAGTGAATCCCGTCAAATAAATTAATGTGGTGTTAGGTGACCATACGATCTTTTATATAAATAGGCAAATGCAGTCTTCCATTAGAGATAACAAAGGGTGGCAATCAGACTAGACAAGTGCTTCGTGAATCT
The DNA here is from genome assembly GCA_014182555.1 of Eucalyptus erythrocorys. Lineage (NCBI taxonomy): Eukaryota > Viridiplantae > Streptophyta > Magnoliopsida > Myrtales > Myrtaceae > Eucalyptus > Eucalyptus erythrocorys. The sequence continues at coordinate 57,710,625 of CM024604.1, read as the reverse complement.
TCAATGTCAACAATAAGCCACATATCCTTTATTTTTCTTTTTGAGAATAAAATCATCGTAATCCTCCCATAATGATAAGTCACTAAATCAGATTTCTCTTACTTTATTTGGATAACAAGGGATTTCTTTCTAGATTTCTTAATAATGGTAATATAGCTAATATGCGAAAATGGGTATATGAAGGGTAGTTCCTGCAACAACATTCCATTCACAAGGAAGATTAAAAGCATGTCGGGTACAACCAGACAACCTTATCCACCTTGTATAGTTGGAGGGGGTGGCAACTGCATTGGTGGCATGCCACAAAAAAGCGCCTCTCTCTCTCTCTCTCTCTCTCTCTCTCTCTCTCTCTCTGTGTTCACTTCGTTTCTCGATTACAATATTGTATCTTTACATCAATCCTTTTGGTAATATAGGCCCTTAATCATTTGAATTTCCCAGCTTATGAAATTTAGTAGTATGAATGCATGGTGAGACATGCAACTTTGATTGAGCGTGTTGACAACTTGAGATTGAGGTTGATATATGACTGATTGTAGGCCGATGCCAATGGCCTGAGCTGGTGGGACAAAATGCACAGAAAGCGAAGGAGGTGATCGAGAAAGAAAATACATACGTGATGGTCGTGCTGCTACAAGAGGGAAAAGAAGAGGGGGAAGGCGATTATTGCATTAACCGAGTGTATGTTTATGTTGATGAACAGGGTAATGTCTTTGAACCTCCAGTGGTTGGCTGAGGGGTAAAAATGTGATCCCAAATAAAATAGCTTATGCAGCTATTCGATATAATAAAATGAAATAAATAATCATTTGATGTGACCTGCATGTGATTCTTCTAGGCCAAATCTCTGTCCTATTTAGATTAGTTGCTGCCAGAGATGTTAGACATTTTCATAAGAACGATCTTTAAGACGATGGAGGTTGATTCCACGGATATGGTCTAAATTTACAACAAACATCTATAGACTTTCCCCGGGCAATTTCAGCTCCACCTGTCCCCTTTTCGGCATCTTCATCCCGCCGCAATGCATCAGCATTAAATGTGAATTTGAATGAGTTAAAAGTGCTCTTAGATCAGGGGAACTGTGGAATATCTTATGATTTTAATTAATTATTGGATGGGCCTAAGTTGGCCTGTCCGCCCATGCTGGGCCCAAAAGTCCGGCCCACAAAGAGTGAGGGCCCATGGACGGAGGGAGGAGTTGAAGGGGTGTGTTTTGTGTTTTGTGTTTTTTGGGAGAGGTAAAAAAGGGGAGAGAGAGAGAGGGAGAGAAGACAACCTTTGGCAAAAAGTTACGTACGTCTTCTCCCCCTCCCTCCAAAAACTCTCCAAAAAAACTCTCCAAAAGGAAAACTAAGACAAGAGGCGACACCCCGCAATTCTCCAAGGACTTTTGGCGTCATCGGATCGAGCAGGACCGTTATTTCTCTTCCTCTTGGCGTCGTTGGGGTTTAATCCGTGAAAAACAAGGTACGTTCGATTCGTGATGTGCCTTAGGATCGGTGATGCATATGAATTTCTTGGGCTCGTCTTCCGCGCAAGTTTAGGGGTTCGATTTAGGGTCGAATCCGGTTTTTGGGGATCCGACAATCCCAACATTGGTATCAGAGCATGATTTTATGTTTCCCGATCCTTTTTCATGTTTTTCCCGACCCCTTTCATGTCTGTGGATGTTTTCTTATTGATTTTCGTGAAAATAAATTCGGCCGACACCGATCGGGGCAAGAAATCCCGACACCCGAGATTGTTTGTGCATTTTTCCGACTTTCTGTAAGTCGAAATCGATTTCTGATGGCACTGGACGAACGGTCTCGTCGAGACGAGCGCGACGAGTGGTGGAACGTCGCCAACGGCCGCCGGACGCGCCCCCACGCGCAGCCGGAGTGAAGCGGTGTCTTCAGCGCGTGCAACGCACGCGCCGACTTGGAGCAGGCAAGGCATGTGCGTCGCACGGGCGTGTGCGCACGCGTACGCACGTGCGAGGCACGCGCCAGCTGACGTCATCGTGACGTTAGCTGCACGCGTGCCGCACGTGCCGGGTCGGTCCGTCCGACCCGGCCCGACCGGCGACCCGACCGGACCGACCGACCGACCCGACCCAACCGGCGACCCGACCCGACTGGCGACCCGACCCGTCCGACCCGATTGACCGTTGACCGTTGACCCGCCGTTGACCGTTGACTGACCGTTGACCTACCGTTGACCGTTAACTTGACCATTGACCGACCGTTGACCGTAAAAAAAAAAAAAAGGAATTTGTTTCTTTTTCAATTATGCCTATGTGGGTTATAAGTAATCCATTTTTATTCTGCATTTGTTGCATGAATCATGGAAAATTATGTATTTTCCCTTATGTTTATTATGGATTATAAGTGATCCATTTTTTCAAAGTCTCGCATTTGTTGCGGGAACTATGATGCGATATGCACGGATACCTGCATTCCCGAGAACGGACGAAGGACGTGCAAGACTTAAAAGGCTGATAACAAAGTTAGCTAATTATCGGTGGCATGATGGTGATTTAGTATCACATGTGGTCAAAGTCAATCAGATGATACAGGAAATCATCTGGAATGGTTATCTTATGCCGGATTTTAAGAAGGTGTCGACCTTCAAGAACACTCTTCCACCAGAATGGCAAGCAGTGTTAAATCGGCTATGGGAGGTCAACATGGTCCCGGGTTATATGAGGCTGGTAGAAGCTTTTGTGAGAGAATACTATAGGATTGGGTTAACCAAAACTTCAACCCTTAGTATGAGTGCCACATGGCACAAAGTAAATGCGCCTTGGAGGGGGCATAAGAGCTCTCCAAAAGTTTTTACATGGTTGGCAAATGTGCCTTCAGATTTCTTGGATTTTTTTACTAATAGATTAGCAGGGACTTTCCCTATTTATTTCTTAGATTAGTTTTGAGAAGTTTTGAATATATATATCTCTTTCTGTGTTGAGATTTTCATCTGTATGTATTACTTAGTGTAATAGATATGTTGAATTATGTGAAAGCATTATTTTATTTTATTGGATGTTAGATATTATTTGCTTTCTATTATTGTTTGATTGCTATGGGTGGTTGATAGAAGTTTTTGTAACTTCATAGAATTTAATTTGCATAAGACAATTATATTAATGACAGTTTTGAGTTAGGATTTTTGGAGGATGATTGGAAACATAGTGACCTTTTGATTGAAACCTTACTTGAAATTGTTTGTTAATATGATGGGTCTATGCAAAGTAGATGCATAAATGATAGGTATTAATTATTCGTGCATATGTCTGATGTGTTCAGATCGATGGTTTCAGCAACTAAGAAAGTAATTGCTGATTTGAACGGCAACAATTGTGAAATATTGAATATGAAGATTCAATATGTGCTGGAAAAGCCAGAAGCACTAGTAGCTCTTGAGCATATTATGGAAGATCTTGAGAATGCCGTGCGCCACCTTGAGCTAGTGGAGGACCACCTAACGGCATTTGAGCCGAAAGCAGATATTTGCAATGCGATTCTAGCTCGAAAGGGCTTTAAGCTCTAAGCGCAAGCGTATTGATTCGTTCAATATGTGGTCATGCAAAGGATCAAGTCCTCCTTGCAAGAAACCAAGAGTTAACCAACACAAGAGAGGAAAACATCCTCAAGTGAAGAAAAAGTCAAGGGTAAGGTGTTACAATTGTGACAAGAAATGTCACTATGCTCGCAACTGTCGTGAGCCGAAAAAGGTAAACACCTCTTGTACATTTGAGAACTTTGCTTATGTGTCAAGTTCTGTATTGTTGGCTGAATCCAATCCTTTGTGGACTGTAGATTCAGGAGCAACAGACCATGTAGCAAAGGATAGAGGATCCTTTGTGGAATTCCGACGAATACCAACTGGAACTAAGTGGATCCATGTGGGAAACAACTCTAGAGCTGAAGTAAAAGGAATTGGCACCTGCCAACTGAACATGCGTGGTGGACGCACTTTGATCCTGCATGATGTATTGTACGCTCCGGAGATTCGTCGGAATCTAGTGTCTGTTTTAGTGTTGGTCAAACTAGGTTTTAATATGAACTTCCATAATAGAGGTATGGATTTGTTTTTGGAAACAAATTTCTATGGTCATGGCTATTTTCTGGATGGTTTTATTGTTTTAGACATTGAATATGTTAATGCAAATGTTTGTTATTCCCTTATCACGTCTCCTAATTCATATGACAATAATGTGAATGTGTGGCATGCTAGACTTGGTCATATTGGCCAACAACGTATGAATAGACTAGCCAAAGAGGGCTTGTTGGGCAATATTGAAAAAGTCGATTTGCCCATATGTGAGCATTCCCTAATAGGGAAAACAACAAGGAAACCATTTGGAAAAGGTAAAAGAGCTGAATTTCCTCTGCATTTAATCCATTCTGACATCTGTGGTCCATTGAATGTGAGAGGAAGGCATGGGGCTGTTTATTTCATCACTTTTATAGATGATTATACTCGATTCGGATATGTCTATTTGATTTCTCATAAATCTGAAGCATTAAGTTGTTTCAAAAGGTTTATGGCCTTGGTAGAGAATCAATTAGACAGGAAAATAAAAGCATTGAGATCCGATCGAGGTCGAGAATATTTATCTGATGAGTTCAGAAAATTATGTGATGAAAAAGGAATAGAAAGACAGTTGTCTATTCCATATACTCCTCAACAAAATGGTGTTGCAGAGAAAAGAAACAGAACCCTACTGGAAATGGTTAGGTCCATGATGGCACATGCTAACTTACCTATCACCTTTTGGAGTGATGCATTATTAACAGCTGCCTATGTACTTAACCGGGTGCCTTCCAAATCAATTACTTCCACTCCATATGAGTTATGGACAGGTAGAAAATCGGACTTAGGTTTCCTTAAGCCATGGGGTTGTGCTGCCTATACCCATGAGCCCTCTCACAAATTTGGGAAATTAGGTCCCAGAGGAAATAAGAGTATTTTCATAAGATACTCTGAACACTCAAAAGGATATGTGTTCATAGGTGAGCAGGAAAGTGGGAGTGTAACTGAATTTGAATCACGGGATGTCACATTCTTAGAGGATGAGTTTCCTAAGAAGGGCGAAATAGGTGATGATTACTCCCTATTTGAAACCATGGATCCAGATAATGATATTAGTGGGGTTCGCCCAAGTGGGAGTAATGTGAGAAGTGATGAATTGCATATAACTAATTCTCAATTATAACCACATGATGATACGACATCATCATTATCTGATCCTAGTGGGAGCATAATGGGAAATGATGTGCTAAGTGTGCTATCTCCTATACGGCGAACAAGTCGCAAAAGTATTCCCCGTCGACGTTTTGACATTGAAGGGGAAACTTTTATGATTGCCCCACAAGATGAGGATGAGCCAAGAAATATACATGAGGCTCTAAGTTGCCCTAGTAAAGAAAAATGGATGGATGTAATGGGAGAGGAAATGGAGTCAATGAAGTCAAACCATGTTTGGGAACTGGTTGATCTTCCAAAGGGACGCAAAGCTATTGAGAACAAGTGGGTTCTCAAAATAAAGCGTAAAGCTGATGTCTCGATAGAAAGATATAAAGCTCGCCTTGTGGCGAAAGGCTATAATCAACAGGAAGGAATTGATTATAAGGAAACATTTTCCCCTGTTGTGAGATTCACCTCAATTCGCATTTTTCTGGCAATAGTGGCAAGTATGGATCTTGAATTACATCAAATGGATGTAAAGACTGCTTTTCTCAATGGAGAATTAGATGAGGAAATATATATGGAACAACCTGTTGGTTTCATTACGAAAGGCCAAGAAGGAAAGGTATGTACGACTTTTGAAATTGATATATGGCCTTAAGCAAATCGTTAAGACAGTGGTATATACGTTTTCATAATGCTATGATGGCATATAATTTTACAATGATTGATGAGGATCATTGTGTATATATCAAAAGATCCAAAGATCAATTTGTGATCATATCATTATATGTTGATGATATATTAATTGCCGGAAGCAATATGGAGTTAGTTAATACCATCAAAAGTTGGTTATCTTCTAATTTTGAGATGAAAGATATGGCTGAGGCTGCATACATACTTGGAGTTAAGATTTCAAGAGATCGTTCGAAGAGATCATTATCTCTTTCGCAAGAAACATATATAAGTAAAGTTCTTGAACAATTTCATATGCAAGATTGTAAACCCATAGACACTCCTATTGCCAAAGGTGAAGGATTGAGCCATAGACTGTGTCCAAGGACTCCACAAGAGAAGGAACAAATGAAGCATGTTCCTTATGCTAGTGCTGTTGGGAGCTTGATGTACGTTATATTGTGTACAAGACCTGACATATGCTTTGCAGTTGGAATGGTGAGTAGATACCAATCCAATCCAGGTCAAGCACATTGGAAAGCCGTTAAGAGAATACCGAGGTATCGAAGGGAACCGCGATTACAAGCTGAATTACCAAGGAAAGGATCTGCGACTTGAAGGCTATTCGGATGCTGACTGGGGAGGAGATTTAGATGAAAGGAAATCTACCTCTGGATTTGCATTCTTACTGAACAATGGCGCCATATCTTGGAGCAATAAGAAGCAAACGTGTATAGCCTTGTCCACGATGGAAGCTGAGTTCGTGGCATTATCGCGCGATACAAGCGGGAGTTTGGCTTAAGAGATTTTTGGATCATTTAGGTGTTATTGAGAAAGCTGCAAATCCATTATTGGTTAACCGTGATAGCCAAGCAGCTATAGCGTACACCAAAGATCCAAAGTATCATGGCAAGACCAAACATATAGATACCAAATATAACTTTGTTAAAGATATGGTTGCACGAAAGGATGTGAACTTACAGTACATATCTACCCATCAAATGGTAGCAGATCCTATGACAAAGCCAATACCTAGAGATGTGTTTTGTGGTCATGTAAAATCTCTAGGATTGCGTAGAGTCTGATGTACTGGATATTGTAATGTCCCTGAGTTGTTCACATTTATGAACTTGTGTTTTTTATCATTAATGCCTATGAATCTTTGTTTGATCTTTTTGCATCTTAATGCTTAGTGCATTATATTAAGTTGAGAAAGTATGTCGGACAGATAAAAGATTAGCCCACTCACACGGGTAATCACCTCTATTTATTGTGTGATAAATAGAGATGAGACGGTTTTTAAGTTTATTATCTAGGTGATAATCGAGAGCTCGGGCTTAAAATATATAATGTCGCCTTAACTAAGTGTTAAGATGAGGACATGATAAGTACTATGTCCGAAAATAAAATACCCCACATATTTTACTTTATCTGTCTAAGATGCCATATGTGAATTCTGATGAATTATGTGAATGAGTAGATACGTGAACTCAAGTTAGACATTGGATATGTCTGAACTATCATCTGTACGGTATTGATTGTGTAGACATACGCTCCATGGGAAAGGAGTTAATACTGTAATACATATTTCATACTACGTATGCATGAGACGACCAATAAGAGTGGCAAAAGTTTTGATCTCAACTTTTATGCCGTGTGAGACTCTTGAGGGAAATGAGTTCCTCGATTTTAGTCCCCTCAGGACTCTTACTTATTCTCAAGATTTCTATTTAGTGTTTGCTATCTTAGGATGTTGCCAATGGTCATGAGTTGATTCGATCTAATATGACATTTCTAGAAAAGCAAGCTAAACTGAAATTGAGAGTTTGAAGGAAAGAGGAAGATCGGATTTGGAGAATCACATTGTAGTTTTGTATTCACTGGTCGACCAATTATGACTGTCTTTGGGATAATCATAATTGTGAATGCAATATATATCATTGTTAAAAAGAGATCGAGAGAGATATAAATGTGATCGATCGATCTAGGTACCGCATACTAAATCTACTCGAGTGTGACGCCCATTATGAGCTGCTATATATTCCTAACGAGATGTATGGCAACGAACTCTCAAAGTATGCCGGTCGCACGGATTATTCACCAGTATGAATGTTGAAAAGAGGTTAAGAGGATCCTGTTCGGCCCACCATGTGCGAGTGGGAGATGATGATTTTAATTAATTATTGGATGGGCCTAAGTTGGCCCGTCCACCCATGCTGGGCCCAAAAGCCCGGCCACAAAGAGTGAGGGCCCATGGACGGAGGGAGGAGTTGAAGGGGTGTGTTTTGTGTTTTTTGGGAGAGGTATAAAAGGGGAGAGAGAGGGAGAGAAGACAACCTTTGGCAAAAAGTTACGTACGTCTTCTCCCCCTCCCTCCAAAAACTCTCCAAAAAAACTCTTCAAAAGGAAAACTAAGATAAGAGGCGACACCCCGCAATTCTCCAAGGACTTTTGGCGTCATCGGATCGAGCAGGACCGTTATTTCTCTTCCTCTTGGCGTCGTTGGGGTTTAATCCGTGGAAAACAAGGTACGTTCGATTCTGTGATGTGCCTTAGAATCGGTGATGCATATGAATTTCTTGGGCTCGTCTTCCGCGCAAGTTTAGGGGTTCGATTTAGGGTTGAATCCGGTTTTTGGGGATCCGACAATCCCAACAATATCAATTGCCCCTTGTAAGTATACGCGTTATTGGATGAGGTCTATCGGTTAACCTACAAGAGCCTCACTGATCAACGAGATTTTATGTTACCCTATCGGTTATACAATACCAAATACAGAAAAAGAACCTACTGATTTCACGAATGAAGGGAAAGACTCCAGTTGACCGGGTTTTTTGTCAGAATAACTCTCTTTTAAGTGTAGAGTGCGGTCACATGCTCAGATCTCTCATCCAACATCATAAAACAAGTATCGCATAAGAGCTTTCAATCCCATTAGTAGATTCTTGTAATGACACATGATCCCAAATCAAGAGTTACTTCTACATATGTTGTTACGAGTCAACAGAGTGTCTGATGCTAGAACAATTTCAAAACAATGTAGCTCTAATTGTACAAAACTGACGTAGGATTTGCTCAAGAAATGAAGTTCTTTCATGAGCTGTAACTCAAGATTGCATCAGATGGTTAAGAAATATCTAACGATGAAGGACATCTTTGGTTTTCATGATTTCGTAGCATATGGCCATTTTTCCATTTGCAAGAAAGATTAACAAATGAGGAAGCTTACCGTAGTATTCAAACACTTCGATATAATCCAATTTTAGGTAGGAGGCGATGGATTGAGGTTCAGGAAGTTTCAATTACGTGCGAGTGGCCACTTATACGAAGGTCATGAGTCTCATGAATTTGTGAAGGGCTTCAACCATTCCAGCGGTGAACAGTAACAGGAAAAACAATTAATTATTGAAATAGCTGCAAAACCAGGATCTAAACTGTTCATTTTCTTCTCTAGAAGTCTATCCATACAACACAGGCTGACGATCACACCAATGACATACCCCTTAAAAGCCCAAAGAGCAGAAAATGATGAAAGTACATGCAGGGGTGTTGGTACAGGGATTTGGTGTTCCTACCTTGCACTACTGTCCAACATATCTCAGTGCAGAATCGGGACTAATTTGTTGTTTTGCTGTTCTTGAACGAATACGGGTCATGGCCCTCACGCCTTGCCAAGTTTACGTGCTGGAACACGGACGAGCAGGGAGTGATCTTACGAGAGAGTTTATCTGTTAATTATCTTTTAATTAACACACGGATGAACACAGAATCGACATTCATCTGTCCATTACCTTTCAAGTGGGATTGTTGACGTCCATGAAATCTTCTTAATTTTGCCCTTCTTTCGATGCTTTAGTCAAAAGAGCAAATTTCCCTTTATTTCACTCTACCTTTCAGAGGTTTTTCTTCCACAACTTCTCTAAACAGAAAAAGAGAATCACGCTCGCTGAAGCTCTCAAAGTGAAGCTTTCACTGTCGGTCATCAATATTCGGTCTGTACGTCTCTCTCCATGTACAAGCTAAAAATTCCATCAGGTTATACCGATGCTAGGTTTTCAAATCATGAATACTAATGTTATATCCCGCGTCCCGATATGTGGATTAGATTGAATTTTTATCTGCCAAAATGAGGATTTGGGAAAATTGGTTTCAAAATTAAAGTTATACCATCATGTACTACCTAATGCGAATAAAATTGTTTGCATCATATATAGTGAGATATAATCTTTGGGGTCGAACTAGATTTACATTACTTTTGTTACAGCCAAGTAGTCTATTATCGAGCTTTCCATAATCTGATCTCAATTAAAGTTCAATCTGGCCCAACATGTAAGAACAAGTAACTGCATGGAAAAAGCTGAGTTTGTATGTGAAACAAGTGGGTCCCTCTTATCTCGCTGGAAAAACATCAAGGACTTCGACAGGGCCAAATCAAGTACAAACCATACAAAAATCTAGCTGACTACCAAACCCAAATTAATGCACAGCCTTCCAACCAGTCAGTCTAAGAGTTACATTATCTACTACATCTCGAAAGATGGCATTAACATCAGGAAAGAATCCAGCATCATGAACTATTCTATTTCGAGCTTTCCATAGAAGGATAAACCACTGCACACAAAGCAGTCTTCATATGCAACGTAGGAAAAGCCTTCCTTCCTTATAGTGTGAAGTTTAATCCAAGCAAATTCCTAAGGCTATGACCCAGGCAATATATCAAAACCATACAAATTTAAAACTCTAACCAAATAAGAGAAGCAAATCCAGATTCAAGAAATAAGTGGTCCCTGGTTTTCTTGATCTATCCACAGAGAAGATGGTCAGCAGATGGTATATTATGGTATAATACTATAATATACCATCTCTTCAACCTCTCCCTAGTTGGCAAACTATCCAGGGTGAGCGACCAAGAGACAGAACAATGCCTTCATATGCATGGAACAAACCATATTCCCTTATACCAATCAACATAGATTCCCTTTACTCAAATGGCATTCTGAGCACTAGCAGCGGAACACAAACCATAAGAACTAGGAAGCCAAACAAGTTAATTAGCAACAGAGACATTAGGGACTAAGAACACCAGAAATAGCAACATTTCTGTTCAGGAGATCCTTAGAACTGGTTTGAATAACATCAGAAACTTTGCAGTCAAGCCTATTCCTGAATCATAGACTACTCTTCTTGAGTAAACATCAAGAAGTGGACCTGCAGGATGCCAAACATCATAACAAAGAAAAACAGATTCATGATTGCCCAATTTGAACTTTATTAACTCTTTAGCAACAGTTCGAAGTTTAGGGAAATACAACCCTCATGTCATTGTAAAAATAGAATCTCCCCACTATCTCATGACCTTTCTTCTGGTAAAGAGAGGGGATCAGATTTACATCTTGCAACTGACCTACTCTTTTATGTCTCGCCTGATGAATTACCAAATGACCATGGCCCTCGCCTGCCATTCTAGGTTTGCTTTTCTTCAAGCCATAGTCACCTAAGCAAATAGTGGACACTAGGATTAAATATTTTAGGTACCCTAAGACCAATCAGAATCCACACCCATCAATTTAATAACAAGGAGTGAGCAAGAATGATATGAATGATGATGATGATGATCAATCCAGGCCTACCAAAAATACATACTCCAGCATCACAAGGACCTAGAAATATTTTCATCTTGAAGCTAGTAGCAGCACTAAGTCCTTCATAACATCAATCATCAAGACGGAGTGGGAAAGGCACTACCCACTTACTGATGGGGTGAAGGGCATGGTCTGACAAAAGGATTCTGCATAACATCAATCATTAGCCATAACCAGGCAATATCAAAAGATCACTGCAGATGCTCGCAGCTTTGTGTATTTTGATTTGTGTAAACCCATACGGGCTCAAAATTTAAATTAAGACACGAGAATCAAAGCCTTCCAACAACATTTGTGCATCCCAATGATAAAGCCATAAAAGAAGGTAAAAATGAGGGCTACAGCGTAATATCCACAGCAATAATCACTATCATTCATATAGAAGAAAGAGAAGCATAGAAAAATTCTTCTGTTAATCCGTCACCAAAAAAACTGTCGATACACAATTGGAGTTGGACTAGCACTGGCAGCAAAGAGAGGCACATAATGCATGAAGCAGGCACGTCACAATTAACCATTTCTCCAGATTGTCCACTAAGCTTGATCCATGGCCAAAAAGCATATATGTATTCAGCTCCACATCATGGTTTTACGAAATGCTCCTCACATATAGGTCAAGATTTGTATTGAAAAGGTCACACCTTCAAAAAGGAAAAGAAAAGGTGTAAGAAGAGAAAATAACAGCTTCAGCCATTATGCAAGTATAACTCTCAGAAAGAAAAGCAATGGTCACCATGAAATGTGTTTATCCCAAATTCCAAATGATATGTCTACAGAAGTACTAGTATCAAAAAGATGCAAGCTAGGTGCCGAAACTGATGACCCGTATCAAAAGCATTGGGACAGTGCAGGGTTATTATCCAAAATGACAAAAAAGTATCATTAAGGATTTTAACGGACAGATATTTCTAGCAGACAATCTGACTATTTTGGTGCCCTATAGAACACTATTTAAAAAATACATCATCAGCATTGACACACGTCATCTAATCAACTAGTTTAAACCAACAAAAGTTCATCAGTCACCTTATAGGAGTTCCTGGATCGTAGAGAGGGTTTTTAGCCACATATTCAACATATAGACTGTATATATACTTCAAAGCTTCCCGTAGATCACCAGTCCTAGGATGCGTTACCAATATTATCTGCAAAGGCATGAGGAATAAGATGACACCAAAAAAAAAAAAAAAAAAAAAAAGCAGCAGATTGATCGTTAGTAAGAGTCTTCTAAAGAGAAGTGCAGTAATGGGCAAAGATCTGATCCAAGAATGCATTAACATTAATGTATTTGCTGAAATAGAAGCATAAGGAAATCCTTAACATATAGTAATGTGATTTTCAACAAGTTCATTTTGCATTGTCAAGCATAAATAATAAGTAGTCGATGCACAGATAATATAAGTCAACAGGAGCAAACCATTCCTCCTTTGAGTTATGCAATTAAGGAAGCACAAACACCTTCTGATTGTGTGGTGCCTTTAGATACGTTGCTAAAGGTGTCGGTTCCTAAATGATGCTCAGTTTCAACAGGTCTTGCTAATTTGCTAAGATTATGGAAGTTTTTAGTGCGAGCTCATTATGAGCAACATCTGAGGTAGAAAAATACTGCAAAGACTGCAGAATTAGTTTAACTAACCTTTATACCAGAAGGACTTTCCATGAAACTAAGTTTGTATGTGTTAGTGCGGAAACTGTGAAATGAACAGCCCTGGCCTGGTAACTGTGGCACCCCAAGATTTCCTTTGTCTGCACTGCAAGAGGGAAAAACAGAGTGGGCAAGTTAATTGCTGAACATCCAGTTCTCCTGTATCTTCTCCTGCATACTTGGCACTTGGCTATGAGCTCGCAGTAAAAAAAATTCCTCCTACTCATGAGCTACTTGAGCTCGGCTAAGCAACTTACTCGAATATTAAGTCTAGTGGAGTTTCGAGGTTTGCAGCGCTTAACTTGTGCAACCGCTGAGTTATTGAGTAGTCATGTTTTATGTGTTTGTAATACGTTTGCACGTACGAGGGAGCCTGTAAAATTTGTACAGGCAGGTTCGACTTCTCTTAGATTTTTCTCTTCCTTTGAGCTCAAACTCGACTTGAAAATTTCTTAAAGTCCTTTCAATCAAAGTTTCACTGAACATTCGTGAGGATCAACAGCAATTCCGCGAAAGAACAAGTAAATTACCAAATTAAAAAACCGGATTACCATCAAATGGCGCCTGACTTGAATACACATGATTCGAAAGATCACTTATTTCAGCAATTTTGGCGACATTTAATCGCAATTAACCATTTGGGGGAGTGTTCAGAGACCAATTACGTAAGAGAATCGAAGTCAAAGCAGATCATCAAGCAACCGAACGGCATATACGTTCTCAAGACAACACAGAAAGATGCAACATTCTATACACAGACAGATCAAGACCCGCCATTTCCGATGCCTCGCGCGATTGGCCAACCGCACGCGGGAATTCATTCAACTTCCTCACGAATTCGAGGAAAGATCGGGAGAGAAGGGACATGCCTGGTGGGATCCATCTTGGCGGTGAGGGATTTGAGGGAGAAGAGGAGGCCGAACATGAGCTTGTGGTCCTGCTGCGGGTTCAGGGTCCGGAGGGGGCGGTTCCACTCCCGGTAGAACAGGCACACCCCGTTCCGGTTGAACATGTACATCACGTTCGCGTTGTGCCCCGCCGCCGTTGGCGCCGGCGGCGACGGGCTGATGTCGGAGCCCCCGAAGAACTGCATCCTCCCTCCTTCCCAGATCGCGATTTCACCCCAAGAGAAATACCGTTTCCGTCGACGAGTGTAGAAAATGAAATTGCGGCAATGAAGCCTTGTCGCTCTCTGTGTTTCGGGTTTGGATTATTTTACTAATTTTTTAACGCTGCATTCTCTAAGGATTATAAAAATCAAAATGCTTGGATGTTTAAAATTGATTCATGCCCAATGTTTTCAAGACAATATACGAACCCTTCACAAGCATAGACAAATATTTTGATTCTCAAGCACTTGTCCATTCATAACGACGGAACAATGGTTAACTCAACCCGGATTAGTTGGTACAGGCCCAAGCATTTTCGATTCCTAATATTATATATATATATATATATATATATATATATATATAGATTATTTACGATATTTTAAACATTTATAATATTCTTTATATGTTTAAAATTGATTGTATAATATATTATTATTGTAAATAGTCTACTTGTAAAGACAATAAATAGACTCTTGTATTCTTCGTTGCTTCTTATCGAAACATATACATTTATCTATTTCTTTTTTCCGCAATATTCTTAACTCTTGATATCTATTAAGATGTTATGTGGTAAAAAAAAAAAAATATAAAGAAGAAGATGAATAAACCGATGTGGGCACTTCTACCTCGGAGTAATGGATTATTCGATGGCATCAAAGTCCACGAAAAAATCAACTATAATAGTCCTTGCTAAATGGACAAAATGGATCCAAACCGTTTGTGTATCACTCAATGATAGCATGATAGAACTTGTGTAATAACACTGGCAACTCACAATGCGCTATCTTCTACCTACAATTCAATCGAGTGACCATATTTTCTCAAGAACAAGCACAAGATCGATAATTGTCTCTTGTGTAATCCGGGATGGTTCATTGGATTTGTGATATCACATTAACATGAGATGTTGTGTACGTTCACTTAATGTGGATTATTATTTCCCATCTACGTGTCAAGCATGGCTTAAGTGTGCATAGCTCACGCAAAGCGATTCCAAAAGGGTGTGCTAGACAATCAATAAATTGCATACCATCCAAGGATCTTCATTGCAAAATCCAAAAGGGCACGAGTCAAAGACTACAATTTTTCGCATCTTTAGTCCTCACACTAATCTCTTGCCATTTCTAATATTAAAAACGGAAACCAAATAATCATTTATTATCATTCACAAATCAACGAACTATTATTCATAAAACAATTCAATCCAAAAGTTCACAACATTCACATCATATAAGCCCATGGTTATTCCCAATTTTCCATTAAAAACCAAAAAGTATTATTTCACCCTATACACGGCACGAATCACATGTTCGTATAGCAACAATAATATGGTCATGTACATGTCTCAAATGATATCAACAAAGAACGTCCTTCATGATAGTTCAATGTACAATTTATTAATCTCTCGATTATTTTCATATGTTAAAGTGAACTTTTAAAAATCATATGTGCCATAACATCTCCCCACTAGATGCTGCATAATTTCAACGGTGGAAATCCCACAGCATCAATCCCAATGCGGTTCGCATCTCAATTTTTCTCTTAGGGTCCGTTCGTTTCGCGGAAAATGGGCCATCTCCGGAAAATATTTTCCCAGAAGCCATTTTCCAGGAAAATAACAATATTTTCTGGTGTTCGGCTAAAACCTAAAAGTGTTACGGAAAATGTTTTCCGGTGTTCGGTAAGAAAAATATTTTTCGTTCACCAAAATGACGAGCGCGAGTGCCAAGCTCAAGACTCGCCAGATTGACGAGCGCGAGTTTAAGATCGATGAGTTTAAAGTTCACCTGATTCAACGACTAGCCAAGAAAGAAGAAGATAGAAAACAAATAAAAGAAAAAGAAAAGAAAAGAAAAAAAGAAAAGAAAAGAAAAAGGAAATTAAAAATAATTCAAATTAAAAAAGACGAAGAAAACTAAAAAATAATTTGAATAAAAAAGAAGGAAGAAGAAATGAGAGGAGAAAGTGAAGATTTGTAAACCACCTGGGATTCGCCCAGTGGCCACCCTTCCAACATGGAAGGGGGAGGTGAGGGTTCAAAGCCCCCATCTTCTCAGGGAGGGGAGGTGTGGGGTGGGGACGCGCAAGTTTTAGGGGTGGGTTTCGACTCCCATGCCCTATAAGAGGCAGGGCAAAAGTCTGAGAGTGAGTGTAGAGTAGGTATAGAGTAGGACTGACCAAAAAAAAAAGTGAAGATTTGTATAGGTGTGAGGTAAGAGAGATCAAGTGAGAAAAATATTTTCCACTTTTCAAAAGTGGAAAACATTTTCTCTTACTTTAGAAGACTTTTTTCCTTGGATGGAAAACATTTTCCCCAAGGAATTCATTTTCCATGAAACGAATACCGGAAAATCTGGAAAACATTTTCCCTGAAATTATTTTCCGCGAAACGAACGGAGCCTTAATCTAGGAGGAGGAGGGGAAGGAGGGGCTGGTGCTGCTGCTGAGGAGGAGAGAATCTCCACTTGTCCTTCACCTGCTGCTTGAAGCCCCCATCGCCGTCATCGTTCCCTTCCGTGAGAAGATTCCTAAGACAGAGACGGAGATACGACCCAAGAAGAAGGAGCACCAACCGCAAAGTCTGATTCTGGCACGAATCTTCAGGGTTGGCTGGTTTTATACCTGAGGGCCCCCCTTCTTTAACACAACGAATCACGCAGCCGAGCGGATGCGAGCTCTACCTGCGCCGCGCCACGCTGGATCCTACCCAACCCCGTAGTTTGGCACTGAAGTCTCGAGACTCCCTCGTTCCGTCCAGCTCAGACGTACACGTGGGTGGTGACGACTGGGACACGTTGATTGGGGGGGGGGGGTGAGCAAGGATCTCCCTTCCGGAGGGGGCATTCACGGGCATTTTGCATATTTCGCAGGACATTAAAAGTATATTGATTTTTCCACAATAACCGAATACTTTTGTCTGTAAATACTGCATATTTGATTCCATCCATAAATCAATTTTATTCCCTATGAGTTCGAGTTTCAATAAGAATTGGAATTCTTACTGTTTGTTCATATGTTATGATATGAATATACCACATCAATTCGTTGTGTATGGATGATTAGATTCCATTGATACAGAGCCAATTCCAATAGACTTAATCCCCTCATACATGGTAAATAACCAAATTCCAATTGAAATGAAATCTTTAGGAAAAATCGATGCAATTTAGGAAAAATCAATGAAAGGACATCAATTCAAATCCTGAAGGAATCCAAAAGATGGAAAAATTGGATCTATGTCCAACGGATGACACCCACTAAGAAAAATTATTTTGTTTTAGTTCAACCCATAGTGACATATGAAGTATCGGACGGTATAAATTTAGCAACACTCTTCCCCCCGGATCTGTTACAAGAAAGGGATAATATGCAACTTCGAGTTGTCAATTATATTGTTTACAGAAATGACAAACCAATTCGGGGAATTTCTAATACAAGTATTCAATTAGTTCGGACTTGTTTAATTTTGAATTGGGACCAAGACAAAAAAAGTTCTTCTATCGAAGAGGCTCATACTTCCTTTGTTGAAGTAAGTACAAATGGTCTGATTTGAGATTTCCTAAGAATTGACTTAGTGAAATTCTCTATTTCGTATCTCAAAAAAAGGAATGATCCCTCAGGCTCAGGATTGATCTCAGATTCAGATAATGTGACAAATCACACCAATAGCAATCCCTTTTATTCCAAGACAAAAATTCAACAATTACTTGGCCAAAATCAAGGAACTATTTGCACGTTATTAAATAAAAATAAGGAATGTCCATCTTTTATTTCGAATGGGTCCATTCAACGCTGGAAAATATCACAATGTGATAAAAGAATCAATTAAAAAAGATCCTATAATTAAAATTAGGAATTCGATTGGCCCTTTAGGAATGGTCCTTCAATTTGTGAATTTTTATTCATTTTACTATTTAATAACTCATAATCCTATTTTGGTAACTAAATATTTGCAACTTGAAAATTTAAAATA
Organism: Eucalyptus erythrocorys; assembly: GCA_014182555.1. NCBI lineage: Eukaryota > Viridiplantae > Streptophyta > Magnoliopsida > Myrtales > Myrtaceae > Eucalyptus > Eucalyptus erythrocorys. The sequence continues at coordinate 57,692,406 of CM024604.1, read as the reverse complement.
GACTTTTCAAGTAATTAACTATTATTTAATGGATGAAAATGGGAGAATTCTGAATCCCGATTCATGCAGTAACATCGTTTTGAATTCATTCAATTTGAATTGGTATGATTCATAACAATCATTTAGAGGATTTAATGATTCCTAAAAGTGGATTCATACTTTTTTTTAATTAAAATTAAAAATCTCTTTATTTATGATCATTTTTTGTGGTAATCGAAAAAAAAATAATAATGAATAGAGGGTAGGGGTTTGGATTGTGTATCGACATCCACATGGCCAATCTCCGGTAGAAGAAAAGGTTCCATAACAACGAAAAAGTGTATCATGCCTGAATCTAACTGGGGTTCGCGGTGGTGGAGGAACTAGATCGAAAAAAAAAAAAAAAAAAAAAGGATTCTAGTTGTAAGATATCTAATAACACCGTCGCTGGAATTGAGATCTCATTCAAAGAGAAATATATCAAATATCTTGAGTTTCTTTTTGTATATTATATGGATGATCCGATCTGCAAGTATCATGATTAGGAATTTTTGGATCATCTTTCTTTGAGTAAGAGACGAAACATAATTAACTTGAATTTGTGACAACTATTGTCGCTTTCCTTGGTGGGAACCCATGAAGTTACGGTTTGCTGTACGAAAAGGGTCTCATTTGTCAAGTGTTTTTCCCTCCATAGGAAGACATGCGTACGCATACGTGTATATAAAGCCCAGCCATCCCTTGCATGATTTTCATCGAAAGTTAGTGAGAGAGTCGAAGGAGAGGGAGGGAGAGAGAGAGAGAGAGAAAGAGAGAAAGCTAGGGTTTCTCTCCAAATGACAAAAATTGAAGAGAAGGCAAGAACAGAGTAAAAAGAAGGAAAAGAGAACAGAGGATGTCGTAGAGGTTTTAGGGAATGTTCTGTATTCTCTGTATATTCTTTCATGTACATTACAATGTAATTATATTACAAGAATTACATGAATAAAGGAAAAGAAATATTTTAAAGATCAATTTGATATTTCCCTATCTCAATCTAATCCTTAATTGATCTGATCATGATTATGACCAGAAATAGTTGAAGCATATCTTCCAACACTCCCCCTCAAGCTGGTGGCTTGTAGATATCTAAGACTCCTAGCTTGCTTAGGAGATATGCATGCTGTCTTTGACATAGAGGTTTGGTGAAAACGTCTGCAGGTTGCTCTGCAGTTCCAATCCCTCTTGTCTCGATGATCCCTTCTTGAATTTTTTTCTCTTGTGAAGTGGCAATCCACCTCTATATGCTTCGTTCTTTCATGCATCACAGGATTTGCTGCAAGCTTAATGGCTGCATCATTGTCGCAAAACAGCTTTGTTGCCTCTTTTAGCTTTATTCCAAGATCCCCAAGCAACCCCCGTAGCCATACAACCTCACATGTAGTTTTTGCCATAACTCAATATTCTGCTTCTGCTGAGGACAGAGAGACGATTGCCTGTTTCTTGGTCTTCCATGAGAGAAGAGACTCTCCAAATTTGATACAAAATCCAGTGATCGATCTTCGACTCATCGGACAGGTAGCATAATCTACATCACAATATGCTGTCAATTCCATGTTGCATCTTCTAGACAGAAGTATCCCAAGTCCTAGACATTTTTTTCAAATATTTTACAACCTTCAATGCAACGTTCATGTGAGATTCCTTCGGGCTGTACATAAATTGGCTGAGAGTTTACACCGCATATGATATATCAGGTCTGGTCATTGTCAGATATATAAGTTTTCCAACGAGTTTCTGATAACTTGTCAGATCTTGGAGTATAGGATCATTATCCTGAGACATCCCTCCAAGAAAATCCGCTGTGGTTAATTTGATATTCTGCTCGATTGGAATAACTGCTGGCTTGCAACCTGACAGCCCAACTTCTGAAATGATTTCCAATATGAACTTCCTTTGACCGAGAGAAATCCCTTGGTCGAATCGACCAATCTCAATTCCAAGGAAGTATTTTGGTGCTCCCAGGTCCTTTATATGGAATGTGGCATGCAGCTTCATATTGCAGCTTCATCATTTCCCATGATGATGATGTCATCAATATATATCATTAAGTAGATGGATGACATACCTTTAGTCCATGTGAAAAGAGCATAGTCATATTTGGACTGCTCGAATCCTGCATCAGTAAGAGCATTAGCAAACTTTGCATACCATTGTTTTGAAGCTTGCTTCAGTCTATAGAGGGATTTGCGGAGACGACATACTCTATTCTCCCCCTGTCTCCGTAAACCCTGAGGAATAGTCATGTAGATTTCCTCATCTAGATCGCCATGAAGAAAAGCGTTATGGACATCCATCTGGTGCAGGGACCAATCATGAATAGCTGCAACTGATAAGAATGAACGAACAGTGACAGCTTTAGCAACTGGAGAAAAGGTCTCGTGGTAATCGAATCATTCTCGTTGGGTAAACCCTTTAGCCACCAACCTAGCCTTATAGCGCTCGATCAATCCATCAGATCTATATTTGATTTTGTATACCCATTTACATCCTATGGGTTTTCTGTTCGGAGGAAGGGTGACTAATTCCCAGGTGTGGTTATCAGTCAAGGCTTGTAACCTTGCTGCCATGGCCTGTTGCTAACGTGGATCTCTAGAAGCCTCATCATAACTGGAAGGCTCTTTGTCGTTGGAAATACGGCTAATGCAACATTTATGATTTGATGAAAGCTTGTCGAAGCATATATAAGATGATATTGGATAGCGAATACCTGGTGAGTTGAGTGAAGCACAGACATAGTCTTTAGTCCAGGTTGGCGGTCTTGTAGCTCGTCCTGAGCGCCGTGGATGAGTTGTTGGTGGTGGAGATGAAGACTCTTCCTCCGCCCTTGTCTCAGAAGTATGCTCCATGCTAGTAGTCTCTGTAGGAACATTATCCACTTCATCTGAAGAAGAGGCAGGCAAGATGGGAGGAATCCCTGCCTAGGGAGGTGTCGTGATAATATAGCCTGGGGATGGTTCCTCCTCATCTAAGTTTTGATGAGAATTGGTTGTAATACCCAAGTTGTCTTGTGGAATTGGGTCTTCACAAAAAGGAAAGACATTTTCGTGGAAAACAACATCTCGACTTATAAAAAAATCTCCCGTGCTTGTGTCAAGGACACGATATCCCTTTTGTAAATTTGGATATCCCATGAACATGCATCGCCTAGCACGAGCGCTCATTTTGTCCCGAGGCCCCATGACTGTTGCATAGCATAAGCACCCGAAGATCTTCAGATGATCCAATGTTGGTTTCTTTCCATAGAGTAATTCGAAAGGCGATTTGCCATCCAATATTCGTGTTGGCATGCAATCGATTAAGTAGGTTGCAGTGATGACACAATCTCCCCAATAATTCTCTAGAATGGAACCCTGAAACTTAAGGGCCTTGGTGACCTCTAAGAGATGGCGATGCTTTCTTTCCACTACCCCATTCTGTTGTGGGGTATAAACGCAGGAGCTCTCATGAAGAATGCCTTGGGACAGAAACAGTGAGCGACAATCATTATTAAAAAATTCTGTCCCATTATCAGTACGAACTCGTTGAATTGATTTCCTGAACTGATTCTTGGTCAGAGTCAGAAACATCTTTAGATGAGAAGCAACTTGTGCTTTCGACTGCATTAGAAACACCCATGTGGCACGGAGTAGTCGTCCACAATTGTGAGAAAATATCGTGAACCATCCCTATGTGGAGTGTGGTAAGGTCCCCAAACATCCATATGAATCAGAGAAAAAATTTCAGTGGAACGAGTTGTACTGGTAGGAAAAGGAGTTCGGGACTGTTTTGCAAGCGGGCAAATTTCACATTTAGAGTAAGGGAAAAAAGCACTGTGCCCCATTTGAGAATGCATAAGAAAGCTCTTGTTATTGGTAGATAGATTACACAATGATTTTTTATTCAGGGGTACTAAAGAAAAATCAAAATGACTAGGATAATTGATCCAAAAATAAAGCCCTTCAGAAAGACTACCCAAGCCCATCAGTTTCCCGGTCGAAGGGGCCTGGAAAAAACAATTGTCAGAGTCAAAGAATATGTGACAAGAATTTTCTCTACAAACTTTAGAGACGGAAATGAGATTGAATTGGAATTGTGGAACATAAAGGACATTTTGAAGAGTTATTTGATTGCTTAATTGAACAGTGCCTGTCAAAGTGACATGAGTGATGTTTCCATTTGGCAATTGCACAGAAATAGGTGTGTCCAATTTTTTGTGCTCATTGGAAAAAAATGCTCTATCACAAATAATATGATCAGTTGCCCCTAAGTCAATGATCCAAGCCTTTCTTGAAATAGAATTTACCAGGCAATGCGAAATACCTGAAAAACTTACTACATTATTCCCCACATCAATTTTCTGTAATGCTTGCATCAGCTGCTGGTATTGCCCATATGATATTGGTTGTTCATTGTTTAGGCCGGTTGGTCCAGTGACCTAATAGGCTGCAGCATATTCCTTTTTCTTCCCCTTTTCTCCTGGCTTACCATGTAATTTCCAACAATTATTCATGGTATGGTGAGGTCGTTTGCAATATTCACAATATAATTTTCCTTTTCCTTTTGAATTTCGCCCAAAATTTTTTAAAGGAGCGGAAAAAAACTGACCGTCCGATCCTTTTAAAGCAGAGAAGATCCGGCCGTTCGATCCATTTGATGAGGCGAAGATCTGGCCGTCGGATCCTTTTAACGCGGGGAAGATCTGGCCGTCAGATCTACTTAACGATGGAAGATATCCACCGTCGGATCCTCTAAGCGATGGATGATTTCCACCGTTGGATCCACCGACATGATAGGTCCCTTGTCCACCGTCAGATCTAGGCGTGTAATCTGGGCTGTCCATCTCACCCCTTTTAAGCCCTCTTTCGAGAGAGCTCTATAACCCTAGCCCCCTTTCGCGATTCCCCCTCTCTCAGGCTAGGGTTTTCACCGAGTCTCGCCAGACGCCGTGCATCGTGAGGGCGATGCTGTCGCTTCCTCGCGTTTGCTCTGGAACCGCGAGCCTCTAGCTCTCCTCTTGGACGGCTAGCTGGAAGATTCATCCAAGGGGAGGCACCAGATCCATCGCCAAGACCTGAGACCGAAAGGTTAGGTAAGTCTCGTTTAAAATCAAAAGAAATCGCGTGGATTTCTCCCTTTCTTTTATAGATCTGTACTGCTGGAGTGTCTCTGCTGGTCCCTCGAGCTTCTCCTCCACTGCTTCGAGCCGGTTCCACAGAGAGGACAGTTTGTTGTAACATGATGTGACGGTCATCTTTCCTTGTTTTAACTCGCTCAATTCTTGCATGAGATAAAAGATTTTGGCCTGATCTAACTTTCCGTACATTTCTTTGATGTTATCCCACATCTTTTTTCTATCTTCTGTCGGAGGAAGCCCGGCGGCCACCTCTGGAGAGACGCAATTGCCGATCCATGTTCGGATCAGGTGGTTGCACTTTCTCCAGTGCCTGGCCAGCCGCTCGTCCGAAGGCATGGGTATTGTCCCATCGAGAAATCCGTCCTTATCCTTGGTCACAAGGGCTCGCCGGAAATCCTACGACCATTTTGAGTAATTCTTCGATCCGGTGAGTTGTAGACTGATCAATTTCAGTTTTGGGCCATCGGCAGTTGACACGTACAAAGGATTGCCAGGTTCCGGTCATCCTGTGATAGCTGTGATTGGGAATGGAAGGAATCTGGGCGTGATGTTCGGGTAGGGATTCGTCCCTGTACCCAATCCGCCAGATCCGGATCCAAACCCCGCATTGAATGTGCCTGGATGAGGACTTGATCCGAGGAAAGATTCACCCGACCCGCTCACTTGCTCCGAACCGACGGCCGAATTTGCCCCATTCGTGGCTGGTGGATTCCCGTCGGACTGGGGGTTGCTCAGGCTACTCCCGGTCCCCGGCGATGATGTATTTGGGCCTGGCCCAATGTACCATGGAGACGGTACCCATTGGTAAGGTTGCCCGGAAATGGGTAACCCCATGTTTGACTGAGCTGGGAAATACTGCCATGGCAGATTTTGAAATTGAGCTTGTGGTTGGGTCGGAATGGTGTTCTGTATTTGCTGTGCAAGTGTAACTTCTTCTGGAACCTTGCTGTCGACGCCAGAAGATGGGTCCTCCGGATTACTCATGGTAAGTAATGTTCTCCGATTCTTTCTTCTCTAATGAATTTTGATTCCTTCGCTGCTTTGATCTATTTTTGCAGATCAGGGAGCTTCGGTAGGGAATCAAGACTTGCGGAAGCGAAATCAGGAGCTAGAGCTCTGATACCATGACAGAAATTGAAGAGAAGGCAAGAACAAAGTAAAAAGAAGGAAAAGAGAACAGAGGATGTCGTAGAGGTTTTAGGGAATTTTCTGTATTCTCTGTATATTCTTTCATGTACATTACAAAGTAATTATATTACAAGAATTACATGAAAAAAGGAAAAGAAATATTTTACAGATCAATTTGATATTTCCCTATCTCAATCTAATTCTTAATTGATCTGATCATGATTATGACCAGAAATAGTTGAAGCATATCTTCCAACACCAAACCCTGCTTTCTTTTCTTGGTCCTCACAGTCAGAAGTGGAAAATGGCCTTCTTGATCACCACCATCCCTGGACCTTCACTTTCGGTATCCTAGGTAAAGAAGGAAGAAACCAGAAGCTGTTCGCCCTTCATCTCCATTTGCTTCTTCTTCTTCGCAACAATGCTGCTTGCTTGCGCCATTTCCTTTCATCCCGCTTTCCTCCATCCATCTTCATACGGTCTACATGCATTTATTTTTTCCGCTTGATGAAGCAATGACGTGGCTATTGTAGGGGCGAGCACCATTCAAGTCAGTTTTGGTTTGTTCCTTCTTTGCCTAGGATACCGAAAGTGAAGGTCCAGGGATGGTGGTGATCAAGAAAGCCATTTTCCACCTCCGACCGTGAGAAATCCTCTCCTCTCTTCAAGGCAAAGAACAAGAAAAGAAAGCAAGGTTTGGAGAGAAACCCTAGCTCTCTCTCTCTCTCTCTCTCTCTCTCTCTCTCTCTCTCTCTCTGAAATCCTCTCCTCTCTCCAAGGCAAAGAACAAGAAAAGAAAGCAGGGTTTGGAGAGAAACCCTAGCTCTCTCTCTCTCTCTCTCTCTCTCTCTCTCTCTCTCTCTCTCTCTCTCTCTCTCTCTGTGTAGCGCGCATACATGCACGGCAACTCCCATTTTTCTCCTGTGCTTAGTGGGATGCAACATGTTTATGCAATATGTTTATGTATATATAAAGCCGAGTGTGAAGATGAGTAGAATCAAAGGAAGAGAAAGATGAAAATGAATGAAGAGTTTTGGATTCTCTCTTCTCTATATTCAACGAACGAAAGAAGAAACATTCATCGAGGCGACATCTCGCTTGCTCTGTTTCTCTTATTTATATTACATTATCTAAACGAAGAAGTAACAAAACTAAAACAGAACTAACAGAAAAGAAGGTCAAACAAGTTAAAGTTCTTAATCTGTTGCTTACTCTGTTAAATCTGCAAACGGTAAACGTTAAACGGTAAATTACAATAACAATGTCAATTAATTTAGTCCACAAGTCAGGAAAACTCTTACACAACTAGGAGGAATGGAGTCGGTGACACAACTTCCAGCTCCACATGTCCAATTATGAACGAAGCTTTCTTATTGAGGAACCGTTATTTTGTTTTGCAGATTTAACAGAGTAAGCAACAGATTAAGAACTTTAACTTGTTTGACCTTCTTTTCTGTTAGTTCTGTTTTAGTTTTGTTACTTCTTCGTTTAGATAATGTAATATAAATAAGAGAAACAAAGCAAGCGAGATGTCAGCTCTCAGATGAATGTTTCTTGTTTCGTTCGTTGAATACAGAGAAGAGAGAATCCAAAACTCTTCATTCATTTTCATCTTTCTCTTCCTTTGATTCTACTCATCTTCACACTCGGCTTTATATATACATAAACATGTTGCAAAAACATGTTGCATCCCACTAAGCACAGGAGAAAAATGGGAGTTGCCGTGCGTGTATGCGCGCTAGAGAGAGAGAGAGAGAGAGAGAGAGAGAGAGAGAGAGAGAGAGAGAGAGCCAGGGTTTCTCTCCAAACCCTGCTTCCTTTTCTTGGTCTTTGCCTTGGAGAGAGTGGAAAATGGCCTTCTTTGATCACCACCATCCCTGAACCTCCACTTTCGGTATCCTACGTAAAGAAGGAAGAAACCAGAAACCCCCACGGTTTTGCAAGAGATGAGAAATAGCGTTCCGTCGATTTATGTTTCGGATTTTCATTTTTGTTACTAATTATTTTGTTACTAAGCACTTGTCCATTCATAACAAAGAAACAATGTTTAACTCGACCTTGGATCAGTCGGTACCAGCACAAGTGTTTTGATCTTCAGTATCCGTTAATATGTTACGTGGTAAAAAAAATATAAAGATGAAGATGAATAAATCGACTTGCACACTTCTACATGGGAGTTATGGATTATTCAATAGCAACAAAGTCCATGAAAATATGGGCTACAATATCCTTGCTAAGTGGACGAAATCGATCCAAATCATGTGCAGATTACTTGACTATAGCATGATAAAATTTATATAGTAACATTGGCAACTCACGATGCATTATCTTTTTCCTCGAGTATAAGCACAAGAATGATAATTGTCTCTTGCCCGATTTGATATGTTTGATTTGATTTGATTTGATTTGTGAAAGAAAATAATATTATAAATGTCATAACTTTCACATAACGCTCACTCTAATATTAATTTTTTTTGTTTTATCATTTAAGTTTTACTTTTGAAAAAAAAAATGATTATTTAAATGTCAACTCCAATTTGAGATGTCGAAAATTCAATATTGATATTTTTTTTCCCCAATTGACGTGACTTATCGGTATGTCTAGTTACTATTAATAGTCCATATGATCCCGTCTACGTGTTTTGGCCCAACTATAAATCCTAATTCCAACAATCAAGCATTTTCTTGGATTCTTCGAACCCTAACCAGAAAGCTGATTCTTACAATGAAGAGCAGGAACAAAACAACCTGCTCAAATTTTCTATGATGAAAGGAATGAGAAGGTGATCATTACTATTATTGTGAGCTCATAAGTCCAAAAAGAATATATTGGACTTGCATGGATGCCTCGGGAATAGAGAAGGACCAATATATCACAATAAAGCACTCGCATTGTACCAGTTGCGAGATTTTTTTTTCTAGCATCGAGCCTCTTTTTTTTTTTTCTTTTTTTTCCTCCAAGTGCCAAGTCCTAATTTTTCCCTCCACCTACCAATTCCCTGTCTTTTTTTTTCCGCGCTAATTATAAGTGAGCAACTGAGTGTGAGAGAGACCCGGTGCACAGAGCAAGCCAGGCGGACTGGCCGACGACTCCAACAATCGATGAGGCGTGTAGCTTTGAGCAAGCGAGTTGCACGTGAGAGATACCAATCTTTCCAGCGAAAGACTTGAAGCGGCGTCACTCCATCAACCCAATCACCTCATTGTTCATGTTGTACTCTTTTTTTTTTTTTTTTTTTTTTTTTTTAATCAAAATGGCACGTAGGAATAAACATTTAAAAAAAAAAATTCACGTAGGACTTTTGACCGAAATTTATTTTTGAAAATATTTAAATAATCATTTTTTCTTCAATCAAACATTTGAAAGATTGTGTGAAAAATTTTGACACCAAAATGAATACCGTATGAAAGAATATTTTTTTAGCAAATTCGTGATATCACATGTAACATTAACATATGATGAAGTGTGCACTTATTTAATGTGAATCATTAGTTCTCATCTATATGTCCAGCTTGGCTTAAGCACTTTGCTTAAACAAAGCAATTCCAAAAGGGTGTGCCGTACAATCGATAAATTGCATACCACCAAGGATCTCCATTGCAAAATCCTAAAGGCACAAGTCTAAGACTACAATTTCACATCTTTAGTCTACAACAATGTAAATAATATCACACTAAATCCCGGCGTTTCCCATATTAAAAATAGAAACCAAATAACCATTTATCATCATTTACGAATCAACGAACTAAACAATTCAATCGAAGAGTTCACAACATTCACATCCTATAAGTTTGTGGTCATTCCCAATTTGCCATTAAAACCCAAAACGTATTTCAAGCCACGTGGTCTGTTACACAAAGGACACGTAGCTTTCTTAATTCACCCTGTGCATGGCACGAATCATATGTATGTATAGCAACAATGATATAACCATGTACGTGTCTCAAAGGATATCAACAAAGAACTTTTTCCATGATAGTTGTTCAATATATTAATCTCTCAATTCTTTCCATTTAATAAAGTGAGCTTTTCAAAATCATATGTGCCATAATATCTCCACACTACATGCTACATAATTTCATTGATGGAAATCACATAGCATCAATCCTAATGCGGTTCGCATCTCAATTTATCTCTTGATCTAGCTCTAGCTAGTGCCATTCATTTGCTATTTGATCCATATGATCATCTTATTGAGATTATATGCATGTCCCAGATTTTGTAAAATTACCAAAACAACAAACTTTTCAAAATACTTTTGGGAATATGTCAAAATTTTGACTAGTTGGATAAATTGGCATGATTAGACAATTAATTGTGTAATTACCTAAGAACCTACCAGCATAAGCATCCTTAACATGTAAACAGCCCCCGTAATTTTCAGTTTTAGGATATGAAACTTCTAACTTAATGAATTTACAAAGTAGCCCATATTCTACGAGACCGGGATTTTGTACCCGATTTTAATTCCTTTAATTGATCTAACTTAACCACTAACTAATAAAAAATTAAATTAATAAAATTTCATTGTACATAGAGGAATTTATATGTTGTAAATTCACGTTTTGCCTTTGTATTGCACAAATTACTAGTTTACCCTTTTACATGCATAGTTCTATCTCTCTAACTCTTTTTGCTCATCAAACTCATTCAAAATCCTCTTGAAATCACTTAACCAAGTTCTTATAAATGAAATATAGTCACGATGACTCATACATATACAATCATACCTCATAGCAAATTACATGGCATTAACAAACGTCATTTTAATCTTATATCGACATAGTAATAGCCACTGTGCAAGATCATCTAAAGTCACTCTTACATGTAGTCTCACCTCCTATTAGCTCATCTTGTAATCACTTTCCCTTTGATAATATGGATCTATAATATTGTCCATACTTCAAGATAAAATTAAACAAAGACCAAGAGTACTAAGTGGATCAACTCACTTTACTCCTAGAGATTCACTTACGTTGGATGGAAAGATTTGTGTGAACATAGAGTTCGATTCACCTTAAAACCAAGCAAAAAAAATCTTAAATCAACTCTAGTTAATGGGCTAGAATTCAAAAATGATGTCATTCATGATATAATTGCATGGTTAAAACATATGGTTTGAAATGAATGAGATGTGACAAGTTAAATAAGCGATAAGTGGCCTATCTTTAGTTCGCAGAGCTTGTGATTATAGAAGAGGAGAGAGAATGTAATTGAAACGAGCTATAAATATCAATGTCTTTGTAAAAAAATAGGAGACTCATGTATAAATAAATTTATGTTTGTGTCTCCTAAAGGTATTTTGGGCATTTTCGGTGTAATCTTGCCACTATCGCAATATTCATTAATCTAGCGGCACTTTTGCAATTTTAATGAAATGCTCATGAAATTTACATGATCCAATGTGTGCAAGTTCTAATGTTAGAATCATAAAATGCTAAACATGCTTTATGTATTGTAAGATACCTCCTATATATATAACGTAAGATCTATATCTGACATGTCAATGATGTCTTTCTTTAATTTTAGTATGAAATTTTGTCTACATAACACAATAATTGCTAATCTAAGAAATCAGAGGAAAATTTAGAATGTCACGTGATTCATTCCCTTGATCTATCCAGTCCTATCTATTGTGATAAGAAAGCCTTAGCCAAATGATTGAACAAGTCAGCCACCGACGAGAAGGAAAAAACCACTTGAAAAGGAAAACTCATTTAAGGTCTCTTATAGTTTCAAAAAACATTTGTACTTTCGAGAATGAAAAAATAAATTGCAAGTTCTAAACTTTGAAAATTTTCCTAATCTATACACGCTACTTTTAAATATTTGCGTGTCTTAAGTGACTTTAAATATGCAATACTAAATAAACCCAATTGTCAAACGATAGACAAAAACGAAGAAAGAAAAATCACAATCAATTCATAACATTCTTGACATAATTAGCAAGATGTTATGCTGGTCATAATAATCCAAAATGCGTAGTAAGTGCTCCTATTTGATATTATTTTGTGACAACAAACAGCTACTTCTACTTTACCCAAAAAAAAAAAAAAAAAAAAACAGCTACTTCTAGCTCTAAAAAAGTTACTATGTATGGCGGCTGCTTCTACCTTTGGAAAGTTACCGGTGACATTTCCGAGCTAAAGCAGGTGAAAGCTAGAGCAGTTTGGTAGCAATTGCGCAGACATAAGGTGTGATTTGTACTTTTCTTGTTTTATTAATTGGTTCCGAAATTTTGAAATGCCAAACTCATTAAGCAACACTCGAAATCTTAGCTCAGAAGTTCCTACAACATATAACAGTGCAGTAAAGTATCGAGGTTATACCACCTAAAGCTAAAGTTACAACGATTTGAAACTGACCTATAAGTGCAACATATATTTTTGCATCGATGATCCGGGGGCAGAACTGTAGTCGATCTGCTATTTGAAGGGAAATTAATACTGCACGACTTCAAACTTTAAGTCCAAGTTCCCCAAGGCAGGAATAGAACACACAATCAATAATCCGAGTTTCCCAAGGCAGGAATAGAGCACACGACCATCGATTTTTAAGTTGAAAGCATGAAAATGCCTTAGCAAGTTAGCAACCGAGTCAATCCCGCGGTGGGTACTACCTAATAATGAGGTAGCAAACCCTGAATCCTCTCTTCAAATTAAGGTAACCTTTAGCTTATTACGATGTGATTGATTTTGTTAAGGGAAAAAATCACCAAAAACCTTAAATTATGCACAAAGTGACAAAAATACCCCAAACTTTGCCATCTGTGACACATTTACCCCATCGAGGGTATTTTCATCTTTTTCTGTTTTTTTTTTTTTTTTTCTTTTTTTTTTCTTTTCTCTTCCCTCCGCCGGCCGGCGTCCGGCGAGGGCGGCCCTCGCTCTGGGCCGACGCCGGCGAGGGCAGCCCTCGCCGGACGCCGGCTTCCCTCCGCCGGAGCCGGCGGAGGGAAGAGAAAATTAAAAAAAAAAAAAAAAAAAAAAAAAGAGAAAAATGTTTTTAAAAGCAAAATGACCAAAATGCCCCTAAGATTTAGGGTAAATGTGTCACGAAATGAAAGTTTGGGGTTTTTGTGTCACAAAAAATAGTTTGGGATAAATGTGTCACGAATGGCAAAGTTTGGAGTTTTTGGTGGTGCAAAAAAAAGTTTGGGGTATTTTTGTCACTTTGTGCATAGTTTAGGATTTTTGGTGGTTTTTTCCCTTTTGTTAAACCCCTCTCTTCTTTTGTATCTTAAATCTATATAATGTTACTTCTAAGACTGAATGCAGTGAACGTTAAATTGTGCCCCATTGACATGATTTCTCTGGGTCACTAGACTCAGGCATGCATTCCTTAATTCAAATCACCTTGAGAAAAAATAAAAAGTATATCATGCTGGGTACTAGGTAGTGCCATACTGGGTACTAGGTAATGCCACGTCGATAATCGATATTAACGTGGAAAAAGGATGACAGAGCCTTTTCGTGTTAGAAATGGACAGATGGTGCTGTATCGAACCACAAAAAACAAAAAACAAAAAATGTCTGCCTCAAAAGAACTCTGATTTCCAGCAAGAACTGCCAAAAAGGCAGTGAGCCCATATTTGATATGAAGGCTGTGATGATAAAGTCAACTTGGTCATGGAATTACAAGGTTAACATTATTGAGAAACTGCAATCTGTACAAGAGGAGGAATGAAGATATTCGAAAAGGAAGACTGAATTATGTACAGCACCTCCAGGATTTAGCTTGAGACATTTCAATTGCCGAGGTCAAAGTATTTTGGATCTTCCGGGTAATGATAGTCCACCTTGAACTGCATTAGACATGGCACACTCGTCAGATACATCGAGAATTAATACCATCACGGACAGAGTCACTAATCCAAAGATGCGAATCCTGAGGGATTTCAAACCAGGCGCGTCGATGTATGCAGCTATGTGCACCCTGCGGTTATAATCAGAACTATAGCTTCGTATTCTTACCGATTCCTGTCTAGCATGAAAGGTCGACTGAATATGGCCGATCGAATATAATGCACCACATTTCAATGAGCTAATTGTACAAACCTCATGTACTCACATGAATACATCTAGAACCGCCAGTCTAAATTCAAAAAGAAATTTAATGCACCGTACGATACCATGCGTTTAGCGTAAATCCAATAAGTCATTGGCTCGTTGCAGGAATATAACCCATGTGCATCGCGGGCAGGGACAGAGCTAGCTTGATTTCACAGTGGATGCATCAATACAATGATTTTAATTAATTAGGATTTAATTAACAAGGAAAAAAAAAAGGAAATTACTTACAAGGATTACACAATAAGGCTCTATTTAGTAACCACTCTATTCCTCTATTTTTTTGTTCTTTTATTTTTCGAAACATAAAAAGAACAAAAATCTAGTTGATAACGTTAGCTAATTTTTCTATTTCCAAGAACATATCAATGGCTAAGAAATAGAAATAGACCAATATAGCTAGGGAATAGAAAATATATTTGGAAAAAAAACAAGAAGTTAAAAAAATCATATTTCTTTGCTCTATAAATAAAAAGACAAATAAGGTCATTTTAGAAAAAGCAAGCTCAACGTAATCTAATGCTCATCTTTATACAATCGACATAAGGTCTGGTCTCCTACCTCAATTTGAGTCCCCATTTTTTGGAATTAAAAAATTTTTAAATCAGAAATTTAGGAAAAAAATTAGAAATTAGATTTTGAGTAGTTTTACTAAACTTTAATGTAAATTCTATTTTATAATTAGTTTAGCATAAAAATGTAAAAATCTTACGATGAAAATTAGATTTAAAATTGAACAAGATTTAGCGCTTTACTATATGGATTTTTTAATGTTGTTTTCTTTTAAAGATAATGCTAGGTTGCAAAAACTTGATGACTTCCCTTAAAATTCTATTGGAGACATCCTTTAATATCATCTACAGTTATGTCTTAATTGAAAATTAGATGGCTCTGAATAAGTCGTTTGCATTACCATTTGTCTTGTGTTCATAACAATTGAATAACCCTATTATCCATGGATTTCCGATGTTATTTGCTTGAAGGTTTGATGAGTTTGTACAGATAAACGCATCAACTTTATGACCACCTCCACCCTCAATTGTTTCGTCATTGCTCATTCTACCAAGCAATGTTTGTTTTTTCTTGAAACTTAAAAAGCTCAAAAGATCTATGCAGTTGTCTATTGTAACGTACAGAGTTATTATCAACCTTCTCATATTACGAGGTATAAATAAATGGAACTCTTTGTGCTATTTCCAGCCATCCATCTTTAACTAACTATTATATTGGATTTTCTAAGGTCTCTTAGAATATTTTGATCAATTAAATCCTTGCAAAAGTCCTATTTTATCCAAACATGAAATGTTAAATCTCCACTGACATTTTTATAGTTAAAATGAAAAAAAAAAATTGGGAATAAAAAAATTTTGAGTCGTACCAAACATAGTTATGTTCTTTATCTTTCGGGAATAGAAATTTTATACAATTACCAAACACATTCTTCTGCTCAAAAACTTATCTAAAAAATATAGATAAAAAAATATTTTTGAATAGAAATTTTAATAAGCACACCCTAATTGAACCAAAAAACAAGTCAATGGGGCAGAAAGTGGCCCATTGACGATCCATGGAAGTAATGTACCACCTACATTTTGTTGATAATGCAGATTCATCTTTTGACTACATGTATCATACAAATATTTATTGCAAGTAATATTAGTTTCTCTTACCAAAAGGGAGAAAAAAAATTTAGCAAATAAAAAAAGGCAAAAGCCATCAAAAACCCTAAATTATGCCCACTGTGAAACAATTACCCAAAAAAATTTCTATGATATAAAAAATCCAAAATTTGCAATGGTATAAGACATTTACCTTCAGTCAAAATTTTGTCAATGTGGACCGTTAAAAATCTGCCTACATGAATGTCAGAAAGCAAACAATGTTGACATATCGCCAACATGTCTTAAGTAAAATAAGAAAGACGTTGTTTTGGTTGAAAAATCATTTACCTTGATAAAAAGTAAATATGTGACATAAGTACAAGTTTTAAGTTTTTTATCTTAAAAATATATATACAGTAGAAGTATCACAGTCGGCTTGATTTGGGTTTTTTTTTAATGGTACATAAAAAAACTGTTCAAAATAAATGTGTCATGATGAGGATAATTTGGAGTTTTTTGTGATTTTTTTCTAAATGTTACTTGTCAACTTCTTTGAGATATGAACCTATCTAATTCAGTGATAGAGATAGATTGTGGGATGGAATATGACTCTAGGCACGTTGTCTGCCGTAACGTCCGTCACTCGAAACCATGCGTGTAGGAATCTGGATTTATTAACAACGAGAAGGGGAAAAAAAAAAGAATAATAGAGAAGAGACAATGGCGTCGGATCAGGGTAGTGCTCCGACGAGGGCAAACAAGTACTTTCCAGTGATTAGCTTTTCGCCTACCGGACGCATATGTATGTATGTATAAGGGACGGCCCGCCCACCGTTGACGAAGATTGTCTATGCTTTTTTTTTTTTTTAATTTCTAGCGAGAAATGCCAAGGCTTGTTTATTGAGATGTAACTTGGATTAGGTTTGTATATATAGCGTGTGTGTAAGGGACGGTCCACTGTCAATGAAAATTATCTATGCCTTTTTTTTTTTTTTTTTTTTCTAGTGAGAAATATCGAGGCTTGTTTATTGAGATGTAACTTGGATTACATTTCTGTCAAGCCATAATCTCATTTTAATATAAACTTTTTTTAATATTTTATTCAAAATTCGAAATGAAATTTTTTCCCTATTTATTTTATTTTGGGCCAATGATAATACGCGAAATCCTATCAATTTTACAATGTACCTGTGACAGAATATATATATTGGGTAGTGCTCCGACGAGGGCAAACAAGTACTTTCCAGTGATTAGCTTTTCGCCTGCGGGACGCATACACGGCAAATTGGGATGTGCTATTTGACTGCTTCCATTTGACCCCTTTGAATATGGCCGATCGAACATAATGCACCACATTTCAATGAGCTAATTTTACAAACCTCATGTACTCACGTGAAAAAAAGAAACTTAATGCGCCGTATAGTACCATGTGTTTAGCGTAAATCCAATAAGTCTATGGCTCGTTGCAGGAATATAACCCTTGTGCATTGCGAGCAAGGACAGAGCTAGCCTGATTTGAGAGTGGATGCATAAATACAATGATTTTAATTAATTAGGATTAAATTAACAAGGAAAAGAAAAATGAAATTTTTTACAAGGATTACACAATGAGGCTCTATTTAGTAACCATTCTATTCCTCTATTTTTTTGTTCTTTTATTTTCCGAAACAGAAAAAGAACAAAAATCTAATTAGTAACGTTAGCTAATTTTTCTATTTCCGGGAACATATCAATGGCCAAGAAATAGAAATAGACCAGTGTAGCTAAGGAATAGGGAATAGATTTGGAACAAAAACAAGAAATTGAAAAATCCTATTTCTTTGTTCCTAAAAATAAAAAAACAAATAAGGTCATTTTAGAAAAAGCAAGTTCAACGTAATCTAATGCTCGTCTTTATACAATCGACACAAGGTCTGGTCTCCTAGCTCGATTCGAGTCCTCATTTTTTGGAATCAAAAAATTAAATAAAAATTTATAGAATCAGAAATTTAGGAAAAAGTTTAGAAATTAGATTTTGAGTAGTTTTACTAAACTTTAATGTTAATTCTATTTTATAATTAGTTTAGCATAAAAACGTAAAACTCTTTTGATGAAAATTAGATTTAAAATTGAATAAGATTTTAGGGCTTTACTATGGATTTTTTAATGTTGTTTTCTTTTAAAGATAATGCTAGGTTGCAAAAACTTGGTGACTTCCTTAAGATTCTATTGGAGACATCCTTTAAGATCATCTACAATTATGTTTTAATTGAAAATTAGGTGGCTCTGAATAAGTCATTTGCATTACCATTTGTCTTGTGTTCATAAAAATTGAATAACCCTATGATCCATGGATTTTTGATGTTATTTGCTTGAAGGTTTGATGAGTTTGTATAGATAAACGCATCAACTTTATGACCGCCTTCACCCTCAGTTGTTTCGTCATTGCTCATTCTGCGAACCAACATTTGCTCTTTTTCTTGAAGCTAAAAATGCTCAAAAGATCTATGCAATTGTTTATTGTAACGCACATAAATTTACTATCAACCTTCTCATATTACGAGATACAAATCAATGGAACTCTTTGTGCTATTTCTAGCCATCCATCTTTGACTACTATTATATTGAATTTTTTAAGGTCATCTTAGAATATTTTGATCAATTAAATCCTTACAAAGTCCAGTTTTATCCAAATATGAAATGTTAAATCACCACTAACATTTTTATAGTTAAAATGAAAAAAAAAAATTTGAGAATAAAATTTTTTTGAGTCATACTGAACACATATATGTTTTTTATCTTCTGGGAATAGAAATTATATACAATTACAAAACGCATTTTTTGCTCAGAAACTTATCCAGAGAATAGAGATAAAAGATTAAAAGAAAATCTATTTTTGAATAGAAATTTTACCAAATGTACCTTAAATGAGCCAAAAAAAAAAAGTCAATTGGGCAAAAAGTGGCCTCATTGACAATCCATGCAAGGAACGTACCACCTACATTTTATTGATAGTGCAGATTCGTCTGTTGACTACATGTGTCATACAAATATTTATTGCAAGTAATATTAGTTTCTCTTACCAAAAGGAAGAAATAAAAGATTTTAGCAAATAAAAAGAGGCAAAAGCTATCAAAAACCCTAAACTATGCCCACTATGACACATTTATCCCAAAAAAATTTCTATGATATCAAAAATCCAAAATTTGTAGCAGTATGACATATTTACCTTCAATCAAAATTTTGTCAATGAGGACCGTTAAAAATCTACCTACGTGAACGTCAGAAAGCAAATAATGTTGACATAGCGCTCACATGTCTTAAATGAAATAAAAAAGACGTTGTTTTGGTTGAAAAATCATTTACCTTGACAAAAAGTAAATGTGTGACATAAATACAAGTTTTAAGTTTTTTTTATCTTAAAAAAATATATACAATAGATGTATCACGGTTGACTTGATTTGGCGTTTTTTTTTTATGGTAAATGGTTCAAAATAAATGTGTCACGACCAGGATAATTTGGAGTTTTTTTATGATTTTTTTCTAAATGTTGCTTGTCAACTTCTTTGAGATATGAAAAAAAAAAAAAAAAAAAAAAAAAAACTTCTTTCAGATATGAACCTGTCTAATTCAGTGATCGAGATAGATTGCGGATGGAATATGACCCTAGATGCTGGGTATGTCGTCTGCCGAAACGGCCGTCACCCGAAACCACGCGTGTAGGAATCTGGATTTTATTAACAACAAGAAGGGGAAAAGAAAAAGAATAATAGAGAAGAGACAATGGCGTCGGATCAGGGTAGTTCTCCGACGAGGGCAAACAAGTACTTTCCAGTGATTAGCTTTTCGCGTTCTTTCCGATCGCGCGACGAACCATGGGAATGACTGATTCCAAGAAACGAGTACTAATGTATTTTTATCATCCTACTGAATGTCCGACAGCAATATATCTCCAACACACCTTAATTTCCTACGACGCCTCTTCCTCTGTTTCCCCAAGCACTTAAACGAAACGATTACTCCTACATTTCATCTCCTTCTCCAAACTCTCCAGTAAGGTATCGTCGGAAGGTTAATGGAGACGCCAGCAGATTTCTGCGGTCAGAGGTAAGCTTTAGCGAACTTAGTTTCATAACTTACTTGAAGCCAGGCATCAAGCATATATGATCTGAGTTTTCTGACGACAGACATTGAATGTATCTTCAGCGATTTTGACGACAGACATCAGACTATCATAACTTCTCCAGAGATCCCAAAAACACAACAAATCTTGATTTTCTTTCCTCAACCTATGTCTGATAATGTTCATTGTGCTTATTCCATTAGGTGAATGCTGTTTTATTAAGAAAAAACCGACCTTCATTTAGGCAAACTTGTCCCATGTCCCAATTCTAGGTGTAGAACTTAGAAAGCAATCTCGGGTAGAAGGCTCGAAGCTACTCGAGTCTCGAGTAGAAGCTAGAACAGAGACTTGGGCACATTCTCGGAAAAATACTCAGTTTAATAACTTGAGGCCGGACATGAAGGTATCATAACCTCTGTAGCAACCTCAAAATCATGACAAATCCTGATTTTCTTTCCTGAACCTATGTCTGATCATGTTCAGTATCATAACTTACCTGTATGCCCGAGGCTCCGTTTCTAGATCCTAGCCAACACTTGGCTTCTCCTCAGTATGTATTGGCCTTGTCTGGTTATATATACACCCGGTTTCTAGGAAGGAAAATTCTGTCACGTTGTTGAAGAGACACAACTATATATAGACACTGTTTCTTTCTTTTGTCAACAGAAACTCATTAAAACAACGTATTAATTGAAAATCTTATTAGCTTTTCCTCATATGAAAAGATAAAACCTGCAATTGGCTTTACTCTGTTTCTATCCGATAAACAAGGGGGCTTACCTGGCAATTCTGTGCGTCTGTCTGATCTTGTTTTGTGAGCAAGTGTCGTAAGAGAAGGATAGGAAAGGTTTGTAGGCGTTAAGAAGTATTTCTTTGTACTCTGGCGTTCCATTTTGTCGAATAGAAGAGTTTCAGCAGCTTAATTATCCGTAGATCACTAGATGGGTTAAATACCTGCAGCATATACAGAGGTTAGACTCTCTGCAATGCATACTAACAACTGGTTTGTTTATTTCATTTCCAAGGCGTGGAGTTGACCTTGCAGACCGAATCGCTCCACGCACACAACGCCTTCGTTCCCTGGTGAGGTTCCTGGATGAAGTCGTTGAGTTGCAGGGTGTTCCAGACAACGACACCTGTGCAAAAATAATGCGTGTTTGCGGACTGCTCAAAGCCATCAGGATGGAAGAGCTTGATGTAGACCCGAGGTTCGAACTTGTGTCCACCGTCATTGAGGCTGGGCTTGAAAGTGTCAAATGCGCTCTGTTAATGTACGTCCTGCTCAGCGACATGCCTAGGTCGATTGCCCTTCTCTGTCTTCTGATGGCACTCATATTCATTGCAAATCAGAGAGACAGTTTCTGGTTTGCATGACTTTTGTGCTGGTTTTTATGCGGATCCTAATGCTGGCTCAATCATGAACTTTTCTGTTGTACTATTATAACTTTGAATACCTTCTACTTATATACAATGTTTATGAATACCATGATATATTTGGCTAAGATCCCCATGCAATATTGTGAGATTGGAGAAGCAGGAAATTTTTTTTCCTTTGGCCCCAGAGAATCAGGGGAATTGATTCAAATAATTTGGAAAAGAATTGTATTATCCTCGTTCATTAATCTTCTTATTCATGAAATGTGATTTTGACTTGGTTCGTAACCCAATTCTCATATTCCAACCTTAGTAATATTGTACATCCTACCTTGACATGGACTTCAAGTCACAAATGAAATTTACTGAGCCCGACGTGCTCCTTGACATAAAAGAAGCATGTTGTACGTGAGAGAGGAAAGCAATCAGCTACAAGTCTAACAAAAGATAAACCTTTTGAGAAGAAAGCAAAATCACATTAGGAAGGTAAAAATTCATGACCTTTTATATGTTGAGTAGGCTAGTCAAATGGATGTATTCAGTTGGGCCATATATGGGCTGATCAAATTGACCTATCTATTTCCAAAGCAAATTGACACATACCCG
Source organism: Eucalyptus erythrocorys (assembly GCA_014182555.1). Lineage (NCBI taxonomy): Eukaryota > Viridiplantae > Streptophyta > Magnoliopsida > Myrtales > Myrtaceae > Eucalyptus > Eucalyptus erythrocorys. The sequence continues at coordinate 57,670,391 of CM024604.1, read as the reverse complement.
ACTCGTCTCGAAATTCATTTTTAGTATTTATTTTTTTCTCCTCATATTGTTGCATTTGAAAAATGGATAGTTCCATGAACCAACTCATCAAGTTAGTGAGTGAGCTTGGGAGTCGGGTTATGAACAAGGGATGAAGATGGTGAAAGTCTAACCCTCGCCATCCAAAAATCATATAACTTATTCAGGCTTTGGTTTTAGGTTAAATATAAGGAAATAAGCCACAGAAAACCTCATATTATATCTACTGTAATACATTTATTATGAACTTTTTTTGTGATATCAAAAACCCCAAATCATACCCACCATGACACGTTTACCCTAAATTTTTATGACATAAAAAACCATTAATTTGTTCTTGTATGACATATTTATCCTCCCTCAAAGTTTTATTAAATGATTTTTCATCCAAAATAATGTCGTTTGTATTTCGCTTAAGTCACATAGACACGATGTCAATATTGTTGGCTTTTCAATATCCATGTAAGCATATTTTTAACAATTCTTGTTGACAAAATTTTAACGGATGGTAAATGTGTCACAAAAATATAAATTTGAAATTTTTGATGTCACGGAAAAAAATTTATGATAAATATATTACAATAGATATAATTTAGGATTTGTAGTGACTTTTGCTCTTCTAAAAAAGTTATTTACAATGTACTGTGGCTGCTTCTACTTTTAAAAAGTTGCCAAGCGAAAGGAGGTGAAAGCTAAAGCAGGCAGACAGGAGTGCTTTATCCTTGTTTAGTAATTGGTTCCGAAATTTAAATGCCAAATTCATTGATCAAAGCAACACTAAAATTTCAGCTTAAAAGTTTCTACGGCATATAACAGGGCAATAAAGTATCAAGGTTATGCTACCTTAAGGCACAAAGATTTGAAACCGACCTAATCCAGGGGCGGAACCGTAGTTAATCGGCGATCTGAAGTGAATTAGTACTGTAATCCACCAGCACAACCTGTAGTATTGTAGTACTGACCGAGTTCTCGGGCCGAATAGCATGGAAATGCCCTCGCTCCGAGTCAATTCCATGGTGGACGGTACCTTATAATGAAATAGCAATCCCAGGATCGTCTCTTGGAATTAAGGACGTCTTATTATCGTGTAATTGATTTTGTCAAATCCCTCTCTTCTTTTGTATCTTAAATCAATATGATGTTACTTCTAGGCTTTTACGCGATGAACGTTGAAATGTGCCCCCAACGACTCTCCGTCACCCGTCTCCAACATGCATCCCTTAATTCAAATCATCTTGAGAGAAAAAAAAAAGTATATTTTCCAGGGTCCTAGGTAGTACCACATGGAGATTAACGTGGGAAAAGGATGACAGGGTTATCGTGTTAGAAATAAGAGCAATATTGCTATACCGAACCTACAGAGCATTGAGTTGAAATCCCAATGTAACTAAGGATTTTTGTAATTCCAAAGGATCCAACTACAAGAGAACCGGAAACGAAGTACTTTCCCCCCTTTCCCATCCGCTCATTTTCAACATGAGAGCACTTGATCAGTGAGCTATTACACACTCTTTCAATTGTGACTGCTAGGTAAAAACCTACCTATTGCTTCTTTAAAAGCAGACGATCCCACCTCATCAATCTCAGCCTCTAATAGCCTTCCTTCTTTTTGAGCTGGCATTATTCCTATACATTTTCGTGTTAGAAATAAAAGTGATGTTGCTATATAAAACTCGTTAGAATATATAAATATTAAATTACGCCTTCTTCTATCAATTTCAATTTTAGAACAACTTAAAATTCTCATTTGATATCCAAATCAGTATTATCCCTTTCATGATTGTATCTCCACTCCCCATTAGTCAAATTCCAAGTGCCATGGTTAGAAGTTTCTTGTGCCGCTTATAATCCACCTTGCACGGGAGACAAGATGTTGAAATTTTTATATTTATATGATTTCCATCTACCTGTTTGCTTAAACTTTTCTTAGTTTGAATCTTTCAAGCCCCTACTTGCTTTTCCAATTACGTATTTTCACACTTTAGACTAAGGCGAACAACTAATTTAAGCGTGAGGAGCATTATAAAACGTAAATAATAAACCATAATTTCATTTATCAATTTAAGCTGTAGGGAGCCCATATTTGATATGAAGGCTGTGATGGTAAAGTTAACTTGCACATGGAATTACAAGGTTAACATTATTGAGAAACTGAAATCTGTACAAGAGGAGGAATGAAGTTATTCGAAAAGAAAGACTGAATTATGTACAGCACCTCCAGGATTTAATTGAGGTAGCTTTGGACATTTCAATTGCCGAGGTCAAAGTATTTTGGATCTTCTGGGTAGTGATAGTCCACCCTGAACTGCATTAGACATGGCAAACTCGTCAGAGATATAGAGAATTAACACCATCTTGGAAAGAGTCGCTAATCCAAAGATGTGAATCCTGATGGACTTCAAACCAGGCGCGTCGATGTATGCAACTATGTGCACCCTGCGGTTATAATCAGAACTACAGCTTCATGTCCTTACCAATTCAGGTCTAGCATGAAAGGTCGACTGAATATGGCCAATCGAACATAATGCACTACGTTTCGATGAGCTAATTATTGAATCATTAAACAGATTCAATTTTTCCTTTATTGTAGATTTAGACGGACACCCAAAAAAAAAAAAAAAAAGCTCAGTCCTGTTGTACGGTAAAAGAAACGAAACAAAGCGCATCAGATAGCCCTATAAGGAGAGAGAAAGAGCGGTGAAGTCCTGGCTACATGAACATGGAGCTCAAAGAGAACATTGATTAATCAGAAGATATCTAGGGCCCAAAAAGGAGATAGAAATAGATTTGAAAGTCCAAAACACTTAAACAAAGAAAGATCAACAGAATGTGCCTTCTTCATATTCTTTTGAGGACGACAGAAGTTAAGAGAAGTTAAATGACAATTGAAATAACACTACAAGGGGAAAAATTTAGTCAGGCATTCAGCGCCACAGGGATGCCACATACGCTATTTGGAGAACAGACACTAAAAGCACTTCAGCAAAAGTAAAGGCGTACAATAAGTCAAAGATAGATCGCATACCTTGCCTTCATCAGCATCTGAATGTCGTTGAGGAAATACGACCCTCATGTCATTGTATAAATAGAATCTCCTTTCCCTATCTGACAAATTTTCTTTTGGTACAGACAGGGGATCAGATTTACATCTTGTAACTGACCTTTTACTCTTTTTAGGAAAAGGGCAAAGAAAACGGAGGTGAAGAGCATAGCGCAAGGCACCAGCTCCGGTCATGTTCTCATTGACCTTTGACCAACCATGAAAGATTTTTCTGTCACTACCGTCGCAAGTATCTTCACAATAATAGTCATTACCAGGTTTACAACTCCTACACCCATCGTTGAACTTAGAAGAGGGAATATTTTGCTTTCCAAAGCTGTCAGGTTTCTCAGACTGATCACCTTCCTCCACTGAACCCACCACATCAGAGGTTCCATTCCCAGTAACATTGGATTGTGTAGCATCAACTCCAGGCTGCACAAGATGGTTCGACAATGGAGTCACTACGTCTGTGACTTTCGAGTTCAAATCTAGCTGCTCTTTCAGCTGTGCCGAAGCTGAGCAACAAGATTCTAGGGTAGCATTCTGGCGCAAAAATGTCTGTTTCATTTACCAAAGTGAAGCAGAGAAGAAGATTCTAGTCAGAGTAATCATACCATTGCTAAGTGCATGTAACCCTGAACAGAAACCAACATTTTCTTTTGGCTAGTGGAGAACACAAACCAGCATCTTAAATTGATTAATTTAAAGCCTTTTTCTTTCCACTTAAAGCCATGAGATCACAGGTACCAATAAATACAACAACTTACGCCCCCGTGAAAGAAATATTCAACCAGAAACTGAATGCTCCAAAATTTTAGGCATGAAAGTCCGATAAGAGTTAAAAGTGGGCTTCAATTTGACAGAGTGACTTCACTTTCAGTATAAACACAAGGCAGAACTTCAGACACAAAAGCCCACCCGATTTTATTGCATCATTGTTGAGCATTTCTCCCAACTAAACCAAAATTTAAGGTCGCATTCCTCCTCCTTTTGATCACCACCACCTCCTCCCCCCGGTTCTGTAAATCTATACAATGTTACTTCTAAGACTGAATGCGGTGAACGTTAAATTGTGCCCCCGTTGACATGATTTCTCTGGGTCTCCAGACTCAGGCGTGCATTCCTTAATTCAAATCACCCTGAGAAAAAATAAAAGGTATATCTTACTGCGTACTAGGTGGTGCCACGTCGAGATTAATGTGGAAAAAGGATGACAAGAGCCTTTTCGTATTAGAAATGGAGAGATGGTGCTGTATCGAACCAAAAAACAAAAAAATATCTGCCTCAAAAGAACTCTGATTTCCAGCAAGAACTGCCAAAAAGGCAGTGAGCCAATATTTGATATGAAGGCTGTGATGATAAAGTTAACTTTGTCATGGAATTACAAGGTTAGCATTATTGAGAAACTGGAATATGTACAAGAGAAGGAATGAAGATATTCGAAAAGGAAGACTGAATTATGTACAGCACCTCCAGGATTTAGCTTGAGACATTTCAATTGCCGAGGTCAAAGTATTTTGGATCTTCTGGGTAACGATAGTCCACCTTAAACTGCATTTGACATGGCACACTCGTCAGATACATCGAGAATTAACACCATCATGTACAGAGTCACCAATCCAAAGACGCGAATCCTAATACATGTCAAACTAGGGGCGTCGTTATATGCAGCTATTGTAGAAAATTATTCACATGTAATAACTAATCAATCAAGAAGAATCGCATCCAGATATGACTGTAAAACACTGAGATCGATAAGCACGGTGGAATTAAAATGTATCTGTTTGAGCCATCGCTACACTTGAAGAAAAATAGATCAACCTGATAATGAGAGATCTATTGAATGCAAGATCTTCTTCTCTATAACCTATTTCAGTATAACAGCTTTCAATGGGATTCAAGCAACTGATAGATATAGCCTACTCTTTCATAGGTTAGAGAAGGGACTAGCAAGCCCTAATTAATAGCGTGTCAATTGAGCCCATTCCATTACGAGTTTCAGTTAAATATAATTGTCTATACTTGGCTGCTCAATTAGGTCCGTTATTAATAGATATTAATATCTAATTCAATAAGATCACTCTAGGGTTTAATAAATATTGAAATATCTATTAACCCAATTATTTAAAATAGAGAATTAATTAATTAATGTAAATCCATATTATAGAAAATTTCCAACAGCTATGTGCGCCCTGCGATTATAATCAAAACTATAGCTTTGTATTCTTACCAATTCTAGTCTAACATGAAAGGTCGACTGAATATGGCCGGTCGAACATAATGCACCACATTTCAATGAGCTAATTTTACAAGCTTCATGTACTCACGTGAACACATCTAGAACCGCAAGTCTAAATTCAAAAAGAAATTTAATGCGCGGTATAATACCATGCATTTGGCGTATATCATATCCAATGAGTCTATGGATCGTTGCAAGAATATAACCTATATGTGCATTGCGGGCAGGGACAAAGCCAACCTGATTTCACATTGGTTACATCAATACAATGACTTTAATTAATTAGGATTTAATTAACAAGGTGAAAAAAAGGAAATTACTTACAAGGATTACACAGTAAGGCCCTATTTAGTAATGGTTATATTCCTCTATTTTTCTGTTTTTATTATTTTCCAGAACAAAAAAAGAATAAAAATCTATTTGATAATGCTAGCTAATTTTTCTATTTCCCATAACATATCAATGGCCAAAAATTATAAATAGACCGGTGTAGATAGGGAATAGGGAATGGATTTGGAACAAAAACAAGAAATTGAAAAATCCTCCTTCTTTGTTCTTGGAAACAAAAAGACAAATAAAGTCATTTTAGAAAAAGCAAGCTCAACTTAATCTAATGCTCGCCTTTATACAATCGACACAAGGTACATTATCCTGACTCGATCTGAGTTCCATTTTTGGAATCAAAAAATTAAATTAAAAAAGTCAGAAATTTAGGAAAAAAATTAGAAATTAGATTTTGAGTAGTTTTACTAAATTTTAATGTTAATTCTATTTTAGAATTAGTTTAGCATAACAAAATGTAAAAATCTTTTGATGAAAATTAGATTTAAAATTGAACAAGATTTTAATGCTAGGTCGCGAAAACTTGGTGACTCCCCTTAAGATTCTATTGGAGACATCCTATAAGATCATTTCCAATTATGTTTTAAATGGATTTGAATGAGACATTTGCATTACCATTTGTCTTGTGTTCACAACAATTGAATAACCTTATGATCCGTGGTTTTCCGATGTCATTTGCTTGAAGGTTTGATAAGTTTGTACAAATAAACCCACCAACTTTATGACCGCCTCCACCCTCAGTTGTTTTGTGGGAAAAGTGCCAAAAAGTCCTAAACCTTTTGCCTTTGTGCCGATTTAGTCTTAAACCTTTTTTGGTGCCGATTCAGTCCTAAACCTTTTTACGTTATGCCAATTCAGTCCTTTCCGGCAAAATTGGCCGGATTTTTGACCTACGGACGCCGGCCGGCGACGTGGCCTTATCGGCGCCGACGTGGACAACTTTTAATAACATTTTAATATTTTTTATTTTTTTATTAGTTTATTATTTTATTATTTTATTTTTATTTTTATTTTTATTTTTGTTTTTTTTTTTTTTCTTTTTCCTCCAGCCCGTCGGTCGGTCGCCGGTCCGACGACCGGCCAGAAGGGAGGCGACGGCCGACGAGGGCGAGGCCGACCTCGCCGACCACCTCGCCAGCCATGGGCGAGGCTCGTCCTCGCCGGATCCGGCGAGGTGGCCGGCGAGGTCGACCTCGCCCTCGCCGGCCGTCGCCGCCCGGCTGCCGCCGGACCGGCGACCGACTGGAGGAAAAAGAAAAAAACAAAAACAAAAATAATAATAAATAATAAAAAAATAGTACAATATTATTAAAAGTTGTCCACGTCAGCTCCGATAAAGCCACGTCAGCCGGCCGGCATCCAGTCAGCAAAATCCGGCTAATTTTGGCCGGAAAGGACTGAATTGGCACAACATAAAAAGGTTTAGGACTGAATCGGCACCAAAAAAAGGTTTATGACTAAATTGGCACAAAGGCAAAAGGTTTAGGACTTTTTTGGAACTTTTCCCGTTGTTTTGTCATTGCTCATTCTACCAAGCAACATTTGCTTTTTTTCTTGTGGCTAAAAAAGCTCAAAATGCCTATGCAATTTTTTATTGTAATGCGCATAGATTCACCATCAACATCCTCATATAACAAGTTATAAATCATTGGGACTCTTTGTACTATTTTAGTCATCCATCTTTGACTAACAATTACACTAAATTTTCTAAGGTCATCTTAGAATATCTTGATCAATTAGATCCTTACAAAAGTCCACTTTTTATCCAAACATGAAATGTTAAGTCGTCACTAACATTTTTATAGTTAAAATGAAGAAAAAGATTGGGAATAAAAAAAATTTGAGTCGTACTAAACACATTTATGTTCTTTCTCTTCAAGGAATAGAAATTATATACATTTATCAAATGTATTCTTCTACTCAAAAACTTGTCCAGAGAATAAAAATAGAAAAAACTATTTGTGAATAGAAATTTTATCAAGCGCAACCTAACTGAGCCAAAAAAAGAAGTCAATGGGGGTAGAAAGTGGCCCCATTGACAATCCACCCAAGGAACGTACCACCAACATTTTATCAATAATGCATATTCGTCTTTGGACTATATGTATCATACAAATATTCATTGCAAGTAATATGAGTCTCTCTTACCAAAAGGAAGAAATAAAAAAGTTTAGCAACTAAAAAAAGGCAAAAGCCACCAAAAATTTTAAACTATATCCACTATGATACAATTACCTCAAAATTTTTCTGTGATATCAAAAACCCAAAATTTATAGCGGTATGACATATTTACCTTCAATCAAAATTTTGTCAATGGGGACCATTAAAAATATGTCTACATGAACGTGAAAAAGCAAATCATGTTAACAACACCCACGTATCTTAAGTGAAATAAAAACGACGTTGTTTTGATTGAAAAAACATTTACCTTGGCAAAAGGTAAATGTGTGACATAAGTACAAGTTCTAAGTTTTTTATCTTAAAAAAATATATAGGTAAAATGTATTATAGTTGGCATGATTTGGGGATTTTTATGGTACATAAAAAAAAGATTTTTTTTTATTTACATAAAAAAAGATTCACAGTGGGCATAGTTGTCAACTTCTTTGATATACGAATCTATCTAATTCAGAGAGAGAGAGAGAGAGAGAGAGAGAGAGATTCCAGGATGTAATATACCTCTAGGTACGTTTTTTTTTTTTGGACAAGTACCTCTAGGTACGTTGTCTGCCGACGCGTCCATCATCAGAAACCGCGCGTGTACGAATCTGGATTTATTAACAACGAGAAAGGAAAAATAATAAGGGAAAAAACCACGAAAAATCCCAAACTTTGCCCCGAGTGACACATTTATCCCGAACTTTTTTTTGCGCCGTGAAAAATCCCGAACTTTCCAAACCGTGACACATTTATCCCCAACTTTTTTTTGCGACACCAAAAACCCTAAACTTTTCAAGTGTGACACATCTACCCCAAAATTGAAGGGTATTTTGGTCTTTTCATTTTTAAAATTTTTTTTCTTTTTTTCTTTTTTTTTCCTTCTTCCCTCCGCCGGCCATGGCGAGCCGGCGGAGGGAAGCCGGCTCCGGCGAGGGTCGCCGTCGCCGGCATGGGGCGAGGGCCGCCCGACGCAGATCCGGCGAGGGCCGCTCGACGCCGGATCGCGGGGTGCCCTCGCCGGCGTCGAGCGAGGGCGGCCCTCGCCCGACGCCGCGGCCCTTGCCGGCGTCGGGCGAGGGCGGCCCTCGCCGATCCGGCGAGGGTGCCCGACGCCGGCGAGGGCGACCTCGCCGGCGCCGGCTTCCCTCCACCGGCTCCGCCATGGCCGGCGGAGGGAAGAAAAAGAAGAAAAAAAAAAAAAAATAAAAAAGAAAATTAAAAAGACAAAAATGTCATTATGGGGTAAATGTGTCACGATTGAAAGTTCAGGATTTTTCACGGCAAAAAAAAAAAAAAAGTTCAGGGTAAATGTGTCACTCGAGGCAAAATTTGGGATTTTTCGTGGTTTTTTCCCAAATAATAATAATATAGAAGAAATAATGCTGTCGGAACATGGCAGTACCCCAACGAGGTGCAAATAGGCACTTTCTGTTGATTAGCCTTTCGCTTTCGGGTGCGGACTGGCTTGAACAGCTGATCAAGTAATCGAGCCCCCTACTCAACTCCTTCCATTTGACCGAAGGAAAAAAAAAAAACTCCTATTTTATATTATTCTATTGAAATGACGAGAGCACTGTCAAATTCGTATCGCCGCGGCTCCAGCTCCAATTTCCTACAGCACTTCGTCCTCTGTTTCCCCAAGCACTCAAGCGAAACCGTTATTCCCACATTTCATATCCTCCTCGAACTCTCCAGGAAGGCATCGTCGGAAGGTAGTGCCACGTCGAGATTACTGTGGAAAAAGGATGACAGAACCTTTTCGTGCTAGAAATGGAGCGATGCTGCCTTAACAAAAATAAAAAAATAAAAGATCAATTGCCTCAAAAGAACACTGATTTCAAGCAAGAGCTGCCAAAAGGGCAGTGAGCTCAAGAGGAGGAATGAAGATATTCGAAAAGGAAGACTGAATCATGTACAGCACCTCCAGGATTCAATCGAGGAGGTAGCTTAAGACATTATCGCCGAGGTCAGAGTATTTTGGATCTTCTGGGATGATAGTGCACCTTGAACTGCATTAGACATGGCGTGTAATTTGCAACGTCCTGGATATTCGAAAAGGACTGCGTTATGCATTAGACATGGCGTGTATTTTCGACGTTTGACTTGATCAGCTAATCATGAAATATTGAAGGACCAGAACACCCTCAACGTGGCGCCACGAAAACGCTTGTTACCACCAGAACTTTGTCCTCTGTTGCCCGAAGCACTCAAGCGAAACCATCATTCCCACATTTCATCTCCTTCTCAAACTCTCCAGGAAGGCATCGTCGGAAGGTTAATGGAGATGCCCGCAGATTTCGGTGGTCAGAGGTAAGCTTTAGCGAACTCAGTTTCATAACTTACTTGAGGCGAGACATCGCAACCTCAAGATCACGAAAAATCTTGATTTTTCTTTCCTGAATCCATGTCTGATCATGTCCATCGTGCATATTCCCTTAGGTGAATGCTGTTTTGTTAAGAAAAGACCGACCTTTATTTAGGTGAACTTGT